>JANIVT010000001.1:0-1486538 GCA_030555945.1 Gaillardinia entomophila | reverse complement strand
AAACCTTCTGCCACCCAGATTTGAGACACTGCTCACATTGGAGACTTTACTTAACTCTCCATCTTCGTGTATTGAAGCTATCATCTCTGGAGAGGAAACCGGAAACTTAGCTGGCTGGGTGGTTTTGTTGGATATCCTGTCAAGCCGCTTAGTGATGGAATGTTCAGAAGCTTCACTACCAATCAAGCCCTTCTTTCTCATTTTCCTCATCATGAACTTGAATCGTAGAATTGAATTGTCTTCCACCACAAATCAAAGTTTCACCCCTGTTCATGTGAAAGCATACTCTGAGTCTCGATGACACTGAGAAAGAGCGGTCGAGTGAATTATATCTCTGATCCCACAGAATTATGTTTTGACATGTGTTGCATAAGCTCAAGGCGATGAGCTTCCTCGAGACCATCACGAGTGATCTTTGCGCTGAGATCAGAGCTCAAATCTTGGGAGTTTGGGTAGTACAGATGAACGAGAGACGACTACACACACTGCTCTTGTTGGAATTCCTCGAGAGAAGCGTGTCACGGCGCTTTACGCAGTATTGACATAGTCTCGAATGTGGACAGTGATGTTCTTCGGCTACAAGCCACTACGGTGTTATTACGGCTCAACTAACTTGCCGCCTTCTTTTGTACTCAATTGCAACAAATCCCAGCTATTATATTATGACGCTCAAATATGGCAACATTGAGACACATAGCTATTTTGCTGCAAAAAGTGAGTGTCAAAGGAATTCTTTACCCCAGATCTCAATTCAAGAACGCTTTTGATGTCTTTTGTGACCCTGACAGCAGCTGTAGTGAGGCAGAATATATCTTCCTAGACAACATGCAGAACCCGGGGGGGTTCATAAGGCCCGCGAGGATTTGTGATTTCTCATCTCCGGAACCATGCCTTTCTCTCATGACAACTGGATGGAGTTCGACCCGCCCACTCCCCTACCTGGTAAGTGCAGCATAGGCAACTCTGATGCCACTACACAACGATCACTCGGCTTTACGAAACTCACATGACCATGGCATGGCGGTAGGTGCAACACGGACACAAACCCAGTCGAGGAGGTAAATTTCGAATATTTAATGCGAGGGGCATACGATGGGCCACTGAGAGCGAGCAGTAACTCGCCCATCAGCAGAATGAACAGTGAATTGCGTAGACTGACAGGGACCATAATCCAACGAGGTGTAATCGGTACTACAAGGATCCTGTCCCATTCATTGGAGAGGCAAAGATCTTCAGCAGATGCAATCTTTGGGTCGCTCGATGAGGCACTTCACAGTTGGTGGGAGTATTAAGGCGAGAGGCTCAGAATACAGAGGGATCGGACCGCTTTCACAATTTGTCGGGCGAAACGGGTGGGCAAGTGGTCTTCTTATAGCACCATACTTTTAGTATGACCCCGGCTGAATAAACAGAATAGTTTCAGAGTAAACACAGCGTTTTAGGCGAACATTACAGGAGGATTTGACTGCATGCTTGATACTAACACCAGCGGTCCACTCTTCAATGCCGTCAAAAGACTCGCGGGGGCCATAAGAAAGCCTTGTTTGCAGATATTTGACCGTATGATTGGCAGTACAGGCGAACGTGAGAGCGTGTTTTGCATGACGAGAGTAGTCATCAGAGTTAGGAAATGATAGAACTAATATTCACATAATGCCTAACAACCCCGCTAAATCCTCCATATAATTTCCGGGAAAAACCTGCTCTACGTGGAGTGAAAAGAAAGCTGAAAGACAGTTTGCTAATTGGCCGATTGACTGATCCGTGATTCTCAGGTCTTATCAAGGGGCATTGTCATGATAAACCATGAATCGACTGAATGGTAAGTCAGGTGGGATTACAACGATAGAGACTCAGTTGTCGATGAGCTTTCATGTCTGAGAATACATGGTTCGTACGAGGTAACCTCATGAGGATTTCTGACCCGAATTTAGCTAGGATACAATGCACGGCTTTCTGCTACAGAGAGTTGAAGACCTTGCAATGCTCCATTTATCAAGGCACTGGAGCACAACTCACAATGAATTTGTAGTCTCCAGTTCATCTCCAATTTGGAGGTTGATCAGCCAGACCTTCCGCCATTTCCCTTTTCCTTCAACACAATTCATAATTTTGACAGGGTTTTCGTGAATTCCTCCATAGAATCGCTCACAGATATTATTGAAAGTTTGATTTCGTTTAAGTTGACTCTTCTTACACACCAGTCCCTTTCATAGAAATCCGCTTAGTGTGATTTTATCTAAATAAATTTCAGTTGTCTAGTCAAACTAATCTACTCGACCGGAAACTCTCTTAGAGGGAGCGTTGATGTCTCCGACCAACATTCGGAGCTCTTCCCAGGTTTTTCGTATCACACTTGTCAAAAGTATCATTTTCGGTATCAGGTGTGAAGAATAATTAATTAAGTGAGATTATGAGAAATTTGATGATTTTTCAGCAAATACATTGAAAACGAAATTTTGAAAAATTGATGTGTAAGAAGCTCACATGAAATTGACGTGAGAAGGGGTTCAAGATCACATCTTGTCAGAGTCCCGACGAACTAGCAGTGACTTTTCTAAAAAACGAAAGCCCCATATCCTTCAACGCGTGATCAGTAATTTTGATTAGTAGCCTAGACAGGCTAAACCTCTGAGCTCACCAGGCAACTCGTTACTTTATGCGTACATGACAGAAGCTAGATATCAATTTCCACACAAAGCGGGGGACTGTCGAGTATTGCCTGAGGTGTATAGCTTGACGTGTAAAGCCTGGCGTGTACGAGAATTCGATATCTGGCCTGGAGGCAGGGGAAGAAAGCTACCAAATACTACCTTGCCTCATCAGACTGTACCACTAGATCTACACGGCGCTGCTCGGACTGTTGAGGCTTGCTTGATTGCTGGCTAAATTTTGCAAAGTCTCATCGAGAGAATTGGTAACGCTTCGAACCAACATGCTAACATCTTGGAGAGCTGATGGTTGCATGAATTGGTAGAACGGAAGACGGCGGCCACGGCAAGTCGAGCTGGTCCTCCAACTCGTCGTTCTTGGCAAATTGGTACCCATTGTCGCGGGGGCCGCCCCAGGGAGGAGGCCATGTCCAGGGGTAACCCAACCCAACGCCGTGGTGACATTTGTCCAGAGACCATGGTCGTAGGGGAACACAAGTCGTCGATTGTGAAGTTCTTCGGAGCTGGCGACTCGGAGTCACTATCATGTTCCTGTTCGAATTCCGCCGAAGATAGTCTCCACGACGTCAACCAGAATAATTTATATGTCAAATTACGTTGTGCTGAGTACGATTGAATATACTATACTTCACTGAAAAGCCAATGAATGTCAGACTGACTCTGAGCAAGTGTGAGAGGAACAGGCTGTAAAGCATCTCAAAACCTTGTGTTCTTCATACTTCTCACAAAGGACACGGTCTGTATAAATGATGCAGAGAACTGTTGAGTTGCCACTGAGGATCGTCTTGAACCGCCGGGCATATGCAATCGAGTGCGTCTGAAAGTCAGTAAAGTCTCAAACCTCTGGTTCCAGTCATCAGCGGTTGATGTGATCTTTTCACCTAGATGGAATCTCCTCGAGAGTCTTGTCCACTAGTTCTCGGGCAGGTACAGAAGCCCGTAGCCTACGCTTTTCTATTTTACTTCATAACAAAAGGGAAGATGCGCACAGGTTACGAGCCACATACACATCGAAATAAACGTACATCGCAGATCAGACCGCACACACTATGGCTCAAAGCAGAAAAGAGTCAGGAACAACATATAAGGTTTGCTTCATTGCAGCTCATCTCGGCGAAGACCGAATCGAACAGTGTAAGAGTGATCCGAGTCTTCGATCGACAAGAAAGGTAACTTCATCTGCGATAAACAGCAAAGCAGCCTCAAGGTCAAGCCATTACCCGCCACTCGATGGTCGCTTAGTTATTTTCACAAATGTGGCTCGAGCTTCTGTAATCCCACATATGATGCTGAAATACCTCACATGCTTTGTCGGACTTCGGAGGTAGCCAGTGACTTCTGAATGAAGAGTGCGAGGATTGGTATGGACAGCTAGCTACGGTCAAGGTTCTTCCAACATCCGCGAGATGGGTGAATTGACCGTCAGAACTTTTGGATCCAGATCATAAGACAATGGAGAGGCACATCCCCTAAACCTGAAGAAGCCAGATCAGTACAGGCATTTGAAAGGCTGATTACCCCAAAGTTTATTGTTATGGGATGGACAAATCCGGGAAAGCGATGCCTATCCCTGATCATAGGCTTTGACGAGGTGCGCTTGCATCATTCGTAGCGAGTACCATCGAGGTTGAAGCGGCCCGAATCAACTGCTGAATGCAGGTAGAATTAATGCAAAAACATACGGAGTAAGCCAAGACAATAGGTAGAACGACGAATTAAAACCTTTGAGATCACTCTCATTTACTGCACTAATACCATAACCGAACATCTTAGTCAGTCGCCCGCAAAGCCAAATTGCCCTTTGTAAAAATCTTTGCAGCCAAAGCTTTTCCTCCTGTGTAGTTCTGAGTGCAGTTTTGTGCATGTGATTCATGACGTTCTCCGAACAAATTCATCATGATATACCTTGGCAACATCTATTACGAAAGCGGGTAGGGTTCAGTCGACTTCACTTGCACTTGATGACAAGCGGTCGCCCTGTAGTGAACCTCTTCTACTCTTGGTGAATTGATGAACACCTGTGAAATTGGCCGACAAAGGTGACTCGGACTTCGAAAGGCTTAGTTTTAGGATATCTATGAGGTTGCTCCACATATCTTTCTCGAGCTAGCAACTTGCCAAGACTGGATTCACAAACAGACCCTGCGTGCTTGTGCTTGGTGAGTACCGTAGAGTCTTCCTCGAGATAAATAAGACACATTCCAGGGTAATTTTTAGTCGGTCAGAAGCTCTGACCAAGTATCAACTATTTTGACTGAGAAAGGAGCACGTTTTTCCTACTTCGGCCTCACAATTGTCATGGCAAAACAACTTCAAGCAGCAGTGTTCTGAAACATTGCTCAGCAGGGTCTGTGTCTCATGGAGGAATTCTATTGGGGCAAAAGTTTACGGAATTTACGTGAAATCAGTCTTGCCTCTGTGATGTCTGTTGACGAGCACGAAGGAATGTGGTGCCTTGCTGCTCTCTAGTTGGTGAGTTTCCACTTATGGATTCTTCTTGACCAAAGCGAGCGAGTCACTACTTAATGCGTCAGGGTTTTTGGTAGGATTCTCTGTGAACCAATGTCAGCGTCTGAATTTCGCTGCAAGGAAAAGGGGCGGGATCGGCAGTCTACGGTTCACCACCCTCAGGCGGTCTTACTACGAATGTGGACGAGTATATGAGCGTAAACCAAGAGACGACCCCGCCTGAATCCCAGTGATCGCATGGTGCACCTCTTTCAGTCTTTGACTAGGAATGGAAGTAGTTATCGCCGGTTTGAACAACTTCCGTTGGCTATTTGAGCGAAAGGTCTGGAAGAACTCTGCATACCACCAGGGAGCTAAGGCGTTTCTATACATCGAATCAGTTTGCTGCGTGAAGATTATAGTTCATATGTTGGCATTGATTACGGGTATTGCTTGCCGGAGGAAACTAGGAGAGCAGTAGGCGAGAAAGACCGACATAAACAACACACGCGGGCTTTCGGTGGTGTGTTTCATCATCATCAAAAGCCGGAATGTGATATCGATTCAAGACCGAGGCGGTCCCTTGCACGAGGCGTGGAATGAGTGTGAGGTAGGACCGTGCTGATTTGTCTTGGGCTCAAGCACCATGTAGACTGAGCCGAGGAGCCACGAGAGACTTTCATGGGCTAAACTACGAGCCAGCCTAAAAAGGAGCATGTAGCACAACTCAGAATTAAACTCTCAACTTGCGACAAATTTTTCGTCAAAGTAAGCTTAAGGGGAGTATTGCATTACACTCATCACGAAATCTTAAAGCTTGAATGTGCGTCGCAAAGAAGTTCGTATATGACTGAAGCTAAGAGCAACTCGACTTTTCAATGATTATCATCTCCCCATTAGCCACCCGCATCGGGTACAAAATGCCGTGCGTCAAGTTTATGCCGACGCACTTTTCAATGCTCATTGACGAGCTTGCAACTTCAAACAACCTCTTTGCTAGTCAGACTCATGAACGCTTACTTATAAACCTGAATTCAACCACCATGAATGCAGTCACACTTTTCACTGTCCCGAGAATTGACGAGATTTCAAGAGAAATTCAAATATATTGCACAAATTTGGTCGTGATTAAGCGATGCTCGCTACGAGATTTTAGGTACAGTACACATTGGAGACTGAAAACTGGCGAGCTTGATAAACTACGAGACGTGTCTACCCCTCTGACCCATTTTGCAACCTCTCAACAGTTCGTAAGTGCTCTTACGTGAAGAGACCATAGTGAGGAGCCAGGGCGGCAAGATTTACAATCGATCGCAATCGATCAACAGCTCATCTCGCAATCGAGCACGTTTTCACCTCGACCGCCAGAATTATCCTTCTATTCAGGCACCAGAATACATTGGTGTGGATGTTTGGAAATTGAGTTTCGGGCGCCGCCCCACGCATTCTGAAGCCGGTCTTTTTCTTCGGCATGTCTCCATTGGCCTCGCATGCTCGCGAACGCACATCCGAGTTCTGGCCTGGCATATCATGAGCTCCTGTAAGCGTGATATCGATACAAGCGCCCATGAGTAATTAAAAGAGAGGCAAGAGCTCAACATCGCAACCGACAATGAAGCCTCCAAAGAGAATGTTTTAGACGGTCCCATGGTAGTTGTGCGGCAAGATTGTTTCAAGCAATTTACCGGCCCGCAGCCGAAAAAAATATTTTTTTCCCTCACACTTCGAGGAGGCCACATTGCAGCGCGCGCGTTTTGCAGTAATCGAGTATTTCGATTTGCTTTGGTGTGGGAATTCGACGAAGATGGCAACCTTCGCCAGGGAATTGAAAACACAGAACAACGCCATGGACGCCTTGCTAAATTTAGAGTTACCGTTGGGTAACGCCCAACCTTCGGTGCTGAAAATTTTGATTATTTAAGGGCCCCTAGATCCTGACGTTGGTAGCCACCAAGTCAAGCAAGCTACCGTCACTCGCTAACATGAAGTTTCACCAAGCGCTTAGCGTTGCTGCTTTAGCTTCCGTGGCTACCGCTACCTTTGGTAAAGGTGAGGGTGGCAAAGGCAAGAATTGGGGCAACAATGACGAAGATTGCGATACCACCACAGCTATCACAACAACGAACAAGGGTCACCAACCAACTACTGCGACTGAAGATTGTGACACTGAGACCCAGAAGACCAAGACTTGGGGCCACGGCACCACCACCAAGTCGACTCCAACCACCACTTGGGGCCAGCACACCACGGAGACAGAGGACTGTGACTCTGACTCTGACACTGAGACCAAGAAGACTAAGACTTGGGGTCATCACACCACCAAGACTTGGGGACATGGTACCACCAAGACTTTGCCAACCACCACTTGGGGCCAGCACACCACGGAGACAGAGGACTGTGACTCTGACTCTGACACTGAGACCAAGAAGACTAAGACTTGGGGTCATCACACCACCAAGACTTGGGGACATGGTACCACCAAGACTTTGCCAACCACCACTTGGGGCCAGCACACCACGGAGACAGAGGACTGTGACTCTGACTCTGACACTGAGACCAAGAAGACTAAGACTTGGGGTCATCACACCACCAAGACTTGGGGACATGATACCACCATCAAAACTTTGACCACTTCCAGAGACCAGCACACTACCGACACTGAGGGAGGCGAAACCGAGACTGAATCTACGACCACTAGAGGTCCTCACACTCCAGGCACGGCTACTACCACCACCTGGGGTCGCCCAACCACTGGTACCGAGGACTGTGACACCGACACCACTCCTGGTCATCCAACCACTACCAAGCGTACGACCACCTCTTGGGGACACCACACCACCAGCAAGCGTACAACCACCTGGGGACATCACACAACCCCCACGGAGGACTGCGACACTGACACAACATCCCAGACTACTCCAGCCACTACGCCAGCTGAGTCTGAGGAGACCACCCCAGCAACTACCCCAGCTACTACGCCAGCTGAGTCTACATCTGTGGAGACTACCCCAGCTACCACCCCTGCTGAGACGACCTCTGAGGAGACCACTTCGGGTACTAGCAAGCACTCCACTACGTCCTGGGGACACCACACCACTAGTAAGCGTACTACTACTTGGGGACACCACACTACGCCCGAGGACTGTGACACTGAGTCCACGACTGTGCCCGCCGAGTCCACTTCAGTTGAGACGACTCCAGCTACTACTCCAGCTGAGTCTACTTCCATCGAGACAACCTCCGCGACCACACCTGCCGAGAACACTTCCGAGGAGACTACCCCAGCTACTACCCCAGCTGAGTCAACGTCTGCTGAAACTTCCTCGAAGGTGACAACTCCAGCTGAGTCGACCTCAATCGAGACCACTCCAGCTACTACCCCTGCTGAGTCTACCCCCGCTGAGTCCACTCCAGCTACTACCCCCGCTGAGTCTACTCCAGCTGAGTCTACTCCAGCTGAGTCTACCCCAGTTGAATCTACTCCAGCTACTACCCCAGGTGAGTCTACCCCCGCTGAGTCTACTCCAGCTACTACCCCCGCTGAGTCTACTCCAGCTGAGTCTACCCCTGCTGAGTCTACTTCCGCGGAGACCACCTCGAAGGTGACCACCCCTGCTGAGTCCACCCCCGCTGAGTCTACCCCTGCTGAGTCTACTCCAGCTACTACCCCTGCTGAGTCTACTTCCGCGGAGACCACCTCGAAGGTGACCACCCCTGCTGAGTCCACTCCAGCTGAGTCTACCCCAGTTGAATCTACTCCAGCTACTACCCCAGGTGAGTCTACCCCCGCTGAGTCCACTCCAGCTACTACCCCCGCTGAGTCTACTCCAGCTGAGTCTACCCCTGCTGAGTCTACTTCCGCGGAGACCACCCCAGCTGAGTCTACTCCAGCTACGACCCCTGCTGAGTCTAGTTCTGTGGAGACCACCTCGAAGGTGACTACCTCTGACGAGACTCCTTGTGAGACCACCCCCGCTGAGTCTACCCCAGCTGAGTCTACTCCAGTTACCACTCCCGCTGAGTCTACTCCCGCTGAGTCTACTCCCGCTGAGTCTACTCCAGCTACCACTCCCGCTGAGTCCACTCCAGCTGAGTCTACCCCTGCTGAGTCTACTCCAGCTACTACCCCAGCTGGATCTTCTTCTGCGGAGACCACCTCGAAGGTGACCACCCCCGCGGAGTCCACTCCCGCTGAGTCTACCCCAGCTGAGTCTACTCCAGTTACCACTCCCGCTGAGTCTACTCCCGCTGAGTCTACCCCAGCTGAATCTACTCCAGCTGAGTCTACTCCAGCTACCACTCCCGCTGAGTCCACCCCCGCTGAGTCTACCCCTGCTGAGTCTACTCCAGCTACTACCCCAGCTGGATCTTCTTCTGCGGAGACCACCTCGAAGGTGACCACCCCCGCTGAGTCCACTCCAGCTGAGTCTACCCCAGCTGAGTCTACTCCCGCTGAGTCTACGTCTGTGGAATCCACTCCGGCTTCTTCGTACCCAGTGGATACTATCTCCACGTCGAGCTCGTTTGACGTTTCAAGTGCTCCAAGCCCCTCTGAATACGTGTCCACTTGGATCTCTGAGTCTGAGTCAAGCGTTCCCGTCACCTTCACTGGCGGGACTTCGTACACCACTCTCACAGTCTCCTCGACTACGGTTGCTACCATCACATCATGTGGGGACAGTGGCTGTCACACTAGCGATGTCACCACCGGTGTCACCGTCGTGACTGTTACTGAGTCTGACATTGTCACCTCTTACACCACGTTCTGTCCCTTGACAGAGGTGAAAGAAGTTACACCCACCTCCGCTACCGTTGAGCCTACCAGCCCTGTTGCTACGGAAACGGAAAACGCCGAATCTGAGTCCATCGAATCCCAAACCAGCAGTGGCTCCCTCAATGTCCTCACTACGCTCACCACGGCTCAATCAAAGGAGTCCGTTAGCGCAACTACTGAGGACTGCGACACAACCACTGGTGCTGGTAATCCACTTACAGACTACCATGAGAAGGGTGTGGCCCAGAACTCTGTTGCCCCAACTACTGCCGCTGCGTCAAGTGTTGCTGAAACCTTGGACTCCACTGTTTCTTCAACAGTTGCTGCTGAGGCTGTTGCGGCGTCTTCAGCCGCTGAGACACCAGTAAGCGTCGCTTCATCAGTCTCCGAGCCAGTCTCCGAGCCATCAAGCAGCGTCGCCTCTGAGGCCGCGGCTACTGAGGCTGCGGGTAACTCCACGACGGTTGCCTCTCAGTCGACCAGCTCTGCAGCAGCCCCTGTCATTTCTACTGCTTACGAAGGTGGTGCTTCAAGAACTACCACAGGATTTGTTTCTTTGCTTGCCATCGCCTTGGCTTTCTTCTGATACCCACATCTGGATGCTTTGGATTTTTCTTCTAACGACTCTTTACTTTCGAAACATTTTTTCTAGCTTTACTTCACGAATAGATATACTGATCAGTTTTTGTTAACATTTTTCATATTAAACAATCCATGTACAATCTAGGCTGCCAAAAATCTTACTGGATGTCTTTGATAGGCCTTGACTGCAGATTGTTGCAATTCCGCATTCGAAATGCGATACATTATCCACACATGAATTTCAAAGTATTCCTTGTGCCTCAACTGCTACCACAGCCACCTCCACCTCCACCTCCACCACACGAGCTGCCACACGAGCTGCCGCCGGAACTGCCACAAGAACTGCCACCTCCTCCGCACGAACTGGACCCGCCACAGTAAGAGTCGAGAGTACCTGAATTGGAACCACAATTCGAAATACTGGCACCAGCACCACACGAGCTTGATGCGCGTCCTGAGTCCAGTGACAGACACATAGGCATGTCACAGGATCCGCAAAGGGTGTCGGGGTACATCAAAGAGCATGATTCGACGGGAGCAGACGGTGGAACAATGTATACCCCATAAAATGTTGTCGTATTTCCCGACAATCTCGGATCCTCAACTGGGACTTGGCGATTGCGCTTCTCAAGATTGTATTTGGATTTGAGCTTCTCAAACTCCTTCTTCGCCCGTTTCGAAGGAAAGTAAACTCCATTGTGTAGACTCACATGATCACACGAAGGGTCAAGGTCGATATTGATTTTCTCCTTGAATAGATTCTTCAAAAACTTACCTTTCGTGTTCAGCCCCAGCCTCACCGAATAACAATACCAGCACAAGCATTGTGAATACTCTTCTCGGAACAACTGCCTGTAGAGGTTTGCCGTTTTTTCAAAGGAGTTGTCAAGCTTTGAATTGTCAACTTTATCGTTGTGGTCGACAAACAGCCTATTATTCAACTCGCAAAATTCGTGGTAGTGATGGAAGGACAATTGATGTGTGTGCCAGACCAAATCAATGTCGAGAGTCGGGACAACCATTGTGGAGCTCATTCTTAGTAAGACCCAAAATCGAGTATACCGCACCTGAGCGCCTTGAATTATTTCGGAAAGATTCGGAGAACCAAGCCAGTTGAGATCCTCCATCTTCTTGATAAATCTTTCTTGTCGAACAACACATCCGACTAGATCCTCGCAGATGGGGACAACGTCGTTTCTGGGGAGAGTGAGGTGCACGAGGTTCATCATCGCATACTCTCGAAACAGTACAATTGCCTTGAAGGGAGACCTTCCAATGGACGAGAAATGTGATACAGTAGTGTTCATCGTTCTGTAGTGATCTCTGACACTCTGGGATATCTTGCACTGCACCAGGCCTTTGATCTGACTGTTGAGATCAAACACATCGCCGGCTTTGTGCTTTGCGTTCATCAACGGCGATCGTACACGGAATACGTTGGGCAAAACCCTATCTGACCAGACATCGGCTTCCATCTGCAATTTGCGGAGATTGTTATGGGTCAAGTTTGTCCACCTGTAATGCCAACATCTGTTTTCAACTTCAGCTTTGAAATTAGCACGGCAGAACTCGGGAAAGTGCACAGTTGCCAAAACATTTCGACACTGGGAGCAGCAAATGGGAACTTCAAAAGTTTCATCGAAAACAGACAACTCGTAAGTCAAAAGAATGCCATAATCATTGGTGAGGTCATAGAACTTGGTAACATACTTCTCATTGGGGACAAAGTTGTGCTCAGAGTCTATTGATCCCTCGATCAAGTTGAGTGGATATGGGTGGGTCAAGAAGTGAAGAAAATTATTTCTTGCAAACTCATCAAAGGCAGCCTTCGGGTTGAGTAAAAGTGAATGCCAAATCATCAACACATCAAGAGGAGGCAACATATTCTCCATGACTTCCTGTATCTTATCATGAAGAGGGATGATGTTCAAAGATGGAGGGTTTCGCTTGGTATATGGTGTACTGGGAGTTGCAGATCGAACAGCACTGATGAACACAATAAAGCGACGAAATGCATTGGCAACGTAGCAGGACCACTTAGCTTCTTTTGCCATGTCGGTAGCCAGCGATGATATGACTTGCTTCTTCAATTTAGCGAATGCCCTGAGAAGCCTCAAGTGTGTGAGGACCTCTCGAGCGGAGGGAGCATGAAATGGAATGATGTTACTTTTGTAGTAGCTGTCAGAAGCGAAGTCCTCGTTCAAGATGAGGTTGTGAACTGGTAGCTTGTAGTTCTCGTCCCAAACATTGGGTCTTGAGGGTTGAGGAATCATTGAAGACAAAGCAGCGGTTGGCTTTCACTTTAATAGACCATCGGTCAGAACACGAGCCGAATTTGCTCTCTCAGAGAATGACGTCGATATCACGAACGGCTCCCTGGGCACCTTCAAGTAAGTTTGAGGCATCTGGCAGGCGATACCGAAACATGCGAGAACCCGAAAAATTCGTAAATCTATCAGGTACTAAGTATGCGCATGTGAGCCCTGGACCGACACATTGTTGATTTCCCCAGGATTCAGATGGATGACCTACGATCGGCTGATACTAAGGCCGATACCCTCAACGGAAAGAGCTGACGACTTTTGATCGATAACGACACCTTATCAACGGTCACGCGAACTACCGTTTGGTATCTTCAGTGATCCGAGGGGAAACGTGGGGTCATCAACGTGGGCATTGGAAGACTGAATCAACACTCATTGGTGGAAGCATTTCAATGAAGTTCGGGTTTGAACGTGGTCATCACGCTTACAGTGTCGTAGCACCTGTTGCACGTGGTGCCCGACAGACGGGCTGTCTGCATTGATGTCATGGTTCAGTTTGAGCACACACAGTGACTAATATCTAGACACCACAGAGAAGTAGCTCACAATTATTCGTTCGTGAAACCCAATCATCTACCATTCCACAAGCAACAGAAGCTACGATTCTAGAAGCTTTGCTCTGAAGAGTCACTGGCTGACGCTTTGGCTTTTCGAGTCATTATAGCGCAATAGACGAGTAGCAATGCCAACATCATGTTCACGTGTTCATTGCATCGTGATCTCCCGAAGCACAGCGAGCCGATAAGTGTGTCACTTTAAAGTCGCGAAAGCACCAGATTCGCAAGCAAACTACAACCTAAACCAAATATGACATACCCGGACCCATTGAAAGTGATTTCCAGAAAGCTATCGCCTCACATCGTTGTGGCATCGTCTTCCTTCAAGCGTTTCAACAAAATAAACTTCGGGGCCCGCATGGCTCTCTTTCATTACGACAACTCTGTGGTGGTTTGGCTGGCCCTTCCTTACGGCGAAGAGGTTGCCAAGGCCATACAATTGGTGACTGGAGGTGACAAGTCGCCTGTCACCCACTTGATTGTGCCAGATAGAGAGCACACCATGGCAGCCAAGTCGTTCAAGGCAGAGTTCCCCGAGTTGAAAATTATTGCTATGGACACTGTGACGATTCCAGGAGTCAATATCGATCACAAGATCGGTGCGGAGTATGCACACAAACTCATTGACAGGGACGTTCTCCAGGAAATTGGTATAGTGGACGAACCCATCGTGAACAACTTTCAATTCGTGTACCTCCCTGAACATGCCAATAACGAACTTGTGACCTTTGATCTCAACTCCAAAATTCTATTTGAGGCTGACCTTCTTTTTAATCTTGGGCACGACGACTTGGAACAGTTCAGCGTAGCCACAGGGTTTAGCTCGAAATTCTACCCCCACTCTGGTTGGTCTTACATGACTCGCTACCTTCAACCTTATAGCAAGATCGGCAACGCACTCATCAACAAGATAACTAACACAAAGAAATCTGCCGAAGGCTTGAGACAAATCTACAAGTGGGATTTTGAGCAGATTGTCATGTGCCATGGTAATATCATTGACACTGAAGCAAAGGCTGCATTCAAGAGCGTCTTTGGTAGCGTTTTGCCCTAAATGTATATTTGTCATTCCCGTCACGTATTCATATTGCTTGTAATCCACCTCAATCATGGCTTGAGGTACCAGTCTATGTCTACGTCGTTTCACACGGAGCGGAGGTACGGGGTTTTCGGTGGGGAGAATTAGAGGTTTGGAGTAGATTGGTCTGAAGTCTGGTGATCGAATACTTTTATCGTCATCTGCGGTTCCAAAGACTCCTCCACTTGTCCTTGCTGAATTTTCTGGCCCCAACACCGAAGACCAAATCTAACTCTTCGAGAGTAAACCTTTTAGTCTCGGGAATGAAGAAGTAAGTGAAGACCCAGAGAAGAATGTTCCACGTTCCATAGAAGTAAAGACCACCAGAGACTGTCATTGACTGGGCCATTTTGGGCCATGTCATACTGAGAACAAAGTCCAAAGTCCAGTTCAAAGACATAGCGTAGCTGGTACCCAAGGATCGTGTGTTCAAAGGGAAAGCTTCTGCAACAAGTATCCACGAGATTGGCCCTATACCCCAAGCGTAAAAGAGGACATAGACATACTGCGATGCCAATGCTAATCCTAGGCGAAGTTGTGTGGCAGAGATGTTCAAGACACCACCCAACCAATACAAGCACAAACCTTCCACAGGCAAAGTGAGCAAGAGTAAACGACGACGGCCATATCGATCAATAAGAAGATATGAGAGGAATGTTCCAAGGAAGCAACAACCTCCAATTCCAATGGACCCAGCAATGGCGGTCACACGGTCGATTCCTGCCCCTGTCAAAATGGTTGTGGTGTAGGAAACCAAGATATTCACACCTCCGTATTGCTGTCCAAACATAGCGGCGCTGGACACCAACAAAGCGAATCGGTTCCTCTTATCGATCACAATTGTCTTCACCTGATCGAAAAATGAGAGTCGTTCAAGTTCACGTTCCTTCTTCAAGGATTCATATAAGACATAGAAGTCTCTGGAAGACGCGATATTTGAGGTTCTCAACTTGAGCAAGGATTGGAATGCCTCAAATGGCTTGCTCTGTATCAAGAGCCACCTGGGAGATTCCGGTGCAAAGTAAATAAGTGCAGCAGTGAAGATGGGTGCACCACACGATGATCCGATCATGAGACGCCATGCAAGAGACTCATCCTTCACCTCGACAAAGATTCTGTTGAATACAGAACCAGTGCTGACCCCAAAAGACACGAAGGTTTGCCACAACATCAAGAAAGCCCCTCTACTGACAGCTGGAGCCAGTTCCGAAACCAAAACCGGAACATAAACTGAAGCGATCACCATACTGACTCCAAGATATAATCTGGCAACCAACAAGGAAGCAAACCCATTTGAGAATGCTTGCCAAAGGGAACCAGAGAATCCTATGAAGCTGGCAATGAAGATCATGGCACGGCGACCGAGCCATCTCTCAACCGGAGAGATCAAGATCCCGGCGGCTCCGGCTGCCAAGTATGGTGCGGCCAAGACCAAGCCTTGAATGTTTGCATCAGAGATGCCGAATTGTTGTTGATAGTATAGCTGGGCGCCTCCGACACAGGACTCATCATTGCCAAAACTGATGGCTGCGAAAGACGCAGAGATTGCAAGAAGAAAAAGATGAAACGGTTGAGAAACAATTGGATGCGATGTCTCACGCTCAATGGCAATGCGCTCACCATCCGTGTACTCGGAGGAACTCAAGAGATCTGGCTCATTTGCGAGAAGTGCGCCTCGCTCGAGAAGTGCACGATAGTCGTTGAAGCGTTCGTCGGATTGGATGATGGCTTCGACCTCTGTCAAAACCACCTTTTGATCGAGATGGTGATCGAAGACTGCTTCAGTTGCCAAGGACAGCTCGGAAATTGACACGTTACTCTTCTCCATTGATGACTGTAGAAACTAGGCACATTAGCCGCTTAAAAAGGTGCGAGCCCGCCACAGTTTGGGTGCAAATTTGACGTATGCACGTCAAAATATGATAGAGCCACAAATGCCAAGACTACACGCAATCGACTGATTTCAATGGGAAAACGAAAATTGTGTGATGAAACTAATTAGATCCCCCGATTCCGGCAATATATGCTAGAGACCAAGTCCGGGACATTCCGTTGTCCAATAAACGCTCATCAAAGTCCTTGCTGGCAAACCACTTCCATGCGTATTGTGGATCGAACAAAGCCGCGTTCAACATGAGCACCCCTCTCCATGCGTCCGGGATCTTATCAACAATAGAGGCCAATTTCTGATCCCATTCTTCCTTGACGAACGTACCACTGCGGAAGTACGATGAAACTGGTGTGATGGGTAACATGTGGATTCCATGAATCCACTCATCACCAATAGTTCCACGACCAAAGTATGTGGAGTAGTCAATTTTGTTCTCGAAATAGATTCCAGACACCTTGTTTTTGATGAGTCTTTTGGGTTGAATCTTGTTATCGTCGGAGAACAACATATACATGTTGATGGAACGCTTCATGATAGCAAGTTGCAAATTGGCACGAGCCTGCATGTCCTTGTCGCCAATCACCTCACCAAAAAGCCGGATGCCATAGATTGAATGGTAGTCTTCGGAAGAAGATTCTTCGTCTTTGCCATCACCACTAGCAAAAATTCCGTGAGCAAAGGAGTGTCCATGGAACCAGTCAAACGACCGCAGCTGTGGGAAGTATTTGTCCTGCGTGGAGGGGTTGGCGTAGTCTCGGATCAATGTGGTGGCATATTCTCTCACGAGCCCATTGTTGTCGTCGAGCCATTGACCCTTAGCAAATGATTGGTCCACCTTTGCGATCAATGAAATCGCATGCACGTGGTAGCCATAGTGGAAGTGGTGGTCATTGTAGTTTGAGTTACCAAAGTCCGCTCCAGGATCAGCGGAAGAGACAAGCCCCTTCCACACTGTGTCGTAAACCAACGGATAAGGTTGCTTGTTGTTAGCAAATATCTCAACCGCCTTCTTAACTCGATCAAGGACTTTTTTGGTCAATTCGTCGTCATTAAGAATGAAGTGTGTCACATAAGCAATAAAGGCGAACTTGTCGACAATCTTACCCGATGTGTACATAGAGTCGATGTTTGCCATCCCCTCAATATCTTGAAGAACTTCCTTTTCAGCAGCTTCCTTGATGAGGCGTTTCGCCTCGTTGGAGAAGCCTGCTTTGAATGACAGGAGAGATGACCAAGGCTCCCAGCCAATATGGGTAGGCAAATCAGACTCCTCCATCTCCAACTCAGTAACCGTGTAGGCCTTCATCACTCCCTTGGTGGTGGAGTCAAGAGTGAGGCCGGTATCCTTCTTTCTCACTTTGTCAGTCAACACCTCTTGATGATGAGGAAAACACCATACGAGACCAGATCCATTAGCGGAAGATCCTTTGTTCTCGTAGACAAAGCTGTAGCGACCAGTGCTGCCGCTTACGGAGCCCTTGAGATGAGCTGCCACGGGGTAGATACCAGCCGATTCGTCGAGGTGGCCACTGTCACCACGAGCAAGCTGGATGACAGCATCGCCCTTGTCACCGATGATGTGATTTGGGTCTTTCAAGCTGAGCTCGATGCCTCCATCCACGTATAAAGACCATACTACTTGATTGAATAAGACCACCAGATACTTTTGGACATTGCCAATCTTCTTGTCCTTCTTGAAGTGTTGCACTCCCACTTGAGACGCAATGATGGGACCGACACTTTTGTATACTGCGGTCACGAACCCCATACCATGAACCAACGGAAACGAGATGAATTCCTTCCCTGAAAGAGAGAGTTTTGCCTCGACGGACAACTTTTGGTGCTTCAGTAATGTCAAACCATTGGATTGGCCGATTCCCTGGCCGCTGAAAACGAAAGACTTGATCTTGGGTGGATTGAAGTAGAATTGTGCTGGATCGGCACCGGCATCCGGACCAAACACCTGTTGGGCAGCCTCCGTATGATTGACGGCAACTCCAACATCCTGGCCAGGGTCCTTGGTGAGCCATAACGAGTACGGCATGGTCCACACGGGAAACGTTTGGTCCTCCAATGTCAAGTTATTGGAGAAGTTGTTGGTCTGAATTGGCTCGTCAGACTCGCCATAATTGCATCCCTGTGGTTTTTGGACGTGCTGAATCTTTTTGTAGACACCTGGAGGAGCTTCTGTGGACAAAGGCTTAGCAAATATGTCATCCGTTGCAACATCCACATGGAATGGTTTCTGGTCTCGCTTTTCGGAACTCTTCTTCTCAGAGGCATCCTGAGACTGACTGGTCTCCCTTTTGGCCTTTTGGTCTTTGATAGTACTGTCAATCTTCTTCAATGCTTTCTTCAAGTCGGAGAAGCCCATGATGTAGATTGCGATTTCGGCTGTGAAACGCGTTCCAGGCAAAAAGCCAGCAAGCTAAGTGCTCAACACTGATTGGCACTGACTACAGGACTAGCTAATTAGCATCTACAAACACAACAATACCAAAAGAACATGAGCAGGGTATGGCTATCTGCCGAAAGTGAGACTAGATGCCTGCCGCCAAAGTCCGTCAAGTCCCGCCCAAGCCTGGCGGCGCGGCCAGTGCGCCGTCAGCCGACCGTATCGGGCCCATGGCAATTGACTGCGAGCACCGTGCTAGTTAGGGCGGGAGCCGGAATTTACTCCGCATTCGTTAGCGGCAACGGTGCTAAATTCCGCCCCCCACCCCAGTTAACTATATAGATAGGCATCCATCCATGGTTTAGGCCGTGCGATGAAGTTCCTTACATTAGTGCTTTTGGCTGCTGCTGTTGTCAGCGGTCTCCTCCACGTGCAGGACAATGCCGTCTTTTATGATGGGGCCAGTGATGCAAGCAAGCCATCTTTGGAACAGATGTGGGATGACTTATGGCCGTTCCAGGGTATAAACACCTTCGCTCACCTTGACCATCACAAGTGCTTGCTTGACCCCGAGACCACATACGACGTTGCCCTCATTGGTGTGCCGTTCGATACTGCTGTTTCATACCGTCCTGGTGCCCGATTTGGGCCTCGTGCCATTCGAGCCGCTTCACAGAGACAAACCTCGTTGAGAGGATGGAACCAGCGCGCCGACTACAACCCCTACCAGTCGTGGGCTCGCGTGGTTGACTGTGGAGACATCCCCGTGACGCCAATGGACAACAGCATCGCTTTCAAGCAAATGACAATGGCATTTGAAGAGTTGCTCGTGAAGAGAAGAAGCGCCAACGACACATCACTCCCTCCCAGATATGTTGCCTTGGGGGGAGACCACTCGGTTCTTTTGCCCCATCTTCGTGCGTTGAAGGAGGTGTACGGCCCGCTCAATGTCATTCACTTCGATGCTCATCTCGACACATGGAAGCCAGACAAATATCCATCTTTCTGGCACCTGGACCAGAGCGAAACCACCCACGGCTCCATGTTATGGAAAGCCTGGGAGGAGGGCCTCACAACCAAGCACAACGTTCACGCCGGGTTGAGAACAAAGCTTTCAGGCATTGAGGATTACCTCGACGACGACGAGCAACTGTTTGAAAGAGTCTACGCCGACGACGTTTGGTTGAAGGGCGCCGACTACGTGGTGGACAAAATTCTCAGCACCGTTCCCAAGGACACTCCCACATACTTGTCAGTTGACATTGATGTGTTAGACCCAGGTTTCGGCAGTGGTACCGGCACTCAGGAGCCCGGTGGATGGTTGCCACGTGAGTTGATCTACGTGTTGAGAAGACTTGAGGAGTTGAATGTTGTGGGGGCCGATATTGTTGAAGTTTCCCCAGCTTTTGACAACGCGGAGATTACTGCCACCAACGGCGCTCAAGTTGCGTTTGAGATCATCACATCGATGGTAAAGCGTGGGTTCTCCGGCAAGGTAAACCCTGAGGCCAAGGTTACCGAGATCGAATCCGGCGTGCCCGAGAGTTTAACCAAGAAGTTGGAGCAGAAGTTACAGGAAGTCGAGGAGATGAAGAACCGCTTGACTGTTGAAATTGAGACTCTTCGCAAGATGCAGCAAGTGGTAAGTCCCAAGAAAGTTGCAATCGACAAACAGTAAGCAAGTTACGGTCATTAATATACAGACATATACTCTCAATGCTTTGATGCACATATTCCGGAGTAGCTGAGCCGCCCCATTGAAAAATTCCTACTCTGCTCCTAAATAATCTATTGGGCATCAAGCCGTACATACTTCTTAAATCAACAACAAGGCAACGACGGCTCCGGCAACTCCGAAGTTCACCGAGGTCATGAGGGCTCCACTGTCAGCGGAAGAAGTGGATGAGTTGGTGCCGTTGGTTCCGTTGACAACCTCGGCTCTTCTGCCAGCGCTGGCAGTGACAAACACAGTGGTGGTCACAGGATTCTTCGTCTTATCAAAACGTCCGTACTTGTGGGTGTCGGTGGAGTCTTGAGTAGTCGTGGACTCCTTAGTCTTGTCGAAACGACCGTACTTGTGAGTGTCAGTTGAATCTTGAGTTGTGGTGGAAGCCTTGGTCTTATCGAAACGACCATATTTGTGAGTGTCAGTGGAGGCTTTGGTTGTGGTGGACTCCTTGGTCTTGTCAAAGCGACCGTATTTGTGGGTGTCAGTGGAAGCCTTGGTAGTGGTGGACTCCTTGGTTTTGTCAAAACGACCATATTTGTGGGTATCCGTGGAGGCCTTGGTGGTGGTGGACTCCTTAGTTTTATCGAAACGGCCGTACTTTTGGGTGTCGGTGGAACCGTAGAAGGTCACGGTGACGGTCTTGGCTTCATCGGCAGCAACCACAGCAGCAGAGACTGCGGCGAGCCCAAGGGCGGCGGTGGAAAACTTCATGATGAATTAGGAGGGCACAATTCCAAGGTTTTTTGCTGAGAATTTATTCGCGGAAATTAGTCGGGTAAGATGAAAAGAAATGGCTCGCAGGGAAAGCCAAACATATCTTGCCTAATCGGGCCGGGATACACGCAGGTCCACCGGATGGGGGCGGAAACCAGCCCAAATGAGCATTTGACACGTGAATACCACGTGATATACACATGACTTCGTGCCGCTGGGGCCGGCGTGGCTCATTCGGCACCTCCGGACAGCTATCGGCTTGAGATATTATCATGTTAGAGATGCAGAGATTCGTAGAGAAAGAGAAAGAGTATTTAATCAGAAGTTGAAGTTCTGTTGCTGGTTGACACCGAAACCAAACTGATCGCCGTACGCCTGGGGGTTGATGTCAGAGTCGTCGAGTTGGTCGTCTTCCTCAGCAAAGTATTTGGCAATGATGTTGTAGGCCTTTTCGTAAATCTTCTCGTTCTCATTGCCCTGGCACTCGAAGATCTTCTCCATTCCACCGGCCTCTTCAATGAACAATGCATTCTCATTGACACTGGCTCCACGCGCCTCCTTGTCCAACTCACCCATCTTCAAGATATTCTCCAAGGAATCAAGCGTCACCTCGATGATCTTGGTGTCGGCCACCGCCAAAAGGTCACAAAGAGGCTTGATACATCCCTGGCTCACCAAGTAACGGATTTGGTCGGGACGAGTCAAACCACCCGACGAAGCATTGGAAATGGCCCAACACGCCTCCTTCTTGGTTTTGTAGTCGCCGTTGGTCAACAATCTGATGATTTGAGGAATCAAGTTTGCGTCAATGACGGCCTGGATCTGGTCAATGTTACCAGCGGTGATGTTGGAGATGGTCCAACACGCTTCCTTGCGGATTGTTTCCTTCTGACTATTCAACAATGGTCCCAATGCAGGTAAAACACCGGCGTTGATGACGATTTGCGTCTGGAGATCGTTTCCAGTAACAATATTACCAATAGCTCTCAATGCAGGGGTTTGGACGAGGGTAGATTCGTGGCCCAACAACTCCACGAGACGATGAGGAATTCTGGCGTCCACCACCGCCTGGATGGCTTCGGTGGTTCCATCCGAAAGGTAGGAAACGGCCCAGCACGCATCCACCAATGTTTCGGCATCCACAGAATAAATCAATTTGGAAAGAGTGGGGATGGCTTGCTGGACAATTTGCCAATCAGGTTGAGGGTTTTTACCTCTGCAAAGATTCGACAATGTCCAGGTGGCAGTTCTGATAAGCGACATCTTGGTGGTGTTGAAAAGAGACAACACGGGGATCATGGCGTTGCATCCCAACACGTAGTCTCTAAGTTCGGACGAGTCACCCGCCACGTTACCCAAGGCCCAGATAGCCTGTTCCTTCACCTCCACCGATGACGAGTTCAATAACTGAACGAAGAGAGGAACGGCACCCAGTTCCACCACGATTTTGGTTTGCTCGGAGTTACCCGAGGCAATGTTGGTGAGGGCCCAGGCGGCCTCCAATTGTAACATATCTGGGTGGTTTTCCCCCATGAACTCCACCAACTTTGGGATGACACCTGACTGAATGACAAGGTCGATGGGAGGGTTGTGTTCCCGAGAAAGAATCTGACGAAATTTGACGGTGGCGGCCAACTGGTTGTCAAAATCAGGAGCCTGGATTTGCTCCACCATTTTGGGAAGATCTTGGGTTAATTTCCCGTAAAATTGCATCTCGTCATTGTTGGCGCCCTGGAGCATGTCACCGTTGAAGTCGTCTTCATCTTCGGACTCGTTGGCGGCAGGATCACTAACAAAGTTTCTTCTTTTAGACAACACGGCGTCTCTCTTTTGTTTTCTCAAGTCCACCTGATGTGTTTCTCTTCTTCTTCTTAACTCATCGTTTTGAAAACGGCCCTTATTCTTGAAGTTGGTCCGACGGTACTCGGGAATGAATTTGTTGGTTTGGTCAGCGTCCATCACAGCAATCAATAATTATATTTGAGCTATTTCCACAGATTTGACGCGAGGTTCAGCAGCAAGTACAAAGCTCAAGGATCAGATTCTCAAACTCAGTTCAACTGCCACAGAATTATGGCGACAGGTATTTGAAGTGGTGATTAGCCTGGTTTTTTTTATTGTGGGAGGGCGCGCCTAGAGAAGCGTCGTGTGCAAACCGCAGACCCGACTACATGCTAACATCCATTCAATATAGGGTACTACAGACCAGTATTCGGAGAACGTCGACTCGTTATTTCCAGCATAAGGCCAACTTCAAAAGCAACGACTCTACTGTGGACACCGACGAGGTTTTGTCAAGCAACAATCCATGGTCTCCCACATTATATGACGATGTGGTGAAGGTCCGGACCCCCGGCTCGTGGCGGTCCCTGGCACTACCAAGCAAGTATCGCCTCTCATACCAAGCAGTTTACGAAGCCCCCGGGTCCAAGTATGTGGCCATGATCAAGCGACTCACGCTTAGTTTTGGTGTTCTTGGGATATACGGGGCCAAGCTTTTCTTTGAAAGTGCCCAGTTTGAAGATATCTACGCCTGGACCACCTTAGCTACGACGTGGACACCTGCAATTATCACCCAGTACAAGACGCGAGACTACGTGACGAGAATTTTTCGCCTTTACGACAAGACCAAACCGCAGACTCTTGAAAACTTGGTGAGTGATGAAAAGCTCATCATGGAGAAGCTCAACGTGACGGGTGGCAAGACATATAATGAGCTTTTGACGGTGTCGGGGAATAAGAGCCTCAAGTTAGAGGAGAAGCTGGTGCTTCCGCCCATCCTCAACAGTTACTCATCATGGCAAGAGGTGGATCCTGAGTCAGGCAAGGAGAGGCATTTCTATGTGGCTGATGATATTGGCGGGTTGAGAATGGACCGTCTCTGGGGTATTGTGGAGCATAATCTGGGGGTGGATAACGGGCGCTACATGGAGAATTTGTAAATAGTTTACTGGGAGGGCTGGAGAAACTCAACCCTTAATCACGAGATTTGATGGCCAAGCATCTGAAGAGGTCAGTTGGAATTCTGGTGGGCTAAATCAGGCATTTTCACGGTATTCGAATTTGTCCCCGTATCGGGGACTAGTCATCGGATCTGGCTGCGCGCATGTGTTTTCGACCATGAAGGATCCAAATCCCGACCCCGAGGATCCCCCGCCCAAGAAGACCTACGTCAAAGAAAAGGCGACTAAGCGTCAAATTCACTATGGCGAGTCAGAAACCGAAACCAATACCCGTCAAAATGCCCTATTGTACCATACTTCCAACGAAACCATCGACGCATACAAACAAGAGAACTCATCGACTGACCTCATTGGGCGGCTCTACAACGATGAATATGGTGGAAATGTGAATCTACAAGGAAACAATAACGCTGAAGCTCTAGAAGACAGCTCCGTTTGTGAAGAAGCCGCAAGTTGTAAAAGCTCATCCAAAGAAAGTCAAACCTCATCTTCAGCTAGGGTTTCCCGACGCGGCATCTCGTTCGACACTTCCTCACACAAGCTGTCCTACACTTTGAAGCTGAAGCACCCGCAGTTTCGTTTCCGACGCAACAACAAAACGTTCATGGCTGGTTTCATGGACGATAGCGAATCCCTCAAAGCTATTCAGTGGCTCATGGAAGAACTCATCATCCACGGAGACACGCTTGTGGTGCTTCAGGTGATTGACGAAATGGACAGTGCCCACATTGATAAGGAGGATGCCCAGCGTCTTTTGCGGAAGTTTGAGGATCTCAATGTCCGCGATAGGAGGATAGCCATTGTATATGAAGCGGTGGTGGGAAAACCCCGCAAGCTCCTCAAAGAGGCAATCGAGGAGTTTGCGCCGTCGATGCTTCTCGTTGGCATGCACCCCGACGTCCCAACTGGCCTCTTCTCCAAAACAACAGTGTCGCAGCACTTTCTCCAGTACGCCCACGTCCCCGTGATTGTTATCAAGCCGACCTACCAGTTACGACCACTCACACGACCCGTCGACTCACCCGAGTACTTCCACAGATTGTTGGCTAACATCGACGTGAGCCAAACCTACGAGAAAAAGAAAAAGAAGAAAATGTTCAGCCCGGTGCCTTCGCGACTGAGCTCTACCGCAAATCTAAAACAGGAGGAGAAGAATCAAGGGGAGGGCGAACGAATCCGGCTGCCCCACCCCTTCACTCCCACGACTCCTGTATCCTCAGTCATCCCACCAACTACGTCGGTAGAACGACAACCCAATAGCCAGGTGTACACCGCATCGCACATTCGACTCCCTGGCCTGCGGGTGCAAAATTCATCGGCCGCTGGCGCCAACCACCTAAGCCCCGCCGCACCAGCCAAAGCCCGTTCGCCGTCCCCCCGCGCCAGACTTGCGCGTTTCCTACACTCCGACACGTGAACCATGAGAACTGTCGGAAACCCCATCATCGCCTCCATCGACCTTGTGTCGCTCATCATCGGTGGTTATGGTGTGTATGCTATCGTTAGCTTGCCCCTCCCCTCTCACTTGGAAGCTGCCGGACACTGGCAGTTTCTCACCAACCTTTCGTTGCTCTACTCGTTGGTGGTGTTTGCCCTTGGCTTCGTGGCCCATGTGTCCCGAAACAGAACCTTGTACCATATCAAAAACACCATCCATCCCGTGGGGCTTGTGTTGGAAAGTATAGTTGCTGGTGTGTACTGGCCATTGCGCCTCTTCTTTTTGCACTTGCTCGCCAAGGACCCTAGCAAGTTTCAGCTTCCACTCCGGGTTGACCTCGCCATCCACTTGATGCCCGTGACGTCGTTGCTTGTGGATTATCTTGTGTACATGCCTCGGTGGACCATCACCACTCCTGCTGCTCTCACTGCCGTGGTGGGACTTACCGGAGCATACTGGTTTCATTTGAAGAGATTGGTGGACTTGGAGACTGGTGCCGAGTACCCCTATGCCTTCTTGAACGTGGAAAACGACACCCAGCGGGCGGTGATTTTCGGGACTATCGGGCTTGTGTCGTTCGTTCAGTTTTTGGTTTTGAAGAAGTCATACGATGTGATTGTGAGGAACGAAACGAAGAAAAATGTATAGATAATGACTAGATGCTTATGAGTAAAGTAGAGAGACCTGTGAGAAGTATCTAATTATGACTGGCGCCTCTTCTTGGCAAAGACCCACACAACTACCTCATTGGAGACCGCCACTGCCATAAAGGCGCCCATCCACGCCAGACGCTCGCCAAACGTTTTGTCGTTGAGCAATGGGTAAGGGTATCGTTCGCACCCGTTAAACTCTATGGACACCCAGTAACCCAAGAGAATGGCAATGGTCAATGCCACCGAGTCGCTTCTCTTCACGGGATGTTGGCGATATGTCAAGTATTCCCAGAGTAGGTACAAGTAAGGCGCAAGGTGGATTTCGAGGTCAAGTTTGAGCGATACGTCAATTCCATTCAATAACCTGGGAAATATCCAGATGAGGACCCAGTACGCCACCGTGACGAGTAGTTCAACATTGAACAAAGCTCGGTGCACGACAGCCAATCGGCGACTTTTGCACCCCGCCAACTCAGCAACTAGGCTAAGTGCGGCGTACCCCACAGTTAGTAGTGAGCTCAAGTTGGTGAGGAATTGATACTGTCCACCCGGTGCTATGCTCGTAGGCAATTCCAACGAGACCGTCAGACGCCAGCCGTCCGTCAAAATTGCCAAGAATGCCAATTTGAACGCAACTTTTATTTTGGTATGGGACATATATGAGGGTGGGTTATCCGCACCCTCGAGAAAAAAGCCCATTATCATGAAACTTGCCTTTTTGACCATGGCAATGGCAGTGCCAGCCATGGCGTGGCAGATGCCGTTCCTGGTGAGAAATCATTACACTTCGGTTTCAGAGTGGGTCATGGACTTTGCAAAGTACGCCGACGACGTGGTGGTGAGAATCGACTTGCAATCCAATGAAGAGCTTCGTCGTTATCTCAATGCCAAGGGAGATATCAGATTCGAAAAGTGGAACAGAAATGCTGCAAAGAATACCGTCGACATCCAGATAAATATCGACAACTTACAAAAGCTCCGTGAGCAATTCGAATTCAACTACGAAGTTGTCATCGAGGACTTGGCGCAGGCGGTTTATGAGAACATTCCCAAAGAGCCCGAATTCTCAGTCATGTCCGACGATATTCACGTCAACTCAGAGCTCTTCTTCAAGGACTACCGTACGCTCGACGGCATCTATGCATGGCTCGACCTTCTTCAACAATCGTACCCTGCGTTTGTAAATGTGGAGACCATTGGTGAGACGTATGAGCATCGTCCCTACAAAGTGGTGCACGTCTCCACCCTGTCTGAAGATCACAGCAACAAGAAGACCGTTGTGGTGACGGCGGGCGTGCATGCCAGAGAGTGGATCTCGACTTCGACGTCGCTCTATGTTCTTTATGAGATGCTCAAGTACTACGACGAGAACCCTGATCTTCATAGCATTCTCAACAACCTCGACTTTCTCTTTATCCCTGTTCTGAATCCCGATGGTTATGTGTACACATGGGAGACTGACCGGTTGTGGCGTAAGAACCGCCAAGGTTCCGACAAAGGGTGTGTCGGTATCGACATTGACCATTCATATGACTACCACTGGACCGAATCCTCAGACGACATCTGTGGCGAGGAATTTTCGGGAACTCGTCCCTTCGAAGCATACGAGGCTCGTATCTGGGACGAGTACTTGAACAACACCAATCACAATCACAAAATCTGGGGCTATCTCGACCTCCACTCATACGCTCAGGAAATCCTTACCCCGTACGCTTACTCGTGCGAGCAAACGCCCAGAGATGAGGAAAACCTCATCGAGTTGGCCTATGGTCTCTCTAAGGCCATCCGTACCTCTTCTGGCAAGTACTATTCGGTGTTGCCAGCGTGCTTGGACCGTGACTCCGATCTTCTCCCCGATTTGGGAGCAGGAACGGCTCTCGACTACATGTACCACAATAAGGCGTACTGGGCGTATCAATTGAAGCTAAGAGATAGCGGGTCTCATGGCTTCTTGCTTCCTTCCAAGTACATCGCACCTGTGGGAGAGGAAATTTTTGCCGGTATTCAGTACTTCTGCAGCTTCATCCTCAACGATGAGTAGTAATGACAATGGACTAAACAAACGAATCCATAGGCGATGTTCTAGAACTCCAAATGCCCTCCTGGTGTGCCGCACTTTGCTCGGCCCGAGATAACGGTTCCATTTCGCGCTGATCATGAAGATTGTTATCCAACGAGTAAAACAGGCCAGCGTCACCGTCGAGAATGAAGTGATCTCTCAGTATGTACTGACACAAACAAGAAATGACTAATCAGAATCTCAAAGGGTTTGTTGGTGTTGGTGGGCATTTCCACGGCCGACACCGTGACCGACGTCAACCGCATGAGTCAGAAGCTTGTCAACTTACGGCTCTTCGAGACCGGTGCTCCAAAAGGTGAGAATGGTCCGTGGGAGGGAAAGCCCTGGAGCAAGAGTGTGTTGCAAGATCCCTCGTTGAGCATCTTGTCGGTTTCACAATTCACCTTGTACGGCACAATCAAAAAGGGCACCAAGCCCGACTTCCACAATGCTAAGAAGGGCCCAGAGGCCAGGGAGTTGTACGATTTGTTCTTGCAAAACTTGCGCAATGATCTTGGAGACGATAGAGTCAAAGACGGTAAGTTTGGTGCCATGATGGACGTTGCCTTGGTAAATGATGGTCCTGTGACCATTGTGTGGGACACCCAAGAAGCAAAATAACTACCCAAGGCACTTTGTAGCATATTGATTAATCTATAGAGCCACCACGGCACACGAGAAGGCATGGCCGTAGGCGTCATCTTGGTAGGACCAGATGATGGATTGCACAGTCGAATAAAGACCGGGACCCAAAATGAAGAATCCAATGCCAATCAAGGCAACATTGCACACCACCTCGATCTTTGTGAGAACTGAACCGTTTTTGAAGAGACCTCCAAGAGAGAACTCCTCGCCTCTTTTTGTGGCATAGAGTTTCTTCAACTTGAAAAATGCAACTCCCCAAAAAACAAAGCCGAACCAGCAGTCAAACAAAGAGCACATGAGCGAAAGAAGATCGGAGAAAAATGGAATCACCTCGGCAATAACGAACGCAATGATCCAAAGGCCAGCATTGAGGCCGGTCCATGTGGCCCATCCAACGACTGTGTGTTCGTTACGGTGGGCAGAGTCCTTAGCAAAGATCCTTTGGAAAAGGAACTGCGACGACACATTGGAGTACAACGAACCGAGGAAGATAATGGTTGGGAGAGCAAAAGAGAAGGCCACTTTCTTGTAGTTACCGCTGAGAGAACCAAAGGCTGGAGCAGTGATATAGTTGCCACCAACGTACACGTACACGATGGATCCAGCAAGGGAGAAGGTGATGACCTCACACAACGTAACAATCCAGAGGGCCTTTTTGAAGTCCTTTGGCTGCTTCATCTGAGAAATGAACGAGGGGTAGGTAATCTGTCCAACAAAAGTGTAAACAATGTTCAAGAAAGCAGACATTCCAGCTGCAAAAGTGGTTCCTTCGGCAGGCCACAAGTTCCAAGTAATTGGAAGGGCATACTCATCGTAATGGCCTGGGTGTTTCTGAATACCAGCGAACACAATGGCAAGAATGACGGCAATGAACATGGTGGCTGCGGAAAAGTAACCCACAGAAGACATGTGGGAAAATGTTCTTGGAAGCGAGAGCAAGAAGCAAATTACAGCCGACACCACAGCAAATGCAATGGTGCAAATGGTCTGGTTATCGGAGATGGTGTTGAAGTATTTTGCTCCAACAAGGACATGAAGCGCCTGGATGAAGGTGTTATTGAGAAGGAAGCAAGCTGCAGTAGCATACCACACGATCTTGGAACCCCAGAATAGATGCTGGCCAATCTCGCACACATCGGTGATATGAGGGTAGGCCGCACAGTAGTCGGCAATGATAAGACCCGTATACAACACGGTCAAGGATGTGAATACAGTCAAGATAAGACCAGGAACGAGTCCAAGCACCGAATATGACCACGGGAACGACATGATGGCAAGACAGATGTACTCCGAGAAGAGAAGTCCAGCCGTTCTTTGCCAGGAGCAGTTTCTGTAGTTAATGGAGTGGTTAGCTTCTTCAGCCACCACAAGATTGAGGTACTCGTCGGCCGAAAGCGAGGACGACGACGAATCTTTCTTAACCAACTCCTTTTCGTTACCGTAGAATTTTTCTGTCATAATTATGGGTTTAGATGGAGTTTGGGCCCTTGCAGGAGAAAAAATCCACTAAGGGGAGATGCCGAATATATACGCTGAAAAAAGAAAAGAAAGCAACGGGCGAGATTGCGATGCAAATGAATTCGGCTTTGATATTGGAATAGGGTAGGCAATCGTACATCTGTCTTCATTCGGCGAAACGCACAAAATAATTGGTCTTGTGGGGCGCCACACCGATATGACGTAACTTTCACGTGAGAACACAAATTAGTTGCAAGCGATAACACTGTGAATATTGGTGAGCATGAGACTGTGTAAGTCGAGTTCAGGGTGCATTAAACCTCGCTTAACCCTGACACATACCCTTTGATCGCCAATATGGAGCTGTCAAGACAAGTGCCCGAGCCAAGACTTCGCGAGGGGCTAACAAGCTGATGCATCACTTTGGCAGCTTTGAAATTGCGACATATTTCTTTTCCCTTCAAGCGGCCAGAGCACGGCTTGGCACCGGTCCCCGTAATTTGGGCCTAATTTAGAGGCGGGTGCGACCCACTCATAACGAGAATTCCTCATTGGCGCAGATACGGGGTTGACTAGGAAGCCACAATGAGGAACACGAGGCATTGCAGTAAGAAGGAATTTATTTATCCACGGCTGTGCAGTAACGGCCTGTGTATGTGGCGGTACGCATTTTACAGAACGGAGACATGTAGGCTTCGGCTTGGCTGCAAATGACTCGTCACCTCTGAGGTTTTGTGGCCTGCTTGGGGACACTTTACCTAAACATGCATGCGCCATGCTTTATTTCATCCACTCGTTAGTTCGATCAGAGGAGGAGGTGGTCGAATTTCTTCTTCGAGTATGACAAGCCTTCGTTGCATTACAAGCAGATTCAATGAAGACGCTGGACAGCAACGAACGTAGCAACTGAAGCACTTGTCCTCAGACGATCGACATTCTTTGAAAGTCTCACAATAGTGAGGGGTCTTGGCCAAGCTTCACGGAACCCCTGACATCAAATCACTCCATTCGACAAGGTAATGAGATGGGACTTCCATATTTGGGCTACAGATAAGCCCCTCGAATTCCGGATTTCCTTTGGTATTGTTGTGACGTCTGCCTATTTGCAACTCCCACAGTCGCGATCGCGCGGCATGAATCCACGCAAGCGTCTGAAGATTACCCCACGTCGCTCACTCACACTTGCCGATCTTCCCGGGGACGTCGCTGCCAAAATTTTCAACCATGTCTCCTCAACAGACACGTGTGCTGTTTCCAGCGTGAATAAGCGATTCAGGGCCGAATTTGTACCAATCGTGTTTCGGCGGATCCGAGTCCGATGGAGCGATTTGGAACGGGCCAGTGCCGACAAAAGGAACTCTGAAATTGTCAAGGTGTTTTCTGAGTATGCACATCTCGTGGAGGAAGTACGTATCGTCGACTGCTACTCGTATGGCGAGTGGCAGATTGACGTCTTCAGACTACTCCCCTTCCCCAATCTCACGCGAGTGGTTATCAATTCCATCAACTCATCCAATTGGCTCAAGTATCGAAGTCACAACGGCATCAAGCTGATTTCCCTCTATCTAGATCGGTCCATTGTAAACACCAGCCATGCGCCGGCCACCAAGGTAATGTCGTCCAACCCCAAAATGTTCAGCATCGACCACGTTTCCAATTTCTCCAACCTCAAGGAACTTTCCCTTGACTCGTATCATTTCGATTGGGACACCCGAGAGGTGACGGTGGACGTGGGTATCACGTCTTTGCGGTTGACCAATTGTACCTGGGAATACCCCTTTCATTTGGGACAATTCAATCGCAACAATAAGCTCGAAACGTTGGAATTGGTCTTCTCCAGCAACAACTCGTTCATTCTTTCGGAACGATTCAATGAATTTCTTGCCCTACCTCTCAAGCATGATGCGGCGTCCCTTGAGCTGATGTCAATCACGCTACGTGACTACGATACCAACGGCTGGCACAAACACTTGTCCATTCTGCAGTTTGAGCGGTTTGTTGACGCAGCTCATATGCCACGGCTTCGTTCTCTCAAGCTACATGGCTGGTTGTTGAACCTCCGTGATTTCGTTCACTGCGATACCAAGTTGGCTCTCAAGCGTCTAGAGATGAAAGTACAGCTCACCGATATCAATTTGGATCGTCTGTCAGCGTTGATCGAGGAACTAAAGCGAAAGTATCGCCGCCAAGGCGTTCATCTTCGGCTCGACGTGGTAGCTGAGCTGCTGAATTTCAGACCACACATTCCCCCACCTCCCGAGACATCTCTGAATTTGTCTCCGTTCCTAAATCATGAGGATTTTCCTAATACGGTTGCTGATGATTCGTCTCAGCCCATCGCATCTCAACGCGCGAGCGACACAATCAACTAACGCGCTTATGCTCTTCCTCTGGTTCCTTCTTGCATTGGGTCTTGCCAATACCGAGACCTATCTCATACAGATTCCATACTACTATGATATTCCAAATGCCTCCAACGTGGCGTGGCCGCCATTGTTTAACACAGAAGTCATCAACTCGTCAACCACACTCATAGCTGACTACCCCATTTTGTCGAAAACCCATCCCACCCTACCGAATGATCGTGTCACGGTTCGTGTGCCATACGACACAGTGGCCAAACCTAAACAGAAACTACTCGTTCGGTTGAACAACTATAATTCCACCTTTGCATCCAACGACTTGATCAGCATCAAAGTGTGCTGGCCCGCTACGGAGGCCTACTCCTTCTCCATCTCGCATCAGTACATTGAAAGCTCGACGCTTCCACTCGCCACGCACAATGAAACCTTGGATTTATATGCTGTCATCGAGTATCAAGCGGACTTCGTCACTTTCGACCCCAAATACACCTCGACCTCCGACGAGCTCGCATTCAACTTGTTCCTCACGGTGCTTCCGAACCGAATCCCCATTCCCTTAGAGCTCTACGACTACATCACTTACTTGGTGGGGTTGCTCTTAGTGCTCGTACCCCAACTCCCGCATATTCTCCGCATCTTCGGTGCTAGCAAATCTACGGATCCCAGGGCCCAGTCCACGGTCAAGAGTGACTGAGAGATGAACATGATACTGGCTGCGCCTCATTCATCCTCATTTTAATGGCCTTCATAAAGTGGTGTTCTGCTGGGACTTCCCCACGATGTACGGGCCACGCGCATTTTCAGGGATAGTCCACATGTCACTCCAAGAAGACGACCCGTTGGGTCCTCCGAAAAATACCCAAAACATCGACTTGTCCAAGTTATCACCCCAGGAATTGCGCATCTACCGGATGTATGGCAAGTTGCCCACAACACAACAGATTCTCTCGTCAAAATTCCAGGACAAAAAGTATTTTGACAGTGGCGACTATGCAATGCAGAAACAAAGCGGCGTCAAGCCCACCGTGGGAGGCGTCCCACTCAGGCATCCCAACGCTGAGAAGGTAAAGGAGATCTTCAACCGGAACTCCATCAGTGGCAGCAATGCGGGCATTCTTTACAATGGAAAGCTGAATTTGTTGAACGAACTGACTCCCAAAGAGGAGTCTGAAAGACAGTAAGACCAATGTCTACTAGTCTCATCATCGGGTTGATTTGTTGATTTCTAGCGAGTTAATGTATGTATATACTGGTTTACCATAGGATTTCGAGTGAGTTGGCAACTAGCGGCACTTCAGCGGCATAAAATTTGAAAATGCTTACTCAATTGTCTACCTGCCTCTCGTGAGATGAGTCACTTGTAGGAAATTTTGTAGAACAACTCTAGTCACCTTCGTTATCGTATCGCGAGTGAAGTCTCGCATGCTCACCAGGGAGATCTTCAACTCCACATTAGACCCCTTCAATGACGTACTCATGAGCCACCTCACACTGCCGGTTGGGCAAATCTCCATTGTCAACAACTACATTCGGAGCGACCATCATCGACGTGTCGTCAGTTGTTGCGTGCAAGCGGAGCTGGTGATTGAGTTCACAGTTTCGTGGGACGAATTCTACCTCGTACCTGTAATACATTTTCGAGCCACCGAAGTTGATCTCCTGAAGGCTGTGGTGACCCTCGATCTGCACCCACTCACAGGTGAGCCGTGGTACTCGGTGCACCCGTGTGAAACGCAAAAGGGAATGGAAGCGTTTGCCAAATCCAATCCTATTGACTACTTAGTGACATGGTTCAATGTGTATGGAGGGGGATTGCTCCTCTTACAGATAAGAAGGCCAAGTGAATGACTTCGTTTGAACATGTATTTCTAGTCACGTAATCGTGAGGGATGCAATTATTGAGATGGCTTCACGTCCGTGAAGATCCGACATGGGTACTCGTCGGTGTACATACCATGTTGAGGCTCCTTCAAGATGGTCCACTTGAACTTTCTTAAAGCAGGAGCGACAATGGGCTCTCCGCTCTTTCCGAGAAGCTCCCCCTTAACCACAGAAGGGTCAACCTTGCTGAGAGTGTTGGCCAAGCTGACGTCCTTTTCTTGGAAAACAGCGAGTTCTTGAGTGCCCTTGTCCCCGACAGATATTCTTGGTTTTTCAGCAGAGCCGAGTTGTAATAATCCAGAAACCTTGGTTTGGTTGAAGCCCACGAGCTTAGGGTAGTTTCTTCTGTAGTCACGCTTGAAGTAGGCGTTGTTCACAACATCGCCAGCAGGGAGGGTCACTGGGTCCTTGTATTTTTTAGCGTCATTGATACGGTCACCAGGGGGAGATTGACGATAAAGTGCAACAATGGGATTACCAGAGGATCTGTTGGGAACAAGCACAAGGAGTTGTCTGAGCTTCTCCCAGATACCAACGGATCTGGTGGTGTATTTCTTCCACACGGGAACGGGACCTCCACTCATAATGGTTGATGATTATTTGTTGCGCGAACAACCAATGAGAAGTGCGAGGATGTCAGCGATGTGCAGGTTTAGAGAGAAGTGAGACTGGCGCGAAGCTGGGGCTGGACGGTGCAATTGGACCCGCACTTTGGCCAAAGCTGGAACCAAACCCTGCGACTGGGACGACGTGCTTATGTTTGCCGATTTATAAACAAAAAACACACTTGCAATTATTGGGACTCCTTTTGAGGAAAGGGCGTTGCAGTCGAGAGGACTAAACGGTACATTTGATGTTTGAGAAGTCTCACGTATGTAGGATGATTGGTCAAAAGTACGATTTTCAGAAATTTGACCAAGGTTGCGAAAATTCCATAAAAACAACTATGAGACCCTCCATTTCTTTAGTATCGTATTATTTCGACTTTATTATATGGATTTTGGAATTCACCAAAGAGCTCTACCGAGTTTGCCGAATATGATGGCACCACAGAAAAAGTGACTGGCAACATACAACCAAGTGGCCAAGTATTCGTCTCTCACAAGATTGAAGTCCACCAGCCACCATAAGTACGAGACCAAACATGCCACTGTAGAAATCAAAATACCCGAGATGGCTCCAGATACTGTTCCGTCAAGTAGCAACCACAATCCGGGGTTCATGAGCAGCCAAACCATAGCCAGCTGAATGGCAGATGTCCACTCAATCTTGCGGATGGCATACAGAATACCCAAGAAGGTGATGAGTGCCCGAACAATGTCATTGAACACAATGGTGTTGGTGGAATGGTTAGGGTTGGACGTCAAGAGTCTTTTCGTGAGGTTCTTCGGGAGCAAGCGGTCCAACATGGGATGGACCGAACTCAACAGAAGTCCTTGCACCACATACAACAATGCCTGCTGAGTGTACTTGAAGCCGTCTGAGCCTTCTAACTGAGTCTTCTGAGCCAAGTGTTGCAATAACAATGAAAGACGGAACGACTGATGAGGAGCACCTTCGTCTTCCAACAGAACGTGAGATGCAACCACTGAGTAGAGGTATGCAAACCCACCAATGAGTGCTAGTTTGATCACCACCTTGGATGGAGGCGAGAAGGGCGATGGTGGCTCGACGGCTTGTTCATCATTCGACGAGGCGGTCACTGGAGGGGTGACATAAACCTCGTCGTAGTCCTTGGCCAAATTCAATGTCGAGTTTTCGTTGAAAATACCGTACAACGAGGACCGGGTGAGGTTGGTGACGGAGTCGGTTTTCTCCATGTTTCTTGGAGTCAGGGCTCCCGAATTGGTTTTGGATGATAGCATGGCTTTGAAGTTGGAGGACGAAAGGATGCGCTTTCTTAGCGGCGTTGCATCGGGGCTATTTGTGTCCCCGGACAATTCGGACATGATAGGCAGAGTATTAGAGGAGGGGTTTGGAAACGGCAGATGGTACACGCTCGTTCTGTCCTGCACAATGACCCTCGCATCACTTGTCGCATGCACTTTCGCAAGCCGACCGAATGAGCAGCACAAAATTTGGTGTGAGAGGACGATGAATGAAGACTTTATTCTTCTATGATCTCTCTATAACTCTGTTTTGAATAGTTCCTCAAAGCCTATACACTTGACCGTCTTGCGGGGAGGCTCGTCCTTTGGCTTCACAGCTTTTGCCTTGGGCTTGGGCTTCTTTCGGGCCTTGGCTGCTTTCTTCACCTTGACGGGAAGCTTGTCCGCACGTCGTAGAATCTGGTCAAAGTTCATGTCGGCAACTAGCTTGTACCTTGGGGTGGGGAGCTCGCTGTCCTCAAAAATAAATGTTCTCCCGGGCGAGCTGGAAAGGGTGTATTGTATCTCCTCTTCAGGTTCAGTTTGCTTGGGAACGGTAGCCGTCTTCGGCTCGAGTGGAGGAAGAAGCTCGTTTTGTTCCAGTGCATCGATAACGACGACTGGAACCTTGTCACCGTCGGTGTCTTCTTCAGTAAGGTCAATCACGTCAAGATACTCCCGTAGTATCGGATTGCTCTTTACCCTCTCCTTGATCTTAGAAGGAGAATCTGGTCTCATCTCAATGATCTCAAGATCACTGTCTTGCTCGTCTTCATGGTTGGAACACCACTTCAGGTCTCGTAGTCTGCGTTCGGCGGCCCTGATCATGGCCTCCCGAATTTGCTCTCGCAGCTTAGGTTTCTCCACACGGGAAGTCGAGCCCAACCGGCGGCGCTCGGCTTTGTAGATGCCCTTGCCTAGCTTGGCGACGCGTTTCTCATTGATGAATCTGGGGTCGCCACGCCCACCGAGCTTCTCTTCGATGGCAACGTAGGTTGTGGAGGATGGATCGACCTGGATCTCCTCAAACCTTTTCTTGAGCCCGTCAAGGAACTCGTAAAACTTATGGTCATGGGCCCCATACAAGTTGTGCGTAAGCTCATGAAGTAATGTCCCCACGATGTCTCCCATGGGAAGGAACAGTCGGTCGTTGGAGTGATATCGTAGCCTCAACAATATTTTTTGGCCCTTGTTGACGTTGAGGCCAAGGAGGTTGCCGGATTTGGGATACATCTCACAGAGAGTCTCCACGTTGAAGTTGTTTTCGTGCATAATGGGTGCCACGAGTTTGGCGGCTTGATGGAGGAGATCGTTGGCATATTCACGGTCGGGAAACCGTTTGAGGGACCCAATGTTCGCTATTCGACCCACGGGACTGGGCCGGGATTTGGGTTTGGCATGAGATGAGGGCATGTTTATCCCTTATCGCGATGGCTTAGGTAAGCACAGTATGGGGAATATGCAGCAAAAGCGAAAACCATAGAACAGGAAACGACAGACCAAATGTCTCCTAATCCACGGTGATTGGCACAAATAGAATATCCGGCGTAACGTTCATAGCGCTAAGCTTACCTGCTTGCCAATGTCTCAGGTTGATGCGTTGGTCAGTCCCAAGGAATGATTTGAGAAATGCCATGTCGGACTTCCTTTACTCGTCACTTCGGAGGACCCTCCGTTGCTCACTTGATGGCAAGACACTTGGGTGGCGCGTTTGTGTAAATCAGCACCAGCTTAGATTTTGCAACCATGCGCATCCACTATCTTCTCCGCCTAGCGCTCGCTGCTCCCTCGACTCTTCTCGGACAGAGGCTCCAAGCATCCGTCAACATTTCGTCTCTTGAGCAAGACGCAGAATACCTCTACGGATTATCCCGCCTTTCTGCGCCACTCATCAATCGTGCCATCGACACCGCCGGCCACAATGCCACCGTGGGGTGGATCTCCCGTAGTCTCACTGAATGGGGCTACAACGTCACGACCCAGCGATTCGTTGCGAGGGTGCCGAAGACAAAGTGGACGTTCCAGGCGAAATCTGCAGTCGTAACAGAAGCACTCAAGTTTAGTCCTCTGACCATAGCTCGCGGCGTGGTGGTACAAACGGACTCTACTGGGTGTGTTGCGAGTGACTACACAAAAAATTCGGTGGGTGTGGTACGTCGAGGCCAATGTACATTTGCAGCCAAGGCTAAAGCAGCACATGAGGCTTGTGCCAAAGCTGTGATTGTGACAGACGACAAAGCTTTCAACGGAACCATGAGGGAAGAAGCTCCTGTCCCCGTCTTCAGTATGAGCAACGAAGATGCAGCACACATAGTGAGCCAAGAAGCTACTATCCAGATCAATCTGACCACTCGTTTCATCGAGACTTTCAACGTCATAGCTGAGACATTTGGCGGGAACCACTCTCTGGTGGTGATGCTTGGTGCCCACTCAGACTCGGTGGAGACAGGCCCTGGCATCAATGATAACGGTAGCGGTATCATATCACTCATGACCGTTGCTAGGGCTCTTTCAAGGGAGCCAGTCAACAATGCCATTCGCTTTTCGTGGTGGAGTGCGGAGGAAGCTGGCTTACTTGGCTCAGACTATTACACTGCTCACCTCGCTCCCGCCGAAGGAGATAAGATAGTCATGTTTCTCGACTTTGACATGGTGGCCCTGCCCAATTTTGCCTACCAGGTATACAAGGGCACCGATGAGGGCTCTATCGCGATAACCAACAAGTTTGCCGACTGGTACAAGTCCAACCAACTTCCATACGATTTAATTGAGATGGACGGACGCAGTGACTATGTGGGGTTTGTCAATATTGGTATCCCCTCTGGCGGGGTAACCACCGGGGCAGAGAAACACAAGAGCTCACAGGACGTCGACCGCTTTGAGGGGACAACTGGCCCCTATGACAAGTGCTACCACCTAGCGTGTGATGATTTAACCAATCTCAACTACGACGCGTGGCTTGTGAATACTCGGCTTATAGCAGCAGTCACCGGCGATTACGCCGTTTCTCTCGATGGGTTCCCAAGACGTGATACCGTGGCGGCTACCGACACCGCTACAGGTGCCGCAACCACCGCATTCACTTACCATGGTGACCTTGTCATGTAGAGTTTAACTTTTGTATTTTCAAATTTGTTTATGTTTTAGTGAGTAAGTTCATACAAGCGATCGATGAAGGCAGGCAAAAAGGTGCCCGGGGTAGAGGCGTCCTTCGCGGCAAGTTCACCGGCCTTGTTGTAGAGCTCAACGGCACCAACCACTGCCGCCATAGGATCAAAATCGCTGGCATTGCGGCCGTCGGCGCGGGCTCCCAAGAAAGAAGCAATGGTACTACCAAGAGAGCATCCCAGGCCGGTTATGGAACCCATAAGTGGATGTCCCCCAGCAACGTGGACAACCCGGTCTCCGTCGATGATGTGATTGTTTTTGCCCGTGATAACCACAATGGTTTGAAAGTCTTGCGAGACTGCTTTACCAATGGACACCACGGTGTCTGAATCAAGCTCTGCGATGGAGTCCACTCCCCGCATGAGGGCCCCGCTCAGTTCGTCTTCGTTGTAGGTACTGGTCAACTTATAGATGGCAGATATCTCCCCGACGTTTCCTTTTATGACGGTGGGTTGCCCTGAGTTCAACAACCGACGTGATGCGTTCAACCTGGCGCTAGTTGCACCCGCCGCCACGGGATCAAACACAATGGGCCGCCCGTGTTTGTTGTACACCTCAAAAGCATGTAGGAATGTTCTCATGAGCAGCTCGTTGGGGGTGCCAAGATTCACCACGAGCGCGATGTTGGGTATGGCACCGAACTCCTCGTACTCTTCGTCGAGCTCCGACATAATGGGCAGTGCGCCTAAGGCAAGAGTGACATTGGCACTAAAGTTCTTGACGACGTTGTTGGTGATGTGGTGAATGAGAGGGCTTGAGCGAAGTGCCGCGGCCTTGGTTGCAAAATCAACGAATGAGGACAGCTTGGCCAAGTTTTTTTGCCATGGCACCGGCGTTTTGATGGCGGTGGCAAAGTCCCTGGTGGCCTGCGCCGCGTCTGGACTGGCCATGATACACGAGACAATTGCCAACCCGTCAAGTTTTTGACCCTCCACCTGGCACTGATGAAGCACTTTGGCAGCATTGTGCTGGTTGATTCCGCCAATAGCAACCGCAAGCAAGCGTTTAGAGCTGGAGGCGTTATGCTCTTTGATGACTTGAAGCATGCGTCTCATGCCAATGGGGCCCGTACCATCGGGCGTCTTGGTGTCCTTTTTGGTGTTCGTCTTGTAGACGGTGCCCACGCCAAGATAGTCAGCCACCCCTTCGTCACACGCCTGCTTAGTTTCGGCAGGGTTTGACACCGTAACCCCGATGATCTTGTCGGAACCAATGAGTTGACGAACCAATGGAGCAGGCATGTCGTCTTGTCCCACATGCACACCCTCGGCGTCCACCGCCAAGGCCACGTCCACGCGGTCATTGATGATCAAAGGGATGCCCTTTTTTCTGGTCAATTCGTGCACCTTGTGGGCCCGATCAATGAAGTCTCTGGTTGGGAGGGATTTCTCTCGCAATTGCACCAAGGTGGCGCCATTTTCAATGGCGGCCTCCACCTGCCCGAGGAAGGTGGAGGTCTCTGGGACCATGGTGGAGTCTGTGACCAAATAAACCGAGTAGTCGACCATAATGTTGAAATGACTTGCGATCAGGGCCTTTAATACCGCATCGCGCGGCCCCATAAGCGCATACTCATGAGGTACGGGCTGACCAGAGGAACCCTCCATATCGAACAAGCATCACTGCTTGTTCGATTGAGTAATGCAGCTGGGTGGGGATTGAATCAACGCTTCGCTGTCTCATTCGTTGTCCGACTCTAGCTCCATGGGGGCAAATACCTGGCGGACATCGTCGTACTCGGGGCTGTCCTCCACATCAACTTTCGCCATCAACCGCTGACTACGACGGGTCGACGCCTGCTCACACTTTCGTATGGTTCCACTGATATGCACTGCTCTTATGACTACCTCTCGGTCGCCGATGCGATTGAGGAGCGTCATGGCCGAAACCACATACGGCGTGCTGGATCGACTGCATCGTATAATCCCGGTAGACGTCTTCGGACTGAAGTATTTGATCACCACCGACGAGTTGGCAAGCCCGGCACCGTGTTCACCGTAGTGGTCCTCGATGGCATGGCGCACCGCCAGAATGATCATTTTCGGCTCCACCCATGCGGGCGACGCCCGATGAAGCAGGAGAAGCGCAGTCTGGGGATCGGAACTGAACCCAACGAACTCACTCTGGCTGCCATAATTAGACGGAGGGTATGTGATGTCAAATAGAATGTACCTGTTCTTGAGCCGGACCATAATGCGCGCTCATCGCTATGTTACATTATTATACAAAGCACAAACATGCTAACGCGTGCACTGATCCTGGTGATGTATCAGGCTCTGGCTCATATAGTGAGGTACTTGTCTGTGATTTTCCTCGCCAATGCGGTGTTCCCACTGAACACATAGATGAGGGAAAGATTGTGCGCAGCCTCCACCAGAAGATCGTAGTCCAGGTCAGGAATCACATACTCCAACACTTGCTCGTAGTGACGAACCGCAATGGTTGGAAGACCGAGCATGTGAAAAAGACGGCCGAAGTTGAAGTCAATTTCCTGCTTCTCGTAAACCAGGGCATCGCGAGATCGGAGCTCCTTGTACTCGAGAAGGTAACTGATGCCCTGAAGAAGCTGAAGATGACGATTGCCACTAAGTCGCTGCATGGCGCGATGTACATGGGCAAGCCCGAGCACAAAGCACACCATGGGGTCCTGGTGGTAGTCCTTGTAGGCACGATTGAGGTACACAATCGACGACACCACACTTCGCGTGCCCCCAAGAAGATTAGCGTAGATGTAGAGGAGCTGGAGATGCCCGTGTGACACGGGGAGATTCTCATCGATGGTGATGTTGGCGCGGCCAGAGATCTTGGTGTTGGAGACGATACTGTCGTAGGCCTTGAGGTGACGAAGGAAGAACTTTTGATGGTTGGGATTGCTGAAGGTCAGCCACGCCTTGATGCCGCTGGCAAAGCAGCACATGAAAATCTTGAGAATGTGAGGGGAAAACTGGTTGGAGATGAGGAAGTGTCGAACATGGTTCATGGCGCCCCCAAAATCTTCCTGCGACATGCTCAACATCACTCGAACGAACTTGATGACATTGGTGCGGTGTTTGTCTTGAATGAAGACACTGATGTTCTGGCAAACATCGATGATTTGAATGGCATACTCGGTATTGTATTCGGCCCGGTGCAACAAGATGGCATACTGCACAAACACAAAGAACCACTGGTCGAACGTGAGCCCCCGGAACTCGGTCACCGACGCCATCTCCGCCCTGGAAGTATCAGTCTCACCCATGCCTTCGTATAAGTTGTACATGCGAGCGAGTTTCTCGTCGAGCCCCATTTCCTTCTTCTTTTTGTAGAGTACGATTCCCTTGAACAACCTATTCTTGTCTCGGGGAAAGAAGTACCTCACCCCCATGAACATCTCCACCAACTGCGACGCGAGCTTGTTCCAAGCCGTTGCAGCCACCACGTCCCCTTTGTCAACAGCGGTCTGAAGTCGCTGCATCCGATGAAACTTCTCTAGCACCTTCCGCTTGGCATTATTTTCAATCTCGAGCTTCTCTTCCGGTGAAGGACGGGCATTTCGGCGACCACGCTCGGAATTCATGATAAGCGGCGACGGGTCATCTGGAGCGGGCAGCTCGTCTGATTTGTCCTCCGTGACCCCCGTAGCCTTCGCAGTTTTTGATACCTGCTTGAGAAGGCGGCTGGCCTCGTCAGCCTGGCCAAGATGAAAGAGCACCTCGGTGAGCGCTAATTTGTAGTCGAGGTTGTCGGGTACCTCAGCTGAAAGCTTGGAGTAGATTTGTCTTGCCTGGGCATAGTTTCCAAGTTCCAAGTGGCACTTTCCAATGAGCTGGAGCAAGTCGACGGTGCGCTCCTCGTCTACCTCATACGCCCGTTCCAAGTATACGAGGGCCTCGCTATTGTAGCCCAGCGCTTCCAACGCTTTACCAGCTTCAAGATGAAGATCGGCAATGTCCTCAGTCTCATCAAGCAAAAAACCAAAATGCACAAGAGCCTCGGATTTGTGGTCTAGCCCAAGACGCAATACCCCGAGCTTGAAGCGTATATCAATCGGGAGATCGTAATCCTTGTTGAGAGCAAGATCTCGCTCTTCCGCCAAGCGATTCTCCAATACATGAAGTCGACGGGAGTCAAATTCGGCATCAACATCCTGGTCGTCCCACCACTTTTCATCCTGGCGTCCCTGGAGCCAGCGTGCCACCAACTTGATGACCTTGATTCCAATGTGGAACGATCGCTGCGTGACATACAACTCACACAAGATGTTGAGCTCGGCCCAGCCGAACTCGGGCACCTGTTTTCCTGTGGGGTGCATGTTTTGGTCCAATATGTTCATGTAGAGATTGATTGCATCATTCAACCGCTTTTGCTCGACGTAGATCAGGGCGAGATTCTTCACCACGTTGGAATCGGTGGGGAAGAGGGCAAAGATGCGCTGGAATCCTTCGAGCGCTCGCCCATACTGCTTCTTTTCCTTGTAGAGGAGAGCCCTTTCCATGATATATTCCGGGTTCTTATTCGGATCAGCCGCAATGGCTCTAGAATAACAGTAGGTGGCCTGGTCGATGTAGCCCAACTCGGCACTCAATTCAGCCACCTGGGCCCAGAACACCGCATCGTACAGATTGAGGCCCGCTGCAAGAAACCAGTAGTTACAGCACTCGTGGAGGCGGCCCTGACTTTTGTAGATCTCTCCAAGGGTCTTGTACGCGTTGAAGTTCTTGTTGTCCTGCTTAATGACCTCGAGATAGAGGTTCAATGCCACCTGGAGGTCCCCTCGCACAAAGGCCTCATTGGCTTGCGAGAGATTCATTCTCACCACGGGGTCCAACTCTCGATTCGTCATTCGCATGGCAGCCCGTTTATATGACAGCTTCAGCTTGGGCATCTTCTTCTTGGACCGGAAGTTTCCTGCCAACCGTAAGGCTTCACGTTGGTCATAGTCTTCATCGAAATCATCCTCCCCATCCTCGTAGTCGGAAAACACCACAACACCAGAGTCCGAGAAGTCGTCCTCGCTCATGTCGAAGTCAATGTCGTCCACATCGTCGAGGAGATCGCGTTCCCCTTCCAGGTACAACTGATCATCGATGTTGGACATGTTTGTTTTCGCGTTTTCCCACCCACTCGGAACGACTATTTCATTGAATTGAATGCACCAGACTGTAAGCCTGGTGTCATGACTTATCACTCGACTGACCTCGACAATGGGGCAGCGATGACTAGAAATATAGGTGTTGTCACCGCAGTCTCACTGAGTTGATGCCTTGAAGTTTCGCATCTCCTGGACTTTTATCTGGGCTTTACCCTGATTGCAAACAATGCAGACTTGAGCGCAACCATTCATTGCAGCCATTTGCAATGAAACCGGCTATTGCAACTTATTGCAGCCTTCCATGTAGCGGCTATGGGTGGGTTGCGAAAAGTAGATTTCGGTCTCGTGTTCGACTTTTGCCAAATCCCAAACCTCACCGAGCACGTTTCTAGTAGCCTTTTTCACACATCCATCTCACACCACTGCGTCCTCCTTACTCCCTGCGTCATACCACCGTGGCTTATACAGCAAAACGATACACATCATTGCTACACAACATTGCTACACAACCCACCATGGTCCCCGTTCTCATCTTGATCTACGCGGTGATGGTTGGAGCCACGTCTCTCAACATCTCGTTGGAGGCTCCGTGGAAGGCCCTGCCGTTTGCCGTACAACTCATTGAATCATATGCATCAGCCAACGAGCTGTGGTACCAGCCAATTGTGGAAAAGATCGTCGGGGTTGAGTCCGATGATACCGATGATGATGACGACTACGATGATCTAACCGACGAGGAGCTTTACAACCGGGTTTCCTTGGGTATAGATCCATCTTCCAAGGCTCTTGTGGACTTGCATTTGGTGTACAAGATGGTGACGCCGAGGATCCTGGCCCACTACCAACATTTTGCGGAGGTTGAAGAATACCTCAAAAGCCAATGCACTACCGACTCGTTTGGTAACACTGTCGACGGGAACTCGTGGGTGGTGTACAACAACAAAGTGTACTGCTCGCCCGACGACTTGTATGCCATCCAGACAGAGGAAGACAGAGGCGCATCACCCTTGGCGTTTGACCGGGTCATCGGCGACGAGTCGGCGCCATTGCTTGTGTTGTATGGCGATGGAGTCTCCGAGTCCTTCAAGGAAATGCTCCGCAACCTCTACTTGAGTGCTCGCGACGGCAAGCTCCGATTTGTGTGGCGGTACGTGCCTGTGGGCGACGACAACGAAGTTCTTCCCGGATACGGAGTTGATCTTACGTTGAAGAGGACAGACTACCTTACCGTGGAGTCCCTCAAGAAGAAGAAGAGCCAGGCAAAGAACGTCAATTTTGTCAAGGACCCACTAAGCGTGTTGGCTAGTGACGAGATCCGCCCAGTCGAGAGTGACATCGCCTTGGGCTACAAGTTGACCAAGTACGTGCTTTCGCAGGAAAATCTGTACGAGGCTCTTCGCCTAGTGCTTGAGAACTTCCCGAAGTATGCCCATCATATTGGCCATGCTGTTTCCGAAGTCTCGGACGTGAAGCGGGCAGCTGATTACAACGAGGAAATGGGTGCATCGGAAGATTCCAATGGGCTTTACATCAACGGTGCTACGGTCGACAAAGACCACCTTGACATTCATGTGGTCATTAGTGCTCTCACCTCAGAACTCTCCCTTATTCAAGAGCTCCAGCACCACGGCTTATCCATCACCCAAGCCAAGAGAATCATCTTCAAGTTTGCCCTCTTGAGCGCAGTCAAAGAAACACAATTTCGCCAGGGCAACACCTTAATGGGCGAGAACGAAAATCGTTTTCAGGTCTACAAGCACTCCTTCTACAACGATCGTCACTCCCGCGGCGGGGTGGTGTTCTTCAACGACATCGAGAACGACAAGTCGTACGAGTTCTACGAAGCCGACAGACAGGCGGCGTACTTGAACTCGGCACTCAAGAATATGCCCCACGGGCAGCTTCCTGCGCTTCGGGAAAATGTTCACGATCTTATTCTTGCAATTAACTTCGGCCACAAGGAACAACTCCGGGTGTTCTTCACCGTCGCCAAATTCTTCCTTGATCAGGGCATTCCGAAGCAGGTGGGGGTGCTTCCGTTGATTGGTTTTGACCCTCGCGACGAGCGCATTGCCCAGGTCTTCTACTTTCTTGCCGAGACGACCGACCCCAAGGAGGCGTTGGCGCTTCTCTATAAGATCTTAGAGGCCAAGTCCGAGGAGGAAGAGACAGAAATTTTGAACCAAATTCCCACCCCACCGGACCAGCGTCTGTATGGCGAGCACAGACACACCGCTCAGACGTTTTCGTTGGAACAGCCCTCGGTGATCATGAATGGAGTAGTGCTTGATATGCAGGGTAGCGAGTGGCAGAAGGAGTTGCGCAATCAAGTGGCCCAAGACGTGCGGTTGCTTCAATATCACATCAGCAAGGGCTCTGACAAGGGCAAGAAACTCAAGGATATCTTGTATGCCAACGCTAAGATGGAGAGAAATTTGAGGGTTATCCCCAAGGATCCGGCCACCAAGATTTACAAGAAGATTACTACCGAGTTGATTGACCATTCATTTGTGTTGCGAAATAGCGCAAAGGAAGGACACGGAACCTTTTGGCTTATTGGAGATGCCAACCTGGAAGTTGTGCTCAAACAGTTGGCTTTATTGGTGCAGTTCGTGGCGGATTCGAATCAGCGACTCCAAATTCGGGTGATTAACACGTCTTCAGACTCACTGCTCTTGGAGAAGCTCACTACCCTTGGTTCTTTGACCAAGGCAAATGCGGCTGTAGCTGGAGACATTATCCTGGCCTACACCCCACAGGAACGTCCGTTGAATGAGACTATACTCAGTGTATTGGAGCGCAACTCCATTCAGCTGAGATGGCCGTCGCTTCTTTTCAGTCTGCGGTACTTCCGTCTCGAGCAAACCTTCGACTCCAAGGAGCTTGCCCTTCTTGTGGAGTTCGAAACAAAACAGCGTCTCAGTATCATCAAGGACACTGTCGACGGCGATCCCGAGCTCTTTGCCTTACGCGAGTTCCCTGACTTTAACAAGGGCGATCTTTCCGATTGTGATTGGTACGATGTGGTGACCTCGGTCGTGACCAAGTCGTTCTATGTCGATGTACGTGGGGACGACGTGGCCCGTTTTGACTTTTACTCGTTAAACGCTAACAACTCCATTGCCGTTACCGACTACGAGCGACCTCGTGAACTCGATGTGTTGGCCATCATAGATCCCTTGGAGGAGAAGTCCCAAAAAATTGTTGCCATTCTCAATGCCATGAAGGACTTACCCTTTGTGAATGTGCGTTTGTTGCTTCAACCACGTAAGGACGCCGAGATCAGGCGGTTCTATCGCGGAGTGTTTCCATCTGCCCAACCAGAATTTGTCGACGGCCGTCTCAAGGACCACACGGCAAATTTTGTGGCCATTCCCGGCGAGCTCCTCACCACCGACATTGACGCTCCCCAGCGGTGGATCGTGACCGCCAAAAAGGCCAACGTGGATCTAGACAACGTGCAGGCGGGCGACGACGACTACTTTGGTGTGTTTCAGCTCAAGCACATCCTTGTGGAGGGAGCCGCTTTCGACATCAAGTACGGCAGCGGGGCCACAGGGCTCGAGCTTGAACTCTACAACGAGCATAAGTCCTCGGAGACCAGTGTGATGGCGTGGCTGGGGTACTTCCAACTCCGGGGCCAACCTGGAACCAGTAAACTTCGTCTCAAGCCGGGCAGCAACAGCGAGAAGCACTGTGCTGTTCTTTCGGCGGGCGAGTCCAAGTTCAGCGCCAATACCGAGCCAATTGTGGAGCAGCAAGTGGAGATTTTCTCGCTTGAGGGACGTCAGATCAACGTCCGCATACAGAAGAATCCTGAGTTCGAGGGCACCAACCTTCTCACAGAGCCACGGACCAGAGGAGAACATGCGGACATAAATGTGTTCTCCATTGCCAGCGGCAAGCTTTACGAGCGACTTCTCAGCATCATGATGGCGTCGGTGCGGGCTCACACGAAGCAGACCATCAAGTTCTGGATCATCGAAAACTACGTGAGCCCCGAGTTGGTCGCCAAGCTTCCCGTGCTAGCATCCACCTACGACTTTGACTACGAGCTCATCACGTACCGGTGGCCCGCGTGGCTTCGCCCCCAGCGCGAGAAGCAAAGAACCATTTGGGGCTACAAAATTCTCTTCCTCGACGTTATTTTCCCCCAGGATCTTGACAAGGTTATCTTTGTGGATGCGGACTCTATTGTTAGAGCCGATTTACAGGGGCTCATTGACTTGGACCTCGAGGGAGCACCCTACGGCTTCACACCCATGTGCGATTCCCGCAAGGAGATGGACGGGTTCCGTTTTTGGAAAGAGGGCTACTGGACTGAAGTTCTCGAGGACCAATTCAAATACCACATCAGCGCGTTGTACGTGGTGGACTTGAACAAGTTCCGGTCGGTGATTGCGGGAGATCGACTTCGTTCTCACTACCAGAATTTATCGAAGGACCCCAACTCGCTCGCCAACTTGGACCAGGATCTCCCCAACAACATGCAACGGTGGATCAAGATCCACAGCTTACCCCAAGAGTGGCTCTGGTGCGAGACTTGGTGCGATGATGCTTCGCTCAGTACTGCCAAGGTGGTTGATCTCTGCAACAACCCGCTCACCAAGGAAAACAAGGTGACTCGGGCCAAGCGCCTGATTCCCGAGTGGAGCAACTACGACAAGGAAGTTACGAACTTGGACAAAAAGTCTCACAAAGTCGTTCTTGATGAACTTTAGTTTTTGCATTATAATTTTGGCAGATCGTAAAAATCACGTGCGCGAGCGGAACCGGCCTTCTGTAAAAAAATCCACGTTGCGAAATTATTACTCTTCACCATGAAGATCTCTGAAAAATTGCAACAGGCCCACCTGGTGGATAACCCGCCTCCCGCCACGTTCTCATTCGAGTTCTTTGTCCCCAAAACCGCCCAGGGTGTACAGAACTTGTATGACCGTATGGATCGTATGTATGATTTGAATCCGATCTTCATCGATATCACCTGGAATGCCGGCGGCCGCAGCTCCACGTTGACTAATGATATGGTGTACACTGCCCAGAGTGCTCTTGGTCTCGAGACTTGTATGCACTTGACGTGCACCAACATGAAGGTGGAACTCATCGATGAAGCCTTGGCCAAGGCATATGCCTCTGGGTGTCAGAACATTCTCGCCTTGAGGGGTGATCCGCCACTTGACGGCAGCGAGTCCACCGGCGACTTCAAATACGCCAAGGATTTGATCTTGTACATCCGTGAAAAGTACGGAAATCACTTCGACATTGGTGTTGCAGCCTACCCCGAGGGCCACCCCGAAGAAGACGATGACAACAAGATCCTCGAGTATCTCAAGGACAAGTGCGATGCGGGCGCCAACTTCATCATCACCCAGATGTTCTACGACGCCGACAACTTCATCAAGTGGTGCTCGAGGGTGCGTAAGATTGGTATCGACTTGCCCATCATCCCCGGGATCATGCCCATTTCCACGTACTCTGCGTTCATGAGAAGGGCCAAGTGGTCTGAAATTGCCGTTCCCCAGCACTTCCTCGAAGCATTGGACCCAATCAAGGAGGACGACTATCTTGTCAGAGCCAAGGGTACCGAGCTCGTGAGTGAAATGTGCCAAAAGCTCGTGGACTCGGGCTACATCAAACATCTTCACTTCTACACGATGAATCTTGAGCGCTCCACTCTCATGGTGTTGGAGCGTTTGAGTCTTGTCGAGCACGTCAAGGAGTGTGAGGTTGGCGGAGACATTCTTCCTTGGAGAAAGTCGTTGCACCCCCAGCGGTCCAAGGAGTCGATTCGTCCTATCTTTTGGCAAAACAGAAAGCACTCGTACATCTCGCGGACCTCGGAGTGGGATGAGTTCCCCAACGGTCGTTGGGGTGACTCGTCGTCGCCTGCCTTTGGAGCAATTGACTTGTTTGCGACCGATCTTCTCCGCCAGTCGCCAAAGCGGGCGTTCGAGCTTTGGGGCCACCCCAAGTCGCTCAGAGAATTCTCTGATCTTATCGTCAAGTATTTGAAGGGTGAAATCAACTCGCTTCCTTGGTCGGACGGAGCTATTGGCTCCGATACCCAGGTGATCTCAGATGAGTTGATCACCATGAACAAACGTGGGTTCATCACCTTGAACTCGCAACCCTCGCTCAATGCTGTCAAGTCCAACGACAAGGTGTATGGATGGGGCCCCAAAAACGGGTACATCTACCAGAAGCAGTACCTTGAATTTTTTGTTCACAAAGACTTGTTGACGGCCTTGCTTGACAAGGTTGACTCGTACAACAAGACTCATGGCGTCAACACCATCACCTACTACTCGGTGGACAAACAGGGCAACCTTCTCTCCAATACCAAAGAGGGCGACATTAACGCCGTCACCTGGGGTGTGTTCCCTGGTGAGGAGATTCTCCAGCCCACCATCGTGGAGCAGACTTCGTTCCTCGCGTGGAAGGACGAGGTGTACCAGTTGATTTCTGAGTGGGTGAAGATCTCTCACAACCACACCAAGGACTCTAGCGAGGCGGACGTGGCGGCGTTCCAGGCGTTCATGTCCGACTTTGGCGAGAATTTTGTCTTGTGCAACTTTGTCAACAATGATTTCTTTGCTAGCAACGAAACCATTTTCCGGTTGCTCGACGAGCTCGAGGTGCCGGACCTCAACTAGCTGTCACAGCTACCAAAAAAAAAAAAGCCGAGCTGAAGCTCGGCTGTTCACAGCGCAGGAAGTGCACTCAACATGCACAACGGGCCAATTTCAACAGCATGGCCCTGCGTTTTCACGACGTTACGGAAAGCATTTCATTTCAACAACTCTACTTCTTTTATTTCCTGTGTATAGTGGCATCCTCAACGGCATGGTATAAAGTCTTGTACTAAGAATCTGTAGTCAGCCGGCTGACTAGTCGAGAGAACCCACTCGCCATAGCTCGAGGTTCACGATCTTGAATGAGCCCATTTTGGTTTCTGGGCCGACGATGCCGTTCAAAATCTCATTACCAAAGGTATCGCAAGGGTAACTGATGCCCTTGTAGAGAGACCTGTCGATCCACAAGCCGTTCTTACCCTGCGACAGGCCCACGGCAATGTACTCGGGGTTGGAAAACACAATATTGTCGTTGATGCCGGTGTAGGGAAATGCTTTGAAGCGGGAGCTGTGGATGGCAGGCCCGTCCTGGGTGGGTCTTCGCTTCGTACGTTCCACCTTCCACAAGAAACACTCACCGTTGCCATAGTATCGCTTTGTATCCAGCGCACGCAAGTGTTCGTTTAAATAAGCCCCAAACACGTTCCTGTGCTCGTCCTCAATTAGCAATACGTAGCCTGAGGGCCGGCGGTGGTCCTGGAGGGTGGATCCCACCACCATCATCAGTCTCACCACCGCGTCGCCGTATCCCTTCTCACGCTGGCGCTTGCGTTGATGCTGCGGATCCAGGTTGCGATAGAGGGTATTGAGCAGTATGCCGTCTTTTTCAAACAGATAGACGAGTTCCCACTCGTCATACAACTGGACCCGTGGGGGCATGAGGTTGCGAAGGTTTTCCACCAACTCGTCCGAAAGAAGACGCTTTCGGGTGCTGGACGTATAGCCAATGAGCCTGACGGAATCGTCGGGCGGCGCCAGCGGCTCTCGCGACGCAACGGGCGCCGCAGCCGGGGGGCTCTTTTTGAAGATGGCCATATTCGCGGATGCGAAGAGGAGAGAAGATGAGGAGATGGGACGATATGGAGCAAAAATCAGAAAGACAGAGAACTTGAGACATGGGAGAGCAGTCTGTGGCTAGCATCGCCTTCCTATCACGACCATCTCTGTAATGTTTTATAAGCTACTTTTGCTGAGCCATGAAGCGCACCTCAGCCGCGAGGTACTCCACACCCACCTTGACACTGTCCACAAATTCAATGCCAGGGAATGCCGTCGAAAGTTTTTCGTCTAGGCCCGCCATCCCGGCACATCCTAGAAGCACGCAATTGATGTCGCTGCCAAACTCATCGAGAAACTGCGTCACCTTATCCGAGATCTTCTTGAACTCAGCAGGCTCACTCAAATCAAGCACACTCACATTGAGTGCACGCGTATGCTCAAACCGCTTAATGGGGAACTCGTCAGTACCCACAAAGTCCTTGATGCCCTGGTCAATCAATGGCTCCCAAGCGCTGACGCTGGTGAGGACAAACAGCTTGCGCTGGTTGGCCAATCCCCAAAGAAGCGTGGCCTGCATGATACCCAAGACCGGCTTGGACGTGAGCTTGCGGATGGAATGCACGAGCGGATGGTCCAGGTAACAACACACCAAAAAGCCGTCGTAGTTTTCAACGGCGTTGGTCGAGATCAAGTCGGGTAGCACCACTTCCTCGCTTTTGGCCGAGGTAGCGGCGCCGTCAATCTCCGGGGGCGCCTCGCTTGGGGCAGTGTAGAACTCGAGCTCTGTCTCGGGGGGAGGCACAACAATGTTTTTGAGGTTGCTTGTAACTTTTTCTGACGAGTTAGGGTTGATGATAAGAAGCTTCATGCGCGATAAGACGAAAAGTAGCAGAAGCGAAGTTTAGCTGAGAAAACTAACCTCTCCCCAAGAACACCACGCTCGTTTACGTTCGGTTACGCCATCTACTCTCATTCAAGCTTATTGTCCAGCCACGTTCTTCACCATTGAAGAGCTTTTTCTCGCATGCTCCTTGTCATCGAAACAGAGAGACATCGCCTAATATGGCAGCGGGCCGTGCTCCTGCTCTCCGCCATTGGAGACCACATCCAGTTCTCGGTCTCCCGACAGAAGGTACTGATCACCGCCGTCAATGCCGCCAAGGTCACCCACGCCGAGGTGGTGTTCTCATCGCAATTCTTCCAGCAGTACCAGATCAACTTTGACGACGTCACCGCCGAGGGTTTTGATGGAACGACCTACTCCTTCCTTGTCAACTCCAAGCATCTTGCGGTATTGTTCCGTAACATGGACGCCGACGTCCAGTACATCTGTCTTCGCATCAACTGGGTGAAAAGTGCTCCGATGACCACTCAGTTCAAGCTCATGATCGAGATCAGAACCAAGTCGGAAATCGTGAAAAAGTATCAGACGAGTTATGCGCCGATTGCGGCGGTGAGTCCGACGGTGGTGGAAGAATACAAGCGGGCGGGCGATGAGGTCCGACACCTAGTGGTGGACCAGATGATCCCGAAAAACTTCTTGGACATGGTTCCTCTCACCACTGAAGACTTCAAGATTGAAACTAAAAACGGGAAAATCACGTTGACGGCATACACCAGGCAAGTGCTCCGAGACAAAGAGTACCTCAAACAGCCCATGCTGGTGAGCATATCCCTCGGGCTCGACGAGCTCACTGAGCTGAATGTGGACCAGAGCGTTCACAACACCCTCAACTTCCGTCTTCGGGACTTCAAGAACTTCATGAACCTTGTGGGATTGTTCAATCCGGCCAACGACGACGAGTATGTGAACTTGGGCGGTCTAGACACCTCGTTCCATGTGTACTTTGTTGAGCCGGGCGACCCGATTGTGTTTGCCCACACCCTGAATCCGGTGGCAGAGGTGCACTTCATTCTCACGACGGCCAATGATCTGGGAAACCATGAAACCCGCTACGTGATTCCCACCCCAGTGCCTGTACCAACATCAGCCACCAGCACAAGAAAGCGAACTCCTTCTGATATAACGCCCACCCCCGAGGTGGAAGAGTATGTTCGCTACGACAAACGGGCGCGGACCCAACCTTCATTACCACCTACCGACTACACCGCCGGCATTGGCAGCGACTCCACCGACTACTCGGACCAGGAGATCGACACGGCGTACCTTGGCCCGACTCAGGTGGAAAAACCCCGGTCAATCTTTGACTAAATCGAGAACCGCAACTCCGAACTCCGCTACCCCACTTTACCCCAGCACCAATTACTCACGAATATATTATGAATACACCTCTACGACCTCAAATAATATGGCCGAACCCTTGCCTCCAGGCCTTGGCTTGACTATTTCGCCCAGGCCGGCCAATTATCTCGCCTCTCATGCCTTTGGCTCTATCTTTTTCTCCGAGGAATAGTAATGATTGAGCCATCTGGCGCCCTGGCCAAGCTGGGCCACCTCGTTAACGAAATGACATCCAAAAAGAAGGTAGTTCTGCGGCGACACTGCCAATGCATATCTCATAAACACCAACGAATAGATAATCAACGATCCTGTCATGGGGCCCGAAATCAAGTCGGGATCTTTGTTCAAGTCCATGATGGCGGCCACGGGGATACCGAAGTTGGATACCGGGCCCCAGAAGTGTGTGGTGAACACGTATTTGAAGGTCTGCTTGGAGAAAATGTTTCTGAACGACATGGGGCTCTTTTCTCCAAAAATCGGTGGGAAGAGTCCCGGCGCGCGGGGTACGGGTTTCGGTTGCAGCGGACTGCAAACCGAAATTGCGCGACTGCAAATAGCCTACTTGACCGCGAACACTAGAGTACAAGTCTATAGCTGCAAATCAGAGTGGTTATTTACATGACAGACGGGTGTCTATATCTATGATCGAGGGTAATTGTGAAACAGCTCGTGACTCAGGTCCGTGAGGTACAGCTCATTGGATGAGGGCTCCTCCCGTTTGGGCTGTTGATAATTAGCCATGTTGGTATATCCATACACCTGTTGGTCGTAGGGATTGTATGGCATCTGCTGATTGATTTGGTTGGGGAGTTGGTCCGATTGCATGGCTGGCATACCCAGAGACATCTGCTGATTATCATACATGTCCACCATGCCGAACAAGCTTTGGTTGGGAATAGACTGGGCTTCGGGCTCACGCTTGATTTTCTTGTTGATGCTAGCACCCGAGTTGGAATTGGAGTTCATGTCGTCAGACGGCGAGCTCAAGTAGTGGGGGAGGTTGTCAGGGTTTGTGAGCCAGAAGGGATCTCTCATGTTAAATCCCAAAAAGTTCTGGAGCCCCGGCTCGTTCTCCAATGTGTCCACTTGCATCTGTTGATCCACTGAAGGGTCGATCTGGCTCTTGAGCTCGTTGATGTCCTGCTCAAACTTGCGTTTCTCCGCCTTGCGTCTCTCGTAAATGAGGTTGATTTGTTGAAGGTTCTTGTTCATGAGATAAACGATGTTGGAAGACCAGAGACGCACTCTCAGGTTGAGAATCTGGCTCACCCGGCGGTCGAACTGAAGAAGTGAGTTGATTTTGTTCTCCATTTGTTGAAGGAAGAGGTCGTAGTCGGTTTCCAGGTTGCGTTGACGCACCAAGTCTTTGGAGTTGTAGTTGAGGAAGGTGAAGATGACAATGATGCCCTGGTAGATGAAGGAATTGAGGAAGGGGTAGTACAACCGAAACACCTTGCCGAAGCGAATGTCTTGCATGAAACGGCGATCTTCGTCAATGTACTTTTCCGACACCCGGTTGAGGAAGATCGAGATGAACTCAATGGTGTAATCAAGGAACTTCACCACCGAATCAATGAGGGACTGTACAATGACGGTGCTGTCCTGGGGCTCGAACTGGTTGATGAAGGGCTCGAACAACTTGGCCCGGTTGATGTACAAGGTGATGAGATCCACAATCACACTGGTGCGGTCCACCCGGAGTGGGAGATGGCTTTCCTCGTCGTAACTGAGCTGGTCGTCGTCCAGATGCCCAAGTTCATCATACTCGTGACTCAAGAAATACTCGAGAAGACGCAATTCCTTCTCAAACTTCTTGTTGAGCTCAAGCAAATCGTTCATGGTGAAGTTGATCATGAAGTTCTCAATCAACATCATATTACTGAGACGTAGACACTCACTGAGCCCGATCTTGAACAATACTTGAGTCTTGGTGGCATTCAAGTCCACCTTCCCGGCATCCAATTCGCTCAGAGACTTCAACACAATCGAATTGACCTGAATGGAAATTGGGTTGGGGCGCCCAAGCACGCTGCAGATCTGGCCGGAGATGTTCTTGAGTGCAAACCACACCTTGAATCGGGCAATGTCGTTGTTCTCCTCCTCCAAATTGGACCCTGTGGTGTCTTCCTTGTCGTTGTCATCGTCGTTGCGAAACTTACCCATGACATGGAGGCCAATTGCGTACGCAATGGAACAACTATGGAATAGCATCAGCCAACTCTCCTCATACCGCTGCTCAATAAAGTAGCATTCGGTACAGAGAATGTATGCCTGGATGGTAATGATGGACTCGTTGATGAGGTTATGCCGGAGCTTTTCGAAATTCTGATAGAGCACTTCGTTTAACAAGTAGTTCTTGTGTTTGTTGCACTTCTTGATGATGTCCTCATCATCCTTGTTGGGAAGAAGCTCAAGCTCAAAGAATTCCTTGGGCGTAAGTCGCTGCACCGACAATAGAAGAATCATGTACAACAAAAGCAAGTCGTCGTCGTTCTCCCACGCCTTGTCCTGGATCGAATCGTAGGTTTCGAGAAAGTTGAACACCGATTCCCGGAAAATGAAGCTCTTGTAGTAGACGTTGTTCAGAAAAAACATCTCCACCAACTTTCGGATGACGGCCATATTGTGCTTGGCCTGGCCCATGGAGGTTTCGGAGTCGGCACTGACGTCAGGGTTGGCTTTAAGGAGGTTGGGGAGACGCTTTTTGAGAAGAGACTTCTCCAACAATTCATTGGAGCTGTCCTCGTCATGGCTTTTGTCGGTGTCGCTCTGACTGGGAGCCAGTTCCTGTAATCCGGGAAGGTCTCCGCCTTTCTTCAGTCCCGTGTCGTCCAGACTCTTCTTCTTCAACGTTTCAATCATGAAGTTCAGCGACTGCGGCCCGTAATACTTCTTGCCCATTTCTGAGGTTTCACCAGAGATGGGAAAGTGCTCATGCAGAGACTCCGTCTTCTCCAGTCGATCGTACTTGGCAATCTTGGTGAGGAGTTGCTGATTCTTTCTGTTCAAGCGGAAGTTCTCCTGAAGAATGCTGAGCTTCTCACTTCGAAGTAACTCAATTTCCTCATTGAGTTTCACCAAGTCTGTCAGCAGTTCTCTCGACAGACTCGAGGGAGTTGGGTTGGACGTCGTGGAGCTGCGAGGTTCATCGGTGTCGATTTCATCTTCGTTGATGACAATGTTTCGAAACGTGGCAGGAAACTCACAGTAGATATGGCGCTTTTGGCATTGGTTGCAAGGTTTGCGCTTGTTGCACTTGATCTTCTTTCGCCGACATGATACACACGAGATTGGTAAGGATTCGGTCATGATGAACTAAGGAGGAATTGTAACAAATGATATTGACAGGGAATGCAAAATAGCCGGCTTGGCTTAAAGGTTAGTGAGGGTGGTGGAAATTACTGGAAGCGAGCCAAACGCCGAATTTGCAATGACGTCCAGGGAAGTTGGCGGAATTTATCGAGGGCACCAAACACCACGGGTATCCGACCGTCACCGAAATGGAGAGATTTCAAGTGGTGGTGAATTTTGTTTTTCACAATTTTTGCACAAAAAACCAAATCGATGATTCTAGCTGATCAAAGGGTCGGAAGTCCGTGCTGGAAAAATATGGGCAATCCGCTAACAATGCCCCACTCCCCAAGCGCAAAAGTTTGGTTTTGAAAGTGATTTTCTTCAGACAAATGTCTCACCTTTGCGTACCTAATTTCGATTTTGACTTGTGGCCCCCTAGAGTGTGGTTGATTTAGAATAAATTACAAAATTCGGATATCTCCGTGGTGCAAACTTCCCAATGTGCGCCAGTGTAGTGACTAAAATATGCCCGTACACGAAAGCCAACGATTTTTTTTTTCTCTCATTTTTTCCTCGGGAGCCACGTCCCCACTTACCTACAACGTCATTTAGGTTGATGGTCGGGTGTGCCTGAAGAAAGTATAAACTGATGTTCCACACATATAAGCATTGATGCGGGAGGCATGACCTGTAGCTCCTACTCGTTGATGTCGGTAGGCCGTGCTGAGACATTATCAATTGGTCTAGAAAAAGGAGGCAGAGCAATTTTACCCGCCAGACATATTGGCCTCATATTGGTGTCATGCCTCACCCCCTCATAGTCTCCCTGACAAATTAGCCTGAATTGCATGGTAAAGGACAAAACGGTCTTTGCACAGCGCCGTCTAGACCAGGTGCCCGGTCATGTCAATGTGTTCCAACATGCATGATGCATGTCACGCTTCAAAAAATGTTTGGGCGGCACCGTTGGTGGTTAGGTTGCTGGCACATGAAAGATCACGGAATTTCTTTTTTTCGTCATCAGGCGTGGCCCCAGGAGGTTGCTCGGCGTTTCAAAGCGGGTGGGAGACCGTGAAACAAATCTTCGCAGCCGGTAATAATAATGACCTAATGGTGATTTTCAAGATTTCCCTCGCTAACGGAAGGTTGCACCATGGGTTATGCAAGATGAAGTAGTTGTGCAGGCAGGGACCCGTCACGTGGCGATCGGCGTTGTGACCCGCACTGCGATAAGCTTTCACACCATGGACGTGAAGGAACCCTACTTTTCTGCCACGGCGTATCCCAACTTGGAGACACGGCCTCGCACCATGTCCAACCAGGGCGACGTGGTGTACCCGGAGGAGTTGCTTTTGCGGCGATCGGTGTCGATGCACGCGCCTCCAATCACCAAACGGCGGGGATCAATTGAACCATATCTTGAGAGACAACCATACCTCCAAAAGACTCGCCGAAAGTCGGGGGTGACTGACGACTATGTGCTGTTGGAACTGTATTTGGCATCGCATGAGGACGCCATTGTGAGTGACGATGAATTGGAGGACTACGAGGTGCACCAGCTCCACAACGCTCGACTGGTGAAGCCCCCTCATAAGCCCGACAGAAGGGTCACCGACTGCTTTGATGAGGCCACTGATCCCGACGTGCGCGTGGACCTTCGCATGCGGTTGGCGCCAACCTCAACACGGCATCATTCTTTGGACATTGACTTTGAGTCGGAGGTTGATCGCATTGCGCGGTTGGATCTTCCCTACGTGGTGACTCAAGACCGGCAAAGACGAGCGTCCGAGACTTCGAGGGCCGTGGAAGTGCCAAAACGATTTACGGAGGTGGACGATCGCTTCGAGGTGCCGAAACGGAAGGGCATCAGTGACAATTACGAGGCGCCAACTGCGACCCTTGAATTTCCCTAAAGGCAAGCTCAAGTCAAACCAGCATGGAGATGCAAGTAATCGCTCAAAGTGCAAAATTTTACAATAGGATAGTCATGCATAATGAATAACGAAAGCATAACTCATTTGAACGGGACTTTTCTTGAATTGTCTATATCATGGGAACAAGGTGGAGATGACTTGGAACCCGAGGAGTGTCACCACCGGAATCAAGAAGTTATCGTTGAGGGTTGCAGTGCCCTCCACCAACGCCGCCAAAAACGTACTGATGAGCAAGTTCTCCCAGTTGGTGACTTTTTGCACCAACAAGTACTTGTCCACCGCGTAGAAGGCCGCTGCTGTCGATACAAAGAAGGCGGCGGTGCCCTGGATGGACTTGGTCCCGGATCTCCACTTGATGGAGCCATACTTTCTGCCAACAACAGAAGCAAAAGAGTCACCCACACCCAAGGTGATGATTCCAATGTACGAGGTGATGGTGGTGGCATCTGAGTAGATCAAGTCGTAGGCCACCGGGATGGTGACACCCACCACCAAGAAGATGTAGCTGAGGTTCAAGGGTCCCTTCAAATCTTTAAAGTCCTGGAAGATTTTGAGCTGGTCGTACAAGAACTGGCCAACAAAGGTGAATCTGGTGGAACGAAGAAACTCTACCACCACAAACACAAGAAGCAGCCCGAACAATGCCAACGCGGTGAAGTCACGGTCCGCCACCAAGGGATATGCAATGGAACCGAGCAACACGTAGTGCCAGACCTTCCGGCGGGTGTTAAGAGCGAGGGTATTTGACAGGAAGTAGACTGTCGGCACGAGAATGACTAAAGCGCCGACCCACGCCGTGAGCACCTGGACTCGGAACTCCGATTCCCTGATGTAGTCATACAACCAAACAAGAGGCTCTGCTCCAAGCACGGGCTCAAGCTGGAAGTTTGTCGCGTAGTAAAATGCCGCCCCGAATGCACCCGCCAACACGGGCACTCCAAGTTTGTATGGGTACGCGGAGTAAAGTTTATACAAGGGCCACGACAAAAGGGTGGAGCCCAAAAGACTTACCACTAGCTTTTGGAAAATCACCACGGGCACGGGGGCCTCGGAAGTAGCGTTGAACAAGAGATTGACGACAAACACGCCAAGGAGGTGGATCTCGGTCTTTGAGAGGGTCACGTTCACGCCGGAAGTGTTGTTGGAGACTTGAGCTGAGTCGATGTCGTCAAGCTCAAGCACCTCCTTTGACAATTGGGTCTTGGTATTGTCCGACCCCTGGTTCACTGCCGCGATGGACGTGGTGAACAAGTAGTAGAAGAACGCCAACGCCACGTAATACGTGGTGGGGGCCCGCTCCTCGGTGTTGTACACCTCGTAGAACATGACTGAAGAGGCGAACTTGGCCAATGGGTGGAGATTTTCTACCACGGCATAGTTCAACGCGAGGTTCACCACGAGGAAGCGAGAGTCGGTGACCAACGAGTACGCGGCAGGAAGATAGATGGCATACATGAGCTCGAACTCGGGCATCACGGGGTGCAATAACCGCTCGGGCTCCTTGGTGTATTTTTTGAGCGTGGAGGTGTAGGTCAACACGAGACCAAGCACCACACCTAGCACATTGAACCCGACAAGCGGCGCCAACTTCTTCAGTTTCTCCACGTCCGTCAAGTAGAACACCTGGGTGATGTACCCAAGCACAAGAATCTGCACGAACTTGCAGAAGTTCATGTGATCATTGGCAAAGTCCTGGGCCTGAAAAATGTAGTTGAGTGGAAAGGCGTACGACCTGGGGTCGTCGTTTTCCACCGGCGGCTTCGCCACGGGCGCGGCCGGTTGTTCGACGGCCTTGCGTGATTGCTCATCGGCAAAGATTGCCGCGGTGGACTGGCCGGGCTTTGGTTTGGCGGTTTTGGAGCGTTTAGCCATGTTGTCGATGCGCGATGCGATAAGCGGAGAATAAAGCGACGATGACTACAGCAAAAGAGGAGGAGATGGAGCAGGCAAGGAGTGAGTTGGAGCAACACAAGAGGGAGAGAAGCAAGAGAAAGTATTACGGATTGGATCGTGCCTCCGAGTCTCGTCCCAGCTTTGCCGATTGATGCCGATTCCCCACTCTACGTCCAATTGCCTCACATTTTGTGCCACTTGAGTTGTCAACCCTTTGTTGCTTGACAACGGCGGGTTTCCGGTTTAGGCAGTGGTGGATGTCGTTTGGCGTAGCGTGGGGTGAGGGTCCCCACTTGGTCGTGCCATGTTCACTCGCATGCGACCAAATTGTTGAACTTCATGCCACTTCTCAACAGCGTCAAGTTCTACGCCAAGCTGGTGGTGCTCGGGTTCCTCATTGCCGGGGCTGCGTCGTACGCCCTCGTGGCCATGGTGATTCTCAAAATCGCCGGCAAAAACGAGTACACCCAGTACGTGATGGCCCGAGCATTCCACTTCTTGGTGTCTCATGTGTTGGGCATCAAGATCGTCATCAAGAACGAGGAGCGGTTGCTCAAGACCCCCGCGGTGGTCATCTCCAACCACCAGAGTATCGTTGACTTGCACATTCTCGGGCGTGTGTTCATGCCCGGATACACTGTCACCGCCAAAAAGGCGTTGAAGTACATCCCCATCTTGGGCTGGGTGATGGCGGGTTCGGGAGCCTTCTTCCTCGACCGCTCCAAGGGTGAGAAGGCCAAGGCCGTGCTCAACCAGGCGCTTGTTCAGTTGAAGAAGGATGACCGGGCATTGTTCATCTTCCCTGAGGGAACGCGTTCCGCCACCAAGAAGTTGGATCTTCTTCCATTCAAAAAGGGAGCGTTCCACTTGGCCAAGCAAGCCAAGATCCCCATCATCCCCGTGGCGGTGTCCAACTACTCGACGTTGTTCAACTCCCGCGACAAAACCTTCAATCGAGGCACCATCATCATCGACGTGTTGCCGCCAGTGTCCACCGAGGACGTGGAGACCAATGACGATGTCACTGAGTTGACGTTGAAGGTGAGAGACCAGATCCAGGCGTCCATCGAGTCCATGGGTTACGCTCCCGTGAGGGGCCAACCAGTGAAAAAGACCCAGGTGGAGGCCAAGAAGGAGGCCGCCACTTCGGTGGACAAGACCGACACCGACATCGAGGTCATCTCCGAGGCGACCCCTCTTGTGAAGTAGCACGAATAAATGATTAATGGAAATCCACGCCGAGGAATGAGGCAGTGGAAAGAGTTGCGACACATTGCTTTGTATGTCTCGTGCCTAGCTGGGGGGTGTCAGACATCTTGAGTGACAACACTGCCGAGTTCAGCACTTTGCCTAATGTTCATGAGCAGCCCCAGATCTATTTGATGCATGTTGTTTATTCGATGATGGCCGCCTTCTTTTTCTTCTTCTTGGGCTTCACCGCAATCACCTCGCCGTCCTTAGGCTTCTTGGTCTTTTTCTTCTTCTTCTCAGCCTTCTTCTCCTCAAGCTGAAAGTCCTGCGCCAACTTGGTCCGCATCTCCTCCAAGTCCACATTGTACTCGAAATCCTTGTCGGCCAACGCCTCCTCCGAGGCATTGGCGTTGAGATCGAAGTTCTCCAAGTTCGACAGGTCGATTTTGATGTTGATGCCCTTGGCCTTGGGTTTTGGTTCGCGTACGGGCTCCGGGGTGGCTGCCCCGGCAATCGTCTCTTCCGTCAACACCACCACCTTTTCCTTCTTGATCGTCTTCTTGCGAGCCTTCTTGGGCTTGACTTCTCCGTTCACCAGGCTCGCCTCGCTGCTGAGTTCCATTGGCGACGCCGACTTCTTCTTCTTCTTCTTGGTGGTGGTGATGTAGTAGGGATCGTCCACGATCCGCTCCAACCGCTCCTTACGGCGGTTGTCCTCGTCGCTGTGGGACACATGCACCAGCTCGTCCTCCACCAGCTCGACAGAAAATACCGATTCAGAGTCCGAGTCTTCGCTCAACGTGAAGGTGGGAACATCACCGAAGGGGGTGTCGAGATCGAGGTCGTCCGGCACGGGGATGTTCTTCTGCAGATTGTACGAAATCGGGTTGAGCGCATATGCTTTGAAGAACGAGGGAAGCACCTCGGTGAGAAGCGCAGGAAGCAGCTGTGGGGGTTGCTGAGCCACCACCACCTGGGTCTCACTGACTTCAATGAGGTCCTCGGGCTCGTTGTCGCTGGCGAGCTGGTCATACTCGTCGCTCTCCTCACTGTCGCTTTCGTCGCTTTCATCGCTGTCGCTTTCGGATTGTGCAGGAGCAGTCTTCTTTCTGTAATATTCCAACTCATCCTTCTCCAACTGCTCGAGAGACGACTCGGGGAGGGCCTCCTCCACCAACTTGAGAAACTCCAACCACGAGAGAACACGCTCCTGAACCTCGTGGTTGCTGTGAGTCTCAAACTTGCTCAAATAACCAATGAGCTTGCTGAGGTAGTAGTGGAGCTCGTTCACCTTGTCAGCGGGTAGCTTACCGTCCACGGCATAGAATGCAACGTAGTCGGAGGTGATGCCACTGAAGATCTTCACCAATGCCTGCACCAACACCACCAACACCTCGACGTTGGCAAGGTTGACAAGCTGCAACGAGGTGGGGAAGTTGACGTTGGTGGTCAACCCGAGCTTGACGTCAATGACGTTCCCGACAAGCGTGTTGAAGAGATGGATCTTCTTCCCGAGATATGCCACGGGAGACTCATCCTCTTCATCAGAGTCATACGGGCCAAGGTCGTCGAGGTATTCACCAACAATCCAGTACAAGTCTTTGAGGAGAGTGGGGCAGTAGTCCAACACCTTCTTCTCCAACAAAAGCCCTAGAACAAGATCGTCCACAAGCTGGGGACGGATCGAGGGCACCTTACACGCAAGCTGGGTGAGCTCGTCGCCGATTTTGACCGCGATGGTGGCCGCCGCCGCTGGCGAGAGCGACGAGTCGGTGGTTTCGGGGTTCACCAAGAGCGTGGTCTCAATCAACCCCTTGAGGGTGTCGATATAGTTCTCGAAGCTCAGCACGTATGAGTAGTTGTTCATACGAGCAATCTCGACGATTTTGTTGGCCACGTCAATACGAAGCGCCTCAGAAATGGTCACGTTGGGTTGGGGCACAAGCAGTTGGAGAAGAATGCCGACAATCTCCTCCATGTTTTCTTCGTTGACAAGCAAGTGGCACACCTCGAGCGCCTTGCGCTTGATGATGATGAAGGTGTCCTTGATGAACATCTTGATGATGTTGGCCACGCCATTGACCTCGTACACAAGCGAAGGGTAGAGCCGAAGGAAACTCACCAACGCGGCAAGACCAACGTAATTGAGGTTGGCGTCGCCCCGGAAGAACAGCGTGAGCACGTCACACAACGCCACGGCCGTCTGCTTGTCGGAGTCGGAGTCAGCAGACAACATGTTTCCGTTGATGACACAGTTGATGCATTCGTACTTGAGCGAGTAGGCATCGGTGGTCCTGATCATGTCAAGAATAACCGGGAGGATCTTCTTCTTCATCCGGGGCTCCACCTGGGACAAACTCGAAAAGAGCTTGAGAATGCGGATGATGAGCCAGTTATTGTCGGTGCTTTCAAGAATGGTAAAGAACTTGGGGAGATAACTCACAAACACGTTGGGGTTGCGTTTGGAGATCTCACACACCACGTTGATGGTGGCATTGACCACGGCGACGTCCGGATCATCGAGAAGCTCAATCACCCGGTTGAAGTTGATGCGGAGACTGTCGGGATACTGGATAAAGATCTTGTACATGGTGAGAATGGCCTTCTTGCGGATGTAAGCGCTGGAGTGGTTGAGTTTCATCACCACGTCGTCGGTGATGTCCTTCGACAAGTTTGGTGTGACGATGGTGGCTATGCCGCTGAGGGCAAGCCCCACCTCGATGTGGTTATGCGAGTTCAAGTCCTTCTTGAACTGGTTGGTGGCAAGAATGAGGAGATCCTGCTCCTGCTTGAAGGACTGGATGGCGGCCAAGTACCCAATGCGCTTGTGCTGGAAGTTGCCGGAGGACATCACCTCGAGGATCTGGAAGTTGCACCACAGCATGTCGTAGCCGTACATCTCGAGGTACGCCAACTTCAACACGGCAATGGCCTTGGTTTCCATGTCGGTGGTTGCGAGCTCGTTTTTACATTCGTCAATGGCGGAGTCGAGGAAGTTGCGCAAGCTCTCCGGCGACACTTTGGAGTGGGCTCGGATGCCCTTGATGAGGTCCAGAAGCGACTTCTCGAACGTGATGCCGAACGGCTTCAACCGGGCCAACATCTCGTTGGTCTGCATCAGGAACGAGGACATTCGCGTTTTTGGTGTTATCAACTACACATTTATGGATGAGGCGACCACCAGTCAGGAAATAAACCAGTCTCTTGAGCACGACTCCTCCGACGCCGGGTCGTCTTCTTCCTCCGACTACGTGCTCAGCGACGAGGAGGGCCACTTCACATACCCCAGTCTTTCGGACCACTCCGCGTACCTCGCCAAGTCTCTCTCCCACGCCCTCGACTCGGTGGCCTTGGACAAGCTGTTGGCTCTCGAGGCGCAATTGAGTGGCCACGTCAACTACCAGAACAACCGGATCCTTGATAAGCGCCAGCAACTCGTCGAGCGGCTTGAAAGAATTCAGGCATTATACGACGAGCAATTCCGTGACAATCGCTTGGGCAACCTCCACCGAGACCTCGCCGACTTAGAGGGCCGCTTGGACCGCCTTATGAACGGCAAGCGCGGGTTGTTGCACCGGCTGCCAGGGGTGGCGGAGCGCTACCCCATTGAGTTCAACCAGGCAAAGGACAAGGTGGTGGAGCGTCAAACTGACTAACTAATTGGCGTACAAAATGCCAACTCCGTCGAGCCAGCGGCCGGTGTACCCATAGAGGCCGACAATGGAGTACCCCTTAGGGGCTTCCAAAGTGGAAAGGTGGCCTCCGTTGGCGTTGCCGTACATGGGCGACTTGCGCCCAGCCGAGGTCTCAAACAGCACGGCGTCGATCCACGCGCCGTTGCGGAAGTGGAGCTTGGTGATGGTCTCGCCGGGAGAGAGCTCGAACTCTGTGTAGTGAGGTTTCTCATTGCCGATGGTGAGTTCGCGAGAAGTGGTTGCTGGCTCCAGCGCAATGATCCGCTTGAGGTAATTGCGTGGGGGAACTGGCGGAGCCGACGTCCCAAAGTAGAACTTGATCCCGTCAAGCGCTCCTCCGTGATACACTCGCACCTTCGACACCGTGGTGAAGTCCACGCCAATCACCTGCTCGTTGCCCTTTTCACGCCCGAGCAACGCGCTCTTGTACGCCGTGATGGTCCCCCGTCCCAAGAGGTCACCGGTGACCACGTTCTGAGGCGACACGTACTTTTTCAAGTTCTTGATGTTGAGGTCCCCTCCCACTGAGAGGATGCGCACGTCGAAGTCGTCGTCCTGGAGCCCCGAGCGGGCCCTGAAGTCGGCGTAGCACTGGTGATAGTCTAGTAAAAGCTCGTGCTGTGCCCCCGGACCCCCGTAGGCCTTGGGTGTCCATGCAACGTGGTATCGTGCAAGGTCCTTGGTGATGAACTCCATGAGGAAGATGCCAGCCTGTGACGTGACTTGCACGCCGCCGTTGGTGATGTACGACATGGGTGCCACGTCGCCCTTGGGTTGCCAGGTGGTGGAGTACTTCTTCTCGTGTGTGTCGATGGGAAGACTGAACGAGTCGTGGTGGAGGTACCGAAGTAAATCGAGCTCGTGCCAGTGGCACTCCTTGTCCCAGCCACTTTGGCCAATGATCAGGCCTCGGCTTTTGGTCCGAAGACACTCGACTTCCCGAGTCATGAACGAGCGATTCAACCACATGTAGTCACGAAGCATGACTCCGTTCACCTGATGGGGGCTGCCGAACGAATGGCCAATCTCGTGCAAGAACGCTCCCAACGTGATGTTGAGACACTCCCAGCTGGTGCCACACTGGTTGCAGTCGTTTGCAACTTCTTTTGTGGAGAGGTGGGTAGCATCGAGGAAACTCGGCGTCACCTGCGCAAACAGCGCCGGCCAGCTGTGCAACCCGTGCGAGCCAAAGATGCCGAGCTTGACGTCGCCGGTGCCGCCGCCAAGGGCTGCGTGAGTGAGAATGAAGTTGCCATCCCAGTGGGAGTCGAGGTAGAGCACGGCACACTGGATGGCGGTTTTCTGATTCTTGTAACTGTCAAAGAAGGGCTGTTGCTTAATCAAGTCGATGGCGTGCGAGAACAACCCGCCGTTGTCGGAGGCCTTGGGGTTCTGCTGGGCGAGATTGGGGTCCCGGAGCTCACGCACGCTCTTGGGGGACCGGATCACATGGACCTTGACTTCCCGATGGGCCTCGGGCGATGTCACGTTGTAGCCAAAGATGCCCTGGTGAGTCACCTCCTCTTCCACAAACTGAAAAGACCGGTTGCTGAAGCCCAACCGCCGGAACTCGTCCTGCGTGAACGCCTGCATCAAGCGGCCCGCCACCTTTAGCTTGCGGATGGCGGTGTCCAAGTCGGCCCGCTCGCCCCGCTGCAAGCGGTACGAGGGGATGTCGTACGCCCCGTTTGAGTCGTGGCCGAGAACAACGCAAAGGTGCACCGGCTTGTTGGGGAGGTGCTCATACACCAACACGAGCGAGGCACTCTCAGACACCCGGCGGGGGCCATTGGCATCGGCAAACCCGTACGGACCAATGCTGGAGTTGTCACTTACTTCCACCGTGAATGCATTTTGTCCGGGGGACACATGGACCAACGCCTTGAATTGGCCATTGTTGATTTCAGCAAGTTGCGGAGGAAATACCCGGTTGTCGTTGTTGATGAACTGCACGACACCCGACCGAGCGTTGCATCGTCCCGACACAATCACGGTGGGCGACGACACAATCTCGTGGTTTTGGTAGTTGAAGGACACCATGTGCGAAATGAAAGTTGCAACGATGTGAAACGAACTAAAAACAATTACTGACCGAAAAAACAACAAATTCACCGGCGATCTATTCTCTCAGTGAAGTTCCAGAGTCCCGGGCCAGCCTTGAGGTATGTGTGGTTCGGTCGGGAGTAGGCCGGAGAAACTGACTGAAGAATGCTCGTGGATGTATACTCGTAGGCTGCAAATGGACGGCACCTTAGGTAAGCCATTGTTGCTTCACTGCCGATAGAGTTGGCTGCCTCTGGTCAAAATCTCACTCAATTGCACTTGCAACCGCGCATGAAGAGATCGCACGCTGCGTTGGCGGCCGCTGCCCACTGGGCGAAGCGATCGAAAGGCAATGGCGAAACTAAAGGCAATGGCGAAAGCATCGAGGCGGCCATCGTCGTGGAAGATGAGCCAGTGGAGACAGAGCTTTCGGAAAAAGACACCTCCAATCCCTCCCACGGCGTCTGGCTCTTGTACAACCCCAGTGTCGAGGATACTCGAGCTAACGAAGGCACGGTCAAAATCGAGGACCTTGTGGGAAGTGCTGACCTCCAGGAAACGTTCCAGTTCAACTTCAATGTGGAGGTCGACTTCTTTCTCCAGTACCTCCACCCCGATGCCCGCACACGGCCCGTCACGTTTGTCACCGGGTCCCAAATCCTCAACAACCCCCCGGCCAACATCAAGGAGGTGGTGGCGGACCTCCCGCGGCGGTTTGCGTCGCACCACTCCAAGATGATGGTGAACTTCTACCCGGACCTGGTGGAGGTGGTGATTATGACGTGCAACCTCACGCCGCTTGATTTTGCGGGGTTGACCCAAATGTGCTGGCGGTCGGGCAGACTCAACAAAGGAAAGACATCTGGCTACGGCTCCAGGATGCACCGCAGCTTGCGGCAGTACCTCATGCGGTACCACAAAACGGCCATCAGCAGGTTGGCGCAAAGACTCGACGAATACGACTTTTCCTCGGTATCGGTGGAACTACTCGCTTCTGTGCCCAGCCGCAACACCCCTGGCTCCGACGAAGTGTACGGGTACGCCCGGCTCCACCAACTACTTGGGCGCAACGACCTCCACCTAGGTGTTGACGACGCCGACAGTACCCACAACGTCGTGGCGCAGGTCACCTCCATTGCCAGTCCCTACGTGCACAAGAACCAGCTGCCCGCGTCGGTGTTCTCGCACTTGCTCTGTCCCACAATGTTCTCAAGTGTGTCGAACCTAGCGCCGGGCGGTCAATCCTTCCGCCAGCACCAGGTCAAGTACAACTACAAACCGCACTTGGTGTTTCCCACCCTTGACGACGTCACCTCCAGCACATTTGGCCTTGCTCTGGGATCGGCCGTTCACTTCAAGTACACTGGCCTGGCGCCGGCCCAGTCCCAGTACCAGCAAAACATCCAGCCGTACCTCTACCGGTGGAACCTGGGCCCCACCGGCCGCGAGGCCGTTACCCCACACACAAAAATCTACGCGTGTGACAACGCGGACAACTGGAGAACGCTCCGCTGGGTGTTGGTTGGCAGCCACAACTTGTCGAAACAGGCGTGGGGCGGGCGACTCGTCGGGGGTAAGTACGACGTGGACTCGTACGAGCTCAGCGTGTTTGTGCGGGGCCCACTAACCCCGAGGTTCGGGCCAACAACAAACCCCAATGAGATACGTCTCCCATTCAGGCTCCCGCCAACTCGATACGTCGACTCAGACACCCCCTGGAGCCTCGATGCGGCGGAACAAAGCGGCGCTGTGGATCGATGGGGAAACACCTTGGGCGCGCGGTGAAAAATACGCGTCATGTACATCAAGAGAATCACCATCCAGGGTTTCAAGACCTACAAGAATGCCACGGTGATTGACTTGTTGTCGCTGCATCACAACGTTGTCATTGGACGAAACGGCCTGGGCAAATCCAATTTTTTCTCGGCCATCCGCTTCGTATTGTCCGATGCCTACACCCACATGACACGCGAAGAGCGTAAGGCCCTCATACATGAGGGCAGTGGCAATGTCATGTCTGCATACGTGGAGGTGGTGTTTGACAATACTGATCGTCGGTTTCCCCTTGCCAAAGACGAGGTGTCTATTCGCCGGACGATTGGACTCAAGAAAGACGACTACTCGCTCGACGGGCGGTCGGCCACCCGTTCCGACGTGATGAACTTGCTCGAAAGTGCAGGCTTCTGTCGGTCGAACCCATACTATATTGTTCCCCAGGGAAAGATCATGTCGTTGACCAACTCCAAGGACTCGGAGCGGTTACTGCTTTTGAAAGAGGTGAGTGGAGCCAAAGTGTTCGAGGCCAAGCTCAAGGAGAGTAAGAAGGAGTTGGCCAACTCCGACAACAAGAAGAAACGCATTGACGAGGCGCTTCAGTCGTTGGCGGACCGGTTGTCGGATTTGCAAATTGAGAGCCACGACTTGAAGGATTATCAGCAGTTGGAGCGCCGCAGAAAGACGCTTGAGTACAGGTTGTTTGATCGAGAGTTGAAGACCCTCCAGGAGCAAATCGAGGCGAACGAGGCGAAGTACACCGAGCTTCTTTCGACGTCGCACGCTGACTTGGAGGAGTTGACGCAGCGTGAGAAGGCGTGTCAGTCGCTCTTTGAGTCAATCAGCTCGCTAAAGACAAGTCTCAAGGTGGTGACCCTACAGAAAGAACAGGCGGAGGCCGACCACAAGCAGCTCTACTCGCTGATTGCCCAGAAGCAGGCCGACGAGGAGGCCCTCGCCAAGGAAATCTCCCTGGCAAAAACATCATCAGACGATCGCGACGAGCAGGTGGCACGTCTCGAGGTGCTCATACAGCAACATGAGGCCAAGCTTGCGGAATCGTTGCCCCAGCTCAAAGAGCTCCAGGCCAAGGAGGCAGACGTAAGCGGCCGCCTTGACCAGCTCAAGGCCGAGCAGCGCTCTCTCTTTGCCAAGCAGGGCCGTTTCGACACCTTCAGCACGCGCGAGGAGCGCGATGACTGGTTGAAGAACGAGATCGATGTTGTTTCCGGTCGCATCAAGGAGAGCGAGCCCCGACTCGCCGATCTTTCGAGTGCAGTGCAGACGAAAGAGGCCGAGTTGGCCGAGGCCACCGCCCAGATCACAACCTTAGACAGCCAGCTCGACGAAGCTAAACGACACCAGCGGGTGGAGGGACTCACCGAGTCCATCAACCAGCTCCGCGAGCGCATTCTCGAGCTCACAGAACACCGCAAGACACTTTGGCGGGACGAGATCCGCATACGCAGCGTACAGGACTCGTTGACCCACGACATCAACACCGCCAACCACCAGGTGAACCAGACCATGGACCGGGTGCTGTCCAAGGGCCTCACATCGGTGAGACACATTGTGGACCAGTTCAAGCTCCACGACAAGGTGTTTGGCATGTTGGCGGAGTGTTTTTCCGTCAGCGAAAAGTACAAGATGGCGGCAGAAGTGGTTGCAGGCAACTCGTTGTTCCATGTTGTGGTTGACACCGACGAGACCGCGTCAGTGATAATGAAAGAGCTTGCGAGGACCAACGGCGGACGAGTGACGTTCATGCCGTTGAACCGGTTGCTGGGCGGGCAACAGGAGTTTCCCGACCCTCTGGAGTTCGAGCACATTCCTCTTCTTTCGAAGATCAAGCACGATAAAGCCAGGGTCGGTGCGGCAATGAAACAAGTGTTTGGCCATACCGCCGTGTGTGCCAATTTGGCCAAGGCATCGGAGTTTTCTCGCAAGTACGGCATCAGCGCCATTACCTTGGAAGGCGACCGGGCCGATCCCCGGGGTGCATTGACGGGAGGCTGGCGTGACTACAAGCACTCAAGAATTGACGCGTTCAAGCAGCTCACAAAGAAGAAGAAGGAGCACGCTAAAGCCGTGGAGGAGTTTGCCCGGTGTCAGGAGCAAATTGTACAGGTGAGTGAAGAGCTAGCTCAGGCCAACGTCGACTTACAGAAGAAGAACGTGGAGTTGGACCAAGTTCTGTCGGCTAGCGAGCCGGTGACGGCCGAACTTCTCCAGGTGAAGAACCACCGGTGCAATGTGGAGCACGAGCTTGTGTCTATCAGGGCGGAGAAGGCGTCGGTTGAGAGCTCCTTACGAGGTTTCAAGAGTGCCCTTGAGCAACACCAGCAGGAGCTTGAGAGTGAGTTCACCGGCGAGCTCAGTACAGAGGAGAAGGCCCGGCTTTCCCAGCTTGTGGCGGACATTGATGCCGCCCAGACCGAGCTTGAGGAGATTGTTACAGAATCAGCCGGTCTCGAGACCACGGTGGCCCAATTGGAGCTGGAGCTAGATAAGAGATTACGCCTCCACCTCTATGAGCTCCAGAGCGAGGCAGATGGGTGGACACATCACCACGAGGTGGAGCACGGCGCGGTGAAGCGCGAGCTCCAGAGCTTGCGGCAGCAGCTCCAGCGGGCGGAGCTTCGACTCGAGACGTACGCCAAGGAGGTTGACGGCATCAATGAGCAGATTGCATCGCTCGAGACGCAAATCAAGCATGCCAACGAGCAGCAGATCAAGGTGGTGAAGAAGCTCGAGAAGTTCTCCAAGATCAGCGAGAAGAGCCTATCCCAAAAGTCATTGTTGCAGCAGCGGCGGGACGAGGTGGAGCGGCGCATTGCCGAGCTCGGGGGCCTTCCTGAAGACGCGTTCGAAGACAACTCACAATCTGCCGACGAGCTCTTGTCGCAGCTCAAACAGGTCAACGGCGATCTCAGCCGCTACGCCCACATCAACAAGAAAGCCATGGAGCAGCACGTCACCTTTACCCGCGAGCGGGACGACTTGCTTCTGCGGCAGGCTGACCTCGAGCACTCGCGAGAAAGCATCGAGCAGTTGATTGGCACGCTTGAGCAACAAAAGGACGAAGCCATCCTAAAGCTGTTTGAGCAGGTGCAGACCAACTTCCACCGCATCTTCGGCAAGCTCGTGCCGGCCGGGGTGGGTCATCTCACGCTACTTCGTCGCGACGACGCGCTGGACTCCATTGACAGCTGCACCGGCGTTCTGATTGAAGTCTCGTTCAACTCCAAGGAGGACGAGCAGCAGCACATCGAGCAGTTGTCCGGGGGCCAAAAGAGTTTGTGTGCCATTGCGCTCATTTTTGCCATTCAGCAATGTGACCCTGCGCCCTTCTACTTGTTTGACGAAATTGACGCCAACTTGGACACCCAGTACCGGACGGCGGTGGCCAGCATGCTCCAGAGTCTCTCGCAGTCGGCGCAGTTCATCTGCACCACCTTCCGGCCCGAGATGTTGCAAGTAGCGGACAAGTTCTACGGGGTGATGTACGGTGACAAGGTGAGCACGGTGAGTGACATCAGTTTGGAGGAAGCCATGTCGTTTGTGGAGCAGAGATAAACAAACTTCAGCAAGCGTGTGTAGTACGGGATCACCCCACGGCGATGGGCCCACTCGGCCACTCGTATAGCCTCGTTTTAAGTAGCGGCCCGTGCGAAAAACTCCACCATGAGCACCCGCCGGCCCAAGATCCTCACCCGAGACCAGATCGTGGACCTCATTGCCGCCGGCAAGGCCATCGTCATCTACAAGCAGTATGTGCTCAACCTCACGAGCTGGCTTCCGAAGCATCCCGGCGGAGAAAAGGCTGTTTATCATATGATCGGACGTGATGCCACGGACGAAATGAACGCCTACCACAGCGAGGAAAGTATTCTTCTGTTCAAGAACTGGCGCATTGGCCAGATTGACTACGAGTGGGAGAACTTGCTCCCGCCCATCCAGGGTGCAAACTATGCTCGGCGTGACTGGCTGTCAAGCAGCAGCAGCACCAGTGACCTTGATCTCCATTCGCAAACGTCCTCCACCACCTCTCTTGAGGACAATGTCGGGTTGGGCTTTCCCAAGGGCCATATTCGTCCGGGCTTGACAACCACTGTCACCAAAGACACGGCAGACAAGTACCTTCCGGTGCGTAAACCCGGGGACGAGCCCATCGTCGACCCCAAGGTCCTCATGCAAAACTACGACAACACCCAGGCGCAGGCCGACCTCCGCAGCATCCCGTCGCTCGACTATGCGACGCAACACCATCTTCGTGCCAAGTACGAGCAATTGCATCAAACCGTCATCCGCAACGGCTTTTACCAGTGCAACTACTGGGACTACGGGCGCGAGCTCGTCAAAATTGCCAGCATCTTGCTCTACTCGTTCTCGTTCCTCAAGCTCGGGTGGTACTCGGTGAGCGCCGTGCTCATGGGTCTGGCCTGGCACCAGATGACCTTCATTGCCCACGATGCCGGCCACGTGTCCATCTCCCACAACTACCAGCTCGATAACTTGTTTGGCATGTGCATTGCCGACTTTTGCGGGGGTCTTAGTCTCGGCTGGTGGAAACGCAACCACAACGTCCACCATCTCATCACCAACGACCCGGTCCACGACCCGGACATCCAGCACCTCCCCTTCTTTGCCGTCAGTGTTCGTCTCTTCAACAACGTGTACTCCACGTACTACGAGAAATATCTCCCACTTGATGCCGTCGCCAAGATGATGATCCCCATCCAAGAATACCTCTACTACCCCATCTTGTGCTTTGGCCGCTTCAACCTCTACCGGCTTTCGTGGATGCACATCATCAACGGCGACGGCCCGCGCCAGGGCAAGGCTGCGTGGTTCCGGTACTTTGAGCTCGTCGGGCTCAGTTTCTTCTTCTATTGGTTCTTCTACCTTGTGGTGTGGAGATCCGTCGACGGCGGCTGGAACCGCTTCTGGTACGTGCTCATCAGCCACGTCGCCACCATGTTGGTGCACGTGCAAATCACCCTCTCCCACTTTGCCATGTCCACAGCCGACCTTGGCGTGAGTGAGTCATTTCCCTCGAGGCAGCTCCGCACCACCATGGATGTGGACTGTCCCGAGTGGTTTGACTTTTTCCACGGCGGATTGCAGTTCCAGGCCATCCACCACTTGTTCCCCCGGCTCCCCCGTCACAACTTGCGCAAAGTGCAGCCGTTTGTGCTTGACTTTTGTCGCGAGGTGGGACTACCATACTCCATCTACGGCTTTGGCAAGGGGAACGAGATCATCATCGGCAAGTTGGCGGAAATCGGCAAGCAGTGCCTGATCATGTTGGAGGCGACCAAGCACCTCCCCCACAGCGATCATTAAATATTTATTAGTCTCCACCGAGCCCCTTGGTTTGCGAGTGGTCAATCTTGCCCTGGGCGTCCAAGTATTGTATAAAGTCCAACACCGTGGTGTTTTCATGCTCGTAGAGATCTCGCTGCACCAACATCTTGTATAGAGAAGACGATGGGTTGGCGCGTTCCCGCTGGTAGTGGTCGTTGGAGTACTTTTTGGGGATGAAGATGTTCACTCCGTTCACCACCACCCCGGCACCCGCGCCGGCGCCGGCGCCGGCCGCCCCTTTCTCGTGCGAGAACTTGCACTTGTTGCCGAACTTGCACCTGCCCTGGGCCTGGAAAAAGCGGCACACCGTCTTTGGGCGTTTTGCCGGGGGTTCTTTTTCAGGTGGGGCCGGCGCCTCTGCCTGGCGCTTTCTCTTCTCCTCCACGCGCTTGTTGGTGGGCCAGTTCTTCTTCCGTTCAGCAATCCACTTGGCCAAGTCCTCGTCTGTTTCAATGGAGATGTTGAAGCGCGGGTCCACCAGCCCATCGGGGCGACCCCTGGCCTTGGGTTGATCTGGCACAGCACGAGACAATGCAGGCTCCTCAGCCCCAACCTCCTCTTTCTTGTCTTTCCCCTCTGGTCCGGGTTGCTCGCCCGGCAAATGGGTGGGAAGGTCGCTCATGTCTTCCTCATCGGCTCGTGGCGCAACCAAAAACCCCATCGAAAGGCTATTTTCTATTTTTGTTTTTCCGCAGTAAAACGTTGGCCTCGTGATGGTGCGCCGCGGGCCGGCTGTGCCTCGACGGGGCCGCTCGTCACTTTTTCACGGCCGTGAAACAACCCAGTTTTCTTCTCCAAAATGGTATGTTCTTTTCCTGAAGGGTGTCGGCCTGGCCAGCTCCACCGTGCACCATACCCAGGCACCAAGGTATTTGTCCGTGTCAGTGTTTCCTGGCGTCCGAGTGTTTCCCGGCTTTGTACCCGACATTGAATCAGACTGTGGGGAGTCAACAACGACAACAAATGTCCCTTTAGAACAAATGTCTTTCCTATCAACATTTTCCTTCTGATCTCAGAATTCCCCTTTAGAATTCAGACTCCCTTCTCTGGCCCTTACATCTCCCTTACTAACGCAGTCTTACTATCAACAAGGTCCTCCACCTCCAGGTCAATACCAACAAGGTAACTACGGTCCCCCACAAGGCGGCTACTACCAACAACCACAGCCCATGTACGTTCAACAGGCCCCCCAGAAGAGCGGCGGCGGGTGTTGTTCCAGTTTCTGTGGATGCTGTGCGGCCATCCTCTGTTGTTGTTGTGCGGAAGAGTGTCTTGAGATGCTCTGTTTCTAATGAGTAGCTAGAGCAGCGTGTACGGCTAGATTTGTGGTCAGGCAATAAATGTTGTTGCAACGCCAAGACTTGCACCCATGCAGTGAGATCTTCAAAAAACATCACATTCAGATAAAATCTGTAAAATCCAAACAGTAATTGATTGCATACACACGTTATATTTCGCCTCGCCTTAGTGAGCAGAACCTCCCCACTCAGCGAGCAGAATCCACTCAGTGGGCAGTGAAGCCACCGGAGGCGTAGATGGTCTGGCCGGTGATCCAGGTGCCCTCGGTCACAAGGAATTTGATGATGGGCACAATGTCCTTCACCTCGGTCAATCTGCCACCATTACCCTGAGACTTGAGGTAGGCAATGGCCTCGTCGGTCTCTTGTCCATACAAGAAAGGAGTGTCCATGGGACCAGGAGCCACGTTGTTGACGGTGATGCTCTTGGAGCCAAGTTCCTTGGAGAGTGCCTTGGAGTAGTACTCCACAGCAGACTTGTTACCCTGGTAGGCAGAGTAGTAGGGCGTGTAGGCAGCCAACAACGACGTCACGAGCGACACAACGCGCCCATTCTCGTTGACGTTTTTTGCAGCCTCCTTGAGGAAGAAGAAGGCAATCTTGTTGTTGATCAAGTCCACCGAGTCGAATTCCTCTTCGGTAATGTCAACAATGGGCTTCTTGAGCACCTGGCCGATGTTGTTGATGGCAATATCAATTCCCTTGGGGAACGCCTTGGTGGCAGCATCAAAGAACTTGGTGACGTCGCCGGCGCTGGTGAACTTCCCCTGGTAGGTCACCACCTTGACCCCCTCGCTTTCCAATTCCTTCACCAAGTCGTCCAATCCGTCGGTGGACGAGTTGTAGTGAAGAAACAAGTTTGCACCCAGTTTCGCAAGCGCTCTGGCGGTGTCCGCACCCAAGTTTTTGGTGCCACCAGTAATGAGAGCAGTTTGACCTTTGATAGACATGATTGATGAGTAGAGTAGCAGTGGATTCAATTTTTGGTTGGTTGCTCTTTATATAATGGAGATTAGGGAGGGTGTGGCAGAGGGCGGTCTGGAACGTAAACAATACCGGGCTGTGTGCAGGAACTTCTCCGAAAAGTGCCTGTTCCTCATAGTTGTGAGTGTTTACAATTGAGACGGTGCCCGACCACAAGGGCACCACGGAGCCTGTGATCTCGACCAACCACAATTGTCATTGGCTGATGATTTTTGCGGAAAGTGGTTGTGAAAGCCAGTTACCCCGTTGGCGCGCATCTCCGCCCCATGCCGTGACAGGCTCCACGGCAATCGGAGACAATGGCACTGTTGAAAGCAAAGCGGGTAGATCAAGCGGCCATGGCAGCGTCGGAGGCAATGCCACACGTGAGGCACATTAGTAGCATCCCGACTATGTTTTTATCAGTAGCAGTACAGTTGGCTCGCCCGGTGCAGCAGTGAAAACAACAAATGCAGTCCAGCCAACACTGGAAGCACTCACTTTGAGGCGGATGCTTGACGTCGATTTCGGATTCTTGGAGCGAGGCTCCCAGCAGCGACGAGTACCGCGGGGCTTCGGTGGCGTGGTACGGCGGCGGTTGGGGCATGGAAAAAGAAGTGGGTTTCCTACATAGCCTTCTGCGAATCGCAGTCATCGGACGCACCGAAGTGTCGGGTGGGCGCGTGGCCGAAATTTCACCTCCACGTTTCAGCCGGCCGAAAAATGCGGTCGAGGTAAAGGGTAGGTTTATTAGAGATCCATAATTACTTCTTCGCGGCCTTCTTGGTGGAGGTGGAGTTCTTGGGGAGCTCCTTGGTGTAGGGCAAGAAGTCTGGCTCCCCCGGAATGTACTTTCTCAACACCTCGGGCACCACCAAACCGTCGTCGGTTTGGTAGTTCTCCAAGATACAGCACAATGCTCTTTGCGTGGCCGACAACGTCGAGTTGAGACAGTGCACGTACTTCTTCTCGGTCTGGTTCTGCTGCTTGATACCCGATCTGATCTCAAGGTTACGCGATTGGTAGTCGGTACAGTTGGAGCACGACACCAACTCCTTGTACTCCTTCTGGAAGGGGAACCACGCCTCGAGGTCGTACTTCTTGGCGGCAGCGTTGTTCAACTCACCGGAGACAATGCCCACCACACGGTAGGGCAACCCCAACGACTGGTAGAACTTCTCCGACAAGCCAATCATACGGTCAAACTCCTCCCACGACTTCTCGGGCTCGGTCAACACAAACTGCTCAATCTTCTCGAACGCATGCACTCTGAAGATCCCCCACGCGTCCTTGCCGTGGGAACCGGCCTCTCTTCTGAAACACGACGAGTACCCGGCGTATCTGATGGGCAATTGCTCGGCAGGAGACTCGAACCACTCGCCGGAATGGTATGCACTGATGGGTTGTTCCGACGTGGCAATGAGGTACTTCTCGTCTTCGCCGTCAATGACCTTGTACAACTCCTCGTCAAACTGCGACAATTGCGCGGTCTTGGCCATCACGTCCTTGTTCATCATCACGGGCGCTTGCAATGGAACGTAGTCGTTGGAGGCAAGGAAACTCAACCCGTAGTTGATCAACGCCTGGTTGAGAAACACTCCCCATTGTCTGAGGAAGTAACCACGGTGACCAACAATCTTGGCGCCTCTCTCGGGGTCGTAGCCATTGATTCTCAACAACACCTCGTGGTGAGACAACTTGGCCTGCGCACCCGTGGCACTGGCAATCTCGCCCACCTCGGCCAAACTGTCGGGCTTCCACGTTCTCACGAGCTCGTTGTTCTCCTCGTCGTTGGACACAACAACACTCTCGTGCACAATGTTGCCCACCTGGTTGACCTTGAAACGAAGATCAACGTCCGTCTTCTGTTCCTTCTCGGTCAACTCCTTCTTCTCAGCAAGAAGCTTCTCCTTGTCAGCAAGAAGCTCGCTGGCGTCCTCCTTGGCCTTGAACTTTTGCCCAATCTGCTTTTGAAGAGCGTTGATCTTCTTGTTGAGCTCATCGAGATCGAACCGCAACTTGGTCCAGTTCTTGTACTCGGCAATGATTTCATCGACAATCTCGACCGAGTCGCCTCTGGCCTTCTGCGACGTCTTGATCTCGTCGGGATTGCCGCCCTTTTCAACGAGGAATGAGTTGATGTCCAACATGGTGTGGTGAGAAAAATTCCAGCGCGGACGTGTGTGACTCAGATAAGACACGAGTGCCAACAACGGGTCACAGAGGTGGATCTGGTGACAACGAATCGGAAGCAGAGTGACCGATCAGGAGCCAACCACATCAACTCAACGCCAGCCACCAGTCACCTGTTATTCCGCCATCAGACTGTCCTCCCACCAACATAATTCTAATCACCTTTTGACCTTCAGCCACCCACTGTACTCTTGCCGCCTACGCCCACGCCGGGTCTCTTTCTCCAGCGGTGCTCTTCACCCGAGCTGTCACCACCGCTCCTTTGGCACTGCTCGTTGACTTGCCTCGCTCTCTCACGTGATGCAGCTGCTACTCCTCGAGCGACAACTCACCACCGTCACTCCCCTCGAGTTTGCCACCACCCTCGTCGAGTCGTCGTACTCTCACCTACGACAACATGCACTCTCGCAAGTCTTTCCCTCCAATTGTCATCTGGGAGTAGCGGTCAACAGTCTTGCTCTCGAGACCGCAGAGCACAAGTTCCTCCTCAGTGGGTGTGCCGACTCCTCCATCAAGCTATGGGACGTGACCCCGACAATCGTCTCCACCACTAAAGATCCCGACACCCATGATTACGACAACCCCCGCCACCCGTACCAGCTCCTCCACACTGTTCCCCGCAAAAGCGCCCATGCGTTTGGGGTGTCCGACGTCAAGTGGTGGCCTTACGACTCGGGCATGTTCGTGAGTGCCTCGTTCGACCACACCGTCAAGGTGTGGGACACCAACGAAATGGCCCCGGTGCACGAGTTCGACATCACCAACCGCGTGTACTCGGTGGACATCCGGGGCCATGCGCCCAACACGCGGACCGCCAGCGCGTTGGTGGCGGTGGCGCTGGACCAGCCGTTCGTCCAGCTCCTAGACCTCCGCCTGGCTACCAGTGCACACACCCTACCGGGCCACAAGGGCAAGACGCTCGCCGTCAAATGGCACCCCACCGACCCCAACCTCGTGGCCAGTGGCGGCTTCGACGGCGAGGCCAAGATCTGGGATATCCGCCGCTCCAACGCGTGTCTCTGTCGCCTCGACATGCTCAAGACCAACCCCAATGTTCTGGACCCCGATAATCTCAAAAAACTCACGGTGAAGGCGCACCTGGGCCCGGTGAACGGGCTCGTCTGGGACGAGGCCGGCACCACCCTCTTCACGGCGGGCAACGACAACAAGGTGCGGGTGTGGAACTTGGCGGCGGCGCATGGTCCTCCCACCAACATGCTCATCAACTTTGGCCCATTGACCCGCAACAAGTTTCCGCAAACCATTCCGTTGTGTGTGAATCCCAAGGGCGAGACTGAGCTCCAGTACTTGCTCTTTCCATCGGACAGCGGGGACATCTTCATTTACCGAACGGTGGACGGAAAGCTTGTGAGCCGGCTCACACGCAAGGGCACCCGGAATTCGGGCCGCACAACTGCCATTGCCAATGCCGGCCCGTTGACGGCGACGTACTACTGTGGCACCATTGACGGCGAAATTCTTGTCTGGGGACCATAGACTATGTACAATACAGAAAACCGCGAATTGAAAAATATACATGAAGCTCAAACTCCAGGTGGTGCTCCTTCCCTCCGAGTACTCCGGGATACCGACCCAGGACGTCGACCCCGCGGCCATTCGCAAGTTCCTCCATCTTGCCGAGCCCACCGCGTCGCTTGGAGATGTGTGCGACGCTCTTGCCAAGCGGTACACCAAGCTCTATCCCGATGCCGAGCCCTTGGACATTGACGGGCTTCAGGACAACGACCAATGCGACTTGGATCCCGACTTTGCCACCGAAGATGTGTTTGCATCGGGCGCCGTGCTCCGAGTACTCGTCAACAACGACATACTGGGACTCAATGTCCTGTTCCGCATCAACACATCGCGGACCCAAACCCCCAACCCCCGACGCGTCGCCAGCTCCAGCTTCAATCTAGACAAGGCGCTCGAGAACCAGAGTACCCCGGTGCTTCCTCCGGCACCACAATTGCATCATGACGACACTTTCCGCAAGCGCTCGCCCGACTACTCCGATAACACTTCCATTCTCTCGCAAAAGAGACGACGCACCATCTGGTCCGTGCGCCAGGCTCGGTCTCGCAGCACGACCCCCGTGGTGGAGGAGGAGGACAGCGACAAGGAAAACAAGCCCAACGAGCTGATGGACTTTAACGACAGTAACATCTCGCTTCCTCCTCCGGAGCAGCAGCCCGACCGAACGGTGCCCCAGAAGCGGGCCACGCTGCATTCCCCCGATGCCACCAAGCTTCCGGGTCAGCCTCGTATAACCTCAGGCATGTTGAGCATTCCTCCACGGAGCGAGAAGCCAGAATTGCTCCAGGACCAGGCCCGTGTTCTTCGAAGGGAGGACCTCACCTCAAGCGAGAGCGAGGCCAACGTGCCTGACACAACCAACAACTCCGATGAGGAGGTGGCAGAAAGAGAAAAGGGGAAGGAGGAGGTAGTGGTGGTATCGTCAGAGGAGACACCAACTCCTGCAACGGGAACAGACAAGCCAACACAAGAAGAGGCTGTGGTTTCAGCTGCCGCCGATACTGTACCAGCACCCACACCCGAGGCCGAAACTACACCCAGGGCGGCCAGCCAACCTCCAGACAACGCCTTCCACTCGGCGCAGTCTTCCCCCCAAACATCGCAGGACGTCCCGCCCAACCAGTTGGCCCAGTCTTCTCCCGCAAAGAAGCCCGAGCCCACCGTCACCAAGAGTGAAATCCTCACGCTCTTCAGAAATGGCATGAGAGTGCCCAACAAACTACGGAGTCGTCTTCGTGGAAAGGAAGAAACAGCCAAGGACCGCGTGCGCCGGGCGCTCCAGATTGCCATGGTGGACGCCCCTCCCGTGGGGCTGCCCGACGAGCGGCGGACGACGCGTTCCGCCGATTCAGCGAAACTGGCGGTTAACTATAATTTGAAGGCAGCATCCAAGGCCACCTCTCAGTCGAAGCCAAAGCAGTCGGTCAAGCCACAAGGGCAGAAAGCGAAGGAGGCAGTGGCAACATCCCCTACTCAGGCTTCTGCCCCAGCGCTGGGCCCACTGAGCTCTCCTACCAGACCTGACATCGACCCCAGCATAACCGCCGCGTTCTCCGAGTTCAACAACAAGTCCAAGCTCAACTCGCTCTTCCTAAAGATGAAGCGCTTCAGCAACAAACTCGAGGGAACCAGTCTCGTATTGCATAAAGCACCTGAAGTGGAGGTGAAGGTGGAGGAAAGTGTGTCGGCTCCTCCCAAGAGACTGCGCTCGGTGCTTGACTCAGAAGAGCTGGAGGAAGAGGCGGCACCCGAGCCATCGTCTCCAGCGTTGTTTGTTGGTCATCAAGAGGAACAGGCCGAAAGTGAATCTGGGTCCAGTGCCTACGAAGACGCCTCAGGGCCTGCTGAGATGGAGGTGGACTCTGAAGATGAGGTTGCGGTGTCACAGGCCGTACAGAGCAGCCCCAAGCAGGCGCCAGCGGGGACCGCAAAGACATATCAGAGAAAGCAGGCCAGCCGGCAAAAGCCCCTCCTGCTGACGGTTCCACCCTCGGGGAGAACAACCCGGCTGCAGCGGGCGCTCATGAAGCCTGTGGTGGTGACGGAGGTGATGGTGGTGACTTCGAGCGAGAGTGAGGAGGAGATTGAAGAAGTGGAGGATGTAATAGAGGAGGAGCCCGAGGAACAAGAGGCCAACGAGGCAGAGGTATCAGAAGACGAAGAGGAACATCAAGAAGTGGTTGAAGTGGCCCAGGAAGTAACCTCTGAAGATGCCCCTGAGGAAGCCGCCGAGGAGAATCAAGAGAAGGAATCTGAGGATGATGAAGAGACTCCAGCGGAAGCTCCCGAGACGGAGATACAAGAGGTGGAGCAACCCGAAACCGCTCAAACCACCTCCACTCTGCCAACTGAAGAAATCGTCGAAAAGCCCACACTAGATGAGGTCGACGAGACCAGCGAAAGCGAGCCAAGTGGCGCAGAATCCCCAGCGAAGGCAGTTGTTGATGCTGACGATGATAGCCTGAGCTCACTGTCTGAAGATGTGAGTGATGCGGAGGAAAAGCCGGCCTACAAGGAAGCTGAAGTTGAGAGCGCCGAGGATAAGAGGGAGTCCGAGTTGCAAGCTGAGAAGGAGAGCTCTGTGGATGTGGTTTCTGAAAAGCAGCCTACTGTCGAAGCTGGGGCCGAAGTGGACGTGGAAACCACTCTGATGGAGGTTGACGAGGCCATTGTTGTGGAAGAGGTGAATACTACACCCGAACAAAACGTCGCTCCTGTTCAAAGGTCTGAAGCTGAGATATCAAACGAAGTGACCACTCTAAACACCACTTCAATTGAGCAAGCTCACAACGAAAAGGTTTCGGATGCTCCAGTAAAATCACCCAAGAAGCAGGCCGCAAGAAGTCCTGCCAAGAAAACACCCACTGGCAAGTCACAGAGTCCCAAGTCTGTGGTTGAGGCAGTTGAGAAGGCTGCTCTTGAGGCACTTGCGGCAAAACAGTCCAAGGAGTCGGAAAAGAAGGAGGCAGTTGAGGAAAAGGAAGAGAAGAAGGATACTGTGGAGAGCCTGAATTCCGATGATCTGCTGAGTCTGAGCTCGGACTCGGATCTGAGTTCTAGTCTGAGTGATTCGGACCTGAGTCTGAGTTCTGGTAGTGACTCCGATCTGAGCCTGAGCGACAGTGAACTGGAAGATGAAGCAAGCGAAGAGAAGAAGGCCGAGGCCGCAGAAAAGGTGGAGTCTAAGACCGAAACCACAGCTACACCGGTGAAGGCTACTGCGCCGGCCTCGCAACCAGTTGCCACCAAGTCTCCTTCCAAGGCCGAGCCCAAGACCCCATCTTCCCAGCCCACCATCACCGTGAAGCCAAACACTGCACCCGCCAAGCCCGTTTCTGCTTCAGCAGCAACAACCCCTCGTGGACCTGGAAAGGGTGTGAACGAGCTCATCAATTTGCAAAGGACTGGTTTTGCTTCGCAGCCCACTACCCCAAAACCCAAGCCAAAGTGGTCGTCTCAGCTCAAACTCAGTGCCCATCTTTTGGAGTCTCTGGACAGCGATGACGAGGAGATAAAAGAAGAGAAGAAAGAGGAGAAAAAGAACGAAGAGAAGGTCGGTGAAAAGAAGGATGCTGAGTCTGATTCCCCTGCTGACCAAGACAAGGCCAAGGAGGAAGACAAAAATGAGCTGAGTGAGATCTCCAGCAGTCTGAGTGAGTCTGAGTCCAGTGAATTGTCCAGCAGTCTGAGTGAACTGAGCAGCTCGAGTGAGAGCAGCTCAAGCGACAGCAGTCTGAGCGAACTGGATGATGAGCGGGGTGATGAGAAGGACAAGCCCGAGCCTATGGAGGTGGACGAGCCAGAGCCAGAGAAGAAGTCAGATGAGAAGCCAGCGGAAAAGGAATCCACCGAAAAGAAGCCAATCGAGGAGGAGCCAGTCGAAAAGAAAGATTCAGATGATAAGAAGTCCGATGACGACACCTCTTCAAGTTCAAGCTCCAGCTCCGACTCCGACTCCGACTCCAGCAGCTCAAGCTCCAGTTCGAGTTCAGAAAGCTCCGACTCCGATTCCAGTGACTCGAGTTCTGATTCGGACTCCGACTCTGATTCTGACGAAAGTGACGCGGAGAAGAAGCCGGCGGTACCTGAGAAGGCCCAAGCATCTAAGCCTATAACCCCACCACAGACTGCCCTAGGCGAGGACAAGGGAGGAAAAGAGTCAACGGTGAAGGCAGTGACTCCACCCGTGGAGACGCCTGTCAAGAAGCCTTTGGTTTCTCCAGCAAAGACCCCAGCAAAGACCCCAGCAAAGACGCCAGACAAGACGCCAGCAAAGACAGCAAAGGTTTCGGTGACACCAGCCAAGACCACCGCGAAATCACCTGCCAAAGCATCTGAGGAGGTCAAGGCCGCCAAAAAGTCATCGTCATCATCATCTTCTTCTTCTTCATCGTCAGACTCCGACTCATCGGACTCTGACTCTGACTCATCGACTTCATCGAGCTCGTCCTCAAGTTCCTCTTCGGGCTCCTCCGACTCCGACTCAGACGACGAACCCGCCAAGAAGAAGATCCGGCTCGCTCCTGTCGCCAAAAGAGCCACCCCACCTTCCGAACGCAAGACCTCACCCAAAAAAGACGTGGCCGCCGAGGCCAAAGCCAAGGATGCACTCGCACGGATTCTCGAGGCCAACTCCACCAAGAACAAGGCCAAGATGTCTCCACCCAAGCCTGCCCGAGAGGCTGTGCTCAACACCATCAAAAAGCCCACGTTGGCGTCGTTGACGGACCTCGCCAAGCGTGGGGTGCCGGAAGTGAAGGAGGCCCGCTTTGGGTCCCAGACATCCACCAAGGTGACCAACTTTCTTGATGGGCAGTCGAGTTCCGACGACTCGAGCAGTGACTCGGACTCGGGCTCCAGCGACGACTCCAGCGACGACTCCAGCGACGACTCCGACAAGCCCGACTCCAAGTTCGTGCTGATCAAAAAGCTCACCAAGGCCAAGAGTCCCGGCGCGGGCAAAAAGAAGAACTCGGGATTCGCCGGGCTCATGAAGGACGCCAAAAAGTAAATGTAATAACTAATTAGCTCAGACTCACTCTGTATTAATCTAACAGTCAAACTAGCTGGACCGACGGCGGCTTAAGAGGCCTTCCGATGAGATCAACGCACCAGGCGCTGTGGCTATAGGAAGGCCTGACCCTTTGTGGGTACAGCATCATCACACTGGAGAAGAGGTCCTCTATCCACTCGGCTGCCGATTCAGGCAGTTCGAGAAGCAACGCGCCCACGTACTGCTCAAAGTAATCACCAAGCATCTCGTGCTCGTACTTTGTCTGGGGCGAGTACGCCTCAAAGAGCGAGCCGTATGAGTCACTGATTTCCAAGGAGGTGACGTACTCGGTCAAGAGCACCTCCCGCACAATGGCGTCATCAAGGGCAAAGGGAAGGCCGTACGCAAGCGCAATGCGCAGGAAGAGCGTGTTGGTTGCAAGAAGCGTGCGGGTGGTGTTGGTGGCTGCAGAACAAAGACGGTCGGAGCCGGAGCACTTGATGCGGTAAATCAAGTTGGCCGCCTCCTTGCCGAGGAAGAAGTCACCGAAGCCATCGAGGAAGGAAAGCTCGTGACGAAACACATTGATGGTGTCGCGGTCCAACGAGATGCCCCGCTCCCCAAGCTCACGAGCAATGGGGTGCTGTGGCATGACAAACGCCCGCGTGAGCTCCTTATGCATTAGGGCCTTCACCAAGAGACTGTGCTGGTTGATGCGGGGCAACGGGGGGAGGACAATGCGGGTGTTGTGGCCGTTGATCTCGAGGGTGATTTCCGCCACGTTGCTGAAGATCGACATGTCCACCAGCACGGTATCAAAGTAGCGGGAGGCCGCATCAAGGATCGCTGAGTCATGGGCCTTGTCGGGAATCGAGGCGAGGTTGGTGTTGTCCATGTACACCTCAATCATGCGGTCAAGAAGAATCTCAAAGTTGGGGGAATGTCGGTGAGTCATGAGCAACGACCCAACGGCGGTGTGGAACCACTTGACGTCGCTGGATGCAAGCAACCCGAGCGAGGTGTTGTAGTAGCGCATGTGGGACGACGAAAGTGGGTCGGGCCCGTTGGGCTCAAAGAAGGTCAAGGTGCGAAACTCCGTGGCCAATTCGCCGGTGATGTTGTGGGACACCTCGTTCTTGACGTGGCGAATGATGTCGTAAACCACCGTCTTCAACAGAGACCCGCCCTTCTCGGGGAGTAAGCTGCAAAGACGGCGGTAGATGCCAAGCTTCAACAGCTCGGTGCCATGGACGTACAAGTGGTTTCGTCGCCAGGCCTGGGTCTCAGATATTCGCGAGGGAGGTCGGTGGGACATGAGGCGCGTGTGTATAAGTCGAGACGAACGGATGGGGAGCATATTTATGTTTTGGTCATGAGTCAAGGGTAGCACGTTTCTGCTGCGCGTGGGGTCCGATAACGCCATGTGCGCAATCGGGGCATTTGCAACAAAAAGTGCCAATCTGTCATAATGACTGATCGGATGTGTCAACCGATATGTCCAGCCGTTTGTGAGTTGATGTCGACTCATGCTTCGGGCGTGTGCGGCGGTCTGACTCATCATGACACTTTTGTGTCCGACAGTTGCGGGTGGTTTTGGCCCCATTTGAATTCCGAAGATGCCTGCGTAGCGTAATGGTTAACGCGTTTGACTTCTAATCAAAAGATTGCGGGTTCGACTCCCGCCGTGGGTTCGCTGCGGATTTAGCTCAGTCGGGAGAGCGCCAGACTGAAGTCAACTTCGGTCAGTTAATCTGGAGGTCCTGTGTTCAATCCACAGAATTCGCATATTTTTGCCTCTTGGATGGAGGTTGCTGTGATTTATTGGTTTTGTCAAGCTTGTCACTGGTGTGTTTGTTCTGGTGTATTACTGTGTAGTGCTGTTGTGGTGTAATGTTTATGCTGATGGCTCGGCCTCGTTGTTCTTTTCGTGGAGCTCATAGAGTTCCACGTAGGCTTGCTGAAGGAACTCATTCATGATGGCCTCGCCAATGACAACCTTAAAGTTGCACAAGTAGAGAAAGCCAATTTCAATCTTGCAAAGGTCTTTTTGTGAGACTCCCCCGACGCTGGCAAACTGCTTTTGCTTCTGATACACATCCTCGAGCTTCTTGGTGGAACATCGTATTCCGGCAAGAAGAAAGCGGTATGCGTTGTGATGAGTGAGGGTCACCACGTCCAATATCACACAGAGCTTGTAAAGCATGAACGCAGTATGAATGTACAGAGAAATCGATACCAGCGGCGAGAACTTCTGCACCCGCAACAAGAAGTCGCTGATGGAGATGGGCGGCACCAGCAATAGATTGAAGGACTTGAGGAGGTGGCTGGTTTGGTCCGGTGACACGCGCAGGTGGAAGTCGAGCTCTTTCTGGAGTCGCTCGGTGGTGATGGTGGTGATGGGGATGACGGGCTTGTTGATGTCGGTGTTTTTGACGAGGGTCTCGATCGGGATGATGTGAATCTCCTCGTCGTCCAGACTGGGGATGCTGTCTGGAGTCTCGTACAGATGGTTGAGTTTCTTGACTTTGAGCGGGGGCAGCTCGTCCTCGTCTTCCTCGTGAAGGTTATATCGGGAAAGCTGTTTTGTACGAAAGTCTAAGAACGCCTTGCGGTCTTGCTGGAGAGTGATGATGGTCTGCACGGTGTCTGCGAGAATCTGAATGGCATGGAATGCGTGTAGTCGATTAATGTCCTTGATTTTGTGTTTGAGGTCGAACGCTAGCTCTTTACTGTTGACATCGTCAAAGCACAGCGGCTCGTCGACGAACGTCTCCACCAGGGGCTTCAACGGTATGTCGGAGATTTCACCACAAAAGGCCATACGTTGCGGAATGAAAGGCCCGTGCCGCGCTGAAAGGCGGACCAAATGCGAATCGTGGGGTGCCTCAAGGCAGAGCAAGACGAGGGAAGCAGCAGAACGAAAGACCATTGTCAAGTCTGTTGATGTGAGTGTGTTGGTACTCATGTCTCATTTGTATTTCCAAATTTTACCGAATCAGGGGAGTTTTCATGAAAAGTGAAAAATTGGTGATCAGACCACAAAACTATACCCTTGAGTATTCTACCAACCCATGGATTGCTTACTTGGTTTCTTGGTAATATCATGAAATCACCAAGCTTCCCCTCGGCAAGTTGTCAAAGCTGCGAAACGTGCTCGGGGATGAGACCGCATTTCATTACCCCCATGATTTTGAAGAAGTTCATCACGGGAACGCCAAATTATGTTCACCACTACAACAAGCCCGAGTCGTGACTTGGCCCTTTGAGACCTCTACTGTCATAGCACCACTAGAACGCACCTCGGCCCGAGAAACGTGACTGTCTAGTTGTAAATCAGCTTGTGCTTGGCATTCGTTGCTATGACTATACATTTGTAAAGTGAAATTCCTCGGCTGCATAAACGTTTGTCAACTGGACGGTCAGGGACCATGTGGGGTGCAGGTGTGGGGGTCCGCCGGTTCCGCTCGGGCCAATGAATTAGGCCTATTGTACTGTGCATGGAAGAGGTTTTGCAAAATGATGTCACGATGTCACGCACGCGAAGCTCGGGCCGTCCTAATTTTAGGTTTTCGCAGCAAAGAAAAATACGTCACTCTCGGAGGCTTGCGAGAAAAGCCGCCAATTGGTCGCAACTTTCTCATAACCTATTGTTCATCTCGAAGCGAGTGATTGTACAACCTTTATTGTTGAATCGGTCCGATGCTACACATTCTATTTTTGTAGCCAGCTCGTGGGGGACACCCCGGAGCCAGGGTATAAATATGGGTGTTTAACCCACCATACCCATCATCAATTCAATCACATCAATCACATCAATCACAATATGAAGTTCTCCGTTTCTTTCCTCAGCTTGCTCGCCATTGCCACTGCCGCCAAGAGCTTTGGCGCCATTTCCATCCGCTCTGGATCCCAATACCAGTACGCCGAGTTGCTCAGCGGTCCTGAAGTGACCGTTGGTTCCGGGAACGAGGCCTCGTTCGTGTTGAACGACGATGCCACCCTTGTCGATGCTGCCACCAAGAAGTACATCAACGTCGGCAAGAACGGTGTCATTGTCGAGAGCGACACCCCATCCACCGACTTTGACATTGCATCCGGCTACTTGACCTACCAAGGCAAGCAAGCCTTCAGAGTCATCAGAAACTCCAACAAGTTGACTGTTGCCGACGACGACGAGGCCACCGCCATCTCGGTTCGCGTTGAGAACGTCAAGGACATCCCCAACGTCATTCCTGGCAGATCCAAGAGAGACGAGGGCACCAAGTTCGGTGTTGTCACCATTGCATCCGGCACGCAGTTCCAGTACGCTGCCATCAAGAAGGTCGAGTCCCACCCTCAACAATTTGCTGTTGGTGGTGACGAGGGTACCGAGCTCTCCTTCACCTTGAAGGAGGACGGATCCTTGGTGGACCAAGACGGCAAGGCGGTGTACCTTAACGAAAGATCCGGCGAGGTGGGCACCGTGGCCCCAACTGGCCGCCAGGCAGCCAGCACCAAATTCTCCATCAAGGACGGCCATTTGGTGTACGACGGCAACGATGCCTGGAAGGCGTGCCCATACGGCGAGTCCGACGACGGCGAGTACATCTTGGCCAGCAACGGGTGTGTTGGTGGTGTTGGCATTGCCTTGCACGTCCTTGACGCTCAGGAGGCGTGAGTTTAACGATTACGATTTGCTTTAATAAATGTTAGTTGATTCGGCGTCGCTAGGCTTTTCCCGAACACCATGTCGCTTGCCTGAGGCTTTGGCTCGCTTCGGGGAATCGGCGATAAATGGCATTTGCGCCGCAAACGCCGCGGGTCTCACAGCGGAAATGTCCATTTTCAGATCGAAACACACTAGTATGCACACTTTTGCACCCACTTTTAGTCAGCACTTCCCACCACACCAGGTATAAATACCCAGCCAAAATTCCTGGTCATCATCAATGACTGTCTACTTCATCACCGGCGTCAACCGTGGTATTGGATACCAACTCGCCCGTCTTCTCTCTGCCAACTCTGACAACCTCGTGATTGGTTCTGTCAGAGACATTTCCAAGGCCACCGATGTTGAAAAGCTCAACGTCAAGTTGGTGACGCTTGAACTCAACGACTTCGACTCGTTCGACAAGCTCCCCGAGCAATTGAGCAAGTACACCGACGTCATCGATGTGTTTGTGTCCAACGCCGGCATTTCCGATGCCTTCTATCCCTTGGTGGCCACCGACGCCAGCGTGTTCTTGAAGCACTTGCAGGTCAATGCGGTGGCTCCCTTGCTTCTTGTCAAGCAGATCAAAAAGTTCACCGACAAGAGTGAGTTGAAGTACCTCTTCTTTGTCTCGTCGCTCGCCGGGTCCATCACCGGCCAGATCTTCCCCTTCATGGGTGCCTACGGCCAGTCCAAGGCTGCTCTCAACTACGGTGTCAGGGTGTTGCAGGTTGAGCTTGGTGCCGAGGGCTATGTTCCCGTGGCTTTCCACCCCGGTATGGTCACCACCGACATGGGCCAGTATGCTATTCTGAAGAGTCCTCCAGAATTACAGGAGGCCGCCAAGGGGTTTGCCATCACTCCAGAACAGAGTGGGGAGTCCTTGGTGGAGGTGTTTGGCAAGGTCACCAAGGAGTCCTCGGGTAAGTTCATCAGTTACGATGGATCCGAGCTTCCTTATTAGCCCACACCCACCGCTTCGCAGTGGGTGTGATTCTGATAGTCTACTCAAACTGAATAGAATGACTATACTATATGCAAGTATTGCTGGGGTGCCGCTCACTTTGTTCTCGGCTTCTTCTTGCCCTCCCTCTCGAAGTAACTGCGCTTTCTCTCCCGCTCCTTCTCCTTCTTGCCCTCCTCCTTCTTGACAATCTCCTTGAGCTTCTCCTTGAACTTCTCGTTCTTCTTGGCCAGCCGCTTGCTCTCCTTGGCGTTTTTGATCGTGGCAATCTTGTTCATCAAGTCACGCGCCTTCTTCTCTTCTCCTCCAAGAACAACCGCTCTCTTTTGCAAGTAGGTCTTCTTGGTCTGGGGCTTCATCTGGTGGATTTGCGACTTGAATGGCAATGACGCCCGGATGCTTTTGGGCACCTTCAACGTGTTGAAGCGGCGCTCCTCTCGCTCAATCTTCTTGTATGCACTGTCGGGGTTCAACGGCGTGGGGATGTTGTTTTCCGCCCTCACCTGGCCCGTGAGTCTCATGCCCTTCCACTCGTTGTGGGTGCCGAGAAGCATCGATGTCACTGGGTTGTAAAACTTCTTGACCTTGACGGGATACCACGTCTTGAGGAAGATGGTGTCGGACATGAGAATCTTGTCTTCGAAGGTGGCTCGGAAATACCCGTCGGGTTTCGAAAGAGCTCGTTTGATCTCACCTCTGATTCCAGAAACCGTTCTGATCTGGGCCCCTTCGAACTTGGCCACCTCCAACGAATTGCTGAACATATCCTTGATGAAGGCGGTGTTGCGGAAGATCTTGTATGGGTGACCCACCAACTTCAACTTCTTGACAATCTCCACCGACGAGTTGAGGTCCTCCACCACTCCCGTGGCGGCCACACGGAACGACCCGGTGGTGGAGCTCAGGTCAACAATGTTGAAGCCGACAAACGTGGTGTTGGGCGCCACCAACGGCCCGTAGAACGACGCAAAACAGTACGCGTGCTCGGGGGTGTACTTGAGCATTCTGTTTCTGGTCCGCGAGTCCGACGTGGTGTAGATGGGGATGGTCTGGAAGCGCCTCCACCCGAGCGAGAGGATGAGTGGGTCTTGCGACTTCAAGATCTTCTTGTGCCATCTATGGCGTCTGATTCTGACGTTCATGATCCCGAACCGACTCTCGGTGGCAAGAAGACCTCCGAGAATGAGCGGGTACTCGGGTGCAAAGTTCTCGACAAACTCACAGGGAAGCCGGTCAAACACAATCTTGACATACAGCCCCGCCTTGTAGCCCTCGATTTTGATCCGGGTGGCCTGGTCCATCTCCTCGAACTCGGTCTTGTTGATCTCGAGCTGCTTGGCCATCTTGTTCTTCTGGAACTCGTACCAGGTCTCGGCCTCGCCTTCGGGATCGTCGGCACCAAACTCGCGGTCCTCTTCTTCCTCGAATTGCATTTTGAGCTGGGCCTTCTTGGCGGCGTTGAGCTCCCGCTGTTCCTCGACGGATCCAGCGAGTTCGTCGGCCTTCTCTTCCTCTTCAAAGTCGGCAAAGTCATCTCCCGAGCCGTCCTCCTTGTCGTCTTCTCCCTCCTCTTTGTCGTCTTCTTCCTCCTCCTTCCCCTCAAGGTCCTCGAAGTCACCATACACCTCCTCGTCGTCGCCATCACCAGCACCCTCAACTGCGGTCCCATCGTCGTTGAGCTTAGGGGCCACAAGGAACCGCGCCTTCAACTTCTCGTACCCACTGTCGTACTCGTCGTCGCTGTCAAACTTCTTCTTGAGCTCATCAAGCGACGCGAAAGAGGGCTGGAACTGGTCCAAGTCCTGCGAGTCCACCGCGGCATTGTCTCTCTTCTTGAAAAAGTCCTCGTCGTCCTCTTCAATGTCACTTTCCTCTTCATCCTGGACGTTCTCGGCCTTCCAACGCTTGATAACCTCGGCGGGCTCAACATCCATGTAAAGAAGCTTGTTGATGTTCCACTTTCTCTGCACGCTGCCCCGCAACCGCTGGGCTGTCAGCACAAGGTCCTCTTCATCTGATGAAAGCGAAGAGTCTTCTTGGTACTGCAAGTTCTCGTCGTCAAAGTCCACCTCCTCGAGCTTGGGCATGTCGTCGCCCTCTTTAGCGTACACCCGAGCGGATCTCATGCTGGTTCTACCGGTGTTTTCACCCTCATCATCAGAAAGCTCCTCCTCATCAGACAAGAGCCCCTCGAATTCCTGTTCTTCCTCGTCGTCGCTGGCGTCGATTTCTTTGGAAGACGAAAAGAGCTTGAGGCCTGGGCCCTCCTTGAACCGCTCCAGCATGGTCTTTTGCACGTCCTGAAGATCCGTCACAAGACGCTCGCCCTCGCCGGCCTCCTCGCCCTTGACAAAGTGCTCCTTGTCACCAATGTCAATGTAGACGGCATCCTTATCCACCAACACACCGCCCACGTCACTCATGGGGGCATAGATGATCTTTTGCTTGTCTTCAAGACGCTTGCGTCTTCTGGTGGTTTTGGCAATTTGTTCGCCCGCCTCGGCGGCCGCCTTGGCCTTTTCTCTCTCCAACTCATCAAGCTTTTGCTCAAAGTATGGCGTGGGACATGGATCGGGCAACTTCTCGACCGAATGCACGTAGTGGTCGCCGACACCGGTGATGTGAATGTGGGCGCCCTCGGCAGGCAACGGCGTGCCGTGAAGGTATCCATAGATGGCCACCTTTCTGTCACACTTGGGGTTCTCGGCAATGGTTTGTGGGTGGGTGAGGTCGGTGATGCGGTCGCCCAAGAGGTATGGATGCTCGTTTCTCCACTTGAGGGGACGGAACTTCATCACCGAGATGAACCGACTCAAGTTGAGGATTTCTCGGTCGGGGTATCTTCCGTTTATGACTCCGGAGAGATAAAACAACTTGGCGCCCTGGTACACCTCGGTCCAGAGTCGATGCTTCAATCTTTTCTTGGATGCTCGAAGAGTGCTTTGACTCTTGAACAAGTCCAAATGCGTGGCAATGCCCAACACGCGGGGCATGCCGTGATGCTGGGCAATGTTCAAAAACTCCATGGTCTCCATCTCGAGGCCAAAGTTCCCGTCAATCAACAACAACACCAAGTCGGCGATCTTGGCGGCGTCCACCATCGCGTTCAAGTCGTTGTTAACCTCGATGAACGTGAGCCGGCGCCGCTTCCCACTGACGACTGTGATGGGTCCTTTGATCTCGGTGAGGGTAGTTTTGGTAAGTCGCCGAATAAGCGACTTGATCAACGTGGTCTTACCCGTTCCGGGCGGCCCCACGACGGCAACAATCACCGGCGGCGGGTCATCGTCGGGGGTCCGGTCCACCATGGGAACATGAAGTTTCTTCTCATTGACGTCTTGTGTTCGGCGGGCCTGGCGTTGTAACTTTCCCGGTGCACTCACGGCAAACGCCTTGGCATTGTGGCCATTCTGATGGAGTTTCTTCTTGGCGGTGGTCTTTCTGGCCGCTCCCCGATGGGCCTTATTTGTCTGATTCTCCATGGTAGGGCATCACCAAAATTTCGCGATGCCCCAAAAGGCCCGTGCCCCAGGCAACACATTTTTGTACATCGCACGCCGGTTGCAAATGATGCTCTTTCTTCTTGCGGTCGTGTTGGCAAGCTGGGTGTTCCCCGAGCACTCGGTGTGCTCCAATGGCATTGATGGTCCCATTACATTCACTGGCTTCAGAATTGTACGTCGCTACAAGGTGGAGTTGGTTCCACCCAGTCTGATGCACTTCATCACGCTCTATCATTGCAATCACGGAAAGGTGGACTACGAAAAGTCTGTTCGAGTGGAGGACGAAAACGATGTGGCGGTGGGGAGAACGTTTTGCCTAGCAAAGCCAAATTTCGGCACGAAACTTCACGAATTGCCGGGAGATACCATCAAGGGAACGGCCAATGGGACGACTCTTCCAAGGGACCTATCTGATGAAGTTCTCACACAAGATATTGCCAAGACCACAAAGCAAAACTTGGCTAGCGGTGTTGACGTCCTCAAGGAAAAGTCCAAACAGCAGTCGTCGCCCCTCCAAGTGTTGTTTCGTAATCTCGTCGACAAGGCCCTCCGGAAGATCTCCAACCGGGGCAAGATCCAGTACCTTGGTCGAAAAGAGTCGATTCACTACGCCGACTTGAAGGACTCTGACCTTCAGGCGGCCCTCGCCTGGGAAGCACGCAACTTGGTGTGCTTCAAGGTGGCTCGTCGGCGCAAGTATGCCCGCAAGAACATCCTTTACTACATGCCGCACACGTTTGTCGGCGGGTTGTATCGATGCGTGGTTCCCCGGGACTTCTTGGTGGAGGCACTTCAGCGAGTAGCACCCAGCCACATGATGACGCTTCTAGATTCCATGGACCTCCCTTGCGAGCGATCGCAGGCCATTCCCCTTTTGCCGTTGATTGCCGACGATGCCACAAGGCAACGCATCCAGCGGGTGGGAACCGCCATCTTTCACACCATTCCGTACTTGAGTACGGCCACCGTTCTCAATCTTCGCTTCCGAACAAGCGACACGAACGACATGTTCCCCCACACGTGGGCCAAGGACATCGAGGTGAACGAAGACTACAACTACAGCGAGTTTGAAATCAACGTGGTGCTGCGGGCCATTGCACGAACCACTAACTTCATCCACCGCACATTCAATCTCCGGCCGAAATTCCAGCTCACCCGGTTGCTTGGCCTACGAGCCCACGAGAGCGAGAACGAGGGGGCGTTTCTTCCCTGGCTGCAGCGCGTGGCATTGTTGTTCTACGAGAACTCCACCCTCCTACAACACGTCCAAATGCTCTTGGACAGATGATCGTGGGATCTATTATACATGCATCATACAAATTCCTTGACGTTGGTGGCGCGGTTCACGGAGAACTGCGACGCCGATTCCTGGCGGTGGTGTTCCGTAAGGTGTTTTTGCGAGTCCAGAGGGGGTACCGTCACGTCCTCGGGACGAAGGGTATCCGACATGCGGGTGATGTTCTGGTCGTTGGTGTTTTGCTTCTTCTTGGACGAGAGCGAGCGGGTGAGTTTGTCCTTGAGGGCACCAAACGTCGACTGGGGTGCGTCGGTCTTGCTTTGTTCGAGAAATTCGGACGAGTCCTCAACACTGTTGGAGTGCGTTGACATGCGGTCATTCTTCTCGAGGGAGCCCGAGGCGTTGTGGGCGTCGTCGCTGGTGGAGGCGGCGCTGTAGCGCTGGTTCATGGCGTTGAGTTTGAACATCTCGGTTTCCCAGTTGGAGTTGTGTTCCTGTGCAGCACGCCCGAGCGCCAACAACTCGTTATGGGTGGCGGCCTCGTTCTCATCCTTCTTTCTCTTCACCGACGACTTTCTCTGGAACGAGTACCGGTCGTCTCTGGCCGGAGCAAACCGGGCATCGGGGTTCTTGGAGATGGTGGCCAACACGAACAACACGATAATCATCACCAACAAAATCAACGAGAAGGCGGCATTGAGAATGAAAAACACCCACCCCATGATACTGCTGACGGGAGCCGGCTGGCCAAACAAGTCCGAGAAAAAGAGGAAGAAGAACGAGTTGAAGTTGTTGACAATCGCCATACAGTAGTTGACAATGTTGGTGGACTTGTCGAGGAAAGGTTTCTGGATGAAAAGGTAGATGGTGTAAGCGAGATCAAGCAAGAAGATCACCACCACACTGGTTTTTCCACTGGCCTGACAGAGGGCGATGAAGATGCCCTTGAGGAGCGCGTACACCAAGATGACGCCGCCAAACCAGTACTTTTCCGCGTGGAACATGGTGTAACAGAAGCCGTAGCGGTTGAGGATCTTGGAGTCACCATAGAGAATGGCGGCGGGGTTCTTGAACTCGCGCACGGACTCCTGGCCATAGGTGATGGTTTTGTACAAACTCAACCCGAGCACCCCCAACGCAAGCAAGAGGAAGAGACACGCAAGCACAATCACCGCGGGCGAGTCCCGCGACGTGAACTCCCAGAGCGAGAGGATGATGAGCTGGGTGAACCCGATGTAAATGTATCTCATCAACGAACCCTTAAGGATCGACAGGAACGAGATGCGGAAGTGTGACAACCGGTTGGGGTTAATCTTCTTGAAGCGAATGAGAAGCTGGATCACCTGCTTGATGAGAATGAGGATGAAGGCGAGGAAAAACCCACAGAGAAGAAAGAACGTGAAGCCCGTGACGACAATCGACGTGGGCTCAATGTGCGAGCCGTACCCGATCCGCTTGATTCCTCGAAGCACAATCAAGTTTGTGTTGGAGGAAAGCGAGTAGTCGAGCGCCCGCTTGTCGGTGATGTCAAAGCCGTTGACTTCGTTGCGAATGGCAAACTTGTGCATCTCCTGGAGGTAGCTGGTGGCTCTTTGCACGAGAATCTGCTTTGTCAGTTCCTTGAAGTAAAGCGAGGGGCTGCCGCCGGTGGCCTGGACGTACCAGCGGAAAATGTCTTGCATGAAGGTGACTCTGATGAGACCCATGGACCACGCCAAGTTCTCCGCCCACGAAGACACAATGGGGGGCACCCGCTCCACGTGTTGCATGCACACCACCACCACGCTCTGGAAGTAGAGGAAGAGCGACATGGCATTGGCGCTGATGTGCGACGCGGCATTGGAGTTGCCAAACGTCAGGAGCACGGCAGCAACTAAGAGACCCATCCCGGCAACGATGGCAGTGGCCCACTTGGCGCCGGTCTGCGCGACGGTCTTGCCGTTGGTGAATGAAGACTGCAAGCACGACAACACCTCGGAGGTGTTGACGTCCTTGATCTCCACCTTGACCACGGCATCGATGTCCGGCACGGTGTACGCTATCCCCGGAATAAGGTTGACGTAGTCAGCACTGATGGTTTGAATGGAGTCCACCAGGAGTGATCCGGGGTAGAGGGGACAGAACTGCTTCCACCCTAGAGAACACACGTCCACCTCCTGTTCGATGAGAAGGAACCCGTATGCGTACACCTGGACGTGGGCAGTCACCTTGCCACTGATTTCGGTACTCAAGTCCAAGGTGTATCTCAAGCTTCGGTCATCGGGGTTGAAGGTGACGTTAAAGTACGAGGGAGAAATCTGGGAGTTTTCCATACATGTGACGAGCGACGTGGCGGAAAGCGACCGTTTGGCGGCGGCCACCCGCAAGAGCATGGCCACCCAGCACCAGAAAAACAACTTCATGGTGCAAGCGTGGAGGACAAGGATGGGAGAAAAACAAGGGCTTTTTTTAGGTGTTGATCCACCTCCGCCGCGGCCGTGCCTTCAGAGTTTATTGGGCCCGCAGAGCAACGCGCGGGAGAACGATGGGCCGACGTCGCACGAGCCCCGTCGCCCGGTCGACCCGCGCTCGGACCTACCGGCCGAGCTCAGCCCACAACAAATCACGCGCGTCCGCCCAGCCACTTGGCGTTGCTTGGCCGTGCCGAGCGCGAAGCCTCGTGGCCGCAGCGATGGGCCAGGGCTCGCACCCGTCACGTGGACCCTGCAACTACTTCTAAACAACTTGACGTTATCTGTTATAAATGGTATCTGTTCTGTTAGAATGGTATCTCTTCTGTTATAAATGGTATTCGGCAATCTTGGACTGCTCCACACGCACAAGGAGGGCGTCTCCCCACACGCCGCGGATCACGTCCCAGAACTCCCGGGCATACACCACCTCCAAGCCGTACTTGGCCAGCACGTAGTCCTCGGGCTCGCGGCGCGAGAAGTCGTGGTCCTCGTCGTCCTTGAGAAGCTCGTTGAGTTTCTCGGGCTGGTTGATGGACTGCACGTACTCTTCAATGACATCCTTTCTGTTTTCCCTGGGCACAATCACCTTCTTGATGCCACTGAGACTGGCCCCGAGCATCTTCTCCTTGAGGCCGCCAATGGGAAGCACCAACCCGCGGAGCGTGATCTCGCCCGTCATGGCAATGTCCTTGCTGACGGGTTTCTGGAGAATCAACGAAAGGAACGAAAGCGCCATGGTGATTCCGGCACTGGGACCGTCTTTCGAGATGCTACCCGCAGGCACGTGGAGGTGGATCTCGGTATTCTTGAGCTTCTGGAGAAGATCCTCTTCGTCGCCAAGAAGGTTCCTGGAGAGCACCGACTTGATGAAGGTGAGGCCAATCTTGGCACTCTCCATGAGCACCTCGCCCAACCGACCCGTCATGTTGAGCGACCCGTTGGAGTCGGGGAACCCGATGCTCTCGAAGATGAGCACGCTTCCGGACCCGTCGCTGTTGTAGGAAAGCCCGTTCACCACGCCGTACTTGCTGGAGCCAGTGGGACTCTCATAGATTTCGTTGGTCAACTTGCCGTAGGGCACGCCGAGGTACTGCGCCAAGTCGTGCTCACTGACGTCGGCTTGGTATGCCTGGCTGCTGTCTAATGACTTGGCGTACTCCACGGCCTTGTGGCGACAGATGGTGCCGAGTTTCCGCTCGAAGTTGCGCACCCCGGCCTCGCGGGTATAGTCGAGAATCACCTGCTTCAACACCTTGTTGTCGATGTTGACGCTGTCCTTGGGAAGACCGTTGCGCTTGAGTTGTCTTGGAAGAAGGTATTTTCTGCCAATGACAAGCTTCTCCGAATAGTCGTAGGCGCCAATCTCAATCATCTCGAGCCGGTCGAGAAGCGGTCTCGAGAGGTTGTGGGGCTCGTTGGCGGTACAGATGAACATCACCTGCGACAAGTCCACGGGGAACCCGAGGTAGTGGTCGATGAACAGACCGTTTTGCTCGGGGTCAAGCACCTCGAGCAACGCGGCAGCAGGGTCGCCGTTGACCTTGGCGCCCTGGCTGGGGCCGCCCACCACCTTGTCGATCTCATCAAGCAAAATGACGGGGTTCATCGACCGCGACTTGCGGAGCGCCTGGATGATCATGCCGGGCATGGCGCCCACGTATGTGCGGCGGTGGCCGCGGATCTCGCTCTCGTCCTTGACTCCGCCCAACGACACTCGCTGGAAGCTGCGCCCAAGTACGTTGGCGATCGACTTGGCAAGCGACGTCTTGCCCACACCAGGTGGGCCGGCCAACATGATGATGGGGGATTTGTTGGACGCCGAGATGATCTTCTGCTTGGCGTGGAACTGCTGGCGCTTCTTAATGACCTCGGCCATTTCCTTGGACTTCTTGTTCTCGTTCTTTGCCTGCTTGTGGGCCACCAGGGTCTCGTCGTTGTTGGGAATGATGATGCTCTCATTCAGGTACTGCTCACGCATGAACTTCTTGCGCTCGTGCTCCTCGGCGGCCTTCTGCTGCTTCTCCGAGTCGATGGCCCGCTGCGCCTGCTCCTGCTTGTCGTACTCGGTCTCAGCGTTGATGCCCATGAGTTTCAAAACAACAAGGTACTGGATCAACCGGGTCTTGACGTGCTCCAACCCATAGTGATCGGCGTCGAGCTGCTCCTTGGCCAACGCAAGGTCAATGTCCTTGTTGCTGTCGTACTTGCCTTGGAGTTTATCCCAGGGCAAGTCGGCCACAATCTCGAGGTAGTTGCGGATAACGTGGAAGTCGGAGTTGCCGGGAGGCAGGTTCTTGATCCGCTTGAAGTCCTTCACTATGAGGCGCTTGCTGTCGGCACCGAGGGACGAGATGTGAGGAAGCTTGTTGCGGATGAAGTTGGTGATGAGGCGAAGCTCGTCGTCACCATCGTCGTCCTCATCGTGGTCGTCGTGCTCGTCATCCTCCTCCTTGGCCTGGCTCTTTCTCCGAACAAGCTGCTTCTTTTGCGCCGGCGCCTGGGGAGTCTTGGCCTGGTTGGTCATGCCCTCGAGCAACAACCGGATGGACTTGAGCTGGTTGGCCACCACGTTGGCCTTCTGGATGTTGGTGGCCTCGTTGAAGAACCAGTGGTTGACAAACTGGGTGTTCTCCTTGAGGTTGGCAAACACCGCCACCATGCGGCCCATCATGGCACACACCTCGTCCACCCTGGTGCTGGGGTCAAACGAGTTCAACACCTTGAGCTTCTCGTGGTTGGGGAAGGGCACGATGGCACTCACCAAGTCGAGCAACCGAAGGAAGTTCTTGGTGTCGATGGTCTTGCCAGCAAGATTGCCCGTGATTTTTTGCAAGCTCAAGTAGGCCTTGGAGAAGTCCTTGGACCCCGCCAACTGGAGGTACAACGCATTGGCGAGCGGGTTCAACGTGAGGAGGATCTTGTCCTTGGGCTTGCCCTTCTTCGAGGCAATGGCAAGCGCCTGGCGGTAGTCCACCACAAACACATCGATGGCCTTGAAGAGCTTTTTGATGTGCTCGTTCACCTGCTCCTGCTTGGCACTGATGTCGTGCACCGACAACAGCCAGTCCACGTTCACCAACACCTCGTTGGTGCGGAGCATGTGCACGTTGGTCTTTGTCTTTCTGCCGCGGGTGAGCGCCTGGAGCGTGAGCTTGATGTTGCTGGTGTCGTCGATAATGCCCACGATGCGCACGATGGTGACGATATCACCATAAAGATCGTAGAGCTCGGCGCCCGACGGGTCTCTGATTTTGCTGAGGTTCGGGGCGATGGCCAACACGAGCCAGTCGAAGTCGGACTTCGGGGCGTCGTCCTTCTTGAACTTTTGCTCGTGCTCAAAGAACGACGAGATGCCCGCCACGGCGTCGTCCGACAACACGCCGGGGAGGTCCTCCAAGGCCGGGGCGTGGGCCTCGCCAAAGTCGTACTCGTTGAGGAGGTTTTCCACGAGCGGCACGTTGTGGATTTGCCGTTGGAACCGGCTGAGCAACGCCGCCGCCTTGAAGCGGGAAAACGTCACATTGTAGATGATGCCCGGGATGAGAATGAGATTAGAGTCGAGCTTGTAGCTGGGGAGCACCACCTGGTGTTTCTGTCTGCCCATGAGGAAGAAGAGGTTGGTGCGGTTGGGGTAAATGAGCACATGATTGTGGGGCGCGGACCGAGGATCCACCTGCCTATTTGGTCTATAGAACGTCCTTCAAGCTGATCTGGCCCGTGCCACGCTCCAAGGGCTGGGGCTGGGTGTCGGACTTTTTCCACCCAATCATGAAAATGACATTGAAGGTGACGGGGAGCGTGACGCCCGTGGGCGACTCCTCGCCGTGGAGCGACTTGTAGATCTCGTTGGCGGCAAGGAGCACGTCTCGAGGCAAGTAGTTCAGCCGGGACAACACTGCGTTCTGCTCGCCCATGGCCTGGAGGTCTTCGCACACCGCCATGATGTCGGGGAACCCGCCCACCACGATGTCCTCGGCGTCGATGGTCAACATCTGGAACCCGGCGCGGTTGAGAAGCGACCCGACGTCGTTGAGATGCACGAGCGGCGACACCCGGGGCGACATGCCGCCGCGCCGCTCCAACTCCGCCAACTGGAGCGACGTGCGGAGCTCGTAGAGCGTGTCGCCGCCAAAGATGGTGCCTAGGAACAACCCGTCGGGTTTGAGCACGCGGTTGATGTTCTGGAGGGTTTTCGGGAGGTCGTTGATCCAGTGGAGCGAGAGGTTCGACACCACGGCGTCATACTGGTCGCTGGCCACAACCTCCTCCGCGGAGAAGGCCTCTTCGTCGGCAACCACTCTAGTCACCTTGCCCGGGAAGTTGGCGAGACACGCATCACTGGCATCTCTCTCGAGCATTTCTTTCGACAGATCCATCATCACGAGCTCCCTGATCTTGTTGCGGATCACCACCTTGTCGTCGTTGAGTTGCTTTGTGATTTTGAGGTCCGCCTCGTCGGGGTTCTCCACCACCGGCTTCAGCTCCTCGCACAAGTTGCGGAGCAAGTTGCCACTGTGGGATCCAAGGTCAAGCACCCGGCCAAAGTCCCGCGTGATGAAGGCCATGCGCTCGATGGTGCGGATGGCCACCTCATCGCGCAAGTACTCCACCTTGCGGCTCCTGGCCGGGTCCACGCGGGCCGCCCGGGAGCGCTGGACCCGTTTGGCGTTGCGGTCAAACACATTGAACTGCTGCTTGGCGATATCGGCCGCCAGCGCAAGCCGCCGCCGGGCCATGAGGTTCATGATGCTCGTTTTCGCAGTTTCTCACCATGTTCCGACGAACAAGTGCCCACGTCCGGCGGTACGCGACGTACCACGATCTCCACCGGTGGGCGCTGGCCAAGCAGTACGCGAGGTTCTGGAAGAACCTTCCTGAGACGAAACCATCCCCAAATTTGCATCGCTTGGTGATACGAGCCAGCGCCAAGTCCAAGTCCCATCCGCACTTGGCCATGGCTGCGTTTACCCAGATGGAGCTCAAACCCAAGGAGCACGACGAGTTGGCGAGACAGGCCTTCGCCAGCTTCCACGCGGCATCGGCGGAGGACCTCTTGCTCCTAAAACACTTCTACAACAGCATCGCACCCTCCGAGGCGGTGGACACCGCCTACATCGCCGCGTACATCCACGTACTCCTAAACTCGGGGCTCACGCTCCAGGCCATTCGCCTTTACGAGGAGCAGGCCCCCTCGCTACGACAAGGCCCCGATGTCTCAACCCACGTACTTCCCACCATCCGTATTCTCGACCACATGTGCAGCGTCCACCACCCCCGGCTCGCGGCGTGGCTCGAGCACTTGATCTTACCGCCGCAAAAGTGGCTCGTGTACCTCCACCTGGGCCTTGCCACCGCCAATTACCCCTTGGTCAAGGTGGTGTACGACCACTTTATCATGGAGGGGTACGAAACGGGCATCTCCGCCCGCGACGCCCTCTTCCACCAGGGCTCCGCCATCACCGACACCACCATCCACCAGGTGCTCCAGTTGTTTGCCCGGCATGGCGACGTCAATCTGACGCTTCAGCTCATCGAGTCTCACTTCATCCACAAGTCCCTCAAGGGCGAGCGGGCGCTCACGGCCGACCTCGCCGAGTGCATCGTCAACGCCTACTGCCACCACAAGGCGTCAGTAACCACCGCCACGTCGGTGTCGGACGTATTGGACGTGCTCGACTCGTTTGCCAAGCACGAGACGCTCTCGCACCACTCCTTCATCGACGGCATGCTGTTTCGCTACATGAACTACCACCTGTACGACCGCCACATCGAGCACGCCAAGAAGAAGCAGTTGGACATTGCTGCAAAACTCGAAGATGTGAACTTACAACCCCGCAAGGTGTCCAACCCCAACGTCCACGTCTCGGCCCGCGGCAATGCCTTGGCCAACCTCCAGACGTTGGAGCGCTTCATCAACCATCACTTGCACCATATGGCGGACAAGGGGCACACGCCCCGCACCCACAGCATCTTCGTCAACACCCTCCTCCATCACATCGACCGCCTCCAAAACCTGACGGGGCTCATCTTTGCCCTCGGTGTCATGAGCAAGTGGCCCGGCTTCCACCTGTGGCTCAACGCCGACTCCTACCTCATCATCTTGCATTCTCTCAGCAACCTGGGGGCATCGAAGCTCACCGGCCTCTTCATGCTCCAGCACCTCCAGAAACACCATCCCGACTATCTCACCCCACAGGCCTATGCATACTTGCTTGAGCTGGCGATGCGGGGGTCGGACTGGCGGCCTCTCTTCGAATACTACCTCGGCCAGAACCTTGCGGCGTGTCCAGTGCACCCTCAAGCGAAGTCTCTCTTGAAAGAGCTAAACCTAGACTCTGTGTCCGTGGACAGTCTACCAAAGACACCGCCCGCCATTTTTGACGACCCCCTCCACGCAGAAAGGCGCTACTACCACACTCACGACGTCAACGACGTCGAGCGCCTTACATCAATCTTTTCATAGTCTCATGCAATATACCAGATATTAGTTAGGGGTCAATGCCTGGGCGAGATCGTCGGCACTGATTTCGATCTTGGTGGCCCGGCCCCGGGCCAACGTCGACCGTTTCTTCATTCCCTCAATGACGCTCGCCTCGTCGTCAAAGATCTCAAAGTTCTTCTTGCCCAACACCAGCTCGTCATACAACGAAAAGCTGTTGACCGTCAGGCCCAACATGGTGGAGTCCACCGCCATGCGGAGAATGTTTTCGGCGTGGCACGCCAAGTGGTCCGAGTCGTCGTAGTCCTCACTGATGCGCGTCTTCTTGATGGAGCGCTTGTGGTTGAGAGTGGCCTCCTTGCGGATGGATATCGGCGTCGACTGCAATGGTTTGTTCTGCAGGGGAGAGAAGAAAATGGTTTTGTCGGGGATCGGGGTTTTGTTGGCGGTCTGTTCTTGTTCCTGGGGCTGGCGCAATTGCTCGTTGATGGAGGGCCGGGCCCGCTTGGTGCCTCGTCCTATGGAATTGGCAATCACCTCCACCGAGGTGTCGAAACATGCCGGTGGTTTGCGGGGAGTTTGCACTTCCTTCAGTTTATTGGAGTAGGGGAGTTTGACTTCGTAGTTGTCACTGACACTGGTGCTCTCGAGCAAGATGTCTCTGAGTGGTTCTCGGTCCACATTGCACCCTTTGAAAGTTTTGGAAAGGGGCTCACGGGTGATGGTGACTTTGCCGGGTGCCGGCACCTCGTCTAGTCGCAAGTTCCGTGCAATGTCGGCCTCCGACTGCCGGGATTGAAAGGCATCCATGGAGAAAAGGAAGATTTGTGGGTGATTTATCTTCAGGGACCGATGGGTGTTTGTATGTGAATTGCCTAATTGGGACGGTACTATGCGACAGCCCAGAATGTGGTGTGTGGGTCTAGTGAGGGGGTACGGGTTTCTTATATTGTACAGGGGATGACTAGCATCGATGCAAGCGACTGAGTAGTCGGGGGATACCGAGTGGCCCCGGGGGTCCCAAACGTAGGTCTGGCCAGAAAAGTCATATTTGGCGACATGCGATATGGACGCGTTGTGATTGGCTGGCTCACGATGAGCAAGAGCGGTCGGCAACGAGCAGTGAGCTGGATGGATTTCATTGTTGCTTTGGTGGTTACAGCTCCTCGATTCTCTTCTTGAGTCTCTCGTCAATGACAGAGTCGTTTCCACTCACGTGGTCAACGGGACATGGGAGCATGGAGTTGGCGCTGACCAACATGAAGCACAATGCAAACGTGGATGTGAAGATCTGGTTGGTGAGCTTGTTACGTGGCTGGGCTCTGAGGGCAGAGAACATGGTGAGTGATGTGATGATGTGGAGGACGGAACTGATGTTTTGATGGTTGAACTAGTGTGCTGGTGGTTGAACTAGTATGTTGATGGGTCAGGTTCGACTTGTCGACGCTTCAGACACCAAGGTATGAATAAATAGGATATGTACAAAGGACTGACGAGCAGATGGAGATATCGACTTGTTTTTCGACTTTCAACGGTACCAATTTTTCAGCCAAGTGGTGCGCGCACACCCCTCCCACGGCCAATCATTACCAGTGGAATTGAAACTGGGCAGTGGAGGTGTAGTAAGTAGACGGGTACAATGGCGGCGGTGTTCCGGTGATGATATGTGACGGTGGGGGCGATGGTGGTGGGCAAAGGTGAAAACGGTCCGGGACGGAAGCGCATGTGTGCCGAGCCGATGGTCGAAGTGGAACGAGCAGAAGCCGGACAAAGCCGCCCAAACGCCGCCCGGAGGAAGCCGTTAGCGGTGGGCTGGGGTGCAAAAAGAACAAGAGCAAACGAATGAACGGCTAGGTGTGCGCCAGTATCGTAAATTGCAGCCGACCTTACCCTTTGCCCAAGCCAGTCAAGATGCGATACGTAGATACCTTGGTGATTCTCCTTTGGTACTGTAGTAGAGGCACACAGAAGCCTCGTACTGGTGTTCTCGTTTGGTGTTCGGTGATCGTTATATGCATTATATGTACAGGGCCAACAGTGTTGCTGGCGGTAGTCGGGGCATTAGCCACGAATGCAGGAGAATCTCAGACTTTCGGGAGATATGTCGCAGGTGGTGTAGGTTTGCTCTGCACGAAGGACTGTTTTGACATGCTCGAAACCTCACAATGAACTGTTTCTGAATGCTCGAATGCCTCGAACTACTTCTTGATGAGCTCGAATCCCGGCTTGAACTTTCTCTCCTGGTTCACCTCCTGAGGGGTCTTCTTCTCCTCCACCAAGTCAATCGTCACGAGTTCCTTCACCATTCTCAATCGGTGGGCGGCCGATGGAGACACTTTTTGGAACACCGTCTGGTTTCTGCGGGTGAGGCCCAACGCCTGGATGTTCTTCCTCACGCGAGGAGGCATGCCGATGGTCGACCGCGTCTGCGTGATACGGTAGAAGAGCTGCTTCGACATTGTGGGTGAAGTGGAGTGAAAAAAAAGTTGTGTCGCGCGCGCCTGCGACATTTTTCCAACCCGGCTCATGTCGCCAGGACTCGTCTAAGGTGTCGTGTGATTTCTCTCCATGGACGAACTTCAGGAACTGGGCCTTGTCAAGCGTAGCGACCAGATCCACGCCCGCATGCGCTCGCTCGTGGGCGAGCTCCGACACCATGCCATTGACCCCGAATTGCTGTCGCAACAGCGGGTGGACAGAAGCCGGCCCATCTTTTCCAAGCTAAAGGCCCTCATCGAAGAGTTTGAACCCAACGCCAAGCTCTTGGATGCCCACCTTGCCTTCTACATTGCCCAATTGACCCAATTGTACTGGCAGGTGCACCACGCAGAGTTGGCTTCCAGTACCGCCCAAACCGTCTACTACTTCTCCAAGGTACGCGGGTTCAAGGTGGTGACCAACTACTTCTCGTCCGACGTGTACATGTTCCGCAAGTTGATGGACTTGGTCAGCACGCCCGGACTCGCGGAGGCCGACATTTTCTTTGGTCTCATGTGGCTCTGCAACCTTGTGCTTGTTCCTTTCCCGTTGGTGGATGTGGACATTACCCTCGCCGAGGAGGTATACTCGGTTGCCCTTCACCAGTTGACCGTCACCTCCAACGCGTCCAAGACCCAGATGGTGGCGCTGATTCTCCTCTCGCGTCTACTCACGCGGGACGACTGCAAAACGCTTCTCGAGTCGTACTTCGACCTGTTGCGGTGGCCCGACCTTTCCGGAAACGCCAAGCTCGGCCACATGCTCTGCATCAACAAGCTCCTCAAGCGGGTGGCTGCTCTCGAGTCACGCACCTCGTTGATTTACTTCATGGTGGAGGCCGACCTCATCGATCTCCGGATACAAAACACCAGTGGCCCATACACCCTCTCCAACATGAACGTGCTCTACATGATCAAGGTTCTCGCCAAGCTTGCGGTCATCCGCCTCCGTCAGGGCGACTACATTCATATTGCAGCCACCATCAACAACCTCCTCAACGATATCATGAACGTGATGCTGGATCGCTTCGACACCGTGCTTCGCTACTGTCTTGCCAAGAACCTCGCGGTACTCGTTAAGGAGTTGTCCACGCGTGCGGTCAATTACCAGGAGCAGGTGGTGCGGTACATGTTGGAGCAGCTCGAGGTTCCGCTCCCCGAGCTGTTTGGCGAGATCGATGTCGATTCCGACACCATCGTCATCACCAGATACCACACCGTGCTTCTTTTCCTTGCGTATATTGCCTTGAACAAGAGCTTCCCGCTCGCCTTGGTGCCGACGACGCTTAGTGTGGTGCACCGGACTCTTTTCGTGGCCCAGCGACGTGTCACCACCGTGGTGGGCTCGCAGATCCGGGACTCGTCGTGCTTTGTGGTCTGGGCGTTGTGCCGGGTGCTTTCACCCCAGGACTTTGCTTCCTTGTCGCAGGATCACCCCCTCATGTTCGACACCATTTTGTTCGACTTGGTCAAGGTGATTGTGTTTGATCAGGACCTCATCATCCGGCGGTGTGGCATTGCCGTCATGCAGGAGTTTGTCGGTCGCTTTGGCTCGATGCTTTTCGAGTATGTCGGTGCGCCAGAACAGGTGGGCTCCTTCATCATCAGCTTCGTGGAGCTCTTCACCAACGCTGCCATTAGCTCCACCAGCACATCGTACCTTCTCATGGAGAAGCTCGTGGCGCTTGGGTTTGACCGCTCGTTGTTTCTCGCCGTGTGTCTCGCCAATGTGCTTGATGAAAACACAGCTTTTACCATCAAGAAGCTCGACGCCAGTCACATTGTCAGCTTGCTCCTGACTAAGCCTTCAGAGAGTGTGTTCCGTCTCCGTGGAGAGTCGGTGTCGGTGGACCACATAATCTCCCAATTGGTGCCCCACCTCGACTACGACTACGGATGCCTATACACCCTCGCTGATCTCCTTCCCCTGATGTCGTCCGTTGACCGCTACACCGTCAAGACAGCGTTGGACACGTACAAGTTCGATTTCCACCACGACTCGCAAGACAAGGGCGAGGCGTACCTCAGATGGGTCAACCGATGCTTACAACACGACCAGCTGCTCATCAAAATGGATCGGATCTGGCCGCATCTCTTCGGCATCTCGCGCCTCAAGTTCGACCACGATCTCGTGGCCGAGTTCAAGGTGTTTTTCCTGCTGTTACGACAACACAAGATCGCCATCCCGTTCGAAATCTTCTCGAAGCTCCTCTACTTCATCAAGAACAACAACCAGACCATTGCGCGGTCACTCGTGCACTACGGCTTGAGCGCCGACGACCTTCATGAGATCCTCAAGTTGATCGAGGACACCTCGGTGGACTGCGACACCAGGGCGCTTCTTGTGACTGGCCTCGATGCTAACTTGGACATTCACCATCTCCACGAGGACAACCTCGTCAGACTAGTCAACATGTTGGACGACTACACCGTGACAAAGCAGGGCGACGTGGGCCTGAAGATCCGGTTGGCCACGCTCGCTCTCATCAAGAACAACGTCAAAAAGTTCCTGGGAACTCAGGTGGTGCACCTCTTGGAGAACAAGTTGATTCGGTTGCTGGGCGAGCTCATTGACAAGATCAGACATGCGTCGTTCCTGTTGTTCTTGGTGGTGAATGGTTCCTCCACCAGCGAGAGAGACGACCGTCGCTTCTACGAAACCCTCCTTGCATTCTACCGGGACCACATCTTGGCCAAAATTCTCACCGAGCACAAGTACGTGGACCACTACAAGAGCCTCTCGCTCAGTTTTTGGCGCGGGCTTGTCTTCAGCATGGGCACACTCACCGGTACCAGCTCCGTCATCACCGAGTCCTTCACCCAGTTCATCAAAACGCTTGCACTGTGCCAAGAAGAAGAGAGGGCGTACATTTTCCAGGACCTCCTCCGGCTTCTTCGGGTGCCTCCCGGCACGGCGCTTCTGGACGTCGACGCTCGGTCGCTCCGGGTGTACATTGTCACTCTCAACACCTTTGTTAAGTTGTTTGAGTCCAACACATCGTTTCCCCTCGACTTTAGCTACAGCGGCATGTTCGTTCGGTGCTTCAACCTTCACATCAACACCTCCAACGTCACGCGCATTGGCTTGGTGCTCAAGAACTTCCAGTACCTTGCGTTTGTGCCTGAGGCAGACGCCGACGTGCATAGAAAGTGCCGCCTCAAGGTGGTGGCTTTGGCGTGCACCCACCCTTTGGCCAAAGTGAGAAGCATGGCCAGCGAGGTTGTGTTTGAGATCCTAAACGAGCTTCACCCGGACGATTCGCAATCGATACAAACCCTCCAGGACATCGACTGGGAGCAGCCACTGAAGGAACTCAAGAAGTTCATCAAGCCATTGGAACACATGTTGCTTCGCTAAATCACAGGCTCGCGCCACATGGCCAACGGCTGCTCGGGAATGCACCCGTTCACCGAGCCAGTGACCACCTCTCATACCATAGCATGATACCATAGCATGATATACCACAGCATATACCCTACATCATTGACACCCTCTGTTACAATTGTCATTTATTCACTACTATACAGCTTCATGGTTAGGGGCCAGGCACCGCCATGAAGTACCCAATTCGTTCAGATCGTCACTTTCATTACAATCCCACAATCAAGTTGTCTGAGGACCGGTGGTACCCCTTCTTGAGGTGGGCCAATTGTTTGTTGTCGTTCACAACAGACGGAATGGCCAATTGAGTTTTGGGGGTATTGGCGGCGATGGCGGCGTCAGACTTGGGGGTGTTGTCAGTATTGAAGAATCGAGAAAAGACCATGGTGGCGGATTGTTTGAGACAGGGGGCGGGCGTGAATTTATAGGATGCGAAATGTGGAGATCACAGTCTGGGGTACTGCTTACGTCATGCGCGATAAGAACCGAGGAATGCAGCCGACCCTAACACAACTGAGAAAATCGAAGGGTCAAGTCATGAGGCATAATGTCTCAAACGAAATCATTATTTCTGGGTGCCAGAGAATGCTTTTGACACTGTGGCTGATTTTGGTGACTTTTCCGTTTTTCAACGTTTTTCACGGAAATGAGAAAAACGTTGAGATTGTCTCACTTTGACAGATAGTCGGACACAAGTACCTAGATACATTTTGTTCACAGGTTACATTTCATTCATAGAATACACTTTTATTCATAGTATACATTGCTTACCTGGCCAGCCGGATGTCGGGGTCGACTTGTCCCGCTTGGGGCAGGCTGGCGTTTGAGTACCACGACCCCAAGCCCTTGTGACCATGCTTGAGGTTGATGAGATCGTTGATGGCCAGCTTTTCCTTCTTCACCATGTCGTCCGACTCGCGCTTGAAGTTGAAAGAGGGACTAGTGTGGTTGGGGAAATTATCGTCACTGAGAAGAAAGTCGAACCGGTTCACCGAGGGCATTTTCACCATGCTGGGAAAGGCTGGTGTCGTCGATTGTGCCGACTGTGAATTGGAAGCGTCGGGACTGGCGGAGATACTCGTCAAGGGCACGGGTGTCTGGCCGAATGTCTGGTTTGTTGGTGGTGCCGATGATGGGGCAGGCACCGAGTTGCGGCGAAAGTCGTTGAAGTCGTGGTGATGATGGTGGTGGGTCACCTGGGTGGGCTCGGGGATTGTCTGGGATGGGTTTTTGGCAATGGCAATCATGTCAAGAGCATGGATCTTGTACTTGATGAACTTGAGGATTTTGAGGTATTTGAGGTCCTCGTCCATTTCCTCGTCATCCCAGTCAATGACATCGTCGTCGTCGTCGGACTCGACGTCGTCCTTGTTGGTGCGAAGCATCTCGTCTTTGAGCTCGTCGGTCATGAGCTTCTGGAAGAGCTCATCCTCTTTAGTCTTCTTCTTCTTGTCCTTTTTGTGGTGAGAGGTTTGGTAGTTGATAAACACCCGGATGAACAAGTCGACACTGCGTATGAGGATCTGGATGGTGCTGTCAGCTAAACGGCCTCCCTTCTTCACTGTCCGCATTGAGCAAATGAGAAGGTACAACATCTGAAGCACCATGCTTTTCTTGAAGTTGATCATGGTGAGTGAGAGCCCATTCAACATCGAGTTGAATGGAGATGGCGGAACTTGCCGCTTGCGGTTTTTGGACGGCTGCACCGTGGCCTTGGGGAAGAACTGGTTGCTCGTGCGCCGGCGCTTTACCGAGAAGTCGTTGATGACAAAGCCGTCCTCATCCACATCGAGCCCCAACGACTCCATGATGACGTTGTTGGCGCCAGTCTTATTTTTTGCAGCCACCACCGGCTCGTCCTCAAAGGAGTCAGAGGCGGTGCCCACATGCTCAAAGGTGAGGAGAAAGAATGCCAACACCTCCCGGGAGATATTGTGGATCTTGGCATAGTAGTTTTGCGTGAGTTCTCGGTCAATGACAAAGTTGAGGTAGTTCATCAGGCGAATGAGGAGGTAGTGGAAGTTGAGCTGGATCTTGATGAGCTGCGAGGCCGTGTGGATGTCTGGCACCCCTGTGTTGTAGTAGTTGAGAAGCCCCTCTTGGGTGATGCCCAGGGACGGAGTCGACGTCGACAGAATGTTGTGGTAGAGGTCATTGGACGACACCGACGAGAAGCGTGGGAGATTCATCTGCGTCTGGAGCGGAATGAGGTTGAGATCCTTGTCCTTTAGCAGGTAGCGCCAGTTCGAGAGGTTCTTGTCGATGGTGAGAAACTGGGTGAAGTTGTAGTTCAAGTTGCCGTCGTTGCCGTCGCCGTCGTCGTCGTTGAGTATCCAGTCGAGGTGCTTGTGGTGGTCCTTCTTGGGGTTTTCGCTTTTGTCACTTTTGAGGTACTGATAGTAGTTTGGGGAAAAAGACGAGGGGATGATGATGTTCATGAGATTGAGGAACTCCACCGAGGGACGGAGCAATGTCTTGAATAGATCGTCAATCTCGCCGCCGGTGCTGAACGGCTGGGCGTCGCCAGTATCGAGCAACGCACTGAGCTTTTCGGGGGTGAGCTGGAAGTACCGGTCGATGGTGACGGGGTTGATGACGGTGGTGTTAAGCGACGGCTTGAACCCAAACTTGAGATTGAAACACTTGAGGAGCACCTTGAACACCCAGAAGATCTTGACGCGGTCTCTTCTTTGCTGTAGACTGAGCGACAAGTCGTTGAAGAAGAGGTTTTTGCAGTTGAGATTGATGCCAAGTATACCGATGAACGAGTTGATCAACAGCGAAAGCACCAACGACTTCTCCTTGTTGTTGGTGACTAGCGAGTAGTAGAGAAAGAGCAAGTATGTCTGGAGCTGGTTGATGGACACATGGAACACGTTGAAGTACGGCAAGAAGTCGTAGAGCGACCGGATAATCAGCTCGCTACCTTTCTTGCGGGAGTACGAGTAGTTGGGGCTGGCGTGGTTTAGCAACAAGTTGAGGTTGATGGTGGGGTCGTTCATCATGATCATGGCGTAAATCTGGAGCACCACCATGAGGTACTCATTCACAACGTGGTAGTCGTTGGTGGAGATGTTAAATCCGTTGAGGGTGGCGTCGTCGTACGTGAACATGAACGGGTACATGGTGTGGAAGGCGTCGTAGCTCTGCATGAACTTTTTGTAGTCGAAGATGGGGATGAAGGTGTTGTAGTTGATGAAGAAATGGACAATCTCGTTGTCGAGTTCCTTTTTGTTGTTGAACAACTTCTTGAAGTTGTTGATGAGCTTGATGAAGAGATCGTACACGTCCCGCGGAAGCTCGTTGTTGGTGAGCTCCTTCATGTTGCCGAGGATGTCGTTGTGCAGCGTGTAGTTATTCACCGTGAGGGGGTTGTAGATGATCTCGAGATCTCGGTTGTGGAACTGGTTGTAGTTGGTGTAAGAGGGATGGTAGAGATACGAGTCGGGATCATCTAGAAGGTAGTTGTGGGAGTTGGTGATCTTCAAAAAAGGGAGGGAAAGGTTGATGAGAAGATGGTTGAACTGCGACTCGAAGTTGAGGTTATCGTTGCCAATGATGACCCCCTTCTTGTCGAGGTTGAAGATCTGGTCAATGGGATTGTTGATTTGCACGGAGGAGTTTTCCGGCCGAGAAAGGGTGATTTTCTTTGACTCTTCCTTCACCGAGGGTACTTCTGCAACACCCTGGGCATCGCCCTGTCCTAGGCGCAACTTCAATTGGCGGTTCTCCTCCTCCATGGCCTTGAGCTTGAGCTCGAGATTCTCGGTGTATCCCTTTGGGAACGCCCTCCTCGTGAGTTTGTCGCTGGTTTTACAATCAAAGTTGATCTTGGAGCAATTGTGACAGGGCGTCAAGCCGTCACACTTGATCTTTTTGATCCGGCACCGGTCACACGCCTGCGACACCCGGATGCCCGTGGTGGTGGAGATGAGCTTCAAGTTGGACGCCACTTTGTCTTCGTTCTTCTCCATGGTGGTTGTTGTTCCCCAGATTTTTGTTCGGACACAAGGAGCGCGGGCAGTGAACCCCAGAATTGGCGCTTCGGGCCAAAGGACGGCGTCACGTGACGCGCACGCGACTCTCCGAGGTGCCTCGAGTGACAGTTGAGTCAAATTGGCTCGTTGCGACTGGCTGCGACAGCGGCGTTTGGTGCAAAATCCGAAGAGACTCGAAATGCGGGGGGAACGGTCGTTATTGTCTCAAACATGGCGGTCTTATGTCCGTCCAACACCCTGACATACTTGACCATCTGATGTGACCAGTGTCTTCTACCACCGTCATCGTATTACCAGATTCGATATAATGAGATCGACCATGTCCTTTGGCGTGGACCCTACACTCACTTTTTTTACTATTCATCTGTCCTATTTACTGCATTAGTCGAAGCTTACTGCCTGGATCCCTCTGCTTAGTGAACACCGCCCGTTCTCTCTCTTCTCAACTCCTTCTCTTGTCTCTCCACCTCGGCATCAAACACAATAAAGTCATCCAATGCACGGCCAGCTGGCACCATGGGCAACACGGGCACCTTCTTTTCCACAAACACCTCCAACAACACCGGGCCGTCACGGTACTCAAGGAACTCCTTGACGCCCGCCTTGAGGTCCTCTTGCTTTTGGATTCTAATGCCCTTGAGTCCCATGGCCTCGGCCAACTTCATGAAGTCGGGGTTGGACTGGTGGGTGTGCGAGTAACGGTGCTCGTAAAAGAGCGACTGCCATTGGGTCACCATTCCTTGTTCCTCGTTGTTCAACACACAAACCTTGATGGGGGTACCGGCTTGCACAGCAGAAGACAACTCCATGAGGGTCATGTTGAAGGAAGCATCTCCATCAATGTCAATGACAATGGCCTCGGGCTTGGCAACTTGGGCTCCGATGGCAGCAGGCAATCCGTAGCCCATGGTTCCCAAACCTCCGGAGGTGATCATGGTTCTGGGCTTGGTCCAGGTGAAGTGCTGCGCAGCCCACATCTGATGCTGTCCAACACCGGTGGTGACAATGACTTCGCGGGGTTGTTTGCTCGATTGTTCGGAAATTTCACGAATGAGGGTTTGGGGCTTGATGGCGGAGTCGGGGGTTTCCTTCATGTAGTCGTAAGGGTACTTTTCCTTCCACAACTTGATTTGAGACATCCACTCCTTTCTCTCCTTGACTTCGTCAATGAGAGGAATGAATTTCTGCAAGTTGGTGGTGACGTCACCCTCGACGGCCTCGGTGGCCTCCACCACCTTGTTGATGTTCTTGGGACTGATCTCAAAGTGAATGATACCTCCCCTTCCTTCTTGCGCAGCCAACTTGGCAGCAGGAGCAAACTTGGGGATGCTTCCGGTGACACGGTCGTCGAACCGAGCTCCGAGAGCAAGAATGAGGTCGGCGTTTTGCATGGCGGTGTTGGCAGCAGCGGATCCGTGCATACCAAGGAAGTCGAGCGACTTCTCGTCGTTTTGGTCGAAAGCTCCAAGACCCTGGATCGTGGTGGTGACGGGGATGGTGGCCTTGTCGGCAAGTTCCTTCAACACCTTGGGGCCGTCCTCGTGGTTGAGGATACCGGCACCGCAGTAGATGATGGGCTTCTTGGCCTTCTTGAACAACGCGGCGGCTCTCTTGATGGCCTCGGAGGTGAACTCGGTGGTGGCCTTTTTCGTGATCTGGCTCAATGCATTGCTTGGAAGCGTGGTATTTATGGGGATGGACTCTCTCAAAATGGCAGCAGTGACATCCTTGGGGAGGTCCACAAGCACAGGGCCGGGGCGGCCGGTGGTGGCAATCTCAAATGCTTCGTTGATTCTTCTGGGGAGTTCGGCAACGTTCTTCACCATCACGTTCCACTTGGTACAAGAACGAGAGATGCCAATGACATCGGCCTCTTGGAAAGCATCCGTTCCAATGGCGGTGGTGACCACTTGTCCGGAGAACACCACGAGTGGAACACCGTCGGCCAAGGCATCGGCCATGGGGGTGATTACATTGGTGGCTCCAGGACCCGACGTGACAAGCACCACCCCGGGTTTGCCTGAGGCACGGGCATATCCCTCGGCCATGTGTCCAGCACCTTGTTCGTGACGGGGAAGAACAAACTTGAACTTGTCGGAGTTGTAAATGGCATCGAACACGGGGAGAATGGCGCCTCCGGCGTAGCCAAACACGGTATCGACATTGTGTCTGAGCATCATCTCGTGGAAAATCTCTCCTCCCGTCAAGCCAATGAACGAGTCGTCCATGGGCTGCCCATTCTTTTCCGAGCGTCTCTTGGGCTGACTTTCCTGGTTGAAAGCGGGCGCTGGCGAGGGTCTGGATCCCAGCTGCTGGGTCATGGTGGCACTCAGCAGGGCGGATTTGGCGATATTTCTGATCTGACAAGTGGCAGTGGCTCGTTTCATGGCAAGTGCCGAGGCCCTTCTGGCGGCCATGGCCTTGAAGTTGGTAGACATCATCACCTGTTCAGTAAAGGTTGGAAGAAACTATTTGTGAAAATCAGAATGAGTCAATTTTTCAGCGCAACCGGAGCTGCGCTGCTTACGTCAGCGCCGCCTCGCACCAGCGGATCGCCGGTGCTTGGCCGAGAGTGCGGGCGGAAATTCGCGGGGACGCCCAGGGCCCAGGGTGCCGAGTCAGTTGGTCATCGCATGACGACAAAAGTAATGCAGTCACATGCTCGTCACGTGTTTTATTACATAAGCTGGGCTTATTCTATCGTACACTCATCACTTTTCCTTGGTGCTGGCAATGTCCGCCTGGTTGGTGGACACCTGCGAGCTACCAACAGCCTCCAAAGGTTGGGGGTCGGCCTCCTCCACTTGAGGAGAGCCCCAGTCGAGGAAGTTTCTCCTCACCTCCACGTAATCGTAGGCAAACTCGCCAATCTGGTCCTCGTCGACACCAGCCTCCTCAGCGTCGTAGTCAAGTCTCAAGTGAAGACCGGGGATCTTGTCAATGACAAAGGCAAGGATGGCGGTGACGGCGGCGGAGTACGCGATACAGGCCAAGATGTACACAAGCTGGATGTACAATTGTTTCCAGTTGTGGTCGATCCAACCACCTTCGTGGTCAGAGTAGCCGTCGTAACTGATGACGGTTCGGGAACCCAAGATGGCGTTGAAGAGCAACCCAATGATACCCGCGACTCCGTGCTCTGCGAACACATCGAGGGAGTCGTCAATCTTCAAGAGGTACTTGACCTTGGTGGACAAGTTACAACCAATACCGGTGACAACACCAAGAATGACGGAGGCCCAGAGGGGGATCATACCACTGGATGGCGTGGCGGCAACAAGCCCGGAAATGAGCCCGGAGCAGGCGCCCACCATCAGCCACTTGTTTTCAAGACGGAAGTCCAACAAAACCCACGCAATCGAGCCGAACGCACCGCAGAGGTGGGTGTTGAGAATGGAGTAGGGCACCTTGACCGAGGTGTTGGCACAGGTGAATCCGTTAAAGAACAACCAGCCGACGTAAAGCATGGCGGTGCCGAGGAAAATGGTGGAGATGTTATGGGGGCGGAAGTTGATCATGAGAGTCTCGTTTCTTCTCCCGAGAAACCACGAGTACACCAATGCCGACACACCGGAAAGAATTTCCACGGGACCTCCGCCAGCGTAGTCCAACGCACCGCTCTTGTAGTTGGAGGCCCATCCAGCACCACTCCAGATCCAGTAAGTGACGGGACAGTACACCAAGGTGGCCCACCAGAACAAGAAGACCATGGCGGGGAGCAACCGACCACGCTCGGCCACCAATGCACCGGCCAAAATGGCCAACGTCACAAGCATGAACTGGAGCTGGAACACGGCGAATGCAATCTGGGGGTACACACTATCGTCGGAGGCCTTGCCTAGAAGGTCCATGAAGCCAAAGTTGTTCAAGTTTCCGATGAAATTGTTGTTGGAGGCGGAAAATGCAAGCGAGTATCCCCAAAAGTACCATTGGAAGGTACCGATGAAGGAACTCATGATGACAATGTAAATCATGGAAAGAGCACTCTTTCTGCGGGCAAGCCCACTGTATAAAAATGCCAAACCGGGCACCATGATCCAAATCATGTTGGCGGCCACGGTGAACACAAGCACCTGGGCGCCGTCGTAGTCTTCGTTTTCAGTGAAGATTTCCCTTCTGCTCAACATTTTAGGTGAAGGGTGTTTTCGAAGATGATGCTCGCAAACGATTGCCTGGGTGCTTGGGGACTTATATGATGGACAGGCGTATTTTTTTTTTGCACGCACCTTTGTCGCATCCTCCGAAACCTAATTGGGACGGTGCGAATTTTTATCACCAACCAATGGAGTGCGGCGTGGTTATCTCGCACCGACTCAATTCAATCACCGTTGGCGTTGTTCATAAACTCTAAACCCGCCATGTGCTCATCGAGCGCCGCACCGAACGTTGTGTTACGCGCGGCTTTTCAGCCCCCGTTTTGACAGCCAAGGGTGGATGGTGGTGAGTGACGATGGCAAGGGCCCCCGGGTTTACGTGAGTCGCTGTGACTCGCCGGATTAACTTTGGCGGGAGGGGCACTGCACAGTGCGCAGCGAATGCCTTTTTTTCTTGGTTTGCCTGATAACACCGCGCGAATGTCTCATTGGCTTACGCGCGCTCGCTAGACATGCCAGCATCATCACCACGATGGCTTACGTCAGCACACCGGTTCCGGGCGGCCAATCGAGATGTTATCGCACGTGATGCCATCATCACATTGCGGGGAACTGGAGATAGGGTAATGTCGGAGTCAGGTGCCAGGCAGGTGACAACAACACCAAACCACGTGCGTTATCAGCTGCAACATCTTGCAACACTTATCGCGCAGACTTTTGCTTCTCCACGTAGTTTTCGTAAAAGTGAAACAGCTCAAAGCACACCTCCACCATAATCAACAAGATGATGATCCACTCGAGACGCGTGCCCTTCTTCTCGTTGAGCACACTGAGCAATGCCCTCTGCTCCTCGGTGGCGTAATCCAACTTACGGTTGAGAATGGCGATCCGCGGCAGAATGTCCAAGGTGCGCGAGATGGACTCGTAAATCTTCTCCAAGTTGGGCTCGGTCCAGTAGAGATCGGGCGTCTCAATCAACTCACTATAGAGATTGAGCTTCCCTCGGAGAAGGAAAAGCCGACCAGTCAGTTTGAGCACGTCGGACTCGGTGGTTGTGATTGGGGACCCGAGCGAGAGTGCCACCGAGTTGGAGCGCGTGAGGGTGATGTGTTTCTCGAGAGCCATTTCCAAAATGGAGAGACGCGTCGACCGCGAGAGCCCAATGGCAAACGCCGCCTTGTCAAGGAGCTTCTGGGAGTGCAGGCCTTGTATGAGGATGAGTTCATCCGCCATGAATGAGCCCGGCCGAGATGACGCCACCTTTTTCCACTCGGGGTCGGCGGCATCGACGTCGACATAGTCCATTTCCTCCAGCTCGGGCTCGTACGGCTCCGACACCGCCGGCGCCACCAAGGGCACCAACTTGCGAACCATTTCATGTTCCGGAATGCCCCAGCCCACCAACGTGCCGTTGGCCAACACCATGAGATCGCGTCCTTCGTGCGATACATTCACCACCTCATGGGGCACGATGGTGGACACGGGCCACGGGCCGAGCGCCAGACCAATGGACCCGAGATCGATGGTTTCGCCCACGGTGACACTCACCACGGGGCGAATGCCGGGGGGGACATTGGATGGTTGAGATGAGCGGAGCGTCTGGATGAACGCAGCAGAGTCGGCGGGTGGGAGCGTGCGGCTGAGCGACTGGATCGATACCTTGGCGGGTTTTCGCTTGGTGGCTTTCTGGGTATAGAAGCGAACTGGGAGTGCCCGAAGGCATCTGGACAAGTACATGCGGGGCGACAAAGCGCGATGTCGAATAAACCGCAAAAAACCGGCACGTGCACCTCACGTGATCGATGGATCGCCAGCGATAGGGGCACGTATTTGGAATTTACGACTCATTGTGCCATGCGGACCAGGGCGTGCCCCGCCCCCGCCCATCAGCGGGAGTGAGATTGTGATTCTGGGCCGACACGCCGGGACGTGGAATTTGGCCCAACTGGAGGGGTCTGAACAAATGAGACCCAGTTTGTCCCCTTGTGGATACTACTTGGTAAAGGCCTGGTGCTTGGATCTGTCAAATGAATCCGTGGCTTAAGCTAGGTTGGGGACTGCTGTAGCGGAGGCTGAAGCGGTCATCATTGGGATGTGTTTACATTCCCAATGCGGCAGTGTAATGGGGCCCACTCCCGATAGAAGAGGCGCGTCCCGCAATGCGCACCGCCCAGCGGCAGGGCGCCGGGCGGTGTCCGTGCGGAGGCCACGCTGGCACGACCGCCGCGCCGGGCTCGTGAGTCGTGGGCCCGCGGCGCGTCGCCCGGCACCCGCGACATTCCTGATTCACGCAGGTGTTTACCTTTCAGTGTTTTCAGTAAAAATAGCTGCCCACAAAAAATACCAATAAAGTACAAAAACCAGTTTCAAGTCATTATAAATTTCTCCCTCCTCAACGTCTTTTCTTCATCATGTGGTATGTATCGAACCGACCTATAACTTGCTAACGTCAGTGGAATCTTTGGATACGTGAATTTCTTGGTTGATAGAACCAGAGGCGAAATCATGGACAATCTCCTCGAGGGACTCCAGCGGTTGGAATACCGTGGGTACGACTCATCGGGAATTGCCGTCGATGCCGACAAGAAGGGCGAGAACATCATTGTCAAGACGCCAGGAAAGGTCAAGGTGTTGAAGGAGTTGATTGAAAAGAACCAGATCGAACGCTCCACCGTGTTTGACAACCACGTTGGCATTGCTCACACCAGATGGGCCACCCACGGCCCTCCAGAGTTCTCCAACTGCCACCCTCACAAGTCCGATGCCGTGGGCGAGTTCGTCATTGTCCACAACGGTATCATCACCAACTACCACGCCCTCAAGACACTCTTGTTGTCCAAGGGCCACAAGTTTGAGAGTGAGACCGACTCGGAAGTCATTGCCAAGTTGTTCAAGCACATCTACGACACCAACCTCGCCGCCGGTGTTTCTGTCGACCTCAACGAGTTGACCAAGCAGGTGTTGTACGAATTGGAGGGCTCGTATGGTCTTCTTGTCAAGTCCGTGCACTACCCCGGTGAGGTGTGTGGAACGAGAAAGGGCTCGCCATTGTTGGTTGGTGTCAAGACCGAGAAGAAACTCAAGGTGGACTTTGTGGACGTCGAGTTCCCCGACTCCACCCAAGAGGCGGTGCAAACCCCCACTGCTCCAGGCAACACCGACGGATTGTTGCCCCTTGCTGCCAACGAGCCCAACTTGAGAACGTCGCAATCGAGAGCGTTCCTCGCCGAGGACGGCATCCCCATGCCCGTGGAGTTCTTCTTGAGTTCCGACCCGGCGTCGGTGATTGGCCACACCAAGAAGGTGTTGTTCTTGGAGGACGACGACATTGCCCACATTTACGACGGCGAGTTGCACATTCACCGCGCCAAGAAGAGCGCCGGCGAGAGCACCATCAGACAGATCCAGACGTTGGAGATGGAGCTCAACGAGATCATGAAGGGCCCCTACAAGCACTTTATGCAGAAGGAGATTTTCGAGCAGCCCGACTCCACCTTCAACACCATGCGAGGCAGAATCGACTTTGACAACAACAAGGTAACCTTGGGCGGGTTGAAGGCGTGGTTGCCCACCATCCGCCGGTGTCGGCGTATCATTATGATTGCGTGCGGTACGTCGTACCACTCGTGCTTGGCCACGCGCTCCATCTTTGAGGAGCTCACCGAGATCCCCGTTTCCGTCGAGTTGGCGTCGGACTTCTTGGACCGCCGCTCCCCCGTCTTCAGAGACGACACGTGCGTGTTTGTGTCTCAGTCCGGAGAAACCGCCGACTCCATCTTGGCGCTCCACTACTGTTTGGAGCGCGGTGCCCTCACCGTGGGTATCGTCAACTCGGTCGGCTCGTCCATGTCGAGAACCACCCACTGTGGTGTGCACATCAACGCTGGTCCCGAGATCGGCGTCGCCTCCACCAAGGCCTACACGTCGCAGTACATTGCGTTGGTGATGTTTGCGCTTTCTCTTTCCAACGACTCTGTTTCGAGAATCGACCGCCACCGCGAGATCATCCAGGGTCTCAAGAAGATCCCCGAGCAAATCAAGACGGTGCTTCAACTCGAAGACAAAATCAAGGACTTGTGTAACGCCACCCTCAACGACCAAAAGTCGTTGCTTCTTCTCGGAAGAGGCTACCAGCACGCCACGGCGTTGGAGGGGGCGCTCAAGATCAAGGAAATCTCCTACATGCACTCGGAGGGTGTTCTTGCCGGTGAATTGAAGCACGGAGTGTTGGCGTTGGTGGACGACAAGTTGCCCATCATTGCCTTTGCCACCAGAGACTCTCTTTTCCCCAAGGTGATGTCTGCCATTGAGCAAGTCACCGCGCGAGACGGCCGCCCCATTGTCATTTGTAACGAGGGCGACGAGATTGCCAAGGATAAGGTGTTTGCCACATTGCATGTTCCATTGACGGTTGACTGCTTGCAGGGCTTGTTGAATGTGATTCCATTGCAGTTGATGAGTTACTGGTTGGCGGTGAACCGTGGCATTGATGTTGACTTCCCCAGAAACTTGGCCAAGTCTGTGACTGTGGAGTAATTATACCAATGAATATTTATCAGCGAGGGCACTATAGACGTATGGCTAAAGGTATATAGCATGGTGGCGATAGAGGCAATGCCGTTTTAGGCAGACCTCGGTCTTACCTCCTCTTGAAGTACTCACTGGACCCAAAGTACGCCGCACTGTAGTCGAAAATCGATTCGCCCACGTCCAAGTACTTGCCCACGTAGTACTTTGACGAATCGTTGGGAAGGGAGTCCAAGTTGAAGCTATGTTAGTCAATCCAAAACGACAAAAACATACCCAAGGCCGGTGTTTCTCTTGACACCCGCAAGAAACGCCGTCACCAACGCAAGGTCGACGGAAATGTGTGCTAATCTTCCAATCTATGTTAGTACCAACAAGTCAGAGACGTTTTCATACCATGGTGTTAGTTCATGTTTATTTATCTCATTAAGCTTCCCAAAGGGGACTGCGGCACGGGTGGCGCGTTACCCGGCGCCCCTGGAAAAAGGAGCTACATGAACGAAAGAAGAAGGTAAGAGATGTTGACACTATTGGCAAGATGATGTACCCTTCAAGTGGTGATCGAGCGGTGAGCTTGTGCATGCAATGATTGGCCCCGCTGAAAGCGATGGATTACCAGAGGTCCACATGAGGCACGACTACGTAAGGCTGAGCCTTTGTGGATGACGAGTTCTAGTTGAACGCCGGCAGAGAGCCCAGCAAGTGGCAAGGCTGCCCTCGAGTGAGATACCTATGACACTGTCATGTGTCGTCATGGAGATACTTGGGTGGTCATGGGTATAGAACTTGTCACGAGGCTTGAAAGTTGACTCAAGAGTCACACCATCAGCAGATTGACCACGAGTCATTTATTCTAGTAAAACTGGTGTCCACCGTGGTGAGTGTCAATCACGCCGTGCCGGCGTAAGATGAACTTGCCTTCCCGCTGAGTTCCATAGTACCTTTCCGCTATGCTGTGTTACAGACTGGTCTTGGCTGTGTGGTTCATGTGTCCACCCGATATCTCAAGCTCCCCGATTCTGGCTTGCCGCCACTCCCTGTGTTCTGGCCGTAATCACTAAGCATTACGGGCCATTGACTGTTCTCTTGTAATTGACCCACTGGTGGGCCAGAGTAGGTGCGGGTAACCGCGGCCGCTCTGGTGAGAAAATCCAATCCTCCAAACACCAGTCATCCACCTTCTGACCCATACCCTTCTCTTTGGCATGTCAGATAGATACAGACCGCCTCCAGGCCCCAAGCTGGGCCGCTACGACAACCGCAGTTATCGTGGTGGCAAGCCCTCTCGGTACCATGAACGAGACAACTATCGCCCCAAAATCCACGGCCCTGCGTCCCTGGGACCCGCATCACATCCTCCGTCGCCCGCGCCCCGGGGCCCTCCGTCGGGTCCCGCCGGTCCTCCGGGTCAAGCGAGTGCTTCGGCACGCGTGCCCACGGGACCATCCTCCAATCGCATTCCCATCAAAAAGCGTCCCGCTGAAACCCAGGCCCAACGACCCGGGCCCGACAAGAGACGAGAGCCCGAGTCCGACAGAAACTTCTCGGCGAGACCAGCCAGAGTGGAGGAGTCGGGGCCCGACTCCAGACCCGCCCAGCGGCCATCTCGCCCCCCTCTCCCTCCCCAGCGGCCGCCCCAATCGAGACCAGGGCCACTTCAATCCCGGCCCGGTCCTCGTTCTGGCCCTTATCCAAAACAACAACCCCGCAAGGAGCCTGGTCCCCCCAAGAAGCTCGGGCGTTTTCAAACATACTCGCTCGAGGTGATACGGCCCAACGGCGAGATCTACCAGCGCATCCACCAGGTGGGCGAGGGCACCTACGGCAAGGTGTACAAGGCCAAGAACACCCTCACCGACGAGTACGTGGCGTTGAAGAAGTTGCGGTTGGAGAGCGAGCGCGAGGGCTTCCCCATCACCGCCCTTCGTGAAATCAAGCTTCTCCAGCTGTTTGACCACAAAAACATTGTTGGGTTGCTCGAGATGATGGTGGAACACAACCAAATCTACATGGTGCTCGACTACCTGGACCACGACTTGACGGGATTGCTCACGCTCCCCGACCTCAAGCTCGAGGAGTCCCACCGCAAGTACCTCTTCAAGCAACTAATGGAGGGCTTGAACTACCTCCACAAGCGGCGGGTGATTCATCGTGACATCAAGGGGTCGAACATTCTTCTAGATTCCACCGGCACCGTCAAGATTGCCGACTTTGGGCTTGCCCGCACCATGAAGATCATTAACACGGGCGAGAGCCCGGACTACACCAACCGCGTCATCACCATCTGGTACCGTCCGCCGGAACTCTTGTTGGGCCTGACCGACTACGGCCGCGAGGTGGATATCTGGGGCGTCGGGTGTCTTCTCATTGAGCTCTATCTGAAGATGGCGGCGTTTCAGGGAACGGAGGAAATCTCCCAGCTCCACAAGATCTTCGATGTCATGGGCACCCCGACCGCCGAGACGTGGCCCGGCATCGAGAACCTCCCGTGGTTCGAGATGCTCAAGCCAAAGATCAACCAGAGCTCGCGCTTCACCGAGGAGTACCGCGGCATCATGACGGAAACCAGCTTTGCCCTTGCCGAGCAATTGCTTGCCCTCAATCCCAAGAAGCGGTTGACGGCGGAACAGGCGCTTGAGCACGCGTACTTCAAGGAGGACCCCCAGCCCGAGCCCCTCACCTTCCTCAAGGACATCAAGGGCGAGTGGCACGAGTTTGAAACGAAAAAGAGACGGCGGCAGGAACGCAAGCGGCTCCACGACCAGAAGTTGGCCCAGGACAAGCCCGAGTCGGTGGACATGGGCGTGCTGTTGACGGCCAACACCACCATCGAGCGCACCGGCCGCGACAGCGGACGGGACACCGAGCCCATGAGCGGGCCCAGCACGGTCAAGAGCGAGCTCCGCTACGACGAGGCGCCCGAAACCGAGGTCACCGAGTCGGTTGGAAAGACTGACGATGCGACAAAGACCAGCGGTGAGGCCAGCCACGAGACCGGCCTTGGCGCCAGTCACGAGACCAGCCACTTGTCCAGTCATACGTCTGCCATCGACTTGGCGGCGCTTCTGGCGGCACAGACGGAGGCCCCGGACTTCGATTCGGACGTGGTGCCGGAGGTTTAACACGATATATACTGTATAGGATAATCGGTCAAATTCTTGTTTGTTTTCGGTTGTTCACGGGCCCTTTCGTTATGGCCCTTCCGTCATGGTGGCATGTCGCATGTCGCACTTGCGACAGCAAAACACCCGAGAATAATTTCAACCACATCATGGGCTCGTGCACATCCAAGCAACCGGCCCACGCGGCCAACGCACCGGGCCCCACCACCGTGCGTCGAGCCGGGGACGGTGGGGTTTCCGCGCCGGTAGCGGCGGTGCTGGCGCCGGAGTCGTCGCTGAACGAAGTGACGTCCAAACACGAAAAGAGCTCCGCGGGCGGTGCTACGGCCGTCGAGTCCAATGGCACCACGGGCGACAAGGAGGTCAAGGTGCTTCTTCTTGGGAGTGGCGAATCGGGCAAGAGTACCATCGTCAAGCAAATGAAAATCATCCACCAGAACGGCTTCTCCCACGAGGAGCTCTTGGAGTACAAGCCCTTTGTGTACAAGAATGTGCTTGACTGCATCAAAAACATCATCAGTGCCATCATGGACCTCGAGCCCGACTTGATCAAGAACCAGCCGGACGTGCCGCAGTTAACCATTGAGGAAAACAACGCCGAGCTGAGTCTTGACACCACGCTGGACGAGAAGGGCCGCAAGCACATTCTAGATATCGCCGAGTTGAACGACATCTTCGACTACGAGTACTCGCTCAACGCCGAGGAAACGTTTTCCGAGGAAATCGCCGCCAAAATCAAACATGTCTACAACACCCCGGAAGTGCAGACGTTCATCAAGTTCCAGCAGGGCAATTTCTATCTCATTGACTCCACCAACTACTTCTTGAGCGACCTCGACCGGATCGCCCAGGCCGACTATATTCCCTCTCAGCAGGATATCTTGAGAACGAGAAAAAAGACCTCGGGTATCTACGACTTCCGCTTCCAAATGAGCTCGGGGCTCAACATCCACATGTACGACGTGGGCGGCCAGCGGTCCGAGCGCAAAAAGTGGATCCACTGCTTCGACAACGTCACCCTCATCATCTTCTGTGTGGCGTTGTCCGAGTACGACCAGGTGCTTCTCGAGGAAAACTCCCAGAACCGGCTCGAGGAGTCGTTGACGTTGTTTGACTCGGTGGTGAATTCGAGGTGGTTTGCCCGCACGTCCATTGTGCTCTTCCTCAACAAAATCGATGTTTTCGCCGAAAAGTTGCCCTACTCCCCATTGGAGAACTACTTCCCGGACTATAACGGTGGCAACAACATCAACAAGGCCGCCAAGTACATTCTCTGGCGCTTCACCCAGGTCAACCGCTCGGGTCTTAATATCTACCCCCATGTGACCCAGGCCACCGATACCTCCAACATCCAGTTGGTGTTTGCGGCGGTCAAGGAGACCATCTTGGAGAATTCGTTAAGAGACAGTGGGCTTTTGTGAACAGGCGAGCCCATCTTTTAGCTCTCTATAAATCTGACATTGGTGAAAAGTCACCGTGGAGTAGTACGATGAACCCTCAGAGTCTCATTACAGAGAGTAAATCGTAGTTTCTCTACAATAAGAAAGCCTTAGTAAAGTTCAATGGCTCACACTGGCCCTCTACTTTGTTCATCTATTGCTATGCTAGATGCGATGATCGTGTCTCATACCTCGTCCGCCACGGGCCGGCCCCGCCCACGGCCTCTCCCCCGTCCTCGGTGGGCCCCACGCCCCCGGCCCCGGCCTCGTCTCTCACGAGGGGCGGGAACGGAGGCCTCACCTTCCGACTTGTCAATCGGGGTCTTTGGTGGCTCAGACGCCTCTTCAGGACTCGCCTGGCTGGGCTCTTTTTGTGGACTGGCCTGTTTGCTTGGGCTCACCAGCTTGGGCTCTTTGCCCGGGCTCACCAGCTTGCTTGGAGTCTCCTTTGTACCCTTGGCACTCCGTGGCCTCGAGGCACCCTTGGACCGCGGCTTGGGCTGCCGCAGTTGTGAGCGACTACTGACATCCGCCTCCGGGCTCCGCTTCCCCCGGCCCCGACCTCGTGAGCGGTCTTTCACGTCCCGTGGAGCACCCACCTCTTGTGGGTCGCCTTCGGAAGTGTCAGCAACCTCCCCAGAGTCTTGCGACTCGGGAGCACTTCGTCTGCCGTCCTTGAACCCAGCTTTTCCTGCACCCTCATGTTTCACAGAATCTCGCTTGGGCTTTCTCGATCTCTCCACATCAGGGAAGTCCTTCCTGGGGTCTCTGTCTCGCGGCTTTCTGCTGCCATCGCCTTCTTTGGGTTTCCTAAAGTCAAGCCCATTCACATCCGCCCTGACCTTTCCCCCGTTCTTGGCCGACCGCCAGTTGAGCAACTCCCCCTTGTCTGGACGAGCTCTCCAGTTGGTGCTTTCGTCCGCAGCAGTCTTGACCGGGGCCCTGGCATCCTTCTTTGGCACCGCCCTTTCACCCTCGCTTCTCAGCTTCCTGCGGGCCCTTTTGTCGTCGGGACGCTTCTTCAGCGTGATTTCGTCGAATTGCTGTTTGAAATTCGGCCTGTCCTCGGCCCCGGAGTTATTGAGCTCGGAGATTTTGGCCCGATGCAACAACTTGCTGGGAGACTTTCCCCGGGGCCTGTCTCGTTTGTGCTTGCCGTTGATGGGTGGCTCCGACTCCTGCGAGGCGGGCGGCTCCAGTGCCCCGTCCACGGCCCCTGTGCTGGAGGGTGGTGACAGAACGGCGTCCACATCTCCACTAGGCTCTGTCTTTTCGTCTTTCTTTTTATGCGATTCTCCATCCTTCTTTTCTTCCTTCTTTTCCTTCTCTTCATGCTCCTCCTTTGCTTGTGCTTCCACCTCTGGTACCTTCACACTTAGTTCCGCCTTTGGTGCTTCTGCTTCTTTTGTTTCTTCCTTCACCTTCTTCTTCAATATGACTGGTTTGGCGGACGCCTCCTTTGGCGACTTGGCCGGAGTAGAACGCCCCGAGTCGGGTCGTGACCCGAGAATCTCGGCAATGCTGCCGTTGGCCTTGCCCCATGGTGTAGATGTAGGAGCCGGGGCGCTGCGCAACACGGGCTCGGACTTTTGCGATTGCGACGAGGGGGCCCGCTGCGAGGTGGCCTTTTCCGATGGAGGCGACGTGGCCCTCTCTGTCTTCTCCTCTAGGGACCCCACGGTCTTCACTGTAGTCTTATTAATCGGAATGATTTTGTCCTCCATTTCCTTCTCCTTGGCCACCACGTCCACTGGCTTGGCCGCCCCAAAGGGATTGACCTTGGGCCGCTGCTGGATTCGGATGGGAGGCGCCGCCGGCTTGTCGATGCCCGGAAGCGGCATGCCAGGCATGCGGCGCAGGTCCAGGAGCCGGCGGTCGCTGACGTTGCGGCGCCCACTGGCGTAGTCGTCAATGAGCCGGGCCAACTCGGGATCGTGGTCTTGGTTGAACTTCATGCAGTTCTGGAAGTCGCCAAAGTCGGCGGGCTCCACAAACACCCGGCGGCCGCCCTTGTAGAAGAGATCTAGCCACTTGAGCACCTTGGAGTATTCTTGAAACAGCGCCAATTCCACAAACGCCACGCGCTTCACCACGCCCAGGTCGAGCGGGCCGTTGACGGGATCCACCACGATCTTGAACTTGACATATGGAGTGTACCGGCTTCGAAACAAGTCTTCAACAAAGGCGTCGTCACAGGTCACGGGGAGATTCAACAACTTGACGATGTAGGGCGGGCCCATGTCGCCGGCCTGGCGGCGGGAGTAGTCGTGCGGCTCGTAGTGTCGGTGTCGTTCAATGGGCACACTGATGGAGGAAAGATCGATGTCGTCGTCGGCCCACGACCCTCCAAAGTCTGGCGTTAGTATCAATTGAACGACAATGTTTCACATACTGTCATCCTGGAGGAAGTCGGTCAAGGACATCTTGATTTTGGGTGCTGCGTTAGTCGTCTGGTGCTGTGGAGTGGAGGCATACCCATTGTGTTGTAATTTTTGGTCATTCGCGATCCTTCCAAAAGAGGAAGAAGCCTACGACTAGAGGGCCAAAGTGCCAGCGCATTGCTACTGGTGTCGTTCAAACTTTTATAAACGAAGTGGCTGTTACCCACGTGGGTGAAGCTTATCACAAATCCACATAGTCGTTGTAGATTTCCCTCCACTTGGAGAAGAAGCCCGAGAAGAACTTCACCCCAAGGCCAATGTCGTCGGAGCCCAACGCCGCTCTGATGGAGTGCATGGACAACTGGGGAATGCCAAGGTCGATGGTCCGGGCCCCCGTTTGCAACGAGATGGAAGGTCCGATGGTGCCTCCCGACCGGGAGTCGTTGCGAATCTGGAAGTACTGGAGCTTGTCGCCGTTGGCCTTGGCCAACTGCTCGACGAAAGCCAAGCCCGTCAGGTCGGTGGCCATGTGCCCGTTGGGGTCGAGCGCGATCGTCACGCCCTTGTTGGGAATGGGCTTGTGGTGCTCAAGGTACACCAGGGCAAAGTTGGGGTTCAACAAGTGGTTGACGTCAGCCGAGAGAATGATGGTGTTGGCCCACGTGCGGCGCAACGCCTCGCCCAAGTCCACCTCCGTGGGGTTGTAGTGGTTACTGGCAAGCACTCTTTGCACAACACTCTCGATGAACTGGCCCTTGATGCCCTGGCGGGTGGCGGAGCCAATTTCCTCGTTATCAAACAACCCAACAAGCGAGAACCCATCGGAAGGCAAGCCCTTGGCACTGGCCTCGAGCAACCCGTTGATGGCGGCGTACGAGCACACGCGGTCGTCGACCCGGGGCGCAAACACAAAGTCGCCGTTCAACCCGCCCACGGTTCCTTTCTGCACGTCGTAGAGCTGGAGGTCCCACTGAAGAATGTCCTCGACGGCGACGCCGGCGGTCTTGGCGACGTACCGGAGGAGAGAGAGCAGGTGCTTGCCGTAGAGAGGAGCGCCCTTCTCCGCCTCAGTCGCCGGCTCCTCGTCCTCGGTGGAAAATCCAATCACCGGCACCGCCTGCGTCTCCTTGTTGAAGGGACCCTGCGATGGAGCACCAAAGTGCGGCGCCAACGTGGGGATGTGGGCAATCGGGTGGGGGGTCAGGTCCACGAGGTGCTGCTTCACCTCGCCGGACTTGTGCTTGACAAGCAAGCGGCCACCAATGCCAAGGTCCCGGTCCCACCACACGTCCGAGAGCGCGCCGGCGTAGTTGGCCACTCCCAACAACTCGTACCCCTCCACCTTGGGCTTGGTGCTGTTGGGCTTCAACACCACCGTCAACGCATCAATGTGCGAGCCAATGATCCCGACGCCCTTGTCGGCCGTCCATTTGTCCCCAACAACAAACGCAATAAGGGCCAGCCCGTTGCGGTGGGTGTAGTACTTTCCCGGGGTGACGGCTTCCCACGAGTCCTTCTCCGAGAGATACTTGAAGCCGTGCCTCTTCAACTTGGCGCCAATGGACTCAACAACATGGTAGATCGTGGGGTTCTTGTAGGTGAAGTCGATGTAGTCGTCGGCGTACTTGGAGAAGTACTCCTTGGACACGGTGGGCTTGGGGCCAATGGCACCGAGCGCCTGCTGGATGGTGTCGTCGCTGACGTTGGCGTTGCGCAACGCCTCAATGAGGTCGGAGTACTGGGTCATGTCGAAAAAGATGCTGGGCTCTGGTTTATATAGCCGTATATAGTGTGGCTAGCGTGACGGAAATGGCTGAGATTAGCCCAATTGGGACATTGTGCGAATTCAATTCTGGTCAGCCGGCCACAAATGTCGTGCGGCCCTCCGGCCCATCACTTGGCCGGGCGCTCGGCAGCAAATGTTGCAGCCACAATCAATGGGAACACAACACTCACGTCCGCGTACACCTTCACCAGCTTGGCGTCCGCCTTGATCTTGCCCCAACTCACCGCCTCGTCGGGTCTGGCTCCGGCATCGGACCCGTCGAACTCCTGCCCGGTGTTGATGTACACCGCATAGTCGGCCCCGTTTCTCATGAGACACGCATTGCAAATATGGTGCTTGATGAGCCCACCGCCCAAGATGATCATTCCCGCGTTACTGGCCTCCATGGACATGGAGTTGATTCGGCGGATGTCCGACACAATGTCGAGTCTCAATCTCTGGGGACTGGCCTTGAAGGTGTGGAAAAAGAGCATGTCTCCAATACTTCCGTCCGTCAACGCAGGACAAAAAATGGGGATCTGGTTCTTGTGCGCCCAGTACAACACCGACGACTCGTCGTCAATCTCCTTGCCAAGACGATCAATCAACTTGGAGGGGGTCCACACCGCATCGGAGTCCGCATTCAACCCACCGGCCCCCAACCGCGCCATGGCCTCCTCCTGCTCCTCAAGGCACTTGTCCAAAACAGGCACAATCCACTCCTCAAACTTACAGTAGTTGTCGTTGGGCACAAGCAAGTTGCCGATACGGTTCATGCCCTTGTCTCTGAGCCCTTTTCCGGGAAGAGAAAACTCTCCCATGTACGTAGGCGCCAAGCACTTGATGAGATCCTCCTCGATGCCTCCCGCAGAAGCAACAATGCCACTCACCATCTTGTGCTGCACGAGAAACCGCAACGTGTCTCTCAATCCCGACGAGATCAAGTTGGAGGTGAACCCGAGGAAAATCGTGGTCTTTTGGTATCCGTCGTCGTCAAACTCTCCCGTGCGCTCGTGCTCCGGAAGCGAGTCCCGGTGCTTGCCTCTCCACGCTCTCATTTTGTTGATGATGTCACAGGCCTGGCCGACCGACGAGGCCTGGAACCCCATGGTCTTCATGCTCTCGATCAAGTCGACGGCCCGCATGTTGTAGGCTTCATCTTTGGAGTAGTCGATACCCTTGACCTCGACAAAGTCATCGGGCACAGGCTCGCTCTTGACGAGAACGGCCTCACTGGCAAGGTTGGGGAGTTTCCCGGAACTGGACATGCGATGAGATTTTCGCAGATTTGCAGATATGGGTCAATATCAAACGGAACTTCGGAATTTATCTGACTGGCGGACACTCATGAATGTATATCCATACCGCTCCATTGACACTACTTCCAAGCGATTGTAGAAACTAACAATCCTGTGCACCCATAATAAACGATTCTTACGCTATTGGCCTTCACCTTCACATCCGAATATCTTGTATTTATAATGTTACTCAACCCTCTCCCTCACCTCCGGCACCCACGTCGAGTGCTTGGGCTTCGCCGTGTTGTATGGAACGTATGCCCCGGCCGTGTGGGTCTGGTTCCTCTTGTGCACTGCTGGAAGAGGATATGCTCGTGTGGCCACCTGGTCGCCGGTCAACTTGTTTGGTGGGATGTTGGTTCCGTATCCCAACCAGTAATGCCAGCCGGGCTCGACCTTGGACATGTCCACCTCCCAGTCCTTGTACTCGACCCATCTTGTTCTCAAGTGGATTTCCTCGGGCGCATCGGTCTCGTAGTACTTGTTGCCCCAGTCGTCGGTTCCCACCAACCAACCTCTCTTGGTGTCGTTGTGATGTTGGATCTGCCAGAGTGCCCTCTTGACGCCGGAATGGTAGATATTCTTGATGGTCCGGACAAGAGACATGTTGACTTACAAATGATTCGCACTGATTGGATATTGCGAGGTGCACGGGTTTTTCCTAAGACATCATTCATACACTATACACCGTGCTCATTTCTTGTAGGTGGACTTCTCGAGAAGCCGGTTGACGTCGGCCGGGTTGAGCACCACCCCGCGCTCCGAGCACTTGGCCTTGCTCTTGAGTTCGTTACACAAGCCATCAATGTCAATCTCGGTGTACTTGGGGTGGGACGTGATACGGTCCCAGATCTCCGAACATGTCACCGTCTTCTCGGGAGCAGGCACCACCTCGTCGTCATCTTCGGGCTTGAGCTTGGTCAAGTTGGAAGTGGAATTGTAGCTGGTATTCAGCGAAAAAGACGACGGTGGGTCCTCGGAGCCCGTGGAGGTCAACTCCGAGGGAAGCGAGCTGCGAACAAACTCGTTGAAGTTGAAGTTGGTGTTGATGGGCGCATCGAGCATCTCGTACGCCAGCTCCTCGGTGGTGAGTCTGGCAATGGGGTCCTCCTCCTTCTTGGGCTCGCCCAAGTTGTCGGCGAACGCTAGCGACACATCAAACTGGTTGTCGTTGAGAAACGACAAGGGGTCGTAATTGTCATCAGCAGGAAGCGGGATGTTGTAGTCTCCCGACGAAAAGAAGGGCTCCTGCGAGTTGGGGGTCTGGCCCACCAACGTGGTGAAGGGACTGGCGGTTGACTTGGCGTTGAGCGACGTCAACTTGGCAATCTGGTCGTTCTCGTACCCGCTGATCTTGGCCTTCGGGATGGGACACTGCTTGGTGCCACACGCCTCGTTGAGCTTTGTGCAGAAGGGGTCGATTTGCTCGTCAAACGTGCCAAATTGTTGCAGATTGACTGTATGAGGATTGGACCCGGAGTCGTTCAGCTCGGGGGAGACAAGAATGTTGTCGTTCAATGGCGACGTCGAGCTCAGCAGGCCGCCAGCAATCAAGTCGGGCACTCCTGCGTAGCCTTTTTGGAGTGCCAACGACAGATCCTTCAAGTCCAGAGGGCTTGAGTCAAAGAGATTGAGGTTGTCCTTGGACCAGGGGAAACTGCTGGAAAGCGATCTGTTCGACACGTCGGTGGCCGGCGACGACTTGGCCAGCTCGGGGGTGGCCCGCTTGTGGCCCTGGGGATTGGACAAGTGTCCCACCTTAGTCGGGAGCTTGAGATCAGAAAAGTCCGAGTGCCCCCGGTATCGGGCGAGCTCGGTCTTCAACATCTCCACCTGGGCTCTGAGAAAGTCCGTTTCGGTATTGGCCTTGATGGTTTCGTCCTCGAGCGCCTTAACCTTGTCTTCAAGGTCCTTCATTTTGCGCTCCTTTCTCTCTCGATACGCCCGCTGGGCCGCCCGGTTCTGGGCCGTTCGCTTCAGCTTGGGCTCTGTATCTATGGGCTTTCTTCCTGGCTTGGTGTGTTTCTTGTCTTCATGGTCCGACTGAGGAGTGGCGACCTCAGCGATATTTCTCTTGTCCATCATGACGAGATTGAATCTGATTATTAGGTGAGGGTGGTTGACGTTGGCTATGTAGGGGTGACGTAATTCTCAGGAGAAGAGAGGTGGTGATATATAAAGCCCTTCAATTTCTTTTTGTTCCACTGACTTCTTCCCTAATCGGGGGAAATCCGAGCACCGGTGGGTGCGGAGCCGGCCGCCCCACGCGGCGAAAGCCAGCCGCACGCCCCGTGTTCCGGTGGCAGCGCACTTCCGACCCGGGGCGCTCGCTCGTGGGTTGCTGACAAATTCTCCCGGCGCACATTTTGGCGCAACTCCACACCCATGGACCCCGCCAGGCCATCGGCCCAATCGCAGCTCGCGGACCTCCAGAAACTAAGGGCTACCCTCGAGTTGGTCAAGCAGGCGGCCAGCTCCATCTATAAGGATCTTCAACAAATCCACACCAACAATTCCGAGGTGTTAGTCAGTGCCGAAAAGGTGAAGCAAACCATCGAGTGAATGGGCGCGTTTTCGAGTCTAGACTGTCATAATTGTCATTGCTATTTCTTTGCAATGGATACCTTAGGGAAGTAGCGGTGGTAGCCCGGTTCCACCGTCAATGTATAATGCTTGGAGTCGAATTTGTCGGAGGCAATGATTTGCTCCAAACTCTTGAGAGAAATGCAGTGCCAGACACACGTCTTGACTAGTTCTCGGTACCACGTCAACAAATTATCGGTGTGAACAAGATACTCGCCCACCGGCAGTTTCTCCACGTGGGTAACAAGCTTGCTGAATAGTTCCTTGGCCTGGTTGATTCTAGCAACAATGTTGCCGATAACAACCTTGAATTTGGGCAGGTTGGCGGGCACCTTGAGAAAGTCCGTGGACATGGCCTTGGCGTAGTACGCGTACGTTGGGAGCGAGGGCACCCCCACCAGCGAGAAGGGTTTCATCCGGGCGTTGTATAGGAGCTCAGGAGAGGCAGGGCCCCGTTGCTTGGGTAGAAGGTCGAGGGCATCAAACACGACAAACTCGGTCCGCACGGCGTCGGTCAACATCTGGATTGCCTGGTATCCCAACACAGCATACTGGCTGTAGTAGGTTTTGTACTTTTCGAGCTGGGGAAGAATGTCTTGCACGGCGGAGGCGTGTTGTTCTTTCAATGCCTGTTTCTTGGGGCCCGCCTTGAGCTTCTTGATGCGTTTGGGCATCACCGTGGTGATGGTGTGGATCTTGGACTGGAGGATCTTGGCCACCCGCCCGCTGAGATGCTGGATCACGAGTTGCAGAAGGTACGACGCATACCAGTACATCTGGCCCAGCTCGCGGAGGTTGTAGATGTCGAGCTCGAAACCATTGAGCGTGGTTTCAAGCATCATCTTGATCTTGGCGTAGTAGATGAACGACGTCACGGGGAGGGCAAGGTCGTTGGCGTCATCCCCGTTATCCTCGTAGAGTTTATCGCCAATGGCGTACTTTTCCCAGAGCTGGATCTCGAGGGTCTCCGAATGCACCTGGAGGGTGTCCCACACGACGATGTTCTTGTTGTAGAGCTGCCGCTGGCGGGACCGGTTGTTGGCGTAAATGGTGAAGAGATTGTACACCGCCAGCGCCAAGTCGCCCATGAGCCGTTCGATCTGGGCGGAGATCTCTGCCTTCTTGTCCTGGGCAACGCTCCACGTCTCGGGGCGGATGATTTGCGAGTTGTACGTGGAAAAGTCCATCACTCTCCGGGTCAATGTATGGAGCAGCTCCCGGGGCAGGCCCACGAGAGAGGTATCGTCACGAAACAAGAACAACTGGAACAACCCGCGCGCCAACGGGTGGTAGTCGTTGTTGATGGCAAAGGCAATGTCGAACTGAAGAAAGTTGAGGAGCTGGGCCGTGGTGCGGACCTTGGCCAACCGCGTGGTGAAGTCATGCACTTGTTGGAACAAACCGCCGAGCTTGTCAAAGGCAGAGCCTCGGTCGAGGGAGTACAATGCATTGGGGAAGCTGGGGTTGTCTGCATCCAACTGAACAAACATGGAGAATGAACCCTTTGGCGGAGACGCCGTGGGCGACGTCTTTATCGCCAACGCCGCCTGGCGGGCCACCTCTAGGGGTGTGACCGCCTCCAGCACATCGGTCTCCCCATGGAAGATGTCAATGCTGAGGTGGAGCACCAGCCAGAGGCCAAAGAGGTGCTTGAGAAACGCAATGTACTTGAGCAAGTCGTGCTCGTTGTGCTTCAAGAGGTATGCTGCCGCCAAGTCGAGCTCGACATACACGTCGTCGGTGGCCACGCCACTGAGAAAGTCGTAGCTGAGCGTGCGCAACGTGAGGTCCTCTTCGTCGTAAAGCACACTGGAGCCCGTTTGAATGGTGATGCCCACGAGTTTGCACACCCCAGCGACAAACGCTCGAAGCACGACATTCACCAACTTGGAGTGGTGGCTGTCCGTTTCCAGCGGAGACCGGCCCGCTCGTTCCTCGTGGAAAGTGGCCGCCAATGAGCCTTTCTTCATGTAATTGTCCATGTATGCGTAGACGTAGCGACAACTCAACACCGTGAGCGGGAGCGACAGCGCCGTGATCCACGAGCAGTACGCCACAAGCAACTGGTCCATGACAGCACCCACATGTTCGGGGGTCTGCGGGGCCTCGGGGTCAAAGTCCACCTCCTCAGCGGAAAGTTCAATGAGGCTGGTGTCGAGCCGGTGGTTCGACGCCTCCAACGCCCGAGCACCCTCGATGAGCTCGAAGTACGGGCTCTTGGCCACACGCCCCTGGAGATGCGAGGTGGAGGCGAAGATGTCGGCGGTGACATCGACGAGGTCGGTGGGGGATGACATGGTGCGCGAAGTCGTCGGCATTTGACTTCCTTTTGTGGAGCGGCCTCCGTAGCCTCTGCCTTCGGTTGTGCTTGCACTCCCAAAGGCAGCAAACCAGGGCAAGTGTCTTCGATTGAGTCCTGCACCCCAACAGAGTGTGTCATAGATGAGTTTTGATATCCACTAAAGAACCATATCCCATTCCATTGAGTACCATATCCCATCCCATTGAAATATCATATTCCCAATTGCCTTCCACCCCTTCCAGCCATCAGTTATGCCATGCTACGTGTTTCTTCATTGGTGTGTATTTGGTGCTTATTGAGTGTTGCATTTGTGGCTCAGGTGACTTCACCAAGTGATCTTGCCCCATGGGGGTTTGGTCCGTTGTCCTCTCCATTCACTCACCCGCTTCTCCACTCGAGGAGAAAGTCCAAGTCGATGAGCCGCTCCGCCTCCACGAGCCGCGAGTCGAGCGACGTGGTGTCCCAGGTAAGCGACTCGAGCGTGGACGAGTCCCAGTCAATGGACGTGGGTGGGGTGGGGGAGTCCTCAAAGTCAGATGGAGGAGAAAACAGCTCCAGCTCAATCATGGTGACATCGTCGTCTTGAACCAGCGGGGGTGGCATGACCAATTGCGGGGCCGTTGTTGGAATGGTGTCGGCGAGTCCAGCCCTGGCGCTGCGACCTTGGGCGATGTCATCCACATAGGTCTTTACAAAGTCGCTTCTCGTCAATTCCCCACTGATGGCATCCAGCAACGTCAAGCACGTTTGGCGGAACTCGGCCCGTGGCATGGCCATGCGGGCGTCGTGTAGTTTGCGTAGAACCGCACTGACACACGCAAAAGGCGTGGTGGCAGCGGCAGCATTCTCTCGGGCAAAAGAAGAGTAGGACATGAGTTTGGATTTCGCAACAAGTTCCGTGACCTTTATACTGTTGCAGCATATATCCTGCCAATTTGCAGCCTCCGGCCCTGGGGGCGCGCGCTCGGTCCACGCTGGGTCGAGTCGACCGCCGTCGACCCAACTTCGCACCATGCACCTTTGCATTAGGTCATCGCGAAAAAAACTCATCTCCATGGATATCCACCGCTGCAGATTCGTGGACTACAGTCCCGGCACCATCACCGCGACGGCGTTCTCGCTTGCCAGCACCTCGCAGCCCGTGACCGTGCAGACGTCGCTGCGGTTGCGGCTCGCCGTGGGCCGGAGCAACGGAGACATCGAGATCTGGAACCCTCGTCACAACTGGGCCCACGAGCTCACGTTGCCCGGGTCCCGTGGCCGCTCGATCGAAGGGTTGGTGTGGGCCACCGCCGAGGGCGAGGAGCCTCGGTTGTTCTCGATTGGAGGATCCACCTACATCACAGAATGGGACTTGGCGTCGGGCCGACCCAAAACCAACTACGACTGTAACGCGGGAGTGATTTGGTCCATTGACGTGAATGCCAGGGCTGACAAGCTCGCCGTTGGCTGTGACGACGGCAGTGTTGTCATTGTTGACATTTCGGGCGGGTTCGGCCACCTCGAGCACGACTTCATTTGCCAGCGCCAAACCGCCCGGGTGTTGAGCTTGACGTGGTTCGAGTCGGAGTTTGTCATTGGCGGGTGCTCGGACGCTCGTGTCCGCACGTGGCTGACCCAGGGCGAAACCAAGGGCCGGCTTCTCAACACCATGAGAGTCGACAAGTCCCAGACCGAGGGCACCCTCGTGTGGAGTGTGTTGGTGCTCAAGGAGAAGCGCCAGATTGTGTCGGGAGACTCGACGGGTTCCATCAAGTTCTGGGACTTGGACAACTTCTCGTTGCTCCAGACGTTCAAGGTGCACGAGGCCGATGTGCTTGCGTTGGTCAAGGACCTTTCTGAAGAGAAGATATTCACTGCTGGTGTCGACAGAAAGATCCACCAGTTTGATCTCATCACCAACAACAAGAGCAAAATCACCAAGTGGGTCCACACCCACAACCGGTTACTCCATTCCAACGACGTGCGCACCATGAGCATCTTTGAGTGCAAGAACTACAACTTCTTCGTCAGCGGCGGCGTCGAGCGTCTGTTGGTGCTCCAGACCGTGCATGACTTTTACAGCGGCAAGTACCGCAAATTGGGAGTGCAACGAGCGCCGGTGTTCATCGACAAGCACCACCGGCTCGTGGTGCAATGGCAGGACCAAACCGTCAAAATATGGCAGGTGGGCGACTCCTACAAGTTGGTGGCCAAGTTGGCGTTGGCCGACGACGAGAACATCACCAGCGTGGCCCTCAGTGCGTCGGGCTCGTTGCTTGCGGTGGGACGGCTCACGTCGGTGCGTCTCTTCCGGGTGCTGGAAGACTTTTCCGTGGAGAAGATCAGAGACGACAAGTTCGACGAGGTGGTGGATGGCGCTAAGACGGTGTTGTTCGCCGGGGAGGATCTCCTCATACATACGCCCGATGACGAACTCTACAAGTTCAAGGTTGGCGACACCGTCGAGCTCATCGACGAGATCGAGACCCTCGACACCCCCTCGAGCCCGAGCTACGCGGGCGCCATCAAGCACATTGCTATTGAAGGCGACCGGCTAGCCCTCAGTCGGTACAACGGCTCCATTGAAATCCACTCGCTCACCCAGGCATTCAAGTCCTTTGAGCTCACCAAGTTGACCGCCGCCCCACAGGTCATTGCCTTCAACAACACCAATCTTCTTGTCATTGCCGAGGACAACCGCCTCACCGAGTACGTCACCGACAAGAAAACCACCACCTTCCTCACATCCTGGTCCCAAACCAACAGCGACCACCTTCCCGCCCAGTATCTCGAGCTCGAAGACAAGCCCCAGGGGTTATTTGTTGACAAGAACCGGGTGTGGGTGTATGGGGCCAACTGGCTTTGCTTCTTTGATCTCAGTGCCACGTTGCCCAGAACCAACCAACCGAAAAAGAGAGACAGAGACGGGTTGAGCATTCAAGACGACGAAGACGACGACGAGGCCAAGGAGCACAGCCGCTCCCGCAAGAACCACAAGCTCAAGGGCATTTTCTGGATCACCCAGAAGTACCGCCCGGTACTTGCCGTGGGCCCATTTGGCAAAAACCAGATTGCCGTGGTGGAGAAGGAGATGTATGCTACAACCGCAGCCTTCGACCTCCCCAAGATGATTCTCTAGCCGTAGCATAATGCATGTACACCACAGCTAGAAAGTAGAACAATCAAGTTTTTGGCACAGAAGTATATAGTACAGAATTGTCTTAGTTGTCAATCTTGGGGACAACACGGGCACCCTGGAAGAAGACACGGGCCGCGGCGCCCGCCCCCATCAAGCACTTGAGCGGCACGTCGCTGTCGCCGTCCTTGTCGTCGCTCTTGATCCCCCAGCCTTTTCTGTCGCCAAAGCGAGGCTTGTACTTCTTCTCGTAGGTGTCCTTGTAGGTGAGGTGGGGCTCGAACGATTGAATGTACAATCCGTCCTTGGGGTCCTTCATGAACTCGTAGAACATCACCAAGTGGTGCTTCACCTCTTCCTCCACCCGGCCCTTGAGGTCGCTGGGCACGTCGTTGCCAACATACAAGAGGTAGTCGGCGAGCCCCTCAATGATCAACTGCACAAAGTACGAGGGGTCGCGCCAGTACCGCTTGTCGTTGCTGTAGTCTCTGTCGTAGAAGAAGGCGTTTCTGTTGATGCCCGCATCGGCCAATTCATCGGCAATCTTCTTCCACTTGTCGTCCTTGGTGATGTGGTACAAGTGCGCTGCCGCCGAGAGCGTGGCGCCCACGTTGTACGTCCATTTGGTGTTATTGGGGTGGTCGGCGGTGTCCTGGATCCCGTCCATGATCAACTTGTCGCCCTTATCCTGAAGATTGGCAATTTGCCAGTCAACACACTTGGCCGCAAAGTCCACGTACACCCGCGCCTCGTTGGGGATGAACTTGGAGAGCTGGAGACACGCCTTGGCCACCTCGGCGGTGGTGCACGCGTTGAGGTAGGCGTTGGAGATGTGCCACTTCATCCCGCCCTTGTTGCGGGCATTGGGGTTGTCGTTCCACCCGCCCATGAGGAAACGCACCAATTCCCTTCCCTGGTCAAGAAACTTCTTGTTGCCAGTCACCTCGTACGCCGTGATGATGGCACTGGCCACCTGGGCGTCGTCGTCGTAGTAAATGTCCTTGTCGTTACCATTGTTCTCGGCGGCCGAGTACCCGCCAATGTGGGTGTTTTTGTACTTCTGAAAGATGGCAATGGCGGGCTCCACCAACGGCACGAGCTCCTTGTAGATTCGGGCGCCGTCCACCACCGCCTGGGCGGCCACCGACACCGCCCACACGACAAAGCGGTCGTTGTTGTAGCATCCCGAGCACTTGCGGGGAGCAACGAACGTGCGCTTGGACGGATTGTAGTAGTAGTTCCAGAAGAGACGGGTCACTTCGTACCCTTCGAGGTTGGGGTTGGTGAGTGTCATTGATTGCGGTTGCGACCTGTGTTTCAGTTGCATGAACCCTGTGCACTCCCATACTTTGACTTGGTATTCTCTAATATACACTACTCGTTGGCGGGCTTTCTGCACACAAACAACATCATGGGGGTGAAGAGCTTCTGGCGGCCTCCCTCCACCAAGTTGACGGCGGCGTCCTCCAAGGCTCCCGTGACCTGCTTGGAACCCTTGGGCGCCAAGCCAACCTTCTCCATCAAGCCGACGGCCTCGGTGGTGATGGCTCTACCAAGCTTGGAGGTTCTGAAGATGGTGAAACAGTCGGAAAGCGTTTGCACGTACTTCCACTCCCCGGCCAAGGGGTAGTACCATGGGATCTCGTCGTTCTTGTCGGCAAGGTCGGCCTCGTACTCAATCTCGAAACCAACATTCTTCAACGCTTGCTCGGCAACAGAACGAGGGTACATCTTGGGAATACCGTCACCCACCTCGATACCGTATGCAATCTTGCGGTGTTCCTCGTTGGTCTCATCGTAAGCATCAGTCATGACCCACTCGTACACACCAAACACTCCACCGGGCTTGAGCACCTTGTAGATTTCAGAGTACACGCCTTCCAACACGGGAGCGTGCACGGTGGCCTCGATGGCGTACACCGCGTCGAAGGACTCGGGCTCAAAGTCCATTTGCATAAAGTCGCCCTTGACGTACGACAACTTGTCGTCGAGGTTGTATTTTTGCGCGTAGTGGTTGGCTCTCTCGATCTGGTAGTCGTTGTTGTTCAATCCCACGATGGTGCAGTCGGTGAAACGACAAATCTCCCGGCCGGGACCTCCCACTCCACATCCAACATCCAACACCTTCATGTTCTCGGTGATGTTCATCTTGTGGGCCAAGAAATGCTCGTGTCTGGCGGTGGCTTGTCTAAAGGCCTCGCCCTTGTAGTAACGAGAAAAATGGAACGAAGAGCCCCACCCGTACTCGTAAAAGTCCGTGACAAGGTTGTAGTAGTGAGCGGTCAATTGCGAGTAGTCGTCCAATCTCTTCTCTTCATCTTCGGCACTCACACCGCCGTCCCAGTGCTTGAAGTAACTGTTGGCAGACACGGCGGAGGCGTCCTTGGCCTTGGAGATCAATGCACTGAGGCCGGTCTTCTTGTAGGACTCTCCATGCATGGCCTTGGCGAAGCTCTTGTCCTTTTCAAAGTCCTTCTGGGCCAATTTGACGTTGGACACTTGTGACGATGTGGTGGAGGGGGCAATGGATGCAGGCATTGTGTGGAATATTTGGGTTGTTTGGTCCAGGACAACTGCCGTGTGTTTTATATGGCGGCTTTTTTCACGGGCTGCTGAAAAATAACCGACACCCGCGTTCGGTCGTATCGCTCGTTTACACCGCGTCGTAGTGAGGCACGGGCGTGCCATGCGATGGCCTCGTTCCGCACCCTCGTTCCCGGCCGCATTTGTGCTTGTTGCCAAATCGGGCAGGCTGCGGCAAACAATCAGATATCGTATTCGACGTCATCTTCCTCGGCGAGCATTTCATCAATGCGGCGAAGCTCCTCCTGTTGTTGCGGGGTGGGTCCGGATGATACCTCGTCTTCCCCAGCCTCCTTCCCTTTCTCTGCCCTCTCCTTGTCTTCTGCTGGTGCTGGCATCTCCTCTTCCTTCTCTGCTGGCATCTCCTCGTCTGCTTCAGTCGCCGGAGCCGGCGTTGCCTCTTGTGGTGCCTGCTCCGCCAACCGCTCCGCCTTCTCGAGAAGCTCCCTCACCAACACATGGAACTTCTCCAACGACCGCTCCGTGGGCGCATCGAACTTGAACTCCGCGCTCTTGTTCTCCTGAATCACCGCCTTGGTGTCGTCGATGGCGGTATCCAACCCCCGGAGCGCCGTCACGCCAACGTGCTCGGTGATTTTGAGTCGGTGGAGGTTGGCAATGATGCTCTTCTTCACTGCCTTGCTCGAATCCTGCTCAATGACTTGCAAAAAGCTCGTGGCGAGCCAAAAGTGCGCCATGGACTTGTTGACGTCGTCGTCGCTCTGCCCAATCACCTGCTGCGGGTCGCCCCAGTGGATGAGCTGGTTCACCACCAGCAGCGGCGTCGGAAGGAGCTCGTTTTGGATGTCGCTTCGGAAGATTCGGTATAAACAGTCGCCGCTCACTTGGACGAGCTTGGCCTGATGCTGCGGATGACTGAAGGTGTATGCTGGCATGCAGAAGGTCAAGATTTGTTTGAGCTCGTGATTGTGCACATTCTTGGGGTGGAAGTACGAGATGACCAACGCCTCAAGAAGCTGGATCTCCTGGTCAGTCTCGGAGTCTTCCTGCGATAACGAGCCCTCGCCAAAGTCCACGAGAACGTCGGCCAAGAACAACTTACAGAGGCCCTCGGCGGTGAGGGCAACCACCGCCGGCGCCTCGTAGCTGGTGAGGAGCTTGTAGAACAACCGCGAGAGCGAGAGCGAGTCGACGGCGTCGGGGTTGCGGTCCAGCCGAAGAATCTGGTCACACCCATGCGACAGGAGCACGTCAAAGATCACCTTGGTGGCAAGCATCTTGAGATCCTCCTCGTTGGAATTGGAGGCTATCGCCCCAAACGTCACCAAGTTATTGGCAGCAGCCTCGGCATCGAGCATGGCATGAAGCCCGAGACACTTGTACGCAAGCATACGAATAGGTTTGTTGTGGTTGGAAAGCGCCCGGAACACAATCGACTCCAACAACGACTGGTTGGCGAGATCGCCGTCGATGTTCCTCTCCAAAAGCGCCCAGTAGTGTTGGAGAATCATCAAACAGTGCAGCAACAACTCGTCGGGGATCTTGAGCCCCACCTTCTGGCGCTTGTGCGGGGTCTCGTCGTCGTCATCGTCGTCGACCCCATCATCGGAGTTGCCCCGAAGCATTTCCACCGCACTCACAAACGTCTCGTCCTGCTCGTCGGCCATGGAGTCGCGGACATCGGTGATGATTTCCACGCACAACGCCGAGAAGTCCTTCTCGCTCGAAGACGTCTTTCGAAGGAGCTGCACCATCACCTCGGTCAACCGGTCGGGGAGCTCGGCGCTGGTGAGACACAGCCGGATGATCGGTAGCAACCGCCGGTACCCAACATAGTCATTAAAGTCATACTCCTTGGCCATCATGATGAGCCGCACGATGATGAAGTCGAGGTCTCGTAGCCGGGCGGCAAAGGGCCCGTACTCCGCCTCGATTTCCTCCACGGCGGCCACGAGCTTCTCCCGCTCCTTGATTTGGCTGTGGGCCACCTTCTCAATCTTGGAGAGTTTGGTCTGTTTCTTCTTCACGTCGATCTTGTAGCTGGCCACCGACTCGGAGTATGCCTTGAGTTCCGACTCGGCGTCGGAGTCATCACTGAACGAATCGTCGTGGGGTCGCTTTGCTTTTAATTTCTCGTTGAATCGTTCGATGTGAGCGGTTTCCTCATCGATCTTGGCTCGGAGCTGGGCACACTGGACCTCATTGGCATATAGCTTCTGGTCGAGTCGCTCCACCTTGCGAAGACTCGAGTTGTATTGCTGGATCAAGTCCTTCTTTGGACCCACCATGGAGTCTCTCACCTTCAAAAACTTCTCAAGTATCTTGGAGAGCTCTGTCAACTCGGGGAAGTTGTTGTCAATCAACTCATACATATTGTTTTGCTTGCAGTACTGGTAGAAGACGCTGTAGAGAAAGATCTTGTCCGTGGTGAGTTCCTTCCAGTCGTTTTCGGAGATTTGCACTGCCGTCAACGTTTCGGGGCGTGCCTTGAAAAAGTACATCATGGCAGCATCGGCGGTCTTGCTGTCCACAACATACAAATTTTCAATCAACTCCATGATGTCGTCTTGGACCGTCTCCATCCACGTCTTTGAAAGCATGTGAACGGCGGCATTCTTCACCGACGTGTCGCGGTCGTGAAGACCCCAGTTGAGGAGCTGGTCGCGGAGGTCAAAGTCGATTTGCCGGAAGTCCTGGAACTCCTTCATGATGCGCGAGTACACCAACCGCCGGTTGATGTAGTGGACGTCTCGCGCTCGCTGCAACAACGGCTGTAGTGTGTGGACATCCTTCTTGAGATTGAGCATGGCGGCCCGGCGCACCTCGGGGCTCTCGTCGTTCTGCATGGCATATAGAAGCAACTGCGACGCCGAGTCGGTGTCGTCAATGTCCCCGATGATCTCGGCGAGATCAATGTGCTGGAACCGCGAGATGGCCACCACCGCCTGGATTCTCACCACCGACTCTTTGTCCACCAACCTCTTCTTCAACGAGAGAAAGAGCGCCTGGAACAAATCGGGGTCAATCTCAGTGATGTAGTTGACAAGATAGGCAAGAATCTGTACCACCCGGTACCGCACGTTCTTGTTGGACGCCCCGATGCCTCGGAGTAGGTGCCGGATCACATAGTCGATGAAGTCACCCTCATCGTCATCCTCCTTGACTATATCCAGCACAAATGCCGAGCAGAACTTGACAATGCGGTCCGCCAGCTTCTCGCCCCGCTTCAAGGCGAGTACGTGGTTGAGGAGCTTGACGTAGAAGAGGTTGAATGCGTCCTCGTGGTGGAGTTCGCGTGCCCGGATCTGGATGGTTCGAAGGACCGTCACCAACTTCCGATGACTGTTGAGGTTGTTCTGAGCGTCCTGGAACGCCCGCCGCATGCCATTCTCGATATCCTCGAGCGTGGTGATGCTCTGGATCGAGCCCGACACTTTGCGACTCATGGTAAATAAACAACGCGCGTAACGCGGAGAAGATGAGCAGAGCGGGAGAAAGAAAGGGGACTAGGCGCAAGCTTCAAAAGGGCGTTTGCGTGGCACATAGCATGGCCTGGGTGTTCTACTGGCGCTATTAAAGGGAGTTCAAATTGGCTGGGATGCAAAAAATGAGCGGTACGGGAATCGAACCCATGTCTCCTGCTTGGAAGGCAGAAATGTTAACCACTACACCAACCGCCCGCTTTCTGCTTAACAATTCATACATGATTCTGTACACCGACCGCCCGCTTTCTGGCCATCAGGTTATATATGATCCAGTTTCATTGCCCGATTCTCCGCGTTTGGCTCTGAAACCAATCGTCGTGATGCAACTGATCAACAGGTGCAATCATCGTGGGCCTGAGGTACAAATGGAACATGATCACCAAGCCATAGCCATGACGCTGGTCACGGCGGCAACAATCACCCAAATGTGACTCATGGTTGTGGAGCCAGTCGAGCCTTGGTCCGAGCTGGTGCTGGTGCTCGAGCTGGTGCCTGAGCTTGTGGAACTGATGTCCGAGCTGGTTTCGGAACTTGTGCTGGAGTCAGGGCTGGAGCTGGAGCTGGATCTAGACCTAGACTTGGACCTCGAGCTTGGTCTGTACCGGGATGTCGAGCTGGTGTCGTCGTCGTCGTCGTCGTCATCGGTGTCAGCAATGGAAGTGACCCGACCATTCCACGTCGTGCTCGTGATAATAGAGGTCAGGGAGTAGTCGGCTGCCCGCAGAGCCGAAGGCACCGCCAGGCTGATGATTTCAATGTCTTCGTCGTTGGTGTGTCGTGCTTGAGCTAAGGATATCTCCTCCTCTTCAAGATCAAGAACCACATACATACTCCGAAGCACGTTGTTGCCAAGAATTATGTACTCACTCACCAGGCTCAAAACCCCAAGAAGACACGAATCCTCGTACGTGACGAAGAGATCCTGGAGGGGAACTTGAATTGTCTTACCGGAGAAGTCAAACGTCACGGTAAGGTCAGTGTCACAATCGACCTCTTTAGTGTCATCCAACTCACCGTAGAGTCCTCCAGCCAGATTGACAAGACCCACTAGTACTTCGCCCGGGAAATACGAGAGCGTGGAGCCCGTGTCGATCAACGCGGCGTAGTCCCTGCCGGTGATGTTGGTGGCTAACCGAGAGCTGTTCACCGTGATCCCCAGCACGACAATCTCAAATCGGATAATCTCGTCGATTCCATTGTCCTCTAGGGTGTTGATGATTGGAACTGTCTCGAGGGTGCCCGTATACTTGGCGTGGTCGACCGCCCCGAAAAGCACGGTGCCCGTCTCCGCATCTGACAGGCCAAGATAAAGACTGTAGGCATTCTTCGCAATGAGGCCCTGGTTGCGGAGCTTTAAGGGGAAGTTCTCGTATTGATAGCGATTATCGTGACCAATACGGTTGGTGGTTTCGAGCCCGGGGAGCCCGAGTCCGAGCACCCCAACATTGGAGCTGGTTTCGTTCACCACGGCGAAACTGAGGTCGTCCACGGTGACACTGCCCACGACAACGGTGTCGTGGGCCCACACCCCCGTGGCATTAGTGAGGTCGGCATAATTGATGGAGAAGTCGGGGGCGGTGCTGTTCACTTGAAACGAGGAGGACTCGTCGGGGTCGAACGAGCCGTGTTTCGTACACAAATCGCTGCCCTCAGCGAGTTCGCCCTCGACGGCGTCGACATTGTCGATGTACTTACGCTTCTCGAGCGCCCCGGGGAACTTCTCCACATCCACTTCACGGCTCGCCATCGACCTCGACTCGACATGGCACTCCACGTCGATCGCCGGCACCCAAAGGTCGGACGACCAGAGATCCACCAACACACTGATTTCCTCCTCGTGGGAACCAAACTTCAAAGGGGTGAGGTAGAACGACTTGTGGTTCTCAAGCTCCAATTCCACCGAGTCGTCTCGCTTTCTCAAGGACGGCTTTGCCCCAGGCTTCATCTCGCGGGCCGAGTTGCCTCTGTGCACCTCGAAGTCAAGCTGGAAGGCCTCGTGGGCAAGCACAGCGCCGGCTAGCACGACTTGGAAGAATAAGGACGAATGCATTGGACGACAATTGGGGCATTTGCAGTGTTTAAGTGCTGCTGCGGAACAAATGTGATTTACGAATTTTGGTTGCGAAATTACAACACGCCCTCCGGCATATGCAATTTCAAATGACTTTGATCAATTCCTTGCCCGTACGGGCGGGCCCCTTTCCCATTTGTAGTGTCATATTGTTTGACACTCTTGATGACGCAATGGCTGCCAAACAAGTAGAAATCATAAATGGACATCTGCGAGTGAGTGCGGCGAGTGGAGAAGCAGCTTCACCAATTGCTTCACTGGTGACAAGAGTAGCTGATTAGCTACTCTGGTGATGAGACTAGTTTGGTCACAATCAAGGGCAAGTTTATAAATTGTCATTTTTTGACTTTTGTTGATTATTGCCAAAAACCACAGCATACTCCCACAACCACTCCGTCGATCCTACAACTTTCGCCTCCTAATCCTTCACTCAACCGATAGCCAGCTACCGCTATACAAACCCTACAAAGCTGTTGATCAAGCTCAACAACCGAATAAACCACTTGTTCTCCCTGGTGTTGAGAATCATGTTGATGACAAGCTCCTTCCTCTCTTTGTTGTTGACTTGCTGCTTCACGAGGGTTCTCTCGACAATGACGTTCTTCTTGATGCACCACACAATGAAGAGAATTGCAAGAAGACTCACGGAGATGTTCTTAGCGAATTGAAGTCCCTGAATGCCCACCACCTTCAAGAGGTGCACCACGCGCTTGCGAAGGCGGGCCGAAGGATTGTAGTCCGACTCCGACTCCGAGTCGGAGCTCTGGGGATGCAGCGTGCGACGGGGTTGCTTTTTGGAGAGAAACTCCTTCGACAACCGGTTGATGATGAGGTTGATTTCGCCCTGCCAGTTCTTGAAGTCCTCGATGGTGCTTTCGTTTAAGTTGGCGGGTAATGACTGCACCAGCTGGGTGATCTTGTCGGCGTCGTTGCGTTGCTGGTTGATGTAATCGTTGATGGAGAGCATGGTGCTTCTTCTGGAATGGGAGTAGATCTTGTGGAGATTGTTCCTGTACTGCTGGGTGGCCACCGATCCGACTCCGGAGTAATGACTAGGCGGCGGGAGCGGCGTGTTGGTGGAGTACCGGTCCGATTGCGTGAATGTGGGGGAGTGAGGAGGCACCGGGTATTGGCGGTCGTCATCTTCGTAGTCGTCGTAGTGGACGTCCTTGATCTGATCCCATAGATACTCCAACTCGCCGAGAAGTTCTCGCGCCTCCAACGTGCCGCTGGCGTAAACCTTCATCGTCTCGATAAGGTACGAGATGTAGTGCCGCTTGGCCTGGGTCTTGGAAAGGCCCTCCTCGCGCTTCCACGCGTCCCACTTCTTCTTGGCACCTTCATCTTCCATGGTGTGGCCCACGGGCCGGGTCATGATGCCTTCAACGTCTCCTTCGGTGGCTTGCTTATACAACCCATAGAGCTTGATGCGATTCTCGGCCGGGGGCCGGGGTAACAGACCATAATTGGAGCGGGACGAGAGCGCCTTGATGGTGGTGATTGCTTTGACAAACACGCGGTCTGATGTTAGTGGATGCACGGGGGATCATCCCGTATCAACATACCAATGGAGTCCGACATGGTTGTTGTGAGAATTCACGTGAGAGCCGAGGCTTGTGTGCGCGGGGCAAGAGGGCGAGCGGGCTCGCACGACAGAGAAAAAGACTGCGGGCGCCCGGTCCGCCGACCGAAGTCGGCCCGCACAAAAGAGAAGCCTACACTACAATCTACAACCCATTGGTTCCGTTCGAATGTCAGCAGGTGAAAAGGACCAGCCGTCCAATATTGGTATGGAGGGCCGGTGAGTAGTCGGCTGTCAATCTTGTTTGCACCAAAATAGGAACCTAGTATGGACGAAACCTTTGTTTCACTAGGCACCAGAGTGTTGGCAAACTGTATGGGGTGGGAACGGAACTGAATGAGGGACAATGATTCGATATTTCAGAATATCAATTACCCTATTACACAGTTATAAATCTCGTGATGACACTTAGTTTTCTGGGACATCAATCTCACCAGCGTTGATGGCATCGATGATATCGTGAGGGTTCTTGAAGTTGACACGGCATCCAACGGATTGAGCAGTACCCAAGATCTCCTTGGTGACGGAGGCCAAGTTCTTACCGAAGGACTTCTCCTTCATTTGTCTGGCAATGTCGAAGATCTCTTCCAAAGGAATGTTACCGGAGTGCTTGACGTTCTTCTCCTTCTTTCTGTCTCTTGGTGGCTCCTTGAGGGCAGTGATGACAAGAGAGGAAGCAGAGGGCACGACGGAAGCGGTGGCTTGACGGTTTTGGATTCTCAATTGAACGGTGACCTTGATACCCTTGAAGTCCTTGGTGGCCTTGGCAATGTCTTCACCAACCTTCTTTGGAGAAAGACCGAGAGGACCAATCTTTGGGGCAAGGGCGGACGAAGCACCAACTTCACCACCAACAGCTCTCAAGTAGAGGAACTTCACTTCACTGGGGTCGAATTTTGGAGGCATGTTTCTATGGGTAGGATGAGGTGAAAAAAGACTAGGAAAAACTTTTTGAGGGTGGGATATTGCGAGCACCGGCCGCATGCAGGACCCGCGAGGGCGCAGCCCTGGCTGGGCGCACGTGCGCAGCTGCAAAAAATCACCGTTGTGCGGGCACATGGTCGAGCGTTTATTCTACACTATAAGGTCCCCCCCGGGATGTCGTCGCCGATACGGGAGTCGTAGTGGTCTTCGTCTGTCTCTGTCATGGCGGCCAATTGTCGGAGCATGATGGCCGGGTGTTTCCCAAGTTCTTGGAGCTCCTTGAAGATGATGACTGGCCGCTCGTCGAGCTTGAGGATCCGCTCCTTGTCCCCGTAGCAAATCACCAACACGTATTTCGACCAGTCGTGTTCCGGAATGCGGTGTCGCTTCATCGCTTGCGTGAGGATCTTGCGACACGAGTCGTCGCTCGATGCGCGTAGTTGCTTGAGAGGCTCGCTTCCAGGCACTGGTGCCAGACCTTGCTTGGGGCTGATGGTTTCCACGGTGTGGGTAGATGACAGCGAGCCTCGCGAGTTGAGGGGAGGCTTGTCGGCGGTGAGGGTCGAGTAGTCCTCGTCGGTGACCATGCTGCCGAGAGCGGCGCTCGACGACTTGCTTTCGACAAGGCGAGGACGCACGCGACCCAGGGTCTTGTGCACGAGTTCGGGCTTTTCCGGCTTGATGGTTTGAGAGACAACCTTGCCGGTGCCCATCAGAAGGAGGGAACCCGAGGAGTAGCGATTGGAGAAGGTGGGACTGGGCACAGACGGCTTGGTGGTGCTGACGCTGTTGCTTCTGGAGAGATCGATCCGCGGGTTGTCAGCGACTGGATCAACTGTCGAGGGTACTGATTGGACAGAATACGTGGGGGAGTTGACCTTGGCGGCGGGGCCGGGATCAAGGGTGGGCGTGGGTAATGGTTTCAGGTCCTTGAGAAGCCGGATCACGGGGATCAAGTCGGTCTTCAACTTGGTGAAGTTCTCATTGAGTCTTTGAATGTCGATGTTGTGCTGGGGCGACATGGGACTGTCGTAGATGGAGTGACTGAGCTTTCGGAACAAGTCCTTCATGATCACCGTCGATAGTGTCAACGACTCGAGTGAGACATAGTTGTTGTTGATGTTGATGTTGGTCAATTTGTACTCTGGATCATTGAGTGATTGAGGCGGGTTGTTCTGGTAGTGGGTGGTGATGAGACTGGTGATGCTTTTCTTTATGAGAAGACGATGGGACAATGCCGAGATGCCAAGTTCCTTGAGATGGTTGGTGGTGATGAAGGGAAGTAGCAGCCCGTCGATGTTGTGCAGAATGAACGTGGACGCCACGTTGCTGTGCTCCTCTGGAAGCACCGACGCCACGTAGCTCGAGACCTGAGCAGGATCCCATTGGAGAAACAGCTCGTTGGGGATGCTAGTCATGGTGTTTTAGTACATTCACCGTTGCGACAGATTGCGATCTGGGTCACGTGCCAACGCTCACGTGTCGGCGTTGATAACATTCGTGCCACAACATGCACGGATTCCTCCACAAGTACAGTCGACACGTTGCGTACGAGTTTGGCACCGCCAACTTCGAGAACGTGGTGGTGTTTATCGGTGGCCTCGGCAACGGTTTGCTAGATGTACCTTACGTGGCGCCGTTAGCGCTCGAACTCCACTATCACCAGTGGGGTGTCGTGCAGGCTCTCATTGAGTCCTCCCACTCTGGGTGGGGCCAAGGGTCGCTCGAAAGAGACGCAAGGCAATTGGCCGAGTTGGTGGAGTATCTCCGCCTCAATGGCAAGAAAAAGGTGGTGCTAATGGGCCACTCCACTGGGTGTCAGGATACCATGGAGTACCTCACCAAGCTTGCCAAGACCCCGGAGTTGGAGCTCAACGGAGCCATTTTACAAGCGCCCGTGTCGGACGCCGAAGCCATCGGCCCCTTGTTCAATCCCAAGGACTTGAAGCGAGAGTTGGCTTACGCCAAGGCCCTCATCGACGCCAACAAGGGCGACACCCTCATGGGCGACAATGTCAAGCAGAAGTTGTTCAACACGCCCGTGACGGCGTACCGGTTCCACTCGCTTCTAGCGCCTCGGGGCGACGACGACTACTTCTCGTCGTACTTGACCCAGGAGGACTACGCATCCACGTTTGGGGTGGTGGCCACGCCGTTGCTTGTATTATACGGAGGAAAGGATGAGTTTGTGCCTCTGTGGGTGGATGGCCAGGCTTTAATTGAGAGGTGGAGAGATGCCACCAACCCATTGTACTGGAGCGACCTCAGCCGTGTGGTGCCTGGAGCAACGCACGACGTGGGCGAGGGCTCCGACGAGGGGGCCCAGATAGAAGTGATAACCGTGGTGACGCACTTCCTATTGAGTCTTCTATAAGCTAATCCATGAGCTCAATTAATGCAGTGTAATAATCATCCAAACACCCCACCTGGGCCATGGTGGATTCGTAGCTGACGCTGAGACGAGCGAAGAAGCCCGCGAGCCCGGTGGGTTTCTTTTTGGGCTGGGCGCTGGTGCTGAGTCGGGCGAGAAGAAAGCGGGCTTGCGAGTGTCCCTTTTGGGTGACCACGTACCGAGGAACCGGCCGGCGGTGCCGCGAGAGCTGCTGGAGAAAGCCGAACGCGTCAAGGGTCTCGACAATGTCGTCATTCTCCGACGGATGCAATTGGAGGGTGGGCTGGGTATAGTATACAACCACGTGAAACACCAGGTCCAACACCACGAACGGGGCCGGACCCATGGCATCGAGCGATGTCTTGACAAACCCGTCGTGCCACTCGTAGAGATCCGGCCGCATCATCGACACGGAGGTGGGTCCGTCGGCGCGGAGGAACCACAGGTGGTGGTACGCCGTTTCGTCCGGCAGACTGTTGAACACGTCGACGAGCTGCGGATTGCGTCGCAAGTGGTACAAGAGCGGGGGTAGACTCCGGAACGACTCGTTGATGCGGTACTCGGGGCGGTCGTACGGCGTCAACAGAGCTAAAGTGTTTAGTCCGCCAAAGTGCCGAAGAAGCCCCATGAATGCGGTGTCGATGTGCTTTGCAACCTCCAACGCCCCGTCGTACCCGTGCTGCGAGTCCATCTTATCAAGGAGGATCCGAGCAAGAAGGGTAGCCCACGTCGAGGCATCGAAGCTGGCAAGAAGATCGCGCTCCTTGATGATCTTGGTCTTGGAGGTGAGAAGCCGCACCAGCCCGTCCGTCATGCGAGACATGTGGGCCACGAGACTGGCAAGCGTGGTGGGCTTGCGTATGGTGGTGGTGCGCTCCTTCCACCCGTTGTTGTAGTAGCGAAGGTTGAACTGGATGAATACTTCCTGAATGTCGTTTAGCTTGAGCTGCGACAGAGCCAGCTTGGTGTCGACGTCGAAGTACACCGCCACCAGCTCGCCTTTCACCTGGCAGAAGAAGCGGCGGTTGGTGCGGACCGCAGGAGCGTCGTACTCGGAGAAGGAGTCGTTGATTTTCTCGTCGTGTTGCAGCCACAACTTCTCTGAATCGAGGTACAGCGAGGCGAGCGGGGTGCCCAAACCAATGATGCTGTGGACCTTGAGGCCGCGGGACGTGAGCACGGTGAGGGTAGCGTGGCGGGTGGACTTCTCGGAAACAAGGGCAGCAAGCGCCCGCCGGAAGTGGGAGCCGGAGAACCGGTCGTGGAGCGAGAGCAGCCCGCACGACGCCTCCACCATGGGGCGCATCTCGGCGAGCCCGACCTGGTCGACGGAGCCGGAAAAGACGTGGAACGAGAAACGGGGGTGATGGGCAGGGGCGGTGGCCGCAGCAGCACTGGCCCCGAGCTTTCTGTAGAAGGCGACGGCGTCGATGAAGTGACGCGCTTGTAGGTTGACAATGTCCGAGTGGGTACGGATGCTCTTGCCGTCGGAAACGTTCCCCGGAGCAATGGTACCAGGGCCACTCACAAATGCAATGATGTCACCGACTAGTCCCCGGTACGACGCCGATGAGAGGAGTTTTGCGGCGAGCTGGAGGGCAGGGCCGGTGGCTCGGGGAGGGCGGTATGTGGCGGTGGTTTTCTTGGTGAGCGATGCCAAGAGGGTGGTGACGTTCGGCCTTGACAGAGGAGCCAACTCGATGAGGTAGTTGTTGATGACCAACGGCAGTTCCGACGCCTCAATTGCAATCTTTTGCACAATGCCGAGCCGCTGGGCCACGGTGTCGTCGGCAATGTCCTTTGGTCGGAACGCAATGGTGGACCCCGGGCGGTGCACCCGCACATCCTCATCGTACGACATCACCATGACAAACACGCCGTCGTCGAGTGAATCGATGGCCAGTTGAAGAGTCTCAACAAGCAGAGCGAACTCCCCCTCGTCATCATGGTGCTGATACGTATCCACCACGAAAAGCACCGCCCTTCGGCGATCGCCGGCGGTCTGAGCAATGTCGTCCGGCACCGCATACTCCACCACCGGGGACGCGATATCGGCACGGGCGTCGCTCGCGACGTCACCAATCTCGTACGGCAACAGGTTTCGCTGCCCACATATCGGACACACCCAGAGCTGGTTGTGTCGGTCGATTTTGATCTGGTTGTTGATGTACGCCCCGCACGAACATTTGGTGGGAAGACCCTCAACGGGCGTTCCACCAACAGCCAAGGGGTATAAGCACCCGAGCGGCGCCAGCATCTGGGCCTTTTCGAGGCGGGTGCTGGGGAAGACGTTCCAGTTGAAGGTGATCATTGTGCGCGATCTTATCGCGATGCCGATAAGCCATGACTAACGAGAAGAGAGACAACAGACAAAAAAGACAAAAGAAAAGTGGAATTATCAGAAGGACAAGATGAATGAATCCAGCGTATTCAGAAGAGGACAAGATTTCGGCCGAGCTGTGCCGAGGAGATCAGGTACAACCTGCACTTTGTCCGTCGTGAATTGAACTTGGTGGGGGGCTGTCTCTGGTGTGATCCCCCAGTCCATTGTCATCCAGAACGCACCGCTTTATTGCTCTGTCGCAACACTCGGCTCTGATGTCGACACCAATAAACACTCCCCTGACATAATGGGCTGACTAATGGCTAGTTCTTGTCAGCCGTTGCTTATCGGAACCGTTTGTCTGGGATCCGTCCACAATGATGCGAAGGACGCCACCCCCGGTTCCAGATCATCACCTCATATGCCACAAGTACCCCTCTCCGAGTTGAGCACCTCACGTGACCTTTTTGCACCCACTGTGGTGGCTTTCCGAAAATACAAAAGTATATAGGGATATCAGATCGGAGAGTTACCCAACGATGCCAATCAAGTACTCGAGCAACCCCATCTTCAAGTTCAACGCCCGCAACAAGACAAAGTCTGCCGACGGGGTTTACACCGTGGACGAAAAGTCCCAGACCACCGCCAAGCACCCGGAGTACCTCCCCACCTGGGACACCAAGGAGTTCTACCCTCCGCTCAAGTTCTTTGAGCACACCGACCCCGGCACCCGGGCCGACCCCGCGTACCCCAACCTCCTCCAGGGCGCCACCACCAAAAAAATCACCCCCAAGCTCGGAGTCGAGATCAAGGGCGTGCAGCTCTCGCAATTGACCGACGCCGGCAAGGACGAGTTGGCGCTTCTTGTGGCCAAGCAGGGCTTGGCGGTGTTTAGAGACCAGGACCTTGCCAGCTACGGCCCCAAGAACTTGGCCGACTACGGGCGGTACTTTGGCCCGCTCCACATCCACCCCACGTCCGGAGCTCCCAAGGGCGCCCCCGAGCTTCACATTGTGTACCGGGGCGACCAAACCAACGTGGACTTGTTCCAGAACCGCAACTCGCTTGTCGCGTGGCACTCGGACGTTTCGTACGAGTTGCAGCCCCCCGGCGTGACGTTCTTTGCCATCTTGGACGGTCCCGAGGCGGGCTCCGACACCTTGTTTGCGGACACGGTGGAGGCGTACAACCGGTTGTCGGATGCCTTCAAGAAGAGACTCGAGGGCTTGCACGTTCTCCACACGTCGGTGTCGCAGGCCAAGTTCTCCAGACAGTACGGCGGTGCCGAAAAGCGGGACCCCGTCAACAACATCCACCCGCTCGTGAGAACGATTCCTTCTACTGGCGAGAAGGCGCTCTACATCAACCCCCAATTCTCGAGAAAGATTGTCGAGCTCAAGGAGGAGGAGAGTGAGTACCTCACCAGCTTCTTGATTGAGCACATTGCCAAGGGCCACGACTTCCAGGCCAGAGCAAGATACGAGCCGGGGACCGTGGTTGTCTGGGACAACCGTCGGGTGGTTCACTCGGCTCTTGCCGACAGTCTTGAGTCCCGGCACTGTGTGCGGGTGACGCCCCAGTTCGAGCGGCCGGTGTATGACCTCAAGGACTTGAACAAGCCCGACGAGAACAAGTACACCCCAAGAGACGAGGCTGTCTACGAGGATTAGTGTTAGTGAATCGATGTTTAGTCAATCATAGTCAAAGGTGAGGGGGTGGGAGACTCCCGACACCAAGGCGCACGAGCCCATGTCGAGTTTCTCAAGCTTGGCTTCTGGCCTCACGTCAAAGTCGAAAATGTCCATGGGAAGACCCAAGGTGGTGCACGCATTGGGCACATCGACAATTCCGGCAATGTGTCCCTCGATTGGGGCCGTCGACAACAAAAGATAAATTTGGTAGTCGTTGTAGCCAAACCTCCGCAAATACTCAATGGCCCGGATGCACGCCTGGCGGTACGCGGTGGTGGCACACATGAATTCCTGGGTGCCCCTCTCGTCGACAGAGAATCCTTCAAACGTCAAGTAGCGAGAAGGGCCGTAGTGGTTTTGCACGTCTCCGGGGATAAACATGGGCGACTTGAGCGCCAACAGCTTCATTCCCCCCTTGATCACCGACGTCTGGATGGTGATGACACCCGGCATCTCAATCGCCCCACAAAACGAAATTTCGCCGTCCCCCTGCGAAAAGTGGAGGTCGCCTACCGAAAACTTGGCCCCCGGCACGTACACCGGGAAGTAGCACTTGGACCCGCGGCCGAGGTTCTTGATGTCGCAGTTGCCGCCGTGTTCGGGGCGCCCCGGTATGGTGCGGGCGCCCTCTTTTGCAATTTTCGCAGCCAAATCCCCCCCGGCACTGCCGCAATGGGCATTGGTGGGCTCCGGGAGCTGGGCCACCGCGGTGTCGTGGAGGTGCTGGATGTCCCTTTTGAGGGTGCTTTCTCGTGAATTCCACTCGGCAAGTACCTCGGCACTAGGCGCCGTGCCCATGATGCCGGGGTGGATGAGTCCCGTGAACTTCACGTGGGGGATGTGCCGGGAGGTGGCGTGGATCCCCTCAAAGTCAAAGATGGCCTTGGCACACTCGGGGTAGAAGCGGTCGAGAAACCCGCCGCCGTTCTCCTTGTGGAACACCCCGCAGTAGCCCCAGGGCTGGCGCTCCAAGGGCTGGACGTCTTTGATTTCCACCACCAAGCAGTCTCCCGGTTCGGCGCCTTCGATGTTGAATGGGCCACTGAGATAGTGGATGCGGGTCAAGTCCACGTGTCGTAAGTCATCGGCGGTATCGGAGTTGGTGATTTGGTTTCCCGTCCAATCAAGACACTCGATCTTGACTGTCTCGCCAGGTGAGATGGTTTCGGTAAAGGGCACGTCGGGGTGCCACCGGTTGTGGGTCTGGGGCTGGGCGTCCCCGGGCTTGTCGAGGTCGACCTTCGTAACGTATCGAATGGGCTTAGCGGGCATGAGGAACGGCGGGATTGGAGGGGTATTTATCTTATCGCGATAAGCGCAATCCGGGGAAGCGCAATCTGCATTATTGTTAACTAATCACTATCCGAGACCGAGTCCACGTTCTTGGTGGTGACGTTCACCGCCGCCTTGTCATCCACCTCGTAGATTCCATACACGTCGGTGGTGTCCTCCTCATAGGGGTTCTTATAGGGCAACACCTTCGCACAGGCAATGTTGAGACAGAAGGCAATGGCAAACTCAAAGAGACAATTGCCCGAGTAGAAGTTGCTCAAACCCTCGTTTATGGGGATGTTGGGATTGGCGCCGTTGATCAAGCCGGGAAGACCAGGCGTGAAGGCAATGCACCAGATGATGATGGACCGCCAGTTGATTCCGTTCCAGTACCAGTAGTTGCCCTCGGGGCTCCACGAGTAGAGGTCCGACAACTTCAAGTGCTTCTTGCGGATGATCCAGAAGTCCGAGGTGATGATGGCCACGATGGGCGACATGAACACGGAAAACGACGCCATCACCGTGACAAACGTCAGCGACGTGTTGTAGAAGCGCCAGGGCTGCACCACCCACGAAAGCAACGCGGTCACCACGGCACCCCTCTTGATGTCAAACCACTGGGGGAAGAGACCCGCGAGGTCCATGCCGCCGGCAATGCCATTGCCCATGGTGTTGAAACTGAGCTGCGAGAGGCAGAACACCAACGCGGTGAAGAAGGCGGCGGCACGAGACGAGGCCAGGTAATCCTCCTCCATCCACTTTTCGATGATGCTGTTGGGTTTCCAGTACTCCTCGCCGTACTTGCCCTTCAACGCGGAGGCGGCAATCAAACCAAACAACGGAATCACCAGGCCCACCACCATGTTGGAGATGATGGTGCCCCACGCCGACAGCCATGGCTTTTTGGAGAATCTGGTGTAGTCACTCTGGTTGGTGACCCCGGCGGAGATTCCGCCGTACCACGAGGAAATGCCGTAGATCCACGCCCACGCCCGGGCCGACGACGAAAGCGATTCCCCCGAGCTCATCAAGGGGCCGGCGCCCCCGTTGGTCTTGACACACCACGCGAGAATGCCCACCATGGCAAAGAAGGTGAGAATGCACGTCACCATGAGCAAGTGGTTCAACCGCTCAGGCTTGATGAAGAGAAGCGGGATGCTGATCGCCTGGAAAATGACGAAACCAACAAGGTCCCGCGTGGTCATGGCTGCCAGGTCAGGAAGGGTGTTTTTCATGTTCATGTACGAGCGGCTCCACGAACTGATGATACAATTGAGGCACTGCGATCCAAGGTACGCCTGCGACCCGAACCACACGATGGAGAGAATGATGCGAATGACAATCCCGATCCATGCTCCTCTGATTCCAAACACCACCCGCTGCGACACGGTGTAGCCAATGTGGAAGTACCCGCCGGGGGCAGCATTCAACAACGCCAACGCACTGATGATGGCATTGCCAATGATGATGATCCCCATCACCTCTCCCACGGGGAGACCAAGCGACAAGAGTGACAGCGCCCCGGACCACCCGGTGATGGTGACATTGGTGATGGACCAGTACCACATGAACAGCCACTGCCCCCAGATGCGGCGCTCCGGGCCCATGGGCACGATATCCTTGTTTTGGAGGGTGTCGGTGGTTCCCTTTACTCTCAAAAAGTCCATTGGCGCCACTGTGCCGGCCAAAGGTATTTATCCACAATGGTGCCAATTGCAACCACTGATAGCGCATTGTGCTATCGCGGGGTTTGCGCGTGTTGCCAATCAGGGAAGGAATTTCCGCACGGCTGCAAATGGCCAGATGCACCGGTAGTTCCCCATTGGGAAGTCATCCAGGCAAAAGACCGTTTGGTCAATTTGGATCTGGCGTGCCACAGCCCCGTGGCGCACTACAAGCGACGGGTGTCGGGACAAATATCCCGACACTGATAAGGCCGATTCCGCGCGCTTGCGCTCCCCACTATAACAGGCGTCCCCACACCCTTGATCCGCAATGGGCTCTCTTCTTATTGGAATTGATGTTGGTGGCACCAACACCGACTCGGTGCTCTTGGATCCGTCGGCATTGACCGCTTCCCACCGTGGCGTGTTGGCGTGGCACAAGGCTGCCACCACCCCAAAAGTGGAGGACGGCATCACCGATGCCATCTCGCAATTGTTCAAGCAAAGACCCGAGTACTCCCACAAGGATGTTTTGGCCGTCACCATCGGAACCACCCACTTCATCAACGCCGTCATTGAGCAGGATCGTGGGCGGTTGGAGCCAGTGACGGTGATTCGATTATGCTCCAACTACTCCAAGGGTGCGGGTCCGTTCTCGGACTTTCCGTCGGGGTTGGCCAATATTCTCAATGGCGGTGTTCACTATGTTGCGGGAGGCAACCGTGTGGATGGGACGGCCATCCAGAGCCTCGATGAAGAAGCAATTCTTGCTGCTGCTGAAGAATCGAAGGCAAAAGGCATCAGCGCATTCGCAATTGTGGGCATCTTCTCCATTCTCGACAAGAAGCACGAGCTCCGTGCCGCCGAGCTCGTTCGCCTGGTGATTCCCGATGCCAACATTGCTTGCTCGCACACAATCAGTGGCATCGGGTACTTGGCTCGCGAGAATGCCACCATTCTCAACGCCGCCATCATGTCGTTCGCAGCCAACATCATGCGCAGTTTCATTGCCTCGGTGAAGAACCTCGGGTTCTCGTGTCCCGTGTTGCTTAGTCAGAATGACGGCACCATCACCAACGATGCGTTCAACACGCCGATCCGAACGTTTTCGTCGGGGGCCACCAACTCCATGCGTGGAGCGGGGTTCCTCTTCTCGCGGGATAGAACCCACAAGGGCGAGTCGGTGATTGTGGTGGACATTGGCGGAACCACCACCGACGTCGGGTTGCTCTTGCCCTCTGGCTTTCCTCGACAAAATGCCTCTCACTCAGTGGTGGGGGGTGTCCGTATGAATTTTTCCATGCCCCACACCGAGAGTATCGGCTTGGGGGGTGGGTCCATTGTCAAGTATGACGAGACTTCACTCACGGTGGGTCCAGAGAGCGTGGGGTCTGACATCACCACCAAGGCAAAGGTATTCGGGGGTGACATCAACACCGCCACCGACTTGACTGTAGCCGTCACGGGAGAAGAAGTGGGGAAGTCCGATAACGTCAAGGGCCTATACTCCGAGGGTGTGCAGAAACGCTTCAAGAAAGTTCTCAAAGACAAAATCGAAAGGGTCATTGACCAGATCAAGGTCAGTCCCGAGCCCCTCCCGGTGTTATTGGTTGGCGGAGGCGCCTTCATTTCGCCGTTGGAGCTCAAGGGTGCATCCAAGGTGATTCGACCCCCCTTTGCCGGGGTTGCCAATGCCATTGGCGCTGCCCTTGGCAAAGTGTCTGCTGTCATCGAAGTCATCGAGCCAGTATCAGGCGACGCCGAACGCAATGCCGTGTTGGACCGCTTGAAGGCACAAGTCAGACAAGATATCCTCGACAAGGGCGCCTTGGAATCCTCCATCGAGGTCATTGACTTGGTGCATGATCCCGTGCCGTACGTGGACCGCATGTACTCGTTCCGCATCAAGGTGGTGGCCGACGTCGACTACACCAAGGTGGCCAAGGCATTCGACATGGCCAACGGCGACCAGACTGGTGCAACAAGGGCGGTGTACAAGCAAGCCACTTTCAAGGACGACGAGATTAAGGCGGTGGACAACCCTCCCGTCGACTACGAATCGTACCGGCCCAAGGTGGTGAACCGCCAGTGGCTTCTTTCCGAGGTGGACCTCGAGTTCTTGCGCATCGGTACCTACATCCTCGGGTGCGGAGGAGGCGGCGTGCCATACGCGGCGTACCTCGAGGCCAGAAACCTCTTGAGAGCGGGCGACACCATGAAGGTCATCAGCATCAAGGATGCACCGGAAACCAACAAGCACGGCCAGCCGGCAGCGTACATCGACGTGGGGTTTGCCGGTTCGCCCACGGTCAGTGAAGAGCAGCTTGCTGGACTCGAGCTCATGGACGCGTCCAAGGCCCTCTTTGAATTGATGGGGGTGGAGGCCGACGGGGTGTTTCCCTTGGAGATTGGCGGTGGCAACGGGTTTCAGGGCCTCTTGACAGGCACTTCCTCTCGGCTCAACCTTCCCGTCATTGACGCCGACTTGATGGGCCGGGCGTACCCCTTGGGGTCGCAGATCCTCCCCTGTGTGGTGTTGGACCGGCGCTTCATCGAAAAGTGTGCTGTGTCCGACGGAAACGGCAACCAGATCATCATCACCGGGGCCCAGAGCGACTTCTACGTTGAAAAGATGATCCGGGCGGCGTTGGCGGAGATTGGCGCCCATGTCGGCGCGGTCAACAACCCCATGACGGCCGAGGGCTTGCGGACCATGACGGTGCCCAACACCCACTCGCAGGCGTGGCGCATCGGGCGGGCGGTGGCCATTGCCAACCAAAAGAAGCAAATCTCGGAACTTCCCCAGAAAATCTTGGACTCGATCGGTGGTGACAAGGTCGGACACAAGATCTTTGCCGGTAAGATCATCAACGTGGAGAAAAAACTCTTCAAGGGACATGTCTACGGAGAGGTGTTCATCGAGGACCCCGACACCAGAGACGTCTTGTGCATCCCGTTCAAGAACGAGAACATCTTGGCCAAGGTGAAGCGCGCCGGCTCGGACGAGTACGAGCTCCTCGCGTCGGTGCCTGATCTCATCAGTGTGTCGTACCAGGACTCGGGAGAGGCGGTTGGCTCGCCCGAGTACCGGTATGGGGTAATGGTGTTTGTGTTGGCGTTTGCCCCGTATACATTGTGGAGTAACACCGAAAAGGCGTTGAACATCGGGGGTCCCTCGGCGTTCGGGCCAGCGTTCGAGGACGTGGTGTACAAGCCGGTGGGTCAGTACGTGGATCCTGTCTCGGTCATTGATGAGTATCTGGTCATAGAATCATTAGAGTAACACAGCTTACGTAATTTTCGCGGCTCATCCCATCTCATCACCATGGCGATCAGATACTCCAAACAGAGCAAGCGCAACAAGCTGCAGAACAAAACGCGGACGGTGGAGTCGGAGGTCACCACCGACTCGGCAGCCCGCAATTTGCTTGAGAACCAGCCCAAGCTCACGCCCAAGTCCAAGGTCAAAAAGGTGCTGAAGGCCGTGGTCAAGAAACAACAGGCCAAGATAAGGCTTTACGGAGCGAAGAACGGCAAGCAGTACAACGAGCTGCAGCTCGATGTCCCCGTGTTGAACCGGGCCATCATCCCTGGTGTCAAAATCAAGTCCGGAAAAAAGGGCAAGAAGTTCATTGCGGACGACGACAAGCTTTTGTTGAACCGTCTTGTCAAGTCCATCAACGACAAGCACGACGTTGTGAATGAGTCCAAGTTGGAGAAGAGCAGACGATTGGAGGAGTTGCGGGAGCTCAAGCGGCAGGAAATCGAGAGAAAGGAGCAGGAGAAGATTGACAAGTTGGAAGGCAAGAAGAGCGAGTTGAGAAGCAAAGCATCGTTGGCGCGTGCTGCCAGAAGGAAGAACGCCAAGGCCCGCAGAGTGGAGGACGACGACACGCCCAAGGGCAAGAAGTCTGTTTCTTTTGCATGATTCCCGAGTGAGGAACACCACGAGCTACATTGTTAGATGAATGATGATGATCATACAGGATGTCGTAGGTATATACGGGGTGGATTGTCCACGGAATATGTACATGGTCGGTGAATTGATGAGGCACCACTGTCAGAAGTAGACGGCCCTTCTGCGCTGGCGCAAGATTCTCTCTCTGATACGGGAGTAGTAGAGACCGTAGCCCAATCCCGCCACGCATCCGCCAATGTGGGCCGCGTAGTCGTGGCTGCCCTTTCGAAGGACGATGCCGCCGATGTTGAATGCAATGGAGCCCAAAAACACCCACCACGCTCCGCCGGGAACGGGAATGAAGAACAACGCGATGGGCGCCTTGGGAATGAGGTAGGCAAACGTGCCGAATACCGAGAAGATGGCGCCCGACGCCCCGAGCGATCCGACGGCCAACGAGCTGCGCATGATCACGGGCACAAGGAGCGACACGAACGACGCCACCACCGCCGAGTTGAGATACATCACAACGAAGTTGCTGACGCCAATCATGGCAATGAGCGACGACCCGAACGAGTGGAGCACAAACATGTTGACGAGAAGGTGGGTGGGCGATTGGTGGGAGAACGCCGCCCCCAACATCGACCAGTACGACCGGAGGCCTTCCTTGACGATAAGGCCGTATCTCTGGAGGTAGCGGGACGCCTGGGGGCTTCTCCACGCCAAGCACACCGCGGCGTTGATGCCGATGATGGTGTAGATCATCAGCGAGGGGTACTTTTTGAATATGGCCAACGGCGTGTAGTTGAACAATGGCGGTACTAGCACGGTGGTGCCGATGCAGAAGGCCACCGTGAAGAGGCCGGGGCGGATGAGCTTGCCCCACTGGATGTGCTTGTAGTGGCGAGCGGCATTGTAGGAGGATGCGGATCTGAAATTGGAGCGGACCTTCGCCTCAAACTTGGGGAACTTGAAGGACGACTGAAGAACGGGACGACTGTTGACGACGGACCGGCCCAAGATGGTGGCTAGGGGCGACCGAAACGTGGGGAACTTCATGGTGTAGCGCGCAGACGTGACTGCGACCCGTGCGCATCACGTGACCGACCCACTGGGCGAGGTCCTGCACAACATCAACGGTGAAAAAAAACTTCCCTCCATATCACCATGTCCACTGAAGCCGCTGTTTCGTACGCTGCCTTGATCTTGGCCGACGCCGAGGTCGACATTACTTCCGACAACATCCTTTCCATCACCAAGGCTGCTGGTGCCAACGTTGACAACGTTTGGGCTGATGTCTACGCCAAGGCCCTCGAGGGTAAGAACTTGAAGGAGTTGTTGTTCTCCTTCGCCGCCGCTGCCCCAGCTGCTGGTTCTGCTCCTGCTGCCGGTGGTGCTGCTGCTGCTTCCGGTGAGGCTGCTGCTGCTGACGAACCTGAAGAGGCTGCTGAGGAGTCCGACGACGACATGGGTTTCGGATTGTTTGACTAAACATATAGCATCACAATACAGGTTAATATCGAGAGATGTAGAGGAAGGAAGGGCAAATGCATTTGCACCATGAGCTTTTGTCTGAGAATAGGTGGGCAACGGCTGTCAAGTGGTGGCTAGACACGAAAGCAAGCGCAATGGATTGCAGGGCTACCCGCAGGAAGTCTGACGTTTTGGGTAGGCTTATGTTGCACACTTTGAGCGGCTGCGGCGGCAGTATGAGCTGGCAAGGATTAAGCTAAGGCAACTTGAGCTACGGCAAGTGGGCTGCAACGACAAATGTGTACAACAGTTATACCATCGTTGGTCCGCTCGGAGCCTGACACACATCCAGGGTACCGATTGGGCCACGCGAGACGGATGATGTCAAGCTCGGCCGAACCCCACGCACCCGCCACAGGCGAGGCTAGGCCCGATCTAGACGCACAGCAACTGGCGAGTGCTCAGCAATCCGAATATGCGCGGGGGTTTGACAGCGTGAGTGATTTCGGATCGCACCCCCGGGCCGAGCGATGGAGCTAATGCCTCGGCCAGGGAGTTGACAATTGACGGAAAGAACGGGCCGGTCACTACGGCCGACCCACGGAGGCGACTTGGAGGCAAGGGGCCATCCCACTGGGTAGCAGAACCATTTGGACAACAGGGTAGTTTCTCTGCGCTGCATGGAGTCGTCTGGAACCCCACGGGTCGAACCTGGTGGAATGCGCCGGAGCCGTTGGCATCGGCCGAGCCGGGGTTAACCAGAATCCCGGCATGGGCCCGGCTCGGCGCGCACAAAATTCTAGGCCGCGTTTCCGAGCGATTACCTCATTCATCTTCCCCGAACACCTTTGCCGCTGACGTGAGACACTGACTAATGCGATACGCAGTTACAAATTGTGAGTCAACAAAGGGGTACGAAACAAACATCGAGTGACAAACTTGTGATGGTTTCTGGTTGGGATGGCCATGCGCTTGGTCCGGCCATGGGCCGGTGGCCTGGGCCTCGTGGTTTTGCTTGGTCGCTTGGCCCGGCTATAAGCTCGGGTGTGCTTCGGTGAAAACGCGGCCGCAACGCAGGCCCCGCGCTCGCAACCGCTCGGTGCATTTGTCATAGCCGGCTTGCGGCCGATGAGTAATCTAGCAGTATATATACACCCTGGCGTCCCCCTGATTCGGACTTCATCATGACTTCCTACTCCGAATCATTTGTTTTGGCCTCCAAGGTCAGGGCCAAGCTCACCAAAGAAGCAGCCAACCCCAAGTCCAGTCTCCGCAGTCTTGTTCTCCAGGCCAACATGTTGGATAACATCATGGATCACATCAGCCACGAGGCCGAAAAACGCAAGGCCTCCACCGCCGTGAAGTTCTCCCTTCCTCGCAAGCCATCCACAACCGTCAACAACGGCGGCGCCAGCATCACCGAATACGAAGTCGACTCCGACAGCGACGACGACTACTACTCCGACAGTGATAGCGACAGCGACAGCTACTACTATTCGTCAGAAGAAGAAGACGATGACGAGGGCCTCGAGTTCGTCATTGAAACCACACAATCCGCATCATTCAAGCAACTACCATCCATCAATCTCTCGCTCACCACCATCGAGGAGGAATCTGAATCCTCCGACCTGCATGACTCTCTTCCCGAACTCTCACGGTCCACATCACTAACCGATTCGGAAAGCGAAGATGAGATGGCCGAGTGCAAAACCCATCTCATCGAGCCACTGCATCACGATAAACCGTCATTGTTTAGATCTTTGCCGGTTCTGCAAGTGTACTGATGGCGCGGGCGCCTTATGATTTATGATAGACGAATGCATGTATATACGACAAGGATATTCTGAATTCATGGATGAATGCATGTATATACGACAATATGAGATGGCTGTGTGGTTGTCTTAGACACCGCACGTGCTTACGTCAGCGCGTGCGCGCAGCCAGGGTCTTGGGTTGCGGCCCGCGCAACTGTGACCAAGATCGTTAGGCCAAGCACCACCCCCACCGCGCTAAACCAGTGTGCCAAGGTCCGCACGTAGTACTGGCCATACACACACTCGCGGGCAACTTTGCCCATGATGTGCGGGGGAAGAGGGATCACGGGTCCATCGTAAATCACCTCAGGGGTTTTCAGGGTCATGGCATAACGTGATTCGGCGCCATGACCCATCGCCTCGCACGAGTGGGCGCGAGCTGTATCGTACGAGGCGCTTTTGTGATGGGCCTTTTCCGACTGCGCTCGATACTGGTTGAGTTGCGACCTGTATCTGATTTCCTTGGGTCGTCCTCGTGCAAGGCTTTCATATGAGGGGGGAGATGCGGACGGGGGCTCGTCCGCGTGTTCAAGAGAGACTTTATCAAGTTCCATTTTGCCACACACGTCGGAAACATCGATGGCCTTAGCATAAGGCTTATCGCCATACTCGGGGCACTCGATGGACTCGATCTCCGATGGCTCGCTATCGGGAGGTGGCGCTTGCTTCTTGTGTTTGAGCTTATCTCGCCAGGTGCGAAATCGGTGGCGGCGGCGGAACCGGAGCCGTCGTAGCGACGAGTCCGGGGCGAGGGTGATTTTCATGAAAAAGGAGGTGGATGAGAAAAAAATCACCAGAGATACCCGCCTTCACCTGGTTACAGGTGGACCGCGCGGGCCCACCCACCTGGACCCGTTTGTCGCCCGCGCTCGCTTTGCTCGCTCGGTCGTCGAGTGCGAGACATCGCCATATATCCCCCCACACCTTGGCACGTTGCGAGCGAGTGCCGATCGGTAGCTACTTTCCAACTTAAAATGGTAATTCCATTTGGGGCCAAATCCCGATCAGGCACCTTATCGTGTGACGTTGTCCACTCGTTACATTTCGGTACGTTTCATTGTTGGGCCGCGAGAATTCCCGGACCGGCCCACTTGTGCCCCAAACGGTGGTCCCCACACCGGCCAACCTCCATGTTGCATCAAGGCGAAAGGAATTGATGATGTTGGCATCCATTCCGGCATTACCCTTCTGTCCACGTGTAATACCGTAGGCTGGTTCTAATTGGGTACGTAGTGTCCCTCGGGCTCTTTTGTGCATCCAATCTCGATGCGGACAACCTTCCCTTTTTGCACATCCCACGTGTGGTCTTGACCAGAGCTTTTTCGAAGCTCACCTCTACCAAGTGTCCCCATCACGATGATGTCGTCGTATCCCAGTCCCCCCAGGTTACATTTTCTCTCGCGCCGTATCGCTGTCAAGATCTGGTCTTGGCATGCACCCGCTCCACCCAAAGGGGAGCGATGCATCCGCACGTCACGTGCCGTCTCCACGTTCCCCTTTTGGTCTAATTGAAGTTCCGAGTATTTAAGGCCCCCATTCCCATGCCATTGTCCCACCATGGTTTCCTTCTCTAGCCTTCTCACCCTCGGGCTCTCTCTCGTTTCCAACAACCAATTCCGTGACGTCGCGGCTCCGGAGCTCGCCGCCAGGGAACAGTACAACCTCGTCAAGTACTTGGCTGCCGCTGGACCTTACATCCAGAACCCCGGCTACGGAATAAGCACCGATATCCCAAACCAGTGTACTGTTGAACAGGTTCACTACTACTCTCGTCATGGAGAACGGTTCCCCGGTATTAGTGCTGGTAAGAGTCAAAAGGCCACCGTTGACAAGCTTCAGAATTACAACAAAACCATTGTGGGTCCTTTGGCGTTCTTGAACAACTACGAATACTACGCCAATGAAGATCTCTACGAGTACGAGACCACCCCTTCCAATTCGGAAGGTCCTTATACCGGCTACGACACCTTGGTGAGAGCCGGCTCGTCGTTCAGAGCAAAGTACAATGACTTGTATGACGCCGACACCGAGCTCCCTGTGTTTGTCGCTGCGTCGGCCCGGGTGGACCAGTCGGCGGTTTTCTTCTTGCAAGGATTCTTCAACGAGGATTACTCCGTCGACAAGTACAACAAGGTGGTGGTGAGCGAAAACAAAACCTCGGGAGTCAACTCGCTCACCCCAAGATGGGCCTGCAACAACTTCAACTCAAGCTCCAATGCGGCGTACGTGAATGGGTTCAACGCCTCGTACATTGACAACATTGTCGACCGTCTCACCAAAGACAACAAGGGTCTCAATGTCACCAAGAGCGACGTCAACAACTTGTTCCTGCTTTGTGCGTACGAGCTCAACTCCAGAGGTTACTCGCCCTTTTGCAACTTGTTCACCCAGGACGAGTGGGTCACCTACGGATACCAAAACGACCTCAACTTCTACTACACTTCGGGCCCTGGCGGCAACTACACCACGGAAATTGGCTCGGTGCAAGTCAATGCGTCCTTGGCCTTGTTGAAGGACGACGATGCCGACAACAAAATCTGGTTGACCTTCACCCACGATACCGACATTGAGATCTACCACGCGGCGTTGGGGCTCTTCGACACCATCAACCCCTTGCCCAACGACAGAATCGAGGTGAGAGACGCCTACCACCACGTGGACATCGTGCCCATGGGTGGACATACCATCACCGAGAAGCTTCGGTGTGGCGACGAGGCGTACGTGCGGTACATCATCAACGACGCGGTGATTCCCATTCCTGGATGTTCCGATGGACCGGGCTTCTCTTGTGAGTTTTCCAAGTACGAGGACTACATTGACGAGAGAATCGGCCATGTGGACTTGAAGCAAGACTGTGATGTCCCCGATGACGTTCCTCAAGAACTCACTTTCTATTGGGACTACGTCGATGGCCAGTACAACGGCACCAGTCCCCGTACCACGGCCTAATTGAAAGTATGGTTAGTAGTTGATTGATTTGTGAAAAGTTCGTACTTCCGTAATTCTCAATTTTGCAGCAATTTGTCTGAAATATAAGTAAATTAAATTTCGATTGGGCGTATTTCTATATCCCGCTTGGTTGGCTCGTCTCCAAACTTGGGCCAGCCCAAGTACCCGTGCCACGTATGAGAGTAGAAAGTTGTACGATCATATGGTTCCAAGGGCCAGTCGTTCCGCAACCGATCTACAAGGTCAGGGTTGCTGGTGAAAGGACGCGAGAATGCAATGAGCGTCCGGTCGTCGAGATCCTGGTGCAAGTTCTCGTAGTGAAGTGGCTTGCCGTTGACTACACGGACTTGGGTAGAGGGCACCTTCTCCAAGTCGGTGTAGTTGGTGGCATACCCACCTGCTCGCACCACCACACCCAGCCATGTCTTGAGAAGATTGTCATTTGAATGGTCGAGAACTGGGGCAGCGTCTCCCAGGCCCAGCACCCGCGGCTCCACGATCAGCACGTAGGCGATTTCTGCGCCGTTCTTTTTGCGGCGCTCCAATTGCCCGAGAATGTACTGACAGAATTGGTAGGCGGGGTGCTCGGCACACGGCACCGTGGGGTAGTTCATGCCGTTGTGAGTGGACCACGGAGCTATCCGGATGGCCACGCGGTCGGAACCAATTCGGGCCGCCACCTTGTCGAGGGTCTCGAGGAGAAAGCGGGCCCGATTGGCCACACTTCCCCCATATCGATCTGTTCGAAGGTTGGTTAACGGCGAGAGAAACTGCTCGAAGAGAAAGCCTGAGGTGCAGTGGAGCTCCACCACGTCGAAGCCCGCCTTATCGACGGCATTGACTGCACCGGTGACAAAGTCCTGTTGGATGGAATCAATTGCCTCGAGCGAGAGTTCTTCCAACTCAATTCCCCTTTCGAGGGCCCTCTGGCGCTGTTGCTCACTCACATATACTTTGGACGGAGCCACAAAGCCTGCCCCGTGGTTCTGCACCATCAGCATGAGGCTCGTTCGGCCCGGTGCAAAGAGCTGGAGCGCAACCACCGACCCGTGCCGATGCATGGCATTGGTGATTCGGCCTAATGCCTTGCACTGGGCATCAGACCACACCCCACATTTCCAAGGCACGAGTCCCGACCGGGGCGACACCAATGTGGACTCAAACACAATGAGGCCCGCCTTGGATCCGGCCGCACGGGTTTCATAGTACTCCAACATCAAATTGGACGGGAGAAACTCCACCAGGCGGGACCGCGACGTGGGCGCATGTACGATGCGATGCTGGACGACCCGCCGGCCAATCTTGATCGGGCGAAACAAGGCGGAGAGCATGGCCAGAGGATCGCGGATTCCGAGATTTTTCGAGCCGCTCACCAGGCCGAAATAGGACATGGTTCCGATGTGAGCATCCCCAGAATTTCCACAGTCATGTCCCAGCCAGAGCTAGAGGCAGCAGAGGCCTTGCTAGAAGAGAACGGCACCGACTTCGACACCCAGAAACACACCGCCCACGTGGTGGAATTCGAGGGGTCCACGGTCCATATCGACACCAATGTCTGGCGACATAGCACCAAGCTCAAGTTCCAGGTTGTGGTGGGGTTTGGGGTATTCATTCTCTTTGGACTCAGCGAACTGACGGTGGGAGCGTTGATTCCAGAGCTCCAGACCCACTACGGTGTCAACGATGCGTCTGTCAGTTACGTCTATGTCATGTGTACCGCAGGCTACATTTCGCTGGCAATCTTGATCTCCAAGACCCACGGGTTGTTGGGCATTCGGGGAGCATTGATGCTCGAGTGTGCCATCATGGCGTTGTGCTGCTTGGTGGTGTCGACGGCCCCGCCCTTCTGGTTGGTGGTTGCGGTCTACTTCCTCAATGGGTTTGGCTACGGCGGGCTCGATGCGTCGTTGAACTCCTTCATGGGCAATCTCGCCGACTCCAACCCCATTCTCGGCATTCTCCATGGGTGCTACGGAATCGGGTGCATGACGTCCCCCCCGGTGATCTCGTACCTTTTGTATAAGGAGCACAATCCATGGCCATGGAACCGATACTACGTGCTTCTCGCAACGATATGTGCTGCGTTCGTGGTGTTGTTCTCGGTGACATTCCGCCACGAGACCCCGGCCAAGTACAAGTACACCACCACCATGCCACGGGACGTCGAACTCGACGACTTGAGCGACGCCGACTCCTCCACCGCTGACCTCAAACTCAACCGCAACGCCACGTTTGTCGATGCCATCAAGTCCAAGGTGGTGTGGGTGTTTGCAACCATGATGTTCATCTACCTTGGCGGAGAAGCGTCATTCGGGTCGTGGCTCATCACCTTCCTCATTCGTATCAAGAACTACAGCCACCGCCACGCCTCGCTCATGGCGTCGTCGTACTGGCTGGGTCTCACCCTCGGCCGCATGGGCTTGGGTTTCGCAACCGCCTACTTCTTCCGCAGCGAGCTCACCGCCAACCTCACGTACATCACATGGGGCACGACAGGGTACTTGTTGTTCTGGTTGTTGTCACTCACCGACCAAAAGGCGTTGCTCTACATATTAACGTTCATTACTGGCGTTGGTGTCGGGCCCATATTTCCTGCCAGCGTCGTGGCAGCAATGAAGGTGCTTCCCTCGAACTACCACACCGCCGGCGTGGGGTTCATCTGCGCCTTTGGGGGCGCCGGCGCCGCGGCCGTCAATTATCTGATTGGCGCCATAGCACAATCCAGTGACTTCGGGTTGCGCATCTTCCCGTTGGTGGTGATGGCGTTGTATGTGACGCTCTTGTGTATGTGGGTGGTGACGTCTCGACATTTCCGCCTGAGCTTCTAACGAATAAATAACCTCTGGAAGGAATTGAAAGGGTGTAGTTGGGGATCGCTCAAATCCCTAGAGGGCACCGCCTTGGGCCGCCCACTCGGCAGGGGTAAAGCCCTTCTGGGTGAATGCATGGATCGTGGCAATTTCCTCCTTCAATGATGAGTTGACCAAGCGATGTCTCTTGAGCTTATTCATGCCCTCGAACGCCAGCGAAACAATCACCACGGCAAATGCCTGGCCACACCCTCCAGACATATCCTCCACCTGGACCAAGGACGCCTGGAGCCGCTCCTGGATAATGTCCTTCAATGAGTCTGCCGTCAACATTGGGAAGAAAATGTGCGGCGCTGACGTAAGCGCTATTACTGAATTATGTATTGCCGGCACTAGACGTTGCCGGTTTCGCCGTGATGTTCGTTATGTACCTTCAGATGCCCTCTTCTGATGGTGTTTGTTGTGGGAATGGTGTCGGAGCTGACTTGTCTTTGGAAGTTGGAGAACGGAGCCGGGTTTTCCTTGAGGGTCTTTTCAATCTTGGCCATCACCTCCTTGGACGATACTGCATTGTCCTTGGTGAACTGACACTTGTCAAAGAACAGTTTGATGTCAGAGGGAATCACACAGAGCTCCTCGTGGATCTCGATGAGCTGGTTCACCACCTCAATGCCCAAGAAGTACGTCTCTCCCGTCAGCGGAGGAGCATCGCTCTCGGTGGATTGTTTGGAGTAGAGAATATTGGGCGAGATCACCGTGGCCAAATTGTGGATGTCCATTTTGGATCCGGTCTCCTCGTCAATTTCCGCAAACGAAGCCACCCAACTGAGAAAGTAGAGAAGCACTTCAACAAGATTGCGGTGGCTGCGTGGAAGCAAGCAGTACGTCAACTGAAGGAGGCGTTTTTGCTTGACAGGGTCGCTCTCACGTTGAGATGCAATCCAGAGCTCGTAGAGGTGGAATGTCAACAACGGGTTGGGCAAGTCCCGCAACCACTTCTTCATGAGGGCCGCCAACTGCACCGCCGTCTGGCCCGTGAAGTCGGGCGATCGGAGGGGGTTCTTGTTGATTTGGTCGGTGAGTTCTCGGAGCTTCTTGATGTTACCGTTGAGCCGGAAGATCCCCTCCACCGACATGTCCTTCTGTCTCAAGGCATTGATGACATCATCCACCACAATGGGAATGCGGAGTTTGGAGGGGCCCACTCCGAGATCCGAGTCCACGCCGTACTTCTTCGTGAGCTCACGCAAGTCGACGCCGAACACGCCCGCGGCCTTGTTCTTGGTGTCGTTGTTAAATTTGAACTTGTCCCAGAATCCTCCACCCTTCTTGGGGGTCTGAATGTGTGAGAGAAGCTCCTCTTTGTTGAATCGATCGGGACAAAGCTCCAAAATCGCCTCGATGGCAATGTGCCGCATGATGAAGTGGTCGCCCTTGGTGAGCTCGGAGTAGTACTCGTGCTTCTCCGGGACATTGACGCTGGGACTGGTTCCTCCATTCTGTTTCTCCGGGGTCTTGGTCCCGCTGGCAGCGGCCACCGTCTTGACGGGTTGCAATGGCTTATTGCGCTGATAAAGGGAGTTGTGATGCTTGAAGGCATTGGGCCGCTGTTCTCGGGCCTGCTCGGCAGCCACAATCCGAGGAATGTCATCCAACGTCAAGGACTTCTCGTTCTTGAGAAGGTCAGACGTCCGATCAAGATGGCTATTCGTCAACGCCCTCGTGGGCTCGTCTCGAATGAGAAGCGACCGCTTGTGAGAGAGACCCTGCTCCTGGCGCTTGACCTGGAAGTTCTCGTCGTCGTGGGCCACGTACGACATGTGCGACAACTTGCGCTGGCCCGGTACCCTGGCGTCGTCGGCCTCCTCCACCAATCCTTCGTCGTTGGTCTGGTGCTCGCTGGCGCGGACGGCCTCGGGGGTCTCGACAATCACCGACTTGCGGGCGTTTTGCTTGATGGAGTTGGAAAGCTTTTGGCTCTGGCGCTTGGTGCGGAGACGGGTGATGTCGTCAAGGGTGTTCAGGTAGTTGGATTCCTGGGCCGATTCCGCGGTCAGCGGGAGTCGGCCGTGCTCGTCGCTCATGACACTCTTGGACCGGTAGAGCGCAATCTTCAAGAGATAGATGAGTTGCGAGAGATCACTGATGTACTCGAAGGTTTCCACACCCCCACACGCTCGACAGAGAATGGCGTTATTCCACCCAAACACCCCCAACTCGGACTTGTTGGAAAGAGCACGGTGACACTTGGCACACGAGAAACACTGGAGGTGCCAGCGCCGGTTGCCGTGGCGAATGCACAGCTTTTCGATGCTCTTCAGACACCCGGCACACGCGTCGGTGGCATTGCCGGGGATATTGAGGGAGTGCAAGTCGGTGGTGGATTCATATGCCTTGGCGGCCATTAAGAACTGGTCGGTGGCAGCGGTGGTGCCGAATACCTTGTTGAGTTTGAGGGCATTATTCAAGCCAATCCGAATGAGAAGCTTGAGGTAGTGGGCACACCCGGTGATGACGGAGAGAAGCTCCGCGGAGAGAGACCCCGACGAGTTGATCTGGCCCGACTTGCGCAAAATGGCAAGGTAGCTCATGATCTTGCCGGAGATGTTTCTGGGTTCCTTTCGAAGCGGCTGGAAGAGTGAGTTATCTTGTTCAAGAGAAGTGACGGAGCTCGCACGCTCCTGGTGGGGCTCTTGCACCTGCAGACAGAGATCCACAATGATGTCGATGGCAGCAAAGAGCACCTCCACGTTGAGGATAAGGCGACCCGTCGACACCAAGCCGCTCTCTTGGTTGCCCGTGCACGCGTGTAGAAGCATGTCGGAGATGCACAGGGCGGTGTTTTCCTCAAACCCAGAGAGCGTGAGCCAACAGCTCATCACCGTGGACTCGATCTGCTCCTCAATGGCTAGAAGCACCTTGGGGTCGATAGACTCCTCGGGCAGTTCTATCACCAGGAGGTTTTGTAGATGGAAACGATTCTGTAGCCCCACCAGATCGGCGGTCACACACACATTCCAGAATTTGTGCACCATGTAGCATTCCGGGTGCCATTGCTGATTGCGGCCACCACGGTACAACTCGACAAACTGCTTGACGATGGAGGAGTGACACCCCTCGCAGTGCGACGCAAAGAGCTTGCTGTAGTGATAATGACAGTAGATGTTGCTTTCGTGCTCGTAGTAGCTTTCATCGCTCTCAAACACCTTCAGGCACACGGCACATCGAAAATGCTCGAGATGGTACTTGTTGCCCAATGCGGTGATGTAGGGCCCTCGGAGCGCTTGCTTGCAGTTGAAACAAATGAGATCCAATTTCTTGAAGTAGTCATACTCACATAGAGCCACGGTGTCGCCGTTGAGGTCGTGGGGAAAGAATTTGGCCAGACACGGCGTGCCACACTCGTGGCACGTGAAGCAGTGGACGTGAAAGGCGTTGCCTAGTGCCCGGACAAACTGGCCGGTGATTTCGAGGTTGCACTTTTTGCAAGTTTTCTTCTTCTTGATGCTTTTGCGTGAGGTGAGTCCTTTTGGTTGTTGATTGGAAGGGTGGGAGTGGGTATCGTTTCTTCGAGGATGGGAGGGAGACACGGCAATCAGATGGCGTTGGGGTTTTTCTTGTTGTTGCTGCTGCTGCTGTTGGGGTAGTGGGGGGATTAGGGTCTGCCAGTTGGAGCTCTGTCGCAGAGACAGTCGCGAGTGGGAATGCGGCGGCAGCAGGGGGTTCCCGTGGCTATGGCTTCTTGTATGACTGGGACGGTGGGTAGGGAACGACGAGGGACCAAAGGAGTGTGGTTGGGGAGTGGCCGACGCTGGGGGCCGGGTCAGACGAGAGGGCGGTTCGGTGGGCGGGACTGGGGACCCGCCGTTGAATACGAATTCGTGCGACGACATGGCAAGCGGCCTCGCTGAGTTCAAGGACAGGGACAAGGAGATCAGCCGGTTGGAGGAAGGGAGTCTTTAATTTTTTGAGGGCCGTGGGGATTTTTTTTTTGGAAGTGACAATTAACTCTAAAAAAAGCCACCGATTGGGACAAATCAGCAGGTAACACCCGGCGGGGATTAATGAACGACTAGGTTAAACAAAGTGGAAAGCAAAGAGCCGGGGCCTCAAGCGAACGAGAAAAAGTTTTTTGAGGAGGTTTTTTCTCGGGCCTGGTGTGGGTCAATGGGTGGACAACACGCACGGGATCAAAGTGTTGTTTTGATTTGCTTTGTTTGGGATGTTTTTTACCGATTTGGCTCGCTTTGCAGGTTGCGAGCGCGGGCCCGCACTAGTGACGTTTGACGGCGAGCGAGCGCGAAGCCGATGCGCGGGCTCACCACCTGACAAGAGTGGAGGCACCTTGTAGCTGCAGAGGCAACTGGCACCTCGATCAGGTGAAGAACGATGTCAACGTGATGACACGAAACGGCGACACCGCGTGGGACGCACGCGTCCCAATGCAGTGGGTGTAATCTTCAAATAGGGACAGGATCCGAATAGGGGAACCGTGGGCCCGGCCTCCTTCACCTCGTCTTCCCTTGCCCCTTATCTTGTGCCTTCATCTCTGCTATCTTGTGCCTTCATCTCTGGTATCTTGTGTGCCATGGCCGTGGCACTAATTTGATTTCTTTTATCCGGCTTCACCCGCCTCGCACAACATCTGGTGATGCGATTTTGCAGCCTCGGCCATTAACGGCCAGCCGTTCCATCGGGTGACACCGATCCATAAAACCACACGGATTCTTCCTTCACCCCATCAATGTCCATGTCTCTATTCAATGCAAACACCCCCAAACTCGCCTTGAGCGTCGGGGCTTATCTTGTGGCCAGTGTATCGGTGGCTACCTTGGCCCAGAAGAAAAACTTTTCCCACGTGTTTAGACAGTTGGGTTCGCATGACTTTTGATGTATATGTTGAATATATGCTATGGTGGGAACGACCGAGTTGGATGGGTCGTCGTAGAAGTAACCACAAGGTACTTCAATGCCGAGCAACACCGAGGTACCTCGGTGTTGCTGATGTATGGTCACTCATATGACTAAGTGCTGTGACTCAGTGACAAAGTGAAGATCTGACTCAGCGACTATCTCGTATTTTTCTCTTCAGTCACACTCCTTGAGCCCCTGGCCCGGGACCCTTCGCCAGAACCTCGTCTTTCCAAACAAAACCTGCCTGCTTTTGTTACGAACCTCCAAAAGGGTGTCGTGCCGTGGCAACACTTGGGGAAACACCACGTTGATGGGGGAGTCGGCGTTCTTGGTGAGAATGCACATGTAGAATATCACCTGGCCGTACCCATGGAACCCCTCATGAATCACCAAGTCTATAATGTCCGATGACGGAATGAAGGTGTGCGACGGGCCTCCGTCAAACAACCGGAAGGGCTTCTTGGAGTCGAGCTGGATGCCCACTTCCTTGATCACAACCATCGAGTCTTCAGCCCCTCGATAGCCATACACCCCAATTATGGAAAGGAGAAGCACCGGTATGACATACACCGAGAGTGGCGCCGCTTCCACCAGCAACCTGATGCTGGCCCGGCTCCCTATGAACCGCTGTATATCCTGGATCTGGTGCCATTCTCGAACAAGGTACCCAAGGTATCCGAGTAATCCTCCAATGAGGCCTGTCAACACAAATCGACGGGTTTTTTTCGCCAAAAACTTGGGACTATCTCGAACGACATATCGCACTAACTGGTTGTCGCCGGTCTCGGCATGAACTTCGAGGCGTGGGGCTGGCTTGGTCATCTTCAAAGGTAAATCATACCGTGAATTTTTGACTCAACCGAGTCAATCACGTGTACCGCCCTAATTGCTTATGTCATCTGCACCCCGGCTTAGGTGGCTGCGGAGCAGCCGCTCTACTATCTGGCACGGCCCAATTTCTTGCTGCTAGTGTCTATAGTACAGTTCACCTCTCCCGCTTCACCTCGTCGAGGGTGCCCACCACCTGCTCGTTCTTGCGAAGCTCCTTCTGCCGCTGGGCCTTGGTCATGGGCTTGGAGCCCGTGCGGATCTCAATCTCTCTCTTTCTCGACGCCTCCAAGTCGTCCTGGATGGCCTTTTCCTTCTCCTGGTTGATCTGCTCGATGTGGTCCTGGTGCTCCTCGCGAAGCCTGCGGAGCTCCTCCTCGTAGTGCTCCATGGTGTGGATGGTACTCTTACTGTCCTGACAGTACTTTTCAAAGTCGGGAGGTAGCCGCCGCTTCAACGCGAGCTCGACAATCTCGGGGAACCGCTTCTCTTCGAGCACGAACTTGGCCTTGATCTGCTTCCGTGTGCGATAAGGAAACAACTGGGCAATGAAGGTAAAGTCGGTGCCCCACGTGCTGATGGCATTGTAGAACACCACCATCTCGTCGCTAGTCCACTTGTCGGTGTGACGACGCTTCGAGTACGTGATGGACGTGACGGGGTCCGCAAACGGGTTCTCCTCCTCCGCCTCGTCACCTCTCTGCGTCAAAGCAAGGTCTCTCTTTTGCACGGTGGAGTCTTGGTTCACCTCCAACTTGCCCCCGACAACATTGAGCTGAATGCCGCTCTTCTTCTCGGGCTCGTCCTTGAACACATCCTGTGCAGCCTGCTGCTTCTTTTCGAGCTTCAACTTCTGCTCGGTGCGTTCCTGGTCGGTTTCGCCGAGACGAAGCGCTTCTTCAAACAGTATTCTTTCTGTCCGAGCCTTTAGTCTGGCCTCACGGCGCCTGATCTTCCGCTCGTCGATGATACGCTGGGCCTCCCGCGCCTTCTCATAGTGCTCGCTGAGCCCGCCAATGGCGAGGTTGGGTTTGCACAAGTCGGCCATTTTTAGGTCGTTAGAAATCTTCACCTTGGTGTAGAGTTCGAGGTCTCTCTCTTCGATAGACTTGGGCACTTGTTCGATACTGGTGATGCGGCGCTTGAGGTTCTCGGGCGCCAACGGAATGTCGTCGTCATCGTCTTCTTCCGCCGGCCGCCGCCGGAATTTGCGCAACTTGTTGGTTTCAGGGTCCACGCCAACCACAAACTCCAGGTCGTCGTTCTCGTCGCTGAGCTCGTCCTCGTGTTCCTCCGCCACCGACCTCACCTCGCGGTCCTCGCGAAGCACCGCCGCGGGCGTGGGGATGGAGAAGGAGCTCTTCTTGCGCACCGAGCTGCGCCGTCTCTTCACCGGCCGACTCAGCGGGATCCCAATCTTCATGGGCTCTTCTTCCTGGGCCAGGCCTATGGAAACAATCGACGCCAGTCGCGGCTTGAGCGGCGTGATGCCACTGAGCCGTCGGTGCGAGCGAACCAGCGAGTTGCGCCGGTGCACTGTGATGTGGTCGCCGAGCCCCGCGCCCGTCTTGAAGATATCGTTGTCGCCGTAGTCCTCATCCTCCACGCGCTTGGTGGTGTCCTTAGGATCCACGTCCTCCTCGTCGGCTTTGTTGGTAGGTGTCTCGGGACCGGAAGTCGTCTCAAGACTGGGACGAAAGCTGGGCCGCTCGGTACTGGCTGGCTCCGCCCCAACTTGCGTTGTGGGAGGAGTGGCAAGCTGGTTCTTGCGGCGGACGGGGTTCTTCTTGAGCTTGGGCGTGAAGTGACTGCCCTTCTTGACCACCGAACTCATGGGGGGTTGTTGTTAAAATGGGCGCGCACCTCCTCATCTCATCGCCATGAGGGCTACCAATAAATGGACCTGGACCGCACGCCCCGACGAATGGGTACTTCGAATTGTGCATTTTCCAACATCACAACGGGTGGTTGTCTCCACCAGTAAGGGCCAGCTCCACGTGTTCGAGCTTACGGACGCAAATCCTGTCATCTCCATCAATGCCCATGAGAGCAGTATCAATGCCATCTGCCAAGTGGGCGACACCCAGGTGGCCTCGGCGCTGACCGACGGCGTCAAGGTGTGGGATGTGCTGACGGGCAAGTTGGTGTTCCTGTTCACCAATGCAAAGAAGAGCAACTTCCTACTGGTGGCCTACCACGACCAGATACTCGCCGCGGGAACGGAGCTTGTCGGGGTGGACGCCGAGATCCACTTGTGGGACTTGAAGCACGGCGTGTTGGCGCGGTCGTTTGTGGACTCACACCACGACGACGTGACCCACCTCGAGTTCCACTCGCTGCTTCCATACCTCATGTCCGGATCCACTGATGGGTACGTGAACATTTACGACTTGAACGAATCCGACGAAGAAGATGCGCTTCACCAGGTGATCAACTTTGCGTCGATCCACTCGTGCCACTTCACCCAGGACCGCCGCATCGGCGCCTTGTCTCATATGGAGACGCTTGCATTTTACGAGCTCAACAACACCAATTACGAACAGGCGGAGGAGCCGGCACCGCACGATTTGGGCGACGTGAGGCAAGCGTGGCCCGACTGCGAGTACGTGGTGGATGTTTACCCTGCTGGGTACGCGGCTTTTGGGGCCAACTCCAGCGGGAAGCTCACGGTGGTGCCGTTTGATGCGGCAAAAGAGAGGTTTGACGTGTCACGGCCGGTGTGGTTTCCCAATGCTCATGGAGAAGAGGTGGTTCGTGATGTGTTGGTTGTGCCGGGAACAAACATTACCATAACTTGCGGAGAGGATGGGTGTGTGAGAGCGTGGGAGTTGCCTTTTGTGGTGAATAACGAAGAGAATAAGGAGCGAAAGGAAAAGAACGAAAAGAAGGAAAAGAAGGAGAAGAAGGAAAAGAAGGAAAAGAGGGAGAAGAAGGAGAAGAAGGAAAAGAAAGACAAAAAGGACAAGCACAGACACAAGAAAGACAAAAAGGACAAGGATGACGTTCGCTTCAAGCCGTACTAAGCTCTAATGTATGTAATTGATGACTATATTCTTCTTTCTCCTTTGACAATGACTGGAATCTGGCCACCGGTACTGATGGTGAATTTTCGATGTCCCAACACCGTGATGAACGCCCGGATCATGCCTGCATGGCACGTTACGTCCACCACCTCGTCGTCGTTTTCAAACACCCGCTGGAGGAAGCGATCTGCCCGCAAAAACTGCTCCCAGAATTGCTCTCTCGCATGCTTGTAGGTCTCTTCGTAGGGGATGTCCCGCTCCGGGAACCCTGGTTCAAATGCTAGTTGGGGATGCTGCGCGCTGATTTCGCTCTTGGTGGGTCTCTTGTGACAAAGGTGGATACCAATGGTCTCACGGATCAAGTCCAGCACCTCCGGGGTGGGGATGTCGATACCGTCCCAGGTGATCTCGAGCGTGTTGATGGATCTCTGGAGGGGCGACACGTAGAAACGCGTGGGTTTGGGCGCCCCAAGCTCGAGCTGCCGCTTCCATAGTTGGTTGTTCTCCTTGGCCTGGGCCACTCCCAATTGCGTGAGATCCGGGTCCGGCCCCCACACCAACTCGCCGTCGGTGCCCACGTACTTCCACTTGCTGTGCCACTCTTCCGAGGAGTACTTCGCCACCACAGTGTTGTGAACGCCCTGGCCGTGGCGGGCCAAAAACAACAACTTGTACTTGACATTGGGCGGGGCAGAGGCATTGAGGCGCGTGAGCTCGGCCACGATCTCGGGCCACGGTTTCGCAATGCCAAAGTCTTCGAGAGCGTAGTTGAACGCCATGTCATCGACGGTGGGGTCCAGCTGCTTGAAGAACCCGGAAAGTGGCTCCAAACGCCAAGGAAATTCCGCCACGGGGTACTCGGACCGCTCGAGGCGGTACGCCTCGTCCGCGTCCTCGTTGGCGTGGGCGTCGCGCCAGTCACTAGCCGTGGGTATGAGCAGCGACATGGATCTGTAGATGGGATCGGAGATGTTTTGGTGCGCGCACGCCCGACCCGAAACGGCCGCCAAAAATATTATCTACAAACATGTCCAGCGAACTCATGGACATTGATAAGCCCGTGAAGCAAGAGTCGCCGTTGCCCACGCCGGACCCCGGGGCCGACGTGGCGGAACCCAAGGAAAACGGCGACGCCAAAAGACACAAGCCCGACACCAATGGCCAGTCCAAGAAACACAACCTCATTGTGGTGGCCCCACAGAAACCCCAGCTCTTCTACACGCCCCTCAAGACAGGCTTGGTGTACGACGTTCGCATGAGGTACCATGCCAAGATCTTCACGTCGTACTTTGAGTACATTGACCCTCATCCCGAAGACCCTCGTCGGATCTATCGTATCTATAAGCGGTTGGCCGAGGCGGGTCTCATTCAAGATACGTCGTTACTGGGCGTGGATGACATTGGGCCTCTCATGGTGAAGATTCCCATCAGAGAGGCCACCGCCGACGAGATCTTGGAGGTCCATTCCAAAGAACACCTACTGTATATTCTGAGCACCGAGTCCATGACGAGAGACCAGCTTCTCGAAGAAACCGAAAAGGGCGACTCCATCTATGTCAACAACGACTCCTTCTTCTCCGCTAAATTATCTTGTGGAGGCACCATCGAGGCGTGCAAGGCGGTCATTGAGGGCAAGGTGAAAAACTCGCTTGCGATTGTGCGCCCGCCGGGCCACCACGCCGAACCCGACACCCCCGGAGGCTTCTGTCTCTTCAGTAACGTGGCGGTTGCAGCCAAGAACATCTTGAAGAACTACCCCGAGTCCGTGAGGCGGATTGTCATTTTAGACTGGGACATCCACCACGGCAACGGCACGCAAAAGTCCTTTTACGACGATGACAGAGTGCTTTACGTGTCGCTACATCGGTACGAAAACGGCAAGTTCTACCCTGGAACCAAGTATGGAAGCCACACCCATGTCGGTGAAGGGAAGGGCGAGGGCTACTCCGTCAACATCCCCTGGTCGGCTCCGGGAATGACTGACGGCGATTACATTTACGCATTCCACAAGGTGGTGCTCCCCATTCTCAGCGAGTTTGACCCGGACCTTGTCATTGTCAGTTCCGGCTTTGATGCCGCCGACGGTGACATCATTGGTGGGTGTCACGTCACCCCCGCCGGCTACGGCTACATGACCCATCTCCTCAAGGGCATTGCCAAGGGAAAGCTTTCCGTGGTGCTTGAAGGTGGCTATAACCTTGAAAGTATCAGCAAGAGTGCGTTGGGTGTCGCCAAGGTGCTTGTGGGCGAACCGCCGGAAAAGACGGTCGCCCTCCAACCGCAACTCGAAACGTTGGAGGTCATTGATGAGGTCATCAAGGTCCAGGCCAAGTACTGGAAGTGCATGAAACCAGGCAACTTGTCGTCGCAATTCGACGAGTTCTTTGACTTGCCCACCGACAACGCCAAAATCACCAACATCGCCGACCCGCTCCGCATCCACCAGGCCAACGACTTGTTCACCAAGCACCAATTCATCCCGCTCCCCATCATCAACTCCACCGACGACAAAACTACCAGTTTCTCGGTGGACTTGCCGCCGCACCCCGACGAACTTGTCATGGCCAGCGCCGACATTTACGAATGTTCCACCGTAATTGTGTGCGTGCACGATCCACCCGAGGTGTGGGCCAATATCAACTCGGTGACGGGTACCATCGAAACCAGTCTGTCGGTGGTGCTCGAGCACCCATTGGGCCAGATCATCGAAAAGGTCAATGCCGAGATCCAGGACGACAAAATCGGCTACATCGACATCAACATCCCCTCGTATGCATACGTGAAGTCCCAGGGCGACCACTCATACAACCCCACCATCTTTGCCCAGGAACTCATGCTCTACATCTACGACAACTACTTGTCGTACTTTAACAACCTCAAAAAGGTGTCGTTCGTTGGGTTCGGTGACGCCTACCAGTCGATCGTGCATCTCTACGCCAAACGCCCATCGCAAGAAATCAAGGACCTCGTGCAAGGCACGGTGGCCTTCGTCAACCGGTCCAACCTCAAGGCGTTGGTGCCGGTGATGGATGAGTCCATGGTGGATTGGTACTATAAAAACTCGGTGATCTTCACCAGTTGTCTTAATCCATGCTGGGTCGGCACATCCTCCAAGGCCGAGGACGAAACAAAACGGCCCCGCCGCAAGTTTGGCCGTGCGCTCAAGGCCTCGGGGGATGGCTTGTGGGAGGTGATACATGAACGGTTCGATGAGGGATTGGACTTTGTCCTCGACTCCATCGAGGACTTTAGTGGCAGCGATACCAGCAGTTGATCTGCTGCGATGTAATAATACTGTACCATGTAATCAAACATAGCTGGGGAACCGCTTGGAAAATTGTTGCTCTAGATCGTCAAGATCGGGAAGCGAGATCTCGCTCGAGTTGCTGAGCCGCCGGGTCACCTCGGCACGGGCAGGCGACTTGAGGTAGCCTGGCTTCTTGGGCTTTGGCGGGGGCTTTTTGTCTCGTTTGGACGAAAGCGATAACGGCACCGATGGCGGGATGTATGACTTGGGCCGGGGTCGTGTAAGATTTGCACTGGATGCAGATGCCTTGAGAACCTCCTTGTCCTTGACCAGAGGCACGTTTATGACACCAGACGACTTGAGATGCTTGGACGCGGGCTTGGCTTCTGGCTCGGGGGTGGTGGCGTGGTTGATGGCCTTCAAGTCGTCCACTTCGTTGGTGAAGCGGCCGTAGCCGGTGGCGGTGCGCTTGGGCTCCTCCTTGGGGTTCATGAGCATGGCCATGCGGCGCTGGATGCTGAGTTTGCGGACGGGTGTTTGAGAGGGTTCCTCGGACGCTTCCTTACGTGGAGCGGAAGCTTTGCGCGAGGCCGAGATGGCTCGCTTCCCGTTTTCACTCACCCGGCGAGTGGTGTCACTTGTCTTTCGCGTGGAACCCTCACTTATCTTTCTGGACGAGTTGTCCTTTTCCAACTCATCCGCCTCTGGACTCGTCCGCCTCGACCCCAACTTCCCACTGGTCTTCCGCACCGGCTCGTCGGTTTCCGGACTTCTCCTTGATCCCGTGAGCAACTGCTTGATGGACGAGATGGACGAGCGTTTGTTCTTTATACTGCCCCCCGTGTTGTTGGCGCTCACCAGGCCACCGGTACTGATTTTGCGGAGCCCGTGTTTGAAGCTCTTGAAGCTGCCACCGGTGTTCTGACGCGAAGCCGAGCCATTCTCTTCTTCCTTGGACCGAAGAAAGTCAAGCGTCGACGACGGCGTCTCGTCATACCGCAAATCCTCCGACGACTCGTTGAGCTGCTTGCGAATGAAGTTCTTGAGATTGGGCGAGTTTTCTGCGTAGCTGAGAGGACGCGGTTTCGGCGTGGCCAGGTAGCTGGCAATCAGACTGGTGTTGATCCGGCCACTGCGCTGTTGCAACGTCTTGGTCTTTTCGATACCTGCGAACGGGTCGTCGCCGCTGGTTTTCCGCCGTGGAAGCGACGGGAGCTTGGGGGGTAATGTCTTGACGGTATGGGGTATGACGTTAGGTACGGCCACGCCGCGCATGGCCGCCACCTCCTCGAGCACTTGGATGCCCAGGGGCCGGCGCCGGGGGTCCGGCCGCAAACAGCACTTGATGATGTTCTTGAGTCTTGGACTAAACGACACCCCGGGCCGGTCGTGGGGGAACACCATGGCGCAGTTGAGAATGGCCATCTCCAAGTCTTGCATGGAAGTCTGCGAGGGCAGCTCGAACGGCGTGGTGTAGTAGCAGAGCTTATAGAGAAAACATCCAAGCGCCCACACGTCGGACTTGTCGTCAATGGGGAAGCCCTTGGAAAGGTCAATCATTTCCGGAGACCGGTACTGGGGCGTGGTGTGCTGCATGATGTCGTCGTGGAGAGCCTGGTACTCCAGCTGAGACGCCGGCACCGGCGCGTATGCCACGGCACTGCCGAAATCACAGAGCTTGAAGGTGCCGTGCTCGTCAATCAAGACGTTTTCAATCTTGATGTCTCGGTGTATCAACGGTGGCTGGAGGTTGTGACACATGGTGACGCCGATGGTGATCTCGTACATGATGCGGAGGATCTCGGGCTCCGTGAGCCGATGCTGGAGGCGGCTGTTCATAAAATCAATCAAGCCGTTTCGCAGACAATACTCCATCAACATGAACACCTCGTACTGCTGGGGCGAGTCCGACGACACCGGCGCATCGAGCCGCAGCGCGTGCGAGTCGATGTACGACACAATGTGCTTGTTGCCTCGCAATCGCTTCATGGCATCCACCTCCTGTCGTAAAAGATTCAACTGCCACTTGTTGGGGACAACGACTCGTTTTAGACAGGCCACCAGCGAGCCCTGGAACGGCGGATCAATGGTGCAAGTATACACATGGGCAAAACCTCCGGCCGAGATGTACTTTGTGATGGCGACCTTATGCAGCCCCACGGTCAATTTGGTGCCGGGAGCGTAGGCATTGGGGGGAGGAGTTACCATGGACAGTGACAAACAATGCGCGAACAAGAAGTGAAGCGTGGGCGGAGCGAGCGCACCATGGGCGGAGCCGTTGGTGCGTGGGCCGATCGCAGGGCATGGCATGGGCCGATCACAGGGCCGATCGCACGACCATGTGGCCGAACGGCCCATGGCAGGTTTGTAGGAGGGCCTTTACAGCTTCACATTGCCAGAGAATTGTTTGACCAGCCACTTGTCAGGGGGGCCTGGTGATAGGGGTTTGGTGATGTAGGTGAATGTCTTTGAATTTCAATTTGCAACTTCGCTCTTCGCGATGAAGTTCTACTTTGATGCCGAGAAGTTCGTGGATGCCAACCAAAAAGGCAGCTTGAAGAACCGCATCTTCAACAGCAAACACGACAATCCCAAGCACATCTATGCCGTGGTGTACTCCACGCTCAAGTACAAGGAGTACATTGACCAGATCATCAAGAAGTCCAAGCTCAAGGATGCGATGAGGGCCAAAAAGACAAAGGTATCCGAGAACGTGCTACGATTGTTGGTGCACGATCTCTTGTTCTCGCCCAAGGGGAGAATTCAGTCGGGCAAGCACCCGCTCAAGGAGGCATTCTTGCTGAACCGGGCCCGGCTTCTGGCGGAGTTCACCAAACTCAAACTCAAGTACAAAGCGAAGCTGGTGGACCAGCTCCCGGTGGCCAACATCGACGAAGACGAGACCCCGGTGCGGTGGGTTCGCATCAACAAAATTAAGACGACCGAGGACGCCTTCTTCAAGAAGCACCTGGTGCTCAGTCTCACCCGTGTGAACTCGCTTGACGAACTCACGGGACCAGGACTCGTGTACCACGACGAACACGTGCCCGGGCTCTACGGGGTCCATCCCAAGGAGAAAATCACCGCGTCCAATGCATACACCGACGGCGAGCTCATCATCCAGGATCGGGCGTCGTGCTTCCCCGCGGTGATTCTCAACAACGACCCCGACGACGTCCACACCGAGGTGATTGACGCGTGTGCGGCGCCAGGCAACAAAACCACCCACGAGGCGGCCCACCTTGCCGAGAACGGCGGCCTGGTGGTGTATGCATTCGAGCGGGACGCCCACCGCGTCAAGACCCTCAAGACCATGTGTGACCGGGCCACGGGCAACCACAAGGACCTCATCCAGATCACCCACGCCGACTTCACCACCACCAAGCACGCCGACTTTCCCTCGGTCACGGGCCTCATTGTCGATCCTCTGTGCAGTGGGCTGGGGATTTTTGGTCGGGCCATCGAAAACCAGGAACAGGACAACGAGCTGGTGGACGAGGACAGACTCAACAAGCTTGCGGCGTTCCAGGTGGCCATCATGAAGCATGCGTTGGCATTCCCTGGTGCTCGCAAGGTGGTGTACTCTACTTGCTCCATTCACCCCCATGAGAACGAGCGGGTGGTGGTGGACTTGCTCACCGATCCCCAGGTCAAGGAGCAAGGCTGGACGTTGGCTGACAGAGAGGTGGTGCTTCCTCTGTGGCCAAGAAGAGGGTGGGCGGACGAGTTCTCGAAGCTCTCGAGAGAGCCAGAGGTGTGTGAAAAACTCGCCGGTGGGTGTGTTCGTGCCCAGCCCCGAGAGGACGGCGGCATCGGTTTCTTTGCCGCCTGTTTTGTGAAGGACAATGAAATCAAGTGATTGGCCTGTTTCAAAAGAACCAACTTTCACCTGAATTACTACTAGTTCTAATGCATGTACATCTATACTGCTTTACTTTGCTCGCTCGCTCGCTCGCTAGAAGCGTCTGATGATGTCATCCACAACCTCCTGGGTGGTGGAAGATCCGCCCAAGTCAGGGGTCTTGATGGAGTCCTCGGCCAAGTTGGCGTCCACCGCCTCGTAGATCTTGGCGGCGGCCTCGGTGTGGCCCATGAATTCCAACATCAACGCAGTGGATCTGATGGTGGCAATGGGGTTGGAGATTCCTTTGCCCTCGATGTCAGGAGCAGATCCGTGGCATGGCTCACCAATGGCAAAGTTGTCACCAACGTTGGCTGATGGAACAACACCGAGAGACCCAACAAGAGCAGCGGCGCCGTCACTCAAGATGTCTCCGTACAAGTTGGGGGCCACCACCACGTCAAAGATCTCGGGCTCTCTGAACATTCTGTACACCATGGAGTCGACAATCTGCTCTCTGTGGTCAACAGAAGCAAACTCGGGGTTGGAGTCGTACACAGCACGGCTCACCTCTCTGAACAAACCGTCAGAAACCGACAACACGTTCGACTTGTGGGTGACAGTGACAGAAGGCTTTTGGTGGAGCGAAGGGGCACCGGTGGCTCTGATGGCTTGTCTTTGGAGAGCAATCTCGTAGGCGATCTTGGCGATCTTGGAGGTGGCGGTCTCGGTGATTCTCTTGATGGCCTCGGCGACACGGGTGCCGTCCTCTCTGGTGTAGGCCTTCTCCTCCTTGATGTAAAGGTCCTCGGTGTTTTCTCTGACAATGACCATGTCCACAGGGCGTCCAATTCCCTCGACCGACTTGACGGGACGAACGTTAGCGTAAAGACCGAGCTTCTTTCTCAAGGCCACGATGGGGGAGGAGTATCCAGCCACCTTAGTGGTGGGCGAAGACACGGCTCCGAACAACGCACCGTCACAGTCGTTCTTCAAGGCGTCGACGGTGGCATCGGGGAGAGCAGTGCCGGTCTTTTGGAAGAGCTCGAATCCGGCCTCGAGGTCAACAAAGTCGAATTGCAAATCGTACTTGGCGGGAAGATTTTCCAACACAGCACGGCCGGCAGGGATGACCTCACGGCCAATGCCGTCACCGGGGATCAACCCGATCTTGAGTTGCTTGAGGGATTGCGCAGACGACGAGAAGGTACGAACAGATCTCAACATGGTGGAGTAGGGACGAAACGAATTTTTCACCGCTATCGGTGCGGAATCGGCATCCTGCCGAATCGGGCTATGACTCATGCACGTGCGGCGTCTCACTTGTGGGGTGGCGGGTCTGCAAACTGCCAGAGGCCCAATTGTGACGTTGCAGGAGGGTCATTGGCGTGGGCTGCAAAAGACGAATTTGGATTTTTGCATTTTGACACATTTGAGCAATTGTACCATTGCTCCGCAACTTCGCAACCCACCATACTTACTCCCCCAACCCCTCGAGTATAAACAGAAACCTTTTTCCATAAGGTCGGTCATCCGTTCTTCGGCTACTCATTTGCTGATTGGGGTGATTGCACCCCCTCTCACCTTGATATATACAAGAATCATTACACATACCTCTAGTTCTCGGTGTCCTTGACAAGACCAACCTTGGCGGGTCTCAAGACACGGGAGTTCAAGGTGTAACCAGGCTGTTGAACGTGGAACACGGTCCCTGGTTCCTTGTCAGGTTGAGCAAGCTCGAAGGTTGCTTCGTGCAAGTTGGGATCGAAAGTTTCACCAAGAGGGTCAATCTTCTCGATCCCGTGCCTCGAGAGTGTCTTTTCAAACACCGTTCTGGTCATGCTTACGCCATCATAAAGGTTCTTCACTTCGGCATTGGCAAGAGATTCCTCCTTGACGGAGTTGAGGGCTAACCCAAAGTTATCTAAACTCTCCAAAAGATCCTTGGCGAACTTTTGGAGCGCAAAGTCCTTGGCCTTCTGGATCTCCTTCTTGGTCAGTTCCTGAAGGTTACGGAAGTCTGCGATAGCTCTAGCGTAGTGGTTCTTCATGTCGGCCAAATCCTTGTCCTTTTGAGTCAACTTGGTCTTGAGCTCGGCAACCTCGGGGTCCTCGTTGGCCTCGAACTTGGTCTCGCCCTCTTTCTTGGCACTGTCACCCTCGGACTCTGGGGTGGACTGCTCGCCCGAATTGTGGACGGCGGCGTCCTTCTCGGCTTGCTCTGCTGCCTGTTGCTGTTCTTCGGTGGCGCCCTGCTCCTTGGCAGCGGGCTTGGAGTAAGCCCGCATGGCCACGAAGCGTGGGGCAACGGCAACACGAGGCACACGCACGGCCCGCGAGCCGGCGGCGGCGGTTCTGATCGCAAAGGAGAATCTGTTCATGATGATGAATTTTTTTGCTGGGAATTCTTCGCGTGACGGCAACAAATACGACGGTGCGAGGGTGGGCCAAGATCAAGTGAATTTGGCCGACCTTTCGTGCGAACGTTTCCGGCAGTCGACCCCTCGGGCGCGCCCGCCACCCGCCCGGGCCCGTGCACGTGCCGCTACCCCAACTTACTAAGGGTTATGTAAAGCGTTTGATCGCGGGGGAGCAACTTCATCATGGTTAAGGTATGTCTTTTCCAACGAGTCTCCAAACTAACGCTAGGAAATCCTTCAATTCGCCGACAAGTCGGGCGCCTACAAGAGACAAGCGTCGCTGTTCCGCAACTTCATTTCCAGAGAGGCCAATGCCCGATTCCAACCCGAGGCCAACCGCTATCACTTGTATGTGTCGTATGCGTGTCCGTGGGCCCACCGGGCCCTCATCACCAGGAAGCTCAAGGGATTGACCAACATCATTGGGCTCTCTGTCGTGCACTGGCACATGGATGAGAATGGGTGGAGGTTTATCAACGAGGAAGAAAAGAGCACTCGGACCAAGGCCTCGGACCACTCCAACGGCACCGAGGATCATTTGTATGGGTTTGACCGGATCAAGCAGCTCTACTTCAAGGCGGACCCTGACTACGAGGGCCGCTTCACCGTGCCAGTGTTGTGGGACAAGAAGCTCGAGACCATTGTGAACAACGAGTCGAGTGAGATCATCCGCATCTTGAACACCGAGTTCAACGATCTCGTGTCCAGTGAGTACGCCGAGGTGGACATCTACCCCGAAGAATTGCGGGATAAGATTGACGAGATCAACGACTGGGTGTATGACAACATCAACAATGGGGTGTACAAGAGTGGGTTCGCCACCAAGCAGGAGATTTACGAACAGGAGGTCACCAATGTGTTCAAGCACTTGGATAAGGTGGAGGCCATTCTTTCCGAGGGCGCCAAACTGTCGTACAAGTTCCTTCTTGGCAGCCATCTCACTGAGGCGGACATTCGTCTCTACACCACGATTGTGCGCTTCGACGCAGTCTACCACCAGCACTTCAAGTGTAATCTCAAGATGATTCGTCACGACTACCCTCATCTCCACAACTGGTTGAGATTGTTGTACTGGAAGATCCCCGGGTTCCAAGAAACCACCGACTTTCACCACATCAAGAAGCACTACACCGTGTCTCATATCAAGATCAACCCCAACCAAATCACCCCGCTTGGTCCTGTGCCTGATATCCTTCCTTTGTGATTGAATAAATATATGCCATTTGCAGCCTTAGGCAGAGCGACTTTACGACACGCCGGGCGCGTGCCGCACCGAACATTTGGGCATTCCGTACGTTGGGGTCGCGGACAACGCCATAAACCCGCTCGCTTAAAACCTAACTGGCCAGGGTTGTGCTACGATCGGCAGGGCGCGTCGTCCGGGACGACCATGCGCAACGGCGTCGAGAAATGCCCAGCTATGCAACGCGAGATTCCATGGCCCGCCGGCGATGCAATGGGGTGAGGCACGGCTGCTTTGGGATAATTTCCTCCACCTCCGAGTCGCCCCAACTGCGATGCCTGGGTTCCTTAGATTGCTTTTTTTAGACGAACCGCACGCGCGGTGCCTCGAGTAATGATTTCCTCGGCCCACCGTCACAGCACCCACCTGTCCCAATACGGCAGACTTGAGCCGAACGTCATGCTGGTGGCAGCCGTTATGTATTTTGGTAGCCAGGTGTCGTGCCACCATAGCGGCCGTTTTCACGTTCAATACGGGAAAAATGGTGCACCACTGGAAAAATAATAATAAAAAACCGAGCCTCGACTTTACGTGTTTGATTTCCTCCTGTCAACTACAATGAGAGGTACGTGGACCGACTCAATGCCCTGAGTGGTACTAACTCCAGACTATAAGGTTGTGGTATTGGGTGCCGGAGGTGTTGGTAAATCCTCCGTGACCGTGCAGTTCGTGCAGGGTGTTTACGTTGAGAGCTACGACCCGACCATCGAGGACTCATACCGAAAGCAAATTGAAATCGACGGCCGAGCCTGCGACTTGGAGATCTTGGACACCGCCGGCGTGGCTCAGTTCACCGCCATGAGAGAGTTATACATCAAGAGCGGCAAAGGGTTTCTTTTGGTGTACCTGGTGACCGACGAGAACTCATTGAAAGAGTTACTTGCACTTCGGGAACAAGTGTTGCGAATCAAAGACTCCGAGAACGTGCCCATGGTGCTCATCGGTAACAAGTGTGACTTGGATGAGGACCGAGTGTTGAGCATCGATGATGGTATCAAGGTGAGTCAGGACTGGGGGATGGTGCCCTTTTACGAAACCAGTGCCATGTACAAGACCAACATTGACGAGGCCTTTGTGGATGTGGTGAGGCAGATCATGAGAAAGGAGGCCCAGATTTCTCAGGAGAAGAAGCAGCAGAAGGAGGCCCAAAAGCAGCAGGCTGCCGAGGAAGTGGCCGAATCCAAGGTGGACTCCCCATCAAGAAAGAGCAAGCTTGGCGGCGAGGAAAAGACAAAGTCCCGGTGTTGCACTATAATGTAATTGCATGTACGTAATAAGAGAAAGTATTCACATGGTGAAAAGACTGGTTCTTCTCTTGCCAAAGGGATAGACACACAAGGCGGCTGCAAAAAGACCAACACTGATACCAATCGACACCTCCACCATGGTGGCACCAAAGCTTAGCGAGGAAACGTCGGTGGAGGAGTCGCTGGTGGAGGAATTCTCGCTGCCGGTGATTTTGTTGGCAGAATCAATCCCGGACAAAAGCGTGCTCTTGGATGCGATACCAGAGGGCACCTGGAGAAAGATCCCCGGAAGCATGGCACTGACGGCCATGCCCTTGCCGATTCTCGAGTACATGTTGCCGAGAATCCCAATGATGAAGGCACCAATGGCCGCGGTGAACTCAGTGACATCTTGGAAGTGCTTCCCGGCAAAGTAGGTGCCCACGTAGCCAATGGAACTGATCACCACCATGACGGGGATCTGGCGCCAGCGCGCCTGGTTGATGAGCCCGAGGCAAATGGAGAACATGGGCACGAGGAGAATCCGCCACTTGTCATCGACGGGGTGGTTCAGATCACACACCGCCTTGTCGGTTGCATTGGAGTCCACCCATCCGTAGAGAGCCGCGCCTAATGTGATGCCAAATCCGAGGAACAACGAGTAGATGACGGCGTAGAACATCCGGACGCTGCCAGCAACAAGATTTTTCGACTGAAGCTCAAGACTCCCACAAAGAATGATGTACCCAGGAAGAATCAATGCAAGCAGGCCCTGGGCAATGGCACCAAAACAGAACGTGTTGCTGTTGTTGATGGAGCCGATGGCCCGGGCAATGAAGGACACCACGATGGATGCCGTCACCTCAAACACCGACGAGTATAAGTTGGATATGGACAGGAGGAAAAACTGGAGGTACCCGACACATAGACCAATGCCAAAGGAAATCGGGACGTCAAACCAGTTGCCGCTGAATGCAAAGGGGGTGACTGCAGCCAGACCAAGGCCATACAACAACACACACACCCAGGGGTTATATTGATTGGGAGAGCGAAGGAGCTCTTCAAGCTTGGTGGCGGCCTCTTCGACGCCCATGTAGTCGTGAATGACACCCTTGTACACGGCATGAGTGTCGGCCAACTTTGAAAGATTGAGACCCTGGACACACCGCACAAGGTGCACCTCGGAGGTTCTGGTGGCAGCGTCACCGAACGCCACGATCATACACCCGGGGAAGTAGATGAACTGGCCGTCGATTTCCAACACGCGGCTGGTCATCACCATGTACTCCTCGAGCCGGTGGGTCGGGGCGCCAAAGAGCATGAGGGCCTTGCACATTTGCATGATGAAGCGCTGCCGCTGGAGAATGTCGGCAATGTGCACCGTGATGCGCAACTTCTCGTTCTGCATGCGCTTGTGGTTCTTGAGCTTGCGCCCAAGGTTGGGCTTCAGTTTCTTGGGGGCCTTGGGCTTGGCGTTCTGGAACGAGGGAAGGCCCGCCTTCTCGGTGTCCAGGTCAAACGACAGCTCGGTGCTCCTGTCCTTCTTGAAATGCATCTTGTCGCTCATGCGCTTGAACTTCAGTTCCCCGGAGCTGTTGGTGTCGTCAAAGAGGGTCGGGCCGGTGGAAAGACTGGCGGCCAGCTTGGCCTCCTCGGGCGACTGGTACAACTTCAACAACGACAGAAGCACGCCCGGTTGCACGCGGTGGGGCGGTGCCACCTCGTCCTCGTCGTCGAGCCCGATGTACCCGTCGTCATTGTCCTGTCTGAACTCGGAGAGGTGGGGCACTTGTTCTGCCGACTTTCGTGGCTCGGGCTCGAGGTCATGACTCAGGCCCTCGGCGAGGATCTCCGGGGCATGGAGCGAGATGAGTTTCTTGGCCTCGTCGTTCATTTCATCAAAGTCGAGCCGCCGCATCTCGATGTCCCCGCCTACCTCCTCTTCCTCGTCGATAGTTCTCTCGCGAGAGTGGCGCGATGCCCCTGGGGCAAGCCCGCCGCCGCTGAGGCCGCCGCCGCCCAGGCTCATCACCCGGCCAAGGAATGTATCAGATGCAGAAGGTTCATGGGGGTCGGACAGAAATGCTTGGTTGGCGAGAGATATCCGCCGGATGATGTCTCTGAATGTGGGCTTGCGCTCTCCACTAGCTCGCGACGACAGCCGAGACGTCCTTGACTCCAGACGGCGGATATCGGTGATGTCGATCTCGCGGTTGGACCCTGAAACACTCGGTTTGCGCATGGCCGCCGTGAAGGGCTCCACCGTGTCGTAGTCGTCATCGGACAGATCCGAGTACGCGGGGTATGCGGTGTTGTGGACATGAGGGGCCTCTTCGTCCGACTCGGACTCTGAAACATCCTTCCTGTTGGAGATTTCGAACTTGGGGAGCTCGACGCCAGGGGCGGCGTCGCCGTCTAGCAGATCCAGGTCCAGCGAGTTGCGCGACGAGTTGCTGATGATGGTGTCTCGTGGGGTGTAGGAATCAGGGAATCGAACCAGCTTGGAGTGGAGTTTTCGTGTTGCCAGGGCAATTCGAGCGGGCTTGCTTTTCGATTGTTTGTGGTGCTTGCGAAGATTGTCGAGATTCGGGAGATTCAAGTTGCTCTTGAACTCCTCGTCTGAGGACGACTGGTCCACCATGATGAAGAGACTGGGATCCGAAGCTTCTATATATGTCCGCGCACGTGACGGGATTTTCGGCTGTGACATAATTGAGCCCTGGGCGATGACACAAACGCGAGGCAGAACCAACAAGAAGATGGTCCGAGAGGAAGGACAGCTATAAGGGCAAGACGGGGTTCACCAAATACAAGGTGCTCTTGAGGTAGTGAGAGGCACTTCTTAATCTTTACGTGTGATGGGTTTCTCTTTGCACTTGACTAAGCCATTTGGTGTCTGCATATGCTTGTTGGTTGCTTCACTATGTCATATATTGTACAAAACCGTCACCACAGCGATGGCCCGAAAGACTCGCCCTCTGCAAGGGGGTGTCTGATTGCGGTCCCCAAAGTGTCGGAGGTATTGATGACGTTGTTCCCCCACCAGCTGATTGAGCTCTTGGTCAAACTCAACCCGAGGAAGATGATGAGCGACGACCACGCCAACCCAATGTCCAATCCGGCCGAGAGCGAGTAGTTGTACTTGGACCACCAGTGGAAGTATCTTCTCTTGAGGAACCAGCCAAAGAACAATCCCACCATCGAGTACGCCCCATAGTTGTATGGCGTGGCTGGGGGAATGTACCCGGTGGCGGAGAAGAACACGGGCCAGTTGATCCAGCGGATAATGCTGTTGGGCCGCTTGCGTAACACGAGCCACGACAACACGGGCAAGATGGCACCGACAAGGAAGAAGAAGAGCAACCCGTAGTAGATTTGGCCGTGGGAAAACTGGCGGCTGGGCCCAATGACACCCCAGATGATGCTGGCGTTGAAGAACACCCGCCCGTTGGGGCAGGTGTAGTGGGCGGTGTTGGCTGGGTCACACAAGTTGTCGATGCCGGTGTAGGCCCAGCGAAGCACGCCCACCTGCACCAACGAGCCCCACACGGTTGCAAAAAGTTGGGCGGTGAACAAGAGCCGCGGGGCCACCTTCATGTAGTGGCCAAGCTTCATGTCCTGGGCAAAGGTGAGGGCCTGGTTGTTGGTGATGTAGCCGTAGGTCTTGAAGAACATCATGGCAAGAGGACGTCCAGGCAACATGTACCCGATGATGAACTCGGTGATGAGATTGAGGCCCACGGCGATGTTGGTGCGGGACCAGATGATTCCCACGGGGAACAAAAAGAACAAGGCGATGGCCAACGCCAACACCAACGCCCACACGGGCAACTCCGTGGGCCACGCCCGGATGGTGGCGATACTGAGGCCGAACGACGCAAGAAACAAGAGGCCGTACCACCACCAGGGCACAGACTTGTAGTTTTCCTTCATGAGACGCTGGTGGACATCGGGCTTCTCCTCGGCCCGAAGCAGCTGAACAATGTCTTTGGCATGGAACAACGCCGTGTGCACCACCGTCGACGTGATGGACGCAAACGACAAGCCGTAACTCACGGCAAATGTGGTGGACAAGAACAACGGCGAGTACTTTTTGTACTCGCTCTCGACAAACGAAAGGGTCTTGGTGTTGACGATCTTGCTGACGTTGTAGCTCTGGCCGAACCGATCGTACGAGCCCGAGCTGGAGATTGGGAGGTATTGCGCGTACCAGGTGTTAGTGTAGTGGATGGCGGGCACCACCGCCCAGAAAATAATCACAATGGATGCAAAAACCGTCCAAATGGTTGCGGAATTTGGAATCAACGGCGACCCAATGTACCCCGCCACCTGGTTCCAATCAAACGTCAAGGGGATCAACCCGAGCCCGGTGGAGGCGCCGAAAACCTGGTTGACAATCACGTTGTTTGGGGCAATCCAGGTGGGCCACGCAAAATACGAAAGGGCCTGGAAGATGAACCCAGGAAAGAAGTACCACACAAACAGGCACACAAACACAATGGAGAAGAAGGCCAAGCGGCTGATCTTCCACCCGTTGGCGGGGTGGTTCTCGTTAATGTGCATGTTGGTGAGGAAGGTGGTGGTCACCAAGGCACTGGGCCAGATGGCCGCGGCCGACTCCACCAACACCGAGCGGCCCAAGCCGCCCAAACTCAACCCAATCACCTGGGTGCTGATGACGGCCACCACGGCAAAGCCCGCGCCAAAGTCCAGGTTATAGAATTTGTTCTGAGCAAGCAAGATATCGGTGGCATAGGCTGCTCCTCCACCAAACGACACCGACCCCATGATGGTGACGATGGCATGCTCCTTCAATGAGAACGGGCCGGGGTTGAGGCGAAGCCCAAGTATCTTGACGTCGGGAACGACCCGGGCCCACGCGGTACCCATGGGCCACGCCAAGATGGACGTCACGTAGGTGGTGATTGCAAAAGCCGGCGAGTGGAAAGAAAACAAGAGGTTCATGCCACACCCAATGGTGGTGAGAATAAAACCGAGCACCCACATGCGGAGGGTGTTCTGGAGCACCGTTGGATCATCGGACGACGGGACTGCCGACCGCACCTCGGGGTACGGACTATCGTCCTCAACCACGGCATGGGCGTACGCATCCTCAGCAATCACCTTGTCCAAGCCATGGGACGTCACCGGGTCGAACCCCTGGGATGGACTGGGCTCGAGGCTTTCGTCCAAGCCATACTCCTTATCGGTTTCAACTTGGTGCTCGTTAAGCAAAATACCCTTGATCTTCTCCATGCCAAGAAATGGTGATGACGTGGGAAGTGCAGATGACAGGCGTTAAGTATTTGCCATTTTGAGCGTGGGCGCTTATCAGACTGTGACACTCAGTGTGGGGGCGGCCTTCCAGCACAGCAAGGAGCCACCACGGCCGCTATCAGCTCGCCCGATCAAACACCAATCAGGGTAATCGGGTTATCAGGCAAACACGGCAATCTGCTTCGCTGATTGCTTCGCTGTGAAGTATGCCAAAGAGCCGCATGGCTGAAGTATGGCAAGCAGCCGCATGGCAGGACGGCGTCTCGGCTCAAAAAAGTGTCGTGGGCCGCTCCCCAGCGGGTCTATTTTTGACAGATTCGCTTGCATGCGGAAATTGGCAGCCACTCGACACTTTGGCGCGCAAGGATATTTTCTCCCGGCCGGCTCGGCAATCCCGCATCATGTCCCATATGTCCCCTCCACGACCCATGCTAGATCCTCCCGACTTGCACATGCCCCCCGGGGCGCCGCGAGGCCCGCTCCCGCTCCCGTCGCCAGCGGCGCCGCTCGTGCTACCGTCAATAAGTACCCCCGCCTTTCCTGCCGACCATCATTCGGTGCTTACCCTGGATCCAGACAAACCGTTTGTGTGCACGCATCCGGGCTGCTTGTGGTCGTTTGCCCGGCACAGTGACCTACGACGCCACTCCAAGTCCCACGCCGATCCCAAGCACCATTGTCCCTTCTACCAGAGAAACCCAACGTGCCATCGCAACGGCGGGGCGTTCTCGCGGCTCGACGTGCTCAAGCGGCATCTCAAGCTCGTGCACTTTGTTCAGGAGAAACGGGCCTATGAGGAGTTAGACCTGGGCTGGTGTCGGCACTGCCAGAAGGTGTTTTCCCTGGTGAAGGTATTTGTGGCTCACTGTAAGGAGTGTGCCCAGACTATGGATGAGACTCAAGTCCCAGAGGCAGGGCACTTACCCCAACCGTCGACCGAACCACTGCCGCCCCATCTACCGTCAGCTCAGTTACCACCCCAACTACATTCATCTCAGACACTGCCACCGCATCTACACTCAACTCAGATCCTGCCACCCCTACACTCTCAGCCACCCCATCCGGGGCTCTTGTACACTATGGCATACACTCTCAAATCTCAGCGGGACACCTCGGAGCCGCCCACCAAGCGTCCGAAGCAAGGGCTCTAGTCCTTCCCACATGTACCCATCTATGCATGCTCAACGTAACTATTGCTTCACTTGTCACTACTATACTGGCCTCCGGGTCGGTCCATCGCTACTTCTCATTATCATCACTACTATACACTGGCCTCCGGGTCGGTCCGCGTCTGGTCAAAGAAATCAAGAATGGCACAGTTGGGGTGCACAATGTACACCAACTCGCCGTTGTTCGGGCTATCGGGGTCCTGGGTCCTGACACTCATGAGAATCCGGTCCTTCACCAACCGCCGCAACACCTTGTAGGCAAGCGTGCGCTCGGTCTTGAACTCCTCTTCACTCTGGATATCGTCCTCCTTCTGGGTCAAATACCACTCGACAATCTGGTCCTTGGTAAGACCCTCGCCGCCCGCCTGGTCGTCGTCGCTGACTCTCTTGACAATGAGGTTCATCATGGCCACGTACTTGTCGTAGGAAATCGACACCTTCTCCTGAGACTGGGTGGTGGGGGCGATTTCCTCGGGCTCATCGTAGTCCATGACCTCGGGCTCGGGCTCCTCGTCAATCTCCACGTCCTCCATCTCCACGCGGATGATGGACTGCCGCAAGAGATCGTATGCCTCGGCAACAAACGCCGGCGTGATTTCGTCAGTACAGTTGGCCCGCGCAATGGCCTCGGAAAGCCGGATCATCGACTCGAGCTGCCGCACCGTGATGCGGTACGACGACCGCCCAAGGCCCTGCGCATCGTCGGCTCGAAGCTCCTTGTAACGAGACACAAGGTACTCGCGAGCCTCGCGCGTCATCTTGGGGCGGAATGTCCGGGCATACTTGATGTACCGAGCCAACAGTTCCGCCGAGTACGGCGGGTTGATGGCATCGTCTCGCAACATGTGCAAGTCCACAATGTGCGACGCAAGCTGGGTGTCGATGCGCTCGTTGCAGTCGTCCAAAATGACAAAGAATAAGTCGAACCGCGACATGATGGGCGCCGTCATGGTCAAGTTGGCCCGGAGCCCGACCTTGCGGTTGTATCTTCCCCCGATGGGGTTGGCGGCGGCAAGAATCGACGTCCGGGCATTCAATGTGGCGTGGATGCCGGCCTTGGCAATCGAAATGGTTTGTTGTTCCATGGCCTCGTGAATGGCCACCTGGTCGCCAAGGTCCATTTTGTCAAACTCGTCAATGGCACAAATGCCGTTATCGGCCAACATGAGCGCTCCGGCCTCGATGGTGAACTCGCCACTCTCCTCGTCCTTCACCACGGCAGCAGTCAACCCAGCGGCAGACGACGCCTTACCAGAAGTGTAGACTGCACGGGGCGAGAAGCCACACACGTACTTGAGGAACTGCGACTTGGACGTGGAGGGGTCTCCGACAATACAAATGTTGATGTCTCCACGTAAGTTGATGCCGTCGACGGTTTGCTTGTGCACTCCTCCAAGCATCTGTAGAAGCACGCCCTTCTTGACCACCTCGTGGCCAAATACCGCCGGCGCCACACTCTGCACGAGCTTGCTGTAGATGTAATCGTCCTTGACCATTTCCTTGAGCTCGGCCACCTCGGCGTCACTCAACGAATTGAGAAACACCTCTTGGTCGTCGGACCCTTGGAACTCCACCTCGGTCTCCTGGTCGTTGCCACTGCTCTTGTTCACCAATGACGACACATGGCAAGCATAGAAGGCGATCTTGTAGGTGAGATCCCGCACTCCCAACGACTTCAACCCAGAAACCCCCGAGTTCAACTCGGACGTGTTTCCTCTGTTCTCTCTCATTGACTGGGGCTTCACGCCAGGAAGCCCGAGCTGCGAGATGTCGGGAATGACAATCTCCGTTCCGGTGAACTTACACTTGTCGCCCGGCTTGGCCCGCTCGACGGCCTCTCCCCGCAAAATCACATCGAGGGTCCGGGGCATCGACCCCGTTGGAATCTCGTTGGAGTTCTCCTGGATTCTCACCTTCTGCCAGTCCACAAACTGACTCTTGGCCACGTTCAACGTGAAGTGGGCCTGGTTCTCACACGAGGAACACGCGCTGGGCTCGGTGTATTTGAACACCTGCTCCACCCCCTCGATGTTGGCACCACAAATGTCACACGTGAACGACGCCTTGTAGAGCTCGGGACGCACCTCACTGGACCGTGTCACCGTGCCGCTTATGGCAATCAACGACCCGATCTTGTCGGTACGAATATCTCTGATTCTGTTGGTGGTGGGCAAGTTGAAGAAGGAGATCTGGAACACCCGCTCGTTGGACAGCGCCCCCGCCCGCTCGTCGTCCCTATCTTTGTTGCCGAGAATACTCAAATATAGCAAGCTGGGCGCGTACTTTTTGATCTGATTCCGCAACCCTTTAAGCAAGAAGGGGTTGAATCGGTAGTATTGCTCAAGAATTGCCAGCGCCAACACTCCGTTCTCTCTGTTGACCAAGTGCTGGTAGTCGACATAGAGCGTCTGGTACTCATACGTCTTCATTGCCTCCAATTGGGCAAGGTAGATGTGGCCCTCCCACTGGTCGGAGGTACTTTCTGGATCAACAAACTCTTCAATGAAGGACTCAAACAGTTCCCTCACCTTCTCTCCTGTCACATCCACCACTTTGGGAACACTGATGTCCTTTCTTCTATTTGGACGAGGCACCGCGGCCTCGGGACGGGGAGTCCCCTGACTCAACCCGTCGCTGAACACCCCCTGGGAGTGCGGCGACTGCGTGCTTCTGCCAATGGATGATGGAGGTTGTGATGAGTTTAACAATTGGGCGGCGTCCAGGGGAATCTGGCCCGGACTCAGAACGAAGTTGGACATGAAGTGGTGGATTTGTAAATTTTCAGACGCGTCATTACAATACCGCATCGGGAGAAATGACGGCCACGTGAATGTCACGTGGAAACCTCAGATGCGCTACTTCTCCACGGCCATCAGGGCCAGGACTGTCAACCCCAGTGCCTTGAACTTGCGAGTCGGGCGGATCCTCGAGTGCCGTCGTCACGACAATGCCGAAAAACTCTACGTGTCGCAAGTCGATGTCGGCGACGAGACCATCCAGGTGTGTTCCGGGCTTGTGCCATATCTCAGCTTGGAAGAGATGAAGCTAAGCCGCGTGGTGGTGGTTGCCAACCTCAAGCCCTCCAAGATGCGGGGAGAAGTCTCCCAGGCCATGTTGTTGGCTGCGGAGCGAGAAGACACCGTCCGGCTTGTCAAGCCAGTGGACCAAATTCCCGTGGGCAAGCAGCTTGTGTTTGGCGCCTACGACGGCGAGTATCCCGCCCGACTCAAGTCGAAGGTGTGGGAGGAAATCCAGAAGGGTCTAAAGACAAATGAGAAGGGGGAGGTGGTTTACATTGATGACAAGGGAGAACACCCACTTACTCCTCCCTGCACCTCGCTCCCCAATGCCATCGTGAGGTGACTATGTATATAGAATAGATTGACCAATTGACTAGATATTTATGGGCTAATTTTGCAGCTCACCCCTAGTTCGCCTTGGTGGTTCTGAGGTAAGGCTTCAACGTCACAAAGTCGCCGAACTTGGCCTTGGCGTCCTCATCGCTCACGGTGGGTGGGATGATCACGTCCTGGCCCTCGGTCCAATCAATGGGCGTGGCAACGCCTCTCTTGTCGGCCAATTGAAGGGCGTCCACCACTCTCAACACCTCGGCAGAGTTTCTACCGGTGGAAGCAGGGTAGGTCATGATCAATCTCACAGTCTTCTTGGGGTCAATGACAAACACCGATCTCACGGTGGGCACCATTCCGCCGTCAATCTTCTTGAAGTCGGCCTCCGAGAGCATGTCGTACTTGAAAGCAACCTCCTTGGTGGCATCGGCGATGATGGGGTAGCCGAAGGGCTTGCCGCCGGTGGCAACGTCCTCAATGTCCTTGATCCAGGCATTGTGGGAGTCGACACCCTCGGTGGAAAGGCCAATCAACTTGACGTTTCTCTTGGTGAACTCAGGCTCCAATCTGGCGAAAGCCCCCAACTCGGTGGTACACACGGGGGTGAAGTCGGCGGGGTGGGAGAACAACACCGTCCAGCTGTCGCCAATGTACGAGTGGAAGTCGATCTTGCCCTTGGTGGTTTCGGCGGTGAAGTTTGGCGCCTCGGACCCAATTCTGATTCTGGGCTGGTCCTTGGGGTCAAACGAGAGGAACCGGGCTGGTCTCACGTACAAGCGGGTCTTGGGGGCGGCTCTAAGCAATTGTCTGAACATGATGAAGGCACGTGAGGTGTTACAATAATTAGACCCGTACATTTCTGCGCAGGTTATGGGTGCAAACGAAAGGTTTATAAAACAGTATATACAAATCACTTTTCTCTGATCATGTTCACATCAAACCACCCGAGGAAGTCATCATCCTGGTAGTTGTCGTTGTTCAACCACCCGTTGGACTGTTGTTGGAAGAAATTGTCCATTTGGTCTTGCACCCCCGACTCTGGTGCCGAGGTGTTGACCCCGTACGAGAAGTTGGGACTGCCAGAGTCCACCACCTTGCCGTTGACATATATGCTGGAAGGTGGAGGGGCGTCGAACGACTCCACGTTCTGGTATATGGGGGGTTCCTCCCTCACGGGGACAACAGGCGTCTCCTTCTTCATGTCACGAATGGACCCCGTGGCCTCGAGCATGGCCAAGGGGATCCCGTTGATCTCCAATGGCTTGTTGAGTCCATTGGCGTTGGCCTGCGACCGCGCCTGGTTCATTGCCTGGTCCGTGGGTACCAACGTGGTGATGGTGGTACCGTTGGGGGTGGTGGTGGTGATGGTCTTGAAGTCGTCCTTGGTGATTTGGTTGTAGAACGGCAATGGAGCCGGTCTCTTGCGGTCTCCTTCTCTCGGTGCCTCCTTGGGACTGGCATGCCCGTTGGACTTGTCCACCAAAGTTCTTCTTCGTGCCTCGTGAACACACCACACCAAGTCGTAAAAGAGCGACGCCGTGAGGTGCGACCGCATCCGGGTGATGATGGAGCCACCGCCAATCATCTTGGCCTCGTCGTCGGTTTCTGGGTCGTCCTCGGCGGTGAAGATCTCGGGGTACGTATAAAGAACGATGTTGAGGTTCTCAAGCACCTTGGCCGTGCGAGAAATGTCGTTCTGGAGATCCTTCCACGACGAAATGGTGTTACGAAGCAACCGGTGCACCGTGACAATCGACTGGCGAGCGCTGTCGACATACTTGTCGATGAGATAGCGGGACAAATGAAGCTTGAACAACAAGAGCACCGAGTAGGTGATGGCCTGTCTGACGTAGATGGGGAGCTCAATTAACATGATGGTATTGGAGCTGATCATTTGTGAGGTGAGAGTGACGATTTTCGTGGCGGTGAGGTACGCCGAGCTCACGTACTTGACCTGGTCCTCGATGGGGGTGCCGGGAAGAAAAGCAAAACAGCAAATCATCAACTTGATGTAGAGGTAGTATACATCGATGACGGACCCCTCGTCAATGGGAAGTTTGAAGCGCAACCGCTCGAGTTCACGGTCGAGAATATTGAGGGAACCCGCCCGATTGGAGGGCTCAAGCAATCCGTCGGAGCGGGTCACGGAAATGCCCATGACATTGACGAGTTTGCACTGGAAAATCGACAACGAGATCAAGCACCGGAAGTTCTTGGGGAGCGAGTTGTCGACGCGAGCATTTTCCAACAAGTAGTCGGTGGTGTTGATGGAAGGGGGAAGCCCCAACACCGACGACCAAAACTGCTCGCAGAAGAACACCGCGAGCCACGAGCGGGTCCGCCACAACTCGGCGTCGGGCCCCAAGCTCACCTGAGTACGACTGAACTCCAGGATGAACTCTCCTCCACGGTGGAGGCCGAGCTGGAGCGACAAGTTCTTTGCCAACCCAATGAACCGGTACGAGCAATCGTCAAGCACCTTTTCGTTGGGAAGAGGCCATATGCTCAAGATAATCAACGCCTGGATGACGTGGGTGGATCGTGGGGTGCGGATCCAGCACGTCTCAATGGCCAACTGCTTGATGAGAGACGCAAGCGACATGTAGAGGGTGGGCTCGGGCTCCAGGAGCGCAGCGGTGAGAATCACGGACCAGAAGAGCAACTGACTCTTGTGGTATAGTTCGGTGGCCAGGCGCGACGAGATGATGGGGAGGAAGGGCAAGAATTTGGACATGAAGCGGTCGTGGAGCTCGTTGGCCTTGCTCAAGGGCAAGGACACGTCCCCAAGCACGAAGTCGGAGATGGGGGCGTACTCGACGTGGTCGGCCGCGGCCTTTTCGTTATTGTCGTTATTGTCGTGAAGTCTTTCGTTAATGGTGGCGGGGGAGTTATCAGACGATTCGTGTTGGAGAACGTGGGTGATGGCGGGGTTGGCGTGCGGAGGCATGGAGTCGTTGAGCATCCCGACATGGTGTGGTGGCACGCTGGACACGGGCAGCATGTTGCCGTTGGGCGACAGCCGGTAATCTAGCTGGAGCTGGGTCGGGGTGTTTTGGCCGTTGGTGGAGTAGCCCGACACCAGGCCCACGGGCCGCTGGATGGGGGTGGTATTGTAGAGCTGTTGCTGCTGCTGGCTTTGGTTGCCAAAAATGGCGGGCTGGCTCGTTTGCTGCTGCTGTAAGAAATTGAGGTTGTGTTGGTTGAGGGCCTGGGTGAGAAGCGACTCGTTCTTGGTGAGCATCTCGATCTTGGCCTTCAACTCGTCCACGTCGCTCTTCAAAGACTGGATCTGCGACCCCTTCTTGGGGCGGAACTGCGGGTCAATCTCACACTTGAGGCCCATGCGCTCACACCGCTGACATGGCCGAGGGTAGTTGTCGGAAGCATTGCACTTGATCTTGTGCTGGCGACAGAAAGTACACGAAGTCACCGGACGGTGGCCCGTTTGCTTGGAGTTGCGGTCCATGCTTTGGTCACTGCACACGGACTGGGCGTCATCATCCTCCCGCTTCACCAATTTCTTGGGGGGAGGAGGCTGGACGGTGCTTCTCGAGCGTTGCTTCTTGGCAATGTTGAAATCGGAAACGGGCGTGGAGGTGAGCGACTTGCGCTTGTTGCCGGTTAGCGTGGGAGATGGAGTCTGGCCCCCTATTGAGGGAGAGGGCTTGGGCAAGATGGACTTGATTTTGTTTTTTTCCATGCTTAGAAAGTCCTTGCCATGGACAAAGAAGGAGTGAAGAGCAGCGTGGGGAACCGGGGCGGCGGAATGGAGGTGGGCGTAATAAAAATGCAGTCAAGTTTTTCCTTGCGGAAATTGATGAAATAGATAATTTTTGTGATCTTGTCGTGCGCGGCTCAAGGCTGGGCACACAAAGCCGTGCGGCAAGTGTGGGGCCGTAAACACAGACGGGGGCCGCACCACGCCAGGGGACCAGGCGGCCCGAAACTGGGTCGGAGTCGCACCACCGACGGGCGGGCGGGCCAGCGCCGGAATCGGCGCACGCGGGCTCGGAACCATGGCTACGGGTTGCACTTGGTACATAAATCATTCCTCCTCCTTGGGGTCGCCGATACCATCCTCATAAATGGCAAACACGCACTCGCTTTCCGGCAAACACGGACTATCGTAGATTTTGCAGATTCTCTGTTCACCTTTGCCCTTCTTGAAGGACAATCTGGTGGTGGAGCTGTGGGCAATGATATTACCACCAATGGGTTTCTTGGGGTCCGGGTTGTACATGCCACTCATGCCGTCCACCTGGGCCACCACCTGGTTGGTGATGACCACGGCAATGCCAAACTCATCGGCCAACCGTTGGAGCTGGCGCATGTACTTGGCAACATGGGCCTGGCGGGCCGAGAGTTCGCCTCGCCCACTGTAGTCGGTACGATACAAAGACATGATGGAGTCGACAATAAGCAACGAGAAACGGGATTCCGCCATCATCTGGGCGGCATGGTGCAACAACTGGAACTGGTGCTCGGCGTTGTAGGCTCGAGCATACGCCACGTTGTCTAAGCAATCGTCGGGGTTGAGACCATATCTCTGGGCAATCGACACCAACCGCACGGGGCGGAACGTGCCCTCGGTATCAATGTAGAGACACTTACCCTCACCACCACCCATGTCGATGGGGAGCTGGCACGTCACCGCTAACGTGTGACAGAGCTGGGACTTGCCCGTTCGGAACTCGCCAAACGCCTCGGTGATGGACCCCGTCTCGATGCCTCCTCCAAGAAGGGTGTCGAGTTGCTTTGAACCGGTGGTGATACAAATGAGCTCCGACCGCCGGGAGTGGAACTCGGACGCGGTGGTGAACCCCAACGGCACGAGCCGGGCGGCCTCGGTGGAGATCTTATCGGCCTTTGCCTCCGAGATTCCCTTGACTAGCAAAAGGTTCTTTTTGGACGTGTAAGCAATACTCTCGATGGTATGGTAGCCCTCGGCCTTGAGCTTCTTGATGTCACCGGAGCTGATGCCGTTTCCCTCGAGCTGCTCGATGGGGAGAGGGCCTCCAAGGGCGTCTTCTTCGTCTGTCTGGGTCATACGCGTCGCGTGGTGATGATTTGGTGTTTGGGTGCGCGAAGGCAAATCAAGCCAAACAAACAGTGCAAGCAGCGACTGCGAAAACCACTCCCCAGAATCAACCAACTTCACACTTCACTCATGTCGAGTCTGTTGTTTGTCGTACGACGTAGTCTGTCTGCCTCATGCACCCACTCACCCCGCCTCATTTTCACAACCACGCCTCGCTGGTTTTTTCTATTTTCACGAATTACACCAATTTCTCAAATTCACCTTCCACGCACAGTCATGTAACGAAACATAGAACCTCTGCTCATTTTGCTCTGCACGAGGTGGCGCCTACATCTAGCATGCTGGCAGCACTTTAGTGAACCCTGACCATTGTAACTCACACATGTATGTAGGTTAGACGAGCGCCAATTCGTTTTGTCCCTCATCGGGAACCATATTCTGGGGGGTTGCCAGGGGGGTTTCCCCATGTGGAAAATACCGTTGTGAGGAACAACAAGTAGCCGGGTGCAAAAGGCCTTGTGTCCTGCACACAAGCAGCGGCCCGCAGCCAGTTTGGGCACAAAACAAAACAGTGCGACAATGCGTTCGCCTCGAAATGTAAACAGTGCTGGAAGCGGTGGTTGTCAGTTGCAGAATCGATTCATCAGTATAAGATTCAACTACACTTCTTTCAAAACAGAAGCCTGCTGTGTATAGTTGTTGACCCTTCACTTCCCAAAGCTCCTTCTGATCATGTCCCAGGTGGTTGAAATGGCTCCCACCCCAGACCATCCCACATCCTACGCCAAACGGACCCACAGAGAGGTTCGCTTCGGCAACTACATTCTCGGCTCGACCCTTGGTGAGGGCGAGTTCGGCAAGGTCAAACTCGGTTGGAGAAAGGATGGCAAGCAGCCCAGTCAGGTGGCCATCAAACTCATAAAGAGGGATACCCTCATGAGGGACCATGAAAGCGAAATCAAAATCCACCGGGAAATCAACTCCCTCAAGCTTCTCAGTCACCCCAACATTGTCAACTTGGTGGAGGTGATGAAGAGCGGCAAGTACATCGGCATTGTTTTGGAGTACGCCTCGGGCGGCGAGCTCTTTGATTATATTCTTCATCACAAGTACCTCAAGGAGAATGTGGCGAAGAAATTGTTTGCCCAACTTGTCAGTGGTGTCGACTACATGCATCTGAAGGGGTTGATCCACCGTGATCTTAAGTTGGAGAACCTCTTGCTAGACAAACACAAGAACGTGGTGATTTCCGATTTTGGTTTCGTTAACTCCTACAACCGAGACAAGAACGATCTCATGAAGACGTCGTGCGGCTCGCCGTGCTACGCGGCCCCGGAACTCGTGCTCACCCAGACGCCTTACGAAGGGCGCAAAGTGGACATTTGGTCCTTGGGGGTCATTCTCTACGCCATGTTGTCGGGATACCTCCCCTTTGACGACGATCCCGATAACGAGGACGGCGCCGACATCGTCAAGCTCTATCACTACATCTGCAAGACCCCACTTACCTTCCCCGAATACGTGTCGCCATTGGCCAGAGACCTCCTTCGAAAGATCATTGTTCCCGACCCCAAGAAGCGTATTGACATCAACGCCATCAGAAACCACCCCTGGCTCAGCCCCCACGCCAACCTTCTTTCCGTCAGACAACCCGAATGGGACCGCATCCACCGAGACCAGAAACCCTCGCCGGTGGTGGCGCCGGCCAAGCAGAAGCGCTTCTCCATGATTAACGAACGCACCAACTCGTCCTCGCTCATGATGAACCCCCACGGCCGCTCCTTCTCCTCCACCAACATCATCTACCCGCCCTCGGTGGGTCCCACCACATCGTCCTCACTCGCCAACGCCGTGGCGGTGCCCGAGGACTCTCCCTCGCCATCTTCGTCATCTCGCTCTTCCCCCACCACATCTTCTCCCACCAAGCAGTTTGTGCGGGGCCACGCCAAGTCGGCGTCCATCTCCAACACCTACTCGCCTGCTAGTTCGGCACTCAAGGCAGTGGTGGACAGCAAGAGGAACTCGCTCGACTTGTCGGCCATCGACGCGCCCCAACTTGCGCCTCCAAAGAGCTACACCCATCTCCCCGCACAGGTGCCTCGTTCTTCCACTTACACGGGCACCCCCATCACCACCATTGTCGAGACTTCGGTGGCAGCACCCCGCACCCCACTCAATGGCACCTTCACCGCCTCGCCGCAAAGCCCGTCGAGCTCAAAGCTTCCTCAGCACAAGAAACCCCGGCCCACGTCGTACCACCCGCTGTCGATGTCATCCACCACGTTTGATGCCGTCATGCCTCTTAGTGATCAGGTGAAGATCCCCTCGCCGCTGCTCCACTACTCGTCATTCCTTTCCACCTCTCCCACTCGCACGTCCCCAATCTCGGAACGAGACTCGGACAAACTGCCCGAGGCGGATGTGTCTCGTCGCAACTCGGTGGTGACCCATGTGCACGTTAACGGCGTGCTTACCGACAGTCTCAACACCCACGAGAACAAGCGCAACTCGGTGCTCAGTTACTTGGAGGATAAGATGGAGTCGTTGGACCTCACGGAGTCGCATTCGCCCACCAAGACTGCCAAGGTGGACTCGTTGGACGTATCGGCCATCGAGACCCCACAAATCAACCAGCAGCCAACGTTTGACACCCAGTCGGAGTCGCCGATCTCTGCCAAGCTCCCCGAGACCGAGCTCCCCAACGAGAAGGAGGTGGAGCAGCCCACCAACACGTCTCAAGAAACCATCGACACCAAGACGGAGTCGCAGGAGTCCGAGAAGCCCCTCACCCCGGTGGACCAGTCGCCCGTGGCAACCCCCGGCTCGGTGACACCCCCCTCTGATGTGGACGTGCTCCCTCACCTGGCGCCTGCCCTCTCGCCTCACAGTGTCCGTGCTCAAGCGGCACAAGACGAGGCCGTGAGACAGATTGAGTCGGCCAAGGAGGCCCGCGACGCCGCTCGCAAGGTTTCCCGAGCTCAGTCTGTCAAGAAGCGGGATGTGTCCCGCCAAAACTCGGTTTCTCGTACTCCTTCAGACGCCAAGGCCAGGCAGGCCGCCCGGTCTCGCGACTCCAACAAGGAGAACCGCGACACCAAGAAACGCAACCGATTCAGCATCTTGTCCTTCTACTCCACCTACGAAACCACCCCCAAGAAAGTACTTGAGCCCTCGTCCGACGCCAACGTCATCAAGCCCGATAAGGAAAAGCGTCTCGCGTCCTCCGACACCACCCGAAGACAATTGGTGGCGCCAGCTGACCCTTCTGCTAATGGCAAGGAGGCCAGCGCGGCCCGCAAGGTGATGGAGTTCTTCAAGAGACGCAGCATCCGCATCGGTTAGCACCCCATTTGTTCACTCATCGCATTCGTGCGCACGCATAATACACGACTATACGCACACCCGTACCGCAATCGCATCGCATGGAAGAACTACCGACCAAGGAGCCCGAGCCGGCAGCGGCAGACTCGTTGACGAGATCCGTCGAGAATCTCTCCATTGTTCCCGATCTCGAGAGTGGCGGGAATGATCTGTCCGATCTGGAAAGCGACCTGGAGGTGGATGAGTCCTTGGCCTCCACCATTATCCAAGAGATCATCGACGGCACCTACACGTGTCTCGTGTGTACGTGCGAGATTGATCACACATCCAAGATCTGGTCGTGTGACCAGTGCTATCGGGTGTACGATCTTGACTGTATCAAAGATTGGGCCGTGAGAGGCTCATCGACAAAAAACAAGGAATGGCGGTGTCCCTCGTGCAACGTGGGCCACCGCAAGATCCCGTCTCGGTTCACATGCTGGTGTGGGCGCACCACCAACCCCAAGCTGGACTCGTTGATTCCCTTTAGTTGTGGGAATGGGTGCGACGCCAGGTACCCCAACTGTATCCACTCGTGCCTGCTGGTGTGCCACCCGGGAGCGCATCCTGTATGTGGAGCCATGGGGCCGCTGATGAAGTGTGATTGTGGCAAGCACGAGCGCCAGTTGCCGTGTATCATCACGCTGTATGATGGTTGGCTATGTGAGGATGCCTGTGATGTGGAGCTTTGCGACGACGGCCATCGGTGTAATCGTGCGTGTCACGAAGGGTTCTGCGGCCCATGCCTGGAACAGGTGCTTGCCAAATGTTACTGTGGCCAGAGCGTGGTGGAGGTGAGGTGCTCGGACCAGATTCCCAAGCAGTGTGCCGGGTTCGTGGGCACCACCTCGTGTGGTGACAAGTCAACGGTGTACTATGACTGTGGGGAGCATTTTGAAGAGTTGGAGTGCCAGCCACTCCCTCTGAAAGCTCCTGCTTGTAAGTACTCACCCGACGTTGTCAAAACCTGTTATTGCGGTAAGACAGCCGGCGACGCCTCCCGCACATCGTGCACCGACCCCATGCCCGAGTGTGACAGTGTTTGTGGCAAGAAACTCAAGTGTGGATGCACTTGTTTGGCAAAGTGTCATGCTGGCGAGTGCATCTGCTACAATGTGCTCCAGGCCAAGTGCTCGTGCCAGAACTACTCATATCTTGTGCCATGCTCATTCCTACAACAGGGCAACACCCCCAGATGCACCCACAAGTGCCCCGTGTTGTTGAGTTGCCGCCGTCACTACCACAAGGAGGTGTGCTGTCCTGACGAACAGGCGGCCTTGCGCCGCGAACGAGACCGCAAGAAGCAGTTGCGGAACAACTCCCGGTCGACGGTGGACGACTTGATGACCATCGAGCCGGCCCACATCTGTACCCGTACGTGTGGCCGCCTCAAGGCCTGTGGCATTCACTACTGCGAGGCCCTCTGCCACCAGGGCCCGTGTGGCGTGTGCCTCGAGTCCACCAGCGACGACTTGGCGTGCCCCTGCGGCCGCACCGTAATTCCTGCTCCCGTGCGGTGTGGAACAGTCATTGACTGTCGGTACCCGTGTACTCGACCCAAGCCCTGCGGCCATCCGCCAGAACCGCATGAATGCCATGCCGACGACAAGCCGTGTCCCAAGTGCACGCGCTTCGTCACCAAAAAGTGTGTTTGCGGGTCCAAGGAGTTCCCCAATGTGCTCTGCTCTCGAGACAACGTTTCGTGTGGACGCATTTGCACCACCGCCAAGGAGTGCGGCCACCCCTGTCAACTAGTTTGTTCCAAGCAGTGCATCGAAGGGGTCCACGACGACGTGGCCAACTGTGCGTCCATGTGCCGCAAGAAGCGCACCTCGTGCCCTCACATGTGCAAGTTGAAGTGCCATCACACAAAGAAGGGCACCTGTGACTCCATTACCTGCCGCGAGCAGGTGGAGGTGCTGTGTGGATGTGGCCATCATACCAAAAAGGTGGCGTGTGGCGCAAACGAAATTACTTCAAGCACCATCGGGGTGAGCTTCGAATGTGACGAAGAGTGTGCAAAGAAGAAGCGGGACGATGAGTTGAAGGCGGCGTTTGCCGACGAGCCCGAGTTCGTCAACCCATACCCGGCGGATGTGTCTTCAGTGTATGTTCGCCAGAAGGCGTGGTGCCGCAAAATCGAGCTCTTCTTACGAGACTTTGTCAGCGATTACACCGACTTGGTGGCGGCCAACGCCGAAGCCAAGAAGTTCCACCACTTCCCGCCCTTCTCCAAACCTCAACGTGATTTCGTGCGGAACCTTGCCTTGGTGTTTGGCCTCTATGCTGATTGCCAGGACAAAGAACCCCAGCGGGCAGTGTATGTCATGATGACAGACCGCACCAAGGTACCCGAGCTCACCATTCTGTCTGCTCTCGAGATTGAAGAGCAGCTCGCATTACAAAAGGCCAGGGAACAGGAAATCAAGGTGATGGAACTCCAGGACGCCTACTTCAACGCCATTCTCATCAAGGATGTGTTCTTTGGCATCACCAAGGAGGACATTGAGACCCGCACCACCGCCATTCTCGAGTCCTTCTCGCACCCCGTGCCGGAGCCCGAGGTCAAGTGGATCTCCGAGTCCACGTATGTTTTCTTCAGCAGACTCGAGTTCACCGACATGGACGTGGAACGCGAAAACAAGCTCTACATGCTCATGAAGACGTTCCGGAAACTTCTTCGTGATGAATTGGTGGCGTTCGACTGTAAGTTGTGTATGGTGGACGAGGTCGCAGAGACGGTGTTGAAGATTGATGACAAAAACATCGTGTTGGAGAAGGCCGAGATCCAGGAAAAGAAGTCCGCCAATGCCTTCGACGTGTTGAGTGAATAGATCTAATGTACATTATGCAAGTCTAGTTTTCTTCTGCCTCTGCCGAGGCGTCGTCTGCTTCCGCCTGGGTCTCAGCTGACTGTTCAGCCCCCTCGTTGGTGGCCTTCTTGTGCTTTCTTCGTCTCTTCGATCCACCAGAGGCTTCTGAATGTTCCTTTGTTGTCTCCGGCTTCTTGGGCTCCTCCTTCTTCTTCTTCACACTCAATGGATTTGGGGCCTTGGGGCCCTTCTTCTTCTTCTTTGGTGGCTCGGTGCTCTCCTCGTCTTTCTTCTCGGGCTTGTTGACGTATCCCGCCCCCTTCACGTCGTTGAGGCCCTGGGACAATTTGCTCGACTCGATCTTTTCGGCATACTCACTGGTGGCCCGGCTCACGGGCTCCATCACCATCACCGAGCGATTCATGAACACGAGAGGCACGCCCGCCACCTTTCGAAGCTTCTTGCGCAACTCGTGGTTCTGCGTCGCCACCACGTACCGGTGCTTGTTGGTTCCATCCACGTTGGTGATGGACTCGATACACTCGGCCGGAGTCAACGGGTCCTTGGGCGGGTGGTTGCACCGCCGTCTCTCGAAACTCTTGGCCAAGTCGATGGCAATCTGATCTTTGGTGGCGTAAAGTGCCTGAATGCAACATTGGGTGATCATGGGCTTGGTTTCGGCCTGAATGGTACGATTCAACCCTTTCACGAGATTGTATGACGCCTTGACACACACCGAGATGATCTCGTCGTCCACAATGGTCTGGAACGGTTCTCTGAACTTGAATGAGTGAACATACAAGTTCATCTGCTTCTTGTAGGCCTTGGCCCGCTTTTGTCTCATGGTGATGAGGTGGGAAGAGCGCGATGCAATCACGTGTGGGCCACCGGCCCAATGTCGCATGTCGCGGTGCCCGCCGCGAATGTCGCGCGCGTCGGTATATCCTGAAAACAATCCTCCACTCCGTCATGAATCGTATGCCATCCAAGGAGGAGATGCAAAAGTATCTCCAGCGTTGGCACCAGCTCAAGGCCCAGTATGGAGACCAGGTGGTCAACATCCCAGAGTACGCGCAATTGACGAAGGTGATGAAGGCATTCCAAGCTCAATTCAAACAGGCCCAAGCCAATGCCCAGCAGTTCCAACAACAACAATTCCAACAGCAGCAACAACAACAGCACCACCAGCAACATCCACAACAACAGCTGCCCCAAGTTGGGACGCCTCAATTCGCCATGAATGCGTCGCAGGGCTCCCCTTCTTTCCCCCCACAACAGACACCCTACGCAAACTTCCCCAATAACGTGGCCCCGGGCCTGGCAACCCAAACGGTGGCTCCACAGGCCGGCCCTGTGTCGGGCCTGATGCCCGGTCTGATGCCCGGGTCGGTGCCGACTTCTCTCCCCGGATCTGCTCCAAGCCAACAGGCCACCCTCTCGAGTGCCCCCGGACAAAACTTCCCCTATGTGCCGCCGACCGAAAGTCCATTCTCAACAAAGCAGATCCAACTTCTCAAAGCGCAAAACCAGGCGGTCAAGTACTTGTTCAAGAACAATGGCTCGTACCCCCAAATTCCCAACAACATCATCGAGTTGGCCGTCAACGAGCGCATGGCATTCCCCGAACCCCAGTTCGTCCCCGGTTCGCAACCTCCACCACCGCAGCCGGAAATACAGCCGTCCCCCCATGTGATCCAGTCCCCATCGCAAGTTCAGATTCCTCCCAGCACAAAGAGCACTCCACCCGTGCCCACTCCCCAGGATAAGAGACCTTCATCGGGTCCTGCTCAGAACCGTCCAGCCAAGGGTAAAGGCACGCCCGAGGCACCCAAGATCCCCGTGGCAACCATGAAAGAGGCCCCCCCAGTCAACATCAAGGAATTGGTGCCTGACAAGGAAAAGTCCGACATGATCATTGTGCCTGTGACCAAGCCCACCCTCCAGGTGGATGCGTACGAGTTCCCTGACCTTGTGAGTGACACCATCAACAGCATTCCCTACAACGCCATGTATATCCCCCAGAGCCGCGTCCAATACCCCAGCATTGCGCCCGAGGGGTTTGATTTCGACAATATTCTCAACAACCGGGAGGTGCTCATACTACTTGAGCGCGAGTACGAGATTGACGAGCTCAAGCTGAAGCTTGCCAGTATCCCCGAGGAGCTGGAGGAGCGCCAACTAATAGAGGCCGAGTTGAACAAGCTCGAGTTGTTGTCGTACCAAAAGGAGCTCCGGGGCCGGGTACTTTCACAAATGTGGTTCAGCAAGCTGATTCTCCCCAACTCCCACCCCAACTTCCTCGCCAAGTTCAACAGCTTGCTGCTCGATAGCATCACCGCCACACAGTCACTTTACCAGCAGCAGATGTTTTCCATCGTGCAAGCACAAAAGCGCAAGCATCAGAGCACGGTGACGAAGATCATCTCGCATCGCACGCTGCGGTTGGACCGCTTCAACTCACGTCGTGAAAAGCTCGAGAAGTACAGCAACAAGGTGATCTCGTTCCACTCGCAAGTCGCTCGCGAAGAGCAGAAGAAGGTGGAGCGTATGGCCAAACAGCGGTTGCAAGCGTTGAAGTCGAATGACGAGGAGGCTTACCTCAAGTTGTTGGACCACACCAAGGATACCAGAATCACGCACTTGTTGAAGCAAACGGACCAATTCTTGGACTCGTTGGCCCAGGCGGTGCAAACGCAACAAAAGGATCATCACGACAAGTTGGCGCTGGCAGGCCGGGTCAAGACGGAAAATGAGTTTGCCAACGACGAAGAACGACGCGAGAAGATTGACTACTATGAGGTGGCCCATCGCGTCAAGGAGGAGGTGACGAAGCAACCCTCGATTCTCGTTGGAGGCACCCTCAAGGAGTACCAGATCAAGGGTCTCCAGTGGATGGTGTCTCTTTACAACAATCACTTGAACGGTATTCTTGCCGACGAGATGGGGTTGGGTAAAACCATCCAGACTATCTCGTTAATCACGTATCTCATCGAGGTAAAGCAGGTGTATGGTCCCTTTTTGGTGATTGTGCCTTTGTCCACGTTGACGAACTGGAACCTTGAGTTCGAGAAGTGGGCGCCAACGGTGAGAAAGATTACTTACAAGGGTACGCCCAACCAGAGAAAGGTGATGCAGGGCGATATCCGGGCGGGAAACTTCCAGATTCTCCTCACCACATTCGAGTACATCATCAAGGACAGAAACTTGTTGTCGAAGGTCAAGTGGGTGCACATGATCATTGACGAAGGACACCGGATGAAGAACGCCCAATCCAAGCTCTCAGAGACCTTGACCCACCACTACCACAGTGACTACCGGTTGATTTTGACGGGTACCCCACTCCAGAACAACTTGCCCGAGCTCTGGGCGTTGTTGAACTTTGCCCTCCCTAAGATCTTCAACTCGGTGAAGTCGTTTGATGAGTGGTTCAACACTCCTTTTGCCAACACCGGCGGTCAGGACAAGATCGAGTTGAGCGAAGAAGAGACGCTTTTGGTTATTCGCAGATTGCACAAGGTGCTTCGGCCCTTCCTCTTGAGAAGGTTGAAGAAGGACGTGGAGAAGGATTTGCCCAACAAGGTGGAGAAGGTGATCAAGTGCAAGATGTCGGCGCTCCAGTCAAAGCTCTATCAGATGATGTTGAAGTACAACGTGTTGTTCGCTGGAACCGCCGACGCGCCCGTCACCATCAAGAACGCCAACAACCAGCTCATGCAGTTGCGGAAGATTTGCAACCATCCGTTCGTGTATGAGGAGGTGGAGAACCTCATCAACCCATCGGTGGAAACCAACGACCACATCTGGCGTGTGGCGGGTAAGTTTGAGCTCTTGGACAAGGTGTTGCCCAAGTTCAAAGCCACCGGGCACAGGGTGTTGATTTTCTTTCAGATGACGCAGATCATGGACATCATGGAGGACTTTCTTCGTCTTCGTGGATTGAAGTACATGAGATTGGACGGAGGCACCAAGTCGGACGACAGAACCGGGCTCTTGAAGTTGTTCAATGCGCCGAACTCCGACTACTTCTGTTTCCTTCTTTCCACGCGTGCCGGTGGTCTTGGTCTTAACTTGCAGACCGCCGATACCGTCATCATTTTCGATACTGACTGGAACCCCCATCAGGATCTCCAGGCCCAGGATCGAGCCCACAGAATCGGCCAGAAGAACGAGGTGCGGATCTTGCGTCTCATCACCGAGGACTCCATCGAGGAGATGATACTCGAGCGGGCCCACGCCAAGTTGGAGATTGACGGAAAGGTTATTCAGGCCGGTAAGTTCGACAACAAGTCGACCGCCGAGGAGCAGGAGGCGCTCTTGCGGGCGTTGCTTGAGAAGGACGAGGAACGTCGCAACAAGGGCATTGAGGACGAGGACGAGTTGGACGACGACGAGCTCAACCAGATTGTTGCCCGTACCGACAACGAGCTTGTTGTGTTCCGGCGTCTCGACGAGGAGAGGGCCGCCGCTACCAGGGCAGCGTCGTACCCCACGCGTCTCTTTTCGGAAAGTGAGTTGCCAGAAGTCTACAAGATTGACCCCGGTACGTTCCTTCAGTCGGACAAGCTTGCCACGGAATACGGCCGCGGAGCTCGGGAGCGCAAGGCCGCCAGCTACGACGATAACCTTACGGAAGAGCAGTGGCTCAAGAAGATTGACGGCGTCATTTCCGAGAGTGACGAGGAGGATGCCAAACCTAAGCGTGGACGTGGGCGCAAAAAGAAGGAGGTGCTTGACGACGACGACGACGATTTTGGCAACAAGAAGCGTGGTGCCGACGAGGGCTCCAAGCGTCCGCTGAAGCGGACCAAGAAGAAGGGCTTGGGTTCGCGGATAACGCCGGCCATCGACCCTCTCACCGAGATTGAGCGGCTGCGGCTCCAAACCCTCATGGACCAGCTTCTTGAAATTATCATCAACTACACCAACGAGCACGGCCGTCGTCTCAGCGACTTGTTCATGGTGAAGCCCTCGCGCAAGCTCTACCCCGACTACTACGTTCTCATCAAGAACCCCATTGCTCTTGATGTCATCAAGAGGCAGGTGGCTACGAGGACATACACCCACGTGCGTGAATTTCTTGAGGATGTGCATCTCATGTTCAGCAATGCCCGCATCTACAACGAGGAGGGGTCCATCGTGTACCAGGATGCGATGCTTTTGGAAAATTTGACCATCGAGAACTTCCACCAGCTCGACATGACTACGTCCCCCGACGAGAAGGTGAAGATCTTGGACTTTGCCGAGTTTGACGAGCTCCACGGCCTCAAACCATTGGTGGTGAGCAATGCCATCAAGAAGCCGATTGAGGACAGCATTCGCCTCGACGAGGGGTTGTTGACGGACACTTTGTTGACGGAGGATTCCACGCCATTCTTTGATTAATGTATTATAAACGAGACCATAGAGAGTTCAGGCTGCGTAAGCAGGTAGCTCCTCGTCAACATCCTTGTTGTACAATGCATCATTAAGCACAGAGTTGAAGGCTCCTACAAAGTCAAAGAGCCCGCCGTTGTTGAAGCGTATGGTGCCCGTGATCCACTGGCCAGCAGGGAGTCCGTCACACGAGCGGGACGCGAGAAAGAGAAACTCCCAGTAGTTGGCGCCAAACCACGGCGTCTTGACGGCATGCGACAACCGCAACGCCAGCGCCTGCGAGAGATCAACGGCAAACAGCTCGATGTCGCCCTGGGTGCCAGTCACGTACACCAAGCGGTGGTTGGTGAGAAACACCCTTCCGTCGGTGGTGGAGATATGTATCGCCTCGCCCTTGAGCACGAGCGGCTGGCGACCGGTGGGCGTAGAGAATTGAAGCTTTTCGCCCACTCCCAAGGCAAACGGCACCTGGCCACTCAGTAGAGAGAGGGTGTTGATGGACATGATGAGGTCACGTGCGGTGCGCCGCTACGAAAAACTCACCAACCCCATGTCGAAACCCAAGCGGAGTCTCGACGTCATTGGCGAGTTGGAGGACGAGTTGGCGGTGAACCCGCTCGACCTCACCAAGTGGACTCGTCTCATCAAACAGGTTCTTGTCAAGGATAAGGAGGAACAAGTGAGACTGGTGTTTGACAAGTATTTGGCCATTTTCAAGTTTGATGTATGTATGAAAGTGTTGGCAAAATGATACTAACTCCAGGGTCATCAATGGGCGAATTATATCAACTATGAGCTCAACCGGGGGGACAACGACCGCGTGGTCAAGTTGTTCAACCGATGCCTCACCATCACCAACAGCGTGGAGGTGTGTCGATTGTACGTTTCATACGTGAGACGGGTCAACGACACCATCACCGGAGGCGAGCGGGCCCGTGGCACCGTCATCCAGGCGTTTGATTTCGCCGTGAACAAGGTGGGCATCGACGTTGCCAGTGGAGACCTCTGGAACGACTACCTCGAGTTCTTGAAAAGCTGGACGCCCGCCGCCACGTGGGAACAACAGCAGAAGGTGGATCTTATTAGAAAAGTATACAAGAGATGTTTGGTGATCCCCACCACCAAGATCGAGACGTTGTGGACGGGCTACACCAAGTTTGAAAACGACGTGAATGTGGCCACTGCCAGTAAGTTCATTGCCGAACGTTCCACCGAGTTTATGGACGCTCGTTCCTGGCATACGGAATGGAACAACTCCACGCGCCAGTTGCGTCGAGACGTGCTCCCCTACACTCTTCAATCGCACCGGGACTACATCACCAAACAACTCAAGCTCTGGTTCAAGTGGATCGAGTTGGAGAAGAAGAACGCCCTCAATCTCAAGGAAGATACCCAGGTCCAGCAGCGGATCGAGTACGTCTACAAACAGGCCATCAGCACGCTTCCCTTCGTGCCGGAAATCTGGTTTAGATACATTAAGTTCACCCTCGGCAATAACGACGAGGCCAGCTTGAGTAAATGCATTGACGCCGCCCAGCAGGGGGTGGTGTTGAACCCACGGAGCTTTCTTGTGGCGTTTCAATTGTCGGAGTTGTTTGAGAAGGACGCCAACTATGCCAAGGCGGCCGAGGTGCTCAACAAGCTCGTGACGGTGTATCGAGAGGACGAAGAGAAACTTGCTGCACGTATCGAAGCCATCAAGAAGGTGCCTGAGGTTGAGGAAAAGGATGATAAGAGTGATGACGAGGACAACATCAAGCCGGTGCCCCAGATTTCCGCCAGCGACGCCGACCGCCTACTTTCGCTCGAGGAGAAACACGAGGAAATTAGCCGGCTAGTGACCTTGGTGTACACGAAGCTCATGATGTTCAGCAAGCGGTCCCAGGGTATCAAAGAGGCCCGGGCGGTGTTCAAGCAAGCCCGCGAGGAGTTCAAGAACGTGGGGTACGAGTTCTACGTGGAGAACGCCAAGATGGAGTATTACTCCGACAAACAAAAGACCGCCGACAAAGTGTTCAAGCTAGCACAAAAGAACTTCAGCAAAAACGGCGAGTTTCTCTTGGCGTACCTCGACTACCTCATCCTCACCAATTCGGTCGAGGAGATGCGGGTGTTCTTTGAGAGTGCGGTGACGGCGCTTCTCAAGGAGATATCCAGTGATAAGGAGGAGCTTTTGAAGCCACTCGATCCCTACCAAAAAGTGGTGAGACCCAAGAACATTGCCAGAAACGAAGCCTTTATGAGACAAATCATCCAAAAGTACATTCGCTTCGCAACCAACTATCTCGATATTGACACGGTCAAGTCGCTCGAAAGTAGGTACGAGCAGTTCTTTCCCGAAGACGACCCCATGGTGTTGTTTGCCGACCGGTACCGCGACCACGACTTGAATGTCATCAAGCGCTACGACTTGTTTGACGAGAACGAGGTGGAGGTGGTGCACCAAAAGAAAAAGAGACGCGTGGTGTTTGACGACGATGTGCCGGAGCGAGAGCCCGCAGCGATGGAGGCGCCGGTGGTGGTGGAGAGCCACGGCTTCATTGGCAACACGGTATATAACTTACTTCTGAAGCTCCCCAACGCCGGGTTTTTCGGCCCGCCCCAGGAGCGGGTGTTCAACTCGGCCAAATTGGTGGAGTTGTTCAGCAATCTCCCCGATTTGGACTAGTGTCTATGTATAATAGAAAACTTATGTTTTGGTTGATATCAAAAAAATTGCATTTTCGTGACTTTGTAGTTCAAGCACCCAAAATCTCATTTTTTGCAGTCGCAAGTTGCAATTGTATTTGTACCATGCACCTCAACCAAGAACAACCCCCCAGACTGTGGAAACTCGTTATTCCGTTGGCGGCATACTCCATTGCCCTGGCCATCAACTACACGTTCACCTCGGTGTTTGCGTACTCATTGCCTTGGGTGGATGTCATTCCATATCTTCAGGAAAACACCTTTGAGGGACAGCTTCTGGAGATCATGCAATGCGTCTACTTTCTAAATCGGCAGCGGTACGTGGATGAGAGTGACTGTACCATCATCGTGACTCCAAAATTCAGGTGGACTCCCTCCCACATTTCGTTGTCGTTTGAAAACGGTCTCTTCAACTTCACCAGCACTCAGGCCGTCCGTCTCGCCACCAAATTCACCCACCAAATTCAGACATCACATCCCCTGGGGCACTTTCACTTTGGTAGCGAATCCACCGTGGCGAGATCGTTTGTCCACGCCTACCTCCAACCACTCTCCACAATGGTGCAGGCCAACGACCTCGCCTCGGTTGGTGGGATGCTACGAGTGAACCGCATCGCCAACATGGGCGTGGTGTCAAGTTACATATGCATTATGATGAGTTTGGTCGTCTTCACGTGGAACAGCAACCTGGCGGCAGTGCATACGGCCAATGCTGGTATATACATGATGGCGTCGGTGGCCGCGGCGGCATTTGCGGCAATGAAGGTATGGGTGTGGACGGTGGTGGACGCCAAATTCCCCTCGGCATGCAGCCACATGAACGTGGTGTTTTGTCTCGGCCAGTTTGCCATGGTGTATGCACTTTTTCACACGTACACCCAAAAGTACTTGCACCGGATGAACAAGTTCAGAAGCGACAATCAAAGTGAGTGCCTGGATATCAAGAGACAGGCCATGCTGGTGCTGCCGCTGGCCAGCGACTTCTGGCCGCCCACGTCGATGAGTTTCCCCGGTAGTAACCCGCCCCAGCTGTCACGATTTCATGAGACCATGAGTGCCTAAGCGTTTTCGTCAAAGTAAAGCGAGAGCCGGTCCACCTCGGAGGGCTTGAATGCCCATTTGTCGAAAATTTCCAAAAGCAAGAGAAATTCGTCGTTGGTGAGCGATCGCACGGTCCGCTTGCGTAAAGCTTCTGGCACCTTGGGTAAAAGATCATCTTCAACGCCAGGAGAGATTGTAGGAAATGCCTCCTCCAAGGCGGCATTCAGGCGGAACATGAGTCCCTCAAGCATGAACTCAAGGAGGGACACGTCAAGTTGCTCGAAGTCCTTGGGCACCACCTCCACCACGGCCATGGTGCCGGCGACTGGCATGACGGCCCGTCGAGGAATGACAAACGGCTGGTCTTGGAACAAGCGGTTGGGGTCGTAGCCCTCTCCCACCATGACAGGCTCGTGTTGCGTTGCTCTGACTGGCTCGGTAATGGCGATAAGTTTGGAGTCGGTGAAGATGCTTCGCTTGATCGCAGACTTGTTGCGCTTGCGGTAGTTGGGCCCCGAGAGAAACCGCACCGCCGTGGTTTCGGGAACAAAGCACACCATGCGGACCCGGCCGTACCGCTGGATCCAGTTGCGGTACACCGAGCACATGATCCACTGGGCGAAAAGCGGCTCGCCAAACGGCGGCGTGAGGTTGGCCACCACCAACAACTCCGAGTGGACACGGTCTCGCAGCTGCACCTCGGGCTCAAGCACCTTTTCGTTGAACATGTTGGAGAAAGTCAGCCACGAGCGGCCGTCTTTCTCGATGAGCCTGAAGTTCTCTTTGTTCCCCAGGGGCTGCACCAACGCCAAGCGCTTCTTCCATGCGTCCAAGTACTCACGGTTGTGTTCGACGATGATATGGTTGCGGGGTTTGAGGGCGGCGTTGAGGATGGTGGAAAAGAGTCCCACTCCCGGGTGCACATCCACCACGTCCACCTGGTTGTATTTCGACTGGAGATCGAGTCGTTCGATGATTGTTTGGCATATATCTACCGACACCAAGTTGCGGAACCCGTAGGCGTGCTTGGGTAGCTCCACCTTTTTGAAGTGGGCCGCTAGCGCAGGATGGAGGCCTCGCAACATTTTGCACCAAAGGTGAAAAGTTCGCGATCACGATGAAGTTGCACGTGTGGGGCAGCGACGGCATCTCGATTATCTCCCCGGAGTGCAAGGCGGCGGCGTGGTTACTTGCAAACGGCCAGTTTGACATCACCATTGTCACGTCGTGCAACACCAACTTGGCCGCCACGGGCCGGCTTCCCGTGTTGGTGACGGAAAGCGGTCGCTACGAGGGTTTCGAGCGGATAGCAGCGTACGTGACCAGGCTCGAGCTCGCCGACCATGCCGGGATCTCATTTGTGGAAGAGCACCTTCATCCCATCAATCAATACAACCTCTACATCAACACCAAGAACTACGAGCAACACACCCGCAAGCTCTTCAAACACTACTTCCCCTTCCCCATGATGTACAACCAGCCCCTCCGTCTATACAACGATGCCCAGGAAACCATCAAGACCATTGGGTTGGGTGTGAACAAGATTGGCTTCTTCAGCATGTCTGGCAACTTCGAGGAGCCGGTGCCGACCGAGCTTGTCGACGACGAAGAACCCTCCGACGAGGTGGCCATCAGTGCGCTCCACGAGAAGCAGATTCTCGCCAAGTCCAAGCGGTCGACGGAGCTACGCGAGTCCCGCAACTCGCTCAAGTGCTTGACGCTTCTCGGCCAGTACTTGGCGCAATTGGTGCCCCATGTGAAGCCAGATTCTTCCACCGAGTACCTACTCTACGCATACATATGGCTGATGACCCAAGACCTACCGGACAATTTTGTCCGGACGTACCTCGAGGCCAAGATGCCGGACTTTTATAGTGGTGCAAGGGAGAAGATTACCGGATGGGAACAGGCGCTTGCCAAATTGACCATTCGTAGCCCCACCGGCCCGGAGGTGCCCAGTTTGTGGAACGAGGTGCAGTACCAAACCGGGGTGTTGGCGTACCCATGAGTGGTGCCGCGGTGCGGGCATGAAAAATCTTTTTCCAGCTGGCCACCACGTCTTCTTTTGGACGTGTGGCGACATAGTTTCATTGGTGGGCCCGCTACCCTCCAGTGTTGGAAAGATTGCCAGAGATTAACCATTTGTGCTTGCTGAGTATCTGTTGTCTGATAATTGAACGACAGACTTACTACCCACCAAGCAAATGTACAGACGAAGAAGAGTTGTCTCTAGTGACAAACAAACTCGGTATCCACAAACCTAGTATCAAGCAATGAGACGTAGAGCCGAATCGATTTGCGGATCATTAGGCCGCCTTATCCGCCATTTCTCGCGCGAATCTACATGAAGCTCTCTTTCGTGGTGGCCCTCTTGGTGGCCGGAGCCATGGCGTCGCCCGCTCCCATGACGGCAGCCCCATTGGAAAAGCGTTACAAGGAAAAGATTGTCAACAACGAATACAAAAAGCTTCAGGAAGAGAAGAACAAGGTGGCTGAAGGGGAAGATCCGGATGCGACAACAACAACCCTCAAGCCCTGGCACCGCACCATCTACGACGACCAGGTGGAGCTCGTGCGGCCCACGGTGATTGCCGGGGTGACGTTCAGCACCAAGCCGCCCGAAACCACCAACGGGCTCGAGCCGTGGATCTCGTTGAACAAGGACGGGCTGCCCAAAACCATCAAGCCCAAGATGAAGAACGGACACATCAAAAATGCATCTCCCACCTACGACACGTGGTTTGCCACGCCCACCACCGTGGTGTACACCAAGGAGCAACTCAAGGCCCACAACATGGCCGACGACGAAGTCTACGAGCACGTGGAGTACATCCCCGAGGACCAGACCTACCACCAGTTGAACCCCATTCTCCGGTGCACGCCGGACTTCTATGGCAACAAGGGCATGGCCAAGGACACCAAGAGCGAGCCCTTTTGTTTTCCCCGGGACAATGCCATGTTGAAGGTGGACCACACGTACTTTGTGACGTGGTACTCGCGCTTCTTTGACGAGGACGTGACCCAGGTGAAGGTGCACTTGTCGTACATCAAGGAGAAGGCCATCCACAAGGGGTTCAAGCGGGACTTGCTTGGGGCCAGGGATGCCGTGAGTGCTTACCTCACCAAGAGACACCACAAGAGACTGGCGGTGCTCGAGAAAGGCGGCAAGGTGAGCCAGGCGTCGTTTTTTACATCCGAGTGGTTGTCGAACGATGCGGGCTTCTACCCCCTCACCATCGAAGACGAGTGGCTCGGCAAGGAGTACAATCGCAAGGTGCTCGTGTCCATTCAACCGGATACCGTTGCTGACGAGGACTTTGATCTTCTCGAAAAGTCCATTGTCATTGACATCTCGCGGGGCGCCAAGGTGGCCAAGGGCCACAACGAGGACTTGAAGAAGTTGGAGGACAAGTGGAGACAACAGGCGCTCAACGGCGAGTATGAGATCGAGGAGGGCATTGACTACGAAAAGTACATGGTGATTCTCGGCATGCCCACCTGCGTGGCCATTGCCGCCTTGTGCATGTACTTCTTTGTCTTTATCAACCGCAAGAGCACCGACTTGAGTCACCTCAAGAAGAAGCGCTTCGCGGGCAAAAACACCACCCACAGAATGATCTCGTTGAAGAAAAAGAACAAGGACTACAAGCCCTTGCCCCAGTACAGCCTGGATGTCAAGAACGATTAAAGGGTCCAGAATATTCCGGAGAACCCCGAGTACATAGAACGGCCGCTTACATAAGCGCGGTCGCAAGCAGAAAAACGCCATAACCTCTGAGGTCCCACTGCGCTTGGTTACGTGCCGCAGCTCCTTTGTATTTATCTGCCCAGATCTGTCGGTGATCCACCATGACATCTTCCACCAGCCAGGGATGGCTCCTCACGGTGTTCTCGCTGGCCCTCTGTGTGGCCGGGTGCTCCGTGATCTTTGCGGACGATGCTTATCGGAAGCTCTTCCCCAAGTTCATCACCAAACGGTACCCCTTTTCGTTGGAGCACAACGTGCCGTTTTTGAACGCCTCGTTGGCCTTCAGTGCCGGGTGTCTTTTGTTCACGGCGTTGTCGCGGCTTCTCCCTGAAGCCCTAGAGTACTTTGGCAAGGCCGATGCCGCCAACCCCCAGCAACAGCTCATCGTGTCATATGCCGCGGGGATCTTCATCAGTCTCGTGCTCAACTACATTTTGCATCTCATCACCAGCGAGAGCGTGGTTCATTGTGCCCATGACCACGACGACAAGGACTTGGAGGCGGCGTCCGACGAGGAGATTGTGAACCATCACCACCATCACCATGAACATCACGAACCAGCCCACGATACCCATTCACACCACCATTCGCATACAGACCACGCCGAGGCCACCGAGACGACCCCGCTTGTGCGGGAGGTCACCACGCGCAAGAGCCTCCTCCACCTCATCACTCCGGGCGACGCCGTCATTGGCGAGTGCAAGGGATACTCGTCCGCCGAGTTGTGTCTCTACACCGAGGACGACCTCCACTACTGCGAGATCCCCGCAGTGGCCAAGGACCTGCTTGAGATCACCCCGTCCGCCCACTCGCTCCAGCTGTTGCATCGGTCCGAACACCTGATACACGAGTCGGTGGACCACGCCAACCACCACGACCACCACCACCACGTGTCCACGCCCATCTCGCGACTCCTCTTGATTGGCATCCAGACCATTCTCGCAATCACCCTCCACAAGTTCCCCGAGGGCTTCATCACATTCACCACGTCGGAAACCAACCCCGACCTTGGGCTCTCCATTTTCTTGAGCTTGCTGTTCCACAACTTCACCGAGGGCTTGATGATGTGCCTTCCCATCTACTACTCGCTCTCCAAGTCGAGGCTCGCCAAACTCAAAGCATTTGCCATTTGCAGTTTGCTTGGCGGAGCAGCCCATCCGCTTGGAGCCGTGGCCGGCTACTACTTTTTGCACCACGCCGGCCGGACCGAGCTCGATCGGCTCAACTACATTTTCGGCCACACCATGGCCATCACCAGCGGGTTTCTCCTGGTGATTGGCGTGTCGATGTACTCGGCTGCGGTGTCATTCAACGCCGGCACCTCCAACCGCGTGATGAACTGGTTCTTGCTTGGGTTGGTGGCCATTGGCGTGAGCTCCATCTTTGTGGATTAGCACCGGTGACGTAAGCTGTGCAGTCACACCCGTGCCGCGCTGACATAAGCACACGTGTGATGGACGTCTTTTTGTGCTGGTCACGCACTCAAATCTTTACTTTCATCCACCTCATCCTTATGATACTATAGCACTCAATACAATGATGGCCCATGAATCCCCCTCCCCCGCTCTCAAACCACCCGCGGTCCCCAAGAAACAACGCGGCAAGAAAGACCGCAAATTACCCAACGGAGACACGGTGGTTTTTGACACCAAACGAAAGGACTTGCCTGCTGCGGTGTTACCAGATGGAGGCAAACCAGACTTTGCAAACGGCAAGGACAAGAAGAAGGCTCCCAGAAAGAAGAGTCCCTCGGCTCCCAAGGCTGCCATCAAGAAGGACGAAGAAACTTATGCCGGTTCATCGTTTCACTCGTCGCCCGCAGCCCTCGCCCTTCCCAAGCCTCTGTTCAAACTGGCGTCTCCGAAACCAGCATCTCCCATGCCCATTCACTCAACACAGGCTGCTTCAGTCTCTCCCATCCAGCAAGGACCTCTTCCTCGCTCGGTACCTATGACTCAGAGTGTGCCTCCAGGCATTCCCATGCCTCAGGGCGTGCCCCCTGTGCCCCAGCAAATGGCTGGTCCATACGGGCATCCCTTTGGATCTCCCCCATATATGGGCGGCCCCCCTCAGTACCCCCTCGGGTACCCACCTCACGTGTCTCCATATCAGCAGACGGGATTTCTGTATCACGTGAACCCGCAAGGATACATCAATTATCAGTATCCTGCACCACGGCCCGCGCAACCCTACAATGGCGCCCCGGTTGCACCCGTTCCTCCTCAGCAACAAGGACAAAAGATTTCTTTTAACGAGCTTCTTGGGTCGGGCAACCACTGAGTCGGCCACCGCCGCACGGCGACCGCTCCATATGCATCGGCAAACGCTTAGCATGAGCCGTTTTTGGGGTTTATCTTTTCCCCTTTTGGCTCTTTTTTTTTATAGTCTCTAATACGTACATTTGAGCGTATCATGTCGTGCGGAACCCTCGCCCGGGTCAAATGTCGCGCGGCCCCACCACAGTGGTTATATTATAAATCGCAAATTTGTTATTTTTCTCACCCAAACAACCATGAAGGGCAAAGAGGTACGGATCGTGGCCCTCTTGGTGCTCGACACCTTGTTCTTCCTCTTGGAGGCCATCGTTGGTTACACGGTCCACTCGCTCGCGTTGGTGGCGGACTCGTTCCACATGTTAAACGACATTGTTTCCTTGTTCATTGCTCTCTGGGCCGTCAAGGTCAAGAACAACAAGCCGGCCGACGGCAAGTACACGTATGGGTGGCAGAGAGCGGAGATTCTCGGCGCGCTCATCAACGCGGTGTTTTTGTTGGCGTTGTGCTTCACCATCTTGATGGAGGCCATCCAGCGGTTCTTTGAGCCCGTGGAGATCAAGGCGCCCAAGTTGGTGTTGATTGTGGGCGTGTGTGGGTTGCTCAGCAACTTCCTTGGGCTTGTGCTTTTCCACGAACACGGCCACTCCCACGGCGGCGGCCACGGCCATTCGCACGGCGACACCGAGGCCCAGGACGACGGCCACGGCCACGGCCACTCGCACCAGCCCTACACCGCCAGCGCCAACGGGTCGCTGAGCGACATTGCCGAGTTCTACCCCGCCAACGTGGTGGAGCGCTACGACGAACACGATCCCTTGGTGCAGAAGAAACCGAAAAAGGCCAAGAGTCTCAACATGGAGGGGGTGTTCTTGCATGTGCTCGGCGATGCCCTCGGCAACGTCGGCGTCATCATCACCGCGTTGTTCATCTGGAAAACCAACTACCTGTGGCGCTACCTCACCGACCCGTTGGTGTCGCTCGTCATCACCCTCATCATTTTCTCATCGGCGCTTCCCTTGTGTAAGAAGTCGGCCAAGATCCTCCTCCAGGCGGTGCCTCCCCACGTCAACTCGAACGCCATCATCCAAGAGATTGTTGAGCTCGAGGGCATCAAGTCGTTGCATGACTTCCACATCTGGAACCTCAACGAGGACATTCTCATTGCATCGCTTCACGTGGAGTTGAACCACGACGGCAAGGACCAAATCACCAAGGACTCCTTTGTCAGTGCGGTGAGACAGGTGCGCGAGGTGCTCCATCGCTTCGGCATCCACAGTGCCACCATCCAGCCGGAGTTCCTTCCTCTGACCGAGGGCCGGGCGCTCTTGCGAAGAGCCAGCGCCTATGGCTCCACAAACAAGCTCACGTGCGCGGTGGACGATGTCGCCGACTGCGACCCCAACTGTCTTAAGTAACGTAATAGATTGCATTTGCCAACCCGGGTATGGCGTTTGTCTGTTGGTGTGTCATTTCCAGAATGCTACATAATAGTACAGTTGTCCGCCTTGGAGGCCCGCTTGTCCTTTGTGAGGGTACGCGAGAGTCTCGGGTCAAGCACCAAGGACTTCTTGCGGGCTGGTTTCTTGGGCGAGGCGGTTTCCTCAAAAGAATTGAGGTAGTCGTAGGCGTCGTCGTCGTCGTGCTCCTCGATGGCATCGATGGTGTGCTTCTCCGCCTCGGGCAGCTGGTGCACCGTCACCACCGACGAGGTGTCGGTATCCGGGTCCTGGAGCGATAGCACCAGGTCGGACTTGGAGGAGTCGTCGCTCACCTGACGATCGAGCGACACCATGGACATGCGCCGGGCATGGGTCGGGGCCACCGAGTTGCGGTTGAACAGAGACGTTGTTGTTTGCGAGTTGATTTTGAGGTTGGAGAGAAGCGCTTGCGCCGGGTCGATGCCGAGGTTGTTGGAGGTGGAGGTGTTGATGATGGGGATGTCGAGGGTCGGGTCGGTGGCACGGCTGAGGAGGTGCGCCAGCAACCCGTTCCAGAAGCGGAGCCACGCAGCCTCGGTTTCGGTGGGAAATTGCAGCCGCCCGAGAATCTCAATGAGCAGGAGAATGAGACTCTCGCCCATGATGACGTACTGGAACAGCGAGATGTCCCACACGCGCCGGTGGATTTTGGCGAAGCGGTCCACCACGAGGCTGGCGGCCTCCAGTTGCTTATGGAGCACGTAGAGACTGATGAGCTGGACAATGGAGTCGGTCTGGTAACTCTCGCGGATCAGCGCCACCTCGTGGGCTTCGATGTCCAGGTCCAAGAGGAGCATATGCACGTTATCGTAATCGACGAGGGAATGGGTGTTGATTTGGTGGCGGAGGTTATTTTCATACTTGAGAATGTTGCCGCAGAGAATGTGCTGAAATACCGATGCGTTAAGCGAGCAGGTACTGTGCCGCGATGACGAGTGACTGGCCCCGACACTGGGGGCCGTGGTGAGGTTGAGGAGGTCCCAGGTACGTTTGATCAATGGGAGGTCGGGCTTGGAAACGAACAATGGGACATGCAAAGGGGGTTTTCGAAGGCCATGGCTCTCGAGTAGTGGGGTCATGGAAGTGTCTGGCAATTATCACGCGCTGCTCCGGGTGCCCCGTGCCTTATATATTGTCCTTGATTCAACACAAAGAAGGGAAGCCCGATCCCAAAGAACGAAGTCCCCCCGGAGGAAAAAAAATATCTGCGCCCGCGGCCCAAAACAGACAAATGGGTCTGCCTTGCATGGGGAAATTCCTTTGTTGCTATGCCTGGGGACGCGCCGGCCCAGGCGCCAGCACTCGCCGCGGCCCGCGATGCCGTGGTCAAGAAATTTGGCCCGTGCAAAACAACCGCTCGGGCATCGACTGGGGACCAGAATGCTTGGAAGCAGCTTTGACGGGGCCCGTCACATGGCCGCCGCACCTGCCCACCTCACGATTTTAGCCGATTGTACCAGGTTGGGGCCGCCCTCGCACGCTGGCCCCCGCCCTCGTTTTGTGCGTGTCGACCCAAGCTTGGCGAAGGGGCTGCTCGGTGCTGCCCTAGGCTAAATTTGATGCATTGGGTCGCATGCATTGAGATCTGTTTCACAAGATGCCAATCGCGCACCGTCGTCATGAACACCGGAGGACAAACCCGCGCGCAACGGCCCCTTGTGAACGCTAGTGCCGGCGTTATGTGCGTATGTAGCGAAGGTCTATGTTTCAGCCAACGGTGCTGACGAGCTCATACCGACTCAGGCCTACCCCTACATCCGTCTCCAGTTTCTTTCTGTTCGTTCATTGTCGTACATCTGTGATGGAGTTTAGCGTACATCTGTGATGGAGTTTAGCAGTGCACTGCACGCGAATACCTCCATCAAAGGTATCAAATCCATTAGTTTTCGTCAAGGAGGTCACTTGGCAAAAATGTCGTAGGGCACCGCCTGGATGTTATACTTGTTCTTGCGCTTGGTGTCCACCGAGGATCTTCTCTTGCTAAAGAAAGAGAAGCCCGACACATTAGAGTCGGTGCTGTGGATCGACGTCAAGTCGCTCACCGAGGGGCTGATGAACGAGTACTTGCGTCCGCGGTACGGCGTCATCACGGGGGTCTCGTGGTAGCCGCTGTTGTAGCGGACAGATGCAGGACGAGGGAACGTCTTTGGCGTGAAGGACGTCATGGAGGGTGCTCCCGAGGCGGCGACTGGTGCAACGGGCTCCTTCTTGGGCTTCACGCGGGGCTGGGCGCCGCTGGTGGTGGTGCTGTAGCTGGTGGCGGCAAACACCGGGGTATACGATGAAGCAGCCATGGACGTCTTGTCCTTGGACGAAACCTCCTCCTTCTTCTTGGAGGAGAAGAAACTGCTCAATCTTCTTCTGAAGGACATTCTCTCGGGCGCAACCTTGGGAGAGACCGCCTTCTTGGGCACCTGAAGCGAGTAGTTGCTCTTGCTCACGGGCGAAAACGAGTCCAACAAGTCGTAGCAGCTGCCGTCGCTTGTTTCGTTCAACGTCACCGTGGATCCCTTCTTGGACACGGGCGCTGACACGGTAAGGTCGGCCGCCGCGGCGGGCATGGTTGGGGGTCTCAAGCTCACGTTCTCGGGGAGGTTGTGGCCGAGCTGCTCCATCTCCTGGCGGAGCACAAACGACGATCTCATGAACCCGAGCGACGCCTTCTGGCCAAACGAGGGCGTCGAGCTCGAGAACTGTGGTCTCAGCATCACGCTGCTGGTGCTCTTGGACAACGGCTTCATGAAACTCACGTCGCTCACTTGCCGCGTGTGGAACTTGTCCATCACCGGCGAGTTGCCCGCGGTCTCGGTGCCGGAGCTGATGCTGCTCTTGTTGTCGGCATTGTGCAAGGACAACGTGGACGCCCCGCTGGAGATTTCGTCCGACGACGACTTGTCCTCCTGAGAGTAGTGGGACGACGCATTGTCGGCGTCAATGTCCGAGCTGTACTTGGACGAGCGGTCGTCCACCTCGCTCTCTTCAATGGGGGCCAACCCCTGGATGCCAAAGCTGGTGTGGTCAAACACGGGCTTGGTGTCGACGGGCTGCGAAAAATCGAGTCCGTCGTCCTCCTCAACCACCTTTCTGGCCCGTCTCCGGGGATCGAACCCAGTCTCCCTCTCTTCCTCCACCAAGTCGGTAGCGGGGGTGCGGGTAGGGGTCTCGGGCAAGTCCTTCACGTTGACACTGGAGGTTCTTCTCGACGAGCGGGGCGTCAACTCGGGCTCCTCGGGTCTCTTTCTCACGGGGCGGGGGTCAAACACGGCGTCGTGCTCGTCCTCAATCATCTCCTTGAGAGAGGGAGAGCCCTTCTTGCGCCGAGGGTCAAAGGGGTCCGTGGGCGTCTGTGGAGCACTCAACGACAGCACCAGCGCGTTTCTCGACAACGGCTTGGGCACCTTCACCTCGAGGGGCGACGCCACCGTCAGAGCGCTTCTTCTGAAGCCCCGGTACTTTTCGTTGGACGAGAGCTCAATCTGAATGGTCTCACCCACCACAGGCGAGGGCGTAACCGTCGACGCAGGCACGGCGGCGGCATAGGGGTTGACGGGTTCCGCCGCCACCGGCTTGGCCGGCTTCAACGGCTCGAGGGGCTCAATCTCCTCCTCGCTTTCGGCCTCGGTACGCTGGCTGTACACCGAGTCGACGTCACTCTCGTCGTGCTGCAAGATGCAGTTGGCAAGATACACGTAGATCTTGATCCAGAGGGTCTCCATGCCCGCGTGGAAAACGCCTCTTCCCAACCACTGGCGGAAAGTCTGCACCAAGGCAATGCCCATGGGCTCCAAGTACTGGACGCCAAGCGACACGATCGAGGGGTTGTGCTGGATGAACTCGCTCATGCACTCATCCAACGACTTGATGTCGTCAATGAACATCACCGTGAAGCTCAACATCTCCTCAAACAACTTGGACTGTTGGCGAACAATCACATCGTTGGAAAGCACTCCCTTCAACTGGGGGTTGGCCACAAGGAGATTGTTAAAGAGTCTCGACACAAACTCGTCCTTGTGGTATCTGTTGTTGACCTGAAGGTCACCCCACGACTTCTTGACTTTGGAAACGTCGTCAAGGCTCAACTGTAGCGTGGACATTGTTGTAAATTTTATGGAAAAGTAGGGTATAAGTGTGGTGTGTGTATTATGAATTTGGACGAGACGGGCACTTATAAGTGTTTGTAACTACCCCAACCCAGTTGGCTACTCCATCAGGGAACTTTGGCCCATTGCCCAATCGGGCAATTCTGTAGCAGCCAACTCGCCCGCACATTTTTTTCGCTACCAAAGGGCGCGTCTCTGTGCAGGGCCAACTTACCCAACGCGGCAAATGGCTGTCGCACGCCAATTTGTTTACCCAATGTGGTAAAGAGGGCTGCTTCCCCAACTTCCTGCCAACACAAACTCTCCAAAGTTACTACTTGAGGTGATGGCCCCTGCAAACTCCTTTCGGGCTGGGCTTAGGAGTTCGCACGGTTACACGACTGTGTTCAACTACCCGCAGAACCCTCTCCTTACTCTCCCCTACTTCTTCATGTTTCCACTCTAAGTTAGGAACAACTTAGAGCGGAGTTCGTTAGTTGCAATCCGTACATCCCAAAATCAAACTAGCATACAATCATCAACGAGAAGCCTGCGGCTCCTCCCGGTCGTCGCCCACGGCCCACTGCTCGGCCTTCTCCAACTGCTCGTTGAACACCACCGTCAACTTGCCAATCATGTCCAACGACTCTTTGGCAAACACTAGGATGCGCTCGTTGGCCTGCGCCCCCGTGGCGTTCGACGTGGCCGTTTGTTGAATGGCGGCGGGCAACTTCAATATGATGTCGCGGATATTCGACTTGAGCTCCAACTCGGGCTCCTCCAGCTTCTTGTCGTCACCCGTACTTAGCGACGACGGCTTGAAGTTGGAGATCATGTGGATGATCTTCTTGACCGTGGTGATGATTTCCGTTTTGGTTTCCTGCGCGGTCTCGTTGGGGATCTCGGTGGGCGACGCGGGCGACACCGGCAACTCCGACGAGAGCATCTTGCGGTGGCCGGCACCACGTTCCTCGAGAAGCGTTTCCCCCAGATACTGCGACGAGGGCTCGAGCGAGTCCTCGGACTCGGTTTTCACCAATTCGCGCTCGTGCTCGGAGATCTTCTCCTGTAAGAAAGTCACCTTGTTGTTGATGTGGTCGTTGGCGAGCTTGAGGAGATGGAGACAAAACTGTAGCCGGTTCTTTGTTTTGAGAGTAGACTCGTCGTTGGGCGCCACGCGCCGGCGTTTCTGGGTATTTTCCTTGAGGTGCCGTGCGTGTCGGCTGTTGAGATTCACCTCAATCTCTCGAACAACGGGAATGGCGGCCTTCTCGACAATCTCGGCCGCGTAGTTGAAGGACGCGTAGTTGCGCTTACTCTCCTCGTAGTACTTCACCGCGTTGGCCACCAACGGATGTCTGCTCACCTGGTTGACCTTCGTCACCAAGGGATGCTCTGCGTCATCGATAGTCAACGATGAGATGGGCGACGTGACGCTCGATGCGCCGGGGACGCCGGGCGGCGGTGTCACGGTGTGATTGAGCTGGGTTAGGGCCTCGGCCGCCGACACGAGGTCTTGGTCGCGGCGCTTCTCACTAGTGCCATTGACATGGGTGGTGACCGACGTGGTGACGGCCCCGGCTCCATTCAACAGCGATGGCACCAACACCTCTTTCTGGTGGGACCGACTGGCTTCGTACACCGGGTCGTACGCCGGCGGCGGCGAGCCTGCGGACGCTCTCACGCTGTCGAAGGACTTGTCCAACGACAACTTTCTCTTGACTTTTCTGTATTCACTCATTTGCAGCGTAAAGAAAAGATGGTGGTAAGGAGGTTGTTTCAATGGGAGTGTGACACTAGCCCACTACCAAACAGAAAAAAACCGTAAGCCGCGCTTCGCGGCCATGTGATTTTCGCACACAAAAAGGTTGGAATCCCGCTATCATGTGCCAAAAATTTTGTGAGGGGGTCGGCGGGACCAGTCGCTGGCCTGTGACGATGCATGTGCCCTTAACTTTGGATCTGACATGCAACACACAATAGTGGATGCAACTTTTTTCTCTCACAAGATCTTGACCCAGCTGTCGGCGCCGTGCTCCGATTCCTCCTCCTCAAATTTCTTCATGCTGATCCAGCCGCGCGACGGAACATACACTCGCCGGAACTTCTTGTTGTCGGGCCCAATCTTCACCACGTCCCGGTACCTCACCTGAGGTGGAGGGGGCACGTCGGCTAAACCGTTGGGGGTGGGCGAGGCCCGGTGGGTCATGGTGGCGGCATGGGCGTGCCCCTCACCGCCGGTTGCGTTGAGCGGGGTATTTGAGTTAAGAACCTTGAGGATTTCGCGACTGGTGGTGCGCAAGTCCACGACGCTTTTGGCATAGGGCAACTTGGATGCGACCGCAACGGGGTCGCACTCATACTTGCCCTTTTGCTGCAAATACGCCTTGAGCTGCGCCCGGCCCTCGGGGGTCAGAATGTCGAACGACGGCGACTTGGGCGTGACGTTCTCGTTGTCACTGGCAACCGGCGACGCCGGCGGGTCCCGGGTGAAGCCATTTGCGTTGGGAGCTTTTTCGCCATCGATGTCGGGAGCATACTTGAAATCGGGGGTGGTACTGAGGTTCAGAAGCGTGGACGAGAGCTGCGCCGGCGGAACCAATGCCACCTGGGCCTTCTTGAAGAGAACATACGACTTCAACTGGTTGAGCTGGTCCGACAAGGTGGTGACAGAAGAGGCGATGTACTCGATTTCGCGGCGCACGTCGCCGTTGCGGTTGAGTCGGCCCTGCACGTTCTTGTACTCGGCATGCAGGTTCTGGGTACACGTGATGAGGGACTGCTCGACGGTGGAGCACTTGTTCATGAGGTACTCGATGCTCTCGGAGAGAGTGCGCACGCGGATGCGAACAGACTCGGACTCGTTGTTGCGGAACACAAACGTGAAGAAGGTGTGGAAGCCAATGAAGGCCTGGATGAAGATGCTGACTAGCACGCCGGCCGCCACCACCCAGTTCACCGGGGCATGGGCTTCGGAAAAGGCTAGCGCGCGATCAATCAGATCGGCGTGGTGGATGCACAGCTGGAGGTGGACAAGCGAGGCTAGGTCCTTGGGGTCAACCAATTCGAGGCAGCTGGGGTCAGTATGGTAAGGGTTGCTTCTTTGCGTACTGATCGAGTTGAGCATTCACCACGGAGTGATTTTCCGTGGCCACCAGGCTTCGGAACGCCTCGTGGCACCGCTCGCCGCCCTTCTGGACGCATTGCACCAACTGGCCAAAGGGCACCAGCAACGAGGCCACCGGCGAGTGCTCGGACGTCGGGCCGGACCCGAGCGCAGAGTACATCAAGGCGCCCGAGGCCACCGCCAAGCCTAAGAACAACGCCGGGTGGAGCGTGCGGTACTGGTTCCTCAATACAGCAGGAAGGTCGGAGCGGAGGGCTGGGGTTGCGGTTGTCATGAGAGAGGATGAGTTTTGCAGCCCACGGAATTTACCGCGCGGGCTGACGTAGCAGGTGGTGCGCGCACGCCGATCGTGACCCCGGCAAATCAGCCAAGTGATCAGCCAAGCCTCAACGTGGAATATAAGCAGGCATTTTCCAAACTCCACACTTTTTTATGGCTGAACACGATCCAAGCAACCCACCCCAGGTGCCCAATGGCTGGGTGGCCAAATTCGACGAGAAGTACAAGACGTGGTTCTACGTTGACTTGAACACCAAGAAGTCTCAGTGGGAAGCGCCCGAGGGCACCACCTTCGGTGCCCCTGCCGGGCCTCCAGACGGTCCTCCACCTTACAGCGGCGACCAGGCCAGCAAGTCTTCCAGTCCGACCCAACAAAGAAGCCAGGCCAACTATGGAGCCCAGCAATACCCTCAGCAGGGGTACCAGCAATACCCTCAACAGGGTTTCCCCCAGCAGGGGTACCCACCCCAGGGCTATGGCGGATACCCACCCCAAGGCTACGGAGGATACCCACCTCAGGGGTATGGGCAGTACCCCCCACAAGGATATGGCCAGTACCCTCAGCAACAAAAGACCCGCAGAAGTGGCGGCGGCATGATGCCCGGGCTTGCTATGGGAGCAGGAGCCGGTCTTCTCGGAGCCATGGCGTTGAACTCGTACGTTGACCACGAACAGGCGGAGGCGTACCAGGATGGCTACGGGGACGGTGCTGGCGGCGACGACTTTGGTGGCGGCGACTTTGGGGGCGATTTCTAAATGTACAGTGATAAGACAATTAGGCGTAGGTCACGTGCGCGGCGCTGAACCAACCAACGAGTGCGAATTCTTCATTACAAAACCACCATGAGATTCTCCCGAGTGTTGAGACAGGCCGAGGAGGTGCTAGTCAGAGCCGCCAAGGGCAACCACACCGGCTTGACCGGGTTATACACACACCCCAACCCCAGACCGGCGTTGATTTCATTATATAACCACACGTTGAAGGTTTTGGAGAAGAAGTACCCCCAGGAGTCTGTGTACAGACAGTCGGTGGAGGCGCTCACAAAGAACCGGTTGGCCATTGTCGAGGCCAACGAGGTCACCGAGCACATTGAGAACCAAATCGGCGGCGGTCTCATTGAAGAGATTGTCATCCAGGCGCACGAGGAGTTACAGTTGGCCAAGGAGTTGGCGGAGTTGAAGGTGTGGGAGGAGTTGGAGGAGAAGCCTTTGGACGACCAGTGGGTTTACTTTGGCAAGAAGATTTAGCATACACATAAAATGATTCTGCAAAATTCACTCATGAGTTACCATTCTGCAATGTTTTCAATTATAACTAAAGGAAACTCATACACGTAGACATACACGTAGCACGGACACTTAACAACACCCGCTCTTGGTGGCAGCACCCCCCGAAACATCGATTCCGCCCGCGGCCGACTCCTGCCTCTCGTCGCCCTGCTTATCCTGGATGATGCCCGCCAACTCGTAGAAAATGGACTCCACGTTGTCGTTGGTCTTTGCACTGGCCTCCAAGAAAGGAATGTTCAACTTGTCTGCGAGAGCCTGGCCCTGTTCCTTGGTCACCTGTCTGCTCTCCTCGTCGTCGGACTTGTTGCCCACCAAGAAGATCTGGGCGTCGTCGTTGGCGTGCTGCGTCACTGTCTGGAACCAGTTCTCGACATTCTCAAACGTCCTCGAATCGGTCACGTCGTAAATCAACACAATGCCCATGGCGCCCCGGTAGTATGCGGTGGTGATGGTGCGGAACCGCTCCTGGCCGGCGGTGTCCCACACCTGTAACTTGATCTTCTTGCCCTTGCTCTCGATGGTTCTGATTTTGAAGTCAATTCCGATGGTGGTGATGAAGGAGGGATTGAATTTGTCCTCGACAAACCTCAACAACAAACACGACTTCCCCACGCCGGAGTCTCCCACCAACAACAATTTCATGATCATGTCGTATGATCTCGAAGGCGCTCTTCCACTCATGGCTGATACAAATGGGTTCTCTGGCAAGTTAGCGAAATTATGTGTTCGTTCCCGTGGCGTGCGCACACCGCGCACCCGCGGGAATGTTCACGTGACCATTGTATTCACTACTCTATCACTTCAGAGAAACACCTCCACGTTGATCTCGACGGCGGACGCCGCGTAGGGGATGTCGAAGTTCCGCAACACCTCGGGGTGCAACACCCCGATGCTTCCGATGTGCTGGGGCTCCGCACCCTCGGCCACTCTGAAGTACACCTTGGCACCCCTTCCAGGGAAGAAGGTGGCGTTGTCGGGATCCTCCTTGATCCAGTAGCCTCGGCCGGTATTGGTGGCGGGGTCCTCGATCCACTTGGTTCTCAACGTTTGCATCATCTTACCCAACAATCCCTGCACGTACTCGAAACCCGAGGTCTTGCCGGCGTAGATGGCCGACCAGTTTCTCTGGTTGAAGGCACCTCTTTCGAGCTCGGGGTTCTTGAGCACAATGTCGCCACACTCAAACACCCGGATGGGAAGCGAGTGCTTTCTGTTTTCCTTGATGGTCTTGAGGATTCCGGGAAGAAGCGTGGTTCTCACCACCTGGTACTCGATGGTCTTGGGGTTCTCCAACTTGACCGCCAACGTGTTGTCGTCGGTTTGTCTGAGGAACTTGAAGTTTTCGTCGTGAGAACAAAGAGTGAGGGGGAGCACCTCCGAGTAGCCCGACTGCGACGACGCTAGTCTCAAGATATCCGCCACCTTGTTGATGGGCAAGGGAGCCGCCACCAACGAGTCGCTCTGCGCCTTGGTCTTGACAAGGTTGTTGAACCCGTAGGCAATCCCCACGTCCTCCATGATATCACACTGGTGGAGAATGTCCGGTCTGGTGATGGGGATCTTCACGTCAAGCACCTTGTCTCTTGGAGTGGCCTGCAACGACATCTTCTTCAACAACTTGCTGATTTCCTCGCCCGAGAGGTCCAACCCAAGACACTTGTTGATGTAGTCGATTTCCGCCTCGGTCTTTCTGGGCTCGACAATCGGCGTGATGCGGTCTTGGTTGTTGTGGGGACTCACAATGCTCACCGGCTCGATCTCAAAGGGTTTCTCGGCGTAGGCACTGAACATGGCCACCATCTGGTTGATGACAATCTCGGTCTTGGTGCGGTCGGTTCCCGTCACCTCGATGAACACGTTGGTGGTGTCCAAGCTGATCTTGGAGTGGTTGGAGTTGATGATGGGGGGGAGCGAGCACACCGTGCGCTTGGCGTCGAAGATGACGGGGTACACGGGCGAGTCTCGGATGATGTGGAGGTACTTGCCCAAGTTCTTGTCGGATTCGTAAAACTCCATCAACTCGGCGCCGTCCATCACCTTGGTTTGGTTCAAGGGCGCAAACCTGATGTCTTGTGGCTTCAATGCTTCGTAGGTGAATGGAGGCGTCAACGTATCCAAGTCGTGGGTGCCGATGGCCACCAACGTTCTGTTACGACAAAGGTTGGTGTGGAGCTTGTCTTGCAATGCAATGAAGGACGCGTAGCGTCTCTCGTCGAACTTGACGCCTCTGAGGATGGCGGCGGCGGCGTACGGACGGATGGCCTCGGTGCTCTGGTCAATGGTCAACGACGTTTGGGGAACCTCGGGGTTCAACTTGAAGTTGGCGGCCTCCTTGCGGTCCAAGAACTCATTGAGTGCCTGGGCAATGCCCTCGATACACAACATGTCGTACCGGTTGGCGGGGATCTCGATCTTCAACTGGGGTCTCTCGTCCCCTTGGCACTCGTCGGTGGTGTCTTCATCCAACTCGATACCAAAGTCGAAACACAACTCGTCGAACTCCTGCGTGGTGTACTCCTTGCCGAGGAGCTCGTACAAGTCGGCCTTGTCAACGGGGATGGTGGGCATGGTGGTGAGTCAGTTGAAAAAATTTATTCGCACTACGATTCTCGGTGCTAGCTGGACACACTCAATCCCGCTCCCGAGGCACTGGCAGAGCCGGTGGTGACGACTTGGACGGCGTAGGCCCCGGCTCCACTTTCGTCTCCTCTTGGGTGTCTTTTTCGGGCGCTTGCATATCTTTCTTGTCAGGCCCCTCCGGCCCTAGATACACGTTGGAGGAGACTGGGGGCGGCTTCAGGTCATCGGGACCGGCAATGTCAGGCAACACGTCTCCCCGAACCTTTTCGAGGGTGGCCTCGTCCTTGGTGCCGAGCTTCTGAATGTCGGTCACCTCGTCCATGAGCGCACCCACGTCAAAGATGGGCCCCTCGTACTCCTCTGTAGGGTCGTTCTTGGGCTCCTTGTCGTCCTTCAGCTCATCCACGTAGTCCCACCACTCCTTGGGCTTGGGCTTGAACCAGTCCTTCCACGTCTTCTTTTGGGGAGCGTCGTTCTCCTGCTCCATCTTGGCCTTGGCCTCATCAAACTCGTCAATGAGCTTGCGCTGGCGCTCGCGCTGCTCTGGATCGGGCTCCTCAATCTCGGCAAACTCCTCGCTCAACATCTCCCACTCGAGCCGCTTGAGGATCTTGGGGATCGCCTGTCTGTAGGCCATGTGACCCTCGACGAGGTCCGTGCAATCGACGTTCTCCACCCCGTTGATCCCCTCAATGGGGGAGAGGCCCGCTACCGTGGATATACCGCCCCCGGTGGCCCGGAACAAGTACCCAAGAATCCAGTCCTTGCGAGAGTACCCGTTGATGAAGCGCCCGCTCACCACCGAGCGGGCCAAGATGATCTGGTCGGTTTTCACCGCGATGGGATTGCCGAGGAGAATGACGTTCTCAATGAGCCCGTGGCCGCCTCGCTTCGCCAACTCAATCAAGCAACAGTAGATGACCCGCGACCCGAGGGAAAACCCCACCAACGTGATGGGCCGCACCCCCATGTTACCGGCAATCAAGGTGTCGGCCAAGATCTTGCCTGCTTTCCAGGCACGATCCAACGACACATTCCATGGGTTATCCAAAAGGTACGTGAGTTTGGACAATGCCATGGGGAGCTGGATGGCCGACATCAACGCGGTGAGGATGGTCGCCCCGAGAATTTGCTGGATGGAGGTGCTCAACGCCTCGCTGGCAAGAATGCCAATGGTCTGGCCCATCAGCTGTAACATTTCCGGTTCCCAGAGAAGCGAAAACATGTCGCCCATGACGGGGTCCACCGTGGAGAACGGCAACCGCACGTCGTCGGCCTTGCCAATCATCCACCCACTCACGGTGATGATGAGGTTGGTGCGCTTGTTATTATGCAACGGTTTGAACTCAAAGGTGTTGACCTCACCGGCCCGCCGGTTGCCCGCCTTCGAGCCCATCTTGGCGCCGGTAAGCACGCCGCCCGTGGTGATGATGGCACTGCCGCCCACACCCGCCAAGAACCCACCGGTTCCGCCAATTCCCACGGTGGTGAGCCCGGCGGCAATGCCGGCTCCAATCACCGGGGCAAGCAACCCGGCGGAAAGGCCAATGGCGAGCGAGCCGCCGAGCGTCGCGAGCCCAATGTACGCCATGCGGGTCTTTTTGTTCTGCTTGATGTGTTTTTCGATAAACAGGCGGTCGTTCAACAACTCGTCCTTGTTTTCGATGGTTTTGTTGGAGGTGTCGAGCTCGAGGGACTCAATGAGCCGCCGCTCAAACTGATGGATGTCGAGACTCCCAACTCCAAGGTGCTGGGCAAACTGGACAAGCAACGTCCGCAGTCTGCTGTCATAATAACCATCGCTGAGCAACAACAAGAACAAGTCGCAGATGAGCACCCACCGGAGATCAAACTTGGCCCGCGGCGCCTCCATGAGACTGGTGCTCAAGTCGGTCACCTCCACCCCATGCAAGCTTAGGTTCTCAATCATTTGCTTTTCCTCCTTCGAAAGGTCCATGTGCTCGTAGAGCTTCGACATCACATACATGGTCCAGTTGGCAAAGTTCTTTTGGGTGACATTCAACGGCTTCAGAATGGACGGCGACGCCCGCTCAATGAGCCGGGCGAGCTCGGTGGCCATGTCGACGGCAATCAACTTGGCAATGCCCACGTAGGCGAACTTTTGCGCCTCGCTGAGCATGCCCTTGGTGCCGGCCAACGTCTCCTCCGAGTCGAGGTTCTCGTCTTCCGAGTACAACAGGTCGTCGGAATCGTCGGCGTAGTTGGCCCGCTGGTGTTGCTTTGGCTTTTGGATAGCAAACAAAAAGTCCGTTTGCTTGTTGAGCTCGGTGTACTTTGCAATCTGTTCCTCGGTGTCGATTTTGGTGTAGGCCTGGACGTCGTCAAACGACGTGATCTTGCCCGTCTCCGCCACCACCTCGAGCTCGCCGCGGTCGTTGTAGTAGTCAAACGACGAAACCTTCTTCATGTCCTTCCACACGGTGGTGCGATCAGAGAAGAAGTCGTCGTCGTCGCCTTTAAGCTCGAGGATTTCCTTGGTGGGCAGAGGCGGCACCGACGACGGCTTGGCCACAATCTGCCGCTCACACGCCTCGTGGGAATTGCTGAGATCAAATTCAACGTAGCTGGTGTCAGGCGTGCGGGCCGCCTCGGTTGCTTGTTGCTTTGGAAGGTCAGGAAGACTCGGAAGCTGCGACACGCTGGCCCGGGACCCGTATTGCCGGGCATTGGGACGGGCCACGGCCTCTCCGTACGACGCCAACTCCCTGGCGTCAGCATCCATCAAGAAGAAGGTCCAGAAGGTGGAAAAACTAGATGCGCACTACAGATGTCTGCAACATGGTTTTACTCAGACGATCATCAGCCAATGGCCTTCGCAGAGTCCAGGAATATGTTGCCACGGAAAGTGGCCGAGCTCAACAAGCACCCCGAGGGTTTGAAGCTCGGGGTGCAAGGAACTCAAGACCGGTCCGCTCGCTCTACAATCTGTCGACGGAGCTGCTCTGTCCAATACGTAACCGCCGAGCCCCGTGACTGGTGAATCGAACAACCATCCTAGTGATGCACCGCTCAACCCCCGAAGGAGGACCAGTGCACCCTTCAAGCAGATGGAGGCCGATGCAGAAGCCAGAGGGAGCTCATCGAACTTGCTTCTCGAGCGCCGAACTGCTACGGAAAGTTACTACACCAGCGACAGGACAACCGAAGTTTAGCCCTGCCCCCGCTGAGAACCCACCGCAACACAGATTGATGTATAAAGTATGAAGAAGTGAGCCTGGGCGCGCGGGTGCTTTTATACCCGTTTTTCGAGTGTGCCCCGATGCCCGTTACCCGCACCAACCCCATCGCCATCATGAACGACCTGATTCCCTTCACGCTGGACGCGTGCTTGGAGCCGGCCAAGATCGTGCGGTTGTTCCAGGAGCTGTTTGGATTTGTGCTTGCCTCGGAGGATTTGGAGCAGTTTGTGCAATCGGTCAAGACCGACCTCTACAACCGAGACTACATTGCAGCCTTTGGCCTGGACGACAAGCGCTTCGCCTATGCGTCGCGGTGGTCGCCCGCGCGGGCGCTCTCATACCTGTCCTTATTCGCTTCGCTCCAACCCATCAAGGAGCTTTTGGCGGAGCCCGAGACCCAGAAACGGGTGCTCTGCGTGGGCGGAGGAGCGGCCTCGGAGCTCGTGGCTCTCGGGGCAGTCTTTTGCAAATTGAAGCAAGACTACCCGGTGTCGGAATCCAACCTCCAGGTGGACGTCGTGGACATTGCCGACTGGACGTTGGTGGTGAACAATCTCACCGACTACATGAAGAAGAAGTGGTTGTACGATGGACTGAAGGTCAACTCCTCGTTCCTCCACACCGACGTGCTTGCCATGAGTGCGTCGGACCTTGCATTGGCGTCGCTCGACCTCATCACCCTTCTATTCACCACCAACGAACTCTTTTCTGAGAAAAAGGCAGAAACCCTCCGGTTCCTCCAGCGCCTCAATGCCCACTGCCACTCGGGCGCGTTGCTTCTCATTGCCGAGAGTGCTGGTTCATACTCACACATCACCGTGGGCACCAAGAAATTTCCTGTCCAGTTTCTCGTCGATACGGTGTTGATGGGGAAGCGGGGGGAAGACGGGGCCTGGGAGCTTGTGGACCAGAGCGACAGTTGTTGGTACCGCATCGACCAGCGCAGCGTGAGCTACCCGATGAAGCTCGAGAACATGCGGTTCTTCTACCGTCTCTACCGTAAAAAGTAATGCATTAGATCTTGAGCTTGGCAAGGTCGTCGGCCACCGAGTCGCCAGCAACATCCTTCTCTGACTTCTGTGCTTGTGTCTCTGACTTACCTTCCTTCTTTGTATCTTTGGCCGGCTCATCGTTCGTCTTCGAGTCAATGCCTGAGCCCTTGGTCACCTCCTCCGCTACCTCACCGGCCACCTTCTTTGCTAGGTCCTCCGCACTCTTGGGCGTCGCCTTGCTCACCAAGCGGTCGAGCTCCTCGGACCAGCCAAGGGCCTCCGCCAACTCCTGGGCCGTTTTATCAATGTCATCCAACACCACCACGTCGTTCTTGCGGCGCCCCAAGTCTCCCGCGGGATCCTTGTTGATCAACAAACGAATGGACTTTTTGTTCACCTCCGAGGGAAGCGACGCAAAGGGGTGCACCGTCAACGACAGGCCTGCCACGATGGCCACCTCCACATTGGCGGCGTCCTCGTCCCACTGCTCAAAGAACCTTCTCGGAAGCGCCTCGCCAAAGAATACAATGTCGGGCTTGACGTACCCATTGCACTTGGAGCAGTTGACGGTCCCCTTGGCGAGATGAGTCTTGAACTCTTTGGTTGGCATCTCGTGTGAGCAGTCGATGCAATGGTTCTTGGCAAACGACCCGTGGGCCTCCACGATGTAATGGTCCTCAATCCCCGCCAACCGCTCGAGCGTATCGATGTTCTGCGTGTACACCCGCTGGAGCAACCCTTTATCTTGAAATAAGCGTAACAAGTGGTGGAACTTCGACGGCGCAAACGTGCCCGGGTACAACTCGTGGGCCAACGTGTAGAAAGCATGGGGCTTCTCCCGAAAGTAGTCGAGATCAAACACCGCTTCGGGGAACGGTAGGTTCAACCGCTGGAGGTTGGCATAGAGACCCGTATCGGGGCTCCGGAAGTCGGGGATGCCACAGCTCGTCGACACCCCGGCTCCCAAGAAGAACGTCACCTTTTTGTTGTTTTTGATGGCCTCCACCACCGGGGAGATGTCGCTGGACATTTTTCCACCAAATAAGTTGAACATTGCGAAATTGTCATCTTTATGAAGCAGCGCATCAGTGCCTTGGACCTCCAGATCCTCACCTCCGAGCTCGTGCTGGAGGTGTTGAACTACCGGTTGCAAAACATCTATAATGTGGCCACGTCTGCCCGCCAATTCCTCCTCAAGTTCCTGGTGCCGGACAGCAAAAAGGTGCTAGTGCTCGACTGTGGAAACAAGATCCACCTCACCGAGTTCGAGCGGCCCACCACCCAGGCGCCGTCCAACTTCGTCACCAAGCTCCGCAAGCACCTCAAGACGAGACGCCTCTCGCAGATTAAGCAAATCGGCAACGACAGGGTGTTGGTGTTGCAGTTCAGCGACGGGCTCTACTACTTGGTGCTCGAGTTCTTTAGCGCCGGAAACATTCTATTGTTGGATCATGACCGCAACATTCTTGCTCTCCAGAGAATGGTGAACGACAAAGGGGACAACGACCGGTATGCTGTCAATGAAACCTACAAGATGTTTGATGAGTCATTGTTCGAGGGGGACTTTGAGTACTCGAAGGGAACCTACCTGGCGGAGGAGATTCTGGGGTGGATAACCGCCCACAAGCAGAAGCTCACCCAAGCCACTTCCAAGAAGAACAAGGTGTTTTCCATCCACAAGCTCTTGTTTGTGAATGCGAGCCACTTGCTGAGTGATCTCATCCAGTCACACCTCACCAGCGAGGGATTGACGTCGTCAGCCAGTGCGTTGGAGTTCGAGGACGGCACGCTGCTTGATAAGGTGGTGGCGGCGCTCGAGCGGGCCGAGGACGCGTACTTGGATCTTATAGCCCCCAGTGAGCACCGCTCAGGGTACATTGTTGCCAAGAAGAACCCCTTGTACAACGCCGAGGACGCCGACGTGTCTGAGGACCTCGAGTACGTGTACGACGAGTTCCTTCCCTTCAAGCCCCCGAGAGATGGGGGAACGTATCGGTTCGTGGAGGTTGATGGGTACAACAAGACCCTCGACAAATTCTTCTCGACGCTCGAGTCCACCAAGTTTGCGTTGCGGATCGAGCAGCAAAAGCAGCACGCCGCCAAGCGCTTGGAGCACGCCCGGCTGGAGCGGGACCGCCAGATCCAGTCGCTTGTCAACCAACAGGAACTCAACACGAAGAAGGGCGACACCATCATGTACTTCCCCGATCTTGTGGAGGATTGCAAGGCGTTTGTGCAGAGATATATCGACCAGCAAATGGACTGGACCAACATCGAGAGCGTCATCAAGCTCGAGCAGTCCCGGGGGAATGATATTGCCCAGCGCATCAAGCTCCCGCTCAACTTGAAGGACAACAAGATCACGCTCGTTCTTCCGGACATTGACACGATGTTTGACAATGAACCAGAAAACTCCGACTCTGACTCCGACACCTCCAGTGAAAGTGACAGTGATAGCGATAGCGACGGCGAGGCCGTCCCCAAAAAGAAGCCCCAGCGCAAACAACAAAAGCCCCTGGTGCTGGTGGTGATTGACCTTGGGCTCTCGGCGTTTGCCAATGCCCGCGAGTACTTTGGGCTGAAGCGAACCGCCGAGACCAAGAAGGCCAAGGTGGAGAAGAGCACGGCGATGGCGCTCCAGAACGCCCAGAAGAAGATCAGCCGCGACTTGGCCCACAACCTCAAGGAGGAGCACGACACGTTGAAGGCGATCCGCCCCAAGTACTGGTTCGAGAAGTTCTTCTGGTTTGTGTCTTCCGAGGGATACTTGTGCTTGGCCGGCCGAGACGACTCCCAGACGGACATGATCTACTATCGTCACTTCAGTGACAACGATGCGTTTGTGTCGTCGGACGTGGAGGGTTCGTTGAAGGTGTTTGTCAAGAACCACTATAAAGGCGAGCCCGTGCCACCGTCGACGTTGATGCAAGCCGGCATCTTCGCCATGAGTGCATCTAGTGCGTGGAACGGCAAGGTGACGACGTCGGCGTGGGTGCTTCACGGGAGTGAGATCTCCAAGAAGGACTTTGACGGGTCGTTGATCCGGTCGGGGCACTTCAATTACAAGGCGAAGAAGGAGTATCTTCCCCCGGCGCAGTTGGTGATGGGGTTTGCCCTCTACTTTTTGGGAGACGAGGAGGCTACAAAGCGGTATAGAGAGGTGAGGGAGGCCAGACAGGCGGACTCGGGGTTGACCATTCTGGTGGACAACAAGAAGAGGGAGCTAGCGGAGGAACCACCAAAGGTGAAGAAGGCCCCAGAGCAGTCTGTCGAGGCACCTGCCGAGGTACTTGCCGAGGTACCTGCCGAAATTGCTGAGGTGTCTGAGCAAAACGGTGACAAGGGGGGTTCACCCGAGCCCGGGAAACGACTCAGCGCCAAGGAGAAGCGGGCCCTCCGCAAGAGCAAGTCGCCCTCGCCCGACGAGGATGTGTTTGACCCCATCAAGGCCGTTGAAAAGCTACAAGCCAAGGATGTAAAGAGCGAGCAAAAGCCCCCGACGGTTCGCGGGAAGAAAGGCAAGATGAAGAAGATTGCCGCCAAATACGCCGAGCAAGACGACGAGGAGCGGCGGCTCCGCATGGAGGTGCTTGGCACGTTGAAGCAGGTGGAGAAGAAGCAGGAACCCGCTGCGGCGCCCAAGGTTCGTCCCGCCCCAAAGAAGAAGCAGGACGAACGCGAGTACGAAAAGTACCTTCAGGACATCGAGGAGGAAAGCGCCGCCACCAATCACCTCGAGATCCTCGATCTGTTCATCAGCAAGCCCGATGCCGTCGACGGGGTTTCGGGCATCATTCCCGTGTTCGCACCGTGGACCACATTGAACAAATTCAAGTACAAAGCCAAGGTGCAGCCGGGGAATGGCAAGAAAGGCAAGGCGCTTAACGATACCTTGCATTACTTCACGACCCGGAAGGTGGATCCCGACCGCCACGACGCCGACGTGGACTGGCCCAACGAGCACGAGCTCTTGAGCGGGGCCAAGACCAACGACCTCATTGGCGTGTTCACCGTGAGCAAGTTGAAGTTGGTTCTCCCCGGCAACTCCCAGGGTAAGAAGAAGAAGTAGTGAGCATGCATGAATTTCATTGTGTAGACGATTTGCACCCACGTGATTGGCAACGTGGCTGTCAAAACGCACGTCACCAAATTGGGACAGTCGCACCCACGTTCTCCAATTGCCTGGCCGAAAAAGTATACGAGGTGCCTGATCGGGGCCGAGGAGGCGGACATTTCCCGTATAAAGGCCGGCCATCAGCCCCATCGCTCAGTAATGGTTTCGGTTTCTAAGTTGGTCAACAGCGGAATTCTCCTCATCACCCAGTCGGTGTACCAGGACGTGGCCACGCCCGAACAGGCGGCCGTGGAGCAGTACAACATCATCAAGTACCTTGGTGGAGCGGCTCCCTACATCCAGCACCAGGGATTTGGCATTTCCTCCGATACCCCCGACCAGTGCGAGGTGACCCAGGTGCAATTGCTCTCTCGTCACAATGCTCGGTACCCCACCAAGAACAAGGGCAAGGACTTCCAGAAAACGCTTGAGTTGTTGCGGGCCAACGGCGAGCTCAAGGGCGATCTTGCGTTTGTCAATGACTACGAGTACTTTGTCACTGATGAGACGCAGTACGAACGGGAAACCACTCCCCAGAACGCCGAGGGGTCGTACATTGGCACCACCGACGCCTACAGACACGGGGCGTCCTTCAGAAACAGATACAACCACTTGTACAAGGAGAACCAGACGTTGCCCATCTTCACTACCAACAGCGAGCGGGTGTACATCACGTCGCGGTACTTTGCGCGGGGCTTCTTGGGCGACAGTTACTCCGATGCCATTGTCAAGTACAGTGTCTTCACCGAGGACGGGTCGTTGGCGGGAAACAGTCTTACTCCCAGACACGGGTGTGAGGCCTACGACAAGAAGGTTAATGACGAGTTGTTGGAGCAGTACCCTCGAGACTACGTCGACCTGATTCTTTCCCGCTGGAAGGAGCAGAACGGCGACTCGTTCGAGTTTGACGAGGACTACATCACCTACTTGTTTGACTTTTGTGCGTACGAGCTCAACGTCAAGGGCCAGTCGCAGTTCTGCGATCTCTTCACCAACGACGAGTACGTGTCGTTTGGCTACGAGCAGAACATCGGCTCGTACTACTCGACGGGGCCCGGCAACAACGTGTCCAAGATTGCCGGGTCGCCGTTGCTCGAGGCCTCGCTCAAGTTGCTCGAGGACGACGACGCCGAAAACAAGATTTGGTTGTCCTTCAGCCACGACACCGACTTGGACACCTATCTCGGTGCCCTTGGGCTCTTCACCGAGGACTTGCCCGTGGACCACGTTGACTTTTATGCCAAGTATACCCACGCGACGCTCATTCCCCAGGGCGCCCGCTTCTACACGGAGAAGTTGAGCTGCAACGGAACCCAGTACGTGCGGTATGTTATCAACGACGCCGTCATTCCCATCCCCGGGTGTCAGAGCGGCCCCGGCTTCTCGTGTGAGTTTGGCGACTTCAAGGACTATGTGGCTGCCCAGTTGGACGGAGTCAGCTATGCCGAGCAGTGTGACGTGGCCGAGGGTGCCCCAACGGAAGTGACGTTCTACTGGGACTATGCCGAGAAAAACTACACCGCCGAGTTGGAGGTGTCATAAATAAACGTGGATGCATCGGGCACCATTTGTAATAAACGTGGGTGCAATGTGCAACAATTAGTGCGAACCCTTTCTCATGGTTAGTGTCAAGTACCTTCGGGACAGTCTTTTGCTCGTTGGTCTGAGCGTGTACCGGGACGTGGCCACCCCCGACCAGGCTGCTGTCGAGCAGTACAACATCATCTACAAGCTCTCCGGGTCGGCGCCGTACATCCAGCACCCCGGATTCGGCATCTCCACCGACATACCGGCCGGATGCACGATCGAACAGGCTCATGTCATCAGTCGCCACGGCGAGCGGTTCCCCACCAAGGGCTCGGGCCAGGCGTTCAGGCTGGTGTACGACAAGCTCCGGTCCACGGGGGAGCTCCACGGGGACCTTGCCTTTTTGAACGATCACGAGTACTTTGTGACGGACGAGTCGTGGTACGAGAAAGAGACCAGTGCCACCAACTCGGAGGGAACGTACGCCGGGCTCACCAATCTCGAGCGCCACGGCAGTGCGTTCCGAACCCGTTACAACGATATTTTCGATGGCAAGTTGGTTGTGTTCACCACCAACTCGGGCCGGGTCCACCAGTCGGCGCAGGCGTTTGCACGGGGATTTTTGGGGCCCGAAAATGACGGAGACGCTAGGTTTGTTGTGCTTTCCGAGGACGGGAGCCTCGGGGCCAACTCGCTTACCCCGCGTTATGGGTGTGATGCCTTTGATGATCAGGCCAATCGGAATATCATCGAGGAGTATGACATGTCATTTCTAGACGCCGTGGTCGATCGCTGGAAAGTCGATAACCCGCAGTTGACGGTAAAGGCGGCGGACGTGCAGCACCTCTTTGAGTACTGTGCGTTTGAAATTAACGTCAGCGGCACGCTGCCAATATGCAATCTCTTCACCAACGAGGAGTACGTTCGGTGGGCCTACCTGAAAGATGTCGAGGGGTACTACTCCAACGGACCCGGCCATAATTTGACCGCCACCATTGGGGCCCCCTTTCTCGACGCCTCGCTCAAGCTCCTCCAGTCCGATGCCACCGGGATATGGCCCAGTTTCACCCACGACACCGACATTGAGATCTACTACTCCGCACTTGGGCTCCTTGCCACGGCGCCGCTCCCCACGGACCGCATTCTCTTCCCCAATGTCTACAATCACGCCGTGTTTGTGCCACAAGCCGCACGTCTCTACACCGAAAAATACTCCTGTGACAACCACCACTACGTGCGTTTCATTGTCAACGACGCAGTGTACCCATTGGCAGAGTGTCAAAACGGGCCCGGGTTCTCGTGCTCCCTTCCAGATTATGAAACATACGTGAATACGAGGCTCGACAATCTCGATTACGCGGCGCAATGCCGTGCCAACGGGCCTTCGCACGTCACCTTCTTTTGGGATTACTCAGAGAATGCGTATCTGGTGCCGGATATAGATCAATAATGGGCCCGTGACTTTTCGTTATCGCAATGCGTCGACTCCACACTCTACTGGCACGGCAATTTGGGCCGCGCACCCTGGATGTGGCGGGCGAATGCCGGGTTTCTTGGCCCCGTCAATACTGTCAACGGCACTCTTGGCGCCACCGTACAATAACTTTGGGGGGGGACCGTCGATCCGGAAATGAGCTCGGAAATGAGCTCACACCGGGATGCACACCGCAGTGCTTGGTTCGCAGGAGGTCGTGTGAAACAATGGCGTTATCACTCGGCCGAAGCTGTTTTTATCGGTGCCAGTCGAAGAAAAGGCGGCAAGGCTTTCTGTGCGCAATCCCATTTGGGACAATCGCGGCCGCGCTCATATCGTTGCAACTATGGCATCATCTTGATAAAGATAATAGGGTGGCTTTTCATATAAATGAAGCGATGAGCCGACTTTTTTTGCCCCATCATGTCGGAAGCAAAAACCTCCCTTGACAAAGTGGACCACGAGTCGTTGGGCAGCGAGTCCTACGACTACGAGGACCCCTCCAACTATAACACCTACTTCACCGACGAGTTCAACCCCAAGGGACTCCGTAAACCCACCGAGGTGGAGAAGAAAACCCTCCGCCGCGTGTTGGGAAGCGCCAACCTCTCGTTGTACCTCATCTGTGTGGTGGAGCTTGCCGAGAGAGCGTCGTACTACTCTTCCCAAACGGTGTTGACCAACTTTATCCAAAGACCCTTGCCCGATGGCAGTACCACGGGTGCGCCCACGTCGCACTACTCCAACGAGAGTGCCGGTGCGTTGGGTCTTGGTCTCCACACCGCGTCGGCGTTGACGTTGTTGTTGACCTTCTTGGCATACGTGGTGCCCTTGTACGGTGGTTTCGTGGCCGATACCAAAACCGGTAAGGTCAAGGCCATCTGGATCGGTGTGTATGCCGGGTTGATCTCGCACATTTTGTTTCTTGTTGCCGGGATCCCCAAGGTGATTGCGCTGGGCCACGGTATCGTGCCCTTGATCTTTGCCATTCTCACCTTGGCGTTTGGTACGGGTTTCATCAAGCCCAACTTGTTGCCCTTGCTCTTGGACCAGTACCCCTATGACCAGGACATGGTGCGGGTGCTTCCCTCTGGTGAGACCGTCATTGTTGACAGAGCCAAGTCTCTCGAGAGAGTCACGCTCATTTTCTACTGGGCCATCAACGTCGGCGCCTTCTTCATGTTGCCCACGTCGTACGCTGCCAGAAGAATCGGCTACTGGTTGGCCTTCCTCATCCCCTTGATCTTGTACCTCATTGTCATTGGGGTTGTGTGGTGGGTTGCGCCCAAGTTGCACGACGAACCACCTCAGGGCTCGGTGATGGTGAACTTCTGGAAGATCTTCAGAGTCACCTTCAGTGGCGGCTGGATCAAGCGTTACAGACAGGGTCAGTTGTGGGAGTACGCCCGTCCCTCGGTCATGGCCGAGCGCGGGGTCACCTCCTACAAGAAGTCCGGCATCACCTGGGACGACCAGTGGGTGCTTGACGTCAAGCAAACGTTGGACTCGTGTAAGATTTTTGTGTTCTACCCACTCTACCTTCTTTCCGATGGTGGTATTGGATCCATTGCCACGTCCCAAGCGGGGGCCATGACCACCAAGGGTGTTCCCAACGACTTGTTCAACAACTTCAACCCCTTGACCATCATTGTGCTCATTCCCTTCCTCAACAACTGTCTCTACCCATTGTTGCGCAAGTGGAAGATCAACTTCTACCCCTCGTACCGAATCACCCTCGGCTTCTTCCTTGCCGCCATGTCCCAGGTGGCCGGTGCCATCATCCAGTGGAAGGTGTACACCACTTCGCCTTGTGGATACTATGCCACCACCTGTGAAGAGGTGTCTCCAATCAGTGCGTGGCAAGAAGTGTCCACCTACATCTTGGGTGCTGCCAGTGAGTGTTTTGCCATGACCACCGTGTACGAGTTGGCCTACACCCGTGCTCCTCCCAAGATGAAAGGACTCGTGATGGCGTTGTGTTTGTTTGCGTCGGCCATCTCTGCTGCTCTCGGTGAGGCCGTCACCCCCGCGCTCCAAGACCCCTACTTGATCTGGCCCTTTGTTGGTATTGCCGTGGCGGGCTTCGTTGCCACCGGCTTGTTCTTCATCTTCTTTAGAAAGCTTCATGTCACCATGGAGAGAGAGAGAATCGAGAGAGAGCACTTGGACGGCAGCGCCCATGTGGCCGGACCCGAACTCCAATCGGTCAAGTCGGCGGAACAAGCCATTGCGCAGGCGGACGTGGTGAACGAAGTTAAGAAATAATAGACGTAACAGGGCGGATTATTTACTTTCAACGCTGCTAATTTGTAATGACGTTATATTGGGAGCTCATTTATCATGGGACGGGTACGTAGGCTCATTGCTTCGTGTCGTGCGGTGGTCTGTCCACCAGTGGTTAGTCCCCCCTCAAGGCACGGATGACCGCCGGGCGCCTCATCATATACTTGGTCCACTTGTACACCTCCGGGAACTCGACCTTAAGATTTATGCCAATGCGATCCACAACGTTGTTCCATGGCACAAACGACAAGTCCGCCACGGTGGCTCGGTCGCCCACAAGCCACACCGGGTGGTCAAAGTACCTCGACTGGCTCAAGGGCGTGGTGCCCGCGCTGTAGGCCGCGGCGTTCTCCGTGTCCAAGTCCATGATAAGGGCCTCTCTTCTTTCCGCCAATGCCATTTCAATCACCCCGTACACTCGCCGCACCTCGTCGGTGTATCTCTCCACGGCACTTGGCACGGGACAACTGTGGAAGTAACGAAAGTGTAGCGCCTGGCCAATCATGGGGGCGTGGCCCGATGTCTGGAAGAAGAGCCAACTGGCAATCTGCGATTGTTCAATGATGTTGTCCAGCCAAAGAGGGCACTCGCCGTGCTCCTTCAAGTGCTTGGACACAAGGTAGAGGATGATGGCGCCACTTTCCCAGATACTGGTGTTTTCGTTGTAGTGATCAATCAATGCAGGCACCCTGGCGTTGGGGTTGATGGTGACGAACTCGGGGGCCCGTTGCTCGCCGTTGTTGAAGTCGAGGAAAATGGTGTTGAAGGGAGAATTGAGTTCCGACAATATTATCGCCACCTTGAACCCGTTGGGCGCCAGTCGGTGCGAAAACAACGTGTATCCCTCGGTGGGCTGGTTCTGGAAGAAATGGCTGATTCTCAGCTGCTGTTGTTGGGTGGCTTCGTTCTGGAGCTGTTGTTGTAACAAGTTGAGGTTGACTTCGTTCTGTTGTTGGTCGCTGAGATTCACCAGCTTCAAGCCGGCCGAGAGGTGGGAGATTGTGTGGGGCGTCTGCGTCTGGTCATTGTCGTTGTTCATATTAGAAGAATCCACGGGTTAGTTTTTTTTTCTTGATTGCGTAATCTTCAAGGTGCGAAAACTTCATGACAGACTCAGACCCGGAGATTGCAGTGTTGGTGTGTGACACTCCCATTGCCGGGGTCACCGAGACGTACGGTGACTTTGGCGACAACGCCGTCGACTTGGTGGCGGGAGCGGGCCTCCACGGCTACGTGCTCACCAAGTACCAGGTGGCCTTCGAGGGGGACAACCAGGCGTACATCTCTGGGTTGGAAACCACCTACACCACGTTGCGCAACAAGATCCTCGCCGGTACCATCAAGGGAGTGTTTTTGACAGGCTCGAGATCCGATTCTTTCGACAACGACAACCCCTGGATCGCCCGTCTCGACGGGTTCATCCACTTTTTGTTCCAGCTCGGCAACTTCCCCATTGTTGGCGTTTGCTTTGGCCACCAGATCCTTGCCAAGAACCTCGGATGCAAGGTGGGGCGCAACGAGGCGGGGTGGGAGTTGGGCACCACCACCATCGAGATCAACCAGGAGGTGCGCCGCGTGGAACAGTCGCCCTTCGTCGACGTGGTGGCGCCCGACGTGGAGTCGCATTTGAACTTGGTGGAGTTCCACCGGGACGCGGTGCATGGGCTCCCACCTCCCCTGACGGTGGAAAAGTGGGGCACCAAGTTCTTGAATGTCGGGTCCACCGCCAAGTGCCCGATCCAGGGTCTCGTGACGCAGTCGGGGCCATTGAAACTCCTCACGTTCCAGGGCCATCCCGAGTTCTCCACCCCTCAGGCACACCGCTTCTTGGACTTGGACCTCGAGAAGAAACTCTACGAGGTCAAGCAGTACGAGAAGGCCTCCTACAACACCCGCATCCTCAACAACCAGGGACCAGAGGTGGGCAAGGTCATTGCCCGGTTTTTCTCGAGTCATGCAAGCTAACGGGCTGTATAGAAGTGACTAGAGAGTGGCTAGATAGAGAGGCTGCATAGACAGAGAGGCTGTATAGATAGAGAGGCTGTATAGATAGAGAGGCTGTATAGATAGATAGCTGGCATGTACTATGTATATTAGGGCGAGATCGCATGTCTAGTCAAAGAATTTCTTGGTGGGAGACACGATGGTGAAGCCCTGGAGCCCGCCGAGGGACCGCTCCGCGTGCTCGGACTTGTCCCGCTTGCTCAACTTGTCGTTGATGGCGTTGGTGTGCTGAAGCCGGTCTTCGAGATTGCGGATCTTGTCGTGGGCCTGCTTGAGCTCGTACTGGTGGGACGACGTGAGCTTGGTGATCATCTCGCGAAGCTCGTCCCGCTGGGTGCGGAGCACCGACAACTCGGCGTGCGAGTCGGGCAGTTCCTCCAGCGAATACTCGCTCCCAAGCAGAAGTTGCTTGCTGGACACCGTGCGGATGGTGGCGGGCCGCTCGAGGTTGGACGAGGACTTGTTGAACTTGAGCTCGCTGTTCTCGCGCACGAGCTCGTTGTACTTCTCCACCAAGTTGTCTTCGCTCTGGTACTCGCTGAGCTTGTCCTGGAGCTGGTTGACAAGCTCGTTCTTGGCAAGAAGTTGCTTGTACATCTCGTTCTTCTCGTAGCTCAACTTGAGAGCACTGGGGCTCTGGCCATGTTCCAGCAAAAGAGCGTGCTCCTCGCTGATGAACCGAAGACGTCTCTCGTTGGCAAGCTTCTCCTGGAGTTCGCTGATGATGCGAGACTTCTCGAGCACCTGCGCCTCCAAGTCGTCGGTGCGCGAGGGCTCGTATGAAGAGTTCTTGAGCTTGCTCTCGAGCGCCAACTCCCGCTTGATGGAGCCAGCGAGCTCGGCCGTGACCAACTGAAGCTCATTCAACAAGTCGTTGTTGCACGTCATCATGGCAAGCTCGTCCTTGGTGAACTTCAACGGCTTGGCGGGGGCAAGCGTCGACGTGGACGTCGACCGCTTCTGCAATGGCGCGCTGGTGAAGGATGTGCTGCGAGGAAGGGTGTCGTCGTCGTCGTAGTCCGGCTGCGCGGCGCTCGACCGGCGGCTCGACTTGGACAACCGCCGGAGAAATGACTTGGACTTGCCCGTGAGCGAAAACGACGACCGCTTGCGGTCTTTCTTCGACATGAGCTCATCCTCGTCGTCTTCCGGAAGCGTGGTGTTGATGAGCTCCAGCACGTTCTTGTTTCTCGAGCCGTCGTTGCTGGTGTTTGCTGTGGGCGGTGTGCCGTTGTTCTCCCTGGAGAACGTGCTCTTGTCCGAGGCATCGGGAACCACGTTGCGCTGAGCATCATCCGACAGATAGATGGATGTCTTGGAGTCGTTGGTGGGCGCGGCGTGCGACGACGACGACGCATTGCGGAACAGACTGAAGGCGGTGTTGGCCACCAACGACCGCATGCGCGTGGGCTGCAACGTGCGGTCCAGCTCGCGGGTCCGCACCGATGTGTCGTAGGAGGGCTCGTCGTCAGAGTCGGACTCGTGTTTATCCTTGATGTCGGGCGAGGGAAGCACCTCGTCCACGTCGTCTGAGACAAGCCGAGCGTTGTCGAGCTTGAGATCGGACCCGAGGCGTTTCGCCAGAGTGTCGGATTCGGGTTCGTCACAGTCGTTGTCGGAGGGCTCATTGGCAGAGGCTAGTTGTTGAAGCTTGGCCTTGGAGTCCGCCTTGAATGGAGACTCCTCCGCCAACGAGTCTCGCGACACCGCCGGCTTGTTCTTGAGGGGCGAGCCGTGGTGGGGCACCGGCTCGCGCGAGGCGTTGAACAAGTCGAGCTTGCGCAACCGCATGGAGTTGGACTTCTTGATGGTACTCTTGCGCGACACCAGGGGGCTTTCCGTCTCGTCGTCAAACTTGTACACCACGTCCTCCTTGCTATCATGGAGCGGCGACGACGACGAGAGGGGGAGCGATGTGTCGGCGTCCTCGTCGTTTGATGCAGGGTCCAATGTAGGTGGGGGGATGCGGCGGGGCGCCGCATCCTTGGTTGGGGGTGGGGGTGGCTGTTCCTCCTCTTCCTCCACAACGTTCATGAGCGAGTCGTTGGAGTGCTGGGTTTGCTGAGGGTAATTTGGTTGGTTGGGTTGGAACCCGGGCTGTTGGAAGGGCGGTTGCTGAAGACCGTGATTATAGTTGGGCTGGTAGGGCTGGCGGTAGCCGTTCGGGCCTGGTGCCGGGCCGGGCTGGCCGTATACTGGGCCCTGCTGTGCGTATGGCTGGTTTGGCATTGGACGGTACCCGTTGTACTGGTTGGTCAACGAGTTGTTTCTGTTGCCAAGGGACATGGCCCTGCCATTAGGACCCGGGCCCATAGGCTGGCCCATGGGCTGGCCTGGATACTGGCCCATTCCTGGTTGGCCCATTTGCGGCTGCCCCATCTGCCCCTGGTACATGGGGTTTTGGTTGCGGAGGGACATGGCACGGGGATTGCCTGGGTGCATCGGTCCCGGCATCGGGGCCGGGCCGGGCCCCATGGGGCCCCGGTTGGTGAGGGACATGGCCCGCGGGCCGTTTTGCAGTTGCAAGGACATGGTTCGGGGGCCGCCCAAGGACATTGCTCGCGGGTCCATCGGCACCGGCTGGCTCTGGGGCTGGGTCATGGGGTTGCCTCCCGCCAACGACATGGCGCGGGCGCCGTTGGCCAAGGTAAGTTTCTTCTGGTGGTTGAGTTGCTTGCGGTATTGGATGTTGTTCTGGGGTTTGTTCAGACCGGGGACCCCGAGGGTAGGAATGAACGGCGTGGTGTCGAGGGTCTTGCTGACGCCGCTCAAGGCGTAGGGCCCGCTGCCCCGCAAATGCGTGATGTCGTCAAACGACGTGTTGTTGGTGATGGCGCCAATGTCCACGCCGTTCTCATCATCGAAGCCGGCTCCTGCCGGATGGCCGCCGCGTCGTTTGAAGAAGCGATTCACCGTCAGCTGCGACGTGAGCGACGCCTTGCGGGACCCGCCCCCGTCGTCGAACTGACCCGGAGGCACGTAGGCGTTTTGCTGGGGATATTGTTGCTGGTACTGGTTGTAGGTCATGGAGTTCCCGCCGCCACTTAGGGCGTCGATGTCCTGTTCTCCACTCAAGATCTGCTGTCTCAATCTTCCTTTCGAGATGGCAGCGTCCATGGTAGCGAGTGTGGGGGATCGGACACGGGGAGTCCAAATGTAGGGAGAAAACGCAAGTGAGAAGAGGTACGATTTGGGCGTGGGTTTCAGAAAAAAAGATACCGAGCCCAATTATTTTTCCCTTATAATTCCTATACAGCCCCGGACTTATGCCATGCCCAAGCCATCAAGCTTGGGCAGTGGGTTAGACGGGGTGGTCGTCTAAAACCTTTGCTTCGGTGGCAACCACGCGTTGCCAACATGAAACAGCAAGGCTATGCTGAACCCGAGCCGGGCGGCCGGTCGCGCGGGCCCGGCGCGTTGCGGCCGGCGCACGGTGCGGTGCGATGCGCTAGGTGGTGTGTAACCAGATGGTCACCGCCTTGTCCTTGATGTCTCGTGATCCACAACCACCGCCACCACGTCGTAGCGCTTGCGAAAAAACGCAATCCACTTGTCCACCACGGCGTTTTGCTTCGGCGTCAAGTCATCGGTGGCCCAGGTGTTTTCGCCCCAGATGGCGTCCGCCATCTTGGACTCGTCCTTTTCCTTCAATTGCAACTTGTTGAGTCCCAAGAGCCGCGACACATCCTTCCCGGCGAGTTTGTGGTAGGCCTTGCCCGGGGCGTAGTTTGGTGACTGGGTCACGTCGTACACCAACCCCCGGATGGCCACGTAGATTTTCGGGTCGCTGACCCCGTTGTACGAGCTGAGCTGGAGCCGTGAAAGCGACGGAAGACTCGCCAACGTGTCGTCGTCGACAATCACCGGCTCCTCCTGTTGGTTGGTGTGATCCATAAAAGTCGCGCCCACCACATGGAAGACCACAAGTACCCCGCCAAGATCCAGCGGCTCTTTGCGTCGAGCCTCCCGCTACTATACAAGCCGCCGCCCGACTATGCTCCCGAACACCGGGCCACCACCAAAACCCTGGGCGTCGCCAAGTACCTCACGGAAGTCGAAGATTATAAAGCATCGCATCCATCACAGCCCAAGGAACGGCCCCCTCCGCCCCTGGACTCGTTCCAGCGACAACTCAACGAGTGGAACGACCCGCAGCTGGTGCCGGCCAACTTGAAGGACCCGTACCGAACGGTGTTTGTCTCGCGGCTCGACTACGCCGCCACCGAACTCAACGTCTCAGAGACACTTGGCCAGTATGGCAGCATTGAGTCCGTCACGCTCATACGTGACCGCAACGACAAGCCGCGGGGCTACGGCTTCGTTGTGTTTGAGCGGGACATCGACGCCAAAACGTGTGTTCGAGAACTCGCCCCCACGGGGATCACCATCGGCACCCGCTTGGCCCTTGTCGACATGGAACGCGGCCGCATTGTCCGCAACTGGATGCCGCGGCGGCTCGGCGGCGGGCTCGGCGGCCGCCACTACACCCGGCCCAATGCGCTGCCCGCATCGGCCGCTGCCTCTGGTCGCCGACTCAATCTTTCCACCACACCATACCCACAAAAGCGAACGGCATCTACACGAGCACCCGAAGCAAAGCGGCCCGCCTACGACGATGCGGCCGAGCGCTACTCCCGGTACCGGTACGAAAAGGAGCGGGATGTCCGCGCCGACCCGCGGGCCACCCAGGCCGCCAGCGACAAGTACGCCAAGTACGCGAGATACTCCACCGACACGAGGCTGATCCGAAGCATACGAAGAGACTAGTCGTAGCATTAAGTCCCATCACATCAAAAGGGTATTCTATAGGGTTCTAGTCATCACCGCAAAAGTGCGCGTAAATAACCATGAGCAGTCCCCCCAAGAGAAAGCTCTCGGATGAGGGCGTTCCCGAGAAGAAGCCCAGGGTGGACGAGAAGGCAGAGGAGGCCAATGACAAGCCAGATTCGGCGGTGGAGCCATTGGCTGAAAAGCAAGATGAAACCACCCCAGGTGAAACGATCGAAAAGCCTGAAGACAAGACTGACAAATCTGCCACAGACACGGAAAAGACTGACAAGTCTACAGACACGGAAAAGACGACAAACAATCAGCCTAGCAAGCACACCTTTGGCGGCACCTCGTTTGGCAAGCCCGCTTTCAAGGTGGAGGAAAAGACCACCGACACCAACAACACCACCGACGCCAAGCCGGTGTTTGGCTCCACCAGCACATTTGGCTCCAGCACATTTGGGTCCAACACATCGTTTGGCAACGCATCGGTGCTAGACAAGCTCAAGGACAAGCCGAGTGTGTTTGGCGGGTCGTCGTTCGGGTCCAACTCCAAGTTTGGCAATGCATTCCAGGAACTGTTGAAAAAGAAGTCGTTTCTAGATGAAAAAGTTACAGAAAAGGAGGACGCTTCTCCGGCCCCCGAGCAATACAAGCAGGTGGACTTGCAACCTGTCAAGGAGGTGGTGACGGGCGAGGAGGACGAGAAGTCGCTCTACACCGCCAAGGCCAAGATCTTCGAGCTCAACTTGACCAAGATCTCCGACGGCTGGAAAGAGCGGGGCATCGGGCCATTGCACTTGAACCAGCTGCTCAAAGACCCCAAGCAGGTGCGGTTGGTGATGCGGCTGCAGGGTCTTTTGCGGGTGGTGTTGAACATGCGCATCACCCAGTCCACGTCCTTGATCAAGGGCTTGGAGGCCAGCTTGTCTCCGGGCAAATTCTTGCGGTTAAACTCGGTGTCGGAGCTGGGCGAGCCCATCCAGTACCTTCTCAAGTTTGGCACCGAGACCGTGAGAAACGAACTTTACGACAGTGTGGAGGATGCCAAGAAGGCCATGGCATAATGTACTATACAGAAATTGAGCAGACTAGGCCTTGTTGATGAACGCCACGCTGCAGATGGTGGAGCCCTGCACGCCGCCAAACTGGAAGGTTTTGTAGTTGATTTTGTTCCACACCGTGAGGTTGTTGGAGTTGTTTTCCGTGATGATGCGGATGAGCTCCTCCTCGGTGAAGTTGCACGAGGTGATGAGAAGCACGCCGTTGGGCGCCATGAGCTGGCTCACCTGCGATGCGTACACGTGCAGGCCGATCCGTCCGTCAAACTCGGCCAAGGGCTCGTTGTTGAGGGCAATGGCGTCCAACGTGCCCTTGTCTAGAAGGAGCTGGTACTTTTGCCGGTTCTCCGCTAGAAAGGAACTGTTCTTAACAAGAAGGTCGACCTGGTCGAATGCAAAGTTTGTGTAGGAGTGCTTGGCGGCGATCTTGGACGCAAACTCCACCAGCTCGGGCGAGTAGTCGATGCCGTGGTAGTGAACGCTGGCGATGCCCGCCTCCTCGAGCTCTTCGTGCAACGAGAAGAGAAGGTGCCCGTTTCCGGTGCCCAAGTCGATGACACGGGCGCCCTCGATATCAAACGGCAAGGTGTTGGCCTCGGCGTGTTGCACCACGAACTTGACCACGCGGGACTCGGCGTCGGAGTCGTCGAACCAGCACTCGCCGGTGTCGTCGGAGTCATTTTCAAAATTGGTTATTTCTCTTTTGTAGAAGTCATTCCAACTGAGTTAGTCCTCTCTTTGTGTTTGACACATACTATTCCTTGGTCCCCAACTTGGAGGAGTTGAGCTTGATGTCCATTGATATTTTCGCACGCGTACCATGGACGATCTGGCCCCCGCCATCGACAAGGAGACCGAGACCCGCTACGCCACGTGGAAGAAGAACGCGCCGTACTTCTATGATTACGTGCAAACGCACTCGCTCGTGTGGCCGTCCATCTCGGTGCAGTTTCTCCCCGACATCGAGACCCAGGCCGGCGACCCCACGGTGACCCTCCAGCGGCTTGTGGTGGGCACCTTCACCTCGGGCATTGGCACCGACTCCATCTCCATCTACCAGCTCCCCCAGTACAAAAATCTCAACCAGCAGCTCAACGTGGACTCGCTCAAATATAATCCCGACAAACGAGAGTTCGAGGTCGGCGTCCCCTCCAAGCCCTTGGCCCTCCTACAGAAGATCAACCACGTTGGCGACGTCAACAAACTACGCTACATGCCGCAGAACCCCGACGTCATCGCCAGCGCCAACAACATGGGCGACTTGGTGGTGTACGACCGCACCAAGCACTCCAACACCATTGCCACGCTGACGCCGCAGCTCCGCTTGGCCCACAACTCCCACGTGGACATCTTTGCCGTCGACTGGAATCGACAGCGAGAGGCGTGCATCGTGGCGGCGGACACTGACGGCGCCGTGCTGATCTTTGACATAAAAAACTCCTACAAGGCCAAGGCAGACTCCACGTTGGCTCCCATCAGCACCTTCACCAACCCTTCGGGCATCAACGACGTCGAGTGGGTGCCGTCGCACGACAGCTTGTTCTACTTCTCCGACGACAGTGGCGTGTTCCAGCTCTTCGACACGCGCTCCAACACCCCGACGCTCCGCCACCAGCCGTCGAGCGCCGCCATCAACTCCCTCAGCGTCAACCCCGCCACCCAAACTTGCATTGCCACGGGCAACGACCAGGGCGTCGTGAGTGTCTGGGACATTCGGGCGCTCGGCTCCTCCATCACCATCAACGCCCACACCGAATCGGTGCTGCAGCTCAAGTGGCACCCCCGGTTCCCCAGCGTGCTCGGGTCGTGTTCCACCGACCGTCTGGCCAAAATCATCGACGTGCACCAGGAAAAGCCCATCTTCTCCCATGAGGGCCACATGCTCGGGGTCAACGATTTTGACTGGTCCCTCCACGACGAGTGGTTGGTGGCCAGCGTGTCTGACGACAACTCGCTCCATGTGTGGAGGCCGTCCCACCACGTAGTGGCTGGAGATAGGTAGACTCCCCTCCTGAAGCTCATCCGTTTTACAGCGTGAATATATTGCTACTGCGGGTCATGATCTATTTAGGCCTTGGCGAACAACTTCTCGACCTCGGCAACCGACTCGGCCAACACCTTGTCCTGGAACTTGGGGTTCTCAATCTCCTTGTTGACCTTGTCCAACACCGACTTGATGAGTTGTTGTTGTTCAATTTGTCTTTGTTGTTGCTCGAATCTGACCCACGAGTCCAAGGTGGCCTTGGCCTCGGCGGCAACGGCAATCTTTTGCTTCAACTCGAAGGACTCGGCCTCCAACTTGGCGGTTTCTCTGGAAACCTCAAACAATTGCTTGGTGGTGGCCACCACGTCCTTCAATTGCGACACCGACTCGATTCTGTCCTTGACGGCAGAAACATGCTTGTTACGGGATTCGTTCAACAAGTCGTTGACCTTCTTGATTTCTCCGTCAGCCCACTCGGTGTACAATGGAGCAATGAACTTGGCGGCCAACGCAGAGAAGGCGGCGAAGGTGACCACGAGAATGGTCTCGTCGTGGATGATCAACAACTCGTTGGAGATACCGTAGATGGCGGCGGCAGCAGACGTGGCTAAGAAACCGGTCTTAGACAAGTAGTTGTTACCGGGCAAGGCGTCGACAATCGACGAGGCCTTTTGCTTGGGCTCGACGGGGGTGGAGAGGTAACGCAATCCGAGGCTGGTGTTAGTAGGAGCTAGTCAGTCGACAACAATCAAACGAAAGAACCAATGGAAGAGCGGATGGTGTTCATGATCTATAGTGGAACGAAACATTGATCCGGGGATGTTGTGTTGTTGGTGGGGTGTTGTTGTTGGGGTGTTGTTGGTGATTGGGTTGATTGGTGTATGATGTCGGACTCAATTCATCAATGACATACGGAGCTGGACGCACGGAACGGGCGGCGGCCTTGAAAGCAACTCTGGAAAGGGCAGACATGATGTGTACTTCACGAGTGAGAAAGAGGAGCTAAACCGTGTTAATTTGACGCTACTTTTTCAGTGAGAAAATCGACCTGGTCCGAGCGAATTGGGATTTTTCATTGGCCAGCGCAGACTGCCCAATGCGGTAGTGGGCGCACCACGCGTGCCCCTAGAGTTGGACCAGCTCCTGATACTTTTGGCGAATGATGTCGTTGATGGCCCGGTCGGTACGCACCCGGGCCCGGTGCAAGAGGCCCTCGATGTCGCCCTCGAGGTCCTTGGTGTAGGATGTTTTGGTGGGGGTGTCGTCGGCGAGGATCCGCTCAAACTCCGCCCGCTGGATGTCGGCGGCCACCGCCTCCACCGTGGTGTCCTCCGAGACTTGGAACGTGAGGGAGGAGCCGCCCTCAATTTGCTGTGGGGGTAGCTGGATGGGTAAATCATCCTGTGCGGATGGTTGTGATGGACCCTCACTCGATATTAGCCCTTCTCCCGATGCATCTGCCACAGTCTCTAAATTCAGGCTGGCCTCTGTTATCCGATTTCCCTCTTCTCTCTGCTTGTTCTTCTTTCTGAGCGCCGCTAGCCGGGCTCTTCGCTCTTCGCTGGATTCCATGTGCGCACTGTTGCAATTATTCTATAAATTCTCCAAGGTACTTGATGGCAATGTCCACAATGAAGGTGTCGGAGATTCTCATGTGATCGTCGTCGATGGTGTGGAACTTCACCTTGCCCTCTTCGTCGAGACTGCGGAGCCCAATCAAGTCGTCCACATACAAATCCGTCTGATCATAGGGCAACGACCCGCCCGTGGCCACGTCCACGTCCCCAAACCGGGCGCTGTCCTTGGGAACTAGCGTCGTGTCCTGGAGGAACGTCACCAACACGAGCTGGTGGAGCTTTTTGAAGTTATGGGCATACGTGGCGTTGAAGTGGTCCAACTTCTCGTTGTTGATGTCGGCCAAGTAGTGCAGGTGGGTGATGTACTTGTCGAACTGCAAGGGGTCTCGGAAATATTGTGCCGGCACAATGGTTTTCTGGACACTGTCCAACCACACTTGCTTCTTCAAGAGGGCATTGCGTCGCTGGCAAAGCCAGTCGCTCTTGTCGCAAAGGGGGAGTTCCAGCACCCCCATGTGCGGAGACCCAAACGTCACCAAGGTGTGCACCAGCACCTGGGGGCACCTCTCAATGAGTCCGCGTAGAAGCACGCCGCCCTGGGAGAACCCAATGGCATCGAACCCCTGGCGGAGATGCGGGTCACTGGCGAGCTGGTTGCATACAATTTGCACCTCGTCATTGGCGTCTCCCACCAACAGTCGGCGCTGGTCCTTGTCGGGGTCTTCCTCAATGAAAACCGACTTGACGTATATCTCCGGATATATCTGGTCGAGTAGCTGCTGCACTCGGTTCATACCTGAGGAGTTGTAGTTATCGCCGAGTCCGTGCCACAACACCACGGGCCGTCGGACAAGCGACTCGCTGGCGGGCGAGGCCAAGTCCATGTCCCCTGAGAGCCGGACTTGACCGACACCCGCAAACGAGTGCGTGAGCACCGCCAAAACACTGTTTTTGACTAGTGAAGCAATGTGCATGGGGGTGGAGTTCAGGGTGCGCGCACGTGAGACAAAATCTGGCGATGACCTCCACCACCAAACCAGCTGCCAAGCCGTTCTTTCTCGGGCCCGACGCCCAGAAACAGGGCCGCAAGAGTCTCAAGGGCATGGTGGCACACTTCAAAAAGGCGGGCGGCCGAGAAGCGGTGTATGTCACCATCAACACCAAAATCACCTTCCTCAAAGAACGGGACTTCACCCCCCGCGTGATCCCGGCGTCTCATCCCATCGACAAAGTCAGCGACAAGTCGATTCTCCTCATCACCGTCAACCCGTCGACGCCCTTCCGTGAGCCGCTCATGGCCAAGGGTTCCCCCACCGAAGACTTCTTCAACCAAGTGTACTCCCTCAACAAGCTAAAACTGGAAACAAAAAACCTCTACAAGCTATACAAGGAGTTTGACATTGTTGTTGCCGACCCCCGGGTGCACAAGCTCCTCCCCCGCATATTGAAGGCGCAATTCTACGAAAAGAACAAGAAGGTGCCCTTCATGGTCCAGATGGCCAAGCCCGAGCCCGAGCGCAAGCTCCTACCCCGAGAGCAGCGGCGAGCGCCCAAGAAGGAGGAGCCCTGCGACCCCAAGTACGTGGCCCGCCAAATCAAGGCCATTGTGGGGAATCCCTTCTTCATTGCTCCCGTCAACGGGTCGGTGGTGACCATTAAGATCGGGTACACCGACTGGCCTGTTGACCACCTTCAGGACAACCTCAACGACGTGGTGACGTATCTCGTCGACCCCAAGTACAAGCCCATCGGCGGTCTCGTGCACTCCATCGACAAGATCATCAGTGTGCATGTGAAAACCAGCGAGGGCATCAGCATGCCGGTGTTTGAGAACAAACCGGCCCCGGAATCTTCCGACAGCGACTTTGATTTCTAGCATCTGTCTATTCCTCTAGTACATGTAGGCATTAGTACATGTAGGCAGTGCGCGAGAATTGCAATCACCTCTTCATGAAAAGTCCCCTGCCCCAGGCCGGCGACTCACCCGCCGCCGGCCCTGATCCCGATCCGCTCCCGGCGCCAGAGACCAGCTATAGTGCCGACACCGCCGATGCGGCCACCGGGCTCATGCCGGCACGGTTTCTCTCCACCATTCTTGATGAGCTCCGGCGTGACGACGAAATCGAGCAGATTGAGCACTTCAACTACAAGCAGCACCTCGACCGGAAGTTGACGGTGACGTCCATCATTGGCTTGGGGTTCACGCTCATGGGGGTGCCGTTTGGCATTTCGTCCACCCTCTGGATCTCGCTCGTGGACGGCGGCAACGTCACCATCTTGTACGGGTGGCTCATTGTCGCCTTCTTCTCCATCTGTGTCGTGCTCAGCTTGAGTGAAATCATCTCCAAGTACCCCTCGGCCGGAGGAGTGTATCACTTCAGTGCCATCTTGAGTAACGAGAAGTACTCGCTCGTCAGCTCGTGGTTCACGGGGTGGTTCCTCCTCATTGGCAATTGGACCTACGCCGTGAGTATCATGTTCTCGGGCCTGCAGTTCATCTTGTCGATACTTGGTCTCAAGAATGCCTACTACACCGAGGATATATTCCTCGTGTTGGCCATTTACTTTGTCATGCTTGCGTTGTGTGGGCTCATCAACTTCCAATTCTTCAATCACCTCGACAAAATCAACCGCTTGTGCATTTTCTGGTCCATCTACACCGTGCTAGCCATTGACTTCCTCCTCATCTTCTTCGCCAAGCGAACCAACTCCATCAAGGAGATTCTCACCAACTTTGACAACACGCGGTCTGGATGGCCCGACCCGGTGGCGTTCATGATTGGGCTTCTGAGCTCCTCCTTCACCTTGACGGGGTACGGCATGCTCTTTTCCATGACCGACGAGGTCAAGAACCCGGAGAAAAACATGCCCAAGGGCGCCGTCAGCGCCATCCTCATGTCCACAGTATCGGGCATCATCTTCATCATCCCCATCCTCACCATCTTGCCCGAACTACGGCTTCTTCTCGACGAAACCCCCGAGATCATGCCCATCGACTTGGTGTTCAAAATCGCAACCGAATCGTACATTGTGTCGTTTCTCCTCACGCTTCTTTTGGTGGGCACAGTCATCTTCCAGGCCATTGGGTCGCTCACCACCGCGTCCAGAACCACCTACGCGTTTGCTCGTGATGGAGGCTTGCCCTTCAAGCACTTGTGGGTGGAGGTGGACCACGTCAAGGAGTACACCCTTCCCAAAAACGCCCTCTTCTTGTCCATGTGTGTGTGTGCCGTGGTGTCGCTCATGGCATTGGTGTCTGCTTCCGCATTCAATGCGTTCATGGGGGCGTCCGTCATCTCACTCAGTTTGGCCAACGGCATCCCCATCTTCTGCTCCATGCTCAACAAACGACGCAAGATCCGCGGCGGTGCGTTCCGGCTTCGCTACGTCGGGTGGATCGTCAACTCATTGTCGGTGTTTTGGGTGGTGATTTCATTTGTCATCTTGTGCATGCCGCCCGTGATCAAGGACTTGACGTGGTTCACCATGAACTGGGCCATCGTGGTGTTTGTCATCTTCGTGGCCTTTTCCACGTTGGGCTACCGAACGTGGGGCGTCACTTCCTTCACCGGTCCCCAGTTGGATACCGACTACGTCGAGCTCCACAACATGGAGGCCCAGGCCAGCATTGTGTCCCATAAGGACCCCGACTCCCCAAACCAAACGAGAGACTCTCGTGATATAGACATAGAATGATGACATCATGACCTAGTGCTGGTAAGTTTGCTCAGCTTGCGTGTTGGCTTCTTGATGCGCCGGGTCGGGTTATACCCGCCAGTTGGCGCAGGCTCGTGGTCCATGTCGATGGAACTGGTTTTTGCAACCGAGGTGGGGGCCTGGGTGATGGTGTAGTGCACCACTGGAGTTACCTGGGACCCATCGACATACCCTCCCGCCCGCGTGAACTTGCGTAAGGAGATGGACTGGGTGGTTAGGGCGGTCCACCGGCGGCCAACATACGACGACGGAGGCGAGGGTTGAGCCGGGGCATAGCGAGCCCCTTGGAACGTTTGCAGGAGGTAGGGAATGGTGTAAACCGACGATGGCACCAGCGAGTACGAAGTTGTCTTTTCACCGGGGACTCCTTGTTGGGGCGACGGAGCGGTTTCGGTCACCCGGGAGTCACTCTTGAAAAGAAACCGCTCCGAGTAGTGAATGGTGTAGAAGTTCTTCCCCACCAGGGTGACCTGAATGAAGTAAACCCCCGGGTTCACCTTCAACGGCAACACCACCGAGTTGTCGGCGTTCATGTAGTCCTCGGAAGTGACGTTCTTGAGTGTCTGCAACGGCTCAATGTCATCATTGGGGCCTTTGCAAAGAATGAAGGTGTAGTACTCCACCTCGGTAATGCTGGGCTCCACCGGGGTATCTTTCCATTTCAAGACAACCTCCTTATCGAAATGGTCACCCCGTTGAGGTTCATAAATCAACACATCGGCTAAGCACCAAGCAACAATGTAGAAAATTGCAAGCATTGGAACCAGGATGCAAAATGGTGAAAATCAGAAAATTGAAGAAATGGCCATTTCCAAAACCCAATTGACGTTCCAGCACCACATGCTCTTCAACCTGTCGTATCTCCCCTGCAAGTACCTATTCCTCCCGCTTCTGATGCTCCACTTACTTGTTGCACCCGGCCTGCACACAGACGCACACAAAATTTTCCACCCAGTCACTACTACACCTTGTCATGTCTGCTGATCACACCAGAGATCCCTGTCCCATTGTCATTTTGAGTGACTTCGGTGGAGCCTTTGCCATGGGAGTCATCGGAGGATGCGTGTGGCACGGTATCAAGGGGTTCCGTAACTCCCCCCACGGAGAACGAGGCTACGGAGCCATGTCCGCCATCAAGGCCAGAGCCCCCGTTGTCGGAGGCAACTTTGGTGTTTGGGGAGGGTTGTTTTCCACATTCGACTGTTCCGTCAAGGCCATCAGAAAGAGAGAAGATGCATGGAACGCCATCATCGCTGGTTTTTTCACCGGTGGTTCCTTGGCCATCAGAGGTGGCTGGAGACACACCAGAAACTCCGCCATCACGTGTGCCTGTTTCTTGGGAGTCATTGAAGGTGTGGGCATGTTGATGCAAAGAGTCACCGCCCAGCCCACGGTTGCCCCTGTTTACGGAGACCAGCCCATGGCCGCATAACCACCACTCCACCCACCCATGAACCCATGACCATGATACGACCTGGCCCTTGTGCCCTTGTATATACAAAGCTTATAATTTAGTAGTTCAAAGCTTAAGCCGGCGAAAGTTGGACCGTGAAAGTTGGGCCCGCATGTGGGGCGGGCATGGACCCGCGCTCGCCCGCACGCCGCCCCGGGCGGAAAACGTGAGCGGATTACGATCAACCAGCATTGAGGAGAAATTGTTGTTCATCCACCCATCCCCCTTCACCCAACTTACTCTCGCATGCTTCGCGTGGTGCTAGCCTAGCTTCATGTCCAGTAACTACAATTTCAACAGACACAACTCCGTCGGCGGTAATTGGCACCTACCCCCTCCGCAAGGGTTCTCGGGCGACCCCGACCACCCCGACGGATCATACCCCAATCAACAGCCGCCAGGCTTCCGCAACCCGTGGTACTCCCCCACCCAGCCTGCCCAGGGATTGCCTCAGGCATCGTTGTCCCAATCCCCCACTAAAACATTGCCCCTTCTTCAGCAACAGTCCAAGCGGATGTCCTTTGCCAACCACTTGGCCACAACCTATGAAGATGATCGCAGACAGACATTGGTTCCCTCGATACATCCGCCCACCAGAGCAGACAACCCCTTTGATCGGTACTACACCAACCAGGAAGTGCTGTTGGCGGGTCCCGATCGCAGAATGTCTGCTGCTGTGGATAACTTGTTCTACCAGAACCAGCAGCCGTACCCCGCCACCAATGCGCCGGCATTGTACCAGACGCCGTACCTCCAGAACTCCCGCCGGCTGTCGGTGCTGGTGGGGGGCACATACGACGGACGCCCAATCTACAACATGCCCGCCACAGGGCGCCCTCCCCGGTCGCCCTCGGCGTCCCATTTCTCCCAGTTCCAACGCACACCACCACCCAAGAGGAGGCCGGCTCCCCGCGCGGTCAAAATTTACAACCGGCTCGATCTCAAGCCCAAGTTCCATCGCCAGCCCAAGTACCGCCGGTGCCTGGTCAACTCCATCCACATCTCTCCCGTCAATGCCTTGACGGTATACTTGACCGAATCATACGCCATCTGCCAGCCCAAAAAATTCCAGTACTCCAAGGAAACCAACCCCAAGCGAGTGCTCACCAAGCCCTCCGAGCCCAAGTTCAACAACGGCTTTGACAACGAGGACGGCGACTACATCTTGTATGTGAATGACATTCTTGGCACCCAGGAGGGCCGCAAGTACATTGTGTTGGATCTCCTTGGCAGCGGGACGTTTGGCCAGGTGGTGAAGTGCCAAAATCTAGCCAACCAGTCGGTGGTGGCCGTCAAGGTGATCAAGGCCAAACCCGCATATCTCAACCAGTCGTTGACCGAGGTCCGACTCCTTGAGTTTCTTAATCAAAACAGCCGTGGCAACAACTTCATCAAGCTCTTGGACACTTTCATGCACAAGGAGCACTTGTGCCTTGTGTTTGAGCTCTTGGCATCCAATCTCTACGAGCTCGTCAAACAGAACCAGTTCCATGGGTTGAGCATGAAGCTCGTCAAGGTTCTCACCAAGCAATTGCTCGAGTCGGTGGCCCAGTTGAAAAACTTCCAGATGATCCACTGCGACCTAAAACCGGAGAATATCCTCTTGTGCCAACCAGACAAGCCCGACATCAAGGTCATTGACTTTGGCCTGGCGTGCTACACGAGACAGACGGTGTACACATATATCCAGTCCCGGTTCTATCGGTCACCCGAGGTGATTCTTGGGTTGCCCTACACCGAGTCGATTGACATGTGGTCTCTTGGGTGCATTGTTGGTGAGTTGTTCCTTGGTCTCCCCCTTTTTCCTGGAGCCTCGGAGTTCAATCAGATCTGGAGAATTGTCGACATGCTCGGCAACCCGCCTCGACACATGATTGAGGTGGGCCGCAACTCCATGAAGTTCTTCAAGAAGATCCCCGGAGCATCCCCCTCTTTCAAACCCACGTACCAGCTCAAAACCTACGAGGAATACGTGCAGCATCTCGCCGCAAAGGGCAAAGATTACCCCGAAACGGAACCGAAAAACACAACCTACTTCAAGGACCGGCACTTGCGAGATATCATCATGAACTACAAGATGGCGTCCCGCAAAATGACCAACTCGATGATCGAGAAAGAGAACAGCGACCGGCGCCATCTCGTCGACTTTCTCCAAAAGACCCTCAACCTCAACCCGTTGGAGCGGATGACGCCGCAGGAGGCCCTCAAGCACCCCTTCGTGTGCGATGTCGTTCTCGAGTGACCTTTTCTGTACCTAATGACGACCGCTGTATAATGAACATAATAAAGTAGCGCGCGAAATTATTTCAACAACATCATGAAGGTCAGCACCAGTGCGCTCGGAGTCCGCAGAAGAAAGGCCGCCAACCACAGCATAGACGAGGAGGAGAACGCGGCGCTCTTGAAGCTCGGCCTGGAGTTCCAGCTCACCCAGATCACAAACAGCGGCGAGCAGGAGCAGCTCATTGCATTGAACCTTTCCGAGGCCCGACTCTTGATAAGAGCAGCGTTGAAGGAACGGAAAAACAAGAGCGCGGGAGCATACGATGACGAGGAAACAGAAAAGGAGGACGAGATCGCAAACATGGAGCTTGCGGGGCCAAACTCCAACGAAATCATCCACAAGACATTGAACTACCTCTCGAACTTTGCCCGCTTCAAGAACTCGTCGTCCACCGAGACCGTCGAGAAGTTGTTGAACGACTTCTCGTACCAGGCGTCGGAGCCCTTACATCCGTTTGAGTTGGCTCAGTTGGGGACGTTGGAGTGCGAGGACGCCGAGGAGGCCAAGTCGCTTATCCCCAGTTTGCAACACAAGGTGTCGGACGTGCAGTTGCAGACGCTATTGACGGAGTTGAGAAAGTACCAGACTTTGTCGTAATGTATTATAGAGAAGGAAACGAACAGAAAAGGAAAATAAACGCAAAGGCAGATTAGATGATTATCCGACCAAGTGACCCGAGAGTCGAGGAGGTCTAGTAAAGTGTGCTTGTTTGTCCATGTTAGGCCAACTCTTCACGGTATCGCGAAAATTATCATGGATGAGGAAGAGCTCTACGATGAGTTTGGCAACCTAATTGGCGATCCTCTTGACTCCGACGCCGAATCCGACAACGTGTCTCTCGGTGATGCATCAGACTCTCCAAAGTCGGAGGCCCCGGCCGAACCCATGGAGGTGGATGCCTTGGTACCCGTGTCGCAGCTCTCCAAAACATTCAATGCCGAGACGGTAGTGGTCCGGCCGCAGGACGCTCCCGAAGACGCTCCGGTGATCGAAGTAAAGACCACCAAGAAAGTCAAGGCCGATATCGTTGGCGACGACTTCGAGGTGTCGTACTCGCACGAGTACATGAAGAGCGTGATGGACCAACTCCCCGAGCGCATACGCAACGTGGCCATCATCGGTGACTTGCACTCGGGCAAAACATCACTCGTGGACATGCTCGTGGGGGTGTCCCACACCATCAAGGGCCGTGAGCCGGAACGCTTCACTGACAACCATGCGCTTGAGACCAGCCGCAAAATGACCATCAAATTGTCCCCGATCACCCTCTTGGTGCCCGACTTGGGGGGAACGCTGCACGTGGCCACACTTCTAGATACCCCCGGGCACCCCAACTTCCGCGACGAGGCGGTGGCCGCGTTGCTGGTGGCCGAGAGTGCGGTGTTGGTTGTGGATGCCGTGGAGGGGTTCTCTCCCAGGGCTAAGGCACTTGCATCTCGATGCCTTGAGCTCAATGTTCCAATAACAGTTGTTTTGAACAAGATCGACCGGCTCATCTTGGAGTTGCGCCTACCTCCAGCCGACACCTACCACAAGCTCAAACACACCATCGACAGCATCAACGCATTTCTCCACGACGAAGGCGCCGCCGCCATTGGCGGTGATCGCCTCCTCTTTGCATCCGCGACCCACCGGTTGTGTTTCTCCACCACCAGCTTTGCTCAATTGTACGGAGAAAACAGCGACGTGGTCCCATCTCAGCTTGCGCCTGCACTTTGGGGAAACATCTTCTACAATCCAGACACCCACAAGCTTTCCAAGCGGCCACCGGGACCCCGCACGTTCGTGCACTTTGTGCTCGAGCCCCTCTACAAGCTTTTTGGCTTCACGCTTGTTGCCGACTCCTCTGGCTCTGGTCTCAACGACTACCTTTGGGAAAACTTTGGCAAGACCCTCCACAAGTCCCTGTTCAAGCAGGAGTCCAGCGGCCTCCTCAAGGATGTGTTCAAGACGGTGTTTTCCAGTGGCCCGGCGTTCATGGACGTGGTCAAGCGCACCCCACCCCCAAGCACTCCCGAAACGAGCCAGGTGCTCGTGGCCAAGGTGTTCAAGTTGACAGAGACGGCGGACGCCTCGGGTTTCCAGTCGCTTGTGCGTGTGTACAAGGGCACTCTCCGCGTGGGCGAGCGGGTTCGGGTGTTGGGAGAGAATGGCGCCCACGACGAAGACGACCGCAGCGTGGAGGTGGTGGACCAGCTCTACATCCCCGTGGGTCGGTACCGCGTGGCGGTGAACGAGGCGGGTCCGGGCCAGATTGTCGTTGTGGAGGGGATCGAGTCCATCATCACCAAGTCGGCCACGCTCTGCAGCGTCTCCGACGAGCACTTTGATGTTTTCCCCCCAGTTGACCACCAAAGAGTGTCGTTGTTGAAAGTGGCGGTGGAGCCCGAGCGGCCGTCGGATCTTCCCAAACTACTAGAAGGATTTCGCAAGGTCAACCGGGCGTACCTTTCGTTGATCATCAAGGTGGAGGAGAGCGGCGAGTACGTGGTGTTTGCACCTGGTGAATTCTACCTCGACTGCGTGCTCCATGACCTCCGGTTATTCTTCACCGACGACATCGACATCAAGGTGAGTGACCCCATGACCAAGTTCAGCGAGACCGTCCGCGACACTTCTGTGACTATCATCCCGGTGAAACTGGCCAAGAAGCACGTGGTGTCCATCATTGCCGAGCCCATGGACCACGACGTGGGCCATGCCATCGAGACGGGGAAGATTTCTCTCGCCCAGCCGGCGAAGGTGACGGCCAAAATCCTCCGTGAAGAATTCAACTGGGACGCCCTTGCTGCCCGCTCGCTTTGGGCCACCGGACCCGACCGCCAGCTTCCCAGTGTGCTTCTCGACGACACAATTGAGGGCGAGTCCGACAAGGCGGCGCTCCGCGAGGCCAAGGAGTTCGTCACCACCGGCTTTGAGCTTGGGGTGACGGAAGGACCCCTCTGTGGAGAGCCCGTGCGGAGCGTCAGGTTCCGCATCCTCAGCACCCAGCTTGGCGACGTCACGGGCGGGGCGCAAATCATCCCCATGATCAGAAACGCCATCCACGCCGGCTTTCTCACCGCCTCGCCCAAGTTGCTCGAACCATACTACAAGGTCACCGCCACGTGCAAGCAGCCGGCCATCGGAGCCATCCGCAAGCTTCTCAAGCGGCGGCGAGGCGACGTCACCTTCACCACCCCCGTGCCCAGCACCCCGTTGTTCGAGGTGGAAGGGTACGTGCCCATCATCGACTCGGCCGGGCTCGAGTCGGACGTGCGGCTCCAGACGCAGGGCCTCGCCATGTGCTTCTTGGAGTTCGACTCGTGGGACATTGTTCCGGGAGACCCCTTGGACCCCGATGTCGAGCTCCCAGCAATGAAGCCGGTGCCCCGGGAGTCGTTGGCACGGGACTTTGTCATGAAAACCCGTCGCCGCAAGGGTCTCACGGGCGAGCCCACCCTCCAGAAGTTCATTGACCCGGACCTCTTCAACCAATTGCGGGAAAGCGGCATTGTAAACTAGTGTAATATACCACGCATGAACCAACTCAAAAATTGCTATGGGGTGCAGGACATCACATTTATTGCTACGTAGTATCTAGCTTGGGTCGTTTCGATGCTGACGGGTGGTCGAGGGTGCGTTTGAGCGACCGGATATGACTGAAGCCCTTGCCTGAATTAATGCACTCGGAGAGTTGGTTAAAGTGGGTGATGAAGCGGGGCTGGGTGTTGATGCAGATGGTGAGCTTGGACGGGACGGCTTCTTCATTGGTTGAGTTTTCCTGGAGGGTGGTGAATGCCCGGGTGAAATCTTCCACCCGGATATCTCGTGAGTACACGTTATCCTCTGTGATGGAGATGCCCCCAAGCTCGTCAATCCGTAGTGTGAGCTCGTCGCCAACCTGAAAGTCGTACAACTCCATAAGGTCTTCGTTCTTGCGTAGAGCAAGAAAGAGTTCCTCGATGCTGAGAAACACCACGTCGTCCTCAAAAAGTGGGATGAGCTCGGCATCGGCACCCTCGTGGGGAGCCAAAAGGTACTCGTCTCCGCGTATGCTGACCACGACGGGGTGGGTGAGGGGCTCGTGGGGTCGAAGTTGTTCGTGTTCGTCTTCTGAGTCCACGTCAATGACGTCTGGCTCCACCTCCTGGTTTGTCTCGCTGTCGTCTTCACTCTCTTCGTCGTGTACCATTTCCTGTTTGTTTTCAATTTCTTCCTCACTTCCATCTTCTTCCTCATTCTCACTTTCGTCTGGGTAATTTTGATCATGTTCACTTGGCTCGATTTCTGGGACATCAACTTGCGGCTCTTGCTCGTGTTGCTCTTCAACCTCTGACACGTCCTGCTTGTGTTGCTCCTCAACGTCTGACACGTCCTGCTCTGGGTGCTCTTCAACCTCTGACACAACCTGCTCCGGGTGCTCTTCTTCCTTTGCATCTGGCTCTTCTGCCTCGGATTCCGCTTCCCCAATCACCTCCTCCGCTTCGTCCTGCTCCTCTTCCTTCACATCCTGGGTCAGCTGGTCAGGCCCAATGGTTGCTTCATCCTGTATTTGGTCCTCCTCCTCCAACACCTCAATCTCATCCTCGCTGTCCTCGTCACTGAGCATATGCTTCCCCGTCAACTCCCCCAAGGTTGTCTCTGTTATGTTAGTACTTGTGTCGTCCCATTCAATCTCGTTGGCGGTGTGAAACGCCGTGTCGTCGTGCTCATCGAGGAGCCCGTTCATGTGGAGTGTTTTCGTATTTTCGCACCGAGACGGTGCGCAATATCAATTACAGATTCTACTCTATCAGGGAGCCCACACCTTGAACGAGCGAGGGGCCTCCAACGAAATGGGCACCTGGGCCTTGGCCGCCTCCTTGGAGTCGGCACTGCCGTTTTCCTCGGGGGGCTTTTTCTCGTCCTCCACCTCCACAAGCGCGTGCGAGCTGGGCTTGTAGATGAACGATTGCACTTCCTGAAGGATCTTGGCGGCGTTGTCGGGGTTGTCGCCCTTCTGAAGAAGTTCAATCACCGAGTTGAGTTTCTTGGTGATGTTGATGGTGGACTTGGTGAGCGCAAGGCGGTCCACAAACACCTCCTGTTGCTGCTGGGCCAAATGCTTTCTCTCTCGCTCATACACCTTCTCCAACTCGGCCACCTTGCCAAGCTTCACCTCAAGCTTGTTGAGCTGCTGGTTGACAATGGTTTGCGTCAACTTCTGCATTTCTCGTTCTTCGTAGTTGGCAAAGAGATGCGACCGGGCCCCCACCAACCCGAACGTGGTGGTGGCCGCTTCCTTCAACGCGTTGCCGTCAGCAGTACCATTCTGTTTGGGAGAGTCCTCCTCCTTGACGGCGGCCTCATCCCCGTACTGCTTCTTGACATTGTCGACGATGATGTCGTCGACCGCACGCGACGCCCGTTCGCTGGCGGCCTTGGCCACGTCGCTCTCCACCAACTGCGTCATGAACGTGAGGTTGCTGATGACTGGATTGTCCACCGCACTCACGGGGAAATTGGATGCGTATTTGAAGATGCCAAAGTCCTTGCCATCAATAAATTTGTCCTCGATGGGTAACTTGAGGAACTTTAGTATACATTCTTGTGGGGTCTTGCCCACAATCTTGGCAATCTTGTACCAGTCGTTTTTGTGTTCCTTGATTCCGGCAACGAGGTCGGCGGTTTGGGTTTCCGTCCAGTCGTCCGAGGCGGCCGAGGCGGTTTTCTGTTTCTTGGGCGCCGGCTCGTCCAAGTCCAAGCCGAGGGCTCCCTCGTCTTTTTGTCTTGGCCCCACGAGCTCCTTGAGCTTTTGTACATCTATGCGGTCGCCGGTGGGCTTGTGGGTATCAAAGGGAAACAACCCTCTTGGGGTGTCATACTGCACATGGTAGTCTCCGGTATAGGGTAATCCCACTGCCGAACCATTGGGAAGCTTTTCCACCGCGTATCCGGGCTTTAATTGCGGATTGACCTGGTAGTTGATGAGGCCCCACTTGTTGAGGAACCGATGCACTCTCATTAAGGTGCCCACGTCTCCCACCAAGTTTCGACGACACGACGTCAATGTGAGGTACTCGTTGGGATTGAGCCGGTACGCGTTGATCATGAAGTTTCTGTAGTTGGCGTAGATTTTGGGGGATTTGGATGGATGGTTGGTTTCAAAGAACTCGGGAAGCGATTCTCGCTCGATGCGGTGGATCTTCTTCATGTTGAACCAGCTGGCATACGACGGAATGAGGATGGCGTGCGTCTGGCGCGTGCGCTTGCGGGGAGGAAGGGGGTCTTGCTCCTCGTCGAGTTGTTCTTCTTCCTGTTCTAGGTGAGGGTCTGCTGCCGGAGCGGGCTCGGTGGTTTCCTGTTTGATGGATGCAACGTCGGGGGTTGCTTCACTGGGGGCCTTTTCGGGGGTGGGCGCCGTGGACGTGGCCGTGGCAGCAGTGATGTCGGACGTTTCGCCAGTGACCTCGCTTTTGATGTTGACATCACCAGCAATGCTCTTTTGGTCCTCGCTCGCCTGTGGGGAGGATGTCAATGGCGACAGTGACTTTGACTTTGATTGTTCGTCGGCCTCGACATCTGGTTCAATCATGTCAACATCGGAGCTGGGGTGGTAGGGGTCGTCGTTCTCATCTTTGAAAGGGGCAATTGGCGCCTCGGGCGCCGGGGTGGTATCGCTGTTGGCGCCATCGGCAATGGATGATGGAGAAGACGCGTTGGCAACAGGCAAGTCCAATTGGGTGGTATCCTGCGCCAACACCTCGGGAGTTGCTTCGACATTATTGGAGTCATCGTCTAACTGGGAGAGCTCAGGCAGTGAGTTCTTGACGGGATCGTCTATGCTCATATGGAAATTTGGTAACCGAGGGGAGACAAGGTTGAGTCAATTCAAACACACCTTTGGATAAACAACAAAATTGATGAAGGACACGAGTGGGACGCGACGATGCAAGATGGAAAATGGTGGAAAAATAAACCCGGTGATGTGAGACACGGCTTCCACACAGGATGGATTTTCAAAATGGGTGGTTTAGAGGTTTGTTGATAAAGGAGCCACTTTACGTTCGGGATTTTTTTTTCGGCTGGGGAATTTTTCCCCCTGGGTCCCAAGTTGGTTCACACACTACGCACACAGAGAGGGCCGGAGGACCACGACACTAAGCCCACCACCAAATTGAAAAGCATGGACCTCAACGTTACAGGGAAACATCTCTGACTAGAGATGCTTCTCCGTATCATGCGACAGGTGACATAATGCCCCCGGTGGTATGTAGCAATGTGTCGTGTCCCTCAAACATTCCCGATTGGGCTAAACTGAGCCGACAAGCGGGTAATTATTTTCTTTCTTTTTGCGGCGTGCCGGAACCGTCCAAGCGAATCTCTGTGGAGTCAAGGCAACAACTCGTAGGGGGTGCCGTCGGAGGTCCGTGGATGTCTCCAACTCACCAGTGCCAAATCTTCGAAACGACCAAGAGGCTGGCCATTTGGGGTCCACTTTTTGTTATCACAAAATGGCTGCACCGGCTGCGAGGTCAGGGAAAAACAAGTACATGAAATCTCCACCACGGCAGGCGGAAGGGGTGGGCTTTTATACATGGGCACGTAGCCAAGTCATGACCGATCCGCAAAAATATTACCCATTCCTAAAAGAAAGAAAACCACTGTACGTCATAAGCGTGATGTATGATGGAGACGGTCTTGTCGGGGAACCATGCAGCTCGTATGTGAGAGAAAAAAAGGTCCGCCTTGGAACGGATCTGCCAAACAAAGCGACCCATCATCAGCATTGTTGGGAAGCGGAGATTGAAGGCCTCGGCTCCCAGGTGGGTGGGCATGCTCGGGTGGTTGGATTTTACGATAGGCCAAGCATGATGCCAGCCGCGTCAGTAAGCGAGCCCGGGGACATCTTGGCTCAAGCCTGTATAAATGTGTGACAATGTGGAACAACCTGGTGCAATTGTGTGTGCTGATGCAATTGTGAATTCACGCTGATGCTGTAGATCACCAGCCATGCGCCGGGGGGCCGTTTCAAACTGCTACTAGATGGTGCAACAGGGCCCGAGGCTTGCCCCTTCCCGGAACTCAAAAGTTACTCCATCACGCCCGTTCACCGCCAGCACATGAAAGTGTCAAGGAAGCATATATGAGAGCAGGACGCTTGCTTCTTGCTCATAGGCCCTGTATTGCTGTCGTAACCTCGTTTCTCGAGGCATGGGGCTACTCCACTCCCTGCAACCCTGTGCCAGATGGCTACACGTGCGCCGGGCCAGGGCGCGCGCCCTTGCTCGCACCGGCCACGTGACCGGAGCACCGAAAATTTTTCAATTGTGCGCGCTCGGCCCTCTCACCTCTTCCATTCTCACAAAATTTGAATCTCTAGCACTTTCATCACAATAACAAAATGGCTCGTTACGGTGTCACCCCTGCTAACCCAGCTAAGTCTGCTTCCGCCCGTGGTTCTTACTTGAGAGTCTCTTTCAAGAACACCCGTGAGACCGCTCAAGCCGTCAACGGATGGAACTTGGAGAAGGCTCAACAATACCTTTCCCAAGTCTTGGACCACAAGAGAGCCATTCCTTTCCGTCGTTACGCCCACTCCATTGGCCGTACTGCCCAAGGTAAAGAGTTTGGTGTCACCAAGGCCAGATGGCCCGAGAAGTCGGTCAGATTCATCCAAGACCTTTTGACCAACGCTCAATCCAACGCCGAGGCCAAGGGTTTGGACGTTTCCAAGTTGAAGATCTCTCACATCCAAGTCAACCACGCCCCCAAGCAAAGAAGAAGAACTTACAGAGCTCACGGTAGAATCAACGCCTACCAATCCACTCCATCCCACATTGAAATCATCTTGACTGAGGAGGACGAGGAAATTGCCAAGGCCGTTGAGGAGAAGAAGGTCAACTTGAACGCCAGACAAAGAGGTAGATTTGAGTCCAAGAAGCGTTTGACCGCTGCCTAAGCACTCCTGATCTTATATACACAATATAATATCTAATCGGAACGTGATGAACAGACAGAGTAGAGCAGCGACTGCTTGTCCGTACCGCATGTAAGTGTACATCGGTCTCTTCTGACAAAGACCCACACACCACACGTTTGTAGATTTCAGCCAATCGTTCCGCGCTCAAATACTTTTTCCAATCACAACTACATCATGGCAGGTGCTGGTCCAAAGACTTACATGGGATGGTGGGGACACATTGGTTCCCCAACCCAAAAATACGTCACTACTTACACCGTTTCTCCTTACGCCACCAGACCCTTGAAGGGAGCCTTGTACAACTCGGTGTTCAATGTGTTCAGAAGAGTCAAGAACCAAGCTCTTTTCATCATCATTCCTGGTACCATTTTCTGGAACATCTGGACCAGTGCTAGAGACTACAACGAGTACTTGTACACTAAGGCTGGAAGAGAGGAGTTGGAGATTGCCAACGCCTAATTGCATGATATTTATTGAATAAAGGTTATTACCATGTTACTACTGGCAACGCCGTAAAATGCTTCAAGAGCTATCACCAATGAGTCTTGTACGACTACAACATTGTAGGTGGTGTTCTCCGATCATGATATGATTACTTGGTACGCTTGTAGACCTTGGCCAAGAAGGCAGAGAACACCTCCTTCTTCAAGCCCCTCGACTCGTCCACGTTGGCAATCTTGTCTCTCAAGGAGGCCACCACAGCCTCCTCGTACTCGTAGTAATCCTTCTCGATGTCCAACTCCTTGAACAAGTCCTTGACTCTTTGTTCCGACTCGTCGTCCTTCTTACCGTAGTTCTCGTCCAAGAGCTTACGTTGGTCGGCATTCACCTTGAGCAAGGCCTTGTTCACCACCCACGAGCACTTGTTGTCCTTGATATCGGTACCGATCTTTCCTATCTGCTCGGGGGTACCAAAGCAGTCGAGGAAGTCATCCTGGATCTGAAAGTACTCGCCCAATGGGATCAAGATGTCTCTGGCTTGCTTCAAGTCCTCCTCAGATGAGATTCCACGCACGTACATGGACAATGCAACCGGCAAGTAGAACGAGTAGTACGCCGTCTTGAAAATGACAATGAACGAGTGCTTGTCCAAGGAGAACTTGTCCAAGTCCACGTGCTCCTCATCGGCAGTGACAAGATCCAACAACTGGCCAAGTTCGGTTTGGAACGTCACCTCGTGGAACAAGTCCAACAAGTCAACGTAGTATGGGTCTTGGCGGAAGTGCTTCTTCAACAAGACGTAAATGGCTCCCTCCAACATGAACGAGTCGTTGATGGCAATGTTGCCCACGCCTTCGGCAAGGTACCAGCATGGCTGGCCTCTTCTCGTCTTGGACTGGTCCATCATGTCGTCGGCAACCAAGAAGTACGCTTGCAACAACTCAATGCACCATCCCAACAACGCCACCTTCTTGTACTCATCGTCGGTCAACGACGCCGCGTCGGTGCCCTTGAGAATGGCGTAGGTGTCAATGACACTCAAGCCTCTGTTCAACTTACCACCGGGCGTGTTGTAGTATAAACTCTTGGTGAACCACTCCACCGCCTCCTGGGGCATCTTGTACGACACGAGGATCTCCTTCAACTCGCTCACGAGTTGGTCAAACTCGCCAATGAATCTTTGTCTGGCAGCCTCTTTGCTCATGGTGTCTATCGTTTAAAAATCGCGTCGTATACTTTTCACCGATCTACGCACATGAGCTCGTCTTACATAATGCATTAGTGTCTCCGCTTACTCTTGCCGGGTCTCTTGGCCTTCTTGTGGTTGGAGAATCCCGACACGTCGGCGGACGAGTCCTTGTCGTTGGATCTCTTGAACCGCTTCATGCCGCCGCTGCCGAACTTGGCGTTCTTGGCCAACCGCTTGCCGTTGGGCTTTCTTCTCTTGTTCTCATGCTCTTCGGTGGTGGCCTCCTCCAATGCAATCTGGAAGTCGTCGTCGGTGGTCAAGTCCCCGCCCTTTCTCTTCTTCAAACTCTTGATCTTATCGAGGGTCTCCTTCTTTTGCTTGGCTCTTTGCTGGAGGGTGGCGTTCTGCACTTGCTTACCAAACTTTTTCAAATTTCTCTGCTTCTTGGCCTCCTCAGAAGCCTTCTTGTCCGCCGCCTCGGCAAGAAGCTTGTTCTTCAATTTGTCCATGTGCTCATCACTCTTGACCATCTCAGCAAAGTAGTCCATGGGTCTGGAAAATGGCACCTTCAACTTTAACAACGTCTTTCTGCCCTGCTTGGCTGCGTCCAATGCCTGTTTGTAGAATGCCAATTCTCTTTCAGTGTCGTCATAGATGTCTTTGATTTCTGACTCCACCTGGGCTTCACTGTAGATGCTCTGATGCTCTTGGAATGAATGGTTGGCCCATGGAAGCTCAATGCGTGCCAATGATTCTTTCAACGCAACGCCATTGTTGATGGTGAGCTTGGTGTGGGGGACAACATCGGCGTCCGAGTCAATCTCGGCATCTGAGAGGGGGACGTCTTGTGCCTCTGGGTCTTCTTCTTCTTCTTCTTCCTCTTCCTCTTCCTCGGCCTCTTCATCCTCTTCACTCTCACTCTCACTGTCACTGTCCAAGTCATCTTCGCTCTCGCTGGCAGCCAACTTGTCAAAGTCGATTTCATCGTCGTCCTCGTCGTCTTCCTCAGCCTCGGCATCGAGAGCGGCTTCAATCATCTTCTTCATCTTTCTCTTGTCCTTTTTGGACAACGCCTCGCTCTCATAAGCGTCCGATGCCTTGGTCTTCTTCACCTTCTTGGGCTTTTCTGCGACAACAGGCGCGGGCTTCTCCACAGCCTTGTCCTGCTTCTTGACCTCCTTCTTGGTCTCCTTCTTGTCCTTTCTGGCCTCCTCCTTCTCTTGTTGAGCCTTCAACTGTTTCTTCAACGTTCCCTTAGCCATCTTAGTACCGGTACAAAATCTGCGCTGCGAAATGCGATGGGATGCGTGGGATTTTTGTGCCGCGCACGGCCTATGCTAAAGGATCGACTGCTTGACTGGGGGGCCATATGAATAGTCAACGTCGTTGAGAAACGTCTTGCCCGAGCCGTAGCGCCACCATCGCGCCAAACAACTGAAGGGCTCAATGTCAATGGGCTCCCGGAGAACTTTGGGATCGCCGCCAATGGTTTTGCAGATGCACCGTTTTGCAGTCTTGACGTCCTGCGACGTGGGACACGCCATGTACGGAGCGTGGTAATAGCCAATATCTTCGAAATGATGGATCTGGTCCTTGTCGAGAAGAAGCGCCAAGCCGAGGGTGTGGACCGGCGCGTCGCCCCACCGCTCGTAGTAGAATCCCCCCGCCATGTCGAGATGGTGGAAGAAGGTCTCGTAGGCCTTGCCCCGGAAAAAGTTGAGGTTGCCAATCTCGAAGTTGGACCAGAAGTGGCAGAGATTGTACCCTGACTTGGAGTCCACCACCGAGTAATATGAATTGAGACTGGCCTCGCGGGACGTGACAAAGTCGAGCGAATTGTTGGGGTGGAGAAGCTCGGGGTACTCTTCCATGAACGACTCGACGGTGTCCCAAAGAGTCGGGATGGTGTTTTCGTACTCGTGGATCGCAATGACGAAGCCGTACTGCTTGTTCCTCTCTCGTAAGAGGGTGAAGGGGTCGTACTGGAAGTCGCACATGTACTCGACATCGGGTTCCACCCGGAAGTACCAGTCGTAGTTGAGAAGCCGCTTTTGTTTGTAGAAGTACCCCAGGTTGAAGTGGCACATGTTACGGTATGCCTTGGAGAAGCCGTATATCATGTTCTCTCGAGACGCCTTTTGGATGTTCTCCTGGAGCTTGGCCCGGTCAATGTGCGGCGGCACGCCCCAGTCCTCCATGGGGATGAGCTCATAGTACACCTCGCCACTGGCCATCAACGTTGTTTGTTCAATAAACTCCTCGTCGAAGGGGACCTCATTCATAAACACCCAGGGGTACTTGTACTGGTGGTTGAAGCGATCTTCGAGCAGTCGCATGGAACTGAGAGCACCCTCGAGATCCAGGTTGCGGGCCAACATCACCAACGTGGCATTCTCCACCCCCACCTGGGTTCTGTCGCGTGGGGGGAACAGGCCCGAGAAGTACGAGTTGCTGGATAGCTTGGGATGGCCGGCCCTCATGTGGTTGTATTCGAAGGGGAGGCTGGGCCAGTGCCATTTTTTGGTGACTGCCTTGTTGAGAGATGGATCAGAAAAGGTGTAGATGGGTTCTTGGGTCCATTGGAAGAGTAGAGCGGACGCTATGATACATAGGAGCCATCGTAGCATATCGCACGCTACGGACAAAAAACGCGTTTTTCAACAAAAGTGGTTGCGAAATGACAAGGCTTGAAAATTGGACTTTAAGTGCACAGACCAGAGACTGATGAACCAACAATCACAGAGGACAAGGCATCAGAGAGTGGAACAGGTTACAGATCAAAGTCCTTTGGTGAGAGAGGACACATATTCAAACACCTGGATTTTTGCCGATTAGTCCGGGGTTGGCACGAGTTGGTCAACCGGGCACTCGCCCGCCCAGCGGTCGGCCGCTCGCTCCACACCCCCACCCCACCTTCTCGACCGAGCACAGCCAGTCAGGACCGCGAGAAAAAAATCGCTCCATGCAGGCACAGCAAATCCACCAATGACGTGCGCGCAAATCGCATTACCTAACTGAAGTGTGCACGCAGGTCTGGAGGGAAGAGAAACAGAAAAGAGCAAAAGCTATTCACGACGTTTTCACCACCCCCTTATACACCACGTCGTCATGCTTCGCAATTATCGGGGACTCCGCCCCATAGTGAGACGATTGGCCACCAGTGCCGACCCTGCCATCAATCCCAACCGTGCCCATGGAGGGTTGAAGGACTCTGACCGTATATTCCAAAATGTTTACGGCACATATGGACATGACCTCAAATCGGCCCAAAAAATGGGTGACTGGTACAAGACCAAAGAGATCATTCTCAAAGGAGACAAGTGGATCATTGATGAAATGAAGGCCTCTGGGTTGAGAGGAAGAGGAGGCGCCGGATTTCCCTCGGGCCTCAAATGGTCGTTCATGAACCCACCGGGATGGGAAAAGAACCCCGGGCCCCGCTACCTTGTCGTGAATGCCGATGAGGGTGAACCAGGTACCTGTAAGGACCGTGAAATCATCAGAAAGGACCCCCACAAGTTGGTGGAGGGATGTCTTTTGGCGGGCCGTGGTATGAATGCCACCGCTGCATACATTTACATCAGAGGGGAGTTCTACAACGAAACCGTGATATTACAACAAGCCATCAACGAGGCCTACAAGGCCGGGTTCCTCGGGAAGAATGCGTGTGGGTCTGGCTACGACTTTGATGTGTACATCCACCGTGGTATGGGAGCCTACGTTTGTGGAGAAGAAACCGCTTTGATTGAGTCCATCGAGGGTAAGGCCGGTAAGCCCAGATTGAAGCCCCCATTCCCTGCTGGAGTGGGATTGTTTGGTAGACCCACCACCGTGGCCAACGTCGAGACTGTGAGTGTGGCCCCCACCATTCTCAGAAGAGGCGGGAGCTGGTTTGCTTCCTTCGGCCGTGAGAGAAACGCCGGCACCAAGCTCTACTGTATTTCCGGTCATGTCAACGAGCCATGTACCGTGGAAGAAGAAATGTCGATTCCTCTCAAGGAGCTTTTGGAAAAGCACTGTGGTGGTGTCAAGGGTGGTTGGGACAACCTTCTCGGAGTCATTCCTGGAGGATGTTCCGTGCCCGTCATGCCCAAGGATGTTTGTGACAATGTGTTGATGGACTACGACGCATTGAGAGACGTGGGCTCCGGTCTTGGTACCGCTGCCGTGATTGTCATGAACAAGCAAACCGACATTATCAGAGCCATCCAAAGATTTTCTGCATTCTACAAGCACGAGTCGTGTGGTCAATGTACCCCATGTCGTGAAGGTACCACTTGGTTGGCCAAGATGATGGACAGATTTGTCAAGGGCCAAGCCACCGAGAAGGAAATCGACATGATTTTCGAGCTCACCAAGGAAATCGAGGGCCACACCATCTGCGCCTTGGGAGACGCCGCTGCTTGGCCAGTGCAAGGCTTGATCAAGTCGTTCAGACCGGTGATGGTGGAGAGAATGAACCAATTCCACAACGAACATGAGCCCGTTGACCTTGGTGGTTGGGTCAAGGGTGGCAAGGTCAAGGAAGGTGTTGTTGTTGACAACCCTCTTCCAGCGGCCCACCACTAGAACTATTTATTGTATACATACAAACTGCATTGAACAAAAAAAAAACCGTACCATAGTTGGCGATGCGGTTACATAAGCTTATCGCGTCAGGACATTTTTCACCACCCACCGCCAAGCCCCTCTTCCCATGAAGTTTTCGCTGGTTGTTTTGGCCTCCCTCCTAGCCGGAGGGCTAGCTTTGCAGTTCGAGGACTCCGATGCTGTTGGAGTTGGCGCCGTTCCTCCTCCAGCCGATGCAGAGGTGAAGATCCAGGGTATCGGTTCGGAAGACATCTCCGATAAAAAGGCCAACAAATTGAACGTTCATGAGTTGGCGGACGAGGACAACGTGCCCGCTCCACCGACCCACAAGGCCCCGCTCGACCCCTATGCCCACGCGGGGTCGGTGGACTCCAACGACGAAACTCCGGAGGTCTCCTATAATCTGTTCTTGATGTCGATATCCATGATTGTCGTGAGTGAAATCGGCGACAAGACGTTTCTCATTGCGGCGCTCATGGCCATGCGCAACTCGCGGGTGCTTGTGTTCTCGGCGGCGTTTGCGTCGTTGGCGGTGATGACGGTGTTGTCCGGGATCGTGGGCCACGCGTTGCCCACGTTGATTTCCCAGCGGGTGACGCAATTCCTTGCCTCGGTGCTCTTTGTGGTGTTTGGAATCAAGTTGTTGAAGGAGGGGTTGGAGATGTCCAAGGACTTGGGGGTGGACGAGGAGCTTGCCGAGGTCGAAGAGGAGTTGTCCCACAACATCAACGTGCAATTGCACGACATGGAGAGCGGGGCCGCCACCCACGCTCCGGCCAAGAAGGCGTGGTACGTGGAGTTTGGCCAGCAGATCGAGGACTTGGCGTCGTTTGTGCTCTCGCCGGTGTGGATCCAGGTGTTTGTCATGACGTTCCTTGGTGAATGGGGCGACCGGTCGCAGATTGCCACCATTGCCATGGCCGCCGGGTCCGACTACTGGTTTGTCATTTTGGGCGCCATTGTCGGCCACGGCCTCTGTACCGCTGCCGCGTGTGTCGGAGGAAAGTTGTTGGCCAAACGCATCTCCATGAGGAACGTCACGCTCGGGGGCGCCACCGCCTTCTTTGTGTTTGCGGTGTTGTACTTTTACGATGCGTACTACGGAGAGTCTTAGGTGGACAGTCACAGAAATTATTATGTCCCCACGGTAGCCGTGTTATTTATTCCAAAACTCCTTGAGACATGAACTTCAACACCACGTTGGGACTCAACCCGGGGAGCCCGCCCAGGATCTCGTGGGCAACGCGCAGCCGCTCGTCGTCGGCGGCCTTCTTGGCGTCGGCCTCGCGCTTGCCCTCGTCGGAGTTGATGTGGTCAATCTCATCATTAGTTAGGAACCCATAGAACTGAAACTCCTCGCGAAGCTCAAGCACCTTGCCACTGCACCACTGGGCAAACTCGTCGTCCTTGGCGGCATGCACCTTCAATTCCTCGGTGTCGGCGATGGCCCGCTCGATCCACTCGTCCACCTCGGGAAGAGGCTTTTTCCGGAGCAACGTCGTCACCAACCCCTCGTGTTGCGTCGTGGGGAACGCCGGAAGCGGATACACGTTGGTGTTTCGTAGCACATTGTCGTTTCGCTCGAGATGATTGGCAATGGACAGAAGCTGGGTGATGAGCACCTGGAACTGGTTCTGGATGTGGGTGTACGACGGAAGTTTCACGTGCGGATGTCTGTTGTGGTGGTTGATTTGGTCAGACAACTTGCGTAGCGACAAGTGGACCTGGTTGAGGCGGTTTCGAATGGACTCGAGCGAGTCGGCGGGAATCAGACTCATGGCGACAAATTCGCACCACCATGATCAGAGGTAACTACAGTCTATCGTCCGAGATTCGAAAAAATGAGCTGAAGCACCAGAGCAAGATCCAGCAGCGCCAGAAGCGCCAGCACATGATGGCCAAGTTGGCCGACGTGGACCCGGTGCGGTTGTACCGGCAAATCGAGCGGCTCGAGCGAGAGAACGACAACCCCAAGCGGCTTCGCCTGCTACGAGAGGACTGGGCTTTCATAAGGAAGAATGGACTACACAAGGAGAAGGTGGGTCGGTTCCTCGAGCAACTCGAGGCAGAAAGAATGCAGAAGGAGCGGGACGCGGCCCGTCTTTGGGGAAGCAAGTCTGTGTTCTGGAACCCCGAACTCAATCCCTTGGGCAAAGTGCCTATTGGCTACGACAATGTCACCAAGCCCGTCAAGCAAAGAACGAAGTATCCTGTGGATCCTCGCGTCGAGGCACTCGGCGTGACACTACCACCGGGCCCACCCCCACGATTCTACAAGGAGGTGTTCAACACCGAGCGGCCGGCGCCGCCAGCCGCCGAGCCGGTTCCACCACCCAAGAAGCAGCGAGTGTAGTTGTTTCATATATACAGGTCATTAGTCATCAACTCAACACCCTCACCATGATTTCCCATGTTCCGAACATAATGATGGAGTTTGGCACGGTTCGGAGCAAATGGGGAGTGAGCCCGCCGTACATGCTGGCCAAGCCCTCCTCCTTAAATACAAGCTTGAAGCACTGGATGAGCCCCGTGTACTTGGGCTTCCCCGTGGACGCGAGCGGCGCCTGCCTCAACCGCGTCCGCACCACCTCGTGGGGATACGTAATCAACGAGGCCACGAACTTGGCGGCGCCCGCCGACCCCAGGCGCGCCAGCCACTCGAGAATGTGGTCCTTGGTGGTTTTCTTGCTTGGGTCGGCGCCGTGGGCCTCGAGACTCTTGCGGTTGACAAACGCCTTCATTTGTTCGTAAAGCACCCACTGGAGCGTCAGCTCCACGCCTCCGAGGTACGACGCCGTCAACCCCTTGTACAAACTGGTGAACCCCTCGGTGCGCACCACCATCTTGAGACAGTCCCACGAGTTTTTGTAGTTGCGGCCCTTGGACTTGTCGAGCTGGAGCCGGGTCTTGATGAGCCAGATGGGGTTGGTGGCGGTGGAGGTGACGAACCCCGCGGTGAGCCCCGACACGAGGTGGATCCATGTTTCCTCGCGGCCGCCGTTGTACGACGTCACCACGTCCTTGGTGGCACCGTAGGTGAAGAAGTTGATGGACCGGGCCGGGATCACTCCCACCAAGTTGGGCCCGAGGCCCTTGAAGAGCGCTCGGGTTCCCTCGTGAACATAGAGGTTGCGAATGACACTCCCCGTCTCCTTGAGATGCTGGGCGGCCTTCACCACGGGATTGGCCGACTTGGGCGTTTGGTTGTACATCTTGTGGTACACATCGGACTGTAGCCGGGTCTTGACCACGTCTAGTGGACACGTGATGATGGCGCCCACCATGCCTCCCACTCCTCCAGCAACAAAGTGCACTCCCCACTTGGTTGGGGATTTGGGCTTCAACTCAAGCAGACTGGGGTTTCGGGTCGACAGCTTTTCGTCCGACGCAAGATACGGGAACGCCGCCACGGCATCTTTCTCCAACACCTGTAATCGTTCTTCCCGAGACATGCTCATCTAAAAAATTCAATGTCCTGCATACGCAGAGTGACACTCAGATGCTACACGGATGTAAGAAGTGGTGTAATGCTTATGTCACCTCAATGTCTTGATGAAGTTGTGTAATGCTCAGGTCACTTCAATGTCTTGATGAAGTTGTCGAGGTTGTACTCGTCCTCGTACTGAGACTCGTCCCAGAGGGTGCCGAGCTCGCCCACGGCGTCGGCCGCCTTGCCGGTGAGGCCGCCGGTGACGTCCTCGGGGATGTCGGGCTTGTCGGCGTCGGGCTCCGCGAGCTTGGAGGCGGACTCGTCCACCTCAAAGAGGTCCAAGAGCTGGTTGGTGTCCATGGACGCCAACCCCGCGTTCTGCTGGTTGACGATGGTGGACGCAATGTTCATCTTGAACTTCTGCAACCCCATGATCTTCTCCTCCAAGGTGTCCTTGGTGATGAGGCGGTACACATTGACCACCTTCTTCTGGCCCAACCGATGCGCCCGGTCCATGGCCTGAAGGTCGTTCATGGGGTTCCAGTCGTGCTCGACAAAGATCACGGTGTCTGCTCCCGTCAAGTTGAGCCCAAGCCCGCCCACCTTGGTGGTGAGCAACAACACGTCGATGGACGGGTCCTCGTTGAACTTGCGCACAATCGACTGACGGTCGCGCGGGTCGGTGCTGCCGTCCAACCTCATGAAGGTGACGGAAGGGAGGTGCTTGCGCAACAACTCGTTCTCCACAATGTCCAACATGTCCTTGAGCTGACAAAAGATCAACGCCCGGTGCTCGGAAATGACCCCTTCGGCGGACACAACGTCCTTGGTGCGCTTCTTGTTGTACTGGGAGTCTTGCACGCCAATGCCACACTCGAGCAAGAGGGTTTTGAGCGACTTGAGTTTGGGGGAGTGGTCAATGTCGCGGATGTCCGACTTGCGGCTGGTGAGGTACTGGGTCACCTCGGCATACTTGGGGTGCTCGGGGGACAACACCAACGACGGGTGGTTGCACAACTTGCGCATGTACTGGAGCGCCTGGAACACGTGGGTCTTTTCGTCCTTGGCCTTGGTCACCTCCTGCTGCACGGTGGACTTTTGCTTCTTGACAAAGTCCTTGTAGAGGGTCTTTTGGATGTCGGACAACTCGCAGTGGTAGTCTTGAATAATCTTGGGGGGAAGGTCCGACAACACATCCTCCTTGAGCCGTCTCAACATGAAGGGAAGCACTTGTTTATGCAACAGCTCCAACGCCAACGCGCCCGCTTCTTGTTCTTTGGAGGAGGTTTTGCTGTTTCTGCTGGCGGCAATTGGCTTGGAGAACTTCTCGTGGAACACGCGCTCGGTGCCCAAGAACCCGGGCATCAAAAAGTCAAACAATGACCACAACTCAAGCACGTTGTTCTGGATGGGCGTGCCCGTGAGAATGAGCCGGTGCTCGGCCCGCACCTGCTTGACGGCCTTGGCAAGCTTGGAGGAGGCGTTCTTGATGATGTGGCCCTCGTCCAACACACAGTAGTTGTAGTCGTTGGCGGTGATGTAGTCCACGTCGTTTCTCGCCACGTCGTACGACGTGACCACAACGTCGGCCCCGGGGATCTTGTCACGGATGGTGGCCCGCACCGAGGGGCCGCCGGCGTACACCACCACCTTCATGAAGGGCGCGTACTGGTTGATCTCCTGCTCCCAGTGACCAGTCAATGACGGTGGACACACAATCAACGACGGGAGTCTCCTATACTCGGGCAGTTGTGTCTCGGCGAACTTCTCCGCCCGTATGTGGTGGTCGGACAGCACAATGCAGATGGTCTGCAATGTTTTCCCAAGCCCCATGTCGTCACAGAGAATCCCGTGCAAGTGGTACTTGTTCAAGAACGCAAGCCAGTTGACACCCTCCTGTTGGTACTTGCGCAACGTGGCCTTGATGGCCACGGGCAAGTCGAATGGCTTCACCTTGGTGGGGTCCATCATCTGCTGGATAAAGTCCCGCTCGCGGTCTCTTCCTTCAAGCAACTCGTCCAGCATGTCCTCGGGGTCGGGGATGCCTGCTTCCAATGGCACCAACTTGATGATGGAGGCAAACGTGGTGGTGGCCAACACCCTGACGTCGGGATCGGCGTCGCTCATCCGCCCCAACACCGGCACAATCAAAAACACCACGTACGGCAAGATGTCCAGCCCCATGAGCGCGGAGATGTGGTAGATGGTTTCAATGGCACCCTGGCGCTCGCGCACGTCGCCGGCGTTGTTGAGCAAAGGCAACACTGACTTGACTAGGAACGTGAACGCGGCCGCGGGCTTGACGGAGCATGCGGTGGCAAAGTATTTGGCGGTGGAGTAGCGGAACACGGAAAACTCCGACGTCAACCCGGCAATCAACGTGGGGAAGCTGTCGACGATGCGCTGGTGCAATCCCGGATGCAACTTGGGGAGAAGCGCCCGACTGACGCCCAACGCGTCGATGATGCTCTGACCTTTGAGCTCGTCCTTGACAATGTCCTCGGAGGAGGTGGTGGCCAAATGGCCAAGGGGCTCGAGCATGATGGCCTCGAGCTTTGGCAAGTCCTCGAACAATTTCTCCTGGTAAATGTCAATCACCGCCTCGAGGGCAAGGAGCGCGCCGTTGCGCTTGATCTTCGCCTCGGCGACGGCCCGCTCGTGGGCAGCAATGTCGGCCGGGTCGGTCTTGGCCTCCTCCTTTCTCAACGACAAGATGTTGTCCTTGAACTGGATGTTGTGGCGGAACTCGGGCACCTCCGAGGTATCGACACACAAGAACGCACAGAGGTTCTTGATGATCTTGTCGGCGGCGGCCTTCTTGGAGGTGCGGAGCTGTTCGATGAGGAAGGCCACCGCGCGGCCCGAGCGCGCCTGGAGAAGCTCCACGGGCTCTTGTTTGATGCTGTCCATGAGCGAACGGATGATGGGGTTGAGTTTCTTGGGCACCCCTGATAATGCGAGGATGGCGGCGGCGTGCGCCGCGAGGATGCTGGTGGTGCGGGCCGTGCGAGCGGCCTTGGTTTCGTCGATGGCCAACGTGATGCGGTGCTTGGCGTCTTCGAGGGCGGTGTTGGCCGACATGCGATACGTGGGGGAGAGGGACTTTTTGAGCTTGTCGAAAGTCTCGGTGACAATCTTCTCGGCATTCTCGACGCCAAAGGCGCCGGGGCCAGCGTCGGGCTCGCCCTGCACCACAACGGCAAGCTGGGGGATCTTGGCGGGGGCGACCTTGGCCGAGGTGATGAACACATCAAACAACTGAAGACACGCGGTCCGCACCGTCTTGAGCGTGGGGGAGATTTCCCGGAAGAAGGGGAGCAGTTCCGGCGCCGAGAGTACGTTCATGAGCGGGTCGACAAACGTACCAAGGGCCGCCTCGGGCACGGGGAGTTGGCGGGCGCGAAGCGACGAGGCGTATTCCTCGAGCACCAAGCCAACCAAGAGCCGGGGGGTGGCATGGGCCACCCCGAGATAATGCAACAAGATGGAGAACACGTGGGTGAGGACTTCTGTGTTGGTGATGTACGATAATGCCGAGCCAAATGCCGCTGCCGCGTGGGTCCGGTTCCTGATGAGGGTGTCGTAGCCCACAAGCATCACGTCGCCCTTGTACATCGGGGCATCGATGTTGACCTTGAGGCCGTCGAAGGGAATGTCGGACTTTGGTTTTGGATCTGCCGGCGACTTACGCTTGCGAGGGCGGGTTTCGGTGTCGGGTTCCTCAATCTCCATGAGGTCGTCCGGGCTCGGCAGCCCGTCACGAGCGGCCCCGACCAACTTGCCCGAGGGCCGCATGATGAGGTTGGTGTTCATCTGGTAGTTGTGGCGAGCAATGCCAATGGGGGTCATGAGCAACGTGAGGAGCGGCTGGTAGTGGGAGCCCACACACACGTCCATGTTGGGGAGAAGGTCGTTATGGTCGAGCTCCTCGAGGAGCTTCGCGTACACCTGCTGGGAAAGAGCGAGAATATCCGGGTTTTGTTCGAGAAGAATATTTTGGAAGATGAGCCGGAGCGTGCGTTCGGAAATCCACTTCTTGGTGGTGTGGTCGTCAATCGACAAGAACTCGAGCATGGTGCGGAGCACCGCTTTCCGCACGTTGGTGATGGAGTGGCGGAGAAAGGGGAAGAGCCGTGGCACCAACGCCTCGAACGAGTTGGAGTGAGACTCATTGGCATCTGCCTGCATGATGTCAATGACCTCCTTATGGGTACAGAGTTTGGCCAAGAGATCCATCACGGACCCAATGGATGCAGAGAGATCGTCGTTGAGGTTGGTGAGACAGCTCCAGATCACCAGGAGGAGCGAGTGCACCACGTCCTTTTTGGCCCGCACAAACTCGTGGGCGATGGGCGCCAACGTGAGCGCCGCCACCAGCTGCACGTCGTCGTCGCTTTCCTGGAGACAGTGGAGCACCATCGTCACCACCGAGTCGAGGATGTCGTGGTTCTTGAGGAGCACGTCGGTGCGCACGCTGACAAAGTAGCGGAGCCCCAACATCCCGCCGTGCTTGGCCTCCCAGCACCTGGGGAGATTGGCCAGCTGTGATTGATTCTGGAGAACAAGATCGTTAAGACAATAAAATGTTTTGAGCACGGTGTTTTCGTTGAGGTGGATCAACAACGCCGCGAGGGTCTGGGCCCCCGACTCTCGCACCGGCGCCACCACGGTATCAGAGACGTAGTCGCCAAACCGATCAAGGGCAAAGAGCGTGCAGAGACGCACCGCCAAGTCCTCAAGGGTGGCGGCGTTGTTGGCGTCGTTTTCCTCCCGGGACTTGTTGAGCACGCGACCAGCGCCTTTGCCATGTTTCTTGATGAGCTCCCGGAGCCCCAACGCGCTGCCGTGGCGAATCTCCCACTTGGGGTCGAAGAGATCGGCGAGGAGAAGCTCGTACACTCCTTGGAACTGCCACACGAGCCCGGCAACCTTGGCTTGTTGTGATAGGAGGGGCGAGAGCTCGGGCGCCTTGGCCTCCACCACCAACTTCTCGCCGCCCTGCTGCGACGTGATGTCGAAGCTGGGCTCTTGCTTCACGCTGGCGCCCGTCTCGCCGTTCTCCACCAACTGCCTCGAGATGGTCGACTGCGAAAGGTCCACCGTCTTGATCGCGTTGGCACTGGACTTGGCACTGGCCTTGGCCTTGCGCTTCTGCATCGCCTTGAGCCGGGCGCTCGCTGCCGCCAGCATCTTGGGGGTTTCCTTCGGCTCTTCTTTCGGCTGCGGCAGGGGACTTTGCTCTTCCTTCACCTCCAACGGGCGATGCCGCTTGATCTTGCCCATGAGCAGCTCGTCGCTTTGGGCGGTGTCGTTGTCGCCCGACGCAAGGAGTTTGTTGTTGGATTTGAGCAACTGGTAGAGATTCCACTGGTCAAACGTCACGAGGTTCGAGAGGTTGTCGGAGATCTTTTGGAGCTCTTCGTCCTGTTCCTGCTTGATTTCTATATCTTCCTCCTTCACCTTCACCTCGGTGGTCTCGCTTGTTGGATCCCACGGCTCGGCGTGGTTGACAATGCCGCCAAAGGCCCGCGTGGCGGCGATTCGGGTTTCCCATTTGGGCGATTTGAGATATGGGTAGATGCGCCCTAGTAGGTTGATGGTTTCCTCGGGGTGGCCCTTGGCCAAGTCCGCAAGCTGGTCGGCGGCGGTGTTGCGGATGAACGGCGTGGACCCCGTTTCCAAAAGCACCACCAATCGGTCTAATCGTGACATCGGTGCGGATGCAGGTTTGTGAGGTGAGAAAAGGACGTGATTTTCACATATTTATATTTCCGTTGCAACGCCCTTTTGTGATATTTGTGCGTGCAGGTTGTGCGCCAACCCATCTATGCCAGACACAAGCAGACGCCTACCACGAATGACATGGCAAGAAAACAACAGCCATCTCGACGAGTCATTCTGTTGAGTATGGCGGCTCTTCGCTAGACTCACTTGCCTCTGCCTCTCTAATTAAATCTGGACTCTCTCGCCGAGCGCACCTCCGCCTTCTTGGCCTCGATGTCCTCCCTCGACGCGTCGTAGCTGATGTTGGTGTCCTGGTTCATGGGGTTCTCCGGCGACTTCTTGAACTCCTTGAAAATCAAGTTCTTGATCTGCTGCTGTCTCAAGCCGGGGTTCTCCTTCTTGATCTCGGGGAGTCTTCTCTCCTCGAACGCCGCGTACGCCGCCTTGACTCTTCTCTCGGGGTGTCTGTCAATATCCTTGGACTGGACCCCTCCGTCCTTCGACGTGAGTGCAATCGCCTCCAACGCAGCATCGAGCCCAGACGCACTCAACTCGGGCGTGTCCTTGTTCCAGTCCAAGAACGAGTCGATCTTGTTGGCCTTCTTGGCCGCCTGCTTTGCAGCCCCTCTGCTCTTGGACGGGTTGGCCTGTTCCTCGGCCTTCAACAATGCATCTCTCTCGGCCTTTTTCCGGGCCGCCTCCTCCTTCTTGAACTTTTCCTCCTCCTTCTTCTTGTTTCCCTTCTTGGACCCCTGGTCCCACTCGGCGGCCTCGGCGGCCTCGACGGCGGCCAATTGGTCCTGCTTCTTCTTATTGGCTTGGTCGGCCTTTCTGGCCTGGCCTGCGGCCTTCTTGCTGTTCTCGCCTCCTTTCTTTGCCATGGTGTTGCAGGAAGTTTCCGATCCGGACTACTTTTGGTGCGGGCACGCCCGCGTGATCCACCAACATAATCATTGTACTGTACAAATAAATATATAGAGCGCTAATGCTGCTTATCAGCAAGAGCTATCGCAAGACTCTTCTGCTGCTTGTAAATAGCTGTCGCAAGCTCGTTCCGCTAGCGCTTCACTCGCTTGCTCAGAGCTCATCCTGCTTAATCTCCTTTTTCGCAAGGTACGCCTGGCGTTCCTTCTCTCTCGCCTCCAACGATCCGTTCAACTCGTTGTCAATCATACTCTGGGTCACACCATCGCTGATGAGCGTGCGCCAGGTCTTCAAGTTCTCGAACCCATTCCGGGCACTCTGATAATCACCGAATGCCTGCTGGATTCGGGCGCCATTGGTGGCCACAAATGGTCCGTAGTGCACCACGTGCTGGTCCAACACTTCGCCTCCCACAAGCACAAACTGCACCTCCTCGTTGCCCTTGTTCTCACCGGCAATCTCGTCTCCGTCACGGTTAAAGAACACGTTCTCATTGGACTTGATCAACTTGTCGCTGACTTGCAAGTCGGTTCCCTTGATAAGGTACAAGAAAAAGTTGAAGTCCTTGGGGGTGGGCTGCTTGAAAAAGGCACCGGGCTGAAGAATGTAGTGGTAGTAGTGAACCGGGGTATACGCGAGATCCTTGTTGGACTGAACGCCGTAGGCGGCTCCACTGATCACACGCACCTTCAACTTGCCGTCTTGCTCAGTCACTTCAGGCACCTCCCAGGCTCTCAAGTCTCTGTACCGGGGCTTGGTCTCTTTGAGGGCTTCGGGCAAATCCACCCACAATTGCAATCCCTCGGACGCCTTTCCGTCCTCGGAAGGCACGGGCATTTCCGAGTGCACCACACCTCTTCCGGCGGTCATGAACTGCAAATCGCCCTCTCGGATGATACCCTTGGAACCGGTGAAGTCTTCATGGGCCATGGCCCCTTGGAGCATGAGGGTGATGGTTTCCTGGCCCAAGTGGGGGTGTTCGGGGAACCCGCCCTTGCCCTGACTCTTGAAGTGGTCAAACATTAGGAATGGGTTGAACTTTCTCATGCCATGTACTCCGATGGACCGCCGCACCGTGGCGCCGACTCCTTCGCTCTGAGCAATGGCGGGGATGATGGTTTGGATTGATCTTGTCATGTCTTGTGCTGCTAAAATTGATGTGAGAAGGAAAAGTGGAACCCCTATCCACATTAAATAGTGGGAGATTTGTTCTGGTAGATTCGCTAGGATTTATACATGATGCGGACAATTAGTAAATTTTATAAATGTTTTTGCAACTCTCGTGCTTATGTAACGCGCCTGACAAAATTCGGACTAAGGCCTGAACAACTGAAGCAGAGCAGATGGTCTAGATCTAGCAAGGGCCATCCCAATCAGGCTGGCCCCATGCCTCTGAAACATCTGCCTTTGGTACTTGTCTTTGGTACTATTTTTCTTACATTTGTCTCTGGTACTTTTGTCTTTGATATGTTAAAGCTTGCTGGAGGAGGCTGGGCCCGGGTGAAAGACCACCCGGCCCGTCACCTCGCCCCGGGCCAACTTGTCCAAGTACTTGGGGAGTTCGCTCAACGGAGCCGTAGACACCACCGGGGTGATTTTGCCCAACGCAAGCCATCTCATCACCTCCTCCTGTTCCGCCGACGTCCCCCCAAACAGGAAGATGATCTCCACCTCACGGCGGGCCAACTGGTAGTTCAAAATCAGGAACTTGGCCCGCGCCAACCCCACCATGAGGATCTTGCCCTGGTTCTTCACGTACTTTTGGCTGGTGTTGAAACTCTCCTGGTTGCCCACCAAGTCGATACAAATGTCGAAGGACTCGGGCTTGTGGGGTGACTGGCTCAAGTCGGTGTAGAACTCATTGGCGCCAAACTCTCTTGCAATCTCTTCGCTCGAGGGCTTGATGTCGGACGTGACCGCGTAGCACCCGTAGGTCTTGATGATCTGCACCGCATTGAGGCCCAACCCACCCAAGCCGATGATGAGCACCTTGGTGGTGGGCTGGAGCAACTGCCGCACCTTCTGGATGGCGTGGAACGGCGTCAACACCAGGTCCGTGGCCACCGCCGCGTGCTCGTACGACACATTGTCGGCAATTGGCGTGAGCGAGTGGAGGTTCTTCACCAACAAGTACTCCTGGTACCCGCCGTCCTGAGTGAGGCCATACGCCAGGCCGTGCTTGCCCACACACCCGTTGTCCTTGCCCTGTCGGCAATTACGGCAAGTTCCGCAAGCATCAACAATGAGCAAACTGAAGCGGCCGCCCACCCTGTACGGGCTATTCTCGAGGCCCGGGCCGGCGGCGACAATCTTGCCCGCCACCTCGTGGCCCATGACAAACTCGTCGGGGGTGTGTTTCTCCTGGGCAATCAAGATGTGGAGGTCGCTCTGGCACATCCCGGCAGCCTCCACCTTGAGGAGCACCTCATTGGCCTGGGGCTGTTTCACGGGGAGCTCGTACTTGACGATGGAACGGGACCCTCTTTTGAAGCCGTAGCCCGTCTGAGTGGTGGGAATCATGAAGTTTTGAAAATGCGGAGGACCATTTGAAAGTCCGACGCGGGGACCTTCCCCACATCGGGAATCGGGAATAAGCTATGTTGTCGATACTTATCGTTTATTTCATGACCCATTAAATCCCGTCAGACATGGTCTGATGGTTCACGTGGTGATGCTAAATAAATATGTCAGCTTAAAAACCATGAATAGACAGACAACGGACCATTTACTCTGATTTTTGCTTCTTAGCAACCGGCTCCACGTCGTCGACCCCCGCAGCCTGAGGCGCCAACGCGGGTGTCGACACGTCCTGGTGGAAGTCTCTGATGATGGAGTCAACATCATCGATACTCAATTGTCTGACATCTCCCAACAACTTGATCTTGGCAGTGACCTCCTTGACCTGGTCATCGGTGAGATTCAACTTCAACTGGTCGACTCTCGACTTGATGGCGTTCCATCCAGTCAACCGGTTGGCAAAGTGAATATATCTGGTGAGACCAAAGTCCGAGGGGTTCAAGATCTCGTAGGTGGAAGGGTTGGCCAAGATGGCCTTGGCGTGGATACCGGCCTTGTGGGTGAAGGCACAGAATCCCGTGATGGGGTTGTTGAATGGGATGTTCACCTGGACGGCGTCGGCAACAAGGTTTTCCAAGTCTCTCAACTTGTGGAGCTTGTACTTGGACAACACGTAGTCTCTGTCGGCGGTGATCATTCTGGCCATGAGGGCTCCCAAGGGAGTGATTCCGTTTCTCTCACCAATTCCCAACACCGACACGTCAATCAACTTGGCACCGGCCTCCAACGCGGTGTAGGCGTTGGCAATGGCACACCCGGTGTCGTTGTGGAAATGGCACTCAATGTCACACGACACCACACTTCTCAACGTCTTGACGAGCTCGTACACCTGTCTTGGGTTGGCACATCCAACAGTGTCGGCAATACCGACTCTGTTGACACCAATCTTGTCGACGGTTCTGTAAATGTTCAACAAGTCCACAATGTCGGATCTGAAGGAGTCCTCGGAGGAGAAACGGATCTCAATGCCCTTGGACTTGACAAACTCAATCACCTCAATGGCACTCTTGGCAATGTAGTTCATGTCCTTACCGTGCGAGTATTGTCTGAGGAACTGAGAGGTACCAATGACAACGTCGACACCGTCCACGCCGGTCTCGACCGCCACGCGGGCGTCGTCCATGTGACATCTGATGTGGGTCAAGATCTTGGCCTTCAACCCGAGCTTGCAGATGGCCTCACAGTCCTTTCTGGACTGCTCGGAAGCCACGGGCGAAGTCAACTCGATGTAGTCGACACCGAAATCATCGAGAGCCTTGGCAATCTCAATCTTCTTTTCGGTGGTGAAGAAGGCATTGGCAAATTGCTCGCCTTCTCTCAAGGTACTCTCAATAACCTCGAACTTGTTCACGTTCGAGAGAAAGTCCGAGGGATTGGGGCCGTATGGATTGGTGGGGACAGACATTTTCAAGAAAAAGAGATGATGTGAAAAATCAATTTGTGAAAATTCCGTGTGCTTTGCAAAAGAAATATATACTCTATAGTGAGGAAAATTTTGCAGTTTTTCTTTCACAAATGAGTAATCGCGGCCCTACCCCACCGATTACGCAACCCGATAGCTAGTGTGCAGGCCGCTCCAGGGCCTTGCCAGAGGGCCGGAACCGGCGCCACCCTGTGATGGGCGATCGCCTCGCAAACACTGGGGGTTGCTCACGGAGATGGGCCGAGGAGGGTCCGGTGGTTATTGGGTGGTTTGGTCAATTTTCAATTTTGGCCTGGTGGGGATGCTTTGGTATATCAATCCAGCGATGAGTCATTGCAAAAAACCGTATGCCTGCAGATAGCAGAGCAAGTGAGTCGGTGACACATGGCACGTGCACGGCGCGTGGCGTTCACGTGATTGGCGTTCACTATACTGTACATTACTCATTCAATAGGTAAGCGCTTGGTGCTGGTCAGATGCGCTTCGTCACCATCTTCACAAAGCGGAAGATCTCACTCTTCAACTTCACCAACTCAATGTCCTTGATCTGGATCTTGCCATTGAGGCGCTTGACGATGGTCTTCACCACCTTATTCACTTCGCCGTTTGGAAGTTGAGTCGAGGCAAACCAGTCAATGTCCTTGGACTTGCGCTTCTTAATGAGCACAAGCTTAAAGCACCCCACAATCAACTTTTTCAACCCAAACTCCATCTCGTTGTAGTTGGCAAAGTTGTTGGACTGGTTGAGGTATCTCAACAAGTAGATGATGTCCATGTAGCGGAAAAGGTAGATGACCCCACGCATAAAGTCGGGGAGATTGAGCTGGAGCCGGCTCACAAGAATGAGGAGAAACTTGTCGAGCGGAAGCTCGTTGGGCTTGATTTTGTGTGGGGTGTCGGGGGGAAAGGAGTTGGTGATTTTGGTGGAGATGTACTTGACGACAATCGTCATGAGCTGTTTGCGCTCAAAGGAGAAGTCATAATCGACGGGGGGCTGCACCTGCTTGGGAGTGCTCTTGGGAGCGACAACGCTGCAGGGTGGGGCTCTAGTCGCCACGGCGGTGGGGGCTCTGGTTGTGGTGTCTGGTAAAATCACCGTTGGCTGGGGGGTAATGAGCTGTTGGGGCCGCATCGACCGCTTGACTTCCTCGGCGGCCTTGGAAGGCTGGAACAGCTGGTCCTCCTCCTTGATCTTTCTCTTTTCGTCGTCGCTCTCGTTGTCGGAAATGAGAAGCGGCACGTCCTCCACGAGGAAATCACTGAGCCGGATTTCGTCCTCGTCGGCTTGCGTCACCGACGAGCCTTGCGGAGTCAACTTGAAATGCATGAAGGTGTTGGGGTTGAAGGCGGAATCATCGTCATCGGCAATAAGTCCCGTTTTGTCGACACGGCCGGGATACATGTTTTCGTCCTCGACAGAAATCATCGGAGGAAGCATCTTTCTCTGTCTGTTGTGAATATTCTGGGTTCTCTCGTTGGCGACGAGACTTAGTAGCTCATCGCGGACTGGAATATGGATGGATGAATGCGTAACGGATTTAAAGGGTCAACACGGATGCGATGATGTGAAAAGTGCGAACGATCCTTGTGATTGTTGGGTCACCTGACCAGTGGTGAATGTAGAGCAATGACCGGAGGAAAGAAGTCTCGGGTGTGGTGTAGGTTTAGTGGTGGCGGGAAAAGTGTTTATGACGTGGAAAATTGCTGTGGAACTTTTCTTCATCATGAGTGACCCCATGCGCAGCCCTCGAACCTACAAAGACGCCATCAACGCGTTGAATCTGCTCCAGTCGAACTTTGCTGCCATCGAGGCCATCCGCAAACTTGGCCCCAGCGTCAACAAGAACGAGCTCTCCATCAAGGAGGTGTACGAGTACATCCGGCGCCTCGGGTACTCCCCGCTGGATTTCAACAAATTGAACTTGATTCATGTCACGGGGACAAAGGGCAAGGGCTCCACGTGTGCCTTCACCGAAAACATCTTGAACCAGTACCGGCTGGCCGCCGGGCCCATCACGAAAATCGGGTTGTTCACGTCGCCCCACCTCAAGACGGTCCGCGAGCGGATCCGCATCAACGGCGCCCCCATCAACGAGCTCAAGTTCGCCAAGTACTTCTTCGAGGTCTGGGACAAGTTGAGCTCGTCCCAGTCGCTGCCGGAACAGTTCCCCACGCTCCAGCCCTCGGAGCTGGTCAAGCCCATGTACTTTAAGTACTTGACGATTCTTTCGTTCCATGTGTTTCTTTCTGAGGGTGTCGACACTGCCATCTATGAGGTGGGCGTGGGCGGCACGTACGACTCCACCAATGTCATCGAGCGGCCCACGGTGACGGCCATCTCGGCGCTCGGCATCGACCACACCTTCATGCTCGGCACCACCATCGAGTCTATTACCCACAACAAGACAGGCATCTTCAAGAAGGGGGTGCCGGCGCTTGTTGCCGCCCAGAAGGAACACCCGGAGGCCCTCGAGGTGGTGAAGCAGCGGGCCCTCGAGCTTGGCGTCAAGCTGTTGGAGATTGTCGAGGAAGACCTCCTTCCCAAGTCCACCAAGCTCGGGCTCCTAGGCTCGTTCCAGCGCCAGAATGCGGCCCTTGCCGTGCGGATTGCCGCCACCCATCTCGAGCACCTTGGCGTCAAGGCGTCCATTGCCGACGATGCCTTCCTCGAGGGCCTTGCCACCACCAAGTGGGACGGCCGGTGTCAAATCACCACCAGCGACAACTACCCCAACATCACGTGGCATATTGACGGCGCCCACACCATGGAGTCGATTGCGGTGGCCTCCACCTGGTACGCAGACGTGAACAAGTCCCAGAAACCGAAAACCTCGGTGCTCTTTTTCAACCAGCAGTCCCGAGACAACACCAAGGACTTGTTGACCCGTCTCTACGAAGGCACGGTTCTCCAGGGCGTGACTTTCGACCATGTCATCTTCACCACCAACGTGACGTGGTCCGACGGCAAGTACAACCCCGACCTCGTGCTGATGAACAGTTCCAAGGAGGAGGTGGACGCGCTCGTGGTGCAGAAGGAGTTGGCCAAGGTGTGGAGCGAGCTCGATGCCCACCACGGCAAGTCGTCCCGCAAACACGTTTTCCCCGACATTGAGACCGGCGCCAACTTCATCAAGAGCTTGGACCTGGCCGTCCACGTGTTTGTGTGTGGGTCGTTGCACTTGGCCGGAGGCCTTCTTGTGGTTCTTGATGGGCATGATGATTAAGTCTAACTAGCCTAATATGCATTACTCGTCCTCCTCGTAGACAGGCTCCTCCTCGTTCAGGTTGACAATCTCCTCTCGGGAAGTCTTGACAATCTCGTCCAAGTTGTCCAAGGCCACCTTCCATCCCTGCAACGTCTTTCTCACGTGCTCCAAGTGGGAGTTGATGCTGGTGGAGTCTCCCACGATAATAAATCTGTTAGCTCTGGTCAAGTAGAAGGTCTCCTCGATCTGGTTCAACTTCCCCTCGATGAGCCCGGCCTTGATGGCGGTGATGAGCAACTCCTCAAACGACGAGCCCTTGGTGATGTCGCCTGGAATCTCGCTGTATTTGAACACACTCTTGTCGTCGTCGGCATCGACAAAGAATCTCGTCAACGCCAAGATCTTGGACTTGTGCACCACTTGCTCGTCCGCACTGCTTATAAGCTCGCCACGAATGTACTTGTTGAAGGTGGCCACCAAGTCATCGGAGGCATTCTCCTCGAGGGCCTTGGCCACGTTGGTGTTGACCAAGAACGACACGTCGACAATCTCCGACGCGAACGCCACCCGGATCAACTGTGTGAGCTCCTGCTTGTCGACACCATGCTTGGAGGTGAATCTCTTGATCAAGAGTAATGTCTGCTCCGACGAAACTTCGTCCAACTGGACGAATTTCCAGAACAACAGACGGATCTGCTGCTCAGAGGCACCGGCCTTGTCCAACCAGGCCTCGAGGTGGTGGCCGATGCTGTGCTGGATCAACTTGAACTCGAGCTTGCCCGTTTGCACCACGTCGAGGATCTGCTCAATGACGAAAATTCTGCTGGGGCTGGTCTCGGGGAGGAAGTTGAAGATGGTGTTGAGCACGGAGATGATGGTGGTGTGCTTGATGGCGGTTCTGTCTCTCAACGAGGGCTTGGTGGTGGGGGTGGACGCGATCAAGTTTTTGAGAAGCACCGACTCCGACCCCAACACCTTGGAGAAATCCCCTTCGAGCTCGCTCAAAAGGTATATGATGAGATTGAATGTGGGCTCGAACTCCTTGTCGGACAACTTGGTCAATCTGGAGGGACTGGACGCTTCGTACACGGCTTGGATCAATGCGGGTTTGTCGGTGATTTTGTCATCGTCAAAGTACGTTCTGACTTTATCCGAGTACTCGGTGTTTTGCTCCACGGCATTGACAATCTGAGTAAGCTCCTTGACGGAGTCCTTGAACTCATTTTCCACAATAATAACGGAGGCCATGGTGATGGAAAATTTTGCGCGAAACACCTGTACATATGGGTGCAATGGGTGCAAACGTGAGATGGGTGTGATATCGTGCAGGCATCTACGTTGTTCTTCAGCAGGTGCCTTCATGTCATTTATTCGGGCTTTGCTATGTGCTAGTTCTCATCCTCATCCTCCTCATTGATCTCGTTGAATTTCGTGTTTGGCTCGAACCGCCGCGTGTGGGTCACGGGCGCTGGGCTCACCGTGGTGAAGCCCTTCTGCCAGTCGTCGTCTTTCTTGCCAAGCTTGAACCGGTTGAAGGTGTTGGAAAGAGGAGGCGAGGCCGAGCGGGCGGGGCGCGGCGAGAAGTTGTTGGTCCACAGCTTGGGGTGGATGAAGGTGCGCTTCTTTCCCTCCCTCGGCAAAAGCGTCAGGTCCAAGTCGTTGGACTGGTGGGGGAGCGGCACCGGCGTCGCCTGCGAGGTGAATGACCGGTTGCGGGTTTGCGACGTTTGCACACTTTCGTCCGAGGAATTGCTCGACACCTGCGAGAGCGACGGCTTCTTGGCATGGCGAGTGGCGGTGGTTGACGACGACATGATGGAAACGTCCGACGACACGCCCCGAACGTACCCAGGACGGCCCTTGCCGGTTTTTGGCGTGGAGACCGGCTGCTTGATCTCGCTGATGGACGACTCGTACCCGTACTCGTCGTCCATGGTGTCGAGGTCAATCTCCGACTCGGAGATCATGGTCGAGAGCTGACTGAAGTGACTCAACTGACTCATTTGCAGCACCATGCTGGAGGGGCGTGTTCGGCGGGAGTAGAAACTATCCGACACCGGGGTGCCAAGCTCCTTGATTGAGGTTGGGGTGGTGTTGTCGGCAGACTCGGTAGCCACTGACGTCTCTACTTTGGGAAGCGGCGGAGGGGACGGCGTTTTCGGCTTGATGTTGATTTCGAGCGGGCCCTCGCTGGCATCCGACTTGCGGCGACCTTGCACCTCCGGCACGGGGACCGGGAACCCCTCGGGCTCATCGAGGGACATCTGGTGCTCCGTCTTGTTGCGCTTCCAGAACTGGAGCGAGTTGAGGAAGCGGGAGTTCTTGCTGCGCTTCTTCAGGTTTTCACTAGCTGTCGAGGAAGTGGCATTGGAGGGTCTCCGCACATCATCCGGGAAAAAGGAGACGGTTCGGTTCAGAGGCGACTGGTCCACTTCCATTCGAGGCGCCGACACTACTCGGCGGGAGTCGTGGCTGCGGAGTTTCGAGAGCTCTTCAGGCAAGTGGCGGGACGAGTTGAGACTTAGACTCAGGATGATGCGTTCGAGCGGCTGCGGTTGTTGATCTGTAAGCAGCAACGCACTCTTGACTCTCTTCTTTGAACGCTTGAGGGACTTGCGGGCCTCGTAGCGGAGTTTGCGGTCTTTCTGGTACTTTGACTTCTTTCGAGAAAACTCTTTGGCAAGCATCAAGTCGTAAAAGGCGGTAAGCGAGTTGATGACGCCGTCCGCCACCAGCTGCTGGAGACTGTGGACGTTGATGTTTGTCTTTTCGAGCTTCTTGAGGAGGTGCCGCTCAAGTTTGGACTGGAAGGGCACGGGGTGCGTGTTGTAGTAGTGGTTCACCGACATGATGGAGTCGGTGTCGGTGTACACGGATGAGCGCCGGGAGGCCTGGCGGGACATGAGGGTCTCTGTGAGAAACGGCAGCGCCAGAATTTCCGCTAGTGACGGCCGTGCAAACGGATCCTTTGCAAGCATCTTCTTTAGAAGAACAATGGCATCCGCGGGAATGGTGTCCTTGTACACGGGCTCGGTGTTGATGATTTTGAACTGGGTCTGGAGCTCGTCGTCTTCGTCAAAGGGCATTTCTCCATACAACATGGTGAAGAGAATCACTCCGAGCGACCACACGTCCACGGCAAAGCCCGAGTACTTTTCCTTCCGGAGGAGTTCCGGCGCCATGTACACCAGCGTGCCGCACACCGTGGAGAGGAACTGGCGCTTGTATGGGTTGAACTCCCGCACAAAGCCAAAGTCCGTGAGCTTGACGACGCTCTTTTGTTTGTCAGCAAGCAAGATGTTCTCGAGCTTCAAGTCTCGATGCGAGAGGTTGAGCGAATGCACGTAGCGAATGGCATCGAGCACCTGGACAAAGAGCTTGCGGCACGTTTCCACCAGGAGCCGGCGCTCCTCGTAGATGTAGTAGAACAAGTCCTTGCCCTCGCAGTACTCGAGCACGAGCCACAAGTGCAGTTCGGTCTTGATGATCTCGTAGAGCCGCACGATGTTGCGGTGTTTGAGTTGCTTGTGGTAGTAGATTTCCCGGACAATGTTGGGGTCGTCAAGCAACCCACACTTGAGCACCACCTGCACGTCCAAGAGCACGTGGCTGGCGAGGTAGACCTTGCCGAAGGCGCCCTCGCCGATTTCCTCGATGATACGATAGGTGCCAATCTGGGACGTGGCCTGGGTGGTTTGGATGTAGAATTCGCTGAACTGCGCCGCCAACTGGGCGGTGTGGGGGTCTTGATTTCGACTCATGACCAACTCCTCGAGCGATTGACTCCGAGATGTGTTTTCGGGAGTTTGGGGCGGGGTGGGCAGATGGTATGTTGAGTTGGTGGTGCGGGTCACGGGATGCGACCAGCGATGAGATTGTTCCCCATCAAGGTGGGCCTTCGCCACGCCAGCACCGCCGCCCGACAGTTGGTGACGAAAGTGATGCCAGAGGCTGTGGCAGAGAGCGCCAGTCCGTTGTCAGCCATCCGCCCCACCCTTCAACAGGTGCTCGAGGAATTCGCTGATGGTCTCCTCGCACCCATGAACAGGGTCAACCACACCAGCTTGGACTTTAAGGGCAAGGTGATGGAGTCGGTGGTGTCCCAGCTCACCACCGAGCTAGCCGAGACCCAAGAACCACAGGAAAGCCCGAGGGATGTGGAGCTCCTCAACCCCCACATCGCCGGCATCGGGCCCCTACTAAAGCAACCACACCCCGAACCCGTGTTACGGCAGGTGCTCACCAAAGTCATATACAAGGAAGGATTGAAGCAGCTAGCACAAAAGCCCGAGAAACTGGCTCGGCGCATCGATCTCACCAACCCCGCCGAGTGGTTCCCCGAAGCCCGCAAAATGAAGCGGAAAATCATCATGCATGTGGGTCCCACCAACAGCGGCAAGACCTACCACTCGCTCAACAAGCTCAAACAGGCCAAGTCGGGCTACTACGCGGGCCCGCTCCGGCTCTTGGCCCGGGAAATCTACGAGCGCTTTCTCGCCGAGGGCATCCGGTGCAACTTGATCACGGGCGAGGAGGTAATTCCCAGCATCGACGAGTTTGGCAAAATCAGCGACATATCGCTGGGCACCATTGAGATGATCCCGCTCCACCAGCGCATGGACATTTGCATTATCGACGAGATCCAGATGATTGGCGACGAGACCCGCGGCGACGCGTGGACCAACGCGGTGCTTGGCGTCCAGGCCAAGGAGGTGTACCTATGTGGAGAGGAGCGGGCGGTGCCTCTCATCAAGAAGTTGGTGCAAATCACGGGAGACGAGCTTGAAGTCCACAACCACCAGCGCTTGGGCAAACTCACGGTGGAGAACCGCGAGGTGGGGAGCATAAAGAATTTGCAGCGAGGCGACTGCGTGTTGGCCTTCTCTAAACGGCGCATCCTCGAACTCAAGTGTGAGATTGAGAGCAGCACCAAGTTCCGGGTCGGGGTCATTTACGGCGCCCTTCCCCCCGAGATCCGGTCCAAAGAGGCAGCGGCCTTCAACAGCGGCGCCTACGACGTGTTGGTGGCTTCAGATGCCATTGGCATGGGGCTCAACCTCAAAATCAAGCGGGTGGTGTTCTCCACCACGAAGAAGTTCGACGGCTCCGACACCATTCCCTTGACCATCTCAGCCGTCAAGCAGATGGGGGGACGCGCAGGCCGGTACTCCAAGGAGCACGGCCAGCTGGAGGGCTTCGTCACGGCATTCAAGGCCAAGGACCTCGAGTTTGTTCGAGAAAAGATCGGCTCGGATTCGCCGCAAATGTCCAAGGCATGCATTTGGCCGCCAATGGAGGTGTGGATGAAGTACATGACCCAGTTCCCCTCGGGGACGCTGTTCCACGAGGTGCTCTCGCAGTTTGACATCGACACCATCAGCCAGTACTATGCCAACTACTTTGTGCTGGACATCTCGTCCAAGCTCGAGATCTCGCGGCTCTTCCTTGACGGCGACCTCTACCGCCACACCACCGTCAAGGACCAGCTCTCGTTGAGTGTGGCCCCGCTCAACGTGCGCATGGCCACCCCCACCGTCATCAAGACGGTGGTGAGCTTCTTCAAAACGATCTCCAACTGTGAGAGCAAGACGGTATTTGACTACAACTTTCTCCACCGGCACATGCTCCAGAGTCTGCCCGTGGCCTCGCGCACCGCCGACGACGTGTTGAACGTGCTTTCTGCGCTTGAAGAAAACCACAAGTTGGTGCTTGTGTTTCTCTGGTTGAGCCAGAGATGGCCGACCCTTTTTGTGGATAAGGAGAGTGCCATTGACATCAAGACCCTCATTGAAAAGCGCATCAGCGAGGAGTTGGTGCAGTTGCGCCAAATCACCCGAGACACCCGTGAGCCCGACCAGCGGCCGGCGAAGCGGTTCCCGGGCCAGGACAAGTCCAGGGGCCCACCACCTTCACCCCATCGGCGCAACGCCCAGCGCCGCCGCCGGTAGTCCCCCCACGCGCGCCCCGCTCCCCCGCCCAAATCCCCCACGCACGATTTTTCATCCACAATGTCCACCGTTATCGTTGTTGGCGGCCCCGCCGGCACCGGCAAAACCACCATTGCCGAGCTCTTGTCATCGCACTTGTCATGTTCCTTCATTGAAGGCGACTCATTGCACCCGAAACAAAACGTCGACAAAATGTCCCGCGGACAAGCCCTCACCGACGACGACCGGTGGGGCTGGTTAAAGACCATCAGTGAGACCGCCACCGACGCTGCCGGCGCCGACACCAGCCATGTGGCGGTTGTCTCGTGTTCCATGTTGAAGAAAGTGTACCGAGACTACCTCCAGGAAGTGGGGACGAAACGGAGTTCATCCGTCCAGTTCCGGTTTGTGTTTCTCTACACCACCTTTGAAGAATTGTTACACCGGGTGGGCCAGAGACAGAACCATTTCATGAAATCCGACATGGTCAAGAGTCAATACGACATCATGGAGATTCCTGCGGGCGCCGAGACCGTGGCCAACGGCGGTGCAGCCATTCCGGTCGACACCACCAACAAGGACCCTTCCACCATCAAGACCGAGGTTCTTGAACAATTACGCCTCTGAGATGAATAACTGATTTTGTCTCAAAAGTACATAGAACAGGCATTTTAGGAGCAGTGTAGACGGACTTTTCGAAATCGTCAAAATCGACAAAGCATCATCACCACACCACGAACGTTTCATGGACGTCACTTTCCCTCGGTCTTAGTTTGTGCTTACTCTCTGTCCACCCATGTCATCTCTCGTCGATATCGCAGATTTTCACCCCTTGCATGGTTCAAAAGTTCAACCCCCACTCTCTCCCGTACTACAACCCCGCCAAGGACCGACGGGTGGCCCTCATAACCGGAGGCAACAGCGGGATCGGCTTCTACACCGTGCTCCATCTTTATTTGCACGGATTTGTCATCTACATCGCCGGCCGAAGCAAGTCTCGAGTGCAAAAAAGCATCAAGGAGCTCCACCAGCACGCCCACGCCCACCGATCGTCATATCCCTCCACCGACCAATGGCTCGGCGAGGTCCACTTCCTTGAGCTCGATCTTTCTCGCCTCGCCTCGGTGGTTCAGGCAGCAGGCATCTTTGCCAACTTGGAAAAGTGTCTTCACATTCTCATCAACAACGCTGGCATCATGGGCCTTCCGTACCAGCCCACCGTCGACGGGTTCGACATCCAGCTCCAGACCAACTACGTGGCGCCGTTCCTCCTCACCACCAAGCTTCTCCCGATGTTGGAACGAACGGCAGATTTATACCCCGACAAGGAGCCCCCCCGCATTCTCTATCTCAGCTCCATTGGCCACCACTTTGCATTCCGCTACTTTGGGCCAAACACCACGTTCGACTTGCGGCCCGCCCTCGTGTTCTCGTGGCTCCGGTACGGCGTGGCCAAGACCGCCGGCATCCACTTTGTCAAAATGCTCGCCCTACGCAACCCGCGGGTGCTTTCGGTGGCGGTCCACCCCGGGTTTGTCATGAACGCCAATCTCTTTGCATACTGGACCAGCATGCCCATTATTGGGTTGGTGTTCTGGTGCTGGTTCCACATTATTGGGTTTTTCTTTGGCGTTCTGTCCGAGACAGGGGCCCATGCTTCTGTTAAGTGCTGCTTGGACCCAACGCTCACAGTGGAGAAGGACAACGGCAAGTATTTTGCAACAAACGGCGTGGAGAGCCTGCCGTCAAAGGTTGCCGGCAACATGGACTACGCTGCTCGCACGTGGATCTGGACGGTTCACGAGTTGGGGCAGCGGCACTACGACATCTAGGCATATCAAAATTCGCCGCTAGCGGCCAGGTCTTATACAGATGACTCAGTCACTCTCGTAGTCACTGTCGTCGTTGTAGTCGTCAAGATCCCGCTTGGCGTTGTGGTGTTGGGCAATCTGCTCATCGGTCATGCCGAGTCCGTGTTTGGCGTGGAACTCGACAAAATCGTCGACGTCAATGGACCCGGAGTCACTGTAGTCGGGGTCGTCCGACTCGTCAGAGAAGCTAATATCAGCCACCTTGGGCCGCGTGGGAAGAACCTCCACCACGTCGTCATCGGTGAAGTCGTGGTCGGCGCTGTCCTCGCTGCCCGGCCCAAAGTCCAGGTCGTCGGAGAACTCGAGGTCGCTCATCCCATCCAAGAGTCCCTCAATCTCTCGTGGCGGAGGGTCCCGTTCGTCATCTGGTAACGACTCCACGTTGAACGTCACCGCCACCTGCTTCCGTGTGAGGAGCCCCCACTTGGAGAAGTTGTCGAGAATCTCTTCGATGGTGGGGATGTTGGGGCACTCATGGTCCACCAAGCCTGCCACCACCGCCTGGCCAAGAGCCTCCGGCGACGGGTTCCCGAGCCGTCCCAAGATGTCCCTCCGTATAGCACAGGTGTACCTTGACGAGCTCCCTAGCTCAGGAAGCGGCTTGGGGGCCACCAGTTGCTGGTTGAGGTGGATGTTGAGCGCATGGTGAAGCATGTGCGGATACTCCCCACACACCGCCGCAAGGGCGGGGGGCAACTCGATGTCCGTGTCGGCAAACTTGTCCAAGTACACTACCTTCGCCGACTCGTCGTGGGCCAGCCGGTGGGCGGCATTCAGCACCTCGTCCAAGCGCACCGGCTCGCGGCGCTGTAACCACAGCAACGCCTCGTCAAGCATCAAATGAAGGTCCATGTCATCGTCAATGGCCCACCAGGCCCCCCGGTGGAGCCACACACGGTTGAACGCTTTGCTGGGCTGGAGGAGCGGCGGCACGTGCTGGTGATGGAGCACAAGCACCACGTCGTGGTCCTCCGAGTCCCACACGCGGATGTACCAGTCGGTATCCTCCGAGAGGTTCTGGAGCAACCACACAAAGAGCTGCTGGTCGGTGTTACATCCGTCGTGGACGAGATCACCGTAAACATAGCGTTGTTTGTTATAGATACCCTCGTTTAGTGTTGGTGCCTGGAAGTTCCACGGGTACCGGAGCCACCGCTGGTGGTGCTGGTCGAACCGCTTGTCAACGCCAAAGACAGCGTACACTAGCGTCTGCCGAGGAAACTGGGCCACCGCCACGTTGGCGTAGTCTTCCCACAAGGACATTTTGACGTTTTGACGTTTTGACGTGCGGCATCAATAAAACCTAAACAACACGCTTTGGCGCATGTGACATGGGTATGAATATCTAATAACTTACAACTTGGCGTCCGAGTCCACGCGCTCAATGACAATGGACGACGCTCCGCCGCCTCCGTTACACACACCGGCGATTCCCACCTTTCCGCCCTCTTGCGACAACACCGACAACAAGGTGACAACAATCCGCGCACCAGAGCAGCCCAAGGGGTGGCCGAGGGCCACGGCTCCACCGTACGCGTTCAACTTGGAGGCAGGGATGTCGCAGATCTTGGCGTTGGCCAACCCCACCACGGAGAAGGCCTCGTTCAACTCGTAAAAGTCAACGTCATCGTAAGTGATGCCCGCGTGCTTGAGGGCCTTGGGGATGGCCAACGAGGGGGCAATGGTGAAGTCGATGGGGCTTCTGGCCGCCTCGCCCCAGCCGGCAATCTTGGCAAGGGGCTTGAGACCAAGCTCCTTCAACTTGGCCTCGGAAACCAACACCACGGCAGCACCTCCGTCGTTCAACTTGGATGCGTTGGGCGCGGTCACGGTACCGTTCTCCTTCTGGAACACGGTTCTGGCGGATTTGACGCGGGCCTCGTTGAAGTTCTTGGGCTCCTCGTCCTGGGCAATGACCACGTCGGGCTTGCCTCGGGTGCCCTTGATGGTGACCGGGGCGATTTCGTGGTCGAACTTGCCGGCCTCCTGGGCCTTCTTGGCCTTGGTGTACGAGTCAATGGCAAAATTGTCCTGGTCCTCTCTTGAAAATCCTTGTTCCTTGGCACACTTTTCCGCCGCCACGCCCATCAATTTTTGCTCGTAGACATCCAACAAACCATCCTTTTGCACACCATCAACAAGAGTGGAGTCGCCATATCTGGCACCCGATCTAGCCGATGGGATGTAGTAGGGCACGTTGGACATGGACTCGGCGCCTCCAGCAACAACAATGTCGGCGGTGCCGGTCAAGATGGTTTGAGCACCCAAGATGATGGCCTTCAATCCAGACGCACACACCTTGTTGATGGTGGAGGCAACAATGGTTTCGGGGAGCCCGGCCTTCAACGCCACTTGTCTGGCAGGAGCCTGGCCCACGTTGGCTTGCAAGACACCACCAAAGATGATTTCCTCCACGTCGTCGGGCTTGATCTGGGGCACCTTATCCAAGGCGGCCTTGACGGCGTGAGCACCCAAGTCGGAGTATGTGAGCGACGAGAGGGCACCTTGGAAGGAGCCAATGGGGGTTCTGGCAGTACTGACGATGTACACGGGAGACATGGTGAAACAGTGGTGTGGGTTGTACGAGAAATGCGACGCGCTAAACGAGCTTTATATAGAAAACGACCGGGGCGAGTGGTGGGCCGGTGCGGCGGGCCTACGTGCGATCGAACGAACGGGTCGACGTGCGATCGTGCGACGGGTCGACGTGGTGCGAACACCGTGAGCAGAGGGCAGAATATTCCTAGTTTGACTTGGCCAAACTCTACCAAAACCTCTTCACCTCATCACCTCATCACCTCTTCACCTCTACACAGCATCACCTCTTTCCCCGATCCACTCCTTTGTAATATGCATCTGCTCGTTCCTCGGGTACCCCTCTTGGGCCGAGGATCAACGGGGCGCGCCCATGTTCAGACCCAGTCTTGCTCCCGGCCTTCGCTTTGGTGTTTGCCCTGGACAGAGTGTTCGTCTTCCCCTTCGATGCTTGTCGAGAAGCTCTTTGCTTTCAAGGGCTCAGCCAGCCAGTGATAACAAAAAAGGCGTGCAAACTAGCAAACACCCTATTCTCCGGCACATCCCCAGGTTCCTCCAGCCCTTCACCACGCGGTTCGTCAATGCCCCCGTGACGCACATCACGTCGTTCCTCATTCTCCACGAAATCACCGCCATCGTGCCGCTCATTGGGTTGTGGTGGGTGTTCCACAACCACTCCAGCTACATCCCCAACTTCGATTTCACCGCCATGGGTATCGACAAAGTCACCAAGATCATCGACCTGTCGATGGAGCGGTTCGATTTCTCCGACTACTCCCTCAACGAGAAGGCCAACTTCATTATGGAAGGCGCCTACGCATACATTGTCGTGAAGACGTTGGCGCCGATTCGCATCTTCATCAGCTTGGGGCTCATGCCGGCCTTCTCCCGTTTCGTGGTGGTGCCTTTCAACTCGGTGGTGGCGTCAATCTTCAGGAAAAAGCCAAAGGCAGTGGAGACCATCTCCAAGGACAAGGTAAAAACGGTGACTAAGCCGAGACTATAGCCGAGAATGAGGTTTGAGCGTGTTAGGAACAGTCTCGGAAATTCCAGTGCCGGGTATCTACATCTACTCATGTGCATGGCTCATACATTCGTCAGTCCAACGTCACCTTCAACTCGTCCGGGGTCAAGGGCACAAACGACAGTAGGTCGCCGCCGTTTCTCAATTTCAACCGGTCCAATGCAAACTGGGGCACCAACTTGTAGTTGTAGTCCGGCTGGGTCGACAACTCGCGGTCGTCAAAGTCAAACAACTCGGGCAAGTCGCGCACGTCCGGCTGCAGCGAGTAGAGTTGGTAGTTGGCGTTGTTTTGGTGATGCAGCTGGTTCTGGTAGTACTGTTGGCTGAAGAGCTTTCTGTAGTTGGGGAGTTTGGTGAGGTCATTTCTCAACTCATCAAAGTATGGGTCAATCAATGCTTCAATGCAACTAATGCGATCCACAGGCGAGTACTGTAACACTCGAATGAGGAATTGGATGCAGTCGGCCGACATCTTCTTGAAGATCTTCGACAAGGGAATGGGTTTGATCTGGGGGAACTTGTGTTCCATGTAGTTGGGGTTCATGTTTTTGATTTGCTCCTTGGAGGGCGTGCCCAAGATCTTGATGATTTCCACGAGCTGGTCAATGCCCGACTCCCCGGGGAAGAGGGGCTGGCCCAAAATCAACTCCGCCATGACACACCCGGCACTCCACACATCAATCTTGGTGGTGTAGTTGGTGGCTCCGAAAATGAGTTCCGGCGCACGGTAGTACCGCGAGCAGATGTAGGAGACATTGGGTTCGTTGGGGTTCAAGATCTTGGCCGAGCCAAAGTCGCACAACTTCAACTCGCCCGTCTCGGGGTTGATGAGGAGGTTCTGCGGCTTGATGTCCCGGTGACAGATGCCTTGTGAATGGATGTAGTTCAATGCCCGGAGCATTTGGTACGTGTACAACTTGACCTCCAACGAGGGCATCAGTAATCTTTTGGACACGTAATAGTGCGATGCTTTGTAGAGTGTTTCTGGAACAAACTCCAAGATCAAATTGAGGTACAACTCGTTCTTGTCGTTATTGGTGTAGAAGTAGTACTTCAAGTCCACAATGTTGCGGTGATGCACGAGCTTCATGATCTGGAGCTCTCTATTTTTGAATCGTTTGTCCTGAAGCACCCGCTTGATGGCCGCAATTTCATTGGAGGGGAGAATCTGGGTCTGGAACACCACACCGAACGAGCCGTGGCCCACCATCTGCAGCTGGGTGTACTGGATCTGCTGCTGCTCGCCGGTGTGGCCGTTGTGAACACTTTCTGTTATCACTTCTATTTTGGACATGTTAGTAAGTCAAGGAATTGTAAGAAGGAGTGGGGTTGGTGCCGAAGACGTGGCGACAGGAGTTGTAAAATTGGCGGGGTAGCAAATTTGGTTGTCCGGTGGAAAAAGCGCCGCCAATTGTGGAGTGAGGTGGAGTTATATAAAAGTGTTGATTTTTCTTTCGTGGAGGCCAGGGGAGGGGGTCGGCGGTCAGGTGACCGGGGGGAAGACACAAAAAAACCAATTGCGCACGACCCTCTGGCTTGCTGCAGCGTGAGGCAATTTTCAACGAGGGGCGTGGGTCACGCGCCATATAAGCGTCCCCGCACTTCACCCCATGGTGCGCATCGCGCCGGTGACGTTGCCTTGCGCTCGAATTGCGGGGTCCGGCCGGTTCCAAATCAGGCCGACGGGTTTGATCTCTAGTGCTAGCCGAGACCATTCTGGCTAGTGCCTGCCTCGACCAACTTTCTTGTAACAATCTCCACCTCACTGTAACCTGTAGTTAAATTCCTGGGTTGTTTCTTCAGCTGTTTCCTCTCTCATCTCTCTTATACGTACCAAACTGCTCGGATCCACGTCGCGTTTGACGGTCCTGGAGCTTGAGCCGGATGAAGTTGTTCTTCTTGCTTCGGGTATTGGTCATGGTGGACTTTGTTGCATCGTAGCTCGACGACGTCTTCAAGTTCTCCAAGTCCTCCTTTTTGCGTTCTCCCTTGACAATATTAAATAGTTTGCTGGCCAAGGATGGCCGGCGCTGGGGTCCCTCGAGACCTGTCGACATCACCGAGTTCTGCCGCGTACGGTGGGTGTAGTCGTCACTGTTGGCGGCCGTCATCGACACCGACGTGGGGCCCGTCGACTGTACAAGCGTCGACTGCGAGTCGAACGGATTGCGGAACACCGTCTGCTTGTGGTCAGGACTGTGCAGCGACTCTTTGGACGTGGACTCGGACTTGGTGGGCTTGTCGGCCAACTCGGTTTTCTGGTGGGGGTGACAAATGTAGTTGGGCTTGCGCTTGACGGCGTGGAGCTCCTGAAGATGATCCCGATGCAAGTCTCTTTTCTCTTGGAGATGGTCCTTGATCAAATCCCGGCGCTCCTGTCTGAACTCCTTGGCGCTCTCCTGGGCAGAGTTTCGCATCTGGTGTCGAGCCTCTCTCTGCTCCAGGCGAAGCTCCCTTCTCTCCTGGCGTTGCTCCCTGATGAGATCCCGCCGCTGCTTGCGCTTGGGTGACTTCTCCACAATTTCCGCCTCGCCCGTGTCCAAGTCGATGGTGGTGATTAGGGTCTTGCGAGTGCCCGGGTTTTTCCAATTTTTGACATGGCGGTTGGCCTTGGCGTAGATGGGCTTATCGGCAATGAGCGACTTGATCGTGGGCGTCAGGTAGTCGTAGTTGTGGATATACTTGGGGTAGTACTTGTGGATATCAAAGTGCTTTTCCAACGCCTCGTAATCAAGACACTGGATGAAGTCGTTGTTGGTGGGGTCGGCATGCTCACCACCGGGCGCCTGCGCCTTGACCAGAAGTCGGTTGAGTCCGTGCAAGATGGTGGAAGTCATCTTCAAGGAGAAGTATCTGATACAAAAAGTTGGTTTTCACCGTGGAGAAGCGAGCCTGGGGTCCTTCCTTGTGCAGGAGGTCGGCGGTTGTGCCGAAGAGGGGATGGATGGGATGCCAACGCGGCTCTCAACCCCAAAAAAATGAGGGGAATGACAGCCCGCGCATGCGCACGCAGCGCACCGCCCGTCGGACTTCCTTATTTAGCCGTGCTTTACGAGAGGAGGATTAGGGCCAGCCACAAAGAAGAAGATGGCATGGTCCTTTCCGTCCTGGTGAGATTGACACATCGTTTGGTTTAGCAACCGAGTTGCCGACCTCTTTGAACGCATCAAGCTGAAATGCATTTTGCACCGTTGACAGCTCGTCACGGGGCACTGGCCCTCAAAGCCTCGTACACCTGGCTTGCTGATAACCGTCCCTCATAGACTGTCATTTGCCCGAGCACCAGCACCACCGCGTCATTTTCGCAGCGAGGAACCAACTGGGATGTTGGTTGCCGTGGGTACTTTTGGAACTCAAACTTCTGGAAGTGGTACTTTTCGTCAAGCATCTTGGGCCAGTAGCACTCACTGGACTTGTCGGAGACTGTTGGCGTGCCAAATGTCTCGAAGATGCTTTTGATAAGGGCAAAGTCGTTGCCGTCGGTGGGAATACTCAAAGCGGCTGTTCCATCGCTCAGATAGAGCAAGGTGATGACAATGGCTAGCGACCACACGTCAATCTCGAAGGCGTAATCGGTAACCCCAAAACACAACTCGGGGGCTTTGTAGACGCCCGTGCTCACATCCAAGCACTTGCCGTTTAGAGGCTCGTCGCTGGGGGGGTGGCTGGTGTCGTAGCTGATGCCAAAGTCCCCGAGAACCGGGTGGGTGAGCGACTCGTCAAAGAACCAGTTGGAGGGCTTGATGTCGCGGTGGATGATGCCGAGCTCGTGGAGGTGCTGGAGCGCATCGGCCATCTGGATCACCATGGTGTCGGCAATGGCACTGGGGAGGGTGTTTTTGCGGACCTTACTCACGGACCCATCTTGATTGAAGCGGCTCCGACTAGTCACGTGTGATTCGAGCACTTTGCTCAAGTCCAAGCGCGTGTAGAATTGTTGTTCGATGATGTGGTCGTCACCGTGGCGGTAGTGGTGCAATATCTGGGCGAATCGGTGGTTGCCACGGACGCGATCAAGTATGGCCAATTCCCCTCGGAGCGAGTGGGGGCGTCGGATAAAGTCAACGTCAATGATCTTGAGAGCAATGACAGTGCCGTCGGGGAGTTGTGCCCGCTCCACAGTGGCGCTGGGTCCGGAGTAGATGGTTTGGCGGTGGGTGTAGTTCATGCGGGAAAGATGAGATGACCCATCGGCCGCGCCGATGGGTCGGGCGGTCGCCACACATGGGTCCGTCCGCACACACCACTGGTGCGAATTCCTCAGTCTCGACCGGTGGGTCGACCGACCCTTTCGCTAATGCATATGTTCATTACTCTACCTCTTTTCACCTCTTCCTCTTTCTTGCAGACTCGTCGTAATCCCGCTTCTGGGCCTTGCCGCCGACCGCCACAATATCATTGTCCTCGGTGTAAATCCTTCTATTCGGGTACTTCACCCCCAAGCCCTCGAACGCATTCTCCGTCACCTTGGGATGCTCAAGAAAGTACGGGTGCACCAACGCATCGTCCGCGGTGAGCCGCACCACGGGGTCGTACTCGAGGAGGCCCTTCAACAACGCAAGACACTGTTTGTTCTTGCCGCCCACCACCTTGTACCAATTCACCAAGTTGGGCGGGTATATGGACAGGTTGTTGCTGAGGAAGTGCTGGGAAAACGACCCATACTCGGGATACTTGTTGAGATTGGCCCACGTGTTGAGGGTCGGGGTGCCGAGAATCTCGAGAATCTTCTGGAGCTGGTTTCTCTGGAAGGGAATCAGCTTTTTGTTGTTGAGATCGATCTTGGCCTCCTCTCCCTTGAAAATGGGACGTAGGCTGATGAGCTCGGCAAGAATGCACCCCACGGCCCAGAGATCGATGGCGGGGGTGTAATGGCGGGTCCCGAGCAAGAGCTCCGGCGCCCGGTACCAGATGGTCACCACCACCTTGTCGCCCGTGTAGAGACTCTGGAGCGGGTTGTTGAACTTTCTCGCAAGCCCCAAGTCGCCGATTTTCACCACACCCTGCCTCAGCACCATGATGTTGGCGGGCTTGAGGTCCCGGTGGAAAATCCAGTTTTTGTGGAGAAACGTCACGCCGTTGAGCACTTGCCATATGAGCGACTTGATGGTGGCCTCGGGGATGGGCCGGATCTCGGGATGCAGATGGAAATGGATGATCTGGAGAAGATCGTGCTCGAAAAACTCAAAGATCATGTAGATGCTCTTGTTTTCCAAGATGATGTCCACCAACTTGGTGATGTTGCGATGATTGATTTCTCGACAGATGGCCATTTCTCGGATGGCCGACTGCAGGATCCCCGTGTAGTGGATGATGTCGTTGCCGTTGATGTCGTGGGAGTGGTTGGACTTGTTCTGGTGGTCGGACTTGAACTTCTTGATGGCATAGAGCGTCTGGTTGGGCGACTCGCTCTCCTCCTTGGGGGCCTCCACCGGGGGCTCCTCGTTCTTTTCTTCATCCTCATCAATGACAATGACGTTGTCGTTCTTTTGTTTGATTTGTGTCCGAGACTTGGCCTTGTAGACCTTACCGTATGTTCCAGCAGCAATGTATCCGATGATCAGGTACTTGGAGAGAACCAGCTCTCGCGTGAGATCTTTGCGATGCTTGTAAGGAGCAATGGTGAGGATGGAATTGGACGCCATGAGTGCCGGCTGGGGGACACTGGCGTTGGACCGGGAGAACATGGTGCTTGAGGTGCGCACCCAATGGGTCAATGAATATGACCGCCGCGCCAACGCGTCGGTCGAAGCATCGGCCGACGGGTCGATCGAAGCACTATTTCCGACGGGTCGATCGAAGCACTATTTCCGACGGGTCAATCTCATCACTGATTGCCCACGGGTCATTACAACACTCATGATTAGTGGTTATTAGTTACATGCGATTCCTTACTTTCCCCCCACGTAGACTCTATCGTCGGACTTGCCCTCCAACTTGCCTCTGATGATCTCCATCTTGCGGGTTTGTTCTCTCCACATTTTTTTCTCGTGTTCGGTTCCTCCTCTGACAAACAACGAGTCGTCGGGCCGACGGTACGAGCGGCCCAAGCGGTCCCACAACGTGGTGAATTGTCCGTAGTTGTAGTTGAAGTAGAGATGGTGCACCGTGTGGCACGCCGTTCCATTAACCACGGGATCATTGGAGAGGTACGCCCCATCGTGGATCATCACCGTCCAGAAGTTGACAAAGGTGAAGAGCGCAAGGTAACTCACCTTGTGAAGGCGGAACACCAAGGGGAAGAGATGGTATGGAAGCGACTGAGCCCAGCCGTCGACGGGGTGGAAGGCATGCGACGCAAACGGCGTACACACAATCCACTTGTGGTGGGGCTTGTGGAGCCGCTTGTACACCGCGGGCCAGTGGAGCCAGCGGTGGATGAAGTAGATGCCGCAATCGGTGAAGAGAATGAAGCTGGGGATCTGGTAAACAATGGCCTTCCACCCGCCGGTGCTTTCATTAACGTCAAAGTACAACCGAGAAAACCCTTGGAGCTCGAGCAAGAAGAAGGGGAGCGTCAACAACACCATCACGGGGATGGCGGTGGTGGCCTGGTGGATCTCAAGCCACACCTGGTTCTTGAGGTATCTGGGGTGGTTGAAGATCTTCTTGTCAAACACCGTAAAGTACGAGAACGTGGCCACGGAGAAGTAGAGCACCCACCCGAAGAAGGCGGTGATGAGGAACGTCGACAACGCGATCCGGAAGATGTTGCTTCTGGCAAAGAACGACGCATCGGTGTATGGAGTGGTGTCGAGGAACTTGGCCGACAAGCCGTAGATGTCGTCGTGGTTGCGGAGCTGGTTCAACTTGCTGGCAATGAATGTGATGGGAGCAGGGAACGCCTTGACGGCGGGTTGGGACAACGTGGAGTTGAAGGAATTATACTGAGGGCTCGAGATGCCGTTGAAAAAGGCAGCCACCTGGCCGTCCTTGGGGAACACGGCGGCATACACCTGATCAAGCGCGTAGGTATCGACAATCTCCAACACAATGTCCATGATGGCAAGGAAGAAAGTCGGAGACGAGGGTGCAAAAACGCAGATGAGGCGACCGGTGGTTGGGACTTTATTTTCTTTTCGCGTATACGACGGGAACGACGGGTACGAAACCGTGGTGCGGTCCGAGATCGGATGATGGGCGGTGGCCGGAACTGCGCCCGTTCCGCGAGCCGCCGATTGAAAATGGGCCCACCGGTGGGCCCACGGTGGGTCGACTGGACCGCGTGGGCCCATATGTGGGGTGACGCGAGCAATCAACACACTCAATCATTCAATTAAACATCGCTTCCGACCTATTCAATGTTTTCTGTAGTCATACTCGTATTTGCACTGGTGTGCTATGCAATAAATACCCTATGTACATCGTAAATCATGGCTAATTGTTGACGGCGATTTTGAAGGCTTCGGACGTGAACTCGTGCTCCTTGGGACCCATGGTGTCGTTGATGATACTTGACACCTCGGAGGAGTTGATGGAAGGAATGGGAGACGGAGGGTTGTTGATTCTCTCAAAGTCAATCGCCTCCAAGATCAGCTTACCGCCCTTGGCAATGAGCAAGTCTCCCAAGGTGATGCCGGCCTGCTCTGCATCCTTTTTCGAGTGGACCGCCACGGTGATTTCGTCTTCAACGCACTGGTCTCCGTTGGGACTGACAATCATGCCCTTGAAATGCAATTTGTTGGTGGTGGTGTCATAGGAGGTATGAACGCCAATGGGCACGGAACATCCTCCCTCAAGATATCTCATTAGCGACCGCTCGGCCAAACATCTGTAGGTGGTGGGCAAGTCCTCGATGGCCAGGAGGACCGCCTTCATCACATGGTCGTCTTTTCTGATTTCCACCCCCAATGCTCCCTGGCCCACGGCATAGTACATTTCGGGAGCATCAAGATGGACGGTGATGCGGTGGCCCAACCCGGTACGAATCAAGCCAGCCGATGCAAGAATCAAGCACTCGAAGGGACTGTCTGGGGCGTCTAATTTGCGTAGACGAGTGTGGATGTTACCACGAACACTTTCGAATTTGAGGTTGGGGTAGTTTTTCAAGAGCTGTGATGATCTTCTAACCGAAGAGGTTCCCACCACCGACCCGTCGGGAAGGTCGGCGAGGGTTTTATAGGGGGACCCGGATTTCATCACCAACGCATCGGTGGGGTCTTGGCGGTCTAAAATGCAACCGAGTTCGAATTCCTCGGGTAAGTTGGTGGGCATGTCTTTGAGAGAATGGACAATGAGATCGAGTTTGGGGTACTCGGCCACTTCTTCAAGAAGCAAAATCTCCAATTCCTTGGTCCAGAGCGACTTTCCGCCAAACGAGTAGAGTGGCTTGCTCTGCACCTTGTCTCCAAGAGTACTCAAGGCAAGGATGGAACACAGCAAGTGGGGAAACTTACTCAAGATGTAATCTCGAACGATTTCACTTTGCTTGACAGCCAACTGGGACTTGCGCCCACCAATTTGGATATGATTGTTTGGGATGGTCAACGTTTTCGTGGTCATCTCAGTGTTATGAGGCATCGGAGTAAAGTGTTCAGTTATACGGATGGGCAGGGGACTAGCACGGTGTTTGTTCAATTATACATGCACCGGCGTTTTTCACCTGGTCAGATTGTAAGCGCCTTTTATTACTGGAAGATTTTTTGTAGTTTTCCTGTGAAAGGGACGGACTGCACAAACAAAAGAAACGAATGATTTTGTGGTGCGCGCACGCCATTCCGTACCGGCCGCGGGCCAATCACACGATGCCAGATCATAAGCTTGTGGTCACGTGACCGGGACCCGCCGCGTGCGATTACCGCATGGGGCAAACAGAAGAGGGGAGATAAGGCATGTGATCCTCGGCTGGGCCCCACAGAGGGCCAAAAGGGGCCCAGATTCCCACCAAAGTCCACCTGGCCCGAGATATGGCTGCAACCGGCTTAGCTCGTTCTGGGCCAGTTTTCGTGGGACTGTCCCCCACCACGGCGTAAGCCGGGGTCGGGCGGCCCGCGCGCACTGGCCAATGGCGACCGCACCAATTCGCAAAACGTACCAAATCCGATTCGTTTTTCGCCCGCTTGTCAATTTGACGTTTTTGACAGGCTGACGGCCAGCCGCCTTTACGAAGCGGCGCTAAGTGGAAATGTTCGTAATTCATCTATACAGTATGATTTCGGCCATGGTCAGAAAGTATCGTCGCTCTCGTCGCTCACGTCGGCAACGTTCATCGAAACCTCTTCGATGTTGTAGATGGGGTTGTATTGCTGCACCCGAAGATCGCGGTAAGCCTCGTTGATGAGAATCAGTCCTGTATCGGTGTCGTCTTCCGGATGCGTGAGACCGTGCATCATGCCCTCGATGCGGGTGAGCTTATCCATGATCTCATCTGTGTTTGACACATACATGCGTTTTCTCTTGGCGGGTTCCGCCTGAGGAATGGACCGGGCCACGGGCGTGCGGCTCATGTCCGAGTTGTTGGTTTTGGTCTTTTCAATCTGGGTGGGTTTGGCGGGCGACCCGTATTTCTTGTTGAGCACCTCGTCAATGAAGAACGAGTCGGTGGACGCACTGCGGAAGTTGCCCATGGTGCAAATCGACTGCATCTGGATCAAGGCGGGTTGCTCGCGAGCAAAGGCGTTATTGGCCTGGCTGTACATGCGGGGAGCCAATGAATTCTTTCGAGTTTTGGCAAGGATGCTGGACGCACAGTCGTCGTCAGCCCGATACATGTTGACCAAGTCGACATCGCCGTAGTAGTCGGTTTCCCGGTCGAGGAAAGTGAAGTTTTTGAGGTCGGTTTGGTACCGCTGCCGCAACAAGCGGCTGCGAAGAACAAGCTCGTAGAAGTAGATGACAACGATGATGGGGAACTTGAACACGCCAAGGAGGCTATTGATGGTGCGAGTGGCCCACGCAATGGTGCGAGATGGCTTGTGGTGGACGTTGCCCCATTTGAGGTAGATGACAAGATTGATGGCCTTGAAGTACTCGAACTCCTCCTTGTTGGCCTGGTTGACTCTCGCAAACACATTACTCAACACAATGGCGAGAATCAGCCCAATGACAAACTGGATGAGAAACAAGTACGCCATCTGCACGCTCTTGCCCACCGAGTTGTAGTTGTCCCAGTTGCTCCACACCGCGGGAGTGAAGCCAAAGAACAACTTGACCATGTCGAAGGCAATGTCATAGTTGGACCGACCAATGGTCAAGTTAATGAAACAGAGATAAAACCCGAAAATCATCAGCACAAACAAACAGAACATGCCAATCATGTTCCACACCATCTTCTTGAGCGACAAGATGATCATGTGGAAGAATTCGTAGTTGTTGAAGATGGACAAGATGCGGGGGAACAAGATGATGGCCAACAAACTGAAGCAGTCGTAGTAGGTGCTCACGGCGACGGGGCCCGCCCACGCCAACACGCGAAGAACAAACGACACATCGACGAGAAGTACGATAATCATGTCAATATATGTCCAGATAATCTTCTTGAGAAACTTGTACTCGACATTGAGGAGCTTGACAATGATTTCGAGATTGAGACTGAGAGCAACCACCCAGAAGCACGCCTCGATGGCTCGAAACATCATCAAGAGTGTGCCGGTGCTCTGGAACTTGTTATTGGTGATGAGCACAAAGTACATCAGCGCCAAGGCAATGTGCTTGAGGTTGATGACAATCGACTGGTACTTGGGGACGATGTTGGCCCGCATGGTGACTTTCCGAATGGAAATGCTGGAGAACTGGTAGTCGACAATGTTGTCTGACTTTAGGAGGAGATCATGCTCATTGTCCATGGCCTGGACATTTTCGTCGTAGGTGCCGTTGTCATGATAATCCTTGATGATGAGCTCGCCGTTGTAGAACCGGTCGAGCGTCGATACAATAATCGGCTGGGACAAGAATTTTTTGGACTTTGACAAGATGGCAAGCTCGAGCGTATTGAAGTGGGGCTGGTGGTAGTGGTTGGACGATGCAAACTTGGTGAAGTAGGGGTTCTTCATCGGGTTGGTGAAGAGCGAGTTGGTGCGGTCGAACGACCGGTACTCGCGTAACATTCGAATGGCAAGCACCTCACAGACGGTGGCCTTGGTCACCAACAAGTCGTAGCGTAGGGGGTTGTACTCGGACTGGATCACGTATTCGTACCGAAGGAGCAAGATTACGTACACGAGGTACTTTGACACCGCCAGTTTCTCGGAGTAGTCGACGGGCCCAAGGCGAGGGGTGCCCGTTGTCCGGTGGAGGTCCGGGCCCGCCAACTCGATGATGCTGGAGGTGATGGGCTTGATGAGGGTGGAGTGAATTTCGGGGGTTTTCAACTGCTCGTATTTCATGGAAAGCACCACCTTCTTGTCGATTAGCTTCTGGAGCTGGAAGTAGAGGTGCTTGAACTCGAGGTACGCCGCCTTGTTCCGAAGGTCGACGGTGGCCCCGCTGGCCTCTCTTGATCTCATGGTGCAACTTAGTTTCCTTTTTTGCAATGGTAAACACGCGCACGTGAGCCCCTGCGTGCATCGAGCAACCGACGAGGCAGGGCTCACGGCACGTGAGCTGGCTCAAGTCGTCTCACATCTGGATTGGGCATTAACGTAATCGGACTTTTACTGCGGGCTCGCTTCGAGGTTGTCGATAGTCTTTTAGGCATTGTGTCGAAAACGTTGAAAATTCGGAAAGATGCAAATACTCTAAATCTCGCTCACCCCCCGCCTACGCTTGTTTTTTTTTTTGCAATCACTAGATAATTAGCAAGACCCATGCTCCTCCCCGGTGGTGGTGGCCGCACACCACACTGCCCGGCTCGTGTCATGTCCAGCTGGTTCGACCCAGCCACCACGCGTTTCGGGCCCCCCCTCCACGCACGGCTGACAATCAAGTCGCCTTGGCTCGGGATGCTTTGTGCTCGTGGGTGGGTTCGACCCCACCCTCCACTGTCGCAGGCCCCCCCGCTTCAATGGATGAACAATCCACATCCTTCCCCAAATAGACAGCTACCGTTAGGATGGCCACATGAGGCCAACACAGACTCACATCCTGCGGATGCGGTCCTTCCAATCCCGACACTTCTGCCTGATTCGACCGAGCATGCCGTCACCATGCCGGTGCTCAAAGACGTGACGCCATCTTTGCTCCTCCGAGACGTGGACGGACTCGCCAAGCCCAACTTGTGCAAGTCGAGATGGCTGATATCCGACCGGCCGCGTCTTGTTCCCGTGCATCACCCAGGTGGGATGGAGTCTCACCGTGGGCTCGGGCGTGGGCACCTGTTCGACTCGGGTGGCTGGTGGAGCCACCCGGCGCAGAAGAGTGGGTTGCACTTTTTCTGGCGCAGTCGGTTTGGCAACCACCTTACGTGGTGGCTGCGAAACAGGTGCCGCCTTGTTCTGCGAAGCTGGTGCGACCGCGTTGGCCCGAACCACTCTTGGTGGCTGGACCGCGGGCACCTTGGCCTTCACAGACACTGGCGCGGGTGCCTTGGCCTTGACCACTGGTGGTGGCAAGGCGGCTGGCGCGACCGCCTTTGCCGCTGGGGGCGCAGGCTCGGTCGGCGCATCGGGTCGGCGCAACTGCTTTGCAGCGGGCTCGGGTGCTGTTTGCACCGAGTCCTTGCGCACGAGTTTGGCTGCGAAGCCTCGCTCGATGTAGTACCGATACGCGAGAGGAAGCTCCTCCTCCGGCACAGACTGGAAATAGGCGTCCCCCAACACTTGGTGGATGCGCTCAATCTCCTTCTGGTGCTGGCATGCAGCCGGGGGGAACGGCCTCAACTGCGACTTGGGGCATTGCCTCATCCAGTGAGTCTCGCACCGGTCAATGAACTCAGACCCCATCCGAGCGTAGATCTTGTCGAAACTCTTGCTGGTGGCATGCTCCAATCGCTTGACAAACTTGGGGAAGTGCCGGTTGTACTCGTCCATGAGCGACGCACGATCCAAAGCCTGTCGTTGGCCCCATACCCTTCTAAAGGCTGTCACGTTAAGACCACCACTTTCGTGAAAGAGGAAGTCGATGTTGACGGGAGCCGTCTCCAGTACCCCAGATGAGGGTGCCAAAGACCCACGCGACTCACACACCATGGTCCAGTGCGAAGGCTCCTCGGCCTGAGGAGGCTGGGCCGTCGCAACCACTGGGTTTGCAGTGGCTAGGAAACTAGGTTGTGGTGGTGGAGGTGCCGCTTGCACAACCTGCACCGGCCCAGCAAGGAACGCTGGAGGCGGTGGAGGCGGTGGTACCGCACCAGCGAGGAATGCTGGTGGAGGAGGCGGCGCCGGGGGACCCTTCACCATCCCGGCAAGGAACGCCGGAGGAGGTGGAGGGGGAGGAATCCCAACCACCACTGGTCCAGCGAGAAATGCCGGAGGCGGTGGTGGAGGAGGGCAACCCCCCGGCTTCGCCGCGCCAGCAAGGAAGGCTGGCGGCGGCGGGGGTACCGGCACCACACCAGGCTTCCCAGCAAGAAATGCGGGTGGCGGAGGTGGTGGTGGCACGGTCCCAAAAGGCACAAGGAAAGCCGGTGGCGGTGGCGGAGGAGGTGCTCCATCCACGGGCACCGCTGTGGCCACGGGTGGTGGCACGGCGGGCACAAACGGCTTCCTAGCCTTGGCAGAAGCAGCCATGGTGGCTGCTTTGCCAGCCATGAGCTCCATGACTTCTTGGCTAGCCTTCACACGCCCAGGAGCGGGCGTGGTGGCTGCCGGTGCTGGTTTGGCATCGACAGCAGACAGTTGGGCAGACACAAAGTCCGCCACTGCCTTGCTAGCCTTGACACGTCCGGGAGTCCGTGTTGGCTTGACAGGCGCGGGCTTGGGGCCCTCGCCTGTCCGAGCTTGCGCTAATCCAGCAATGAGTTCTGCAACTGCCTTGCTGGCCTTGACCTTGCCCGGAACCTTCGACGTCTTCGAACGGTCACCCAGGGGGTCTGGAGAGCGCAACTGCTCCTCCACGTTGCTGGCCACAGAAGCACTGGGCCCGGTGACAGGCCCAGCACCCGGCGGAATACCCAGCGGGGGTTGCGGCGGAGCGGGGGATGCTTCAACCACCGTCGCCTTGACTGCTACGGCCGTGTTTGCGACAACAGCGGCAGCAGCAGCGGGGGCGATGGCAGGGGAAGCGGAGGTCACCTCGGAGGCACCAGCCGTGTCTGCGACAACAGCGGCGGGTGCGGCGGGGGTGACGGCGGCTGCCTTTTTGGCAGCGAAGAAAGCTTTCAAGGCCTGAAGTTGTTCAGGCGAAGCTTTCGAAATGTCTACACGGAGTGAAGACATTGAGATCAGTGAAATCACAAACCCAGACTGCGGGCCTTTTATATGAGTGGTACAAACGGGGGCCGCAGCCATGCGTTTTCGCAGCCAAATTTGCAATGAGCAGCGTTCTTTGTCATCTCACCTCACGGGTAAAAAAGTTGAATGCTCGGTTCCCATTTTCCTCGCCAAGCAACTCCACCAAGCGCTCCTTCGACAAGTTGACGAGCTCCTCGATGTTCTTCACCTGCGAAATCACCGTGAAGTAGTTGTTGGCGTTGATGCCCGGGATGCTCTGGATCAAGTCGATGGCATCATCGTTGTACATGGGAGGGTCGCCCGACGAGTTTTGAAGCTGCATGTTGGCGCCTTTTGCGAGCGCCGTGGCCACGTCGGGCTCCTCCTGGTTTGACTTGAGCTCAAGGAGGATCTGGGCGGTCTCGTAGGGCGACGACGACCAGATGATCTTGAGCTTGGGGAATGCCACGAGAAGCATCACCAACTTGCTCTGGATTTCCTGCTGAATCAACTTGGTGGCCACGGGATTGGAACTGGCCTTGTACGTTCTGAGCTCCGAGAATGGCTCTAGTGAGAACGACTGGTTCTCATCAAACTCAATGAGAAGCGCCGGGGTCTCGTAGTGCCGGAACATCTGCTCACACTGCGTGTACAACCGCCCGGATTTGAAACTGGCAATGAGATCGGGAATCGCCTTTCTCTCAATACAGATCTTTGGAGACACCACATAGTCCCCGACGGTGATCATACATGGCACCACCGTCATGCCGGCCCGATAGATGAGGTTCGGAAGTGACAGCCGAAACTCTCGTACATCCACAATCACCTTCATCTCGTCGTGCTGCGTCCGGAACGTCGAGCCCCCGGCGATCCGGGTGTTCACCACCTGTCGCTTCTGGAGCTGAAACTTCCAGTTGTCCTTCTCTGTCTGGAAGGTCTTGGCGAGGTTGGCCTTCTCCCTGATGAGTCTGGTGAATGCATCCTTCTCCTTTTTGATTTTTGCGAGGTGGCCCTGCTCCTCGACAGACGTGCCGTAGTACATGAAGTAGGTGCGGGCCGGGTTGTCGTGGTTGATGGCCTGGTAAATCTCCACCCGCCGAATGAACAGGAGATTGGGCTCGTACATGACTATGTACGCGGGGGAGATCTCTTGGAGCAATGCGTCGTTGGTGCGGTCGTTGTATGTTTCGATGATGATTTGGTCCACCTTGTCGACGTGGTGAAAGAGGAGGTCCGGCTCGTCCTTGACAAATCCCCCGTCAAACACCACGTCGTCGTCGGACTCGGGATCCAGCTCCTGCTTGAGGTGGTTGAGAATATCCTCGTCAATGTCCACTGCCTCGGACTCCCGCCCGTGCACCGAGCCCAGAATGGCCTTGTTGACGTTGGCGACCGCCGCCGCACCTCGGGTTCTTCGTCTCTTGGTGGTGGGTTGGTCCTTTCCTCGGGAAAAGGTCTTGGACGTCTGCACCACCTCGGCGTCGTCCTTGTCTAGTTCTAAGTTGAGCTGCTTGGTTAATCGGCTGAGCTCTTTCCACGCGAGGTAGTCGTTGAGCTTCGTCACCATGTGCCGGCGGCACGAGAACCGCCGGCGGCCCTGGTGCTCCTGCTTCTTCATTCTTGGGATGATGGCCGCCAACTGCCGGGCGGTTTGCTTGCTGCCACACATGATCAACACCGGCCCGTCGGGGGCCGTTTGCGTTGTCTTCTCATACATGATGTCGTCGAGAAGTATGCCGAGTTGGTCCCACTTCGGGAGCTCCTCCAACACGTACTCCTGCGAATCGCCCACCTCCACCTTGCCCAAGGCCCGCTCTTTGGCGTACGAGATCACCGTGTTGGCCTCATCGAGCGCCAACCACGGGCTCATGGTCGACGTGATCATGGTCCCGCCGGTACTGGACTTGACGTTGGAGTCGATGATTCCCTGCACGGTTTGATAGAACGATAGTGAATCCACCCACAAAAGATTGTGTAGAAGATCCTTCAATGTGGCGAGATCGTGCACGAGCTGCTTGGAGGTCCACGACACCCGGTGCCACTGGGGCTCGAGGGCGAGCCGGACTCGCTGCACAAAGTCGACGTCGTGGATGTTTTCCATGTCCCAGTATTCTGTGGCTAGCAGTGGGTTGTGCCGCTTGAGCTCCAGCAAACACGACGTGAGCGCCTGTAGTAGAGCCGATTGGATCCTGTTCATCTTGTAGGACAATGCGACGTTGACTTCCGTCACGGTGTTGGCGGCATCGTCCTTCTTCTTACGTGAGGCGAGCGACGACGACACCTCCACGTGGAATCGGGGCCAGAGAAACACCGTCTGGAGTCGGAGGGCCTTGAGCCGCGTGGCGAGCGGCGTGAACCCGGTGAACGACTCCACGTCGTCCGAGATCGCCTTGACAAACCCCCAGTCGTTGCCGTCGCGGTACAAGTTGACAATGAAACTCTCGTTGGAGGTTTCCCTCACTCGTTCCGCATGGAGAATCACCAACCCGGTGATCTCGGTCGGCGGGAGCACCCCCGAGAGCAAGTCCACCACCAACACTCTCAGCGTCACCGAAACACACCCGCCCTTGTCGTAGATGCGGCGCCGCTTTTCCGCCGTGGTGATGTCACCCCCCACCACCGTGAGCGGGGACTGGGTCTCGTGGCTCGAGTCCAAGGTGTTGATCCAGTGGAGATCCGTGAGCTCGTCCGCGAGCTTGGCGTTCTCGTCCTCTCGGGCATTGAGCAAAATGACAAGGCTCTTTTTCGGTTGCTTTCGTCCCCCCGTCACCAACGACACCGACGGCGAGCTCAATGCGTAGAGGAGGTTGGCGGTGACAATCTCCCACCCGAGGCCCCGCCCGAGAATCACGAGCCCGTCTTTCTGGAGCATGTCCTCGACAATATCTTGGTGGAACCGCAACGGTAGGGTGCACCGTATCTCACGAGATTCGTACACCGGGGTTTGCTCTGCGGGCGCAACTTCCACGGGGATGAGGGGTGGTTCGTGGGACTCTGGTGATCTCGGGAGGAGCGGCGCCTCCTGGCTGAGTAGTTCCTGGAGCCGGGGCTCATCGTCCTCCACGAATAAAGACATGCGCGTTGCACCCATGTCTGCGGGACGAAATCAGTTCAACCCCGAGAACTTCGTCACCGTCGCCGAGACCGTGCTCCAGGTGCCGATCCTCTTCCACATCGTGCACGTACACAACATTTCCAAGAGCAGGCTCAACCAGTTGGAGGAATGGAAGGAGCTCGATGACCCCAACAGCGTGTCTGTGGATCGAGTGAACAAGAAGAAGGTGATTACCCATATCAATGTGGACGAGCCCGAGGTGGCTCCCACCAAGGATGTGTTTCGCCTAACGCTCCAAGACAACTTTGGCAATCTTTGCTACGGGTACGAGATGGAGCCGCTCCCGTTTCTACGAACAAAGCAATCCCCAATGGTGGAATTGGGAGGGGGCTTGGTGGTGAGCAAGGGCACCACGGTGATGAGCGGGGTCTTGATGCTAAGGACCACCCAGTGCACGTACGTGGGGGTGGACGACGAGGCGTTGGCCAATGGGCTTAACAGTAATATCGTGGGGAAGTACATCAGGGCTCTAAGTCGGGAGAATTAGAGGGAACAAAGATTACAAAAGGGAAGAGAAGGACAGGGGGGCTGTGATGGCCTGGCTTGCACCGACATCCACCGATCTGTAGTAAGTGCTCCACCCTAACTTGATTTGATGATTTGATCGTGATGTTGTTGTCCTGATATTTATTGTCTTGATAGTCCTGTTCTGGTTCTGTTCTGTCTGCCTAACTACGACTCCGGTTGGGTGAAGCCGAGTGCTCTATAACGCACTATAGTTTCGGCCTCACCCGCTCGCGTCAGATGCCGAGAAGCACCTCCCACAACGCCAGCTCGTCCTTAAAATCATGATGAACAAAACTGACAAGGTAGTAATCGTTGTAAATAGAATTGAGAAGATTGAACGACTCAGAGTTCTTTTTGTAACAACGCGCCCACTCCAACCAGAGGAGGAACGCCTCCTCGTTCCATGCCTTGAAGGACTCGTAGTCGATGATGGTGGTTTGCACCACCTCCTTGGATGGGAACACGCCCCACGTGATGGCGGTCTTGCTCTTATGGGCGTCTTCGCCAAGGGGCAAGTTGGACCGGATGGTGCCCTGGCTGTCGCCAGAGTAGTATGTGATGGTGCGAGACTCAAACAATGGAGTCAACTTGGGAAGCACCTCGGCGTCCCACTGCTGCTTGGGGATGAACAACTCGACAAACGCTTTTTGGTAGATGACTCCGTTGCTGGGACCCCAGCCAAAGATGCGGTCGGTGGACCGCACGCCGTCGATGGCGGGCTGCGACGCGAGCGAGAACCATCCCTTTTGGTTGAGCTCAAACAACTCCTCCTGGATGAGGCCCGTCTCGGGCGAAAGCTCGTAGTCCACCCACGGCAACACCTGGAACTTGTTGGAAAGGTAGTCGACAAACACCTGGCCGATATCGTCGGTGGACGTGGGGGTGCCCCACGTCGCCGCCACTTCGTCGGGGGTGTGGAGCTTGAGCAGCGGGCCGTAGCCGTCGATCTCACCGTACGCGGGCGAGTTGGAGTCGGTGAACCGGCCATTGGGGAACTCGTCCCACGTGGCATCCTTGCCCAACGCGTGCTTGCCTCTGCTGATGTTGACCAAGGTCTTCTTTTCAAGGGCCTTGCCAACTAGCGCTCTTTGCGCCTTGAGCGTGGGGTCCGACACAATGGACGACTTCCGGCGCCCGCCCACGGGTGGTGGGGGCACCACGTCGTCGTCGTCACTGTCAGAAGCAATGGCGTCGTCGTGGCCATCCACATGTTCGTGGAGGTCCACGATCGGGAGGAGCACATCCGACAGATTCAAGATGGACGCCACCGCCTTCTCGAGATTCAACGTGTAGAAATGATATCCTCGAATGCGGTTGTCGGTGCTGGCGTCAATGTTCTTGATGATGGAGTTGATGATGTCAATACCAATGTTCTTGACCTGGTCGTCGTCATGAGAATTATCCTCGAGCCGCTGGGCCATATCACTGGGCACATTGGCATGCGAGAGTTTGGTGGACCGTGTGAACACCCGATAGGTGGTGATGGGCATCAAGCCCGGGATCAACACCACGTCCTGGAGCTGCGGGTAAGACCGAAGTAACTTCTCGTACCGCAAGAACTGCGGGGCGTCGAAGAACAACTGCGTGATGATGAAGTCGGCGCCGGCCTCCACCTTCTCGATGAGGTACGGCATGTCCTTCTCCGGGTTCTGGCCCGCGGAGTCCGACCCTTCCACATGGCCCTCGGGGTAGCCCGCCACACCAATACAGAAGTAGTCGCCGTACTGGTGCTTGATGTACTTGATGAGGTCGGTGGCGCTGGAGAAGTCGCAGTTGGGTGTCCAGTACTCTTCCGTCCGGGGAGGGTCTCCTCTCAAGGCAAGGATGTTGCGAATGCCACACTGTTTGGCCCGCACGAGCGCCTTGTCGATGATCTCCTTGTTGGTGTTGGTACACGTCAAGTGGAGCACCGTGGTGAGGCCCAACTCTTTTTGGCAGGTGGCGGCCAAGTCCAACGATCTCTCGGAAGTTGATCCGCCCGCACCCCACGTCACGGAAATGAACAACGGATTGAGCGCCAGCATCCGTGTGAGTCGGGCTAGCAAGTTGCGGAACCCGGCATCTGTTTTGGGGGGAAAGAACTCAAAGGAAATGAACCTCTCGTGCGGTTGGAGAGATGCAATCTTTTCTTTGACAGTGGGCATTTTATTTGTTCGCATTATTTTACAGGTGAGTAATAGTAGCATGCCATGGAATAGACAAGCACTTAATGTGATCCAGTGGCGTATTATGTGTAGCCATGGGTGGCGGAAAATCAGACGTTGGTGATGACGTCAGAATAAGATGGAATATTTGTGCAGGCGGAGTCGACAGTGTTGCCATCACTTGAACAGCAGTCACTGCTTATACGGCCGAGTACTCCCCCCGATTCAGATTGCCCGTGAACTTCTCCACAATCTCTCTCACGAACCCAGGCAACCCCTTGAGCAAGTCCACAAAGTTCTCCAACACCTCCTTGAGCGCCGACGAAAAGTCAATGGCGTTGCCCTTGTTGTACTGGAACCACGCACCCCCGATGATATAGATCGAGAGAAAGAGCACGAGGAAGATGAAGATCCACGTGAACCAGCCCCACAGCTCGCCCGTGTCCACGGGAGCCTTGGGTTTCTTGGTTGGTTTCTTGGAGGAGGAGGCGCACGCCGCCGGGGTCTTCAACGACGCATTCAACACCTCGCCGTTCCACTTGTCGATCTTGAGGTCTCCCTCCGACTTGTCACAAATGAACTTCACGTGGGCATCCACAAGCACGTCGCCCCAGCTGGCGCCCTTGAAGGTGATGGTGATGCCGTTTCCCTTATCGTCGTCGAAAGGGACGTACTCCTTGGCCAATCCCGCGTTGAAGCCAATGATTTCGCTGACAATGGGTTTCTCCTTGTTGTTGAAGTGAAGGGTGGTGATGCCACAAATGTCCGAGTTCTTGGGACAGTTGTCGATGGAGTCGGTGTTTTCACAGATGCCAAAGTGCCACGCGTGGGTGCTGGTGCTGGGCGGAGTGTTCTTGGAGATCTCGCTGGTGTACACGCGCTTGATGCTGTTGAAGTCGTAGGGCTCCAATTCCTTGACGGAGCAGTCGAACGCCAACGCCGTGGCCAAAAGTAGGAACACAAGCAACATAATTATGCTCACGTGCGCCCCTGCCAGAAGTGAGGGATGGGAAAGGCATTTAACATGCAAAATGCCCGAGAGAAAGTGCACATTGAAAAGTGCACTTTTCCAAAATATAACATGCACTTTGTCGATGTGGCGGCGGTCCCCTCTCAGTCCCCTCGTGAGTCGCCGAGGTTGATTTGAGTCATGGGCGCAACATGTGACTATTCCGGAGCGGATTTTATATAACCGACCCAGCTCGTTTTTTTCCCACAAAATGGTGAAAGTTACAGTTTGTGGTGCCGCCGGCGGCATTGGCCAGCCGCTCTCGCTTCTTCTCAAGTTGAACCCGCAGGTGTCTCAGCTTGCATTGTTTGACATTGTCAACGCCAAAGGTGTTGCGGCCGACCTTTCTCACATCAACACCCCGGCACAGGTCACCGGCCACCAGCCGGCCGACAAGCAGGACAACACGGCAATCACGGCCGCCCTCCAGGGGACCGACTTGGTGATCATCCCCGCCGGGGTGCCCAGAAAACCGGGCATGACCAGAGCTGACTTGTTCAACATCAACGCATCCATCATCCGGGACTTGGTGGCCAACATCGCCAAGACCGCGCCCAAGGCCGCCATTCTCATCATCTCCAACCCCGTCAACGCCACCGTGCCCATTGCCGCGGAGGTGTTGAAGAAGTTGGGGGTGTTCAACCCCAAGAAGTTGTTTGGTGTCACCACCCTCGACTCGGTGAGAGCAGAAACCTTTTTGGGCGAATTGATTGGCGAAAGCCCCTCGAGCCTCAAGGGGAAGTTGTCGGTGATTGGAGGCCATTCGGGCGACACCATTGTTCCCTTGACCAACGTCAACTCGTCGGTGGCTGCGAAGGTGCGCAACATCCCCGCTGTCAAGTATAAGGAGTTCGTGCACCGGGTGCAGTTTGGCGGTGACGAGGTGGTGAAGGCCAAGAATGGTGCCGGGTCGGCCACGTTGTCGATGGCGTTTGCCGGATACCGTTTCGCCGAGGGAGTGTTGGCCTCGTTGGTGGGCCAGGCCACCGACACCTCGGGGGTGCCGGACTCGTCGTACATCTACTTGCCCGGTGTGCCTCGGGGCGATGTGCTCGCCAAGGAGTTGAAGGTGGACTTCTTTTCGGTGCCCGTGGTGTTGAAGAATGGCGAGATTGACAGTTTCATCGACCCGTTCAAGTTGAACGTCACCTCGGAGGAAAAGCAGTTGGTAGACGTGGCTCTTGACGGTTTGCAAAAGAGTATTGTCCAGGGCACAAACTTTGTCAAGGGCTCCAAGATATAATACATGAGTTACGTAAGTTGCACCCATCGCGCGCAGCAAGCAGCATATCATCACTTAGCACAACCACCACTATAGCACAACCACCACTATAGCACAACCACCACTATAGCACAACCACCACTTTCGAGGCACGTCCAGTACACCGATCCCCAGTCTGTTGAATCCGTTCCTTATGTCGGTCAACAACCCAAAGAAGATGCCCATCAGCGTGCACCCACGCAAACTGGCCTTCACCGCCGCGCACCTCCGCCAGCTCAACACCCCCGACGCGTACCTCCTGCCGCTCGCCGTGGTTGGCTTCGTCGACATGAACTGCTTCTACTGCCAGTGCGAGCGCAACCGGCTCCGGCTCAGCGACGACGCCCCCATCGTGTGCTCGCAGTGGGGAGCGTTGATTGCCGTGTCGTACGCCGCCCGCAAGTTTGGCGTCAACCGCCACACCAATCTTGCCGCCGCAAAGCAGTTGTGTCCCGACTTGGTCCCGGTGAGCCCCGCGGTATTCAAGAAGGGCGACTCCCACTGGTTCTACACCAAGCACATCCCTCCGCGGGCCAACTACAAAATCAGCTTGGACCCGTATCGCCGCGAAAGCCGCAAGATCTTGCGGTTGCTTCTGTTGCACTGTGATGTGGTGGAGAAGGCCAGTGTGGACGAGGCGTTCCTCGACCTTGGCCGGTTGATTTACAAGAAAATCATCGAGGAGTTTCCTCAACTACAGGATTGTGAGGGCGACCTACCGCCCGTTCCGGAGGACATTGATCGGGCGTGGTACGGCGAGGTGACACGCACCCCCGCCGAGCTCGCCGACCAGAAGCAGCTGCGCCTGGTGTCGGACTGGGATGACGTGTGCATGCTCATAGCGCTGAAGGTGATGTTTGAGCTCCGACGGGAAGTCCGCAAGGAACTCGGGTACATGACGCTGGGCGGCGTGGCCCGCAACAAGCGGCTCGCCAAGCTCGCCGGGGGGCTCATCAAGCCAGACATGCAGACGGTGGTGCGCAACTCGCTGATTCCGGTGTTTCTCGCCAACTTCGAGCTCACCGACATCACCGGCATGGGCGGCAAGACGGGCGACCTGGTGTTGGCGCAGTTCGACGTGCCGCCCGACCAGAACTCCATCGCGTATCTTCGGGAAAACTTCAGTCTAGAAGACCTTCGCAAGGAACTCCATGACGAGGGACTCAGCTCCAGGGTGTATGAGATGGTGCGTGGCAACCACCAGGAACCCTTCAAGCCGAGGATCTCCGTCAAGTCCATGATGTCACGCAAGAACTTCATGCCGGATGCGCCTGTCGAAACTCTCTTTGACGCCATGGACTGGGCCAAGGTGTTCATCGGGGACTTGTACGGACGACTCATTGAGTTGGACGACGAGAACCTCAGTTTGCTGTTGTCGCAGGAGGACCGCCGGGAAAAGGGCTACATCATGCGCCCAAAGACCCTCAGTGTGCAAATCACCACGCTGTCGTACTCGCACATATCACGCCAGCTGCCTTTGCCCATCAGCAGGGACCTCGAAAAGCTCAAGGAGCTCATGTGGGCCACGACGTTTCGGGTATTAGTTGAGCTACTAGAGCAGACGACCGTCAGCACCCTCAACCCCAACGTCAAACTCCGCTCGCTCAAAGTGTCAGACACCGAGGCCCTCAAGAAGTACAAGATCATGCTGCTTGCCAATCTTTGCATTGTCATCTCCAACTTTGTCACCACCACCGACTCGCACCTCATTGACCTGTATGCCAACTCCACAGCGCAGGACATGAAGAAGCTCTTCGAGGAGGTGAACCAGCCGAAGCCGGAGCCCCCCAAGAAGGAGAAAAAGGGCATGGACCGGTCCTACGTGGATCTGCTTTTCCAGGACTTTGAGCGCAACAAGGTGGCTGCACCGGAGCCCAAACCCAAACCGGCTTTCAAGGAGGACAGAGAGTACGTGAACAAGCTCTTTGCCGAATTCGAGTCGCTGAAGTCGCCGGAGCCAAAGCCGGAGCCAAAACACGAAAAAGAAAAGGAGAACCCGCTCTTGGCCAGTCTCATAAAACACCGCCATTGTCACGAGTGCAACATCCCCGTGGAGGATGTGTTTGAGCACGCCGACTTCCACTACGCCAAGCAGCTCTCGGAGCGGCTCAACACCACGCCGCTGCCCAAGAAGCGCCGGACCCAGACTAGACTACCCTTTTAATACACCCGTACACCACTCCCCCGCATCCGAGCATGTCTACACTTCCCTTTGCTGATGCCGCCACCATAGGTATGTTGCCACGTTACAAAAACGACTAACACCAGTGAGGGCCAACCAGAAGGACAGCTACTTCGAGCTGTTGCTCAAAAAGCACGTTTCCGACTTGTTCCATATCCTCAAGGGGCAGCGCTTCATCAATACTTATGGCAACGAGCTTGCTGTCGGCACCAAGGCACTCTACCTTGTGCTCACCACGCTACTCGGTGCCAGGACACTTGGTGAAGAGTACGTCGATCTCATGTATGTGAATCGACTGGGCAATCGCATTCCCCTGCTCCCCAGACGATTGGGGTTCTTGGTGCTGTACGCCCTTGTGCCCTACGTTATCAGCCGGTTGGTGAAGCACTTCCGGCCCAAGGACAACGACGAGATCGACAACGCCTCGCCCAACCGCAAATTGGTGCTCCAGTTTCTCCTGTCGTACGGAAAGGTGCTCGATACATTGATGAACATCCACATTGCCATTTTCTACTTTCATGGCGAGTTCTACTCGCTCTCCAAACGGCTCTTCGGGCTCCGGTACGTCTTTGGTCATAATAAGGACCCCCAGAAACTCAAAAAGACGGGAAACTACTCGCTTCTTGGTGGCATCATTCTTGTCGAGTTCGCATTCAAGGCCCTTCTTTGGTTGAAAAATTCCACCAAGGAGAAGGCGTCGGAGGCGGAGCCCACATCGTCTCGCTACACGTCGGTGGCCCAGCTAGAAACCCTCCAGACAAAGCTTGCCGACAACACCCGGGTCACCATTGATCTTAATGACCCCGCGCAGCTCCCATATCTTCCCGAGGGCTCACGCTCGTGCATGTTGTGTCTCTCGCCCATGACCAACCCCACCGCCGCCAACTGCGGCCACATGTTCTGCTGGGACTGCATCGTCGACTGGGTGCGCGAACGGCCAGAGTGCCCTTTGTGTCGCCAACAGTGTTTGGAGCAGAATCTCCTCACGTTGCGATGAGGCACGGGTCTTTACCCCTGGTCTTTTTCCTAGGTGAAATCGCGTCAACAACTCATGTCGTCAGGGTACAACTTGCCGTACTCCGAAAAGGAGCACGATGGGTACACCAAGACGTTCAAGCCGAACCAGCGTTCTGGTGTGTTGAACCGAGCCAAGAGCGTGATTGCTCAGGCGTTCGACTCGGTCCAGACCCTCGTGCTCACCTACAAGAGAGTGACGATATTGGTGGTGACGGTGTTGTGCTTATCGCTCTTCACGTCGGTGCCCTTTGTGCCTCACTTCCGTCCCAGCAGTCCCAAGGTGGTGATCATCTTGGCCGCCAACGAAGGAGGCGGAGTGCTCAAGTGGAAGGGTCCTCAAGAATGGTCGGTGGAACGCTCATCCATCGCCAACAAAAAACAATACGCCAAGCGCCACGGCTACGGCTTGACCATCAAGGATATGACCATCAAGAAGCGGTATTCGCACGAGTGGCGGGAACTGTGGGAAAAGGTGGACATTCTCAAACAAACCATGCGCCAGTTCCCCAACACCGAGTGGTTCTGGTGGTTGGATCTTCACACATATATCATGGAGCCCCAAATCTCCTTGGAACAGCACTTTCTCAACAACCTCGAGAATGCCACCTACCGCACCTTGGATACTTTCAACCCGTTGAGATTACCTGAGGACACCCCATACACATCATACGACCTGCCCATCGACATGGTCATTACTCAAGACTGCGGTGGCTTCAATCTCGGGTCGTTCCTCATGCGCCGCTCGGCATGGTCCGAGATGTTGCTCGATATCTGGTGGGACCCCGCCATGTACGAGCAAATGCATATGCAATGGGAGCATCGAGAACAGGATGCGTTGGAGACGCTCTACTCGACGCAGCCGTGGATCCGCGAGCGCGTGGGCTTCTTGCCCTTGCGGAAAATCAATGCCTTCCCCCCGGGTGCTTGTTCAGATAAGGCCGATGATCCTCAGTATTTTTTCAAAGACCACGACTTTGTCATCAACATGGCCGGGTGCGAATGGGGAAGAGACTGTTGGGGAGAAATGGAGCACTACAAGGCATTGTCGAAGAAGTTGCAGAAACGATGGTGGCACTTGTGGTAGATAGAGTATGTACGGGTGTTTACGCGCGAAAAAGTATTCCTTGACTATCAACACCATGTCGAACTACTGGTTCAACGAGGCCCAAGGCTCGGGCCTGGGAATGCCCAAGGACGACGATTTCCTCAACAATATATTTGATATGAACCAGTCCAACGATGCGGGCGGCGATTCGGCGTTTCTTGGCCAACAATCGTTTAGTCCCCAGATGTTCATGAGACAGCCGTCGGAGCTGAAGAACGAGTCGTTGGGAGGCAACGAGCCAAACCAGGGTTTGGGTGGTAACACCCAATTCCTCCAACAGCAACAACATCAACAACAACAACAGCAGCAGCAGCAGCAGCAGCAGCAGCAGCAGCAGCAGCAGCAGCAGCAGCAACATCAACAACAACAACAACAGCAGCAGCAGCAGCAGCAGCAGCAACATCAACAACAACAACAGCAACAGCAACAGATGGAGAAAGGTAAACAGGAACAGCTTATGCGGATGAGACAGCAAATAATGCAGCAGCAGATGCTTAAGCAGCAGCAGGCTCAGCAGGCCCAGATCCAGCACTCCCAGCAGCTGGTGCAAGCACAAGCGCAGGCCCAGGCGGCGCCTCCTCCGCAATTTCCCGGCACCTCGCCCCAGCTCACCCAGGCGGCCCTCCAGCAAGCGGCCATGCGCAAGTACGCCGGCAGTCCCTCCAACATGGGCCTGCCCAACCCCGGGACATTCCCCAACGCCAACCCCTACCAGGGGAATCAACAATTTGCGAATAGGAACAGTGTGCCGAACGCTGCGTCTCCAACGACTCCCGCAAGCGCCAATCCTGTGAACACCAACCTTGCAAACGGAGCCGGTGCCTCTGGGACTCAAGGCACTCAAGGTACACCAGGATCTGGTGCTCAGAGCGCTCCTCTTGGTAAGTTCAGCCAGCAGCAGCTCACCCAATTGCAGTACGAGATCTTCATCATGACACTCAACGACTTCATGGCCCGTCGCGGCACGCCGCTCACCCACCAGCCCGTCATCAACAACAAGAAGGTGAATCTTCTCTTTCTCCACCTTCTCAGTCAAAAGCTCGGTGGTCCTCAGCAATTGACGCGGGCCATCAACAACCTCCAACAGCAGCCGCTGCAGCAGCCCAATCCCTTCACTGCCATGTGTCAGAAGTTGAACTTGTTTGACGGAGTGAACATCCAGCAGGACTTCAACTCGCGGTCGCGGATCGAGAAGGAAACCGCCAGCGTCTATGTCCAGTACATTCTTCCTTACGAGCAGTACAGCCTGACGCCGAACGGGTCAAGAGAATTACAGGCGAAGCGGTTGCAATTCCAGAAGCAGATACTCATAAAGTTGCAACAACAACAGCAGCCTCAACAGCAGCAGCAGCAGCAGCCACCACAACAACAGTCTCAACAACCACAGCCCCAAATACCACAGCAGCAGCTCGCGCTGAAACCGCCGCTGCGGCAGGTGTCCCAGAGCCACAACATGTCGCCGCCCGCGATCCAGTCGCCCGCCATCAACAACGTGCCCACGCCCGGCGTGCAGCAGAGTCCCGTGGCACTGTCGGCCCCAACTCCCCAGCAGCGCAAGACGTCGCAGGCCAGCCAGTCGAACCACAACTCCCCGGCCATCCAGTCTCCATACACATTACAGCAGAACATCTCCCGGAGCAACAGCGTGGTGAACACGCCGCAGCAGCAGCTCAAAAAGGAAAACGCCAGCGTCAAGCCGTCGCCCACCATTGCCGAGGCCGAGCCCTCGGAGCCCAACGTCATCAAGAACTACGTGCCCTTGCGTAAGTTGCTCGACACCCACAATGGGTTTGACATCAAGGCGTTGTCGCAGCTCGCCAACGAGATCGAGATGACCAAGCCGGTGTACTTGTTTGCGCCCGAGCTAGGGTCGATCAATATCCATGGCCTCATCATGGCGTTGAAGAACTACCACGGCGTCGACGACGGCGAGATCTACAGCGCGTTGAACACGTTGCTTGTGACCACGCTGGACTCCAACTACACGTTCAAAATCACCGATGTGCCCGAGCTCTTGGACGTGCTCTCGTTGCTTGGGGTCAAGATCCTTGAGCAGATTGTCAACCCCACTGCCCGCCACCCCGACGTGTACGAGAGTGCGGTGGGCCTCAGGTCCAACTCCAACATCGACGACGTGTTCAACAAGTACGTGCACGGGCTCCAGGGCGAGGACGTGGCGTTCGTGGTGGACTCGTTGTCGGCCGAGGTGGTGGAGGACGACGACGACTCCGACATTGACCTCGACGACATCTTCTCCCCGCAGGTGGAGACAGAGGTGGCGGAGCCGACTGAGGAGACCGTGGCCTCGTTCCACATCCCGGACTACATGACCACCCTTCTTGAATTCAAAAAGGAGAACAAACATCACTTCAGCAAAATCCAGGTCAAGAGTGCCGTGGACGAACAGGTGATGCTCGTGGACGAGCTCATCACCATCACCATGATCTTGCGCAATGTCTCGTTCTCCGATGGCAGCCGGGCGTTGATGGCCATCAACCCGTTGTTCAGAGACTTGTTGTTCAAGTGCGTCCGCAGTATTGCCCTGCACCCCGAGCGGTTTGTGTTTGCCCGCAAGCGGCTGTGCGTGTTGAAGGACTGCTTGTTGATGCTCAACAACATTTCGTTGGTGATGGAGCTCCGGTCGCTCGAGGAGGCGTTCTTGTCGTTTGCGTTGATCATGTCGTTTGGGCCCAAGCTCGAGGGCTCGGAAATCCCCTCGGCCCCGTTGGACTCGTACACTTACCTTCCCTATGCCATCGATGCCCTCACCAAGTTGCTTGTTAAAGAGCCCCGCAACAAGACGTTGATGCAGGCCGTGCTCACCGGGTCGCTTGCCATCACTTCCGCACCCAACTACCCCAACATCGCCGCCATAAAGATTGACGCCGATGACGAGACCAACACCAAGAAACTCGCGGCGGCGTTCTTCAACGGCGACACCGCGGCCTTCGAGAACGGCGCGTTGTTGACCAAGGCGTTCCAGTTGTTCTTGAGTATCGTGCCCTTTGAGTCCAACAGCTTTGACTTTGCCAAGTTCTCGTTCCTCCGGGCGCCCATCCTCACCCAGGCGCTTTTCGGGGCCAAGCTTGTAATTGACATGGTGCCCTGTGAGGAGGGCCTCCTTCACGCCGCCCTTCTGTCGTCGTGGCTCATCAGCAACAAGCAGGTTATTCTCACCAGCTTTGCCCGGACGGCCATCTCGCTCGTGACCGAGTCGTGCAAGTACCCTCGCAACACCAATGAGAACAAGCTTCTCAGTCTTGTGATTTTGAAGTCGTTGATTGTGGTAAACTCGCTCGTGGCCAACGCCGTGCTTTTGCTCGATTTGCCTTCGCTGGTGGACAAGCAACAACTCCACAAGTTGTCGGAGCTTTATCGTGTCTCCCCGGAGGAGACATTCGCTCTTGATAGTTTCTTGACGCCAGCCGTGGACCAGGACGTGAGCTACGAGATTGTGCGGTTAGTCGGTCTTCTCAAGAAGCTTCGCTCGTAATATACACACAGAGTATTTGGAAGTAGGCACAGACTTAGAAAGACTCTGGTATACCTACACTCAGTCAACCCTCGACAATGAGGTGTTCTCATCACTATACGTTGGTTGGGTGACATTGAAAGGGTTTGGCTATGTTCGAAAAAGATGAGATTCGATGAATTTTTGTTGTCGTCGCAACTGACTGGAGTTTTCTCAATTTCTTATAAAAATCCCAATGGCTGCGAAATATTCGAATTGTCATGATTTATGTTGTCTATATGCAAGTATCAAAGCCCCACCGACTCCTGCAACACGCACTGCCCCGCCGCTGCATCAACATAGAGCACTTTGTTGCACTCGAGGACCGAGCCCACGTGCTTTTCGTCGCCGGCCAAAACACTCACCTCCACCCCAAGCTGGGGACAGAAGGCCCGGTAAATGAGACCAAGCTGCTCGAGCCTCTCACCTGACCCCGTCACCACACACGTGTACCGAGTACCCGAGCCCGTAAAGTCCGGCTGGCCCTCGGTGAACTGAAGCTCCAAGAGTCGTTGCTCCAAAAATCTAAGGGTCCAGTATGATTTTTGACGTTCGTGAACAAACCTGTGAAGGGCCACAGAGTTGTTGAGAGTGGTTAGGCGCCGGGAAATCACCGACTCCGGGTTTGGTCCGTGGACATTATAACCGAGTGACTTGAGATAGGAGAATCTCTGCACGAGCTCGATGTGCCGCAGTGGGCGGGTGGAGGACCGCATGAGCCGGTTGTAGTGGTGCAACTGGACGGTGTTGAGGAGCTGGAGCTGGTTGAGAAGAGCGTCCACGCGGTGGAATGTGTCCCATATGTTGGTGAGCGAATCGAGTCCGCTGAGCACGTTTGCACCTTGGAGGGTGAGGCGGGGCGGCTGGAGGTAGTTGCGTCCAATGATGTGTGCCGCGAGCGAGACATAGCCCTTGGAGTCACGCAGAAGGAGCGTTTGGAAGTACGAGGTGGTTTCGTACTCGGGAAGGAGTAGGTTGTTGTGAGACACGAGCACTTCGTCGGACTCGGTGTGAAGAAGGCCATGGGCCGTTGAAACAAGCGGCACGTCGTGATCCTCACCGAATGACGCCACACATCGAGAGACAAACATCTGGGTCTCGGCCACAAAGAAGCGGGCGGTGGCGGTCAGGCGAGGGTCCGGCCGCTCGAGCTTGGTCACCACGCGGTCCTCCACCTCCTTCACCTCCTTGCAGATGGTCTCCGGCGAATTGGGGTCGTGGTACGCATCCACCGTCAGTGCCCCCAGGTGGTGGCGCGCCTTGAAGTGGGACTGGAGCACGCTATAGATGAAGTTGAGGTTGTGGCGGTCCCAGTCGTCGAACTTGGGTTGCTCTTGTTTGCGAGAAAACAACTTGAACGGAAGAAGGTGGGCCTTGCCGCTGAGAAGATCCTCGAGCTGTTCCCACAGCACGGTTTTGACCTTCACCTCGCCAATGTAATCGAAGCTCACCGCCACACGCCCCAGCATCGACGAGAAGGGCCGCAGCTCAAACGTGTTGTATTCATACGACACCGTCATGCACGTGGCATCGAAGGGGGCGCGAGTCTCGACGTCGCCGGTCCCAAACACATTCGACTCGAGGTGTTGGTCCTTGAAGCGGTGGAAGTCTTTGACAGATTCGTCAAAGATATCATAACCCACCAGTTCGTCCGTCATGAGCTGATGGAACAACCGCAGGCCGGGGGCCAAGTACGCCGCCACATCGGGCACATGCACGTTGAGCTTGTACTTTCTCAGGTTGATTTTCTCCAACGAAACTGCCAAGCCGGGCAAGGCGTAGATGACATGGTCGCGGTAGTAGCGCTTGGCTTGGCGGAGGTGCGGTAAGTGGTCGACCCACTCTCTGTTCTTTCTCATCAACGAGGACTGAGCCTGGGTGGAGGAAATGGCAGAGACCGCCGCCACCGGATGGTCGGGGGTGCCAATAAGAGACGCTGACGCAACAATGTCGGACATGGGGTTCTGTGGGTTGTCGTAGATTTGCAGCCGCTCGAGTAAGTCAAAGACCGTGCCTCCTCCAAGGTTCTTGACTGCGTCCATGAGACGGGGATGGGGATACACCGTGGCGAACTTGAGGGCGTCCACGAGATGCATGTACTTGCGGCCCTCCCAGATGGTCAAGTAAGCCGAGATGGCGTCTTTGTCTAACGTCTTGAGATGGTTTAGGACGTGCTTGTACTGGCTGATGGCGTCTGGCGACTTTGACGCCCGGAGAAACGCCGCCACGGCGTCCTTGTTGACGATGGAGTTGGCAAAGTAGGTGGTTTCGCGGGGAAGCGAGTTGGAGTAGCCCCGAGCGATGTTGGATGTCGGGGTTTCGAAACACCCGCTCACAAGCCAGTGTGCCGGGTCGTTGATCATGTGGAGGTGGACCCCGGCGTGGTGCACCAGGCGAAGGTACGGCGAGTCCGGCGGCGGTATGGAGCCCCACACCTGGTCCATGGCTATGGGGCGGATCCGCTGATGCTGGGCATATTGGGCATACAAGATCTGCATGGAGTCGCCAAGCGATTGTGCTTGGGCCAAGGAGTCGGAGACAAACAGCGCTCCCGCCGCGAGTGCCCGCTGCCTCGGCCCAAAGTCGAGGTCATGCCGCTGGTCGAGGATGCCGTCCACGTCCACAAGATCGGCCACGTGGAGCGACACCGCGGGCGGCGCCACCTCCTCGATGGTGTTGCCAAGCGTCAACACCGTGAGTTTGTTGTGGAGTTCGTTGAAGAGACTGGCGGGCGGTCGGAGCACCACGCCTGCTTGTGTGTGATGGTAGCCAAATATGACGAAGGCACCTGCCTCAGGCAGCGATGTCAGAACATGTGGTTGGCTCTGTGGGGGTTCCGGAATTCGGGGGAAGGCCGTGATGGCGTGCTGGAGATCATGCATGGGGGACGAAGCCGTCCGTTGGCCAAGGGCCTGTTTGAGAGAAACCTGCGTCGGGTCCCGGTAGATGGAGTCGCTGACGGGCGGCCGCCGTAGTCGGGACACCGACGATATTCGTCGCGCCCATCGAAACATGGGGTCAATGCAAAGTGGTGAGGGTGCGGTGGTGAGTGTAGTGCGATGATAGGCGCGCAGCGATGAGCACCACCGGTCCTTACAACTAGATACTTAGATTGGCTGATTTAGGGTCAGAGAGACGGTGGCTGGAAAGCTTGCTGGCTTGTAAATGTGGCGGTGGTCTGGGCCGGGTCGGATGGGGCTACGTCCACCTCTGAACAATCACCGCATTCTTCAACTTGGCATCCGCCACCGTGGTGTCGTCAGACTCCTCGATGGGCTTCACCGGGAACGAGTGCAGGAGCACAAACGCCCGGCCGGGGGTGGTGTGCTCGTGGGTCCGCACAAACTCGTACACCCGGGCCACCGAGTCGGACGCATTGAAGCGGTGTGCCACCCGCTTGCCGTTGGCAAAGCGGATCTGAACAAGCGAGTCGCCACTGCCCTCGTCGGGCTTGCTGGCAGGAGTTTGTGTAGTTGGTTGAGGAGCTGGAGCGGGAGCGGGCTCAGCGACGGGCTCGCCAGGCACAGGCGAGCCAAGACGCTGGCCCAGGCCGTGGAACCCGCCCACCTTGCGCTTGGGCGGCGTGTAGTCCTCGTCGGTCTTTCGGAACACCGACACGTCGACGTCCTGGCCAAATTCCACGTCGAGAAGCGACACCGGCACCCGGCCCCGGTTCAACTCGTTCAACACCAGCGTGTTGTCGGGGTTGTCGTACCTGTGTAAGGGGCCGTCGCCCACGGTAAAGCCCTGTCTCCAGAAAGTGATTTCCCGGGTAACCTTTTCTGGTTTCTGGGGGAGGAGCTCGCTGGGGTCGACAATCTTCTCGCTGCCGGACTCGGTGTCGCCAAGCTTGAACCCCGTGCCCAGGAACTTGTTTTTGGGTTGTTGCTGGGCCGAGGGCCGGTCGTCGGGCTGCTCGCTCTGCTCGAGGGCCCGCTGGAAGATCTGGTCAATGAGCGGCTTGTCCTTCTTCTTGTTGGGGTCTTCCACCTGAAGAGCACTCTTTTCCCCACCGGTGAAGAAGTTGTTGTTGGTGCTATCCTCTGGCTCTTCGTTCAAATCTCTAAACGTCCTCACCCCGCCACCGGCCCTGGGCTCGGGACTTCTCGAGGTGGAGGCGTAATAGTCCTCAATGGCATCCATTATGTCATTGTTGTTTCTGGCAAGGTACTGCTCGGCAAGGTTGCGCGAGGCCGAGGTGACTCGGACGAATTGGTCAATGAGTTCATCAGACATGGCGTGTACTGGTGCGAGTGAGCAATGATGGTAGATGGGATCTGGGTCCACAGTTTGCGACCCGAAGGCGAACTCGGTCCAGAATGGTGCCATGCGCGCCAAGTCGGCGAACCAAGTGGGCCGAGTGTTCGAGGTGATTGCGCCCGACTGTTGGGGCCAACATGGTGACGTGAAGTCCCTACGTTTGTACAAGTCGGCCTTGCCGACTTGCTACCGAATTTTTTTAGATATATTCCGATGTTGAATCCTTGAACCCCAAACCCTGACATAAAAAACAAATCATAACCAGACTCACACGAGCCTGTCATCAATAAATTACATTAATGTTGAATAAATGTAATGTGGACACAGCATCAACAAAGAATTGAAGTATGCAAACCATTCTCAGATGGGGCAAAAATCACAAGGCAGCTTAGTACTTGCCTCTGAAGTGCTTGGCCGCGTCAACCATGTGGGTCAACGACGCTCTCACCTCGGTCCAGCCTCTGGTCTTCAAACCACAGTCAGGGTTGACCCAGAACTTGTTGGCAGGGTAAACCTTGAGGATCTCCTCGATTCTGGCAATGAACTCCTCGGTGGAGGGGATTCTGGGCGAGTGGATGTCAAACAATCCCAACCCAATGTGGTTGGGGTAGTTGGAGAACTCCTGGATGTAGTTGGGGTCGTCCTTCTTGGAGAACTCAATCGACACCACGTCGGCGTCCAACGCCTTGATGTGGTTGGGGTCCAAGTCCGAGTAGCAGAAGTGCGAGTGGATCTGCGTGGAGTTCTCGACTCCGGAGGTGGCGACTCTGAACGATTGGGCGGCCCAGTTGAGGTAGTCGGATCTCTCCTTACCGGCTCTCAATGGCAATCCCTCTCTGATGGCAGGCTCGTCCACCTGAATGACAGTGATACCAGCAGCCTCCAAGTCGTTGACCTCGTCTCTCAAGGCAAGACCCAATTGCAAGGCCTGGATCTTACCAGAAACATCGTCTCTGGGGAAAGACCATCTCAAACAGGTGACGGGACCGGTCAACATACCCTTCATGGGCTTGGAGGTGATGGACTGCGCGTACACGGACTCCTTGACGGTCATGGCCTTGGGTCTGGAAACGTCTCCCACAATGATTGGGGGTCTGACGTATCTGGATCCGTAGGACTGCACCCAACCGTTGGTGGTGAAGGCGAAACCCTCCAATTGCTCACCAAAGTATTGCACCATGTCGTTTCTCTCGGGCTCACCGTGCACGAGGACATCGAGGCCAATCTCCTCCTGGAATCTCACCACGGTCTCAATCTCCTTTTCAATGAACTTCTCGTAGTCAGCAGCAGAAAGCTCGCCCTTGGCAAACTTGTTTCTGTTGATTCTGATGTCCTTGGTTTGAGGGAAAGAACCAATGGTGGTGGTGGGGAAAAGAGGCAAGTTGTACTTTTCCTTTTGGGCAGCCAATCTCTCGGGGAAGGGAGACTTTCTGGTGGCAAGCGCCTCGTTGACGGTGGCCAATCTCTCTTGCACCTTGGGGTTGGTGGTGATGGAAGACTCCTTTCTGGACTTGATGGAGGCGGCGTTGGCGCTCAACAAGTCAGCGACGTTCTCGCCGGAAACGTTCTTGGCAATGGTGACCACCTCGTCCAACTTTTGCGTGGCGAAAGAGAACCAGTCCTTGATGGTGGCGTCGAGCTTCTTCTCGTTGTTGAGGTCAACGGGAGTGTGCAACAACGACGAGGAAGTGGCAACAACCACTCTGTCCTTGCCCAACTTGGCAATGGCCTTGTTGACAAACTCGGAGGCCTTGGCAAAGTCGGTCTTCCAGATGTTTCTACCGTCAACAATACCCACAGACAAGGTTTGGTTGTCGGCAACAATGGCAGCCACCTCGTCGAATTGCTCAGCAGCTCTGACAAAGTCAAAGTGGAAGCCGGCAACGGGGAGAGACTTGATGGCGTTCAAGTTGGGTCTCACGTCTCCAAAGTACGTGGTCAATGTGAGCTCGGGCAAGCTGTCGTCACCGGTCAAGGCGTCGTAAGCAGCCTGGAACTTGGCCTGCACGGCTTCGGGGAGGTCCAACACAAGGATGGGCTCGTCAATCTGCACTTGCTTGGCACCAGCCTTCTTCAACTCACCCAAGAGTTGCTTGTAAACTGGCAAGATCTTCTCCAACAAGGAGATGGGCTCAAGGTCAAGGGAGTCCTTGTCGGCCTTACCCAAGTAGAGGTAAGAGACAGGACCAACAATGACGGGTCTGGTCTCGATACCGAGCTCCTTGGCCTCCAAGTACTCGTTGACGGGCTTCAAACCGGCCTCGGTGTTCAACTTGAACTCGGTGGAGTGGGAGAAGGTGGGTCTGACGTAGTGGTAGTTGGAATCAAACCACTTCACCATCTCCAAGGCAGTGACATCGACCGCGGGGGTGGAGTCGGTGGCCTTTCTTTGCAAACCTCTGCCCATGGCGAACAACACGTCAATTGGCGCCAAGTTGTACTTGGTGTAACGGTCGGGGATGACGTTGAACAAGAGGGAAAGGTCCAACACTTGGTCGTAGAAGGAGAAGTCGTTGGAGGGAATGATGTCCACACCGGCGTCCTTTTGCAACTTCCAGTTGTGGGCTCTCAATTCCTTACCCTTGGCCAACAAGTCGTCGACGGTGACCTTACCTTGCCAGTAAGACTCGGTGACCTTCTTCAACTCTCTTTGTCCACCGATACGTGGGAAACCTAAAACGGAAGATTGAACCATGATGATTATTTGCTAATTGAACAAATGTTGAAGAAAAAGAAGAAGAAGAAAATTTGTCCACGGGCGGAGGGGCCATACTTATACGACTGAAAAATCGTTGAAAATTAGTGTGCAGGAAACTTTTCCAACACGACGAATTGGGGCCACAGTTTCGGGAAAATTGGTGATGGACACCCGGGATCGTTGCCAGATGACTCCGCTACACAATTGGGACCCAACAGTGGCCAGCTTGGGGGAAGGTGTTGTGCTCCGGGGCACGTGAAGGCGTCTAATGATCTCAGTGCACGTGCGAGTGACTCGGGATGAGCCACGTGACCGGTACGACGCCGGTGCCGGAATGAGCTCCACGAGGCTACTGGGTTACTGAGTCGTATTATTGTCTGGGCGCCCGGCGTCCTATGCTGAGCTGGGTTGTTACTTTGTCATGGCTAGGCGAGCTTCGAGTCGCCCGCCGCCTTTCTGTTCTCCACAATCTTCTTAATCACCTCCGACAGGTGCAAAATACCATAGCGTCTGAACTGCTTGATGGCCTCGGAAAGGTTGGAGTCCTCCTGCGACGTGTACACCTGGAAGAACTCGCCGAGCTTGGCAAAGTACTCGTAGTTGAGCGTCAACTTGGTGGGCTTGTCTTCGGTGGGTTCCGCGAGCAAGTCCTTGACGGAGGCCTTGGTGTTGAGAGGAGTGTTGTAGCCTTCGCCCTCACCGAGGAACACCCCCAAGTTCCTCAACTTGTCAAACAAACCGGCCTGGTGAGCAGGCACCATGCCGCCAAACTCCTTGATTTTGTACTCGCGGTAAAAGTCCTTGTACTCATCGGGACATGCTCTTCTGGTGCCGGTCCACCCAATGGCCACCAAGGACTCGCGGGTGATGGTTTGCGGCACCGCCGAGCGGCCCCATCTGAACAAGCGAATCGGGTTGAACGCACCGGTGTAGAAGAACAAGTAGATGGAGCCAATCTTCAAGATGTGGAACACAAAGAAGCCAATCTGGCCCAAGGTGCCGACGGGGGCCTTGATGTCATCGAGAAGCGCATCGGCCAAGAAGCCCTGGCCAAAGTAATGGGCCAACGCCGAGAATACCCGGGTGATTTGGTTGGTGAGACAGATGCCGGGGGTGGGGGAGATGAAGTCGGGCAAGTCGGTGTAGAGCCACACGAGAAGAAACGAAAGGAACGCGTAGTAGCCAAAGTAGTTGAATTCCCACACGGGCAACACCAACTGGCCGGGCCAGACGTGGTCGCTGATTTTGTCGTGGTTGGACACCTTCTTCTTGAAGCGAGGCTGGCTGGTTTCATAACTGAACAACAACGCGCCGTCCTCTGTGAGGTAACCGGGACACGTCGACACTTCAAAGCCCACGGGCCGGGAGTTGTAGAAAAGACTTGGTCTCAAGGCAATGGGCAAGGACTCAAAGATTTTGAACAACGAGTCGAACGTGGCAGACGTTTTCACTTGGAAGCAGTAGTCCTTCTCCATGTCATCGTTGAAACGGAGGTAGATTTCAAGGAATCCGTCCTCGACGTCTTCGACGTCTTCGATAATCTTTTCCGACATGGTGGGAGGTGAAAAAAGCGACGGTGAACGGCCACGCACTAAATGTTGAGTATTTTGTCCTGCACACCACAAGGTGGGGAGGCGATGGGGCCAAACACTCAGAGGAGAGCAAAGTGGGGGAGAAAGATGATGAGATTACAGAGATGTGAACAGGCGATGCACCACGGGTGGCTACGGTGGGCGAGGCATGGGTGCGTGGCGATGAGTGAAAAATGAGTGGGGAAAATGGAGGGGGTGCGTGGCGAGACGTCGGAGCGACCGATGGAGCGGGGCGGGAGAATGTGGGGTGAGGCGTGCGAAGGGAAGAAGCGCACGACGGCGGGGGTCCACTGGCAAGTGGACCCAGCGCGGGGCCAGTGGACCAAGCGCGGGGCCAGTAGGCCCAGACGCGGACCCAGGGAGTGGAGGTACGGGAGTGAGTCCAGACACGAAGCTCCAGCACACCACGATGGACACCACTTCAGCACACCACACCATTTCCTCCGGCACCCTTTGCCCTACAGAAAACCATTGGCGTTAGGTTAGTCTCCGGTCTGGCTGTCACCTTGGCGCTCGTTACGCGAAACACGATCTCGCGTAATCCTTGGTAATTGCTCGCGTCGCGGCGGCCGAGCCGAGACCCTCACCTCCACCAACATGAAGCGTCTACTTCAGTCCTGGGGGCACCATCTATTGATGTTGGGCCTCTCCTCTTTTGCACCCACTCTCTTTTGCACCCACTCTCTTTTGCACCCATTCCTCTTCTGCACCCATTCCCTGAGTTCTTCCCTTATTCTTTTTGTTCTCTCCTCCCTCCCCTGGCAAGGCTTTGCCCCTTTCCTTTTCGGTCCACACACGAGAGGCGCGGTCGACACGAGTCCATGGTGTCGGGAGCCGGTATCACTGGTGTCGTATTGATGGCTGTGCTCACAACACCGCTCGTATCACGGCGTTCGCTAGTCGACCCAGGCTCACTTCCACCTTGTGGTCCTTCATCGTTCGTGACCGTGCAGGCCGTGGGCGTTTGTTTAGAATGTGCCATTTTGGGGTTATGAGACTGCGTTTGTGGGCGCAGCGGCCGGATCAGAAACCGTGAGACCTGGGCCGACGCGTCGGCCCACTGCCAACCAAAAATGGGGCGAAGTCGCCCGGCTGGCGGCCGCCGCCGCGGCCGCCTATTTTTGTTTGTGTTTATTTTTATTGTTTTTTTTATTTATTTTCTTCCGAAAAGCGACGGCTTTTCGACCCGGTATATTTATCGTTGATTTCGCCTGAAATTTCTTGATCCCCGTCATTTTTTTTCCCTTGGTTCCCCATTAGTTCTCACTCTCTTGGCTAACCATGTTGTTTAAGAAATTGCTCACGTCCGTGGCCTTGGCTGCTTCCGTGGTCAAGGCGGCCGAGTTGCCGGAAATTGAAATCGTGGGTAACAAGTTCTTCTTCAAGGACAATGGCACCCAGTTCCTTGTGCGTGGTGTTGCCTACCAGCAAAACACGGAAAACACCACCGACACCGACTTTGTCGACCCCTTGGCCGATGCCGATGCGTGTAAGAGAGACATTCCCTACTTGGAGAAGTTGAGAACCAACGTCATCCGGGTGTATGCGTTGGACGTGGACCAGGACCACACCGAGTGTATGGAGTTGTTGCAGGAGGCCGGCATCTACGTTGTCGCCGACTTGTCTCAACCCAAGGTTTCCATCAACAGAAAGGACCCCGAGTGGAACCTCGAGTTGTACGACAGATACGCCAGTGTGGTTGACAACTTCCACAACTACACCAACGTGTTGGGTTTCTTCGCCGGTAACGAAGTCACCAACGACAAGACCAACACCGACGCCTCCGCCTACGTCAAGGCTGCCGTTAGAGACACCAAGGCCTACATCAAGGCCCAGGGTTACAGAGACATCCCCGTGGGCTACTCCGCCAACGACGACTCCGACATCCGTGACTACCTCGCCGACTACTTTGCTTGTGGTGACGACGACGAACACGCCGACTTCTTTGGTATCAACATGTACTCGTGGTGTGGTGACTCTTCCTACACCGAGTCCGGTTACGACACCGCCACCGAGTTGTACGAGAACTTGGGAATCCCCATCTTCTTCTCCGAGTACGGATGTAACGAGGTGACCCCCAGAGAGTTCACCGAGGTGGGCACCATCTTCTCCTCCAAGATGACCGACGTGTGGTCCGGTGGTATTGTGTACATGTACTTCCAAGAGGAGAACAACTACGGTTTGGTGTCCATCAAGGACGGCAAGGTCTCCACCTTGAAGGACTTCAACTACTTGTCGTCGGAAATGGCCGACATCAACCCCACGCTTGCCTCTGCCGACGACGTTTCCTCCATGACCGTCACCACGTGCCCCGGCACCGCGGCCAACTGGAAGGCCTCCACCAACTTGCCCCCCACCCCCGATGAAGAGGTGTGTGAGTGTATGGAGAACTCGTTGAGCTGTGTTGTCGACGACGAGGTGGACGAGGACGACTACTCCGACTTGTTCGACTACGTGTGTAGCTACGTCGAGTGTGGTGGCATCAACGGTAACGGTACCACCGGTGAGTACGGTGCCTACTCTCCTTGTGAGGCCAAGCAAAAGTTGTCCTACGTGCTCAACTTGTACTACTTGGACCACGACTCCAAGAGCACCGCGTGTGACTTTGACGGCTCCGCCTCGTTGAAGGACGATGCCTCCACCGCGTCTTCTTGTTCTGCTTACTTGAAGTCGGCTGGTTCCTCCGGCTTGGGTACCGTCTCCGGATCCATCCGTACCACCAAGCACAACACTGGTTCCTCGTCCAACACCGACTCTTCCGACAGCGACGACGACTCCAGCTCTTCTTCCTCTGGTTCTTCCAGCGACTCCACCTCCACCAAGGACTCCGCCTCGGGCAAGTCCGTGGAGATGAACGCCTTCACCAAGTTGGCGATGTTTGCCACCTCCCTTGTGTTCGGAGCTGGTTTGATCTTGGCCTAAGCTAACAAGCGGCGTGCTCCGAACTTCAGTAGAGAATGTTTGAGTGCACAATAAACAAAGTACCCAAAGCATGGACAGGCTATGGTGAGAGTGCATTTCCGTATTATACATTTGCCTAGCCCTCCTCCTCCACAACCATCTTGCGGATCTCCCAGTAGTGGTCCGTGGTGAAAGTTGTCTCCTGCTGGAACCACGTGTGGGTCTTCTTGTGGATCTTGGCCTCCTCGCGATACCACCTCTCTAGGAGGCGGTCGCCGAGCTGGAACTCGAATCCCTCCTCCTTCTCCTCGCTGACTTCGGTATCGGCCGAGGAAACCGTGCGCTGCGTAAACGTCGACGCCCCTCTGGTGTCGGGCCGCACTGGCGACACCGGGCGCTGCTTCGACACCGCCCGCACCGGCGACTGGTCGTCGAGGTTCGGCACCCCGCCAAACACGTCGTCGTCGGGGTCGAGATTCACCCACCGGAGGTTGTCCGCATCAAACATCATGTTGCCGTGGATCTTCTTGTTTTCAAAGTCGTTGCGTGTGATGAGCTTGGGGTTGGTGGTGACGGCGTCGAACTTCACCAAGTCAATGTCGTTGCCCTCCCACCGCTCGGCGGCGGCGTTGAACCGCATCCGGCCCCGGGTGTCGTACGCAGGCACCCCTTCGTTGAGGTACCGCACAATGCCAATCTTTTTGGAGGTGGCCTTCTTCGGCAGCCCAAGCGCAAGCTTCTGGTGGGTTCGACTGGGACTGTGGAGGCGTTTTTGCTTCTCGCTGATTTCCATGAACTTGCTGAGGAGCTGCTGCTTCTGCTTCTCCATGTCGCGGTTGGCCCGGTGCACGTCGGGGCGCTCCGTTTCCTTGTGATAAAAGGAGGGTATTCTGTCGAGCTTGCGGATGATCTTGTTGTTGTTGTTGAACACGGGGTGGCTACCCGTGGACCGGGCCAAGTTGCTGGACGACTGGAACTTCTTGAGGTTGCCCGAGTTACTCGCCTGCCGTATGTTTGGCATCGACATCTTTGGGGCGAGCTCCCGCTTGAACCGTGAGAGCTTGGCCGTGTCGAATTTGATGGGCTCGTCCACGTTGAAGCCCTCCTCGAACCGCTCAAAGTCGTCGCGGGTGTACTCGTAGTTGACGGTCTTCTCGTCCACCTCCTCGTCATACCGAAAGTCCTTGAGCTTGAGCGTGTTGACCTCCTCGTCCTTCTTGTAGCGGGAGTAGAGCTCGCGCTCCTCGGTTTCCGCCTCGCTCTGGAGCTGCTGCTGCTTCCGTAGCAAGTGCTGCTTGACCGCGCCGGCGTTGCTATAGATCCCACTCTCCTCGTTGCCAAAGATGTTGTCGAGATCCTCAAAGTCGTCGTCGCCAAGATGCGACGTCACCTCGGTGTCGTTGGTGTCCTCGCTGTACTCACTTAAAGACTTTCTGCGCTTGGGCGACAGTGTCAGGATGGTGGGCGACGGCAGAAGCCGCGGCTCTTTGGTGATGACCGGCGGCTGGAGGTCGTCGAACTCAAGATCATCAAACATGTCGTCGTGCTCCATGTGTTTCTGGAGGTTCTGCAACCCTCCGTGAGGGGAAAGCGACGGCTTCCCTCGTAGACTCTTGATCTTGAGTGTGTCTGTGCCCTTCAGCAACTTCAACGTCTGGAACTCATCCTCTAGTAGATACGGGTCCTCCAACTTTGGGGGGAAGAGATTCTCATCTTCTCCAAACAACTCGTCGTTGTCATCCTGGAACTTCGCTAGAAGGTCGTTCTTGTTCCGCTGGGACCGCCTTCGGCTGATACTCAGGCCCGGCGGCGTCTGGAGCAGCTGCCTTGGGGGCTTGTTCATGCGTGCCTGGATGGTGTTTACAATTCGCGACTGCGAAATCACAGGGTACCAATTACATGGTGATGAGAACCCGCGGAGGCGGCGCCTGCCGCGCCACCGACGGCGGAGCGAACTCGCCGGTGTCGTTGTGGTTCTGGCCGGTGGGCTGAATGAGAGGAAGAAGCTGGAGTGGGACCCAGTCAAGGGGGACGTACTTCCCGAGAAATAATGGCACCACGAGCAACCCCACCACGAGAGCCAGGGCCACGACAAACACCAACGCGTAGCGGAAGAGCTGGTGGGCTTGGCGCCGGCGCGCCCGCTTCGAGAGAATTTTGCCCCGAGACTGGCCCGACGGCGGGAGCCAGAAGAGCATGGTGGTGTGGAGCTTGTCAATGTACGGCACAAGCACCACTGGCGCCATCACCATGAAAAGAACCTGACAGAGCAATGCGTCCTGGGCGAACATGGTCAACTCTGCTGTCTTCACGAGGACCTCGCGGAGTGGCTGGGTGAGCATGTACCAGCCCAAGTGGTGCCAGCGACCATCCCAGAAGGGGTCACACCGAGAGAGTTCGCGAGAAAGCACCATAAGAAGAAGCAGATACGCTAGCTCGTGGATGCTGAGCACCACCACCACCGCACACAAGGAGCGGATGCCGTCGAACTGGTGGAGGGCGAGGATCACCTCGAACTGGACGAGTTGCACGAGCAACCCGAGTGCGTGGGCCACGGCAGCAACGACTGTAGGGAACCACGGCACCACGAGCACCACCACCGGGCTCAATACCACACACACCACGAGGAAGAAGACGGCCACCGCCAAATTCGCAGCCACGGGCATCGCCGCCACCAACACGATCCGCACAATCGGGTTGACGTCGTGTGGAGCCCCGACCCCCGTCTGGGAGTTGAGGAAAACGTACAACACGAGCAAGCAGCATGTGCGGAGGCCTACGGTGATGGTGGAGAGGAGGCGCTTCGCCCACGGCATGGCGCGGCCACGTCCCTTGGTCCCCACGTACCGCACACGGAGGGACTTGACGTACCCCACCCACGAGTTGGCGGTGCGGTCCTCCTTGGTCAACACGTTGCCCCTTGTCATCCAGCGGAGAAAGTCTCGGTAGTCAAGTAAAAACTCCAGGAAGGAGAACTGGTGCGGGTTGAACAAGAACGGCGCCAAGCACATCAGCACACACGTGATCCAGAACCACAACACCAGCGGCTGCCACATGGCCAAGGTGGCAAACACGAGCGAGAAGAACACCTTCACGCCATGGTAGATGGACAGGCTCGCGTACTGCGAGTACAACTTGGTGAACGGCTGGCGGGCGGTTGCAAAACCGCGGCCCGTGGCCACGTACTTGGCGCCGCCGAGGGTGATGTTGTCGATGAGCAGCCGGGCGTAGATTTGGCACGTGAACACCTCGAAGCACGGCGCCATCAGCGTGAAGTGGGACACGATGCGCGTGAGGGCCTTGAGCACGCCCTTCTCGACGAGTTCTTGCACAATGAGCGGAACAAACGAGATGAAGAAGCAAATGAACACCAGAAGCACGAAGCGGGCCACCCACTGGAGCACCGGCGCTAGGTGGTAGCACCCGAGCGGCGTGCGGAGGTCGGTCACGGGCATGCGGCGGTCGTACTCGCATAATATCACCTCGTGCTTCACCAGGCCCAACCCCACCAACACCAACATGAAGAGTTGCACCGAGAGAACAATGAGGAGATTGTTGATGTGAAAGCCGGCGTGGGCATAGTAGAACGACAAGAAGCGGTCGATGGGGAGCGTGGTGCCCATGTAGTAGTGCTCCCTCGAGAGCATCTGCTCGCCCATGCCGGCGCCAATCTTGGCCGTGAAGTTGAGGATGGTGCTGAAGCCCATGTCTCGGCCCTTGCCGCACTGATAGAAGTCACAGTGCTTGATGACGCCTCCCCGAGACGTTGCGTTCATGCCGGCGTAGATGTCCTCGTTGATGTGGAGGCCGCGCTGGGCCTTGGAGATCCCGCCTCGCGTGAGCATGAAGATGGCGTTGATGAAGTCGGGGTGGCCGTAGTGGAGTCGCCCGCCGATCTGGGCGAGCGTCCGGGCAAACAACGTGCCGAAGGTTTGTTCTTTGCCGGCGGCAATGTCACCAAGGACGCCGATGTTCTCCGATATGATGTGTTCCCGGGCTCCAACAATGGCCACGGGCGAGCCTGGTTTCTCGCCGTAGGTCTTGTCGGCCAAACTCATTTCGTTGAACTCCGCAAGCACCGCCTTGATCTTGAGGCACTCCTCGATGTAGTTGTCCTGGTTGGCGTCAATCACCTGGATGTACTCGCCCCGGGAAAACACGATCGAGTGGTTTTGGTTGTCGGACTTGCCGTCGCCAATGATCGGGTTGCCCGAGAGTTTGATCCGGTACTTGGTGACAAGCTGATCGTCGTCGTACTCAAGAAGCACCGAGTAGTAGGTGCCGTCTTCCTCCTCGAGCACCAGGAGCTTTAATTCGGGGTACACCTTACAGAGTTGGAGCACGTTTTCCCGCTCCTCGGCGTCCATGGCCAGGTATCGCTGCATGGCAATCACCATGGAGAACTTGCGGCGGGCAAACGCCGCGAGGTCGTCCTCCATGTCCCCCATCTCCTCGGGCTCATCGGTCTCAAGTTTGTAGAGGAGCTTGAGGGCCTTGGTGTAGTTCATGAACCCCACCACGGTGCGGTAGAGGGTCTGGCCGCGGAGCGACGCCCAGATGCGTGTGCGCATGGTGTACTCGGGCTGGGCGTTCTTGAAGCCGAGACAATAGTACGGCAAGTCTTCGTGGAGGTGGGAGTCATCATCTTGCTCGCTCAAGAGGGCGTGGATTTTGGTATCCTTCACGAAACAGTCCCACTCTTCTGGGTGCAATCTTTTCAAGTACTCGAGCAACGACATTTTCGCAGCCGGGGTCTCCTTGATGATCTCACGAAGACTGAGAATGATCTTTTCCGAGTAGTGGGGGACGAGCACACAGAAGGACGGCACCGCGTCGATGGGCATCACCTCGGGGATGGGGCTGCTGAGCAGCTGGGCAAAGAACAAGATGCGGCGCTCGGCGTCCTTGTTTGGGGTGAAGAAGTCGCTCATGTGCATGGTGTTGTTGTCGTCCTGAAACACAAAGAAGTGGGGAGCCTGGATGACATCCCTGGACACGCCATCAAACTTGTAGATGAGGCGGGTCACCTGGTCGATGGAGAGAAGGTGCAGTCGGTAGAGCAGAAGCACGATGGTGTTCCACACCTGGGCCACGGCGTAGTCGCTCTTGGCGCCCCGCGGGTGGATGATCTTGGTGTAGATGCGCTCGGGGAGCCGGGAGAAGATGTTGCGCCAGGGGCTGAACACCGAGATGCCCGACGTGAAGGAGAGAATCACGGAAAACAAGCAGTTGCACACGACGTACCAGAGGTAGGTGTCGAGGAGAAACAACACAAAGTTGGTCACGAGCATCAACACGAGAAGGAACTTGCCCTGGTACCTACAAACCATGTCGCCCAAGAGCACGTCGCGGTGGCACCGGGTAAAGTCCATGGTGTAGAGCTCGCGGAGCGGGTCCTTCAACGAAAGAATGAGGAAGAAGTACAGCTCGAAGAACTTGGCGCAAAACACACACACCCACAAGAGGGCCGAGTAGCGCTGTTGTACGGACGAGAGGCCGGGGAACGCGGCGGTGAAGGGGTGGGTTTTGCACCGCCCAAAGAGCTTGGCGGGAGGCGTCACGGCAAGGTAGACAAACACAACAAACGAAAAGGCGAGCTGGATGGCCGACACCGTGGTGGCGGTGCGGGCCACCACGGCTCGGCCGTATAACCAGAAAATGACCACCAGGCACGAGGTGTTGGCTGCGAAAAGCAGCAACAACCCCAAAAACCGGCGGACTAAAAACCACCGCCGCTGAGCCACAAACAACCCCTCGCACACGGTGGCCCCCATGGCAAGAGCACACGCAAGCGACGCCGCGAGCGCCATGCACGTCATCTTCATGTGCACCGGCGGCTTGTTGTTGAGGAGCTGCGAGTAGTCCTTGGTGTAGAGGTACGACGAGTTGAACACGGTGTAGTACCAGAACATGCACACGTGGATGATCCAGATGCGGGAGAAGTTGGTGAGGACGTGGAGCCAGGTGCGGTGTTCTCGGTAGGTCTTGGAGAAGTGCCACTGAATGGAGCCCAAGTGGGGGAAGCGGCCCGCCGGTTCAATGTCGCTGAGCTTGCGCCCATCGTGCAACTCAAGAGCGGCGATGTTGTCTGGGCTCCAGAAGAACTGGTTCACGTCGTCGTACCCCACCACCTGGGCGTGGTCTCTGTTGCGAGAGACGTAGGTGCCGTTGACGAGCACGTACTGCTGGTCTCGGATGAACGAGTAGAGGGGCGTGATGGCCAAGTCGAGGAAGGCAACCGACGAGGACCCCTCTGTTTCCCAGTCCAAGGCCGTCTTGTACACAAAGCAGAGGGCCTCCGGCATGAAGCGCACGTTGTTGGCCTCGCCCCACACAAGGAGGTAGAGAGCCACCTGGGCTATACGTTCTCGATCCGACAAAAGGCCCATGCGGCGGGTCCAGTCGTCGTCGCTCAAGTCCGAAAACACACAAAAGTACCACTTGCGGTAGTTGCTGTTGGCCCCGCCAATGTAGTCGGAGTGGAGTGACTCGAGGGCCATGGAACACGGCGCCCGGCTGGCTCGCGAGTCAAGTAGCACCATAAGGTACTCGAACATGTTCACCACACTATCGTGCTGGAACCCGAATTTGGACGCTAGCTGCCAGAAGATGGTTTCGATGTCATCCTCTGATACCGGTGCCCCGTTGTCGTGGCACCACGATGGGTAGAGGGACTCATCCCGGGGCTCCCTTTCGGTGAGTTTGGACGTTGGGCTCACCGTGGTGGGGAGCACGCTCGTCGACACGGGCCCCTCGTAGTTGCGGTAGATGGTGTATTCCAGGTACATTCTTGTGGAGGGAGGAGAGGCCATGGCTGCAAAAAAATGCCTTCAGCCAGATTCGAACTGACGATCTCCTCATTACTAGTGAGGTGCCTTACCAACTTGGCCATAAAGGCGATTTGTTAGTGACAAAGGGGAGGAGAGACCTTGCGGACCAACGAGAGTAAACAACATCAAGCAGACCACATGTACCCCATTTGTTTGTTATGTAGTGGTCCCCCTCTTTTTGTAGCAGCCGCGCTCGCACCCCTAATCTCATCTGCTCATCGCGCGCGATGCGCTTTGAAAATTATCATGCCCTCCAGAAACTCCATCAACAAGCCCAAGGACCACATAAATCGGGCCAGCCACGCCCGCGCCATCGGCAAGAAGCGGGCCGCCCGGTCGCGGGTGGCGGCCCCCACGCGCTCGTCCCACGGAAGGTACAGCGACGTGGCCGGCCCCAAGCCCACGGAGTCCACCGCGGTGGCATTATTCTCTGGTGCCGTCAAGCCCAACACCCTCAGCACAACCTCTCTCTCCAACAAGCGGGCCAAGAAGCTTGCGAGAAACCAGCGTTACATCGAGCAGAGAAAACAGCAGTTGAACATTGACTTGGGTGCCCAGGAAGAGGCGATGGACACGGACCCGGTAAAGAGGGAGAAGCCCGTGAAGCCCGCCACCAAGCTCGACAAGGTCAAGGCAGCCCTCTGGACGGCAGTGAGCGACAAGAATGGCTCCTTCACCGTGCCCACGGGGGGACAGGGCACCACCCTCGGTGTGCAGGCTTTCTAGATGCATAGTTACGTTTATGGAAAAGAAAAAGCACTGTAGATTGGCTCATGGACGCATGGGACAAGACGAGCCTCGAGGTATCGACAGTCATGGCCGGCGCTACAGCAAATGCCACCTCTTTATTGTTCGCTTGCTTTAACAACAACTTCTTCGCTGCGCTCATCAGTTGTCTAGTTGTCGAGTACCCCCCTCACCTGCAACTGCTCTCCCACCTTCAGTCTCAACAACCCAATGAGCTTGGATGGGTCCTCGGCCGTGAAGCACGAAGTACCCGCAACAATCACGTTGGCGCCCGCATCGGCGGCAGCGTCGATGGTCGACTCGCCAAGCCCGCCGTCCACCTGGATGTTCAACTGAGGAAACCTCTTTCTCAACGCCTCCACCTTGGGCATCATGTTGGCCATGAACTTCTGGCCGCCGAAGCCGGGCTCCACCGTCATCACCAACGCCATGTCCAAGTGCTCGCCCAACAGGTACAACACGTCGACGTCGGTGCCGGGCTTGATGGCACACGCGGCCTTCAACCCGTGGGACCGGATCAACTTGGCCAAGGCCACCGGGTCTTTGGTGGCCTCGTAGTGGAAGGTGTACGAGTCGCCACCGGCCTTGGCAATTTCCTCGACCCACTTTTCCGGTTCCGACACCATCATGTGGCAGTCGAAGAACGAGGGCTTGCCCTCCTGCCGGGGGAACTCCTTTCTCAAGCTGGTGATGATGGGTGGGCCCAACGAAATGTTGGGCACGAAGTGGCCGTCCATGACATCGATGTGGAGCCAGTCGGCGCCGGCGTCGTACATGCGGCGGCAATTGCATCCCAAGTTGGCAAAGTCGGACGCGAGAATCGAGGGGGCGATGATGGGCTTGACCATGTTGCTAGTGCGAAGTGTGAATTTCACAGCCCGATAGCATCTACCAGTACCCACCCCAACCAACCGTCCGCACACCAACACATACACATAAGAGGCGGATTTCAGGAACAACGCATTATCCCTTCTCACCCAAACACAGCTAACTTTATGTCGGACGGAGCCACCTTTCAAGAACAGATTCTCGAGTCGGCCCGGCGCAACAACACCGAGCTCCTCCTCCAGATCAAGTCGGACCTCGCCAACGACCAGGCCCGGCTCGCCGAGCTCCTCAACTCCACCAAGGAAAACATCACCCTCAACTCGCCGCTCCACTTGGCCACGCAGTTGGGCAACTGGGAGTTCATTGACATTGTGCTCGACATTGAGGGCGTGGAGATTGACCACAAGAACCGCGACGGCGCCACCCCTTTGCATTTGGCCGTCAAGTACTCTGCAAACGAGCCGGAGCACGGCACCTTCGTGGTGGACAATCTTCTAGACGCCGGCTCCGACCCCCGCATCACCGACTCCCACGGCCTACGCGCCAAGGACTACGTGAGGGACAATGCTAAGTTGCGTGAATTATTGGAGAGTGCCGAGTATGCTATCCTGATGGAGGTGCCCGAGGCGGAGCAGCTCGGCGACGCGGACCTGGACCTGGCCTCCGACTCCGACACTTGAAAAGCCCTCGTGAACTATGGCGAAGGAATGAGCACACAACTACATTAATAAGAATGTATCAAACAGAAGAGTATGTAAGCATGCACTACCACTTGGCACAAGTAACCTTCGCTTGTACATCCGGTCGTGCCAAGTGGATTTCTCCTAGTCTCTTGCTCAGTTGGTCATTCCTCAGTTGGTCTTTCCCAGTTGGTCTTTCCCAGTTGGTCTTATATCCAGTTGTTTCTTCTCAGTGGCCGGCCCCAAAGGAAAGTCATCTTCCGAAGTACACACCCAGCCGAGGGCCTTGTGCAACTCCGCCTTGGCCGCCTGGCGGTGCGTGTTTGCTCTCTTGAACTCAAGGTATGTCGTTTCGCTGATTGTGAGAAGAGGTCGGGCCGCCTCGTACATCCGGCGGTTGCACACCATGCTCTCGCCGGGGGGTTTCGGCGGCTTCTTCTTGCGATGGGCGCCGTTCTTCACCCCGTTGACAAGCACCTCGACCGAGTCCCCCACCGCGGTGAGCGCCAACGGCGACGGCACCGCGTGCTCCGTCTTGGCAAAGCGGAAGGGAACGGACGTGCCCCACCACCGGAGGGTGCCGGCCACGCGACCAAAGCACCGCCGCATGTCCTCGTCGTGCAACCTGTTCTGGGGCACGATGAGGTGGCTGAGAAACACCCCGTCGGGGAACAAGGCACTGGTGAAGGCGTTGGTGATGCCGATGCTCTGCCGCACGCAGAGCTTGTCGGAGCACGACTTGCTGAGGGTGGGGATACTGTCCGCCCGGCCCGGCTTGGTCCTGACGATGCCTAGCTGGGAGAAGTCGTTGCGTCCGCGAGCCATCTCTGCCAACGGGCCCGTCCGGGGCCTTTTCGGGGGTGGCCCAGGACTCTCTCTTGCAGCCTCGACTTCCCCCGCCAACAATGTCATTGACGCATCGCCACACGGGGGCTCCAGCACGTAGAGACTCACCTCCCCCGTGAACTTGTATCCCCCCTCCGTCTTCTCCACGAAGTGACTCTCTGCCTTCTGTGCCTCTCGTAGCAAGAACAAGTTGAAGAGGCGGAGACTGAGCATCTCCGCGTGCATGTCGTGAACAATCGTTCCACCCAGGTACCGCCGTACCTCGTCGGGGAGTGCCTTCACTCCCGTCAGACAACACACGGCGGTGTGCTTCCCACTCTTGGAGACAACCACCCCGGCAAGCACCGTCCACTCGGCCATGCCGTTGGAGCGGACGGTGGGATGGCCCGTCCCGACCTCCTCAAATTTTTGTATCACCAACCGAGCCACGTCATCTGCAAACGAAGCTGGACTCCGGGTGTTTTCGTGGATTCCGCTCACCTTGGCGCATCCACTTGGTTCCGGTATTTTGTATTTGTGCCGCACTACATTTCCTAAGTCAGTCGTTTATTACCACCATGGGGGGTCCCGCCCTTCCACATATACAGGGGTATACAGACTGCCCTCTGGGGGTACGTTTTCGTTGTCGGTGTGGAGAGCGTCCATCCAACTGATTGTGCCGTTTGGGGGCAAGAGGCTGGTGCCGTACGACATGGGCATGGGCATACCGTTCTCGTCGTACTCCAAGCTGGCGTCAAACCACTCAGCAAGGTCTCTTTGAATAGCTTCTAGTTGTGCCTTTTCGTCGGGTGTCAATTCCTCCTCGCTCGTGCAAGACGCCGCGGCCGACCCCGTGGGATTTACAGCGTCACGGTCGTCTTGCACCTGTGTGAGCCCAGGCACACGTTGTTGGCCGTAGTGAAGATCCCGGATGTCGTCGGAGAGGACTTCATCGATGCGCATGTGGTGGTTAGCACTGGGGAACGGGAGGAAGGACATGACTGAAAAGTTGGCTTTTCGCATTTGCAACAGTCCTTTATATACCCCCCCCGCAGCCAGGAATAATATGTTCTGCCTAACCACACGGTCAATGCGTCAATGCGTCAATGCGTCAATGCCGAGGCACGAGGCATTGACCAGTAAGCAACAAAGCCAATGCCGGCGTCAATGCCGAGGCACGAGGCATTGACCAATGAGCAAAACCAATCCCAGCGTCAATGTCATGGTCAATGCCGAGGCACGAGGCATTGACCAGTAAGCAACAAAGCCAATGCCATGGTATACCTCCGCATTGACCAACAAGCAACGAGGCCAATGCCAGCGTCAATGCCTCGTGCCTCGGCATTGACTCTATCTCCTTCTCCGGGTGAGGGCACCCACGAGAGTCACACCCACGGCAAGAAGCCCCCCCGCCACGCCAAGCCCAATGAGCCCGTCCTGGGTGATTTTGTCGTCGATGGCCTCCTTGACCGCCTTGAACTGGGCGTTGTCCGGTTCCTTCTCCAAGAGTTGCGCCGCGTACCGCCGGGCATCCGAGTACTCGCCCACCTTGTAACTTCCAAGGGCCAAGTAGTAGAGGGTCTCGCGGCGCATGGCCGCCACGTCGCGATACAACCGGGTGAAGATTCGGAGGCCCTCCTTCTGCTGGGCCACCGCCTTCAGCTTCAAGAGCCCCCACGCGTAGTTGAACTCCGACTGCGGCGACGGGTCGGGCGCCTCCGCCTCCACCTGGTGGCGGAGCACGTCGAGCTGCTCCTTGGCGATGGGCTGGTTGACTTCCTCCAACGCGGCAAGTCGTTGTCCAAATAAGTTAAGAAAGCTCATGTGGAAAAAACCTCCGCGCATGTTGGTGCACTTGATCAAAAACCAGTACCATCGGGACAACGCCGTGCGTCACGACGCCGAGGCCGAGTACGCCCGCCTCGCCGCCGCCGACCCGGCCCACACCGCGCTTCTGCTCATGGGCGTGGCCACGGACGCGACGCTCCCCGTCGACGTGGTCCAGGCCAGCTTGTTGCACCTCCGGCGGCTCGTGCCCAAACACTGGAGTGCCGGCTTCCCCCTGTTTGAGGGCATTGCCCTTCCCCAGGAAACCAAGGGCCAGATCCGCTCGGCGTTGGTGGCGTTGGCGTTGGCCACGCCCGACTCCAAGGTCCGCTCGGGAGCGTCGTATGTCATTACCCAGATTGCCGCGTCCGACTACCCCGACGAGTGGCCCACGCTCTTGACCGAGTTGTACGAGGCCACCACCAACGTGAACAACCAGACCGCCATGGTCGGGGGTTTGACGGTGCTCAACGACTTGTTTGATGATCTCATCACCGAGGAACAGTTCTGGGACGGCGGCGTGGGCAACCAGCTCGTGCAACACATCACGTCGATCCTCTCGCAGGCGCTGGTGCTCAGCAGCGAGGTGCGCCTCTCGTGCATTGGCCTCTACAAAAGTGTGTTGAGGACCCTCAACGGCGCCGAGGCGTTTTCGCTGAAGGAGCGGGTGGACGCTGTCCAGCGCCACGTGGCAGAAAGCACCGCTCTTTTCCTTGATCTACTTGAAGCTTCTGTCGGTACTGATGACTGGTCGGCCTCCGAGCTTTCTTTTCGGTCGTCGGTGTACCTGGTGCTCAGTGAGTTTGTGGCCGACTTCCGCAAACGCGTGGCCTCCCCCACCAAAGCCAGTTTGGTGGAGGTTGCCCTCAAGGATTTAGGGAACGCAACTGAAAAGGAAGGCGACGAAGTTAGGTCGTTGGTGGTTGAGTTGGTTGGTGCATTGGCTGCCGTCCAGGAACTGGCCCCCCTCGGCCGGGACATATCTGGTGACATCGTCAAGGTGGCCCGCCTCCCCCAGGAGACCCTCGACGACTACGAGCTGGGTCTTGAGACCTTCGTGGCGGACGAAACGGGACTCGGCGTGGGACAATCGGTGCGCGAGGCGCTTCGAGACTTCCTCACCAACTTGAACTCCACCGACGCCGAGCTCCTCTATAAAGTGCTCAAGCCGCAGCTCGGGTCCGCCGCCGACTGGCCCACCCTTGAAAGCGCCCTCTTCGTGGTGGAGTGCTTGTTTGACGGGTGTGAGAGTGCGCTCGAGCCCGCCGCCGAGTTTCTCCTGTTGGTCAGCGGCCTCATCTCCCCCAACCACCACCCCGTGTTGGTGGCGCGTGTGCTCATCTTGCTCCCTCGCTACTTCTCGCAGTTGGACCGGCCCGATGCTGCCGTGCCCACCTTCGAGAGCATGGTGCGCTTTGCCAGCCAGGCCACGCCCATTGTCCGCATGGCGTGCCTTATCTCCATCTCCTTCTACACCGGCCTCATCAGGATGAGCGACGTCAGCACCGACGTCCAGCACCAAGTCCTCGGCCTCGTGCACTCGCTCGTGGAGGACGCCGACGACGACGCGCTCCCCCCGCTCGTCGAGGCCCTTTCTGCCGCCATTCAAATCAGCCCCCAGGCCGCCGCCACCACCAACACCATCGACCTCATCTTCACCATCGCCTTCAAGGACCCGCTGAACGTGCAACTTCACTCGGCCGCCACGGAAAGCTTGGCCAGCCTGTTGGAGAATATCGGGGATGCCGACTACATCCAGGTGTGTGAAAAATCGCTCCCCTTCACCTTCAACATCATCAACACTGGCGCCGAGTACACGCCCGAGCTCGACCTTGCGCTCGAGTTCTTCTCCATCATCATCGCCCACGCCCCGGGCCCCTTGCCCCGCGAGGTGTTCCAGTACGCCTTCCCCGTGCTTCGGCGAGTGATTTCCACATCCACCGACGACCAGATTCTTCAAACCAGTGGCGAGGCCTTCAACAACTTCTTGAGCAAAGGCGCCCACCTCTTTCTCGAGTACACCGACGACCAGGGCCACCTGGGCCTCCAGGTGCTCTTGCAGCTCACAGAGAAGTTTTTGCTGCCCGAGCTCAGCGATGCCGCCGCGCTGAACTGCGGGCTCATCATCATGTCCATCTTCCAGCACTTCCGCACGTACCTCGACCAGTACCTCACCAGCATTCTCGACGCCACCATCCGGCGGTTGGTGGTGGCGCGCGAGGTCATCACCATCGAGAACCTCATTCTCGTGTTTTGCGAGTTGGTGTTGGCGTCGGAAACCCTGGCGGCCGAGCTACTCGGGTACCTCCAGTCGACGTTCCGCATCGACAACAAGAACGGCTTGGAGGTGGTGCTCCCCATCTGGTTCAGCAACTACGAGGTGACGCGGGGCTACGACAAGATCAAGAAGAACACCTTGGCTCTCGGCAAGGTGTTTTTGTTGGCGGCGGACCAAATCAACCACATCACCGTGGACGGCGACATCATCCCGTACTCGGGCGACGTCATCCGCACGCGGTCCATGGCCAAGACCATGCCGGACCAGTATACCCAGATCCCCGCCGGGCTCAAGATCCTCAAGTTGTTTGTGGGCGAGTTGGGGTTCCAGTGCCAGCAGCCCGACGGCGAGTTTGACGACGTGGCGGGCGACGACGGCGACGACGGTTGGGAGGATCTCGACGACATGGACGCACCGGACTTTGCCAAGCTCAAGTCGTACGTGGACGACGACGGCGAGTGGGCCAAGCACCCGGAGGAGGGGCTCAAGGAGATTCTCGTGCTGTTCTTCAAGGAGTGCACGCAAAAGAGCGTGGGGCAGTTCCAGCAGTACTTTGACATGCTCACCGAGGCAGAGCGCAAGACCGTTTTGGAGAATGTGGTTTTCTGACAACCTACAACGACAATACATCACTTCCATTCTAGTCTTTGTCTACATTGTGTGGCTACGTAGTCTTGATGTCTTCCTGTGATAGTCTTTAGGTCTGTCTCATCGATGCGCACGCGCACCATGACTCAGATCCTCCCCGTTGACCTTGCCAGCATACTGTTTAGTCACGGCCTACGGGTCGCCGACAAGACCACGCTCCACCACCTCCAGGTGGCCGCAAGCACCCTCCAGAAGTCCGGCGGCGTGGTGGGGTTCCCCACGGAAACGGTGTACGGCCTCGGGGGATCGGCCCTCGACGATGCGTCGGTCCAGGCCATCTACACCGCCAAGAACCGGCCCGCCGATAATCCGTTGATTGTCCACGTTGCATCTGTCGAACAGCTCGAGCGAAAACTCCTTGCTCCGGGGCAAAAGATTCCCGCCATTTACCACAAGCTCATCGAGAAGTTCTGGCCGGGGCCCCTCACCATTCTTCTTCCCATTCAAGAAGGCAACGGGTTCGTCAGCCCCATCTCCAAGTACGTCACCGCCGGGCAACACACCGTCGGCGTGCGGCTCCCGAGCCACCCTGTTGCACGGGCGCTCATCTCGTTGTCAGACACCCCGTTGGCCGCCCCCTCCGCCAATGCGCTGACACGGCCCAGCCCCACGCTAGCCAGCCACGTGTACCACGACTTGAAGGACCGCATACCGTTCATTGTGGACGGAGGCCCCAGCTCGGTGGGGGTGGAGAGCACCGTGGTGGACGGGCTCGTGGACCCGCCCATGTTGCTTCGGCCGGGAGGAGTGCTGCTTGAGCAACTCAAGGAGGTGGACGGGTGGGCCAACGTGATCAAGGCCAAGAAGACGGCGGGCAAGTTGGAGCAGGTGAAGACCCCGGGCATGAAGTACCGCCACTACTCCCCTACAGCCAGAGTGGTGCTTTTGAATGGGAGTGACGGAGACGACGCGGTGGCGGCGTTTCTCTCGGATAACAAAGACAAGAAGGTGGCGTTTCTTCGAACGAAGTGCTTTGCTCCGGTGGACGGAGTGGTGGACCGCCATTTGGGGTCGACGGGCGCAGAAATCTCCCGCAACCTCTTTGCCATGTTGCGCGAGGTGGATGAGCTTGGGGTGGATGTGATACTAGTGGAGGCAATCGAGGAGGACAACGAGGGGTTGGCGGTGATGAACCGATTGAGCAAGGCGGCGAGTAACTAACCAACGCCTCGGCGAAGAGGTGTTGGCCATGCTGACGAAGAGCACCTCATCAGCACTCCTCCCCACGAAAATACGCCGGCCAGGCTACAGTGTCCGTGAGCCCGCTGGTGAAACGTTCTATCAGCACACTTCTAGACAGTCATGCTGTAGGGTGGCAGGCTTGGCTGTTTGCTACGAGTTCAGCCCCAGGATTCGTGGCTCTTCATCCATGCGTACGACCAGGCCTGCTTGCCTCTTTTTGCGACTCGGAGTCAGGTGGTTGCGTCGACCAAATGTCCGCGCCCGTCGACCAATTCGGGTAGGCTTCGCTGGCGGGCTTCGCTGGCGGCGCGGCCCTTTGCGCTTACATAATAGATAACACGAAAAAATTGATCCAGCTCAAACTCACTTCGTGGCCCCAATGAGTGCCAATCCCTTCGACTTTGACGCGGAGCTCGTGCCGCCCAGATCCAGCACTCCGCTGATCAAGTACTGTCAACAGAGTGTCACGGAAACCGCGTCCGACCTCCAAACCGACATTGCCGTGGGTCTTTCCAACAACCAGGACATTGTCACCCGAAGATCCATCAACGGCATCAACGAGCTCAACGGCGAGGAGGAGGAGAGCTTGTTGATGAAGTTCGTGTCGCTGTTCTACCAGGATCCCTTGATTCTACTCCTTATAGCATCGGCCATCATCAGTTTTTGGATGGGCAATGTCGACGATGCGGTTTCCATCACCCTCGCCATCACCATCGTGGTGACGGTTGGGTTTGTGCAAGAGTATCGGTCCGAGAAGTCGCTCCAGGCGTTGAACAAGTTGGTGCCGGCCGAGGCCAAGTTGACGAGAAACGGCAACACCTCCACCGTGTTGGCGAGCACGTTGGTGCCCGGCGACCTCGTGCACTTCCACCAGGGCGACCGCATCCCCGCGGACGTGCGACTCACCGAGGCGGTCCACTTGTCCATTGACGAGAGTAACTTGACCGGCGAAAACGCTCCTGTGGGAAAGCACACCGACCCCATTGCCAAAAACGGCACCCCCGCGTCGGAGTTGCCCATCAACGAGCGCACGTCGGTGGCGTTCATGGGCACGCTTGTGCGGGACGGCCACGGCCTGGGCATCGTCATTGCCACGGGCTCCAAAACAGAGTTTGGCATGGTGTTTGACATGATGTCCAGCATTGAAAAACCAAAAACTCCCCTCCAGCACGCCATGGACAAACTCGGCAAGGACCTTTCGCTCTTTAGTTTTGTGGTCATTGGGGTCATTTGCTTGTTGGGCATTGCCCAGGGCAGACCGTGGCTCGAGATGTTCCAGATCTCGGTGTCGTTGGCGGTGGCCGCCATTCCCGAAGGTCTCCCCATCATTGTCACCGTGACGCTTGCGCTTGGCGTGTTGCGCATGGCGAAACACAAGGCCATTGTCAAGCGGCTCCCCAGTGTTGAGACCCTCGGCTCCGTCAATGTCATTTGCTCCGATAAGACGGGGACGTTGACGCAAAACCACATGACCGTCACCAAGGTATGGGCCTTCGACTACAAGGGCTCGTTCAACTCGCCGTTCTTGTACGTTGACAAGCTCAACGACTCGTCGTTGCACAAGGAAATGACCCCCAACATCGCCAAGACCTTGGAGGCGGGCAACATCTGTAACAACTGTCGCTACAGCGAGGACAACGAACGATATGTGGGCAACCCGTCGGACATTGCGCTTGTGGAGGTGCTCACGCACTTTGGCCTCGAAGACACCCGCGGCACCAAGGAGCGCATCTACGAGCTCCCGTTCTCGTCGTCCCGCAAGTACATGGCGGTGTCCGTGCACAGCGGCAACATTGCCAAGTGCGAGACTTTCGTGAAAGGAGCCAACGAGCGCGTCATTGACTTGTGCAACCGGTACTACGACGAAAACGGCGCCGTCAAGCCCATCACCGAGGAGCTCCGCCAGGTGGTGCACGCCAAGGCCACCGAGTTGGCGTCCGAGGGCTTGCGGGTGCTTTCGCTCGGCAAAAACACCGACAAGTACTCCAACGAAAAGGGCACCATCCAGGAGCCCCGCGACCTCATCTTCTGCGGGTTGGTGGGGATGAAGGACCCGCCCAGGCCCAACGTGGGCCGCGCCATCTCGCTCCTCATGAAGGGAGGCGTGCACGTCATCATGATCACCGGCGACTCGCCCGTGACCGCGCTCAACATTGCCAAACAAATCGGCATGCCCGTGCTGAGCTCCGACGGCATCATGACGGGCGACCAGCTCGACACCATGTCCGAGGAGCAGATTGCCTCCGCCATCCACAACGTGTCGGTGTTTGCCCGGTCGTCGCCCGAGCACAAGGTCACCATTGTCAAGGCGCTCCAAAGACGCGGCGATGTCGTGGCCATGACGGGAGACGGGGTCAACGACGCGCCCGCCCTCAAGTTGGCCGACATTGGCATTGCCATGGGCAAGAACGGCACCGACGTGGCCAAGGAGGCCGCCGACATGGTGCTCACCGACGACGACTTCTCCACCATCCTCAACGCCATCGAGGAGGGCAAGGGGATCTTCTACAACATCCAGAACTTCATCACGTTCCAGTTGTCCACATCGATTGCCGCGCTCACGCTCATTGCGCTTGCCACGTTCTTTGGGTTGCCCAACCCCCTCAATGCCATGCAGATTCTCTGGATCAACATTCTCATGGACGGCCCCCCGGCGCAGTCGTTGGGCGTGGAGCCCGTCGACCATGAAGTCATGAACAAACCCCCCAGAAAAAGAAACGACAAGATCCTCACCCAGGCGTTGATCAAGCGCGTGCTCCAGAGTGCGCTCATGATCATCATCGGCACCCTCTACATCTTCGTCAAGGAAATGAAGGACAACGAAATCACCGCCCGCGACACCACCATGACCTTCACGTGCTTCGTGATGTTCGACATGTTCAACGCCCTCTCGTGTCGTCACTACAGCAAGTCCATCTTCAGCATCGGGCTCACCAACCTGATGTTCAACTTCGCCGTCGCGGGGTCCATCATCGGGCAGCTATGTGCCATCTACGTGCCCTTCTTCCAGTCCATCTTCCAGACCGAGGCGCTCTACCCTTCTGACTTGTTGCACTTGCTTGTGTTGTGCAGCACGGTGTTTATCGGCGACGAAATCAGAAAGTACTTGCTTAGAAAAAGACAGCATGTGGGCATCGACTATGTTGTATAGACAACTAATAATATAAAAAAAGTGCGGGCTTTGACTTTGCGGCCTTGACTCGTTCGCGCGGGGTGGTTCGGACTTTATGGTATTCAAGTTCACTATCGACACCATCACCGACCGGTGGGTGCCCGCCAACCAGGTGGGGCGGTTGCCTCTGGTGGTGGCCCGCTTCCTTGGAGGCCACAAGCCCACGCCGCGGCACGACTACTGGATCTGGGCCGAGATCCTCATCTCCACCTTCTGCGGCATTGCCCTCCTCGAAGGTGTGTTCAAGAGCAACACGGTGTTTCGCCACCACCACCTGCCCATGATCATTGCCAGTTACGGCGCCGCCGCCATTCTTTGTTTCAATGCCAACCATGTGCCGTTGGCCCAGCCCCGCAACATTTTGGTCGGCAACGTCATTTCGTCAATCATTGGCGTCGGCATCGAGAAGTTGTTTGGCCTCACGTCGGCGGGGCGGTCGCACTACTGGGCCAGTGGCGCCTTGAGTGTGGCGGTGAGCTCTGTGGTGATGACGGTGCTCAATTGCATCCACCCGCCCGCAGGGGCAGCCGCCCTTCTTCCCTCGGTGGACGTCACCATCCGCAGCATGGGCTGGTGGTACGTGCCAGCGCACGTTGTGTCGTCGGTGTTGATGATTGCGGTGTCGTGCATCACGGGGAATATCATACGGACCTACCCCCAGTTCTGGTGGACCCCGAAGAAACCCCAGCCCGAGCCCCCAAAATCGAAAGACCCTACGCCACAACTGCTGTCGGACATTGTGTACGCTGACACCGACTCCGTCACCATTGGCTTGGACCACATCATTGTCCCTAAGGGCTTGGACTTGGACATGGTGGACATCGAGACCCTCGAGGAGATCCGGTCGCGTCTCAAGCCTAAAGAGTCTGTATAAATGCATTATGGCCATTAGTATATGCACTAGGAAATGGCCCGGATATCCTCCAACGTCACCACACCCAGGAACTCCGGATTCTCGAGCCGCTGGTAAATCTTCAACGCCACTTGGTCGGTGGAACACGGCGGCCGCACCAACGTGTTGAGGAACGGCACCGAGCTGCCCACCACTCCCTGCTTGACATTATAGCCAAGCTCCACGAACTGCTTGAGGAGCTTGCGGTTGTTAGCGGACCCCTCCTGCTCGTCGTACATGAACCCCGGACGCATGAGAATCTCCCGAAGGGGCTTGCACGCGAGCTCGAACTCGGCCTCGCGCTTGGTGGTGATGTAGCCCTCGGGGATGAGGGGGATTTGCTGGTCGGCCGAAATGTACACGAAGGTCGGGTCCTTCTTTTGCTGCTGGATGTAGGCGTCCGCCAAGATCACCGCCGAGTCTCTCTGGATCGCCTCGTAGGTGGAGTACTTGTTTTTGGCCATGGGGTTGGGGCCCTTGAGGAAGTTGCCGAGCTTCTGGATGTCATTGAGAAAGTTGAAGTTGGAGTTCACCACCTTTTTGTAGTCGGAGTTTTCAAACAAAATGCCAATTGAGTGCACCACTGCTGTTTTGTCGCCAAGCTTGTCGGCATAGGTGTCTGGGTCGAAGATGTTGGCCCTCTCCCAGTGCACTTTTTGGGCCCATGGGGTGTTTTGGATGTCGGCCGCCGGGTCGCCGGTTCGGGAGAACGAGGTGACTGAGTACCCGAGCTTGACGCCCACCTCACAGATCTTTCGGCCGAGGAAGCCGTTGCCGCCAAAGATGGCAATGGATTTAGACATGATCGCACAAAGCAATTGGAAAAGTCGCAAATTGCCAAAATCCAAGAAAGTTGCACATCGAAATATAACCTACGTCTGAAAACTCCACTTTTCAAAATTGGTATTATCTATGCATGCATTATTGGCCAAACTTCTTTCTAAACATGACAAACTCTTCGTCCTCCACCTCTTCGAGAGATGGGTGTCTGTGCAACGGCTCAAGCACACTGTCCTTTGCCTTGAGCACCTTGACGTCTTTCTCCGACTCGGCGTCGGTGGCGTCGGTCTCGGCGTCGGACTCGACCGACGCGTCCGAGTCATATTCGTGGTCGGACTTCTCCTCGTGCTTTGGCTGCGAGGGCGCCTCTGGTATGGGCTGTGGTCCGGGCTGGGCTTCGACTTGTGACTCTTGTTCAACCTCGGCCGCCTTTTCCTTTGGCTCGGCCTCAACTTCTCTTGCCTCCACTGGCCTCAAGCCAAACAATGGAAGGAACTGCCCGAGCACCTCATTCACAAACTGCTCGTGCTGCTTGGCAACGTCAATGGGCTGGGACTGGAGCCGTAACCTTTGCTGCTTCAACTCCTCCTGTTCTCTTCTGATGGCTTCGGCGGCGGCGGCGGCCTTCTTGGCCCGCAACTCGGCCTCCTTCTGGGCCCGCAACTCGGCAATGCGTCTCTGCTTGAGCTCATTTTCTTTTCTTTCCAACTCTTCGAGTTGACGGGCGGCCGCGAGCTCGGCTTCCCTCTTTGCCTTGGCCTCAGCCTCTTTCTTTGCCTTGAGTTCAGCCTCTTTCTTCGCCTTGAGTTCAGCCTCTTTCTTTGCCTTGAGTTCAGCCTCTCTCTTTGCCTTTACTTCAGCCTCCTTTGCCTTAACTTCAGCCTCCTTTGCCTTAGCTTCAGCCTCCTTTGCCTTAGCTTCAGCTTCCTTTGCCTTTTCAGCCTCCCAGTTTGCTCTCTCCTCGGCCTTGGCCCCGGTGTGGGCCCCGTAACTTGGTGCCAATCCGAGCAACCCCGCCACCAAGCTGTTCAAGTCGTCGTAGCAAACCTTCACCTTCTTGGGAATGTTCAACACCAACACATTTTCATTCTGGAAGTATTCCCAGTCGATGTTTCTCACGTCAATGTCGTTGACATTGAACGGATAAACCTTTCTGAAGTTGTCGACCTTGGACTCAATCACCAAGTTGATGACGTTGGGGTTGGCGACCAAGGGGTTTCTCACCACGCGGACCTCGTACGAGTCAAACGACCCGTATCTCTTGAAAATCTGGATCTGGTAGCCGTCTTCACTTTCAATTTTCTTCACCACCTTGGGCGAGTCTCGGCGTTGTTGTCTCTGCAAGTCAACGTAGTTGACTAAGGATGATATATCATAAGGAGATGCAATGGAAAACATGTTATCTTTGGATGAGTGTTAGTTGTGAATTAGGGAGATGTTCAAGTGCTTTATAGTGGGCCTTCTTTTTCCGTAGACGCATTTGGAAGGTGGCAACCTTCGAGAAGGTTCCAAATTCGCAGCCAAAAAAATCTCGAAGGTTCCGCACCTTCCATTTGTTTCTACAAACCGACAAACCCGTGCACGAGCTGTTGCACCGCGCCGATACTGGCCATGATGATCATCACCGTGCCGAACACACTGAAACTCAACGAGCTCATGGACGCCGCCCGCGGGTCGACGTTGAGAAGGTGCGCGGTGGCGATGGCTCCGCAGTTGATGCCGAGCGACACGCCCCGCGTCAAGTAGTCGTCCGACGGGACGCGGAGCAAGTTGAAGATGCTGTCGCCAACAAGCACGCCGCAGATGCCGCTGAGAATGGTGCACACGGCCATGAGGGACACCGAGCCGCCGAGCGCGGAGATGAGCGGGGTGCCCAACGCCAACGTCACCGAGCGGCCAATGAACCCAATCAGCCGCTCGGGCTCGATGCCGATGGTGTGACAGAAGAGCGGGTAGCAGAAGAACGTGAGGCCCACCAGCACCAAGATAATCGGCATGAGCACCCAGAAGTTGCGCACAAAGTCCTTTCTGTGGGTGAACATCGGGAGCGACAACGACACGATGGAGATGTCCATGAGCGAGCTGAGAATGTCGCCACACCCGGGCCACTGGGGAGCGGCGGTGGGGTTCACTTTGTTGTTGTTGGTTTCTCCCGCGTCAATCAAGGCCCTCCCGCTGAAGAGGTTGAGGTAGGTTTTGCCCGTTTTGTAGTAGCGCAAGTCGTCGAGAAACCCCTTGGGCTTGCCGTGGTGGTAGATGAGACTACCAATAAAGCACACAAACAAAATCTCACCGGTGGAGATGAGGATGGGGTGGGCGAACTTGCGCAGTTGCGGCCAGCGCACGGGGATGAGGAGCGCGACGTAGTACGCCAAGATGGTGAGCCCGAGGTGGTACGGGAGCATCACGTGGATGGACGAGATGTAGTAGAAGGGGAGCGACACACAAAACAACCCGAGGTACAACACCCAGTCGATGTGGTTGGTGACAAAGATGGTGACGCGCTTGGCGTCGTCGGTGAGGTGCTCGAGGTGGTTGGGCTCGGGCTCTTCGGAGACGCTCGATGCCAGCGACTCCGGCAGCGAGATGGCCGCGGGGGTCGACTTGACGTGCTGGAGCCCGTCCCGCATGTACACCTGTTGGGGTTCCGGGAGGTCAATGGGGGTGAAGGGGTTCTCTCTTTGAACCGGAGCGGGCTCGGTGTGCACCGACCGCAAGCTGGAGATATCCACGGTGGTGATGTCGTTCATGGACGTGAACACGTCGCTGGGGCGCCGCACGTCCTTGAGCTCAATGTCGTGCTTGGTGTCCTTGTACACATTGAACGTCAGAAGCAACCACTTTAACGCAACAATGAGGTACACGTTGACGGTGAGGAGAAGAAGGCCGCCCACCACAAACACCCCGGCGATCTTCAAGCACTCGATGAAGGTGATGGGGTCGCTCAAGGGCAACACGATGAACGACGGAATGAAAAACACGTTGATCCACTTGAGCAGGAAGTTCATGCTGGGCTTGGTGATGCGGAGGTAGTTGGTGAACACGAAGGACGCCGCGGCGCCGACGCGGGCCCTGGGCTTGGATGGGTGTTGCGCCCACTCACTGAGCAAGTTCAACCCACACAACACCACCAAGTTGATCAACATGCCAAGCACCGATGCCGGGAACTTGATGTTGGCCACGTCGCTGAGCAACTTGTCGAGGCCATAGAGAATGACAAACAAGATCAACACGCCAATGGGGATGATCAAGTACAGGTGAAGAAGATGGTGCAGCGAGTACCAGAGGCCGTAGCCGATGCCGTGGGCGAGGTCGGCCACCGCGATCGGACGCCACCGCCGCCGCCGCTCGATCTGGTTGTACTCAATGGCTTCACTGGACATGGAGCACCAAAGTGACGTGGATTTCGGAGTACCCCAGAATATGACTCGGCGCTCCCTCGGTCCGAGGCACCGCATCGAGATCGCACCAATAATAAAGCCGTCCAAGGGCGTCCAAGGGCGACCAGGGGCGACCAAGGGGTGACTAAGACCAAAGGCCTACGAAGTATGAGGTGATGCATCGACAGACAGTAACGTGTGGCATTGACGGAGAAACGTCACTGGCTCAAGCCAGTGATGAAGTGGCCACGAGGTGACGCCACCCCGGAGTTTTGCCACGGCACCGACTACATTTACTTGAGATTCAGGGCCATACGGGCCATTGAGCCTACAGCCAGTGATCCAGACGAGATGTCGTTCGGCAGATTACCTGCGACCCTCCTCAATAAATAAACCAGTACGTGACGTGGGTGGAAAGCCTCAAAGCTCTCGACCTAGATCCTCCTACGACCCACTTCGAGACTAATCTGCTCCATTGTCCCGCCGTATCCACCAGACCCACCTCCACGACCGTGCTTACATAAGCAACATCCCAACTCCATGCCCCCGTGCCCAGAGGAACCCCCTGGCACCATACCGGGTCCCCCTCCGGCTTCCCCTCCGGCTTCCATACCCACCAATGTTTATTTTCTCTCAATTCCCCAGAAATCGATAAATTGCAGCCGCGTTTGTGTTTGTGATTTCCATCCTTGACATGCCTTTCTTATTCAACTTGCCCTTGGGCAACTTGAATATGAGTGCGTTGCTTAGCAACGTGATGCCTGTCAACGATAAACCCGCCGCCGTGGATCTGAGCAACGTGTTTACGGGAGCTTTTCTGGAGAAGGTTCCCCACGATGCGAAGCCCAGACCATGGAGGCCTCGAGCGTTCAACGCTTGCCGGACCATGCTGTCGAGTCTGGAGGGAAGCAACGAGGACGAGGATCCTGCCGGGGGGCCGGGTTCTTCCAAGTTGCGTGACCCTTCCGCTCGGACCAGCGGTCCCCAGTCCTTCCGCTGGCTGCTCCTCACGGAGTGGTTTCAGCGCAAGGATCAGCGACCCCTCCACGGGCACGATGCCCGTGGGGTTGGCGATGCACCGGACAACCCGTTTGTGGCCAAGGGCCGGGGTGAACACTTTGCGAGAGGGTTCACTCGAGGCAAGCCCGTGTCCGGTGGCCTCTACCCGGCTGTGGGTTACACTGACTCGCGAGCCGGGCCACCCTGCCTTGAGACGCCGTCGCCGGCGCCAAGGGGCACTCAGCAACCCGCCAAAGTCGACATGGGGGTGTCGACGGCCAAGGTGCAGAGTGTTTTGTGGGACCGTGCTCTGATTATGCCAGACAAGAAAGTCCGTGAGCAGATGTTCTTGCGGAACCTCAGGCAGAGAATTGAGGAGTCAAACGACTCGGGGAAGGAAGAGTTGTTGCGCCAACTTGACGAAAAAGAAGAAGAAGCGGAGGTGACTACGCAGGACGCGGCGCTGCAGGCGGCGCCGCCATCGCCGGTCAAATCCGGCGAACTCAAGTGGGTGTGGACGCCCACCAATGCCTCGTGGTGCCAGCTTCTTGAGCGGGCCAACCGGGACTCTGACGAAAGAGTCCCCGACCACGAGACCAAGGTGGAGTACTTCCTCCGAATCAAGCGCAACGTGGAAAAGACGGACGACCGTCACACGGAACACTTGTTGCAAGTCATTGGGCGGATGCTTGAGAATGCCATCGAGGCAGAGTCATACCAGGACGCGGAGTTTGACCGCTTGGATGTATGGAACAACAAGATCTCGAAGCCGGCGAAGCCGGCGAGAGCTCCGGTGCCAAAGCATCGGGCGCCTCCTCGTCCACGCAAAATCAGTTGCTCCGTAGCTACACAGACGGAGCCTCAAGTGAATGCCAAGGTGGAGGTGAAGGAGCCGAAGCAGCCTCAAGTGATTGCCAAGGTGGAGGTGAAGGAGCCAACGAAGCAGCCTCAGAAGGCCAAGGTGGAGGTGAAGGAGCCGAAGCAGCATCAAGTGACTGCCAAGGTGGAAGTGGAGAAGCCGCCACCAGCGAAGGCCAAATTGGAAGTGGACAAGCCACCACAGTCGTCTGAGCCATCATGTGCAAAGGTGGGATTGGGGCAGTCCCAAGCACCGGCTCAGCGGAAGGAGCCCGTGGTTGAAGACCTGACACTCGACCGCATTGCCATGATGGATGATGGGGACGATAAGAACCAGAGGTTGCGGCAGTACTTCATGACGAAGTTCACGGCGAGAAAACAGCCGGTGCAGCCAGTGCCGTGCCAACGTGAAGCTGATCGACAGCCAGACAAACCGCCTTCGAGTGATCAAGACGTGAAAACAAAGCAATCCCAACCACCGGCTCAGCGGAAGGAGCCCGTGGTTGAGGACTCGACACTCGACCGAATCATCATGATGGACAACAGCAAAGCCCAGGAGCAGCAGTTGGAGCAGTGCTTCATGAAGGCCGTTCGGGCTCGAGAGAAGAAAGTGCCAGAGCCACTGCACCACCTGACCAGTGGATCGAGCAATCGATCTCGGGGTGAACAGTCCAGCAAGACCAGTGCTTCGTGGGCCGATCTCATCGATCGGGCCCTGCGGGAAGAGAAGCCCAAGCACGAGAGCCAGATCGAGTACTTCCAGCGCCTCGAGCGCAATGTCATGCGGTACGACGAGCCCGCCCAGCAGGAGCTGTTGCGCCACATCCGGCGGTACCTCAAGATGGCGTACCGGGAAGCGGAAGTGAACTCCATCGAGCAGCAGGCCAACTACGAGCTCTTGGACGTTTGGGGCGTGAATGCCGCATTGTCGTTGCCGTTGCCAAAGTCGCCAACCACTGGGAGCACGCCTCTCGACATGGGGGTGTCGAGAGAAGTGCATCAACCACCCAGCGCATCGTCGGCCGAACTGAGGTTTTTCAAGAGCAACAAGGCACCCAACCCGACCAAGAGTGTGGAGTCTCGGGGTGTTCCTAAGCGCCGCAGAAGAGAGGTGATGCCGCCATTGTACCAGGCCATTCCAGCTAAACGGCCCACGAGACCGCAAGAGGAGCCTCGCAGCACGGACACCGATAGCCTGGAGACACACAGGAAGATGAGAGCCACCATATTGCGCATCAAGAGCATGTTGCTCGAGCACGCCAGTCCAAGTGGAACCAGGGTGTAAATCCACGACAGTGAACAGCCATGGCGGAGGGGGGGCCCTCGGTCGTGGTGGCTGGAACGGAAGCCAGTCAGAGACACGTTGTGAGCACCTTGGGAAGGAAGGTTGGTAGAGGGACCAACCTAGTACACAGGAGCCGGCCTAATATAAGTTTTGAGTAGAATCGGGAGCGGGTGGACTAGACAAGGAGGTGTTGCGAGGGAAGTACTGTGAGAATTGGTGGGTGGAGGTGTGAGCTGGGTGCAAATAACACAAGCCTCAGGAGAGGAGAACATGACTCAGCCAACGAGCACATGACTCGGCCAGGAGCACATGATTCAGCTGAAGGAGATGAGCTAGTGATGGGCACTCGTCTAAGACATATGCCCGCTGATGTTTGTTGGTCAGGCCTGACCCTAGATCTAACGTTACGTAGTGTGCAAGATGTCTCCTTGTTGTGTCATTGCGAGCCTCTTCCTTGTGTGCCAGACTCTTCGTTGTGAGGTGATGGTCCCATTCGTTGATTGTTGCCTACCAGGTTTGTCGTGTTGTTGAATATAAATATAATGAGTACAACTCATGCAGGCTCCAACGGCCCATGGTCGAGCAGTTGGGAGGTGTGTCTTCTCGTTTGATTACTTCTCCGCAGCCTCAATCAACTCGCGGTGCTCCTCCTTGGCGTATCTCAATCCACAGTACCCACAGGTGGACGCCTTGGGCTGGTCCAAGTTAATAAACACCTTGGGGTGCCCCTGTAATGTGCTGCCTCTGTTTCCGTCACAGACGGCCACGTTACCCTCGTCATGACTCAAGTACCTGATGGGCTCCTTGGCAATCAACTCGATGGCGGCGTATGGTCTGGGCTGTAACTCAAGGTCTCTCTGGACAAATCTGTGGGGATGCTTGGCAATGACGTTCAACCGGGACTCTTGCGATGGTGTCCAAGGTTCGGCGCGGTTGGGTGCTTGTTCGGCAAGAGGGTTTTGTTGCAACTCCTCTCTCGAGAGTCCCGTGGAAGTTCTCTTGGCCACGGGGACGGACGAGTTGAATCTGACCCATGAGCCGGGCCTCACGGCCCGGAGCGCATTGACTTTGAACATGGTGAGAGTGAGAAATCAAAAACTCCCGGCGTGTTATTGGATGAGCGCGCACCCGTGCCTCTTCATTAACGAATTCATTGATTACAAAACAACACACTTCTTCTTCTTCTCCTTCTTCTCCTTGGTTCTCAACGAGGCACGGGTGGCGGCCTCAAACACCTCTCTCACACCGTCGCCGGTTCGGGCAGAACACTCTAGGTAGATCTGGGCGCCGATCTTGGTGGCCACCGCCTGGCCCTCGGACGAGGACACGGGCTGCTGGCCCTGCTTTCTCAACGCCTCGTTGGTTTCGGGGTCGTTTCTCAAGTCCACCTTGAGACCCACCAAGATGATGGGCACGCCCTGGCAGAAATGAAGCACCTCGGAAATCCACTTCTCCAACACGTTTTCCAACGAGTCGGGCGAGTCCACCGAAAAACAAATCAAAATCACGTTGGAGTCGGGGTACGACAAGGGTCTCAATCTGTCGTAGTCTTCCTGGCCGGCGGTATCCCAGAGGGCCAACTCCACCTTTCTTCCGTCAACTTCCACGTCGGCAACGTAGTTTTCAAACACCGTGGGAACGTACACTTCAGGGAACGTGCCCTTGGAAAAGACAATCAACAAACATGTTTTACCACAGGCACCGTCACCAACGATGACCAACTTTCTGCGGATTTCAGCTGGGGCAGGAACCATTGTGTATGCGGGAGATTATATGCAACTGAGGTTAGTACCAGAAATGAATGTGATGGATCGGAATCTCGCCTCATTTCTGTGAGCCAAAATAGACCGGTCGTGATGACAATCGGCATCGTGTCATCAGACGAGCGGCGCCGACACCAAGCTTCAAATCGAGATGGATCATCAAATTGTCGGCTCAGCCTGGCAGCCGCACGACGCCGGCACCAAACCAGCAACGGGTCGTGTGGCGGGCCTAATCGATTCGTGATCTGAAGTTGACGTGGCCTCGACACGACTCGACTCAACTTAACATGACCTCAACGACTCATGACGGGCGGATGGCTCGCCATGGCAAGTGATTGAGGGATGTCACCGCTCGTCAACGCCAGGCGGTGTCAAAGGGCAATCTTTCCATGGATGATTGATCGATCAAATGGGTGGGGTGTATACATACTTCTAGCGGGGAAGGAGGCCGGAACAACAAAAATACTGGTCCTTGGTGAAAAAGATGTAGGAGGTTTTTTTTTGGAAGCCGTCAGGTGGGTGGGGCCAGGGCGCATTTTGTAAACACGAGAATTTCATTGTTCTCTGATTTTGCAGGTTAGCGCCCGCGCCCACCCCTGATTGCGGGTGCAAGGGCGGCAGCAGAATTGAGTCTATATAATGACAGAATACGGCCCGAGTGAAATGGACGAGTGACCAACAGGACTACGAATATCGTCATCAATGATGATGCTTGGGTAGTCTATGTATGCTCAGTCGTGTCCTCGATCTCACTTCCGCTATTTCTCTTCCTCCTCTCCACTTGCTTCGTCCTCGTTCTTTTCTTCATGCTCTCCCTCCTCTATTTGCTTATCCTTTTCCTCATGCTGTGTCTCCTCCTCTTCGTCATCCTTCTCCCCCTGATCCTCCCTCCTTACCTTCCTCGGGGGCAACACCTCGTTGAAGGCCCTCCCCCAGTCCTTCCCGTTCTCAAACCACTTGCAACAAATCTCATACACATGCGACGTCGCCAACACCTGCCGCCCGTTCAACTGGATGTACTTGTCAATGGGAAGCCGCCCCACGCGAAGCCCCAACTCCTTGGCCTTGTTCACGCAGAGAAGCTTGTGTCTGTTCTTGTCCACAATGCCTCCAATGATGTACTTGTGGTCCGGCTCCAACGACTCAAGCACCTCGTCGGTGTCGGCAGTGAGATACACATACTTGTCCCGCTGGTCCTTCTCCTTCGGAAGAAGCTCTTCAAGCGACGCATTTTCCACAAACGTGAAGTTCTGCCACAACTTGTACTGGCTGACGGCCTTGTCGAACCGCTCCTTGAGCTTCCCGTTGAAAGCACTAATCACCAAGTCCACGTCGTACTCACAGTGTCTCTTGGCACTGTAGCACCGAGCAATCTGGTTGCTCATCGACACGATTTCCCGCTCGTTCATGAGGTCGTCGAAGTCACAGTCCATGATGAACTGCACCCCCGTGGGCGTCTGGTGCTCGGGCAACTTGCGGCCCTTGCTGGCGGTGTGGTAGTTGTTGTCGAGAGGAACCAGCTTGTCTCTGAGGCGGCGGCGCTGTCTCATGGCCCGCTTCTTTTCCCGCCGGGCCTCCCGGTACTGTTCCTTGGACTCGTCCCACCGCTTCTGCTTCTGGAGCCGCTTCCACGCGTTTTTCGACATCCCCTCGGGGACCTCCACCTTGACTCGTTTGTGGAGATGCTCTTCGCTCATGGTGCGAAAAAGAATTACATGATCTACCGATTCCCTTTTGGTCATAATCATTAGAGGAAACTCTCGAGCCCGGAACTACCCCCAAACAAGTCAAAGTCCGTCGAGAGAAGCACCTCGGAAAAGTTGGAGTACACCTCCTCCGACATTGCCGGCTCCATCCCCATGGGCGTGGCCACGCCAATGGGTACCGCGTGGCTGGGCGCCGGCACGTTGGCGGCGTTGAGAATGGCGGCAATGCCGTGCTTGTTGTGCGGGTCGGGGCGGCTGGGCTCCGGCGCCGGCGTGTGGAACGCCAGGTGCTGCTCGCTCTTGTTGGCGAGCATCTGGAGCCACATCTGGTCGACGTCGGGTCCGCCCGCTTGCTCGGCCACAAACTGCTTTGGCGTGGAATCGTTGGAGCTGCCGGTGTTGACAAAGGGCAGCGGATAGCTCACGTGGCTCGTGGTGTCGACAAAGTCCGCCTTGGTACACTCATCCTTGTAGTTGAGCAGCAGCGCAATGTCGTCCACCGTCTTGGCCACCACCTGGGTGAGCTCGTGCACCTGGCTGGTGGTGAACTGGAACATCTTGACGTTCTTGGCCGCCAGGTTCTCCTGCATGGCCAAGTAGCAGTTGCGGTCGGTGACGGTGTGGTAGACGTACTCGAGCACCTTGGCCACGCGCCACGCGTAGTAGTACCGCCCGGCAAACCGGTTGCAGAAGCGCGTGCACGCGAGCCCGAGGTCGTACAACGTGTCGGCGAGGGCCGAGTACGCAGCGATGATGCCCCGGTAGTGCGGGTCCGTCAGCACCGAGGGGTCGTCGATGTTCTCAAAGGTGATTTTGGTGAAGAGAATGCGGCAAAACACCGAGATGCACACCTGGTTGGTTTTCTGGATGGCCATGATCACAGTGGGGTTGAGGAGAAGGCCGTCTTTGCTTAACTTGCCGTAGAGAATGTGGTGGTAGAACGGCGCCATGAACTCCTGGATAATGGCAAACATCTTGCGGATGTAGAAGAAGCACAACTCAAAGTTGCCTGCCTTCTCGTAGTGAAGGTAAATATGGTAGTAGATGCTCACGAGGGAGCACCCGCTACAGAGAATGTACCGCACGGCACACACAATGTTGTAGTGGTTGGTGGTGCAGTCTCTGGGCTGCAACACGTCGTTGGTGTCCTTGGCGAGGGAGTCCATGATGGAGAACTCCTGGCGGGTGGTTTTCTCAAAGTTGTTGAGTTTGTGGGTGATTTCATTAATGGGAGTGAACTTCTTGATGTCGAGAATCAGGTCAAGCATCTTGCGGAGGCCCACGCACTTGAGGTAGAAGAAGTACATGCTGTCGGCGACGGCCACCTCCAACGGCTGCAGGCGGGAGTTCTCGTTGCCGGCCTCAAAATATGGAGGAAGGGCGTCGAACTGGCGCGGGTCCACCAGCGGCGGGTTGCCGATATTAAACGACTGGAACGCGTCGGACCGGTAGAGGTAGTGCCAGATCTTGCGCGTGAGGTTGTTGATCTTGGGGTCGGGGAAGTCCTCGGGGAAGAGACTGGGTTCTCGGTTGAGACCAAGCGAGTACGCCATTTGGATCAACACCGCCGACGACACCTGCGAGTCGCCGCCGTCGACGCCGTCGCCGTCCTCGGGGGCAAACTGGCGGTAGATGCGCATGTACAAGCTGGCCTGGAACACCACAAGACTGGTTTTCCGCAGGAGCTGGAAGGTGTCGATGCAGTCCTGGGCCACGTCCACCACGGTGATGTCGACCGGGTTCAGGAGAAGGTACGCGATCTCGGCGGCGTTGGTGAACTTGTCGCCCAGCCACTCGCGCTTGGTGACCCAGTCGTTGACGACGTTGCGGTTGGAGATGACCAGGAGGTACGCGAGCCGGATGACTATGAAGAGAATCGCCACCCGCGCAATGTCCAAGCGAGTCTCGATGCGGACCGAGTCGAACTTGGCGTCGGTGTAATCCGGGGGCCCGAGGATTTTCGAGATATCCTCCCTAAAGTAGCTTTCATCAAGGAACGGCATGAACGGGTACAAGCTGCCAAAGAACCGGTCCACGAGCATCCACACCACCCGGCGCTTCGGGATGATGTACCGGATTTTGTCGAGCACGTTGGTGCCGCCGCCCGACTTGAAGGTGGTCTTTCCAAGCACCAACCCGCTCGAGTTGAATGTGAGGAGGCGGTCCTCCGAGAACAACGCCTTCAACGGCGTCACGTCGTACACGCCGTCGTGCTCGAACGCCGCCTTGTGGAAGTCGCCGTTCTCGCCCGTGGCCCGCTTGAGCATCTGCGCCACGTTCGGCACCTTGATGTTGAACACCGACGTCGAAATGTTGGGGTCCGTCATACGGCAGTCGATGGCCCGCCGGAGCAACCCGATCCACCGGTCCAGCTGCATGAGCGACGTCCACGAAAGCGGGCCGAAGCTGGTGCGCCGCATGTGCGGCTTGATCTGGATGGTGTTGTACCCCTCGTAGAAATTGATTTGCTCGTCCTCTCGGTCCACGGGATTGTACATGAACGGATTGGACTCGGGCAGAAGGTAGTCGCCGTCCATGGGTATTAGCGGCGAGTCGTGCGCTTCCTTATACACGAAATGGGGGTGCCTCGAGTCGTAGATGGCCAGGTCCTTGGCTTGCTGGATGTCCTCGAGCTTCAGCCGCAACCGCTCAATTTCCGCCACGAGCGTGTCCTCCTCGGTGGGGGTCTCCGTCACGGGCTTCTTCTTCTTCTTGGTGGGTCGGCTCTCGTACGCACAGCTGAACCCCAACTTCACCCGCGAACACGACGTGCACGGGATCTTGCGGTCGCACTTGATCTTGCGTCGCTTGCAGTTTGTGCACACAAGCGTGGGCTTGTTGCGCTTGCGCTTGACGGGCTCGCCGTTGATGGGCTCTGCCATGGTGCACCGTAAACCGTGATTTGCGCAATGCCGCGGTTCCGGTCACGTGCGCGTCATATGCACGAGGGGTTCGCTTATCTAGAGGTCATAGCATGAGGATAGCCAGGGCACTGCTTCTATATACAGCAACTGATGAGCGGCAACTGATGAGCAGCAACTGATGAGCGAAGCGAAGAAGTTGCTGGCAAATTTTGAAAGAGTTAGTTTTCGTCAAATGAATACCTTTTCAACTCGTTAGTAGTACAAACGTCGCTTGCCTCTTGTTCCCAACTTTGCTCACCTGTTGTTTGGCGATTCTCTTGATCAGAGCTCTTCGCTCATCAGTCTGAATTTCTCCTCTTAGCAATTCTTCGCTTTGCTCGTGGTGTCGTGTCGGCCACCGATCCCAGCTCATCACTCTGAAAGTTGTTATCAAGCACAACACCTTCGCTTCGCTCATCAGTGGTGCTCAGTCTGGTTGTCATTATCAGGCACAACACCTGCGCATCGCTCATTAGTTGTACTCACTCTGTTCCCAAACACAACGTCTTCGCTTCGCTCATCGGTTGTGCCTTAGTCAATCTTAAACACCTGATCAAAAGGCACATCGCTGAAGATATCAAATTTCGACGTGAGCTCCGCGTTGAACGGCCTTCCCGGGCCCGGCGACTGGTCCGGGGCATACGAAGGGTACCCGGTCTGGGTGAACAACGGCGTGGGCGGATTTGCCGGCGAGTTGCGATGAAAGTCAAAGTCATTGGTGCCAATGTCAAACTTGCTGTCCTGTTTCATGGTGATGATGTTGAGCCAGAGCCGGTCAATCTCCTCGTTGTTGACGTTGTCAAAGCCAAACATATTGTCGATGTTGGACTTGGAGAAGTCAACGTCAATCGACAGCACGGGGGTGTCGGAGGTGCCAAGCAGTTCACCGGTGGTGCTGGAGGCATTGGTGGGGTAACTCATGGGAGGGTACATCTCGGGAAGGGGAGCGGGGGCCTCGGGGTACTTTTCGGGGTTGGCCTTTCTGGGGTCCTCCGACGGGAACAGCGAGAAGAACTCCGACGACGCAAGGTCCGCCTTGCCGAACTTCTTGAGCGTCTTTTCACAGATGGAAATGAGCTCCTCGAGTTGCTTCGAAGTAAGCAAGGGGATCTTCAAGTCGTTCAGCGCCTCGTAGTTCTCCTGGTAGAACTTCACCGACGTGACCGTCTTGAGCAAGAAGGTGTGGCCCTTGGTGATGCGCCAGGCATAGTAGTAGCGGTTGCTGATCTTGGAGATGGCCAGAATCAGCACCTCGGCACACCGCGTGAGGCACGACGAGTACTGGCACAAGAGCCGGAAGTAGTAGCAGTACAGCCTGTCCGCGAGGCGGCGGTTGTCGTGTTCGGGATTCTGGGTCATGTGGTAAATCTGGAAGTTGATCTTGACGAGACTGGCCAAGATGATCTGGTTGGACTTGTGGATGGTCAGCTCGAGCGACGGGTTGATGATCATGTCGCAAACCACCTCGCTGTTGCCGAGAAGATCAAAGTAGTGCGGCATGATGTCTTGCACGGCAATGAGCAACACCTTGCGGCAGTAAAAGTACAGGAGCTCGATGTCCCTGTTCTTGTAGTGGAGAAGAAAGTGGAAGTAGATGGAGATGAAGAACGTCTTCAACAGAAGGTAGAACTTGATTTTGACGTTGCGGTCAAAGGTGATTCTGCTTTCGGACTTTTCCGGCGGCTGGGTGATTTCCTCAAGCAGCCCGAACTTGTCGTGGAGCGTGAGCTCGAACCGCGTGAGCAAGTCACACAACTCCACCATGTTGGTGCGCCCGCCGACATTCAAACACAACGAGAGAATGTCCCGCAACCACCCGTCAATGAAGGCACACAGGAAGTAGTTTTCCGTCACGTGCTTGTCCAACTCGGCATCGCGGAGGTTCTCGTTGCCTGGCTCGTGGAAGGGGAGCCTGGTGTCGTAGTACAGCCGATTGACCGTCATGGGGTTGCCAAAGGTGTACGATAGGAACAAGTCCGAGAGCGTGAGGAAGTGCCAGATCTTGCGCCCGAGGTGGTTTTGCTTGGGGTCGTTGCACGCGTCGGCAAACTTGTCCGGCTCACGGTTGAGGCCAAGGGCGTACGCCATCTGGATGAGCATGGCGCTGAGCACGTGCGAGTCGCCGCCGTCGGCGCCGTCGCCGTCCTCCGGCGCATACGTGTGGTATATGCGCATGTAGAAGGCCAACTGGAGCACGGTGAAGGTGGGCTTGCGCATGAGCTCAAACAGATCAAGACACTCCTGGGCCACGTCGATGGTGTTCATGTTGATGGGGTTCAGAAGAAGGTACTTGATCTTCTGCGCCTCGGGCGAGTTGCTCTCGGACTTGAGGTTGCCGAGGTTGACAGAGGTTTTGTTGGAGAAGAACGAGAGATATGCCAAGCGAAGCACAATGAGAAGGAGCCCGAGAATGGCAAGGTCGAGTTTCTTCTCCACCACAATCTCCGTGATGGGCACCTCCTCGTGGGAAAAGGGCCCGAGGATGCGGGTGACATCACTGGTGAAGGAGTCTTGGTCAATAAACGGAGAGTAAGGGTAAAACCACGTGAAGTACCGGTCCACGAGCAACATCACCGACTTCTTGGTCGGAAGCACCATCTTGATTTTGTCGACGAGCTGGAGCTCGCGGTCAATCTGTCCGTCAAAGAAGGTGAGGCCAAGGGGAAGTGCGGTTTCATTCACCTTGTGGGTCTGGAGCGCCTTTTCCTTCCGAGCATGCAAAATGGCCTTGTAAGGCACCGTCTCCTCGTAGCCCTCGGTCTTGAAGGCCCGCTTCTTGAAGGCCTGTTCTGTGTGGTTGGAGTCGGTGGCCATGATCTTCACCACCTCCAGCTGATCATTGGTTTCATTCTGCGAGAACACGAGCGCCGTGCCCAGCACATTGTCGTCTCGGAGCTTGATGACGTAGTTCCACAAAAGACCGAGCCCCTCGTCTCGCTTCATGAGCGACAGCCATGCGAACGGGCCGTGGTTGATGCGGCGGTTCGGGTCCTTCACATTGATGGACGTATACCCCTCAAAGAAGTTGATGGTGTCGCCGGGGTTGCAGGGATTGAGGCCCACGTACGACTTGGACGATGCCCATGCGCGGGGGAGCTCGTTGCGCTCAAACACCTCCGGCAGCGGCTTGAAATCTCGCGCCAGCGACGCTTGTGACGAGGGGTACTTGGGCGGAGACGGCGCCGGCGGTGACGCCTGGATGGTGCCTTCAATCTGCAGAAGGCGGGTCTTCAACAACTCGAGTTCTCGTTTGCTGATGGTGACGTTTTCGTCGGGACGGGGGTATCCGGTGGGGTTGGCCGCGGGTGCAGGAACCGGTGGCGGTCTGAAGGACGGGATGGGCGGGCTCTTTTGGGGTTGAGTGGGTTGACTGGGCTGGGGTTGAGTTGGAGTGGGCTGCTCTGATTTGGTGTCGAAGGTGATGGGGCGCTTGGCCGACACCACGTACGCCGGCACCGGCGCCAGGCCGTGGGCGTCGCCATTGGGGGCGAGGGTGGTGGAGTACGAGCACGAATCGGTGATTTTGGCCTTGATGCACTGGGTACACGGCTGGCCCTTGTCACAGCGGATCTTCTTGCGCTTGCAATTCTCACACACGAGACTCAGTCGCTTGCGGCGCTTGACGGCGGGCTTGGGTTCCAGCATGGCAAAAGAAAATGGGTGCCAAATGAAAAAAGCGTTTGATGGTCAGCCAAGCTTCGGGTGGATTGATTAGAAATGTCGGCGTTAGTCCCAATCGAGAAGGCGGTGTGTATAGGCGAGGTGCTGCGCGCGCGCCGGGGGGCTGACCAAAAGGGAGAGCGATACGGCAGCGTTGATGCTCACTGTGTTAGTAGGAAGAGTGGGGGTGGCATCAAGCCCAGTGGCAATAGAAAGGTCAAAAAGGGGATTCGCTGGATAACTGAAGAGGGAAAAGTCCAGCTAGCTGTTGGGAAGGTGCTCGAGGTGGTGTTGGCAAAGGCCAAGGGTTTGGCCAGTGTAGTCACGGGGTCAAAGGACGGAAGCCCTGGCAAGTTGTTGGTGATAAGATACCACAAAGCATGTATCTCGACCGAGGACAGAGGCGGTAAAAGCTCGGCGCTTTGAGTGATAGGAAGTTGGAGGACTGGATCAATGAGGCCGCTGACATAGGCACCCCTTGGTGATGGGGGGCCTTGCATAGCACACCAGCTGGCTGATGAGACCGACTGCTGAGCCCATGGGCAGTGACCAACAGCTGGTTAGTTTTGCTGTGGGGCTTTGGATAGCTGGCTTACGCTCGTGAGCAACATCCAGTGACATGCACCAAATTAGCTGCCACACTGATGTCTGAGCCTAATGAAGCGGCAGTGTTTGCTCTGCCGGGGCAACCCCGGAACAATTAAAGCTGGGCACCGATTACAATAGGATAAGGTGGGTGTATGGGCAGCCTGATGGGCCGTTACAATCCCATGTGTTCACCGTGGCAGGTTCTGAGTGCTGCCTGATTGGGTGAGTGGCCTCGACCTGCGGTTAGCCAGTGGCTTAGACTTTGCACCTAGTCGACTAGTTCTGTGCTCGCTGGTTATGAAAGCAGGCAGACGGTGACAGCTCCCTGTCTAGCGGCCCAATGGTGTACTAGGCACCAGGAGCATGCTTGACAGGCCCATCTAGGCCAGCCCATGCCTGCTGTAGAGTTTGGCACCAGAGGCAAAGACAACCCTCCAAAAAAACAGGCATTAGCCAGGTGCACTAAGCTCACGGTGTGCGGTGCAACACCAGGGGCTGGTGTCAAGGTGGTGTTTGACGACCTTACGCACCTGTGACACTAAGGTAAGTGTAGCTTACATGGGGATGCTGATACGTACCTGGGCATTCATATCTCCCGCTTATTGTGCTTAGTATCCTCCCCGTCAGGATATGGCTTTGACCGCTACAAGTGCTTGAGACTGTCGTTTGACCATCCCACATGTGTCACTGGTCTGGTTAAAACTTGATCACAAACATACCTTTGTCGTTCTTGCTTGGAATCTCATGGCCTGCTGGTGGGTTGCAAAGACCACTCCAGTGACCTTGTCTTCATTGACCTCACCTCTTTCCCTCCACTCTCCACTGCTACACTTCTCCCTGCTTCCCACCAAACTGCCTCCACCAGCTCAAACCCCTGGCTACCGATTTTTAGGCCCTCGAGGCTTGAGCACTTGGTGAAGGCCGCTGGCTTTTCTCCTTGCTTCTGAAGAACCAACACCGCCACCTTTTTGTGTCTCCTCCTTGCTCCCTGATGCCCGACGTCTAGGCCCTCGGGTTACAACGCGCAGATCTGGACACGGTGCACTGGTGGTGACTCCTCTGGGCACCCGATCCTCAGGCCACCTTTTTGTCTCCTCCTTGCTCCTGCCCCTAGCTACCTCGCGGCCTTCGGGGCTCCAACGCTTGGATCTGGACGGCGCACTGAAGTTCGACGTACCCATGCCAAGCCTCCAACAAGCTTAACCCGGTTGCTTTATTAGGCCCTCGGCTTCAACTCGTAGATGGAGACTGGCATTTTGCCTCGCCACCCCCAGCCAATGTTTTGAAAGCGTCCAATTGCCACTCCCCACCAATGCTAAAACCGCCAGTCTTAGGTAACACCAACACCCGGAAGGGCCACGACTGCGAAGCCACATGTAATGGAGCGGGAGGCGGTAACTCGGGGGCCAGTGGAACCAGCTGGTGGTGCTCTGCGGCACACCCCCCAGGGAGTCCTCGCGGTGCTTCACTCCACCATGGCTTGCAGAGCCGCAGTCGCAACGGTCTTGCGCAGGTATGGTGGTATCTGCCTTGGGCAGCACGGGGTGGAAGGGGCACTTGTGCTTCAATAGTGTGGTGGCCGAGACAGTCATGTACGGGACACTTCCAGCGAAGGGGAGGGGAAGCAATGCCTTGTGGAATACCATGGGAGTCTTTGCATCCCAGACTCTTCACCGGTCTCTTTGTGCTGGAGCAACAGGTAATTGTGTCCGCAACCCCACAGTGTTTACCTTTTTTTGCAACCCGCGAGATGCCAGGTAGCAGCGCGCCCGTACCTCCGCTTGCGTGCTACTTGGTCTACCTAATGTACATTTAGTTTTGGCTCGATGGCCGTCACTCGCCATCCTCTAGCAAAGGACTCGTTTCGCTCACCACCTTGTCGTAGGTTGAGTCGTTCCCCTCGTTGTAGAGGAAAAACTGCACAAAGATGGTGAAGTCAAGGGCCAAGGTGCCGAGGGACCCCGCCAACCACGACGAGTTGACCCAGATGTAGTACCACGAGGTGTCGATGGCCAAGATGGACACCACGTACGTCAAGTTGCCCAAGCATGCAAAGAGAAAGAACATAAAGGAGATGCCGTCGCACGACTTGCGCTTGTAGTTGAGCAAGATCTGGGGCACGCGGGACCCGAGGTACAACGCGGCACACAACCAGCCAAAGAACTGCGCCAAGGGGTCGTACACCAAGTCGGGCGTGTCGTCGGCGGGCTCGTCTCTGATGTAGCTGATGTACCAGCCGGCCAAGCCAGCGCTGATGACAAGGAACACCATGAGGAACTTGTAGAGAGCGCTCATGAGGGGGCTCAAGGTGGCTGACTCTCGGAGCGTCTCGGGATCGTCTTGCGGCCTCGACAACACCGTTTCAAGCACATCCTCGTTCATGGGGTTGGCGGGGGACAAGTGGATGAGGTCGGCATTCTCGCCGTCGCCGTACACCAAGCACTGCCACAAGAGCACCACGTCGGCAAGGGTGTAATAAATAGCAAGGATGATCATGGTGGGGAGCACGCCCTGGAGAATGGACCCGAGCACATTGAAGACGTCTCCGGCCAACCACAAGATGATGAACATGAGGGAAAGGCCCTCGCTCGACTTGCGGCGGAAATTCTCGTAGATTTGCGGCGCAAACACAATGATCCAGCACGCGAGCGAGATGGACCCGGTGATGCCACTGACCACCTGGGCGTCGATGATGATGGGAGGAGGAGGCATGAAAATTCTCCGCACCGCGCGGCCTGATGACTCAGTCCGCAGGGCGCCGGAAGAAGCTGACTAAGCGTGGACCCTGTGCTTATGTAAGGCCAGTGGGCCTTTCACCAGCCCACGCATGCTCGAAGAAGGATACGACAATTAGTTCAATTATTACAGGGAGTAGACGAATGACGTGTCAGCAACATCCACCAGTGCCAAACAAGTGAAAGTCAGGTAGCTTTCTGTGCACTGAACCGTATGTAAGATATAAATGTTGAAATATGGGTGTTCATGATTACGTGTTTATGCTATACAATCTCTGGCTCTGACAGCTTGTCAGCGATATCGCTTTGTTCATGCACTAGGTGGTAGGCTAACCCCGTTAGTAAGCCGCTGGAATGGGCCCACGAGAGCCGGTCTCTCGTGAACTGGACAAGGTGGGCGTTGAACGACCCGTGGTCACCAGCCACAACGAATGCCACGGACGGCTGAGGAGACACGAGCCCCGAGTCGAACCTCGAGCAAACGGATAACCACTGGCACGCAAGGGCCACTTTGGCTTTGTGTTCACGTGCACATGAACCGCCAGCCCCAAGCCGCCAGCACATGCCAGATTGACGACGGAGTTGAGGGAAGCTTGCAAGCCCACGCTGCCCCAGTGTGACGACCCGCTGGCGCCGGCACTTCTTGTTGTGGTGACCACGGCCCGTTCACTTGTCTGCCCATGCTTGGGTGTCCTGGAGGGACCAGGAATCACTAGGTGGCGGCGCTGCCCCGCCTGTCCCACCCGTTACTAAGTATGTGAACATACATAAAAGAAGGTCTGCAAAAGAGGAAGCGATTGTGCAAACACAAATGAGCGCAGCGGTTTTGCACCCACCCAAAGTTCTGATTACGTAAGCGTTGAAACACGAAGCGCCGACTTGGCTGCGAAACAAGCCGGACGACAGCTAAAGCACCAATCGTCGCTCCACGACCGCCCGTGAAAACACTTCATACGTGATGGCATTTTGTACCCGAAATCAGTGGCTCCATGCGTGCAGAGACGACGTGCACGTCCCGACACTGCCACGAATCCTCTGCCATCTTGCGATTGCTTCTCTCCTATAAAGAGCTCCTGGTGAGGAGAGACGACTCCTCGTCGTACAACCTCGAGAACACGTCTTTGAAAAACCGCGCCGCCACCGCCCGCTTGAGCTTGAGGGTCGGGGTCACCACGTCGCGGTCGAGGCGCAACGGGTTGATTTCAATGTGGATGTTGTGAAGGCGCTCGATGCCGTTGAGGTGAGCCCGCGTGGTGGTGTTGATGGCGTGGAGGAACCGCCGTTTGTTGGGGAGCTGGTTGATTTCCTCCACCATTTCCTCGGGAGAAAGCTGGGAGGGCTTCTTCTTCAAAAAGGTGCACCCCGCTTCGTGGGTGATGCCCACCACCCCCACCAACCAGGCCCGCAACGAGTCGCCGTGCACGTAGAGCTGCTGGATCACCGGGTTGAGCGAGAGGTAGACGTTCTCCACCTTTTCCGGCGAGATGTACTCGCCCTGCTGGAGCTTGAAGAAGTTCTTGACGCGGTCGATGATGTAGATGCGGCCGGTGACGGGGTCGATGCGGGAAATGTCCCCCGTGGCGAACCAGCCGGTGGCCGTGTCATACACCTTTTTCGTTTCTGCGTCGTTCTTGAAGTACCCGGCAAAGATCTCGGCGCCGCGGATGAGGAGCTCGCCCTCGTGGTTCTCCACAAGGTAGCCCATCTCGGGGCGGCTGACGAGCTTGACCTCGCACGAAATGCCCGTGGGGCCGCAACTGCCCGGGATGTGTTCGTAGTCGGGGCTTCGTGTATATGCGCCGGTGCTTTCCGTCAACCCGTACAACTGGCTCACGCCAATGTTCAACGCGGCCTTCAAGTACTTGAGGGTGTTTGGGTTCACGGGCGCGGACGCCGTCTGCGTCCACACCAAGTTGTCAAAACCAAACATTTTCCGGAGGTGGTGGTAGGGCCCGTAGGTGTCGAGGGCGTCGCTCTTGCCGTCGGCGCCGTCGGCCGCCGCCTGCGCCGACATTTTGTTTGCAATCACCTCTTGGAGTATCACCCGCTCGTTCGATTCAGCAAGGTGGCTCTTGACGGCGGACTCGAACTTGGTGAGGAGCCGGGGCACGATGCTAAAGTAGTGCGGCTTGAATACCCGACAGTCCTCCACCAAGCTGGCGAAGGCATCCTGCTTCTCGCCAAACGAGAGGTGGGGAAACCCGAGGTGGTAGCCGGTGCTGATGGCGAAGGCCAGGGTGCCCCGCTCGAAAATATGGGTGAGGGGCAAGTAGATGAGCGCCCGGCCGTCGGGCACCTGGCGCTTGGTCGACACAAAGAACGCCACCGCCAGCGCGATGTTGCGGTGGGTGAGCTTGGCGCCCTTGGGGTTGGCGCCCGTGGTGCCCAGCGTGAACGAGATGGTGTAGAGGGTGTTTGGCGAAGGCGGGATCTCCCGCATGCGGGCACTGGCCCCGAGCACCTCCACCTGGTGGATGTCGAGCACCTGGACGCCGAGCCGTTTGCCGCGGGCCACCACCGCTTGGTCCACGAACCGCATGGGGTCCATGCTGACAATGAGCACCAAATTGGCAAGACGGGGCTTCATGTCGAGAAGCGCCTCGATCTTGTCGTGAGAACACACCACCACAGGCAGCTCGGTGGTTTCGAGAATGTACTGGGTGACGCCGTCGCCGAGCGTGTCGTACAACGCGGTGTTGGTGATGGAGTACGCCGAGCACGCAAGGTCCGTGAGCATCCACTCGACGCGGTTGGCGGAGAAGATGCTCAAGATGAAGGAATGCCTCCCAGAATTGAAGGTTGGGGCACTGCTCTCGTGTCGCAAAATTTTTTGGTGGCTTTCAAGCAGCCGGTCGAGTCGGGACGCCTGGAGCGCCCGCAAGAGCCCCGAGCCGAGATTGCGTTTGCGCTGGTTCACCTCCGCGTACGTCAAGCTGTGGTAGCAGTTTTTCGACTTGTTTGACCGGTAGTCGTAGGGCCGGTGCCCCAAGCACGGCCGGTGGGCAAACAGCCTGGCCGCGTGGTTGAAGAGCTTGGCGTGGGTGTCGAGGTCCCGGTGGAGGCAGGTGACCAACTCGGGGAAGGCCTTGTTTCTGTATACGGGCAGCTCGTGGGGTCGCTCCGGCGGCGCCGCCACCACGCCGTCCCACACCTCGGGGCCGTAGGGAAACTCCTCAAGAATCTCCGGCAAAGACTTGTTCTCTGTCACTAGCAGCCGGGGCTCAAGTTCAAACATGGAGAAGCGGCGGATTTCCCGCCCTATATACCCCGCGAAGTGGGGAACCGGATATCCGGACTTGGGGGACTATCTCCTCCTGCGCTCAAGACACTTGTTGATGTGCTGGGCAAAGCGGCCGCCGGCGATCTTGCGCCCACAGTTGTCACACTGGAAGTAGCGGGACGTTTCCGACGTTTTGAGTTTGGTTTTGTCCTGGCCGTAGATGTCCTTGGAGTTGATGTGCGGGTTGGAGACGGTGGACACGGGCCCCTTGGTGTCGACGGTGTCCTGGAGGAGGCGGTGGCGCGCGAGGTCGCTGAGGGTCTGTTGTTTGATGAGGACGGTGATCATGTCGTGGAACAACAGTTCCGCCTAAGTTAGTTTGACCAAGCGGCAGCTGAGCTGCCGCTTAGCCGTGATGTCTAAGCACGCAAGCACCATACGGAGGCATCATGGGGCACCTTCGTGGGGACTCGCCTGTTTCACATACCAATTCGGTCTGGGTGATGGACATAATCGCACATTGCGAACGCATCGCACCATGGACCACGACGACGACGCCGACATTGCCGACTGGAAGGCATTCAACAAATCGGTGCTTGGCGAGGCGCTTCCCAAACGAGGCGACAAGGACTTTGACATTGACGGCACCGGCGTGCAGCGGACGCTTCTTGAGGAAAGCAGACACGAGATGTACACTGCCTTGAGTGGGGTCCGCGGCCACCATTTGCGCCATGCCGTGGGCGCCGTGTGGCTCGGAGACCGGGCGTTGGTGCCGAGGGCCAGGGGCAGTTTCTTCCGGGACATGGGCACGGCGGCCAATGTGTTTCCGGGGTACCAGAGCGTGTGGCTCGATGCGTACGAGGTGGTGTATTTGGCTGAAAGGGGGTCGATCACGGTTCACTTGGGCGGCGATGGGTGGTTGAATGCCCAGGGGGAGAGTCCCAACGTGGAGGCTCTTCCCCAGTTGAGCATCAGCCATTTGTACCTGTTGGCGCTACACCAGCCCGACGCCGTTGACCGGTACCAGGTGTTTGCCTATCTACGGCGTCTCGGGTACATCGTGGCCCCTTATCGTCTATTACACCCGAGAACCAAGGATTCTGCCGTACGGTCCATGCTCCAAAGCCTTCGCCCATTGAAAAAGATGCTCGAGGCTTTTCGGAGTCTTTTTGCATACATTGGACTCGTGGGCAGGCCGCTTCTCCACGCGCTCCATTACTCCACCACCCACTACTTCTCATACACCTCCTTGTTCCACCTGCTCCAGGTGGAGGTGCCTCCAATTACCACCAAGTCCCTGCGGGCAAGCCTCACCTTCAATGTGTGGAAGCCCGTGGCCAACTTCTCGAAAAAGAACCCGCCGCCGCCAGACTTCCACGTGTATGTGGCCAACACCGCGCAGCCCATGCCGACTCTCGGTGACATCAACACCTTGGTTGGTGGACTCAACCGGCCGCCGCAAAAAAACACCACAAAGGTGGCCACCTCCAACAAGCTCGGGCCCACCAAGCGGGAGCTCCGGGCCCGGCGCCAGCAGCACCGCCACAGCAAACTCGACCCGGCCGTCCAGGCCCGCAACACCTACCTCAAACTCCGAGACTCGCACCTCCGCTCCTCACAGGACTCGTTTGTGCTAGCGGCCGTCAGCAGCGGCATCATCAACTTCACCAGTGTCGGTTTGTCGGACTTCCGCCTCCATAACCAGCCCGAGTTGGACGACATCTACCGGCGCAATCATGGTCTCGTGTGGATGGAGTCTATATAAGCTGCCTCGTAAGCTGCCTCGTGTGGATCTATAAGCTCGGTGGATCTATGTAAGCTCGGTGGATCTATATAAGCTGCCTCGTGCTGCGGAGCCACTGGTCCAGCTGGCGGGTCAACGAGATCACCAGGGTGAAGTCGCGGAAGTGGCGGATCGACGTCGCCAACGTGGTTGGGATCACGTCGTCCTTGTTGGCGTGGCTGATGTACCAGTTGATCAACGTCACGATCCACTCGTCCACTGCCTTGGGGTTGATGCGGTACCGCACGCCCAAGTACCGGTCAAAGTGGTGGGCGAGCGCCTTGATCACCGCGGCGTCGTCGTCAAAGTCGGTGCGCTTGTCTCCCACCGCCACTTTGTAGTGGCCGTACGACCCGAACCGACAGTGGAGGTCGCTGGACGCCGCCACCACCGCCTTGACAATGTCAATGTCCAGCTCCTCGGGGTTGTCGTTGTCGTTGAGGAGAAAGTTGAGGATGAGCTCGCGGTTCTGCAACTTGTCAATGAGATGCAACTTCTTCTTGATCATGATGCGGAACACCGCCGCGCCCTCGAGCGCCTGGCCGTACATGAGGGCGCGGACCATGTCGGGATCCACCTGCACCTGGAGTCGTCCAAACACCGACTCGATGGTGCTGCGGTCGTTGAGGATGAAGGGAAGAATGTTGAGCTCGTTGCCGTTGTTGGCGAGCGGCGCGTCCAACACGAGCGGGTTGACGGTTTCGTACGGCCGGTAGTTCGGCACAGCAATGTGGGGAATGCCCAACTTCACCTTGTTGGCGTAGTTGGAATATCGGTGCTTGACAATCTGCTTGCTCATGTTGCGGAGGTCTTTCCTGATGCGGCGGTAGCACTGGGCATCCTGTTCAATGAACAAGTGCGCCAAGCTCTGGTATATGTTGAGCGTCGGCTGCTTGAGCGGGGAGTCGTACCTCATGAGCAGACTCTTGAATTGTTCAATGTACAGATGATAGAGCGGCATCACCGCCTGGGGGTAGGGGTCGTAGAACTCGGCGTTGCGCTGGATGAGCTGCTTGTCGTTGAGGATTCGGATGACATTGTACCCAAAGATCTCCTGGCCAAGGAGGGTCGCGAAGCGGTTCTGGTACCGCTCCGCCTCCGACTGCGAAATGGGCCGCGTGATGTCGTGGTACACGCGCTTCGGCTTGACGTGGTTGTCTTCGGCCTCTTCAAGAATGTAGAGAATCTTTTGCATGGTGGAGAAGTTGGTCAGATTCAAGGCGTCAAAGGAATCGGAGAAGTCGACCTTGGGCACGTCGTCGGTGGTATTCGAACCACCCTCAGTACTAGTGGGCCGCCTGGTGGGTCGCTCGGCTTTGCTTTTGCTGTACTGTCGCCGGAGCATGCTCCCCATGGACCGTGGACATCGGCACAAGGTCTTCATGGCGCGAACTGACTGGTGCATGGGTCTAAAACTCTTGCCGGCCCCACATTTTGCTCTTTCACACTCCAGGCTTGGCCACGGTCTCTGCCTCAGCACCTGCCTCGCCAGCCGCCTTGGGCTGGGGGGTGGCCTTCGACTTTTTCTTCCTGTTTGTTTTTGGCTTGGACGCGGGGGTCTCACCCTCGTCCGTCTTTACCTTCTTGGATTTGCCCTTGCTCTTGGCGGCGGTGGTGCTGGGCGTGTCTGGTGCTTGAGTGGGGGGCTCGCTGGTGGTCTCGGGCTTTGCCTTCTTTTTGTTCTTCTTCTTCTTCGACTTTTGGATGGTCTCAGCACCTGGGCTTTCCCCGTTCACACGCTTGTCCTTCTTGTCGGGCTTACTCTTCTTTATCTTTTCGTCTGTTTCGTTGGTCTTTTCGTTTGTCTCGTTGGTCTTTTCGTTTGTTTCGTTGGTCTTTTCGTCTGTTCCGTCTGTCTTTTCATTTGTCTTTCCCTCCCTCTTTTTCTCCTCCTTCTTCCTCGCCCTCCGTCCCTTCTTTTTGACATTATCCAGATCCTTGGTCTCCACGGTGGATTCCTCCCCTTTTCCACTGGCCTCCTTGGGTCGTGTCTTCTTTTTGTCAGACCCCGCCTTCTCTCCTCCCCCCCTCTTGGCCTGTTTCTTCTTCTTCTTCTTCTTCGAACTCTCTTCACTCACCTCCGCCACCTCCCTCGCCTTGGCCAACGCCTTGATCTTCTTCTTGATCTTGGCTGCGTGAGGACTCTTCTTCTTGCAAAAGGCAAGCTCCAACCTCAAGTCCACCTCACTCTCGTTCCCCTCTTCCTCATCCTGCATCATCTCCAAAATGCTCGATAACGACTCGTTGAGGGTGTCCTTGAGGTCCACCTGCTGGGGCATTTGCAAAAACAGTGATGCAATAATTTGAGGCCGTGTCGCCTCCCCTGAGCTCAGCAAAACGAACGGTTTGCTCTTCACCCGCTCCTGGAACTCGGCCGCTTCTGCTCCACTCTCAAACTGCACGTACGCCCTCGAGGGAGTCCCCTTCTCGAACCGCTGCGTCGGCACACGGCCCTGGACATAGTAAATATCTGTTGCCCAGTTCCCCAAGGCAGCCACCTGCCGGCAAAACTCCTCCTCGTCTAATTGCAGCGGCAAGAGTCGAACCGCCAATTTCACCGGCCCAGAAGTGTTGGACATGAGATCGCGATTCGCATTATGGACTTCATCTCCCACTTGGCCAGCGCCACCCAGTTGCCGCCGCCGGCGCAGGCCGAGGCGCTAGCCCGGCTTCTCTCGGTGAACCCGCAGGTGAACTCGTTCATGGTCAAATTGAACAGCCAGAATTCCCTTTCAGACAAACAACTCGATGAGGTGGTGGACGGCGCCGCCCTCTATGCGGGCGACTGGCCCGCCTTCAACGAGGTGGCCATTCTGTTCATCAGGCTCAGCCAGCGGCTCAACGCGTACCTGCTCTTGGAGTCGTTTGACCTTTTTAGCTCGTTCCTCAACGACTTGTCCATTGCCTTCAACAACAACCAGCGCGGCTACCTTCTTGTCCCCCTTGTCAAGGACACCGTCGACTTTGTGTTGCCTCTCGCCACCAAGCTCGACTACCATCTCTACTACAAGGAAAACTGCACCAAGCCCCGGCTCACGTACATTGCGGCGCTCGTGCTCAAGATGTTCAACAACATCCGGTCGCAGCTCGGCGCCGGCGACCACATCGAGGCAATGAAAAAGTCCATCATCTTGTTCATGGGCGTGCGGCTCTGCTCCATCTACTTCAAGATCAACAACCCGCTTCTATGCCGCAACATCTTCTCCAACATGAGCAACGCCCAGTTGCTGTTTGACAAGTATCCCCTCAACCAGCAGCTACACTACCGGTACTACTTGGCGAGATTCTATCTCATCAAGAACCAGTTTGTCGACGCCTACCTCCATCTCACGTGGTGCCTCGAGGTGTGTCCAACAACGAAAGACAACCGCAACGTCACGCGGATCCTCGAGCTCCTCATCCCCACGGGCATTCTTCTCGGGAAGATCCCCAACTTGGCGGCGTTTGCCGCCACCTTCTACTCGACCACGCCCCACTTCCTCGAAATTTATGCCCGGCTCACAAGGGCCATCACCTCCGGCAACCTCGGCGGGTTCCACGCCGCGCTCAACGAGCCCGCCACGTCCGCGTACCTCCGCTCGGTGTCCATGTACGTTTCCCTCTCCTCCAAGGGCAACGTGCTCGTTCTTCGCAACCTCCTCAAACGGGTGTGGGTCCTCGGCGGCAAAAGCAACAAGCTCGACTTTGACACGGCCCGGCGGGCCCTTGGCCTCAGTCTCGGCTCCTCGGGGGTGTTTGCGCATGCAGGCGACGACACCGTGGAAAACGTGTTTGTTTCGCTCATTGACCAGAACCTCATCCGCGGCAAGCTCTTCCCCCGGCTCCGGTGTGTGTCGCTCAGCAAAACCAACGTGTTCCCGCCGGTGGCCCAGATCAACTTCCTCAAGCACGGCTACGGCGGAGAACATGTGCTAAGCTCCTCCGACAAATGGATGCAATAGACCGGAGGCGCATCTCCGAGGCGTTGCGCTCCCGCAGCCCCGAAGCGCCAACTGGCCGAGTGTGAGGCATTTGGAACCCTTTCCTGCACACAGACGCACTGCGCTTCCAGGCCCTCTCCACACTTTTCTGGTCATGTTGCAACTCTCGGGGGAATAAAGCAACGCCTTTTGCTTTCAAATTCCTACACCAAAATGTCACTTATGGATCTTCCTTATAACGTGCTCGACACCATCGTGCTCTTCACCGACGACTGGCGGGGCCTCAGCTGCGTCAATCGGTACTTCCGCTACCGCGTAAACCAGCGCATCTACAAGCAACTCATGGTGGTGGACTCCCCGGTGGAGTGCAAGGACCACACAATTATCCCAGTCGAACGACTCCCCCAATTTGCAAGATGCCTCAATGCCTTCACGTTCCAGTTCATTGACAAGGTGGTGATCCACCTGCAGTCCGAGATTAACGCCTACGACTACTCGGTGTTGTATGACACCTTCTCCAAGTTCTGGACGTGGAACCCGCACCACCTCAAGGTGTTCAACTTTGACATTGGCAACCTCCGCGCGTTCCAGTCCTTCAACCACTATCTTAATGCCCTGTCAATGCAGTACATTGAGAACGAGGACGAGGACTGTTGCGAGTTGATGCAGCGCAACTACAAGGTCAACAACCTCCGCAACTGGATTGTGTTTGACGTGCACGAGTTGTCGCTCCTTCCCTACAATCCCAACTTGGAGGAGCTCGACGTGTGCTTTGACCGTCCCCTCTACACCATCACCACCCGCCCACTCGACCAGATTGTCACCAAAGCGCTCTATCACAATCTCGAGGGCCTCCACAGCCTCTACCTCAACTCGCCCACGTCCATCGCCACCATGAACGCCCTTTACGAAATCCGCCCCTTCCGCCTCGCCCGCCTCTCGAAACTCTCGCTCACGTCGTCGCACAGCTTCCGCCACGCGGGCCTCCAGTTCGCCGACGTGGCCCGCTTCATCGACTTTAATCGCCTCCAGCAGCTCGAGCTCAAAATCAACTGCACCCACTCGCACTGCCTGGGGTGCATTCCCCAGTTCTTCCACGACTGGTACACCCACAACCACACCCACGGCCACACCATCCGCCTCGACAAGTTGGCCATCATCAACTACAAGTCCCACAACACCTCGGAAAACCTTCTTCAGTTCAACACCCTCATTGAAAACTTCGTGTTCAACGACAACTTGCACGGGTTGCGGGAGCTCATCATCAATGTCAACGACTTCACCCGCTTGGACACCCGCCAGGTGCCCCCCTCCAACATCACCCAGGTGTTTGGGCGCATGCACCTTCTCCCCAACCTCCAAAAGCTCGTCATGCCCGACTTTTTCTACAAGTGGTTGCGGGACCTCCCGCGGCTTCTTGACGCGCCGCCCGGCCACTTTGACCTCTTGGTGAATCGGTGCCAGTGTGGCTCGTGCTCCGCCACCCGCCACAAGTTCCGCGAGCTTGCGAGGGAGGGCCACCTGGCGAGCAACTTCCGCCTCACCTACACCGGCACCGATGGCGAGTGCGCCCACCTCAATCGCGACGACAAGGCCAACGTGCAGTTTCTTGGGTTTGTTGTTGCCCGCCTCAAGCACGAGTTTGTCATTGCCGACCAGAACCTCTTTTCCGTCAACTCGCTCCTCAACTCTCACGACAAGCCGCTCGTCAAGGACCACCGGCTCGTGGAGTACAATCGCATGTTCATCCACCTGGCGCTCCACCGGGTGGTGAACCTCATGGCCGGCGCCATGCCCGAACTCACGTCAGTCAACCTTGGTGGCATCCTCATTTCCCTCGAGGCCGGCCGCCTCATCTATCCATAGAATGGTTATTTAGCTACTAATGAATTTCGCATCCGAGCAATTCCCGATTCGGTATGATCACACATGTCCCCAAAAACCGACAGCAGCGGCTCGCCGACTTCAACGCCGAGCTCGTGCACGCCGGCATCATTGGCATGCTCCGCGGCCTGTTGATCGGGCTCGTGCTGGGCTACTACTTCATGTGGAAATACAACCGGGGGCCCAACGTCAAGTTCTTCAGTACCCCCTACAAGATGTTGTACTTGGTTTCGTGGAACGTGGTGGGGATCATGTTCACCACCGACGTGGCCCGCATGCGATTGAGTCGCCAGGTGGCCCTCGAGGAGGATATTCGGAGGAACTTGCAGTTTGAGGAGGATCTCAGGGAGTTGGAGAAAAATCGGGAAAGGAGAAGGTGAAGGGAAGGTGACCAATAGAGAATCCCCTAAGCCCCGAATGCTATGGTAGATACGATAACGATTGATGATAAATAATCCTTTTGCAAGGGGTGTCCTCACAAGCCCGCTTAAAGATTGTCGGGGCCCTCATACGTAGAAAGCCTCCTCGTGGTACTTCAAGCCGTTTTCATTCGCCCACATCCTCACCTTATTCACAAGACCCTGGGGCCCCGCCGAAACAACCCACACCTTGCTTGCGTCCGGGGTGATGTTTGTATCCTCTCTTGACCTCAATCTCCGGGGCAAGTCCTGACAACAAACCACCTGATTTCCGTTGGTGACCGGGCCAGAACACTGGGTGAAGATGTCCTCCTCGTTCACACACCAATTGTAGTAGCGGAAGTTGAGCTTGGGCCGGCCGCGGTAGATTCGATTGCCAATGTGGAGCCGTCGAACCACGTCCCGAAACTGCTTGATTTGGTCGGTGTCCCCCAACCGGTTGGTGAGGGGCATGAACGACGCATTGGTGGAGGCGTTGCACGGCTCCGAGTCCAGGTCCAGCGCACAGCTGAAGGTTTCCTGTTGTTCGTCTCTGTCGATGGAGATGTCCACATTGACCACCTCGTTTTCATGCGCCAAGCTCTGGTCTTGGAGAAGTGGCTGCAACTCGCCGAGACCAGACTCGAGTACTTGAACATCACTGGAGCCCGCAATGGGATGGACATCTCCCGTGACGAAGATTTCAAAGTCGTCGCCCTGGACAAAGTCAAAGAAGCCGAGGATCGACACGTCCCGGAAGTCCTTAATCACCCACACCACCTTGATGGGGACGCCGTGGTAGTTCATCACCCGCACAATGGGAATGGCAAACGAGATCGCCAGGCCCCCAACGACAATCAACACCTTCCTGGCGTTGATGGCAAGCCTGGCCACCGAGAACCGCCGGTCGGTGGTGTTCTTGGACACAATGAAGTGGAGGTGCGGGTCAAACGCTCCGTACATGATGTATCGGTGGTAGTTCTGGATGAGGAACGAGCTTCGCCGCACAATGAGCTTCTGCGTGGTGTCGTGGGGCAACGACACGAGCGTGTAGGGGTGGTAGTTGGGAACGAGCTGGGTGTAGAGCCGCTTGAAGATGTTTTCGTGGTACTTGGTCAAGCGTATGTGGGCGCCGGGATTGAGTGCTGGGCTGGCAATGAGGGAGTTGGGGAACTCGATGTAGGAGAGGTTGGGCGACACGTCCGTCACCGTCACGTCGTACTTGGACCCGACGACAGAGGTGCCTAGCCGGTACGCAATTTGTCCAACCAAAATGCCAACATTGAGAAATGTGTACAAGGTGTACTTTTGGGGACGGACGTGGACCTGGAGACACCCCACAATGACCCACGACCAGAAGTAGTGGTTCAAGAAGAAGAGCTTGTAATGGCGGTTCCTCACCGACGAGAGCGAGGTGACTATGATGGCCAAAAACCCAGCAAGCGCCGCCCACCCGAGCAAGTTCTCGTACTTCCACGCCTTGAACCAGGTGCCCTTGGTCTGGAAGAACCCGCAGTAGATGATGGTGTGCACCACCGCCTGGAGAATGACGATCCGGGAAAGCCACTTGTGGATCGGAAGCAACGAGAGGTAGAGCGTATGCGGCAACGGCGACGGCCGGAGCAGGAGGAAGAACACCGCGGGAAGACACACGGCACACACCTTGCCGAGGCGCTTGGCAATGAAGATCAAGTCGCCGTGGTTGTTTTCCGTGACGGAGAGGAACGTGAGCACCAGGCCCCAAAAACCCACCGTCACCAAAGTTTGGAGGTGGAAGTACCCCCAGTGGACAAACCTCCTAATAGAAGATGCAATTCTGACTCTGGCCGGGTGGCCCAGGGCAATTTCCCGGTTGAGTCTCGAGTTTATCATCAGAAAGAGTGGGATCCGGCCCACGACATGGCCCTTGATCTTGAGGTACTGCTGACACGGTATGAGCAACAAGAACACCACCAAAAGCAACCCGGTGATGGTGCCGTACTTGCTGGTGGTTTCCTGCCGTAGTTCCGAGTACGCCGGCCCCTTTTCTCGGGGATAGTGGAAGTACAGACTGTTCATGCAGATGGAATAGATAAATGAGCGTCACGTGAGGATGCCGCGCACGGTTGCGAATACGAGCCCCCAGTGGGGTCCGGCCCTTGGGGGTTTTCCAGGATGATTTCTTCCGGCAGAGGCAACCAAGAAGGTGGCGTAACAGTGGTGTTGCATTCTTTTGCCATTTGGCATTTTGTTGATTTTCGTGACTTTTGCATCCGTGGTGAATTTTTTGGAATTTGCCGCAATATAACCAAACACTTTATACTTTTGAAAGCTACACTTCAATTAGCTAAGCTACGTGATCGTCAATGATGAAACTGGTTAGTCGTGATATTCATATAAATACTAGAGGGAAAGATCCCAGTCGGGAAACACCGACGGGAACTTTGGCATCTCCATGTTGTCCGGGCGGTGCTTCATGGTCAGGCCCGTGAGCAACGACATCCAGATCAGGTCCACCTCGGTCAGGTCCACGAGGTCGAGCTCGTTGAAGTCCGTGGGGAAGATGTCCGACTGGGTGGTTGCCGCCAAGTTGACGTGCGGGGGCTGGACCACCTGGTCGTTTTCCTGTTCCTGAAGAAGTTCCTCGAGGTTGATGTTCTGGAAGTTCTGCTGTCGTAACTTGTCAAGCACCTTGAGCCCGTTGTCACACATCAGAATGAGGTAGCGGGTTTGGGTGGATGAGAACAGCGGCAGCTTCATTTCCATTGATTCGTAGAGCTCGTCCTCCAGCACCAACTTGAGCAGGTACGGGAGAGTCTTGGTGAGTTTCCACGCGAGGAAGCACCGGTTGCTGAGGATGTTGGCACACGCAAGGAAGATCCGGGCAATTTTGACGAGGTACAGCGAGAGCTCGGCCACGCGGAGGCGGAGGTTCTTGCTCTCCTCGCTGTCAACGTTGATTTCTCGCATAGAGTGGGTGACGCGTGCAATGAGTGCCACCACCAAGTGACTGCACCGGAAGAGCAAGTCGTTGATGGCGGGATTGAGGATGAAGTCGGCGCCCTCGCCAAAACACGATTCCGCCTCAAAGATCACGGGGAGCATGCTGGGGATGACTTCCTCGGCAATGATGGACACCACCTTGCTGAGGTAGCCGAAACTGAGGGGCCAGTTCTTGCGACCCTCGTAGTAGAGAAAGAGGTGGTAGTACAAGAGCAAGAAGCTCGCCCGCAGACTGAAGAGAATGATGCCCTTTTGGATCTTGCCGTAGGCGTAGTTGGCGTCGTTGGACTCGAGCGGCTGGATGTAGTCGGTGAGACGACCAAAGCACAAGTACAGCGTCAGCTCCATCACGTTGAGATACTTGGTGACGTCGGCGATTTTGATGTACCGACTGACACTGATGAGCTCGAGGAACTCGGTGGCGGGGCCCAGGCAGAAGAGCTCCATGAGGTAGAAGTTGTTGGTTATGGCGTGGTCGTGGGCGACATTGACGAGGTTCTCACTTCCCGGCTTGATGTACGGGAACTTGGTGGTGTAGAAGCGGTGGTTGATGATGAGAGGAATGCCCTCAATGAAACATCGACAGAGGTCGGTGGCGAGCATGGACGTCCAGATCTTGCGGCGGAGGTGGGCCTCTCGCTCCTGCTCGGGGGTCCTGTCCTTGGGCATGTAGTCGTCGGGGTCGTGGTGAAGGCCAAGCGCAAGCGCCATTTGCACGAGAGTTCCATTGAACACTCTAAGGGATTGGCCCAAGATGCCCTCGCCGCCCTCGGGGGCCAAGGTGTGGTAGAGGTGGATGTACAAGGCGCACTGGAACACGGGGAAGCTCGCCTGCTTGAGCATCTGGAACTGGAGGAGGCACAGCTGCGCCAACTCCATCACCATGAGCATGATGGGGTTGAGAAGAAGGTACTTCTTGAGCTGGGCCTCGGGCTGCGTGGACGTGGTGGTGAGCCGCTCGTTATTGACCGACGACCGGTTGTTGAAGAGAGAGAGGTACGAGGTGCGGATCACCACCAACAAGATGCCCATGTGGGCAAGGTCGATCTTGGACTCGATGTTGATGCGCTCGAGGTGCACGTCGTTGCGTTCGGGGCCGATGATTCGTGCAAGATGGTCGCGGAACTCCCGCTCGTCGAGAAACGGCGCATAGGGATAGATGATGGCAAAGAAGCGGTCGACAAGTTCCCAGATGACCCGCTGTTTCGGGAGCGCCTTGACTATTCGCCCAATGAGCCGGAGCTCCTCTTCGACGGGACCCCCATTGAAAGTGAGCCCCAACGTCACCGACAGTCGGTAGTTGTGCTTGTCACGCTTGCCGTAGGGCATGGTTTCGGCGATTTCGTCGGACATCTTGAGCTCGAACGCCCGCTTGGGCTGGTCCTTGTCACTGAGGGGCTCCTTGGTCGGGTCCAAGTCCTGCCGGTGGAGAATGACCGACGCGTAGATGTGGTCGGACAACTCGGTGGGCTCCGACTTGGAGAGGTTGGTGCTCTTCAAGAAGATCTTCTCCGTCTTCATGAGGTTGACGAGGGCCTTCATCCACAAGTCCTTCTGATGAAACGCATGCCACGAAAAGGGCGAGTGCGCCGGCGCGGTGTGGTTGTCCGACTCGTACACCGGAAGCACGTCCAGCTCGTCCTGGTACGGGTTCAACCCCACGAGGTTCTGGCGCGAGATGTTGGTGGTGGTCTTTTGGCCAATGATGCCCGGCTTGAGCGCATTGTGGTTCGACACCACCACGGTGTCGCCCACCATGTTCCACGCCGGGTGGCGCTCGTCGCCGAGAAACACCTTTTGCGGGTTGCTGTTGACGGTGGACCGCGCCGCCTTCTTGTTCTCGTTCTCGAGACGCTTCACCTTTTCCTGGAGATCGACAAGTTCCTGCTTGCCAATGAGCACCATGCCGTCCAACTCCATCACCCGCGGGCTCACCTTGGTGGCCGAGCTGGCAATCGGGGTCCGGGCACTCTCCTTGTAATCAACCGTTCTCTCCGGGGGAACCCAATTGGAGTCATAACTGCACATATGCGTAAGCCCACTCCGCTTGCAGTGGTTGCACGGACGGGCACGATCACACCGGATCTTCTTGCGCTTGCACACACTGCAAACCAAGCTGGGCCGGTTGCGCTTCTTGGAATCCATCACGAGTCATGGCAGCAAGGCCTGCTGCCTATATATGCGATGGTGCGGCGGAGTTAATCGGGCAACCTTCCCCTTTGGGACGGGTGAGCGAACGGGCCACACGGCGCTATCACCCCAGCACAATCAGCCGTTGGTGGCTACCCTGAAATCTGAGACATGTGCACGGCTAACTTGACCATGTGTCATTTCTATGTAATTCTGGTATGGTGAACCCGGCTAATGCGGGAGGCTCGGGACCCACGGAATGTATTGCCCGTGGACCTCGGCAAAGTGACGGCTGGCGACACTGGATCAGTAGTTGAGCGCCTTCTTCTTCTTCTTCTTTTCTATGAGGCCCAGACGCAGCTTTTTGGGTTTCTCCACCTTCCCGCTGCGTATGCTCTGAGACTTGGACCGGCTATAGTCCCGGTCGGACTTTTTGGAAAACAGGCTGCCACTGCTACTGCCGCTGCTGCCGCTGCTGTAGTTGGCTCGCTTGGCACCCGGGCCCGCGGGGGCCCGCTGGGCATAACCGTGGTCGTAGTAGTCTCTGCCCCCACGCGGAGCCGACGGAGCCGAGCGCTGCTGGCTCAAGCGGCGAAAGTACATGTCTCGTAAATGCCGAGGAAGGTTGCTGCCGCTAAATGCACTGCCCGAGGGATTGGGCACCCGCGAGCTTCTCATCTTGGGACACTCATCGCCAAAATGGGTGTCGTCTCCACAGTTGTAACAGTATATTACGGGCAACACCGTGCTGTCGTCCTTGCCCGGAAGCGTCAAGTACGACCGCCATATGCTGGGACACGTTTCGTCCAGGTGGCTCATTGAATCGCACTGGCGACAGTACTGGCGCTTCTTCATTTTGTTGGTGCACTCCATGGCCATGTGGCCCTTGAGGCCACACCGTGAGCACACCATGGTGGTGGGACACTGCGTCTCGTAGTGGTCGCCCACCACTCCACACTTGTGACACACCACGGTCTTGCACTTGGCCCTGATGTGCCCCCGACGATGGCAGTTGCCACAGAGAGGGCCGAGCGACTGGCCCTGGTTGATGGTGGTGCCGGAGGGATCGGTCACGCCGAAGTAGCGGCCCTCGCCACGGAGTTCAATGAGTTCATCGGCATTGTCGTTGACCTCATCGAAGGCTAGCGAGATGATTTCGTTGCCGTTGTTGGATTTCGTTTCAACAAGTGGTTTGTCTTCGGGCTTGGGCACCTTCGGTAGGCTGTTGGGGACGGCCGGGGCGGTGGGCCGGGTGTCGTGTCCGTGGGGTAGTACTTCCATGATAATTTTTCGCACTGCAACACTCAAACACCAAAGCGCCATCCCAAGGCGCCAGCTCTGGGTGCTTGGCGACGACAAAGGCACAACTACTAAAGCCATATGTGGCCAGGCGACCAGTAAGATCAGATGGAGAAAGTAATGTGTTCATGGAACGGGCTCGCCCGATCGGATCGTAGGTCTGTGTGAGCTTATCAACAACTGATCAGCGTGTCACCGTACGCCATCGAGGATCTGTTTGCGTCGGTGTCCTTCATTTGAACTAATTGTCTTGAGCACACCCATGCACGTGCATCCGAGTAATTCATCGTGGTTGTATTTTGTCCACATTCGAGGTCTCAATCATTGTCGACTCGGGGCATCGGCCTGTTCTCGTACCCCCTTCTTCCTGTCATCTTCTTTCTTCTTTGTCACGACATTCTTTCGTGTCACTCTTCTTGTCATCTCCTTTCTTGTGATTTTCTTCGTTTCTTGTGATCTTTCTTGTGATCTTTCTTGTGATGTTTCTTGTGATCTTCCTTCTTGTGATCTGCTTTTCACTCTGTTTCTCGTTCTTCCCCTACTTTAGAACAACGTTGGCGTTACGCAAACTCAAGTACTCCTGGTCCACGCCCGGGTGCATGTTCTTGATCACCTCCTGGTAAATCTCCACGTTGTGGAACCGGAGCCCGTTTTGCGGGCTCTTGTACTTGCCCGGCAACCCCGTGATGTCGCAGTAGTGCTTCTGGGGCTTGAGGCTGGGCGGCGCCACCACCGACGTGTACGTCGGGGTGTCGAACTTGATGTTGGTTTTGCTCTGGAGGTACTTGATTTCGTCGTTGACAAGCTGGCGCGTGGGCTTGGACCGGCCCTTGGGCTTGGGGCGCGTGTTGTTCTTGAAGGTGTGGATCTTGGTGGTGATGTCGGAGAGGCCGTGGATATCCACGTCGGGCTTTGGGGTGACCGACCTACTCATGGTGCGCAATTTGCAAACAGCGAGCCTCGAGCTGTTGGGTGACGGTAGTGACAACCTACAAACCTCTCGGAACTCGAGCAAGTGGGTTGTGGTGACATAATTTGTGGTGACGTAAATTGGTGACATAATTTGTGGTGACGTTAATTGGTGACATAATTTGTGGTGACGTTAATTGGTGACATAATTTGTGGTGACGTTGCTCGTGGTATAGCTGGGTCTTAAAAATTATTCGACAATATATCATAAAACATTTCTGACAATGTGGGCGCCCACCTGGCCCTCCACGGAGTCGTCGGCGCCAATGTTGATGCTTGACTTCAAGTACTCCTGGTGCTTGACTGCCGCCAAGAGGTAGCACGCACTGGCAAGAAGGAAAAACACCGCCACCACAATCAAGCTGGTGGCCTGGATCGTCAACGAGAGCCACTGGATGACACTCATCAAGAGATAGAAGCCGCAACGTGGCCAGTTGTCGTCAAAGTTGCGGATGAAGTTGGTGAAGGTGTCAGTCAAGGGACAAATTCTCAAGAGGAAGGGGATCTCCACAAAGATCACCACGAGCCCCTGCACGATACATATGATGGAGAAGATAATCACCAAGGACGCGTGGAAAATGTTGGCTATGCCCAAGGCGAAGCAAAGGATGATGGTGAGCAACCCGATCCATTGGCCGTAGAGGGAGAAGTTTTTCTTCTTGAAGTCGGCGGAAAGACCGCCGAAGATCTTGGAGAAGACGGTGGAGACGCTCAATGCCATGGTGGAGGTATGGGGTGTTTTTGGGTAGGTGCGACCGGTGAGTTTTGGCTGTGCGCACCATCTAAGAATTTTCATGGCGAGAGATACCGTCATTGCCTTGGTGGGCAAGCCCTCCAGCGGCAAGTCCACCACGTTGAACTCGCTCACGGACGCCAACGCCAAGGTGGGGGCGTTTCCCTTCACCACCATCGACCCAAACAAGGCCACGGGCTACTTGGAAGTCGAATGTGCTTGCAGCCGGTTCCAGGTGCTGCACCTCTGCAAGCCCAACTACGGGTATTGTCGTGACGGCAAGCGCGGCGTGCCCATCATGTTGTTGGATGTGGCCGGGCTCGTGCCGAACGCTCATCTTGGTCGAGGGTTGGGCAACAAGTTTCTCGGCGACTTGACGGAAGCCGACTGTCTCATACACATTGTCGATGCCAGCGGCACCACCGACGCCGAGGGCAAGGCCACGCGCGGGTACGACCCGCTCCAGGATATCGAGTGGCTCCAGGACGAGATTTTCCAGTGGATCTTGGGCAACCTCATGGACAAGTGGGGCTCGGTGGTGAGACGCCACACCGCCACCAAGTCCACCACGCTCGAGACCCTCCGCGCGCAGCTTGGCGGGTACTCGGCCAACAAGGCGCTCATTGCGCGGGCATTGGAGTTGGTGCCGCACCTACCTCCGCTCCAGGAGTGGGACCACGCCAAGATTGAGGAGGTCATTCGCTCGTTCATGAAGGTCAAGTTCCCCACGGTGCTTGCGCTCAACAAGATGGACCACCCGGACGCCGACAAAAACGTGTCCAAGATCATCCTCAAATACCCCAACTCCAAGTGCGTGCTCACGTCTTCCATCACCGAGGTGTTTCTCCGCAAGTTGGCCAAGCAAAACTACATCAAGTACGACTCCGGCACCGAGTTCATCGACACCATCGACGATCTCCCTGACTCGGGCCTAAAACCTTTGGATGATAAGCTCCGCAACCGCATTGAGAACATCCGCGACTTGGTGCTCTACCGGTTTGGGTCCACGGGGGTGATTGACCTTCTCAAGACCGCCGCGGGGCTCCTCGATCTCGTGCCGGTGTACCCCGTAAGGAACATCAACAGCTTCACGGGGAACTCGGGCGACAATGTGTTTCGGGACTGTGTGCTTGTGAAGCGGGGCACCACGGTGATTTCCGTGGCCCGCAAGATCATGGGCGACGTGACGATTGCGGCCATTGAGGGCGTGGGGGGTACGAGGATCGGCGAGGAGGACACCATCGATGTGGGGAGGAACGACATACTAACCTTCAAAATCGTCCCTGGTCAGAGAAACTAGCCGACTGTTTATGCAAGTCTCTGAGATAATACCTAGGTCAGGGGCTTGGAGTCGGTCGGCCGATCCAGGCGAACTTAGTGTTGAGGTGCGATTGAACCAAACACAAAATAGTATATAGCAAGCATCAACACCTTCGTGAGCTGTAATAGAACTGTAGAGATTTCCTGTTGATGTTCGTCCGATATGTCCGCAGGCGATGGCTCTGCCAAGTATGCCGCAATCGGTTTTCGCAGTCGAGATTTTGATTACAAACACCACCATGTCTGGAAAAGAATCCGTCAAGGAACTTGTCACCTCCACCGAGCTCACGGCCGAGCAGTCGAGCAAGCTCGCCCAGTTGATTGAGGCGGTGCCGGAAATCCTCAAGAAAACCGATAATCCCGACTACGACGAGATCTTTGGCTACCGCATCAATGCCGACGACGTGGAGTATGTCGATGTCGGTGTCCGCAACGAGATCTTGTTGAAGTTTCTCATTGCCAACGAGTACGATGTGGCCGTCACAAAGGACAAGGTGAAGGCCACGCTCAACTGGAGAAACAAGTTTCGCCCATTGTATGCCGCGTACGCCGAGCAGTTTGACCAGGAGTTGGACGACCTCGGCGCGGTGGTGAAGGTGAAGGCGGCCAAGCCCAACTTGAACGTGTCCACGTGGAACTTCTACGGGGCGTTGAAGTCGCCCAAAAAGTTGTTCCAGACGTTTGGCGACGCCGACGACGGCGCGCTCCCCGGGTCGCCCTTCTTGCGGTGGCGAGTCGGCCTCATGGAGCGGTCGCTCTCGCTTGTGGACTTTACCAGTATTGACAACCACAAGGTGGCCCAGGTGCACGACTACAACGGCGTGAGCATGTTCCGCATCGACCCCGGAATGAAGGCCGCCACCAAGGAGATTATCCAGGTGTTTGGCGACAACTACCCCGAGCTTCTCTCGACCAAGTTCTTTGTGAATGTTCCCAGTCTCATGGGGTGGGTGTTTACTTTCTTCAAGACCATTGGGATTATCAGCGAGGCCACGCTCAAAAAGTTCCAGGTGTTCAACCACGGCGACTTGGGCGAGTTCTTTGGCTCTGCCAACCTTCCCAAGGTCTACAATGGCAACAAAACCACCGAGATTACGTCGTTGTTTGACACGCAGAGCGCCCTACAGTTCAGCGTGCCCGCCTACGGCGAGCAGATCCTCAAGAAGGACACAGAGAAGGCCAGCGCCAAGGCCATTGAGCAGAGCAATCTCGAGGTGGAGTAGGCCGCTCACTAATTAGGTAATGTATGGTGTAGCACATTGTTTATAATTGTGCGCGAATGAACTACTACCAGGTGCTAGGGATCCCGCCCCATGCCTCGGACGACGACATCAAGAAGTCGTTCAAGAAGCTTGCGGTGAAGTATCACCCAGACAAGTCCAAGAAGAAGGAGCACCACGATTTATTTATCCAAATCAACGAGGCGTATGAAACGCTCAAGTCGCCGGAGTCGCGTGTGGCCTACGACCGGGCCAACGGGTTTCTGAAGAGTCGGGGCGCTACGACGGGAGGGGCGTTCTCGGCGGCGTTCTCGGGCTTCTCCAAGTTCCCCTCGTACTACGACATGTTCCGCCTGGCCCACCACGAGGAGGACCCCATTCGAGAAAAGATGCGCCGCGAGCGAGAGCAGGCGGAGGCCACGTTGGCGGCCAAGCTCGCGAAGCAAAAGGCCGACATGGAGGTCAAGCGCAAGCGCGAGGAGGAGCGCAAGCTCCAGGAGTTGCGGGAGCGCCAGATGCGCGAGCAACAGGCCAAGGAGGTGAGGATGCGGGAGTGTGAGAAGTACCTCCGGGAAAAGAAGGAGCGTGAGGAGCTCAAGCGCCGCAAGGAGATGGAGCACAAGTTGGCGGAGCAGCGCGAACGCGAGAGACTCGAGCAGCGGGCAGCGCAGCAGATGCTCAACAGTGATTTTTCCGGCAGCGGCGACGAAACCAACCCCATTGTGGTGGAGGACGAGGTGCAGTCGCCCCTCAAGACGCCGCCCGAGATGTCGTCGCCGGGCGCGTCGTCCAATCTGTCGTACGAGTCGGCCACCAGCACCACCAAGCGGTCGGATGATCCCGAGGTCACCCTCAAGAAGCTCGAGGAGCTCTTGAACCAGGGTCTCGGGCCGGGGCGGCGGCCGGACCGAGGGCGGCGGTGGACCGGTTCCGTCTCTCCGACCCGCAAGGCTCAACCGGCAAATGTGCCTTCTACCCCCTACACTCCGCTGGGCCAGGCCAAACGGGCCAAACGAGAGACCGGGTACGAGTTCTCCGACCTCCGCCTGGCGCTCGGCCCCGACCGGCTCGACGACCTCGAGTTTGACGATCTTCTTCACAACCTCCCCAAAACCGAGGGAGGCAATCGCAAAATCAGCCACGAGGACAAGAGGGCCAAGCGCACAAAGTTTGCCGAGTACAGCGACGGCTCGTCGCGTGCGGACACCCTCTACACCCCCGTGAACAAGGCCACGTACCGTCCTCGCAAGGTGATTACCATCAAGGAGTTGGGCGGGGTCTCGGGCATTGGCGAGGTGGTTCCTCCCCAGCCGCCCGCCAATCCCGACATCACCAAGCTCAAGGCCACGTGGGGCGCCTACGACAAGAACATCAAGGCGTATGCCACCAAGTTTCTCCACTACAAGCAAGCGGTGATCCAGTACCAGTACGACCGCTCGCGCAAGGACATGGAGTACCATGAAATCATCACCAGTGACAACGAGTGCTTTGAGACGTACCAAAAGTGTTTGGAGCAGGACCTCAAGGTGGCGGAGTTGTTCACGCAAGCCCTCCGCATCTACAGTGCCACGATGCAAATGTACAAGCAGAACAGCACGTGGATGCAAATGACCCATTAACGAGACACGACTCACGAATATACGATAGACAAGAGAAAGTAGAGAGAGAGAGAGAGAGAGAATAAATGCTTCATGGGCATTTGTTGATTTTCGTGATTTGTGAGTGGGCCCTCATTATGGTGAGATTTTAGTATTATGAGGTGGAAGTCAAAACAAAGTGAAAATGAAAAAAATAGTGATAGCAATTGATGTTTAGTGAACTTTTGAGTGATGTAAGAATGTAGGCAAGAGTTTGGAGTGATTAGTCTATGACAGGTATGGAAGTAAACTGTATCTCAATTTATCTCATCGGGCGCATCGCATTTTTTATCAATGGGGTTGGCAGGTACCAAAGTCAAGCAGCGGTTTGGACTCGACCCTCGCAACACCGCGTGGTCCAACGACACCGATCGGTTCGGCCACCAGTACTTGGAGAAGTTGGGCTGGGAGCCGGGCAAGGGCTTGGGGCTTGTGGAGCATGCCACCACCACCCATGTGAAGGTATCCATCAAGGAGGATAACGTGGGGCTCGGAGCCAAGCTCGCGAGAAAGCAAAAGAAGGATGAGTTCGACAGCGGCGAGTGTGCCGGGTTGGATGTGTTTCAGAGGATTCTTGGTCGGTTGAATGGAAAAGAGGATGAAATCAACAAGGAGCTTGATCGTCAGCGGCAGGATAAGATTTTGAACGGCAAATGGGGGATGAATTTTGTCAGAGGAGAGGTGTTGAGGAGTACTTGGGATAAAGAGGCCAAGGAGCTACTAGCCAGCCAGAAGAGAAGGAGAGATGAGGTCACCGAGGACACCGAGGACACCGAGGCGGAAGCCGAGGTGTCCAGAAAGTCCAAGAAGGCAAAGAAGGTCACCGAGGCAGCCGAGGAGACCAAGAAGTCCAAGACCAAAAAAAAGGAGAAGAAGAGTGGAAAGGAGGAAGAGAAAAAGAAGGAAAAGAAGGAAAAGAAGCACAAGAAGGACAAGCTGAAGGACAAGGAAGACAAGAAGTCAAAAGAGAAGAAAGAGAAGAAAGACAAGAAAGACAAGAAAGACAAGAAAGACAAGAAAGACAAGAAAGAGAAACTGAAAGACAAGAAAGAGAAAGAGACCCCTCCCCCCAGCAAGGAAGACATGCTCAAACCACGGGACGTCCAGGCCAGCATCTCCACGCGGAATGCCGTGCGGGCCAAGTGGATTCGGCAGAAACGGGCGTCGGTGATGGACGCCAAGGCGCTCAACGAAATCTTCATGGTGAGCAACTAATTCATGGTCACTGACCTTTGCATATATAATCTAGACGAAAATAAGCGAGAAGCCCCCGACAAGGCCGGTGACCACGGTAGAGAAGGCAAGGAGCTCGAGCCCCGACATGGAGCGCACGTGGACGGCTCCGCTATCCTTGGAGGAGGAGGAGGAAGATTGGGAGTCGGAGGTGGACTCACCCGATGAGCTGGACCCACTGGACCCACTCAGGCCGGTGCCCGAGGAAGACGACCCGCTCTTGGTGGCCAGGGAAAGCTTTGACGAACACGACTTGTCCGACTTGGCGCTCTTGTTGATGGAGGCGGACCCGTCAAAGTCACACGCCGACGACAGTTTGTCCTGGTCCTCGTAGTACGCGTTCAACACGTACGACAACTTGTCCTTGTCCGAACAAAAGGAAAAAGAGCCGTACTCACCCTTGGACCCGTCGGCGTTGATGTCGCTACAGTCAATCTTGTCACACACCACGCCAAAGAGATCCCCGTAGTCCTCCTCGTCCACGTCACTGGACACAACACACGCCAAGGTGTCGGAGATACAGTCACACACGTCCTTGTCGGGCGTAGGAGGCAACTTGGACGACGCCTTCCACGTGGACGCCGACTTGGGGCACGCCAACGTGGACGTGGCCTCGGCCTTGAGCGTCGACGACTTGGCGTACGAGGGGCTGATCTTGTTGATCTCCTTCGAGTACGAGTTGAAATCGCCAAGGGTCTTGACGGAATCGCCGTCCACGGAAACTAGCCCGTACTCGTTCTCCTCCTCAAAGTACATGTAGACGATGCCGCCCGACCACACGTCGGTCATGTCGTCGCTGAACAACGTCCCCACCTCGGAGAACTTTCTGGGGCGCTCGGCGTTGCACCCGTACTCGGAGAAGAACACGGGGATGGTCAAGTTCTTGTACTCTTCCGTTCTGGCCTCGTACCCGGACGACTTGAAGGTGGAGTCGCCACACCACTCGTACATGTTGATGCCAAAGAAGTCCGCCCGCTCGTCGAGGTCTCCACACGAAAAGTAGTCGGCAATGGCAATGCGGGTGTCCTCGTCGTCGTTGGACGAGTACCCCACCGGGTAGTTCTTGTAGTCTTTGTCGGAAATATACTTTTTGGTGTCCCTGATGGCCGCCTTCACAAACGCCGACGCATCGGTGTTGGACTTGTTGTTGGTGACTTCGTTACCAGCAAAGAAGCCGAGCACATTGTCGTAGTTGGCAAACATATCAATGACACTGGTGTACCGCTCGTACAACTCGAGGTTCCACTCGGGCAGGTCCCGGTTGATGGACTTGCTGGGCTCCGACAAGTCGGCAATGATGTAGATGCCCGCGTCGGCAAACGTGTTCATGCATTCGTCGTGGTCCTTGTCGGTGTCAACGGCATACACCCGGAGGGTGTTTGTGTTTAATTGCTGCAAATACTTCACGTCTCTCTTGCACGCATCTCCGTCTGCAAGAGGGTCTTCAAACAGCTGTTCGTCGGTTTCGTTGGCCACGTTCTGCTGGTAGGCAATGCCTCTCATCAAGAACTGCGACCCGTTGTTCTTGAAGTAGAACTTGTTGCCGACAACCTCGACCTCGGGGGTGAGCGAGTCGTCGGCAACGGCAAAGGAAAGCCAGGCAAGGAGAAGCACACAAGCGAATGGAAAGTGCATGGCTGCCGAACACCTGGCACCGGGCACTATTTATACCTGGTGGACAAGAGCTCGAGAACGAGGCTATAATCGTTGTGAGCCCAAACCATGCACCGACGCCAAATTCCAGGAACCATCGAGCCAAGCCGCCAGCCAAGCCGTGATGACGAGTTGACGTGATCGAGTGACGTGGATATACGAGGGGTCGAGATGTGAGTTCACGTTCACGGCACTCGCTTCCATTCGCTCGTGCCGCTCGGGCCGTCGCTCGTGCCGTCGTCCCAGTCTTGGGCTCGTGGCACCGACGCGGTGATTTGAACACTGGCATTCTCTGGCGTCATTTCCCTTTGCGTCAAATTCCCGTTGCGGCTGCAAAACACAAACCCATCTTCATTGTCGAAACACAAACCATGCCCTTCTCCGTGTTGCCCCTCTTGTTTTCCACGGCCATGGCCGCCGCCATTGCCGACTCGTACACCAACCCCAACCCCCGGCCGTACGAAAAGTGTCTGCCCAACGATCTTGTCAAGTTGCTGGAGTGCTGTAACGGCGTGCTCGCCAAGTTGGACGACTGCAAGGCCAACGACTTGGCGTGTGAGTGCTGTGCTCTCCAGAGCATGGACGCGCTGTGCTTTGGGTTGTGTCCAAACAACCCGTCCAACAACTTCTTGACGGTGTTGTTCAACGACTGTGCCTCGTTGAATGATGTCAATGCATGTGGGCTCCCGTTCAAGAAGGAGGACCTGCCAAAGGAGGTGGCAACCACGCTGGAGACAGACGACATCAGTGCCATCGTGGTGAAGTCGAGGGTCCGGCCAACAAGTGAGCCGAAAGATGACGTGGTGGACCTATTGGCCATCGATCCCCAAATCACCAAGGAACTGGGTCACATCACCCTTTCCACAAACGCCTCCACAAATGCCTCCACCAACTCCACAATCACCCTTCGTATGTATGCTCTGCCCGTCCTACTAACCAGTCTCCGGCGCATGGGGCATCTTGCCCTCCACCGTGGCGGTGGCCTTGGCCCTGGCCCTGGCCATCTACCTTCTCCTCTAATAACCCATCAGTGCCTTGTGCCTTGTACCTTTTTGATGCTCCGGTACCTCTCTCTAGCCCTTCGATGCACATGAGTACCTCCTTTTATTGTACTGCCTCCTGTTATGCATTGTCTTTCTGTATTACTTCTCCTCGTGAGTCTCGTAGATCCAGTCCAAGGTGTGCTGGATGCCCGTTTCAATGTCCACCGCCGGCCTGTACCCCAAGAGCTCCTTGGCCTTGGTGATGTCGTGGTATCTGTTGGCACACGTCACCCTCACTCTGAATGGTGTAAGCCCCGGCTCCTTCTTCAACAATGACGACACAAACTCCGAGAGGTACCCCGCCAAAAGCGCAATCGGCCGCTTCAACACAATGTAGTACTTGTCGATGTGCCCGTCGGCCTTCCACACCGTGCGGGCCAACGTCCAAAAGTACGTCGGCGCATCGTTGGTGATAAAGAAGGTCTGTCCTCCAATCTGCTTGGCAGTTTCTGGGTCAATGATCTTCTGGGCCGCAAGCACGTGGGCGTCCGCCACATTGCCCGCGTAGGTCCAGTCAAACAAGTTGTTGTTGTCGCCCACCTGGAACTTGGACTGGCCCAACTTGGCGGCGGCTCGGAGGCCCGGCACCAACTGCCGGTCGCCCGGGCCAAAGATGCCCGCGGGACGCAAGCACACGGTGAGAAAGTCGGCGCTGTTGGCCTCCATCACCGCGGTCTCGGCAATGGCCTTGGTTTCGTTGTATCCGTCCATGTGGACGTCGGGGTACGGCCACGACTCGTTGGCATTGAGCACCTCCTGTCCGTTGAAGATGACTCCTGCGGACGACGTGTACACCAACGCCCCCACGCCGGCCTCCTTGGCCACCTTGATGAGAGTCTTGGTCCCGACAACATTGACCTTGGTGTAGATGGCCTGGCCCATGCCGTGGATGGGCGAGGCGGAGTGCACAATCACATCACACCGCGACGCCCGGATGGCCGCATGGATGTCCTCCTCCTTGGTGAGATCGCCCTGGTGGAAGGTGACTTGATCTTTGGGAAAGGTGAAATACTTGGATAGCTTGTCCGGCAACGGGCGCACGTCAAACACGTGGATGGCGGTGTGGGGCGTGCGGTCGTGGAACTGCTGGATCAAGTGGAGGCCGAGGAACCCGCTGCCTCCAATCAACAACACGCTCTTCAATTCACTCATGAAAATTAATGTGCGCTCGTTTATCGCGTATAGTCGTTAAAATATGTACTGGCCCTTGTACTTTTCCACCAACCCGGGGTCGAGAGAGACCGGCGTGGGGGTGACGTGGGGGAACACGAACTCCACCGCCGGCTCGGCCGTTCCGTTGGTGAAAGAGGGTGGTTGCTTTGCGGGTTTGGAAGCAGGCTGTGTGCGGCCGAGTGCCTCGGCCTGTGTACTGGCGGGTGCCTCGGCCTGTGTGCTAAAGGTGGGTGGCTCGGCCTGTGTGCTGGGTGCTGGTTTGGGTGCCTCGGCAGCTTTGAAAAGTGCAGGTGTCTCAGTTTTGAAGAAGGGTGCCTCCACTTTGCCAGGTGCACTCTTTGCCTCCTTCTCTGGCTTTGTCTCCTTCTCTGGCTTTGCCTCCTTCTCTGGCTTTTCCTCTTTAGTCACCTTCTCCTCTTCATTTCCCTTCTCCTCTCCTGGCCTGGCAAAAAGCTCAGTATTATTCTCTGGAATCTCCCTTGCCTGGCTGAAAGATATGGTCTTGTGGATGTCGTCGGCCGTCGCCACATGTTTCCGCTTCGAAGGCGAAGGGGCATCAATAACTCCCCTCTTTATCGAAGTCGAGTAGGGATTGGCAAACTTCTTCAAATTGTCACTGGGCTCCGCCTTGTCGAGGATCTCAAGAAGCGTCGTCGCCGCCTTGCTCGTAGGCTTTGTTGTGAAGGAAGAACTCAAGTCCAGCGGCTGCGAATCGGAACTGGGAAGAATCCGAAGCGATTGCTTTTTTGCCGACGGCGGCTTGATTCTCGTCCTATATGGCGAAGGCAACCCCGAAAACAGATACACCCGCTTCACCGAGGGAATGGATCGCGAGCTCGACCGCTCCACCGAGTGGTATGCGGGCTTGTACTCGGGGGTGGAAAGTAGCACCAGGTCGTTGCCGGTCTTGAGGGTGGTGTTGTATGGGGTGACCACGATGTTGGGCTGCTCGGTACGAATTACCGTCTGGTTGGCGTCGTCGGTGTCGAGGGACCCCACATCGAGGGACCGGTTAAAAGACTCGTTGCGGGCCTTTTCCAACAACGTCTTGACGCCCTCGTACTCCACCTCGGAGAGCGGCTGGTCGCCCTTGGCCTGGAAGAACGTCAGGAGCACGTCGTTGGCGTGCGCCTCTGGTTGTGAAGAGTTTTGCTGGAGACTATTCTCTGGTTGCTCGGGCTGGAGCGACTCCGTCACTCTGGAGCTCCATAACGGGTTGAGCAAGTGCTTCATCTTCAGCAAGAGGCCGCCCTTGGGCTTGGTCACCTTGGAGGTGCGCTCCTTGTACGCTTTGAACACCCGGCGATTGTCCATGGAAGAGGTGAAGTTTTCGCGGTCACGTGACCAGCGCGTCCCAAACATCACAACCCCAGATGAAGCGATGAACCCCGTTCCCGACTCAGAGAGCGAGCTCGACCTCCCGAGGTCGCTGGTGGACGTGGCCAAGCTCCTGCGTATATTGCAGTATGCACCGGACGGGTACAAACAGAAACTACGAGACTCCCGCTACGGGTACTTGGTGGACGATACCGACACGGACTCGTCTTCTGACGAGCTGGTCTTGGATCTCATTGCGTTGCCGAAGAAAACCCAAGCACAACCACAAACACAGAAAGAACCACAGAAAGAACCACAGACACAATCACAACCAGAAATACAGGCACAATCACAACCAGAAATACAGGCACAATCACACCCCCAGGATGCCGACGACGAGGCGACGCTCCAGCGGTTCCTTGCCAGCCACGAGTCTTCCCGACGCGGGCTCCGCAAACGCAACTTTGCCAGTACATTTCCCTACATCGCCGACGTGGCGCAGTGGCTCGACCTCTGTTCGCCCAGCCGCCTCAATTACTTGTATGAGGAGAACCACGACGTGCTGCTTATCGTGAAGATGCTCAATCACGAGTACATGGAGAAGAAACATGCATTTCCGTCGGAGGACCGCTTCAAGCCACGCAACTTCTACCTGATTATAGGGTTAAAGTCGAAGGAGAAGAAGGCGGAGACACAGAAGGAGAGTCAGCAGAGCGAGCAGATTCAGCAAGACTTTCTTCCGCGGGACGATACCGAAGACTTGTCGTATGACGAGGACGCCAGTCTACCGAATACCCAGAATGACCAGACGCCATCGTACTATGATATTCCCGAGCCGACGGGATATTACGACATTCCCGAGCCAACGGGGTACGACATTTCCGATGAGAATAGCGATAACGAGCGGAAGAAGCCTCTTGGCTATTTATCAGAATCGTCGCTGTCAGATTCTGAGGTGATTCAGGTCGGAGGCAAGCTCAGAAAAGCCCGCAGCGTGCTTCGAGGAGCGCTCCCCGAGTCGGCCAAGCGACTTGACATTTATAAGGGCAAGCGAAGAGTCGTGCGGCCCCGGTTGGTGGTGGAGCCAAGGAAGGGCGTGGCCATCAAGAGAAAACTCAAGCGGGCGCCCACGGAAGACTTGGGGGCGTTTGTGGTTGACGATGCCTTGTATGAGGAAGAGCCATTGGTGATGCCACGGCAGCCGGAGATTTTTGATGTCATGAGTCTGGCGTCGGACATGGAGATGCACGACGTGACCAACCCCACGGAGGTTTCCGAGGAAGAAGTTGGTGACTGGGACGTGGTGGAGGCCGACCGCGTGAACCCCATGTTTGCCGCCACCTGGGAGAAGAAGAAGAAACAGGAAAGGACGAAATCGAAGACAGGAGGGGGGACGGGAGTGAACCACGGAAGGGGCCGAACGTATGGAGGTCGCCGGCCCAGAGGCACTCTTCGGAGAAAGACCATGTCTGTGAAAAGCGGACCGCTTAGGAAGAAGCGGCTGCTGCCGGGTGCTTCAGTTCGAGATTTCGAAACCCACAAAAAGCCAGCTGGACTGGGCGCCCGCGAGGCCAGACCCCCGGATCCTCTGACCCGTTCGGCCCGCCCGCCACGGATGTACACCACGGTGTTTGAGGCGGAGGAGACCAAACCCCCGCCGCCCGCCTGGCCCGTGGACATTCTCCTCCACAACAAGGAAAACCCGCTGGGCCCGCTCCAGAACATCGACATCAAAAAAGTCCGGCGCATCCCCGACGGCGTGCTCTTGACCGAGCTCGGCGACTCGCGCCTGGTGCTTCTCAACGGAGAACACTTCACCTTCTTTCTCTTTGACAAAAAGAGCGCTGGAGACAACCTCGCCCGGCTCCTCCTCCGGCTCCGCGCCATTGTGTTTGGCCCCAATCTTCGGGCTTTGGAGCACGAGGTGCTTCTGGCGTTGCAGGCCCTCATTGAGTGGACCCTCATCTTGCAAGAGGAGCCCGGGCCGCGGCCGCTCCGGGTGCTCCAGCAAATCCACGATGGCTACTGTGATTCGTGGAGCCCCCACGCCATGGCGGTGCAGCCGTACTTCATCTTTCTCTTGTACGTTTATGTCCAGGTGCACAAACGCAACGCAACCCTGGCCCCCAGCTACCTCCTGTGGTGCACCACCTACTGGCGTCTGTTTCTACTACATTATCTGATTGAAGACATGCACGGCATGTTCACGGGGCAGGGGGCCGCCAGCGACGCGTTCCAGTGCATGATGAAGATGCTCCCCGGGGCCAAGTGGATGGAGCTGATGCACGGGGCGGTGGAAGACGTCAAGGGCGACCGCCACGCGCTTGCCAAACTCTACGTGCTTGCCACGTTGAGCGAGGCGCACGACTGGCGGTGCTTCTACGTGTGGTTCGACGCGGTGGAGGACGCTGTTCTGCTGGTGGAGTTTTTGGACGTGGTGGAGTTGCTCCACAAGAAAGGGTGGCCCCTCGAGGAACGGCTCATTGTCACGCTCTACCACAACATCACCGCCCGGCGCTTTGCCCACTTCCCCGGCGAACCAGTGCCCCAGATCATGGGGACGTCGTTCGACTCGAGCTTCTTTGGCCGCTTCCTCCGCCTCGTGCACCAGCACGTCACCACTGGCCTGCACAAACGGCTCCTTATGAAACTCATCCCCTCCAGCCGGTTTCAGTACCAGCCGGGACTGTTGTCCATGTACACCAACCGCCTCAACCTCATCGTGTTGCTCAGCCGGGTGTCGGAGATGAACCTCTCCAGCCAGTTGTTGGCGTTGTTGCAGCAGTCGCAAGAGTCCAACGACCCGGACCTCCTCCTCATGTCGATCGAGGGCGCCAGGGTGTATGCGGAGGTGGCCAGGCACCAGGGCGAAGTGCCGGTGCACTGCTTCGTGCTCCTTCTCGACATGACGGCGGCGTCGAGCTCGTACCACGCCGCGTGGCGGCGCCTCCGCGTGGCCCTCACGGCCGCGTTTGCCCCGGCGCCGGCGGCCTCGGTGGTTGCCCTATTGGAGGCCAATTTGTCGGGGTACCCGGAGGAAATGACCCTCTTTCTCCTCGACATGGTCCATGCTGCTTTGACAAACAAAAGGGTGGAGGCAGACCTTTCTGGAAGCGTTTCTCGCAAAGTTGTTTCGCTCGTTGGGCTCCACATGGGCAGGTTCCCTATACTCAACGAAGCCACCGAAACTCGGGCGGCCCGCATCGTCGAGCGGGGCCTCCAGATCTGGATCGCGCTCACCGCCCTCGGCGACGCCAACTGGAACCTCATTCTCCTCCAGAAGTTCCCCTACATGGGCAACGCCCTCTCGCGAGGCCGCTTTGTGCCGTTTCTCTATAGGGAGCTTCTTGAAACCACCCCGCTTGCCCACCAGATGGACCACATCATCGTCACCGTGCTCCAGCAAGCGGCGTCGTTCCGCCCGTCGCCGTACCTCGCCAGTCTCGTCAACAAGTTGCAACACAACCCCATCTTCCGAAGCCGCAAGTACGACGGCCCAAGTTCCCGAGCCGGCCTCAGTTCCCGGGCCCAAACCGTCTGTGACATTGTCCTCAACATCAAGGAATCGTCCTACAACCACGTGGCCAAGAGCCACTTCATCGACGAGCTCGTGGGCCACCTCGACGCCGAGTACGAACGGCACTTTGCCACGTCGTACGTGGACCTCTGCAAGACCGTCGTGCGCGTGCTCTATCGCCACTGCAAGGACGAAATCGAAAACCAGGCGAGGTTCTGGGCCCTCTCCCGAAAACTCGGCTTTGACTACGACACCGCCGACCTCAACTGGAGAAAAACTGCCGAAAAGGACAAGCTCGCCACCGTGCACCGGGAACTCACCACCGCTCTCCACTTCCAGAGGGACGTGCCTCGGGCGCTTGCCCGGTTCTCGCTCCACGAGTTCCCCGAGCTCGTCTTCCACTTGGTGGTGGTGTACACCACCGCCGTGCACACCAGCCCCGACAAGTGGGTGTTGATGGGCGAGCTTGTCGGCCACTTTGCCGATTTGCTCTCGCAGGGCCACGTTGCGGTGAAAAGCACCGCCTTTGTCCGGTTCCTCCGCCACTTGGCGGTGCTCCAGTCCCACTCCGACGGCCGCTTGTCACACCAATTGAAAACCACCATCGGATGCCTCCGCATCCTCCTCACCTCCATCACGTTGTTCTCAGGCTTCAAGGACCAGCAGTTAGTGCTTGACGCCAGCCGTGACTTCTGCAAACAGTACCAAAGCCCGGAAAAATTACAAGCAGACTCTGCCTATTCCCTCTACGACCTCCAGGCACTGTCGGTGCCGTACACCTTGCATTTCGAGTCCGAGACGCTCGAGCCATACCAAGACGCCGTCGCCGGGCTCCACCTCCAACTCGTACAGTTGGTGGACCCGCCAAAACCATACCCCAGCATTTGCGCCGACCTCGGTGCCATCGACATCTAACACAAACTCATGATATTTACTGTAGAGGTGCCCAGTACCCAAAGTAGCCACTGAAGGGTTATATGAATATAGCATCCAAGCGGTTGGACGGGCAGGGAAGTTGATGTTATGTATGAAGTAGTGTACATGGTGTATAAAGTAGTGTACATGGTGTAGTGGTGCAGAACTACAACTCCCTTTGGCTCTTGATGAGACGAATCTCGGACTCGAGCTTGTCCTTGCCCTTCTTAATGTCCAACAACGCCACCACCGCACGAAGCAACTCGTCGTACTTGGCCATGGTCTTGCGCGTGGGCATGATGGGCTTCCAGCTGGTGCCGCCCGCGGTGGGAATGTCCATTTCTTGGAGGGCGGCATTGACGGACTTGAGCACCGATTGTCGCTGTTGGAGTCCCGAGAGCCGCTGCGTCGAGCGGAGAATGACCCCGGGAGTGAGCCGCTCCAGCCCGTGGTAGTGCAACCCATACGCCTCCTCCTCCTTGGGGGTGAGGCGCTTGGCAAGAAGCTCCTGGATGGCGTTGGGCTCGTGCTTTTGCCCGTTTTGCTGCTTGAGAAGTCCCGAGAGGTACTGCTGAAGGTGGGTCTGGAACGTGCGGTCCTTCTTGTAGGAGGAGGATGCCGCCATGGGGATGGGTGGGGGGACCGGGTCCAAGTTGCCGCGCTGCTGCTGCTGTAGGAACTTGCGCTTCTGGTGCTTGTCAAGCACCATGAGGTTGTTGTAGAGGTTGGCAAGGCCCTGCGACGACTGGTACTGCGACACCGACTGCGACGTTTGCGGCAGGTCAAGAAGCGAAAGCAAGTGCGACCGCTCCATCAACATCTTCTTGGCGGCGAGCTCGAACCGCCGCGCCTCGATGACGAGCGACTCCTCCTCGGCAATCTCCGCGGGCGTCCGCTTCAACAAGCTCTCGAGGTACTTTTTGCGCTCGGTCTCCTTGTCTTTGGAGAAAGAGCCGAGCTGCTCGATGAGCTGCGGGTTGTTGTTTTCCTGGGAGGCAAGGATCTTGGCACTCACCCGGTAGAAGTGGTCCTTGAGCTCCTCGAGCGTCCGGCCGGCGGCATGCCGGTCGTGAATGACGTGCCACTTGAGCTCAAACGCCCGACAAAGCTCAAAGAGCCGCTTCGACTCGCCGTACTCCCACTCCTCCTCCTCCTCCTCCTCCTCTGAGGGCTCGCCCGGCTGGTCGTCCTTCTCCTCCTTGGCCCGCCGCTCCCTCTCCTTCGCATCCTTCTTCTTCTTGTCCTCCGCCCGAATCTCCTCCATGATTTTATTGAACTTTTCCTCATCCACAAACTCGGGGATGTCGAGCGTCACGTTGAACTTGTCAAAGAAGTACGGCGTTCTGTCTGCTGCTGCCTGTAGAAGTTCCTTCGACCCCTTCACCCAGTGATGGAGCACCGGGCCCCGCTCGTTCTTTTTCGAGTTGGGCGTGAACGGCATCTTGGTCCACGGCGACGCATTGAAATTGATCTTGTCTCTGATGCTCGTGCCGTTGGTGCCAGACACGTTGATGGGCGGCGTGTTGGGCCCAAGAAGACTGTACAACTCCCGCGCCATTCCCGTTTGCCGGGGTGCGGCGGCCTCGGCCACCTTCTGCTTCTTCTTGGCAGGCTGCGAGTCCCGCTGGATGTTCAACACATCCAAGATGTCGTTGGCACTCATGTTTTCGGTGTAGGTGCGAGTTGATTATGTAAGCAATGTGTTGCCATTTTACGCCATGTTGTTTGGTTGAATGTATGTCGCCACCAGTCATGTCTTTGTTGCATGTACGCCGGCCTTGCTATGCAACATAGTGGTAGACCGTTCTGTCGTCGTCGTCGCGCTTGAGGTACTCCTTCTCAATCAAGTCCTCGATGCGCTGCTTCATCAAGATGGTCAGCGGCTGGAACCGCCCGTGGAGCTGCTTCACCAACTCCGCCACCAACTCGTTGTGCTTGACAGACTGGCGGCTCTTCATGATGCGCACAATGGCCGCATTCACCATGTGCTTGCGGCCCTCGACGATGGCCTGCTGCACCTCCTCCTTCTCCTCGTCCACCTCGGTGCTCTTGGTTTGCGCCTTCAGTAGCTTGGTTCCCGTGGACCCCGACACCGTCAACACCTTGACCTTGGCCGAGGGCGACCTGAACTTGTCGTTGAGGCAAAACACATCGGTGGCGTTGACGTCCTTCGACATGGGCGTCTTCACCAAGAGCCGCGTCCGCGGCGCCACGGCGATCGACTGGAGCTGGCGCTTCAAGTCGGCCTCGGGGATGCCCGTGAGCTCCCTAATCTCCACGTACGTGAGTCTTCTCCTTTCCTCGAACGCCGACACCAACTGGCCGTCATTACCGTACGACTGCGGGGCAAAAAGAAGCATGATGATGCCCGCGTACGTCGACATGTTGATGTCGTATGTCTTCAGGGGATAAGTGATTCGGAGGTCCATCGACCCGAACTTGGGACACCAGAACAACGTCTTGTTGTCGTTCTTCTTCGCCGTGAACCAGAACTCCTCGAACTCGCGGATGGTGTCGCGGAGAAGCTTGGGCCAGATGAAACTGCCGTCCTGGCGGGAGAACGACTTGTAGTCTTTAGTCATGCTCTTGGGCCATTCGGACACATTACAGATTTTGAGGTCCATGTCAACGACCCCGTCCTTGTTGTATCCCTTCCACTCGGACGTGAGGTCGAGCGAAAGCTTCACGTCCTTGTTCATCTTAATCACCTTGTCGAGGGACGTGGACCCAATTTCCTCGCAAAGTTTCGAGATGACCAACTCCTCAATGTCGTTCCCAAGCTTGGACCCGGTCTTGGCCGACGCCTTGGAGTTGAGAAACCGCTTGGCAAAGTGGTTGGCGTAGTGCGCTTCGAACGCGTCCTTGTCCTTGATGAAACGCAAAAACGTGATGGACTGCTTGATGAAGTCGTCGTTTCGATCAACCGATGCACTGGCCTTGCTGGACGCCGACTTGGTGATTTGCTTGATGTGGTGGTCCATGTAGATCGAGAGGATCTCCGCTCCGTTGATGGAGCTGGCCTCGGAGTTCTTCCCCGACGCCCGCATCGCCGCCGACGTCAGACCATTAATAAACTCCTTCATTGCCCCTTGAATGCACTGCTCGATCGGTATGTCCCTCGCAAACAGCTCCTTGACAATGTGCTCGTACTGGTTTTGGAGCTCGAGCACCAACTCCACCCACTTGAGGGCAAACGGCGTCGAGTTGATCGCCACCGCCTTCTTGCTCAGACCGTCGCTATCCTTCTCGATCGCTTGCTTCACAATCAGCGGAAGCCGGTGGCCCTGGCTGATCACCGCCTGCTTCAACCGTGCCTTCAAGAGGTTCCGGTCCAGGTCAATTCGACCCACCAACTCGTAGAGCGCTCGTAGCTGTACAAGGTGATGTCCGTGATGAGTCTCTTGCTCAATGAATAATGCATCGCCTCGGGAAATGGCAAGGTTGGCGAGCACCGGCTCGAGCCAGAAGTTCAACCCCTCCTGCTCATTCGAGTAACTCATCACCTTGTCTATCTTATCCTTGATGATGATGTTGTCCATGAGACTGACGATCTTGGGGTGTGTCGACGACGGGAGATATAGATTCGTGCGGGCCTCCTCGTCCTTGATGAACTGGCTGGCATTGGTGAGGTACTTGGACCCGTTGTTGGACGACATCAAGTCGTCGGCAAGCCAGTAGAAGAACGTCTCGGACCGCGTGAGGAACACCGGCTCAAAGTATCGCTGGTAGTAATTTTCTCCGTACTGGAGGTCGTTGTTGGTGCCCACCTCAATGAGCAACTCAAACATGTTGATCACCTTGGTGACATGCATCTTGGTGGCGATGGCCTCGCCTTTGCGGCTCTTGGTGATTTCGCCAATGACAATCTCCACCAACCGGTTGCCCACCTCGTTGTCGTTGGCTTTGATAAAGTGTTCCTTGAAGAGCTGGATCCCCAAGTCGTAGATGAGAAGCTTCTTGTGTTCCCGCACGTAGACTCGGTTCAAGTACATGAACACGTCGCTGATGAACTTCATCAGCTGGAGATGCTCGTCCCACTCCGAAATCAGCATCTTCATAAAGTCTTCGTTCACCAACATCGCCGTCTGGTGGAGGAGCGTGGTCCGCCGGTGTATTAGATGGTCCACCACCAACTTTGACACGTCCTCGTAGAGCTTGGCCCCGTGTTTCCTCAACACCAACGAGTATGCTTTGCGATAGAGTTGTTCATACGAAAGGTTAGACACGTTTTTCTGCTGGATCTGCTTGATTGCACTCGACAAAACGGCCCACGCCTTCTCGTATTCCACCTTGGGATCGGTGTCGGCATCCTGGCCAATGAGCGACTTCCGGGGCGGCCGAATCTTGGACCGTCGGGCTCCCGGTGGTAACATGATGGTGTATGTGCGTGGTGTATGGGTGCGGAGGTGTTGCAGAGGCCAAAAGTGACTGCCAAACCGAACTTTCTCGGTGTGCTAGTGATGTGATCTAGTCGCTGGAGTATGACTGGTGTTCTTTAGAAGTGTACGTTGGCGTATAATACTATAGCAAATGGCTGGTTCAAATGAACTACGTTGGGATTTGAAAGCATTTCAATTGAGTCCTCTATTTCATCTTCAATCGGTCTTTACTGGAGTGACTCAGTGGTCTCGAGTTGTGCTTGTAATGCCAGTTTCGACTTTAGATCGGTAAATCATCGCCCTTGAGTTGATTCTGTAAATCCCTACCCGTTTTGTACAAAAGTTCATCAACGAGGTGGAGCGCATTCCTGTAGTTCCAGTTCCGTCTTTACAAGAACAATTCCGGAGCTGGAGCTTTGAGTGCACCCTGCAACTTTCGGAATCGGGCTTGACCAGATCGCATCAACTACCCCCGAGTGGTTTCTGTAAATCCCAATTCAACGAGACAAAAGTGACTCTAGCTTAAAGTGCTTTCCTGTTTTTCCTGATTAGTCCATACCACAATGCATCCATCCATTTGTCTGCCTCTTGTCATTCTTCGTTTGTCGGTGCGAGAGTGAATCAAATGTTGAGGTATTCCTGTTCAATTCAACATGCCCAAACATGCAGTCTTCTAGTAAATCCTAAGGTGGTAGCGCAGGAGATAATTGTCTCCTTACTTGCAACGTCTGGCCTATGATTTGATACCTCAAGCATCCTCATTATGAAAATCATTATTACCATATTCACTATTTGGCCTGGTTTCTAACCACCTTTGCATTCATACAAGACAGCAGCCACCTCTTCAGCAAGCTCACTCCGGTGCAACTGACGCCACGCCGCAGTTTTGTCGAGATTCAAATTGTTGCAAAATCCCCACAAAATCGGATTTTGTGCCTCTCTCACCAAAATTTTGGGGGCACAAAAGTCTCCTCACGAGATCGGCACTTTTACCAAGATCTCATAATCCCACATGCGGCATCTCATGATGTCTTTGACAGCTTGTCAATATCCGATGCACAACTTTGAACGAAAATTTTCAAAGATTCCATCGCAGACGTCTTTCGTGGTCACCAAAGGATCTCGACTCAATGCGTCACACTAGCCGGCCTCTCACTCACGTGATCGTAAGTCCTTACAAACGACTTTCCGCTCATTGGGTGCGCGCGGCCCGTCCGTCCGCAGGGCCGGTACCGGTGCTTTTCGCCTGTGCCGCTCGGTCATTACCTGCAGTGATGACTCCACTCCGGGCCACAAGACCCGTTTTGAAAAATATAAATTGTCGATTCAACCTCTTTCTGTTAATCTTTCGATCCATCTAATCTATTTGTTATATCATGACTGCTCAACCAAAAACCCTTTATGATAAGGTGTTTGAAGACCATATAGTCCACAAGGACGAATCTGGTTCGTACCTTTTATACATTGACAGACATCTCGTTCACGAGGTGACTTCCCCCCAAGCTTTCGAAGGCTTGAAGAACGCCGGCAGAGAGGTGAGAAGAAAGGACTGTACTCTTGCCACTGTGGACCACAACATCCCCACGGAGTCTCGTGCCAACTTTGTCGACACTGATTCTTTCATCAAGCAACAGGATTCCAAGTTGCAGGTCATGACCTTGGAGCAGAACGTGAAAGACTTTGACGTCACCTTTTTCGGCATGACCGACGACAGACAGGGAATCGTCCACATTGTTGGTCCTGAACAGGGATTCACTCTTCCCGGAACCACCGTTGTCTGTGGAGACTCGCATACTTCCACCCACGGAGCCTTTGGCTCTCTTGCATTTGGTATCGGTACTTCCGAAGTCGAGCATGTGCTTGCCACGCAGACCGTCATTCAGGCCAAGTCCAAGAACATGAGAATCAGCGTGGACGGAGAACTCAGCCCTGGCATCACCTCCAAGGACCTTGTTCTTCATGTGATTGGTGTGATCGGTACTGCTGGTGGTACTGGATGTGTTATTGAGTTTGCCGGTAAGGCCATCGAAGACTTGAGTATGGAGGCGAGAATGTCCATTTGTAACATGGCCATCGAGGCTGGTGCTCGTGCTGGTATGATCAAGCCCGATCAAATCACTTTCGACTATGTCAAGGGAAGACCCTTGGCTCCAAAGGGTGCCGAATGGGAAAAGGCCGTCAAGTACTGGAAGACCCTTCACACCGATGAGGGTGCTCACTTTGACTACGACATCCACATCAAGGCGTCGGACATTGTTCCCACCATCACCTGGGGTAACTCGCCTCAGGATGCTCTTCCCATCACTGCCAGCGTGCCCGACCCAGCCAATGTCACTGATCCCATCAAGAAGTCTGGTATGGAGCGTGCGCTCAAATACCAAGGCTTGACCCCCAACACTCCCTTCAAGGAGATCAAGATTGACAAGGCGTTCATTGGCTCGTGTACCAACGCTCGTCTTGAGGACTTGAGAGCAGCCGCCAAGGTTGCTAAGGGTCACCATAAGGCCGATAACGTCAAGGAGGTTCTCGTTGTTCCTGGCTCCGGTCTCATCAAGAAGCAAGCCGAGAAGGAGGGCTTGGACAAGATCTTTGAGAAGGCCGGATTCCTCTGGAGAGAAGCCGGATGCTCCATGTGTTTGGGTATGAACCCCGACATCTTGGACCCCGAAGAAAGATGTGCCTCCACCTCCAACAGAAACTTCGAGGGTCGTCAAGGTGCTCTTTCCAGAACCCACTTGATGTCTCCCGCCATGGCTGCTGCCGCTGCCATCAAGGGCCACTTCTTCGACATTCGTGAGTTTGACTACGACACCTCCGACGAGGCCACCGTCACCATTGAGGCCGAGGAAGACAAGGCGCTTCAGGATGCCGTTTACGAGCACGAGAAGCAGCCTCTTGAGAGCGACTCGAGCCTCGAGGAGGACAGACTCAACGACATTCCCGCCGAGCCAGAGACCAAGAAGCCCAAAACCACCGTCAAGGAAAAGGCCCCCGGTGCGGCCGGTATGGAGAAGTTCACCGTTCTCACGGGTATTGCTGCTCCTATCGACAAGGCCAACGTCGACACCGATGCCATTATCCCCAAGCAGTTCTTGAAGACCATCAAGCGTACTGGATTGAAGAACGGTTTGTTCTACGAGTTGAGATTCGAGAAGGATGCCAACGGAAAGGATATCGAGACCGACTTTGCCTTGAACGTCGAGCCTTACAGACACGCCGAGATCCTCTGTGTTACTGGTGACAACTTTGGATGTGGTTCTTCCAGAGAGCACGCGCCATGGGCGTTGAAGGACTTCGGTATCAAGAGTATCATTGCTCCTTCGTTCGGTGATATCTTCTACAACAACTCCACCAAGAACGGATTGTTGCCCATCAGAGTTCCTCAGGACGTGATCATCTCCAAGATTTACCCCTTGTCCGTTGCTGGCAAGAAGGTCACCATTGACCTTCCGAACCAACAGATCCGTAACGGCGAAACCGACGAGGTTCTTGTTGAGCACTTTGAGATTGAGGAGTTCAGAAAGCACTGCTTGGTGAATGGTTTGGATGACATTGGCTTGACGTTGCAGAAGGAGGAGTTCATTGTCAAATACGAGGAGAAGAGAAGAGAGGTGTTTTCGTTCTTGGAGGGCGGTTCGAAGTTGGTGAAGCCAATCAGGGGAACCAAGAAGTCCAAGTACGGTGTGAGAGCCCAGGAGTGGTGAACGGTATTTATTTATTTATCATGAAGAAACAGCATACAAGAGTTGCAAATGTGGTTGAGCCCATTGGCTGCTTCGCACGTGATGTCATCACGTGAGTGCGTTTCTCAAAATCCCTACTCATGACGTCTTCCTTGACCAGGCAGCGCCGCTTGCAAGGACCCTTACTCCAGCTATTCCGGCGACTCTACAGCAGCAAGGAGAACCTTCTTCTCGCCGATGCTCTCAACTTGCTCTCTCCTTCGGCCGGCGAAAGAAAACATGTCACTCACAAACCATCCATGATCAAGCATTTGACCCAAGGCTCGGCCTACGACCCCGTCAAGTACCCCGGGAAGTTGCCTTCCAAGGGTAATGAAGACTTGACCAAAAGCGTCAAGCATTTGCTCGATGACTTGAGTCTTGTCGGGGTACAGAAAGACCACATTGAGGTCTCCAACGCGTCGCCCACCGAGCTCCGCAACCATATCCGTGCCATGACCGACGAGGTTCAGATCGCCAAGCTCGTGAGGATTCTCTTCTATCAGAACCGGCTCAGCTATGCTCTTCTCTTGGAGACTATTCTCAACCCCAATCTCCGCAAGTTGCTGTTGCTCCCCTTTGATGTGAATCACCTCGACCAAAAGCAGTTTGAGAAGAATGGCTGGACGGAGGTTCAGTCGGTGCAGTTCAAAGTGATTCTCCTCAAGAAATACCATGACTTGAAGCGGCCACTTTCGATTGTGAAGAACATCAAGGAGAATTTCTCCCATACCTTTCTTCCCCTCATCAGGGAAGGAAAGCTCCCGCCCTTCTATGAGCGGATTGTGTGGAAGTTCAAGAGTGAATACCAACGCGAAGGCTACTCTCCTTCGCTTGAGGCCCACTACGTGGCCCAGCTCTCCTCCCTCAAATCATCGGTGCTCATCTGGGAAGCATCGTCCTGGCGCAGTGCTTCTGTTGCACTTGACATCTTGGCCCACCATGATCTCAATGAACTCCAACGGGCGTTTTTCCGCATCTGCTCCCATCCCTCGGTGGTGGACACCATACACACACAGTTGATTGCACTGGGTGACCGAGAGTGCTCGTCGCTTCTCTCCGACTTGAAGGCCATTTCCATCAAGCACAAAATCTACACCCTTCCCGTAAGTCTCAAGGGAATCAACACGGAAACAAGAGCCACCGCCTACCTCATGGTGAATGCCATGACAAAGGTGGCAAAGCAAGTGCCAGAGTTGAGTCCTATTCTTCAAGACCTACAAGACATCAAACAGAACAGTCTCATGAACTTGAGCGAAGAAGAAACCCTCAACTTCTTTCTGGCACTTAGTGTACGATAATGACATTATGATTACTCCGATCCTAGTAGCGTATACCATTTGGGGCTCGTCCAGTACCCGCCGGCCTCCCCCTTAATCACACACCCTGTAGCCACAAGCCACTCCATGACACTTTTAAAGTCGGAGACGCTCACCACCAGGCGAAGCTTTCCGTGAAGATAGCCGTTGGTGACACCCGGCCGCATGTTGATGTAATTCAACAACGTGGTGACGAGTTTCACCCACACCTGGGTATTGACATTGCCCGTCAAATCAAGCCAGATGCGAGAGCACGCAAGCCCGAGGGGAATGGGCACCGGGGTGAGCGGATCCCGCCTCACCTCGTCTGGGTCACACACCGCCACAATATCACACGAGAGCTTCTCCTTGTCGATGAGCCGAGACTCGTAGCTCTCAAACTTATAGGGCTTTTCGATTCTCACGGCTCTGGAAAGCCCACTGGACAAGAGCTCGAGAAAACATGCCATGGGCCCACTCTGGATCCCTTGCGATATAATAAGTCCCTTTGAGGCTTCGGAGAGCGCAATCAAGTTCTCCTGAAAGAACGTGGCGCTGGTCAAGAACTTCTGCGACACGATCCGGGTGCTGATGGGCTCGTGGAACTTCTCTGTCAACACAAAGCGGGTATTGGAGTCGTCCAACGAAAAATATGAGAGGTCCTTGTCTGTAATGAGCTCATTGGTGGCGTTGGAAATGTCCTCCTCCTCGAACTTTGACAATATCGACTTGGCCTGCTGGCCGGAGAAGTTGGACTCCGACGTCGACACAATGGCCTTGATGGTGGTTTTGAGGTCGTCGTAGCGCTCCGGAACCGGCTCTGCGTCCTCCTCGTAGCTGAATGCATGCGAAGCAAGTATCGCCTCTTTCTGGCGCATGGAGTTGTCTTCCAATTGGGCGCAGAGATCGTACTCCACCTCTGTTCTTCGAAGAATGTCGTACACATCCGAGTTTTGTTCAACGGTGGAGTAGAGTGGAGTTTTGTCGGCAAGATCCACGTCGGAACTGTCCACTTCCCTCCACAAGTCGAGGAAAAAGTGGATATCCTTCTTTTCGAGATCTTTCACCGTCACCAGTCCATTTTCAATCCCTCGAAGTATCACCTTCTCAAAGTCTCTGCATCCCTTCTGCACCGCAGCAAGCCCTCCAATCAGTTTCCTCACAATAATCCATTTTCTCCGGAGAATGTTGCCCTTCATGCCATCGAAAAACTCGCCCAATTGCTGGAAGTCGAGTGTCGCCTTGAACATGGTTTTGTGAATCACCACGAGCCGGAATAACGTCGTGGCGTCGTTCTTGCTGAACTTGGCGCTTGACACAAACCGTCCCTGGCCCGGTTTGGCGGGTCCGTTGGTGGTCTTCTTGATCTTTTGCTTCCGCTTTCTCTTTCTGTCATTCCGGATGGGGAGGAAAGACCCCTTGGCGGTGTTTTCGTCAGGAAGATCCTCAAGCTTGGTCGATTCCTCTGGTTCCACCTTCTCCACCTTGGCCTTGGTCTTCCGACTTCTACCCTTGCCCTGTCCCTTCTCATTCAAGCTCTTGAGACGGGTGGTCCGCCGCTTGAGCGATTCGTCAACGTAAATCTCCACATTCAGCTCAATGGTCCGCGGGGTGTCCAATGGTTTCTTTGACGACTCTCGGTTGATGAGACTCTCCTTTGCTTGCTGTATGGCTTCCTCCGAGGGTCGAGGATCCGACAAAATAATCAACTTCTTTGTCACCTCCTTGCCCTTCTTCTCAAATGTGACAGACTGCACTTCAACGTCACCCTGGTGAATCATGAGCGAAATGTCTCTCGCAAGAGTCTTGGCGTCAGTCACGGTGTTGTTGTCGAGGATCTTGTCGACCTGGCGGTGAAGATCAATGCCGGTGTGAATGACACCTCCACGCTCCTGAATGATGGTGAGCAATGCCTCGCGTCTTCGAATGGCCTTGAGGTTGACGCTTTTGTTGATGGGTTTGACGTATTCTGACTTTTTCTCAGAAACAGGTGGCTCCGGCTCTTGTGTGGGTGACTCAGTCTTCACGGTTAGCTCGTCATCGATACCTGAAATCGGTATGTCTGTATCAGCGGCGATGGTTGACTTCAACGTGGCCCTCTTTGCTGGTGGTATGTCCTCCTCAGGCACCTCCACCTTTCTCGGTCTTCCTCTCTTCCTCTTTGGCGTGTTGTCTGTGGTGTCCTTCACCAGCACCTGGCGCTTCTTGATAGTTGAAAGACTCTGGGCTTTGGGAATGGCCGCTTTCTTGAGGAACTTGCGATGCAACGTCCGGAGATCTGCCGTGGTGGTGGCCACCTTCTGTGTCCTCTTCAGTGGTGGCTTTGCATCCTTTGCATCCACCACATCTCGCACAAAGTACCGGTAGAACTTGAACTTGCCCTCGAAGTCGTAGATCTTTACGAGCGACTGGTCTGCGTATGGATCCTGGTAATTCCGAAGATACTTGAGCTGGCTCCCATCACTTGTATAGGTGACAAAGTTCTCGAGAATTCGCTTCACAGGACGGTAGTCCTTGTTGCCGGTGAGTAGCAGCGACAACACCGACGTGGTCAGGCCCGCTGCCCCACGCGATTTGATGAGCTGGAAGATCTGGGTATGCACGGGGAAAACGTGGTTGATGAGAGGCAGAGGCTTGGTTTCAATCTCGGCCTCGTCCTCTCCATCATTCTCAACCTCGATATCCTCCAAGAGGTTCACAAAGTCCGCAATCTCATTACCGCTCTTGGGAAGATCCTTCACGTACTTGACACAAAGAACCGACCCGCGGTTCTCTGGGAGCTGAACATTGAGTTTCTCCACACACCCGTTCTTCGCCAACGTCCGGATGACCGAGTCATAGAGCCTCGAAGACGACTTGTCTCCATCAAGACCCATCTCTCCCTTGAGGTCTCGGAACGCACGCAATTGGTTCGGTGCCTTTTTCACAGCATCCATGATGTATTGTCGTAGCTTGTTCAAATTCTTTGAGCTTTCGAGCATGTCGTCGTTGTCACTGGAATTGTAGGCTGCAAATTTGGAGTGAACCAAAAGAGACGTGTGCAATTTCTTCTCCTCGTCGTAGTGTTGCTTCTTGATGATGAGTCCCAACTCCTCAAGTTTGTTGAGACGACTGGTGGACGACCGGGGATCTTGTCCTGCCTCACGGCACAATTCTGGAGTCAACACTCCCACCGTTCCAAACTTGCCAATGATGCAGAGCAATTGGAAGGGATACTCTCCAAGTTGCTCTTTAATCTGCTTGTAGTTGTCAGAACCCGTGAGGTACTTCCACTGGGTGTCCTCACTGGGGTAGATGCGAACAGTCTCTTCATTGGCCCCAGCGGGTCCGAAATTCTTTTCGTACCGCTCTTCCACAACAATCTCAGCATCTCCGTCCTTCACTATCACCTGGGGCGGGTCTTCGCTGCCCGGGCGACTCGCAAAGAGCCAATGCCATATGACTCTCTTCTGAAATGCATCGAGGGAGCTGATTTGCAATTTGTGGCCCACTTCCTCCCAAAGCTTCGGAAGGGGTAAGCCATTCTGCCCGGAGAACGAGAGTGTGGTGAGCACAAAGTCAACCAACTCACTGGGTGGACAAAACAGCATGCTTGTATGGCAGGTGGGCTTGTTTATCGGAAATGTCGCGCGGATGTCGTTGCGGCCCCATCTTTCTGAAAAACTCAACCTGAGACATGGACTCGGACGACGAACCCCTCGTGTTGTCGGCTGACACCTTGGCCGCCTTGCAAGAGTTCAAGCAAGAAGAGAAGCAGCGGCTCGAAAAGTTTGCCTCCTTGTACGAGCAATCGGAAAAGACCTTCGAGGATCAAAAGGAGGCTCTTTCCATCGACGCATTCCAAGAAGACTGGCAACTTTCCCAATTTTGGTACGCAGATGACACTGCCAGAGTCTTGGGCCAGGCCTTGCTTGAAGGAGCTGACGAGGATACCGTCATTGTGATTGCAAGTGCCCCTTCCGTGTACGCAGCCATCAAGAAGTTCCCCGAGAGCGAGATCCCCACCAAGCACATTTACCTCTTGGAGTACGACAAGAGATTCGAGCTCTTGGCGGGCAAAGAGCACTTCTATTTCTACGACTACAACAAACCAGACGAGGTTCCAGAGAAATTGAAGAAGAAGTGTCACAGGATTCTCATTGATCCTCCCTTCCTCGAAGAAGAGTGCCAAACCAAGTCGTCTCAAGCCGCCAAGAATCTCTTGAGCGACGACAGAACTAAACTTACCAAGTCTGGTGATCTCCGCTATAAACTCATCTCATCCACAGGTGAGAGAATGAGGGACGTCATGAAGAAGACTTACCCCGACACCTTCATGACAAGTTTCCTTCCTCAGCACAAGAACGGTCTCAGTAACGAGTTCCGGTGTTACGCCACTTTTGAGTGCTCCCATTGGAAATTTCAAGAGATATAGAATCCACTTTAATACTTTGTACAATTTTGCAATCTAAACCCTATGCGTTACCCGCCGCAAAGTGCAGCACGCTGACCGGGCAGGTCTCAGGTATACCGAGATGTGGCTCGCACGCGTAAACGTCAGACCACCGGAAATTTTCCTCTTCACCACGGTGTGGAAAATTTTTTTGGTTCGATCCTTATAAAGACTTTTTCGTCCACCCATTTTTCTACACAATGTCTTTCTCCGATTTCTCTAAGGTTGAGTCCCTTAAGTCCTTGAACGAGTTCTTGGCTGACAAGTCTTACATTGACGGGTATGTTGACAATTGATGGACTTGGCACATGAGACCATGTGTCCACGTCTCCCAGAGAGTAAATTCCTCAAGAAGCCCATCCCCAATTGAATTGAAAGTTGAATGATGATCATAATCTTTGGTCCGTGTTTATGAGGTGCTTAAGACCCACCGCATGAGTGACAAAGGAGATTCAAATCTGTTAGCTGACCACTTTTACAATCATGGGAATTTTCTTGATTCGAGGAAAATTTACAAAATCTCCGCAACTCTTATACTAACTTCAGTACTGCTGCTACCCAAGCTGACGTCACTGTCTACAAGGCTTTCCAAAAGGAGTTCCCACAATTCGCCAGATGGTTCAACCACATTGCTTCTTTCACCGAGGAGTTCTCCGACTTGCCAGCTGGTAAGGCTCCAGCTGCTGAGGCTGCTGCTGAGGAGGACGACGAGGACGTCGACTTGTTCGGTTCCGACGACGAGGAAGCCGACGCTGAGGCCGAGAAGGTCAAGCAACAAAGATTGGCTGAGTACGCTGCCAAGAAGGCCGCTAAGGGTCCTAAGCCTGCTGCTAAGTCTATTGTCACCTTGGACGTCAAGCCATGGGATGACGAGACTGACTTGGAGGAGTTGCTCGCCAACGTCAAGTCCAACGAGTTGGACGGTTTGACCTGGGGTGCTCACCAATGGATCCCTGTTGGTTACGGTATCAAGAAGTTGCAAATCAACTTGGTCATTGAGGATGAGAAGGTCTCTTTGGATGCTTTGCAAGCTGCCATTGAGGAGGACGAGGACCACGTTCAATCCACTGACATTGCCGCTATGCAAAAGTTGTAAGTTAACTGGAAGTTTCTACAACTGTGTTCTAGGGAATTCTATAATCAGACATACAAACCTTTACGACTCAATTTATTAGACCGGTAGGTACTCGTCTCCAGGTTTGAGCCATTCTCTCAACACAATTTCCTGCGAGACATTTTGCTTCCAAGCTGCCTCCACGATTTGCTTTAGTGTGTGAAGCGTTCCCATTTGTGCTGTTGCATACAACCGATCCATGTAGATTGTCCACGTCTGCCTCTCAAATTCAGTGTGACACTCACATCCCACGGCATAAACTGGCCACACCATCTGTGTCACAGTGGGGCTCTCTGAGTTCATGGTTCCGTAGATGTCCAAAAATTCCCTGACTAGGCTTTGTATGGCCTCCTCGTGGCCTTTTGGCTTCACCGTTTTGTAGAGGCTGATCAAAACGGCGATTGACCAGCACTGTGCCCCCTTGAGACATGTCGGGTAATCGACGCCTTCCATCTTGAGCGGAATATAGTCCCTGTATGACACCAACTCATGTTTGATTATGTCGAACTCCTCGGAGTATAAGTCGCTGAAGTCGTGAGTACGGTCAGAAGACCCATTGGATTCGGATTTTGCAATCTCATGTCTCAAGAAACAGACTTTAGACATGGCTTTGAATATCTCACCGGGGCACCCCATCATCTTCAACGTGGAGATATCGTCATTTTTGGTTCCGTACCACTCTGGATAGCAAAATGGAAGCCTGCAATCGGGTGAGACAATCGAAACAACTGTGTCGTACCATGAGAGCACCACCATCAACGACTTCTTTTGAGGGTTTTCCAGGAGACTCTCGTAGAAGGTCTCATCCTGACATATCGAGGCAAACACTTTCAAAAAGAATCTTGTAGATGAGCTTCGGCCCTTATCTAGAACCACGAATAGTATATGAACATTGATCAACACTAGAGTCACGAATGAGCTCACAAGCCTCTTTGTGTCCACATCCGTAACACTATTCGGGGTTGCAACTTGCTGTGTTGTGTCTTTTTCCTCGAGACTCTTATCAGAATGCTGAATGTTGTTAATGAGGTGGTCCATAGCACTATTCATATGCTCAACACCCCTCTTGTAGTATTCATTTCCTCCCTCGCGACTCTCGTATATATGAATGCAAGCCAAGGAGATGAAACAACTTCTTGCGATATCGAAGTCACAGTATTTCAAAGCAAGATCTGGCCAAGGTGAGTTTGGGTGGGCGTCGAGCAATGGAAGAAGTTTTCTGAAGAAATGCTTGAGCATCATGTTTTCCTCAGCATGTGATAGCGAGTAAAGCTCATCGCTTGTTGTCGACTCAACAGGTGACTTTCGCTCGAATTCGCTAGGCTGTAGAGCGTGAGTTTTGTCAATGAACTCCAAAATCTCATTGTCGAGATGTGAGAAGTCCATGCCGGGAAGCAGATGGTTAAGCTGATCTTGAAAGCTTCTCGAAGAGAGGTCTGCCACCCCGGTACCATCCGAGAATGATTTGCTTTTTTGTATTGGCAGCAATGCTTTTTGATTCAGGCCTTGGCCGGGATTTACCATGTTGATCTTGGGGGAATGGAGAAGGGACTCTAAATCCTCATAAAGCTTGCTATCGAATTGCTCAAGATTTGAGCTTGAGTACAACAGGCTTGGGTCTTCAGTTTTCAATCCGTGTATGTGGATGTCATCCGTGTATGAGTCTGAGGAGACTCCATTCTGTATCGTAGATTTTTTGGCTTCACGTTGTGCTTTCGTTGGATTAGGTTTCTTCTTGATTTTGTAGTCATTTCCACCAGCTTTGTCTGTGCTGGCCTTTTGTCTGCCTGTGTCGAAGAGTAATCTAATTCCATAACCCTCGCAAACTCGATTCGTTCTGGAACAGTTGTCACACGCTGGTCTCTTCTCGTCGCATTTCCGGTGTCTGTGAAGTTAGTTACTGGCCTTCAAGTCGTCTTTGAATGCACTCACCGTTTCTTGCAGGTCCAACAGCCTGTCCTGACCCTAGTGATTTTACTCATGTGTAGACGTTCTGCATATTTCGCGTTCAATGGAAGACACAACCGCTTTGGGCTATTCGTTGCAGATAAGAATTAGGAATCCGTACACCATGTCATCCTCACCTCGATTGCGAACAGTTCGTCACTAAGTTCTCGATTTTTCCCAATATTTGCATTTCAATGGGCAGATACTAGGCACACAGAGACATGTGGCTGACTGATTACATCCGTCACCTAACTCAAAACATCTTGTTGTAGCTGTGGATAGTACATTCAGACAATTTTGGAAAGATTTATGGATTTGCGTCAAAAATTGCAAATTCAAGACGGGAACAACGACGGCTTGATGGGATTAGGTAGGTCGGATTGAAAGAACTACTGCATCAGTATGACTTGACATCAAAAGCTAACACGCGACTAACACGGAGGGCTATCAGTCACCCTTAAGACCTGGCTATAATGATCACCTGAATGTTTTCAAGACCGCGGCTGAACTGAAGTTACGGCTTCTCTCACTAGTCAAACGATACGTACAGTACGTATTGGCATCTGAAAAGTACTGTAATTGGAAGTCTTCAAGTTATCCGCCCTGATACTATTCTGCAAAGCTGATGTTGTAACCTAGAGTGAATTTTGGGGAGACCATGGTCAGATTTAACTGTAGACCATAACTCAGGATTGCATAATTGAGGTACGGAGGTTTTGCGTTTTGTTGCAGAGCCGAGATTCTTGGTTTTGGTAGAAAGGACTCGAGTGTTTCGTAGGTTTCACGACTCGGTTTGCTCGTCTCGTGAAGCAAACGATGACAACTGGCTGGCATTCAACGAAGTGATACGATTTCTGACGCACTAAGGGGTGCGTAGTCATGATGAGCCTCTTGTCTTTTTCTCACTATCCTGTATCCACTTGCTGTGGTGTGTCATTCCTGTATCGTTCCTCCCCAAAAAGGTTTATAAAATGGGCCCCTCGCCCCTTCAAAGATCAACCCTTTTAACTGAAAGTTGAGAAAGTCTGGACATGAAAATTCGTGGGGAACATTTAAAGAGCGGCTCTCGTGACGTGCTTGGGGACGAACATGAATATCCAGAAGGTTCCGAGCTTTTCAGTGTTGATAGCATAACATTGGAAACAGATTCCCCTGCCTTGGATGACGGCCCCCATACAAAACCACCATCTAGCGAACTTTCAAGAGCTGTCAAGAAGAATGGCAAGTACAAGCAATACTCTGATGATACGAAGGATCAATTCATTGAATTGATCACTGAGCGTGGTATGAACGCCAATCAAGCTGCAAAAGCACTTGGAATTCCCGTTCAAACCGCTTATTCTTGGAAAAGAAAATGGAACGAAAGCATCGTCCGTGCTGTTTTGCAACTTCCACCCGAAGAACTAAAAAAGCCTGGCCCCAAACCCAGTCTTACTGAAGTTCATGGAACTTTTTTGAAGGGATTGATCGGGAAGGACTCCAAAATCTCTCTTCGGGAGATGCGTGAAGCCCTAGAAGAAGAGTTTGGTAAGGTTAAAGCGAACGAGTCAACAATCCAGAAGTTCATTACCCCGAAAGCTGAGATTACTCTCAAGCGTATTTCTCGGTACCCAGAACGACGTGCACTGAGACAGATGACGGAAGAACGTTTGGAATGGGCGCATAAGTGGAAGGATGAACTTGATTACTTGGAGAACGCGGTCTTCATCGACGAGGCCGGCTTCAATGTGAATTTGAGGCGGGAGTATGGCTGGACCAAGAAGAGTGGAGAAGCAATCACGAACATCCCTCTTCGAGCTGGCACGAACATCTCTCTTCTTGGTGCCATTTGCAGCAAAGGCTTGATCTCATTGCAATCTAGAAAGGTTTTGCTTGATACAAATTCTACGAGGAAGAGATTGGATCCCGGCGAAAATGTTGGCGAATTGAAGATGCACACTTCAGATGATTCCTTCTTTGACTTTATGAGGTCAGTCATCAATCAGTTGCAAACAAGCAGTGATTTTTCAAACTTGAAGTATTTGGTTCTCGAAGACGCCCCAAGTCACAAGCGTGAAGACCTAAAGCTTCTCGTGGAGGGAACGGGTTATGAATTTATCTTTTTACCCCAGCATACCCCAGAGCTTAACCCAATTAACCTACTCTGGAGCACTATGGAGGACAATATCAAGTTGGAAAGCTTGACACGTGAGGATCATTTGTCAGACAAAATTCGTGAGATTGCGAGTGAACTTCCCGAAGAATTCTACAGAAAGTGGTGCCGTAAGTCCGCTGACTATCTCAATTCAACTTTGAGTAAGACATTCGACAGTTCACGAACGAGACTGACCTCACCTGAAGATATTGAGTGAGTCTCCAGGTATGTTCCAGTTTTTCGGTTGCAAAAAAATATGTCGTCCCCTTACTGTCAAAATGTCGTCAGATTACATAACATTGAGAATGCAGAAAAAATGAGTTTAGGTCTATAACTTAATCTGAGTCGGGTTGCCGAAAAGAGACTGCCGGTTACCATATCACATTAGGAACATACAGCAGTAATAACAACTTTTGAATATATAAGACGTTCGCAACGATAGCATCTCACCATACTCTTCCTCTGTATTCCCTCGACAATTTCGCTCATTATTCAGGTGCTTGATTATGTTGATGATCTTTCTGAAAGTCTGGGCTAAATCATGCGGCTTTATACACCCTGGGAAAGATGAGAAACCCGTTGTAGAAGTCATTCACAATTAGCAGTTTGTGAGAGAGAACATAAAAGGCCGATCGCTCTTGAGAACGAGGAGAGGAATGGAAATTGAGCTACCACTGACATAGCCAATTTAACAAGATGTGAGCTTTTTTTCATCAACGACTTGCCTATTCAATCCAAATTCAACATCAAACTCTGTCGAATACAATTTGCTAAAAGTCATAGTGTATAGGTTTGAAGTTTTGTTGAATACTCTATATTGTGGAGAATCCAGGATCACCCTTCTGTAGTAGATTCACACCAACCGTTTTGAACCTAAGAGTTAAAAAAATTTGTTTCTCCATCATCAGCTGCGAGTTTTTCTCTTTTGGTATCCCGTAAACGCAGGTGAGATGAAGACCTGAAGGTAGTACACACATCCCGGCTTCATCGAATTTACAATATGACACACAATTCTCATGCCTCCGGGTAGATGAGACAGGAAATCGAGATCATGATCTTGTGCTCAAGGACAACCGGATAACTAGACTATGGATCACAAAATAACTGTCCGTGTCATAGAGAGCTAGACTTCGTAAGGGCTCTTCCCTCCATGAATCGCAGTCCATTTTACATATGCAAGTGAAGCTTGACTACAATAATCATTAATGGCTCTGACATGACGAAAGAAACGTCTAGCAATGACAGGCTGGTGGCCTTCCATGATAAAATTTGACTCCGATTGATATTGAAAGGCAAGTAAATCGCGATATCAAATCCTTATGCCAAAGCAGGTTGCTGAAATTTCTTCAACACTCAATTTGTAAAGATGGACCATACTCTCACCTACTCCAATTCCGTCGTAGTCTAAACTTGGCGTCAAAATCAATAGTCCTCCACAAATAGAAAAAAGACTGAAAAATGTATTACGGCAATTCTGAACCTATGAAGCTTTGCACAGAAATTTCAATGCATGCAAGTACAGCAGGACTTCTTACTGAGTTCGATGTTGCAATCTACAAGTTAAGCAACGTATAAGTTAGCGTACTATACTATGCCGAATTGATCTTTTCTTTGGTGGTTTGGTTGACGTTGTCAAATTTGAAATATCCATAGAGATGTTGATGGTCACTACTTACATTCGTTTATTCATACATACTTTCTTTCATCAACTTTTGGGTTGGTAAATGAAGTAACTGGCGAAGAGATTTCAACATTAAAGGCCAAAGTGGATGTGGAATGAACAAACCTAATGAAGTCTGAAGCATGTAACTCAGAACTGGTCATGATACCCGATTCCCACCACGTCAACATATTTCACCTTTACCTGCAATTGTAGACTGACTACGTTTTCTCGAGCATGGAAGACAACCTAGAGAACGTTCCACTGTGTTTACTTTTAAAACACGGTACGAACCGAATGCTGAATGCGTCATCATGGGCGACAATCATAGGATTTTCAACGTTAGATTACCTCTCTTTTTGTTGGCTACCAATTCTACCGTTCACTGTGCTGTACTGTAGCAGAAGAGACTGTACATCGAGACAAAGCTATATATCGAGATATGTTCGACAAACGAATGGACATGTTGACCGCCTTTGAGAATTTTAGTACATCGTCGTCCTCCATTCGAGTCATTCGAATTGAAATCTATGGCCCATATATATGGGTCGAGTACAGCTGAATTATGTCAAAGCTCATTGAGGCTGCGTATTGAGCGAGGAATGGATACAGAGTAGACAAAAGTTTCGTGACGAGACTTTACTATGAATTAGCCTATCCCAACACTGCTCGTACACTATTCCTATCCGTAGATTGAGCTTGCGAAACCGAAGACCTAATGCAGTATAAGGTATACACGTGTGATATTCGTTGGACCGTTCCCCAATTTTACACTAATCCACTCAGTTTTGACTGATCGTTTTGGATCCGTTAAGAATTAGATCAACAACGAACCAAAGTCAGGAATGCAGGAACCAATATTGTCAAGTTCTGTTCAGGAAAGTCTGAATTTGGATTGCGACTGTCTAATGTTTTTGATCGAGACAATGCTTTATGTCTAATGACCTTTGCTCACGAGTGTAGATTTTGTATACGGTTGCAAAATTCACAAGCTATTCAGAAGTACCGCACTACTCTAAAACTTGTATGCTCAGATTAGCCAGTGCATCTGTTGGATCTGTCTTTCTCAGCATACAAGCAGTATTATGCTTCCCCGTTTTAGTACTCACATGAATCACTCATACGTGAGATGAGCTATCCGAGTGTGAAGAGGAACTCGAAATCTATATGTGCCCCACCAATCTGATTCTTGTCACTCTATGGCGGGTAGTACGCTAAATCAATCGAAATACATGTGGGGGATTAACAAGATGTTAAACATATTACCGATGTTGAGAAGAAGGTCCACTACCAGTAATCGTCTCAGCTCACATATTGTGAATAGAGTGTACCTAGGTCTGGGGCCGCGATATGGCTGCAAAGTTTACACGAGCTAGCAGTGACAAGGTTTGACATTGCATGAGTCTACTTACTTCTTGCACGACATGATACTCATCAACACGAGAGCCATAAGACTTTTACATACTGGGATAATCTTCCCATATTGTTGAGAGAGTTGCACTCAAGGCATCTGAATAAATACCAAAGACTATCAAAATAAACCTCACATTGCGTACATCACCACATCAATAGGTTTAGCTACACTACATACTACCTCGTTTTTGGTGCCAAATGATAACGAGCACCAAGTCAAAGTATGAAATTTGAAAAGATTTGACAAAGTGCGCAAAATAAGAACAAACGCAACAAACACCTTATGTGATGAGTGACATGATCCATATACCGGTTTTATGGGAATCAACTGATGATCGACAGTGTTCTGATTTGAGGGCATGACATTCCTGTCGACTCCGTGATCTGACATACAATGTGGATTGCATGATATAATAGCCGACTGCCCTACAAAAATGATGTTGTTATATATCGGAGAGCAGACATATTGTGGAAAGACTCATGTCGTCTCTCCACGTTATATCGGACACCGAGAATCAGTTATCGGTTTTTGACATGCACCTTAGATGTGCCATATGCCGACGCAAGCCCTACCACGTTACCTCCTAGGACTCGTAATTGTTGATGTTCTATATTACATATTTAGAATCTCCACTCGAGATCATCGTGACGTCTACGACCGGTGGCGCGTCTCTTGTTGCTGCCGTAGTCGTCCACCTCTCGCCTCATGTTTTCTCTCTTCAACCGTCTGATGTTTCTTTCACGCTCAATCTCTCTCTTTTCAATCTCCCATGGTGTCAAGATTTCGATGACGGGCTCCCATTGGTCGTTGCCGTTGTGCACGCTACTTTCTGTTCTGATCCGGATTCCACTTTCGAAGATCAATCCCGACAATTGCTGATACTTGTGGAGCTCATGATTGTAAGTGCCCTCAGCGATTTCCTTCTTCAATCTCAAGATAACCTCATGCAAGGAATGAGCGATTGCTGGCTTTAATTCGAGCGAAAGTCCCATGTCGGCAACCACGATCTCGGCAAAATCCTCTGGGGTCACCTCGGTTTGAGCCAAGTCCCACTCGAATTTGTCTTGATATAGTTTCTTGTCCAAGTTCACCGCCAAATCAATAACCACGTGATATTCTTGGTTGGTTGGTAGTTGTAACGTCGAGATATAACTGTAGTCTTCGATCTGTTTGTTGATCGAGTCAACAATCTCCAGCTGGAGTCCACTGGGCAACTCCAAGTCAGCACAGAGTATAGAGGCAAATTGTTCGGGTGTGATGAGACTTTCGGTGACGTTCCACATGAAAAAGTCGACGAGCTTATTCGAGCCTCCGTTGTATTCCACATCCAATCTGATAGGAATGAGAGCATCGCCCGACGATTTGCTTGCTTCAAGAGCTTTGCTTGCATCGTCCTCGAATATGCTGACCTGGACTAAGCGTGCTGGCTTCAACAAATGTTTTTGCATGTTGGCATTTAGTTGATTGTTGTGGGCTGGGGTGGTGCTGGCATGAGCAGCTGGAGCAGGCGCATCTTCGAGCTCAAAGTCATCGATTCCGTTGTCGAACTCTGCATAGTTGATTTGCTGGGCGTTTCTTTTGGCAGATCTTGCCTGAGGGACTGTGCTGATGATAATACCGTTTTCAGGATCTTTGCTTATCCTTGAAGAGAACCCAGTAGATAGAGCCTGAGGCTGAAACGACGAGCTAGCGAAATTCAACGACATATGTGCTGGTGGTGGTGTAGATGGGAGACCCTCGAACGTCGATATGGAGTTGTTGATGGTGGAATTTTACGCACCAGTCGTGTTTTCACCAGGAACCACGATTAGGCGGTCCAGATATTTACTCTGGAACGGGCTGGGAGAGGCTGTAACGCTAAAAGGGCGTTCATCAATGACAAAGTGAAGACTGATTCAGTGAGTGGGCAAGTAATAGCGCCGTTAATGAAAGCGATTTACAGTTGGAAGAAAGAGCGATGGGCGTGTAGGAGTCCAAGCCAAATCAGGTTTTGCTAGAGTCCCGGTCTTTAAATGAGGGATCATTAGAGAGGTGACATCATTGGCACCTTGCTTTGAATGTAGTCATGATGTTGTTGAGAATCAAACGCGCTCCGCTCACGCGTGATGGACTCAAGAAACATCCTCGAAAATTTCCTACTCAGTCGCCTGGGCTTGGAGTCGGTGATATCATTCGATGATTTCCAAAAGGCCCATGGTGACGTGGATCCCGAGGCGTTGTTGACGTTGTACAATACGCTCTCTCGCCAAAGACAGCGGGCTGTCCTTGACCCCATAAGAGCACAGATCAAAGATGAGTTCAACATACCCACAGAGTCGCTCAAAACCACCACTGCACAAGCTCTGGGATACACAGTCCAACGACTCACCGAGGACTTGAAGCGACTCAAGCCACGCATGGAAGCCATTGGGTCGATACTCGATGACGAGATACAAAAGGAGCTCAATGACATCAATGGAATCATTGGGAAGCTCAAACAACTTCTGGAACACGAGCTTTTCCTCAGCGAGGAACAGCGACACACTTTCGTGGAGAGCACCTTGGCCAGCGTAGACCGGTGCGAGGACCTATTCAAGGAGAAGTGACTACATCCGAAAGACCGCCTGTTGTTGTGTGACGCCTAGCAATGCCCAACTGTTGAAGATATCGAGGAAGTGGCCATTGGACTACGACTTGTTGTATTCAGAAAGTTGTTTCGTCGAACCATAGATAACAGAACTACTCTCATATTGGTCACATTCCAATCCGACGCAGGGAAGGACCATGAAGCTGCTTGCTTAAGAATGAAGCTATTGACGAGGATAGCGGGTCGACCTTGTCAGACGAGCACTGTATGAATTACTATTGATTTACTATACAACACCAGCTCCCCTGGAAATGAGACGGCTCCCCGGTGATCCTTGAGTAGTCAACGATGGGCCCCATGGAGAGAGCAGCCGCCACGCTGCCGGGGAGAAGTTACTCCACATCGTTGACTACTGTGTTCACGGGGGCCCGGGGTCGTGGCTGCGGCAAGCCAGTGACGCCGGGCGGGTGCTTGACAAGACTCCCGGTGAGCCTTAAGTAGTCAACGATGGGCCCCATGGAGAGAGCAGCCGCCACGCTGCCGGGGAGAAGTTACTCCACATCGTTGACTACTGTGCGCAGGGGGGCCCGGGGTCGTGGTTGTGGCAAGCCAGTGACGCCGGGCGGGTGCTTGACAAGACTCCCGGTGAGCCTTAAGTAGTCAACGATGGGCCCCATGGAGAGAGCAGCCGCCACGCTGCCGGGGAGAAGTTACTCCACATCGTTGACTACTGTGCGCAGGGGGGCCCGGGGTCGTGGTTGTGGCAAGCCAGTGACACCGGGCCTGAGGGTGTTTGTGTATTTGTACAGTGGGATGCATGATGGCCAGGTGCCCTTGGGTTGGCGGGTCGCCGACCGGCTTGGTGGTCGGGTGTTTGTTGGTTGGCCGACCGCCGACCAGCTTGGTGCTTGGATGTTTGTATGTGGTTGCGAAACACCGTCACTCAAGGTGACATAGTGCAGACGCCCATGTGGATTTTGTTGGTGGGATTGGAAAGAAGAAGGTGGATGATAATTTGGAAAAGAGCGGGAGACCCTGGCTACTTATATAGTCCAACGAAAGTGTTTGTGACTTTCGAGTGTTGACATTTCGAGGAGGGTGTGCAAAAAGTGCTGCAAAAATTCAGAGAAGCGAAATTGCAGTGAGTGTGAGCTAGAGCGCAGAAGTCTGAGAACAGCATCTTTCTGCTGAGGGTCTTCCCAACTTCCTCATCCCAATTTGCACCTGATCAGACCCCTATGACCGTCGTAATCGGAGATTCTGAGAATGTGGGCTGAACTGAGCGTTACACAAATACGTTCGGGCCCGACGGAGCTCCGCCCAATGGCTTGACACGAAAAGGGTCGCCAAATGGACATACCAACATTCAAAGAGGGCGCCCAGTAGTAGTCTACAGTCGTTGGAACTCCTGAGATTACATGTGTATGCTAGTATACCTCGACAAAAGTGATGGATACCGTCCCCTCACCCTACAAGTCCCTGTTGGAATCAAGAAGACTCCCGAGAGAGAGAGAGCCACGAGATGCTGAGCCGGAAGTGCTGGTCAGATGGCAGTGATGAAGGCTGTGGTGCTGACCTCGCCCATCTCTGTGGTCCCCGTACGTCCACTACTATGCGCTGAACGACGGAGGAAGGTCGGCGACGTCTGCCAGCTCCGGGCCGATCCAGCGCCAGATGTCGAACTTCCAGTTCAAGCCGTCACGGTCCCCCAAACAGTACTTGCTCTCCACGGCTCCTGTTTGTGGCATCGGCTTGATGTACACTAGGCGCCCGATCCGAGAGTGTACGAGGGCCATGGCACACATGGCACATGGCTCGTGGGTAGTGTACACCAACAAGTCGTGGCAGAGGTACTGTTCGTCATTGTGTGTGGAGGTTTGTCTTTGTGAGAGCTCGTCGTCGGCGATGTTGCGGATGGCGTTCATCACGCTGTGTTCCAAGAGGTGGGCTGACCTCAGGTCGTGGGCGACAGTGAGGACGTCGATGTTGGATCCGTTCCCGCGTGCAATAATGGTGGTGGGGCTATTACCTTGGCCCGCCTCTATGAGCTGACGAACCACAGTACGCTCCGCGTCGATGTCATACGACACCGTCATGAGGAACTGGTGGTTGGCGTTGCCTTTCCAGGAGATTGGCCAGTAGCGCAGCGACCACTCCAACGCAATCTCCTTGGTTGGCGGTAGGTCGATGGGCACCTGCACCTCCCCAATGTTCAACGATGACTCGGAGACATTGTCGATGTGCTCTTGTATGAATGCAAGGACGTCTTGCCTCGACGGTAGAAATGACTCGGACGACACTATGCAACGGATGACGGTGACGTCGTTCTCAACCACCTTCTGAAGACGCTTGACGTGAACTAAGATCACGGGATCGGCGGGGGTGATGACGTCGCTGAAGAGCCGGATAAAGTCCTTGGTGCGCCGAGGTTCGACGTCGCATGTCCACACCTTCACCAAGGGTGGATTGTCCGGGTCCATCTGGCGCACGTCCAGCTTGATTTGCTTAAGGACACCCCCATACACGCCCGTGCGGAGGTCCACCTGAGGATTGGCCATGGTGATGAGATGCGCGCGCGGGTACTATGGCCCATGAGTCTCTAGGGGTCTATCTCAAACGAAGATATGGTCATGAGACGTGTGGAGGCGACAGCGAGGAGTTTGTGAGTTTCCTCGAGCAGAGCGTCGTTACGGAGAGGGGATCAGCGGTCCGCCACGACCTTCATGGGCGGTACGAGTTCCACGACGCGGTCGATGCCATCCTTGCGCATCTCGTCAACTCCAACTCGAGGAATGTCTTGAGGAAAGGCTACATCAACGAGTCCGGTCGGACCCATGGCTCGGACGTGAACTTTCTGGTGACGGCTCTCAAGAGCCGGGCGTGGCATACGGTGTTTGTCCGCATTGGCCAGGCCAACTTCGTGGACTTGGTGCTCAACACCAATTGCTTCGTGAAGGTGGCTTCGGGATACGTCCAGGTGTTTGGCGAGGTGCCCGGGTTCCAGAACCACGCCGCGGTGGCGCTCGCTCGCTCGAGAATGCTCTACAGAATGGGGCGTACCCCACACAACCACCTCCGCATGCTCCTTGATGATGCAAACGAGATTGTGGGACAAATTGTGGGGCACAGTGGGATTCCAAGAAAGGCATATGGACAGTTGAAGCGACTCCTCGAAGTGTGTGTACGAAATGATCGAAAGATTGCATACGGAAGTCTCTTTCACCTGATGGTGATTGAACACTCACCCCCGGCCACCGACAACTTTGAGTGGGCCACCCCTGTCAACTTGGTAATACAGTATGTGTTCACCGTCATTGGGAAGACATTCCCACTTTCTGTATGGGGCTCCAACAAGAACAAGTGCCGCATCCTCAAACACCTAGCCAAGTTCATCACCAACGGCAAGTACGATCGTCTCATGGTGCACACGGTGCTCAAGAACATCCTGGTGACGGAGATCCGATGGCTCGGCAAGCCGGCGGTGACGTCGCCCCAGGACCTCGTCAAGCGCACCGCCATGCTTGGTGCCTTTGTTCAGTGGTTGTTTGAGCGATATACGTGTGGTGCCATTGCCAAAGTGTGGCATGTCACCGAGGCCACCAACTCCACGGGCCTTTTGTTCTACCCCCACTCGGTATGGCGACAGCTCACGCTGGCGTGGCTCCTGTCATACATTGAAAGATACCTTTTCGAAACGAAGCGAGATGGGTCCACCGCCCACTTTGAAAAGTTCAACTACGGCGACCTCCGGCTCGTGCCAAAGAAAAATGATTTCCGGGTGCTCTGTGTCCCCATAAAGCGGCCGTTCTTGGTTGACGATATCACAAAGGAACAGGTTTTTGCATACAAGAAGGAGTACGACACCTTCAAGAAGAACGTTGTGCTTCCAGTCCTCCAGCTCATTCACGACAAGAACAAGCGGGCTGTGCAGCGACACCCGCGGTGCTACTCGGTGTTGGACATCCTGGCCCGGATCATGCGATTCAAGGCCCAACTTCTACAAAAGCACGAGACTCTTCCCAAATTATACATGGTCAAACTAGACATGAAACACTGCTTCGATAATCTCAACCAGGGCAAGATCATGGAGTGTTTCGAAAGGTTGCTCGAGGGTGACGACAACGACACCACCTACTATATTCGACAGGTGGCCGAGTGTGCCGACTTTGCCCAGATCAACCGCAAGATGCGGTCGGTAATCAGGGACCAGAAGCTGCTCTCGCAGTTGAGCCTCTTCAACCAAGACGTTTCCAAAGTGATGGTGGACATGTGCTGGACCAAGCAGTTGAGCAAATCGCAGATTCTCGACGTGCTCAAGGGCCAGGTGCTCCACTCCACCATTCGCATTGGCAACAAGCTCTACAAGCGGGCGCAGGGGGTGTTCCAGGGGTTTGCCCTTCTGGCAACATTCTGTGACATTGTGTACAACGCATTGGTGGACGACTCCTTGGGGTTTTTGCTTGGGGGCGAGTCGTTGTTGGTCCGACTAGTCGATGATTTTCTTTTCATCTCCACCAACGAGGAAGACTGCAAGAAAGTTTATAAAACCCTCGCGAGCGAGGTGGCCCACCAGTATGGGGCGTTTGTCAACGAAGAGAAGAGCGTGTGGGTCAACGACGGTGCTCCCGACACCATCACGTTTGTCGGCCTCACCATCAACTGTCACAACCTCGAGGTCCAGCGCAATCACGACACCGCTGCCAAGGTCACCATGTCGTGCAAATCGTTCAAGGCGGCGTACCACTCGATGGAGCGGTCGATGCGGCTCCGGCTCCAGCCATCGCTCGTGGACCTCGAGCTCCTCTCGCCCCAGACTGCCATGACAAACTACGAGCTGGTGCTCCGGTCGGTGTTTGAGGCGTTTTACACGGACTTTGGCAAGATTGCCGCCAACGATACGTTTGAGCCGACGGAGTTTGCTGTTTTTGCAATGTCGGTTCTTGAGTACTGCATGGCCACCTTCCACAAGGCCAACGGCACAATCAGTTTTGTTGACGACATCATCCTGACTTTCCACAGTACCCTCGAGGGGTGCTTGGCCAAACGTAAACACTTTAGCCAACCGTTGGCTCTACTCCGATGCCTCTGACCGTGCATTGGCACTTCGTTGCCGACCATGTATTAACTAGAACACGCCGAAGGAGCTCTTGAGGTTCTCCGAGTCCTTCATCTGGCGCAACTTCTCAATCTCCTCAATGCCACCCGACTTCTTCAACTTGCCGTCGCCGACAAAGTCGCCCAACTCCTCCTGGAATTTGGTGAGCAGCATCATCTCGCGTTCCTTCTCTCGTAGCTTCTCTGCCCGGGCGATGGCCTCGAGTCGGTTCTCGTGATTGGGCGTGAGTGCCGCCACCTCATTCAACACGGCATCCTTCAACTCATGTAGACTTTCGCCTGGCTCGGGGATGTGGAGCCGCGCCACCACCTTGTTGCGCTTATAGGCGCCCAGTTTGCTTTGTTCCGTGGAGCACTTTTCAATGAGATCGTACGTCTCCTCGATTTTCTTGATGTCCACCTCGAGGTCGAGCGCCAAGTCATCCTGCAAGTTGAAGAACTGCTGCTCTTCACACACCTTGTCCAACTCGGCCTCCCAGATCTTCTTCCACACCGGCTTGCCCTCCTTGATGTACTCGGTGAGAATCCTAAGCATTTGCTTGGCATCCTCGATGTCCTGGTGGGTCTTTTTGAGCTGTTTCTCGCTGACGCGGACTCCGCGCTGGGCCACGTCCTTTCGAAGCTCCTCCATGATATCCTGCAAGTCATCGACCTTGGTGAGAAGGCGGTCCGAGTCCTCCAGGAGTTTGGCGTTGCTCTTGTTCATGTACGCGCGGTTGGACGACTCGTGACCCTGGTAGTTGGTGGTTTTGAGCTGGTTGATGTTGCAGGCCACGTCGTCGAGCGACGTCTTGACCTGGGCCTTGTGGGAGTTGTGGACCTGCTTGATCACCACGAGCTCGTTGCGCATGTCGGCCAACGCACGAAGATGGGCCAAGTTGGCCCGTTTGCTGTGGTCGGAGCCGTTGGAGGGGGGCGTGGCGGGAGGAGCGGGCGCCGCCACCGGCTGCGGGATCTCGATGGAGTCGATGCCCCGCTTGATCTCGTTCACCAACGTGGCGTTCATGGCCTCGAGTTGCGCCAGAAGCTTGTGCACCGTGTCCTCCAAACCTCGTATGGATGCCTTTTGCGGTTCCTCTTCGTGAAGACTCAACACACACCCGGCTCTGATTTCCAGGCCCAACATGTGATCTTCTAGTTCGTACTCGACGCCGGTGGCGGGGTCCCGGATGTAGATTTCGGGGAAGCTGGCTCGGGGCAGGTAGGCAAACTTCTCCACAAAAAGTAGTCTTAATGCGGCAAACGTTACCGGCAACCGCACCAGCACCTTCTTTGTTTTGTCGTGAATCTGGAGAAACACCGCCACCACGCCATCTTCGGGAACATGCTTGGTGGGGGTGGGGGGCTGCGGGTGCTCGAAGCTGGTGTTGGCACTGTCCTCGCCACTAATCTTGGGGAGGCTGTTGGGACTGGGGTAGTTGGTGAGCTTGGCGTACTGGTAGGCGCTGAAGCGCTTGGACGCCCGCCGCTGGAGCGCATTGACGTTCTGGAGCTGCGTCAACGCGTCGTTGGCGCCGGTGGCACTGGGTCGCTCCAAGCGCTGTTTGGGTTCTTTCTTTGGTTCCGGTTCTTTCTTTGGTTCCGGTTCTCTCTTTGGTTCTGGTTCTCTCATTGGTGCTTCGGGTTCCTCCTCCACGTTTGTACTTCTCTCCGATCGCACACTTGGGGCCCCGCTGGACTTGCGGTCTTCTCGTGACTCGGACGATTGTCTTGCCCGCAGTGATGAGTCCAGTGACACCAGACGAGAGGCGGGGCTCCTGGTGTCCTCACGTTGCTTCTCCACCGCCAAGGTCTTGGCCTTGAGCTGTTTTGTCTTGAGGTTCTGGAGCAACGTCACGATGATGCTCCTGATGTTGGGGAGAAAGCGGTCCAAATTCTCCTGGCTGGGGGCCTCGCTGAGCGCCGCCTCCAAGATGATCCGGAGCGCCTGGGGCACGTCGCCAATGTCGGAGATGTCCACGCCGGCGTTGTTGAAGGAACGGGTCGCTGCTCGAAAGTCATTGCCCAACTTCACATATGCGTCCGACACAAATTTGTCGTCCGCCTCCTTTCGAGCCCATTGCGTAAGACTCTCAAGAAGGTGCTTGGTGGACACCAACAACCGCGTGACACTCAGCTCTATGGTGCCTGAAGACAGCCTTTTCCGAGAGGACATGGATCAGTTTGTTTACGCGCGATTACATAAGGGTGTACGCCTATACAGTGGGGGCGATTACATAAAGGCCTATACTACTGGGTCAACTGAAGTACTCCTGGGCAGCCGATGCATACGACGGGTTCTGCAACAACGCCACCGCTTCCGACTGCGGCAACGTGCCGAGCAACTGCCGGGCAGCAGCCGCCACCTTTTGAGCGGTTGCACCCGAGATGGACTTGTGTGATAATGCCTGGAGAATGGAGTCCACCACCTTGAGCACCTGGCTGGCCACAGCAGGGTGTTGCGATTGAATCAACTCGGCAAGGAACGAGTATGCAAAGGGAGCCGCCTCCTCGTCCTGAAGAATGGGCAAGAGGTTGATCCATTGTTGGAGAACAGACCCAAGGTTGGGCACGTCGGCACTGAAGCTGCGACACACCTTGGCGATTGCCAGCACCAGGTTTTCCGTGGCGTAGACGTTTTCGTCGGCGCGGGCGTCGGGCACGGCCGCCATCTTGAACATGGGCTCCAAGCACGCCAACGCAAACTCCTTGTAGGAGGGCCCGCCGTGCTGGGCCGCCATTCCCACCGAGTACGACGCGGCCTGGCGAATGGACGCGTGCGGCGACGTCAACAGCTCGGCGACAACCCCGGTGAACATCTCGGTGTAGGTGAAGTCGGAACCGCAGTGCTCCAAGAGGTCGCACACAACACACAAGCCGCACAACTTGACGTTGGTGTTTTCGTCGTTGAGGAAGGATGCAATGGTGGGGATGAGCCCCTGGAACGCGGGGAGGAACTGCGACTTGGAGCTCTTGAAGATGGCCAGGACGGCCTTGTTGATTTCGTCCAACAACTCCTCGTCGGTGAACTCGTCGTCGTTGTCGTCGACGTCCTCGGTGTACTCGTCGTCGGCGGAGTCGCGGTCCTTGATGCGCTCGTAGATCTCGCAGAGGTTGGCGTTGATGGCACTGGCCAACGTTTGCAATTGCTCCGCGGTCAAGGCGCCTTGGCCCAACACACCAATGCTCTCCACAATGGCAGTGTAGTATGCAACGAGGAGCTCGGGCACGGGCTCGTTGGGCAACACGGAAAAGAGCTTGGTGGAGATCATCGCCCACAACGTGAGAGTATCCTCGGAGTTGGCCCCGGTGGCATACACCGAGCATCGAAGCAATGCCGCCAACGTCAACGCGGCGGAGCCACGCACGCCGTCGTGAAGATAAAAGTCAAGGGCGGGAATGCCAATCTCCTGCACAATCTCCTTGACCCAGGGGAAAAAGTCTGCCTTTAGCTGAATGGCGTACGTCCGCAACAAGTCAATTGCCGACACCTTCTCGTCAAGCGCGGCGGTGTGCACGGCAATCAACTTGCCCGAGATGTTGATGACATCCCACTCCTCATTGGTGTTGAACTCTTCCGCCTCTTCCTCCTCAAGCAACGAGATGTCTTGCGCAGCCTTACCCGAGGTCAACAAGGGAGGAAGCACAGCAGGCAAGTAGGGCAAGAAGTCCTTGCCAATGATACGACAAATACGACCCCACCCCTGTTCGAGGTACAGTTTAGCGGGGTCGTCGTCGTCGGTGATGGTTTCCTGCAACCGGCCAAACAAATTGATCAAGTCCTTACAGTGGGGCATGAACTTGTCTTTGCCGACCGCCAATGCAATCAAGGTGGAGCACTCGATGGACTTGGCCTTCAACAAGCGTGCCTCCGAGTCCATGTCCATGCTGAGCACATTCATGAGAAGTGGCATCAAGGTGTCGTAGTACTTGACAAACGTCTGCTGAGCAGCATCGGCGGTGATGGCAATGGTGGTGAGCACCTGTTCCTGGACGTAGCGTTTTGGCAGCTGAAGAAGGTCCAAGAGATTACTCAACAACTCGTCCAAGTAGGGTTCCATGATTTCCTTAGAGGCGGCCTCGGAAAAGTTCACCAACGCGGCGGCGGCGTGCGCTTGCACTCGGGGCACCGACTTGTTGGTCAACTTGGAGATCAACCCCGGCAAAATGCGGTCGTGGGCGGTTCTTTGGATGAAATCGGCAAAGTCGGTGGACATCTGGCCCAAGGCGTTACAGCACGCGTACTGCACCCGAGGGTGAGGGTCTTGCAATGCCGGCAAGATCATATCGAGAATGCGGGGGATCTCCGACATTAACACGTCGGCACACCCCTCGGCGGCGGCGGACAACGCCATCAACGCCGCCTGGCGCTCGCGCCACTGTTCGGACTGTAACATGGCAGGCAAGTACTGGAACAAGGGCTGGGCCAACGCCTTTCCCGTCAACTTGAGAGCCACGCGGTCCAACGCCTGGCGGGCGGCGTCGAACTCGGGCTCCTCATCGTCGTCGTCGGTGTCGTCGTTGTTGTTCCACTCGGCGGCCTCGTCGTCGTCGGGGCACACCTCGGTGAGCATCACCAACGTGACAAGAACAACAGTGCTGGTATATGAGGGGGTCAACTTACACATGACGGGGGCCACCTCGGAGAAGGTGGTCAAGAGCTCCAACGCCGCCATGCGGGCGCTGGAGTCCAACTCCTTGTTCTTGGACACGGCCGAGCAGAACTCGATGATGGTGGGGAACATGGCCTTGAACATTTTGGGCGCCAACTCCACGAGGTCAATGAGCAGCTCGAGCACCAGCGCCAACGCCTGCTCCTGTCCATTAGACAAGAAGCGAGGAAGCGAGTTCAACAAGTCCGGCAAGAGCGGACTCAACGCCTGCCAGTTTTGTTTGGGGAGCTCTCGGAAGAAAGCCACAAATGCAGTGCATGCGGCGATGCGCACGTCGTCGTTGGCGTCGCCGAACCCCGCCTTGAACACGGGGAGAATCTCGTTGATGTACGACAGGTCAATCAACTCGGGGGTCGACGAGAACACCCGGAATGCAGACTCGCGGAAACTAGCGTCCTGGCTGGTGCTGGCGCTGAACAATGCAGGAAGCAACTCGGGCCAGGTGCCCGGGGGCGACGCGTCCTCCTTGGCCACCTCGGAAATGGCATCGGAGAGCTTGTGTCTCACCTGGTTGGATTGTTGAGAAGTGAATCCTTGCAACAAAGTTTGGCGGATCTGCTTTCTCACCGGCTCACTGATGGTGCCGATGGTTCTATCCACGACACTGGTGAACTGCTTGGGGGATTTGATGGCAATCCGTCTGAACACCACGGCGGAAAAGGCTCGGAGGGTATCGTTGGCAGCGGAGCACGCATTCTCTGCCAAGAACATGAGGAGCATCTCGACGTTCTCCTTCTGGGTCCAGTCGTTCTCAAGCGACTTTTCTGCATCGGCTCTGATGGTGTTGTCGGCGGAACTGAGTCCCTGGAGGAGCTGCAGCAACACCTCGTGGACGTCTGGGGGTAATGCGGACATGATACTAGGAAATTACGGGTGACGAGAAGGGCCGTACTGTCCTTGATGTTCTCAACTTCGACTTGAACAGATCAGGTTGTTGTCCGTGGAAAATTGAGATGGGACAAATTCACGACCCACGCGGCCGCACGTGAAAGTCACGGGAAGACATCGGGACACCAAGCAAGAAGGGCACAAGCTTGGCCAGGCTAGTGGTCTTCTTCATTTCCGTTCCCCCATATATTACTGTGCTACTTTTTAAGAATCGTGATGACATCCTCGTCCATGAGCTCGTGGCCAAGACCCACGATCTGTGGCTGGTGCTTCACGCTCTGGCCAAACACCAAGGCGTTTCTGAAGTCGTCCACCAACGACTTGTGGATGGAGTTACAGAAGTCCTCCACGGTACATCTGTCGCTTCGCAACACCACCGGTTCCAGGAAATCGGGTAACTTCCCCTTGGGCTTGGTGTACACTCTCACCAACTTCAATTTCTCCCACATCAATTCGAGCAAGTCGTCAAGATTCCATCCTCTTCCAGAGGAGATGGGAATGGCATTGGGGATCTTGTACAACAAGTCTAACTCCTCAATGGAGAAGGAGTCAATCTTGTTCAACACGTAGATGGCAGGAATGTATCTTCTGGACTTGGCCTCGATGGCGTCGATCAAGTCGTCGACGGTGGCGTCGCACCGGAACGCAATGTTGGCACTGTTGATCTTGTACTCGGACATGACGGCGCGGATCTCGTCGTTGTCCAAGTGGGTGAGGGGAGAAGTGGTGGTGATGTTGATACCTCCTCTCTCTTTCTTTTGGATGACGATATTGGGGGGCTCCTTGTTGATACGGATGCCGACTCCCTCGAGTTCCTTCTCGATGATTTGCTTGTGGTGAAGAGGCTTGTTCACATCTAGAACAAGAAACAACAAGTTGACCGATCTGGCCACGGCAATGACTTGCTTACCTCTACCCTTACCGTCCTTGGCACCCTCGATGATTCCCGGCAAGTCCAACATCTGGATCTTGGCTCCCTTGTACTTGATGACACCCGGAACCGTGGTTAACGTGGTGAACTCATATGCGGCGGCCTCCGAGTGGGTGCCGGTCAATTTCGACAACAAGGTGGACTTTCCGACAGAAGGAAACCCGACGAACCCGATGGTGGCAACACCGGTACGCGCCACGTCGAAGCCAGCGCCGCCGCCTCCTCCTCCCGAGGCGCCATCGGTCAAAAGCTCTCTTCTCAACTTGGCGAGCTTGGCCTTCAACTGGCCAAGATGGAACGACGTGGCCTTGTTCTTCTGGGTCTTGGCCATCTCATCCTCGATGGCCTTGATCTTCTCGACGGTGGTACTCATGGTTGGTGAAGATGAAAAATGGGATGCGCACACGCACTTTGCAGGCCCTCTGCGAAAAGTTTTACATAGTTAACCATGGCGAAGAAATCAAAGAAGCCCGTTGAAGACATTTGGGCCGACGACGATTTGCAGACGCCCCAGGCCGAGGAGTTTGGTGTGTCTGCCGAATCGAGTCCAGCGCCGGAAAGCACCGAGAATGGCGACGACGACGCCCCCGCCGATTTCTTGAGCTCCATTCGTCAGTCCAAGACCAAGAAGGAGGCCAAGGAGGAGGAGAAGAACAACGCCCCCAAGATCTTGACCAAGAAGGAAAAGGAAAAGTTGAAGAAGGAGGCAGAAAAGCAGAGGAAGAAGGAGGAGGCCGCGAGAAAGAAGCAACAGCAGGCGGAGAAGAAGGAGCAAATCAAGGAGGCCAACAAGAAGATCGCGGCGGCCCAGGCGTCGTCTAAAGAACTGACCCCCGTCGAGGCCAGCGAGGAAAAGAAGGAGGCCCCCAAGCCCGCCAAGAAGGGCAAGAAGGTGCCTGCTGGGCTTGCTGCTCTCAAGCGTCAACTTGAGTTGAAGAAGCAACTCGAGGAGGAGGAGAGACTCGCGGCCGAGAAGGAGGAGGAAGAGCGGCTTGCTGCTGAGAAGGCTGCTGCCGATGAAGAAGCCGAAAAGGAGGCGGCTAGAGCTGCCAAGAAGGAGAAGGAAAGACTCAAGAGAGAGCAGCTCAAGGCTGAGGGCAAGTACTTGACCAAGAAACAAAAGGAAGAGAAGAAGATCCAGGAGCGCCGGCGTCAAGCGTTGTTGGCCAACGCCAACATCAAGGTTGCCGGGTTGGAAAAGAGCTCCGACCCCAGCGAGCCCAAGAAGAAGCCAGTGTACACCAAGAAGAAGACTACCAAGCCCAAGACGTTTGTGCAAAAGACGCAGCAACAGCCCAAAGAGGAGGAGAAGCCCAAGGAGGAGAGCGATGACGATGTGGCAGATGACTGGGAGAAGATTGCCGATGAGGAGCCTCTTGCCGATGACTGGGAGGCTGCGTTGAGCAGTGACGAGGAAGAGGCCGAGGCGAAGCCAGAGGTTAAGGACACGGCTGCCGAGGACAAGGCTGCTGCCGCCGCTGCCGCCAAGGAGGCCGAGGAGAAGGCTCAAGCCGAGAAGGCCGCCGCCGCCGCCGAAGCCAAACGTGCCGAGAAGGCCGAGGCCGAGAGAAAGGCCAAGGCTGCCATTGAAGAGGCCGAAGCCGCCAAGAAGATCACCACCACCTCCGACAAGGACTTGCGGTCGCCCATCTGCTGTATTCTTGGACACGTCGATACCGGTAAGACCAAGTTGTTGGACAAGATCCGTCAAACCAACGTCCAAGGAGGCGAGGCCGGTGGTATTACCCAGCAAATTGGTGCCACGTACTTCCCCATGGAAGCCATCAAGACCAAAACCGCCGTCATGGCCAAGCACGAGAAGCAAACGTTTGACGTTCCCGGTTTGTTGATCATCGACACTCCTGGCCATGAGTCCTTCACCAACTTGAGAAGCCGTGGTTCGTCGTTGTGTAACATTGCCATTTTGGTCATTGACATCATGCATGGTTTGGAGCAGCAGACGCTTGAGTCCATCAGATTGTTGAGAGACAGAAAGGCGCCCTTCATCGTGGCTCTCAACAAGATTGACAGATTATACGACTGGGAGCTGACCCCCAACAACTCGTTCAGAGACTCGTTTGCTGCCCAGACTGCCTCTGTCCAGAGTGAGTTCTGGAACAGATATGAGCAAATCAAGGTGGCGTTGGCCGAACAGGGATTGAACTCGGAGTTGTACTTCCAGAACAAGAACATGTCCAAGTACGTGTCGATTGTGCCCACGTCGGCCGTCACCGGCGAGGGTGTGCCGGATTTGTTGTGGTTGTTGTTGGAGTTGACGCAAAAGAGAATGTCCAAGCAGTTGATGTACTTGAGCAAGGTGGAGGCCACCATCTTGGAAGTCAAGGTGGTTGAAGGTTTTGGTTACACCATCGACGTGGTGTTGTCCAACGGTATCTTGAGAGAGGGCGACCGAATCGTGCTCTGTGGGTTGAACGGGCCGATTGCCACCAACATCAGAGCACTCTTGACGCCCCCTCCCTCGCGGGAATTGCGTATCAAGTCCGAGTACGTGCATCACAAGGAGGTCAAGGCCGCGTTGGGTGTCAAGATTGCCGCCAACGACTTGGAGAAGGCCGTTGCCGGATCGCGGTTGGTGGTTGTCGGTGAGGACGACGACGAGGACGAGATCATGGACGAGGTCATGGAGGATTTGACCGGATTGTTGGACTCGGTCGATACTTCCGGTAAGGGTGTCACCGTGCAAGCGTCCACGTTGGGATCGTTGGAGGCGTTGTTGGATTTCCTCAAGGACTCCAAGATTCCCGTCATGTCCATTGGCTTGGGTCCTGTGTACAAGAGAGACGTGATGAAGGCATCGACCATGTTGGAGAAGGCGCCTGAGTTCGCCGTGATGTTGTGTTTCGACGTCAAGATTGACAAGGAGGCGGAACAGTACGCCCAGGAACAGAACATCAAGATCTTCAACGCCGACATCATCTACCACTTGTTTGACCAGTTCACGGCGTACCAAAAGAAGCTCATGGACGCCCGGCGGAAGGAGTTCCAGGAGTACGCGGTGTTGCCATGTGTGTTGTCCACCGTGCAAATCATCAACAAGCGTCAACCCATGATTATTGGTGTGGATGTCGTGGAGGGAGCCGTTCGTATCGGAACCCCCATCTGTGCTGTTCGGACCGACCCAGTCACCAAGGAGCCTAATGTCATGGTGCTCGGAAAGGTTGTGTCGTTGGAGGTTTCCCACAAGTCGTTTGACGTGGTGAAGAAGGGACAAACGTCTGCTGGTACTGCCATGAGATTGGAGAACCCTTCGAGTGCCCAGCCTACGTGGGGAAGACATGTGGACGAGTCCGACAAGTTGTACTCGTTAATCACAAGAAGGTCCATCGACACGTTGAAGGACCCTGCTTTCCGTGACACGGTGAGCAGAGAAGACTGGCTCTTGATCAAGAAGTTGAAGCCAATCTTTGGCATTAAGTGATGAGTTAGGACTACATAAACGAGCATGCTTTTGTTGCGCCCACTACCGCATTAGGCAGTCTAGGATGACCCAATGAATTCGCACCGTTTTCTCATTACTGGAAAAACCACCAACCTAACAAAATGCAAGACTTGCCACCTATTGGAGGATACGAGGCGGTGCAGTGGAAGAGAAACCTTCCCTCGCGTGGTTTCCGTCCCGCCATTTACTTCTGGGGCATAGTGGGCATCATGGGCCTCGGCTACTACCGGTACTACCAAGGAGTCGATGAACAAAGAGAGCTCACGAGAGAACGGCAGTGGGCCCGATTCCACCTCGAGCCCTTGTTGTTGGCCGAAGAGGACAGAAACCTCGCCAGAAGATACTTTTCCGAAAAGGCCAGACAAGATTTGGTGAGAGAAACCATGAACGAGGAGACGAGAGCCAAGTTCGATGAGGACATCTACAACGACAAGACCAAGTTCCGTTTCCCCAAGTACACGGCGGGCCTTCATCCATCGGAGCGTTAGCGGCACACCAACCGAGCTAATGCTAGGCATCAAGTAAAGGGGGGCTTTATGCAACGCTTCCGCCCTCCAAGACAAGCAAAACTACACCCTTCAAGGTCTGCCAAGTCACACAACCATTCATACACACACGTTAGTCACGTTCGACGATGGGTTGGCTACGCCAACTCGTGGTCAATATATTTATTGCGCGAATGTCCCTTAGAATTGATGCCCAAGTGGCCCAGTCCATCGTTGACAAGTACGAGTACTTTCTCTTTGATTGCGACGGGGTGATCTGGCTCGGCGACCATCTTCTTCCCTCGGTGGTGGAAACGCTCGAGCTCCTCAAGTCCAAGAACAAGACAGTTTTGTTTGTCACCAACAACTCCACCAAAGCCCGGGACGATTACCAGAGCAAGTTTGCCAAGCTCGGCATCCACGGCATCACCAAACAAGAGGTGTTTGGGTCGTCGTACGCCAGCGCCGTCTACATTGACAAGATTCTCCAGTTGCCCAAGGACAAGAAGATCTGGGTGCTTGGAGAAAAAGGCATTGAGAAGGAGCTCAACGAGTTGGGTTACTCTACGATAGGGGGCCTGGACCCGCTGCTCAATGTCGACTTTGACCCCGAGCACCCCCAGCTCAACCACATTGACGAGCAGGTGGGCGCGGTGGTGACGGGCCTCACCACCAACGTCAACTACTTGAAAATGTCCATCACCATGCAGTACCTCCTCGACAAAAGCCTCCCGTTCATTGCGACAAACATCGACTCCACGTACCCCTCCAAGGGAAAGTTGTTGGTGGGTGCCGGGTCCATCATCGAGTCGGTTGCGTTTGCCAGTGGGCGCCAGCCCGATGCCATTTGCGGCAAACCCAACCAGAGCATGATGAACTCCATCAAGGCCGACCACCCGGGCCTTGCTGCCAACCCTGCAAAGGGGCTTATGGTGGGGGACCGCTTAAACACCGACATGAAGTTTGGTCGCGACGGTGGGCTCGACACCCTCTTGGTGCTCACGGGCATCGAGACCGAGGCCGACGTGCAACACGCCGCGGCCGCCGGCGAGGCCCCGACCTACTACACGTCCAAATTGGGCGACTTGTTTGAGTTGACCCAATCCTAGGTGATAAAATAGAATAGTCTAGACTTGGCCGTTGTCGTGTTTACCCCCAGGCACTGCACAAAATAACAATCGCAAAGCGACATTGTATGCCGTCCCAATGACGTAGCGGACCCACCAGCGGTGGTGGACACCGAACCAACAGTAACCCAACGATACACCTTGGTGAACGAAACACCGGCAATACACAAGGGTAGATGGTGTTGTGCTTTGGCATGACACGCACCTCCTCCAGGTCTCAGGTGTCAGTGAGCGAAAGTAGGTTTTTCGCTAAAGGAGAGACCGAAAAAAAGAAAAATATCTGGACCTCTCCGTGCCACAATCAAATTTCCACCTCTCGTGTAATACTTGTTCATACCACCAGCCGGCAATTGATCGTCAGAGTAGCCGACCAGCAACCGAACATCATAAAAATTTACCTCGTTGGCTTGACCCCTCATGAGTGAAGACAAGAAACAAAAGTTACAGGACTCCGGTCTCGTGGAGTGGTCGGTGTTTTCCGAGTTGATAGCCATGGACGAGGACGAGGAGGGGTTCTCCAAGGGCCTATTCCAGACATTCACGGAGCAATTCGTGGACACCTTCAAAGAAATCGACAAGGCGGTGGAGTCGTCCAACCTCAGCTCGTTATCATCGTTGGGACATTATCTCAAGGGAAGTGCTGCTGCGTTGGGGCTCACCAAGATATCCAGCCAGTGCGAGCGGATCCAGAACTACGGCCATAAAAACAACTTTGACAACTTCAAGCTTGAGGACGCCAACAAGGAAAAAGATGACACCGACGAAACAGACAAGCGCGACTCGTTGACCGAGGACGACGACTCCTTCTGGATTGCGTTGATTGAGGATGCCCTAGACAAGGCCAGAGACGGGTTCAAGAAGTCCAAGGCGGCGCTCAACGAGTACTTTGACGACGAGTTGTGACGTGCCCTCTCTTTATGTTAACGACCTCTGCCACGACGATTATATACGGCCTGCGTGCCTGCCAACGGAGGCTTTAGTATCCCCAAATGCAGGAGCTGGACCAAGCACCTACTGCAAGAAGCGAGTATCTGCTTTCGCTCGCTATGACTAAACCACCTCCTTCCGCTTGTACACACACAAGTCCATCTGCTCCACGTTATAGGGAATGACAGGTCTCAAAAGCTTGGGAATGTAGATGAGCCGGCCTACGCCGTGGTGCTGGCCGCTCGGGTTGATGATGCTAGCACATTGCACCTTGGACCAGTTGGCATCACCCCTCACGTCGATTTCCCCACTGGCCGGGTTGATTGGCTGGGTGTTGTCGATGTAGTAGTCACACTCGGTGAATGACACCACCTTGGCCTCGGACCATTGGTTGAGGTTATTCATGTCGTGGGGAATGCTGGAGGCGGCCTGCTGCCATGACACATTCTCGGGAAAATCCCCGGGCAAGAGGCCGTCGAACCCACTGCGAGTGAAGCGCAACCGGTGGTTGTCGGGAAGAAAGAAGGACGTGGGGAAATGGTACCATTCACGGCCCACACACACGTTTTGGGGGCCGAGGTCCCCTTGGGTGTGGAAGGCCCTGGCAACAGAAAGTGGAGCGCTGTAGTTTTCAACAAGGTTGGCAATCCGGAGAAGAGAGACGAGGGTCACTCCCACACCAAAGCCCACCACGTAGAGTCTTGTGAGAATAGGACTGCGGAGTTTGGACGATACGAGCGACACCAACTGCACAACTTTGGTGTGAAGCAAGGCTGCGCTGACACAGATGAGGGGGTAGACGGGGTACAAGAAGCGCTCCTCCTTGTGTGGCTGAGTGGCAAAGATGCCGAGCCACAACACGAGGGGAGCAATCACTCCAACGAGGATCTTCGGGCGGCTGCGATAGTCGTAGAGCACCCAGCTGAACACGCCGAACACAGCGAGCACCGCCACCACGTTGAAGTTGACGAGCAAGTTCAAGACGTAGTAGGAGAAGGGCTCCGTTCCGAAAATGTCGGGCCCCTCGCCCTCTCCGCCAAAAACATTGTACAAGACGATGTTGAGCGGCACCACAGAGAAAATCTTCGTGTTGTAGAAGTGGGTGTCGATACCCATGATGGCAACAAGCACCGTCACCAACACAATGGCCGAGGAGAAGATGATTTCCAACAGCTCAAAGTAGGGGAACGTGAAGCAGTATAACCCAAAGGGGAGGGCAAGCGCCAACGTGAATGGCCAGCCAACAAGCCCGCTGACGCCAAACAACACGAGCAGGTTCCGGGCCAGCTTGATGGGCTGGCGCAGGCCAATGGCTTCGATGGCCAACGACGTTGCAAGCGACACCAACTGCATGGCGAACGACGACGGGAGCAACGCAATGCCCGCGTGCAGCATGCCGGCGCTCACCGACGAGAAGAGGAGGAACCAATTGCCGGCGCCAAAGGCGTCCAACGACCGAGCAAGCGAGATCTCGGTGTAGCTGGTGAAACCGGCCATGACGACGCGGAGCCAGTAGAATGCATAGAAGGAGGGGACCCCTCCAAGCACCCACCCAAATGGAAGATAGGCCACATAGTAGATGAGAAGGTAGGCCCACGAGCGGATGGCGTACTCGGGCGAGTACTCCCACGTCTGTTTACCAAAACCCCGGACAAGCACGTTGAGGGGTTCCCAGTAGTTGAAAGTCTCGTCACAGTCGGAGATGATCATCTCGGCAGCACAGTACAACCGAACGGCAACATTGAGGGCCACCAAGGCGTGGCGCAACACCCGTTGTGGGCGCACATTGGCATCGATGGGTGCCATGTGGGGAAGTGAAAATTCGCGAGCCCAACTTTTTATGTATACATACATTCGTCTAGTTACAACGCCTTCTCCAACATGGAGTCACGCGCTGGTCCGGTACCAACCCATTGCACGGGAACACCCAAGTAGTCCTCGATGTACTTCAAGTACTTTTTGGCATTCTCGGGCAAGGCGTCGTACGACTTGACACTGGTGATGTCCTGCTCCCAACCAGGGAGGGTCTCGTACTTGACCTCCACCTTCTCCAACAAGTTCAAGTCCTCGGGAAAACTCGAGAGCTCCTTGCCGTTCAAGTAGTAGGCAACACCGACCGGGATGTCCTTGAAGGAGTCCAACACATCCAACTTGGTGATGTTCAACGAGGTGTATCCATTGATGCGGGTGGAGTACTTCAACACAACGAGGTCCAACCATCCACATCTTCTCTTTCTACCGGTGGTGACACCAAACTCGGCACCAACAGTCTGCAAGGTCTCACCGTCCTGGTTCAACTGCTCGGTGGGGAAAGGACCCTCGCCCACTCTGGTGGTGTAGGCCTTCACCACTCCGTACACGTTGTTGATGTATCTTGGAGGGATTCCCAATCCGGTCAACACACCACCAATGCCGGTGGACGAAGAGGTGACGTAGGGGTACGTACCAAAGTCAATGTCCAACATCAACGCGTTGGCGCCCTCAACGAGAATTCTCTTCTTGTCGCCAATGGCCTTGTGCATAAAGTCCACCGAGTCCACAACAAACGGTTTGAGGAGTTGTCTGTACTTCTCGTATCTGGCGAGCTCGGCGTCGGTGTCGTAGTCAAACTCACCGTATCTCTTGTATCTGGACTCCACAAGACGGTGGTATCTGGTCTTGAACTCCTCCCACGAAGCATCGTCGTCGCCCACCAAGTGGTGCACTCTAATCCCCGATCTGGACGCCTTGGTGGAGTAAGTTGGTCCAATACCCTTTCCGGTGGTCCCAATACTCTTTTTGTTCTGCGACAACTCGGCCTCCTTCAACTTGTCGGTACGTTGATGGAAGTCAAACACAAGGTGGGCTCTCGAAGACACAAACAATCTGTCTCTGCAGTCCAAGCCCTTCTTCTCCAAATTTTCCAACTCCTCAAAGAACGAGGGCACGTGGATCACCACCCCGGACCCAAGCAAGTTCTGGCACTTGGGGTTGACAAGACCCGAGGGCAACATGTGGAAGTCGTACTTGACGTCGCCAACCACGATGGTGTGGCCGGCGTTGTTACCACCCTGGCATCTGGCACAAACATCGATGGAGTCACAAAGAATGTCCACGAGCTTGCCCTTTCCTTCGTCTCCCCACTGAGATCCTAAAACGACGTCACACATTGTAGTTGATAAAAATAGCGACCAATGATACCGGACACTATAGTGAACAGAAGATTCCGTTAAACCAAAATTGAAGAAGGGCCGCGGACAACTTTTATAGCGTCCATCGGCGAGTGCCGCGGCGGGGCTCGCAACCCTGACTCTGAAATCTCCAAATTATTAGACAACCCCAAATCGTCCCAAGGCTTGACCCTGACAATAGTGAGTCAGTGTGGCTGCCTCTGACCCAAATCAGGGGTTTCAGGGTCAGGTGTGGTGAATTGCACCAGTCTCTTTGTGTATTCCAGAGTCAGCTAATACTGCGACTGAGTCATGAGTCGCAGAGCACGGACAAAACTACCCCGGACTCAACTCATCGGCTTAGGCGGACTTGGAGCGACGCAAACACCCGTGCCCGGATGTAGTCGGCTGTAGACCCTCGCATTCGTGCCGGCGATGCGCCGTGCGACCTTATCATGAGTCAGAGATAAACTCCACCTGATCCATGTCCGATCGCTTCTCGTGTAACCACCCAGGATGCTCTAAGCTGTTCACACGGAAGGACCATCTTGCTCGGCACAAACTCAACCACAACAATGTGGCCAGGTTTGAGTGTCCAGTTTGCAAGAAGAAGTTCAAGCGACTGGACGTGATGTCCGACCACCACGAGCGGCACTTCCGCCAAAGAAAGGTGCCGAGACCACCCCCAAAGACTGAAAAAGCCTTTCCCGATGATAGGCTCAAATGGAATGCCACCACCTCCGACAATCTTCTGGACTGGGTGCTCAACGACGCCGACCTCCCGCTGACGTTCCGAAGCGGTCTTCTCGACGCTTTGTTTGTCGAGCTGTACCCCAACGCCATGTTGGAGGAGCTCCTCGGGTATGACTTCAACTACCTTCCACCGGTGAATTCGGCCTTGGTGACATTGGAGATGCTAGACATCTACACCCTCATGATTCCCGAGCTCAGGCAGCAGCCGGACTTCTCGACGTCGTCCTTCACCTACTGCATCGAGGTCTACTGGTCCCTCTTCCACATCCAGTACCCCATCCTCCACCAACCCTCGTTCAATACTCTCTCAGCCAACCCCGTGCTAACCCTTGCCATGATCATGATGGGCGCCACCATGTCCAACTGCATCAACAGTCGCCTTGCCGATGCTACCCGGCTTGCATTCACCATTGGCGACGAGCTTCGCTGGATCATATTCAAGCACCGCGGCCGCGGGCTGTCGGAACCGTGGGAGTTCCAGAGTCTTTTGATTTTGGAGATCTTCGAAAAGTACTACTCCACCCGCGAGCACCATGAGCGGTCATCGGTGCATCAAGGGGCAAAGATCGAGATGATGAAGCGCAGCCCGGTGCTCGGAGGAGACCCTTTTGCGGAAAGTCGAACCGCCCTGGTCCAGGGACCCAACGACTTGTTCTCGAACGACGATGATGCCAACGTGGCCGATGCTCTTCAGAAGTGGGTGGCCGCCGAGAGCATGAACCGGTGTGCCCTCCTACTGTTTTGTCTTGATCTCACGGCATCGGTTGTATCTGCCCATAACTCCACTCTTTCCGTGGAGAGACTACGCTTGGCGCTTCCGTGTGAAGACTACATCTGGGAGGCAGACCTTGAAACTTTGGGAAGCATCCAGCTTCCCGGAAGGCCCGAGCTCATCCGCAACAGCTTCAAAAAGCTCCTCAATAGAGAACCTGTCGAAACCACCTCCTTCGGCAAAAAGATCATGTTCCACACGCTTCTTCTGATTTTGATGATGCTCCAGCAGAAGGCTGAGTACAACTACTACCTGGGAGACGGCTCGCCCCATATGGACGAGCCATGGCGCAACAAATTGTCCCACGCTTTGGACACCTGGTTTTTCAACATCAACCGGGATGGCTGCTGCAACGTCGATAGCGTCCTCATCAACTTATCTGCCAGGGATAGTGACCTCAAGTGCGACTACCTCGGGTTGAACGACACCAGGTGCAAGTTCCCCTTGTACCACATGACCCACATCACCCTCGGCATCACCAACCACGATTTGCTCATTTATGCGGGGGCACCGGTTCGGATGAATGTGTCGGCGCGAAAACAGGACGTGCAGAATGCCACCATCAGAGTGAGAGAGTGGGTCACGTCGGAGACGGGCCGAATCGGCGTGGTGCACGCCTACCTCTGTATCTGTGAGTGTCTCTTGGTGGGCGGGCAAATCTCGTACCAGCCCGAACGAGATCCCATTCCCGAGCGACCCCACATTGTGGTGTACTCGGCGTTGCTCATTTGGTGCTATAACTTTTGTTCCCGGGGTTCAGCCTCAGAAGATGATAATGAGAGTGCCTTTGCCTACTTGCTGCGGGTGAAGGCATACCTTGATACTGAGTTGGCACGCGACAGCCCCAACGAGGTGGCGGAGAATGTGCGCCGGTCGGCGTCACTTCTCGAGCTGTTTGACGACCTCCACCATGTAGCGGGTCTCATGGAGGAGTTGCTGCGGATGTATGCCCGGTGCTCGTGGAAGTTGGGCCGAGAGTACTCGAGACTTTTCGAGTGTTGTCGAAACAGATCGAGGGGTAAGCCCCAGGCATTCTGTGAAAACATGTACGCGGACTAATCTGAACTAGCATACAATTATTTATTGCGGTAATGCAACTTTTGCAAATGGTTGCGAAAATGAACAAAACTACTCCCAGCGCTTGATAATCTCCTGGTCTGCCTTTTCAAACACCACCTTATTTTTGAGCTCACCAAGCTTGTCAATGTGGAAAAACACCTCGTCGCCGTCCTTAAGGTACGGCTCGTCAGGCAATCCAACGGCCACACCGGACGGGGTACCCGTGAAAATCATGTCACCAGGGCGCAACGTAGTACCAATGGACACAAACGACACAATCTCGTCGCACGTAAAAATCATGTCGTCGGTGTTGGAGTCCTGGCGGACGTCACCATTGACGCTCGAGTACACACGAAGATTGGAAATATCGGGTACGGCATCGGGGGACACAATGGCGGGGCCAACGGGTGCAAATGTGTCAAACATCTTGCCCACGCCAAACTGGGTGCCTCCCCTCTGCATCTGCCACGTTCTCTGACTGACATCATTGCCAATGGTGTACCCAAGAATGTGCTCCTTGGCCTTATCCAAGGGGATATCACGGCCCTCCTTGCCAATGACAATCACCAACTCCACCTCGTAGTCGATCTTGGCCCCGTCAATCTGACACACGCTGGGCACCACGATCGGATCGCTGGGGCCTAGCAACGCTGTGGTGGGCTTGAAGAAAATCACGGGGTAGGTGGGAATCTGCATCTTGAGCTCGTGAGCATGCTTGATATAGTTCATTCCCACACACCGGATGTGGGGCACCTGGTCTTCACCAAGCGGCGAAAGAAGTTTCTGGATGGCAAGCTTCTTGGTGGTGACGGTGTACTCTCCAAACACATCACCCTCGATCACCGAGGCATGGGTAGCGGCATAAACGTCCTCATCGAGCACATCGCCAAAATAGGTAAGCCCGTCTGCGGCCACAAATCGCACGAGACGCTAATTAGTACAATCAGAAAATAAGATACATACGGAGAAGGTCTTATCAAGAGTCATACCGAGATCAAGAAATCATCCCACTTATATGACAACGGTGTTTGTACGCTGGTTGGGGCCAGTGGGGGGTGGCCACCCCACTGGGGGGCGGTGAAATCTCGGAAAGATAAACGCACGATCCGATTTGATTTTGCCGCGAAAGTCTTATCGTAGCCGTTTCTCGTGCGGCCCCCACTGGGGGCAGGTTGGGGTAATGCGATGATGTTTGCATTTATAACCAACCATGAGCTGCAGTAGCCTCTCCACAACAGCCACAATGGACGAGAAACAAACCATTATTCTTGAATCTTCCGACCAGGCGCTGCTGTTTGAGGCTATTGACAGTGGCAAGGAACAAAAACTCGTTCGAAAGTTCGACTTTCGCTTGATGCCGCTCTTTTGCGTGTTGTACTTTCTCTCCTTCTTGGACCGGTCCAACATTGGTAATGCCAAGATTGCCGGTATGAACGAGCAGTTGGGCCTCACCGATAGTCAGTACTCGTTGGCGGTGTCGATCTTTTACGTTACGTACATCTTGGCCGAACTTCCTGCGGTGTTGATCATCAAAAAGGTTGGCGCCCACCGGTTGTTGTGTATCATGATCATTGGGTGGTCGTTGGTGACCATCTGTACGGCGTTTGTTCGGGATTACTGGTCGCTTGTGCTCTGTCGGTTGCTTTTGGGTCTCATGGAAGGTGGAGTGTTCCCCAACATGAGTTTGTACATCTCCATGGTGTACAGGAGAGAGGAGCAGGCCAAGCGGTTGGCGTACTTGTACGTTTGCTCGTGTTTCTCTGGAGCGTTCGGCGGGTTGATTGCCACGGGTATCACCAAGATCAAGCCCACCAGCACCATGGACAGCTGGTCGTGGTTGTTCATCATCGAGGGCTGTATTTCCATTCTTGCATCGGTGTGGGTGTTTTTCGGTCTTCCCGATGACCCCAAGGTGGCCAAGTTCTTGGATGAAGACGATAGAGAGGTGATGAGAGTGAGAGAGTTCCAGAGACAGCAGTACATGGGCTCCGACAAGTTCGACAAGAAGGAGTTTGTGGCGGCACTCAAGGAGCCCAAGGTGTGGATGTCATGCACCATCCAGTTCTGCGTGGACGTGGTGCTCTACGGCTACTCGACGTTCCTTCCCTCGATCTTGAAACTCCAACTCGGGTACTCCTCCTTGGAGGCGCAGTACCTCAGTGTGCCGGTGTACGCGCTCGCCGCCTTGTCGGTGTGGTTCTTCTCGTTCATGGCCGACCGCACCACCAAGAAGTCGCCATTCATACTCTTCGTTGAGCTGTTTGCGCTCGTGGGGTACGTGATTCTTCTCAGCTGCAAGAACGCCAAGGTCAACTACTTTGCCACGTACCTCATTGCCATTCCGCTCTATGCTTCGGTCGGTCTCAACATCACCTGGCTCAACAACAACATGGCGCCTCATTACCGAAGAGCCACTGCCCTTGGGTGCAACCAGACGTTGGGGAACATGGCCGGTGTGGTTGCTGGACAAGTATACCGCTCCCCACCGTACTACTTGGGCAACGGCTTCTCTCTCGGATGTGTCGTGGTGGCCATCTCCATGACGTGTGCCAAGGTGACGTTCTTGAAGCACCAAAACAAAAAGAAGGCCGCCATTGCCAGTGGAAGCATCGAGGACCCCAAACCTCACCGTCTGGGCTCCGACGACCTCGACTTTGTGTATGTGTATTAGCAGGATAGCAAAGGGAAGACAAATGAAAACAATGTAGCTAGTGGTACTTTGTACTTGCAGCCGCGAATCGCAAACATGTCTGAAGACATTGATCCCTCATCGTTTGCCAGCATTCTCGAGGGCGTGCGGCGTATGCGCCAGCAGTATGAGCCGGATGTACCACCAGCAGCCGAGGCCCCTGCTCAAGTGGCGGAGGCTGCACCAAAGGAGACAATCGCTCCACCTTCCACCAAATCGGTGCTGCCGCCCCGACGGGTCGAGCTCCCGCCGCAGCGCATCCGGCATGTGCGTGGCAAGGACCAGGCTGCTCCCGCCACCCGGGTGCTGCCCAACACCACCACCACCGTGAAGGTGGCCAACTCGCAGAAGGGCAACCCGCTTCTCACCAACTCGCTCATGAAAAACTACCCGTGGACGTTCGACGGCCAGATTCTCTGTGACTACTACATCAACGCCATGCTCCAGATCTTGTTTCTCCTGCTCAAGTACCACCGCCTTCACCCCGAGTATATCTGGACGCGCCTCAAGAAACTCAACAAGGGCCTGACCATTGTGGGCGAGACCCAGTCGGACCGCGTGCTCCGCATCCTTCTTGTGGTGGTGGACATTGACTCCCACGAGGAGATTCTCCGCAAACTCACCGACATCTGCCTCAAGCACGACTTGACGCTTGTCCTCGCATGGTCCTTTGAGGAGGCGGGGAACTACGTGGCCTTCTGTAAGAAGTATGAGATGTCGGCGTCGCGTATCGACTCTGCCATCAAGGGCGTCAAGAAGACCGACTACCAGTCGTGTGTGGTGGACACCCTCACGTCCATCAAGTATATCAACAAGACCGATGTGGTCAATCTCTTGGCCAACTGCAAGTCGGTGCAGAACATCGTGAGGCAGAGTTCCAACGATGGTTTGGCGGGGGTGCAGGGGCTTGGCGCGAGGAAGCTAGCCAACATGAAGAGTGTCTTCACGGAGCCCTTCATTTTGAACCGTGACTACGACTGACCGAACAAATTCTGGACTGTGACTGACCGAACAAGTTCTGGACTATGACTGACCGAACGAAGTTCATGTGCCTCTCTATGTATAATGTGTTCATGACTATTAGGTATGTTTGTAAAGTCGGCTGTGGCCGACTTTCACCTGTGACGCTGCTGCCGCTCTTATGCCGCCGCCGCTCTTATGCCGCCGCCGCCTGCTGCTTCTCGTACTCAATCATCTTCGACCGCAACACCATGTTCATGCTGTTGAGAATCTCGTTCTTTTGCACCAAGATATCTCTGAGCTTCTGCGAGTCCTCATTCAACTTCTTGATCTTGGTTTCATACACCACCTTGGCCTCCGCCGCCAGCTTCCCCACAAAGTACCCCGTGCCGATATCCACCAAGTACTCGTCCTTCTTGGCAATCTTTCCCGGCAAATAGAGCGAGCTGGTCATGGGCACAAGAAGAGAATCGCTCGTGGCTTGCTCCATGTTCTCCACGCTGGTGATGCACTCTTTGAGCTTTGTCTGGGCCGTTTGCAACGCCTGGAGCGACTGGGTGAAGTGACTGATCTCCTCCTCGGTGCTTTTGCGGAGCTCGATGATTTGCTGCGGCTGCAACTGGGTAAGGTCGATTTTCCGTCCCGACATGGTGATGTTTTTCAGCGCGAATCCATGGGGAATGATGGAGGCACCATTGCCCGGCGCCTGGACCTCTTGGGGGGAAAGACCGAGGTCAGAGAGCATGTCGAAAACAGCAGCGTTCGCACGTGTGCGTTGAGCTCGATGCCGTTGGTGCTGCCGATTGTGAGTGACCGATACGGCCGGCTCTACTCGCGGGAGAAGATCATCGAGGAGCTTCTAGACAGGAAGAAGGAGGAAAAGGAGACCCATGTGATTCCTCACATCAGAGGGCTCAGTGACGTGGTCACGGTTGACATTTTGTGGGACGCTGACGAGATACAGTGCCCCATCACTAAAGACACCAGCGGCAGGTTCGCGTACCTCCGCACGTGTGGGTGTGTCACCCTGTACAAGATGCTCAAGGAGCTCCACAAGCACTCGTCGGTGTGTCCGCGATGCGACAAGAAGTACGACTGGGACGTGGACTTGGTCATCATCAACCCGTTTGATGATCCGGACTCCAAGGCTGCAAACGACGAGACGTACGCCCGGTGCGTGAAGCTTGGAGTAAGCCACTCAAAGAAGAGAAGAAAGGTGAAGGGTCTGACCCAGCAAAAGAGGAAAGATCCCGAGCCTATCAAGACACTATAACCGTCCATTCTATTTACATTCATATGGCATGAGCAGGAAATTGGGTGGACAAAAAAGATCCTATTTCCCCGACCAGCCGTTGACTTGGCTAATCCTCCTTCTTTCTGGCCTCCTCGTACTGCGACTTGTCAAAAGTCAACTTGCCCTGGTTCATCTTGGCATAGTCCGAGTTGGCCCACACATTATAGAAGATGGCTCCGGTACCGCCCACACAGATTCCAACCAATCCAAGCACGCTGAGACGGTGCACCACGTCGGTGGCCCGCACACTAAAAGGAATTCTAGATGACATGATTAAAATTTCGCACTCATTACATTGCACTTTTTACTATTACATTCTAGAGCAAATATACAAGCCACTTGCTACTGACATAGGTCCCCACAAGACCCGGGTTGGCGTGTATGAGTTGCGGCAACCAGCTGCGGTTGTAGTGGCGAAAGATGTTTTTGTACTCGCCGTCAATGTCGCTGTCGAGAAGCTCGGTGATGATGATATCCAAGATATCCAGACTGAGCAGGTTGATGATGTTGGCGTCGGACTTGGTGAGGCCCGCGGTGCCCGCGAGAATCTCGTCGTTGATCAAGTTGAGGTTGTGCACGAACGAGTGGGTGTCGACGTGGCCCGCGGGCTTGGCCTCGTTGGTGTCGTTGGGGGTGTAAGGAACGGTGGCCTTTCTCTTCTTCAACGCGTCGTAGTTGCCCACGTCGATGCTCACCGCAAACTGTCGGGGCTGGATGCCCTTGATGACAAACTTCTTCTTGGTGGGGAGGTTGATGACCATGGCCTCGGAGTCGGGGAACGCCGAGTTGACGTTCTTGATGAAGTCAACGGCGGGAAGCAAGTTGGGGTACTTGGACTTGGCGCTTTCGTTTTTCCACACCGCCTCAAACTGCAGCTCGTACGCCTTCCAAAGGGAGATTTGCGTCACCTCCCCGGGAGCGGTCTCGGTGCTGGCATCTAGACCAGGCACGGGGGTGTATGCGAAGGGCTCGTAGCAGCACCGGAGCCACGTGGTGGCCCGGAGGGGCTCGGGGAACCGGAGAATCACGTCGTAGAGCTTCTTGGGGAGCGAGGGAAGGTCGCTGGGAATGCCGCTGTACGCGGAGCGTTTGGTCAACGTGCCTTCGGGCACCTTCTCCACCTTGGTTGCGTCAAGAAGAGGCAAATTCAGCACAATCAACTGGGGGAGCTGCTTCATGAGGGTGTGGAGATTGAGCCCACCCGACGATTGCACCAACTTCTTCAACCGCACGAGCTGCGAGTTCTTGACGGAGTCCTGGTGGTTGGGGTGCACGGCGTCCGACGTGAGGTACTGCTTGATAAACCCAAGGACGGCGAGCGACACCTCGTTGTCGTTGACAAAGAGCGTGTTGACAAAGATTTCGAGGTGCTCTTCCTTCACCACGTCAATACAGTTCTGGGGAATCTTCTCGTCCTCGGCGGCGGCGTGGCCCGACGTGAAGAGCAAGTGCGTCAAGCCCTTGACGGCAGCGACAAAGTGGTGTTTGTCCTCGACGCGGGACGCAACGTGCAACAACTGGGTGAACAAGGGGTCCTGTTTTGAGTTGTCCACGTAGTAGCACGTCAACGGGTCAATCAAGTCGAGGAGATACAGCAACGCCTCTCGCCACAACTCGTTGAGCAACGAGATTTTGTACGACTGCTTGATGGAGCCCGTGTAGAACCATCCCACAAACAACTTGAGCACGTCCACCATGTGTTTGCGCAAGCTCTTCACCTGCGAAAGCCACTGCTGGTTGTCGATATCCTGTGCTGCGTTCCTCAACGTCAAAAGGGCCTCCAACGACGTTCTTATTAGTGCGCTGGTGACCTTGCTCTCCTGACCGTCTAGAAGAAACATGTATGGTCTGTAGAAATAGTGGATGAGTTCCTTCCCAAGCAACTCGAGGCGGTCAAATCGTATCAACGCGGGCTCGGTGCTGGAAAGATGGCTGAGGGACGCCAACGCATACTCCACCTCCGACTCAATGCCACTGCGGAAGGACATCACGATCCGCTCCAACGGCGGCGCCCCGAGATGGCCCGCACCAATGGACTCGCCGTGCGGGCCGTAGCTGCCGATGCCGGAAAACTTGATGTTGTTGACCTTCACGGGAACAAGCTTGGTCATGATGTTGTTTTTCACGCGGTCACGTGTGGTGTACGGGCCCACTGTGCGATTATGTAAGTGCGGCACCGCACGGCTCTTATCAGACGACAATCCGGGTATTCCCCATCATGAAGCTCTCCTTCTTTCTTCCGCTCCTTGCGGGTGCCAATGCCCTCCAGTTCCCCTTCACCAAGGGCTGGCAAGGCGACAACTCGGTGGACCTCGGTGACAACGTTCACTCCTTATCAATGGATGAGAGGGCCCTAGTCGAGTGGACCTTGGACCAAATGCGGGCGGACCTTGGCCACGCTCAATTGAAGAAGCTTGTCGACAGATACGAGTCCAAGTTCGGGGTCAAGTCCTCCGACATGCGCAGTCATGCCGGCGCTTCCACCTTTTCCGAGCACGAGCTTGTTCAGCACCCCAAGTTCGGTGACCACGCCTTGCGTATCAAGGCCAACAATCCGGAGATCCTCGGGTTGGACTCCGTCAACCAGTACACCGGCTACTTGGACATTGCCGACCAGGACAAGCACTTGTTCTACTGGTTCTTTGAGTCGAGAAACGACCCCAAGACCGACCCCATCATCTTGTGGCTCAACGGCGGGCCCGGGTGCTCTTCGGCGACGGGTTTGTTCTTTGAGTTGGGCCCCTCGTCCATCAACGCCACGTTGCAGCCCGTGTTCAACCCTTACTCGTGGAACTCCAATGCCTCGGTGATCTTCTTTGACCAGCCCGTGGGTGTTGGCTACTCCTACACCAACGGCGACCAGGTCAAGACCACCGCCGCCGCCGCCAAGGACATCTTTGTGTTCTTGGAGCTCTTCTTCCAAAAGTTCCCCGAGTTCCTCAACAACAAGTTCCACATTGCTGGAGAGTCGTATGCCGGCCACTACATCCCCAACTTTGCCAGTGAGATCATCAACAACGCCGACCGCTCGTTCGAGTTGTCCTCGGTGCTCATTGGCAACGGCATCACCGACCCCTTGATCCAGTATTCCGCCTACAAGCCCATGGGATGTGGTGAGGGCGGGTACCCCCCAGTGATTGACGAGGAAAGCTGCGAGGCCATGGACAGAGCGTACCCCCGGTGTGCGGCGTTGGTGGAGTTGTGCTACAAGGCACCTTCTGCCCTCACGTGTGTTCCCGCCAACTACTACTGCGAGGTGCTGGTTTACAAGCCATACGCCGACACCGGATTGAACCCCTACGACATCAGAAAGCAGTGCAATGGCGAGTACTGCTACGAGGGCATGGATTACGTCGACGAGTACCTCAACCTGGACTACGTCAAGGCTGCCGTGGGCGCCAGCAACGTGGACATCTTCACTGGCTGCAACGACGTTGTGTTCAACAACTTCATTCTTGCCGGCGATGAGACCAGACCCTTCCAGCAGTACGTGGCCGAGTTGCTTGAGAAGGGCGTACCCGTTCTTCTCTACGCTGGTGACAAGGACTTCATTTGCAACTGGCTCGGCAACCACTACTGGAGTGATGCGCTCGAGTACTCGGGCCACGAGCTCTTTGAGAAGGCGCCATTGAAGCCCTGGTACACCGCCGAGGGCAAGTTGGCGGGCGAGGTCAAGAACCACGACATCTTCACCTTCTTGCGGGTGTACGACGCGGGACACATGGTGCCTTTCGACCAGCCCGAAAACTCTCTTGATATGGTCAACCGGTGGGTTGCCGGTGACTACACCTTTGGCTACTAGCGGCACAGTCAGAAGAAAGCAGTATGTTGAGTGTATTTCACAGGATCTATTACACCTTCTGGTCGACGACGTCCGCCCGGTCCTTATCACTCTCTATTCCATCCAAAACCTCCACGTCCGTCTCCGACTCATCCACATCGATGTTTTTGCAAGGCCCGTGGTAAATCTTATGCGCATATACCTTGTAGTAGACGAGCGACAAGATCCACACCCCCGGGGTGATGACACAGGTGTAGTTCATTTCCGTGACGCCCGGGTTCTTGTTGGACGGGAACATCACCATGATGATGGTGTAAATGATGAAGATGACACTGACCCAGCCAAAAAAGTCCGTCCAGAACTTGCCGAGGTAGAACGGTCCGGGGCGGAACAAGTGTCTTCCGCTGGTGAGACGAAGCAACGTTGGCGTGCCCCACGAGAAGTAGTTACCGGCAATGTAGAGGGTGAACAAGGCGTTGGCGGCAGTGGTTCCAATGAGACACAACAACCCAATGACAATGGCAGCGAGGCCACCGGCCCACACTGCGTTGATGGGGACCGACAACCGCTTGTTGACGCGCTTGATCCAGAAGGAGAACGGCAACCCGTTGTCTCTGCCGAAGGACCAGATTTGACGAGAGATGGCAGTGAGAATGGACGCTCCCATCATGAACTGCGCAAACGCAATGAACACCATGAAGGCAAGCGCCCACTTCTTGCCCAAGGCATCGAAGATGATCTGGGCGAGGGGCTGGCCGAATTTGGACCCGAGAATGTGGCCCTCGATGTCGTTGGTTTGGATGCAAAAGAGAATGACAATGATGATGACAAAGCCAATGGAACCACACGCGCCGATGGACCCCAAGATGCCAATGGGGATGGCCCGCGTGGCGTTGGCACACTCCTCGGACATGTGGATGACAGAATCAAATGCGCCGATGGTCCAGATGGAGGGGAGCCACGCGAGCGAGAGCTGGGTCCACCCCATGGGGAAGTTCGACAAGTTGTCGAACTTGGTGAAGACAAACTCCGCCAGCTGGAAGTTGCCCCGGGCGCCAATGGGCAAGGCAATGAGGAACAACACAATCAACGAGCAGTTGACGATGATACTGGCGGTCTGCAACCACGAGCAGTTCTTGGACGAGGCACACGTCAAGAGAATGTGGGCAAACACACACGCCACGAACACGCCGTAGTTCTTGGCGGGCGTGAGCTCAAAGTCGCCGTCTTTGGCAATCACCACCACACTGAGCACCTCCTGGGCGAAGCCGTAGTCGACGGAGCAAAGAGCGCCCACCAACGCAATCGAGTTCATGTTGCCGACAACATAGCTGATGACGGTTTTGTACTTCTCCGGAGCGTAGAAGTTGGACCAGTAGAACAAGCCCCCTGACGTGGGCTTGGACGAGCCGTCAGTGGCCATGGAGATGCCGATGGTGAAGATGAAGCACGACGAAATCAACCAGCCCCAAAGGAAGCCGGCCGGGCCCGCATTCAACCCGGTGGCCATGATGGACGCAATGGAGGGAAGAAGTCCCATGATGGAGAACGCCACCCCAAACACCTGGACGGTGGAGAAGTGCCGCTTGAGCTCTTGCTTGTAGCCAATTTGGGCAAGAAGCTCGGAGTCATCGACCGCTGTCAACGCATCAATGACGGGCACCTCGACATTCTGGGTGTTGTTGTAGAAGGACTTGTTGGACTTGACCTGCTCGAGAATCTGTTCTCCCGAGAGAACGGGATGGAGTTTGCTCATGAGCCTGGATTACGATCTGGAAAATCTCGGGCTCTCATGGTATTTGACATATTTGTAAAGCCGGTTATCAGCTATCGCGTTATCACTTGCCCAATGGGGAAGGTGTGTGAACTGATAACGAGAATTGAATGCGCCAAAGCTTGGCCGACACGGACGTGGCGAGGCATTCTGCTTCAAGAGATAGGCTAACATAACAACCGGTGAAGTGGAATATGTGGAAGCCAGAGGTTGTCGGATTGGTAGGGCAGTCATGAGATCACGTGCCAGGGTTTGCCCTAATTTACGCGCGCTTTTCCGGCCATCGCTTCGCACTATAAGTTTGAAAAATCTCACAGAAATTTTCCTCACTACCACAATGGCTACGTATGTCAGCTCAGTGACTTTACACCTGAGAGCACAGTTCGCTGTGGAGGCCTCATATCTGCACTTGGATCGTCAAGATACCAATCATGTATGGGGTCTCGGTTATGAACATACTGTTCTGCTGGAGGTTTCTCCAGTATGAAAGTATATAACCGCCGCAAGTCGAAGACTTGTACAACGTTCCCACGTTTTTTGTTCATAATCCTCTGGTACCTCTCGTCTTTACTAACTCCAGTACCTTGAAACCAGAAACTCTTGTTAAGAAGTCCAAGGCTCAACAAAAGACCGCCGAGGAGCGTGCTGCGGAGAAGACCGCCCGCAAGGCCGTATGTATCCAAGATTGCGAAGACGAAGATGATATCAACCTTGAATGACTAGCTTAAGCAATGTTGTCTTCTGTTAACCATCTTTCGGGACTGAGCTCTTCAAAATTTGTTTGTATACTAACTTCAGGCCAACCAGGAGAAGAGAAAGATCATCTTGGAGAGAGCTGCTGCTTACCACAAGGAGTACACCGAGGCTGAGCGTGCTGTCATTGAGGCCAAGCGTGAGGCCAAGGCTGCTGGTTCTTACTACGTCGATGCCCAAGAGAAGTTGGTGTTTGTCATCAGAATCAAGGGTATCAACAAGATCCCTCCTAAGCCAAGAAAGGTTTTGCAATTGCTTCGTTTGACCCAAATCAACGCCGGTGTGTTTGTCAAGGTCACCAAGGCCACCGCCGAGTTGTTGAAGTTGGCTGACCCTTACGTTGCCTACGGTTACCCATCCTTGTCCACCATCAGAAAGTTGGTTTACAAGAGAGGTTTCGGTAAGATCAACAAGCAAAGAATCGCTCTCTCTGACAACCAAATCATTGAGGCTTCTCTTGGCAAGTACGGTATCTTGTCCATCGAGGACTTGATCCACGAGATCTACACCGTTGGTCCTAACTTCAAGGAGGTTAACAACTTCTTGTGGCCTTTCAAGCTCTCCAACCCTAACGGTGGTTTCAGACAAAGAAAGTTCCAACACTTTATCCAAGGTGGTGACACCGGTAACAGAGAGCAATTCATCAACGCTCTTGTCAAGCAGATGAACTAAGCTAGTTACTAATATCTAAAACCAAGATGTGTGTGAATAAATGTACATCTATGTATAGTAGAATGAATGTTTCAGAACAGCCTCGAGAGCTTGCTGTATTGACATGAGCTTAGCTGGAATGTCCCAGTTATAGCAGACCATCGTATTGTACCCGTTAAGTTTCGTACTAACTGAGACTCCATATGAGGTACTCGAGCCAGGCGATCCGCTCCCACCACCTAATCCTTGGTTGTATCTCCACCTCTTCGTCGTAGGTGTATGCCATCGGGGTGTCCACCCCTCTTGCCATAAAGTACACGAGCCTTAGCACATTGAGCACCACCACCGCCGTCATCATGATCGACACCACATTCACCACCACCATGCCCCACGTCTGCATCTCCTTTCGGTACTTCCAGTACACCCAGTTGTGTCGAACAATGGGGATGCGACTCACCCACGATGCCAGCGGCTGCTCGAGGTGGAGCTTCTCCGCCAACTGCCGCGTGAGCTCCTCTTGTCGGTCTAGACACTCTTTCAACTGCAAAAGTCCTTGTTCGTGGTCTCGAGCCTGCTGCTTGTACCGCTCGATGTCATCCTCGTACCTCGTGCACATCTGCCGTAGCCTCCTGATGGTGATGTCTTTGTCGGAGGGACTTTCATCAGCTTTCTTGAACACACCACTGAGGGTGAGGTCGGGCAAACGAAACCACGAATGGTCCGTTTTCGTGGGCTCCGGCTTGGACCGGAGCCGGCCGAACCCAAGTGGGTCGTCGTCCCGCTTGTACTTGGGCTCAAGCCTATCGGAACCGTACTTTCTGTCGAGATCACCGAACTTTCGGTCGAGGTCACCAAACCTGTCGAGTTTGGCGTCAAACCCTCTGTCAAGGTTAGTGTCATACCCGCTGTCGCCATACTTTGGACTGTACCTCGCGTCGTACCCTCTGGCCTCGTAGGTGGGCTCTCTGAGAAATCGGTCCCTGGTCAACGGCCTCGACTCACTCTTGAGTAGTCCCTTGCTCTCCACCTTTGCTCGAATCAGACTGCCCGGAGCAATTTTCTCGAGGAACCGCGGCGCCTCCGCCCGCCGGAGCTTCGCCCGTGGCGTTGTTGTCACCATGTTGCGCACAACATCCTTTTCCTCTTTGGTGTACAAACCCGGACATAACCGCTCCAACTCTCGAATGAGTTCCTCCACCTGATACATGCCAATGGACGACGTGTCGCCAGCGACACGTTCCCAACACACGTCCACTATTCGAGAGAAGCTCATCGCATGGATTGTTTACGCGGCGCGATTGGGTGCAACAGTACTACAACATTAGAACTTTCACCTTTTTGCTCCTCCTCTTCTTGCAACAAATGCTATTGTACACTAAAACTATTTACTCTTTTTCACTCCTCCCCCTCTTTATCTACTTCTTCTCTGCCTCGCCCATTGGGAGGGCAAGGGCCTCGGCTAGCATCGCCTCGGTGGGCCCATCGTCAAACGTGAGGTTGGGTTCTTCAAGTGCACCACCGAGAATGGCAGCGAGCTCCGCCAGCGTGTCTCCCTTGGAGGGCTCGGGGGTGTCGAAGGCCCCGAGATTGGCCAACTCGCGGTCGACGTTTTCGGGTTTGATGGGAGTGTGCGACTGGTTGTAGAAGGAGTCGAGACCAGTGGGAAGGGTGAGGTTGTAGACGTCAGATTCGGTCTCGGCCTCAGGAGCGGCAGCGACGGGGGCCGAGGGGGGGGCTGAAACCACAGAAGCAGTGTCTGGGGCCGAAACCACAGAAGCAGTGTCTGGGGCTGAAACCACAGAAGCAGTGTCTGGGGCTGAAACCACAGAAGCAGTGTCTGGGGCTGAAACCACAGATGCAGCGACTGGAGCAGAGGCGGGGGCCGAAGCGGGGGCTGTATCATCGTCAGGTGGAGCGCTCTCATCAATGGCAGCCACCGAGGCTGTACGGTCATCGACTTGAGCGGCCTCAACAAGGGTGCCATTTTCTTTGGAAGTGACATCGGATGTGGTCTCGGCTTCATTTGTAGAGGCCACAGGGAGCTCACTGGTGCCAACCAAATCCTTTTCAACAGAAGAACCTCTGTCTTCAAGAGAAGCCACCTGCTCCTCAACGGAGGGGATATGTTCTTCAGCAGGGGATTGATCCTCGTCTTCCAGGGTCAGCTTCACATCATCGGGTTGTGATGAAGAATTTTCCTTGTCAACATGGGCGGTCCCCTCGATAGGAGCCACTTGCTTCTCAGCAGTCTCTTCACTAACTTTCTCCGCTTTCTCCGTCTCTTCCCCTTCAACAACCTCCGCAACCTCGACAACCACCTCTTCTTTAGGCATTAACTCTCTCGCAGGTGTGGGTTCCTTCACTGCAGGCACTTCTGCCTCCGAGCTTCCCGTCGAGGTTGCGTGGGTGTTTGTGTCGAGATCCTTTGGTGGTTCGACCACTTCCTCGGCCTCTTTTGCGATCGGCGTCTCCTCAAGTGGCGTCTCCTCTTCAGCTGCCTCCACCTCCGCAATTGGCGCCTCTTCTTCGATTGGCGCCTCCACCTCAGTTGGAATCTCCACCTCTTCCTTAACTGACACCACCTTCGGTGTGTTAGTCACTTCTTCCTCGGTCTCCTGCTGTCGGGCTGCCTCCACAAGCACATCAAGATTCATGGGCTTCACAAGCTCCAGAACGTGTGGAAGCTCCCGCCCATGGGGAAGCTCCCGCACATGTGACTCCCGCTTGACCCGCTGCTCCCGCCAAATGTCTGGTTGTCCCTTGGCAAACGCCTGTCTGATCGAGTTGATCAACCGATCGCGGTCGCTGGGCTTGGCGGCCGCCGTCAAGGCCCGCACCTGGTCCCTCATCTCGTCAAAGAGCTCCTCCACGAGCACCGGCGCGCCGTAGAGCTTTCTCAATAGAAACACAAGCTGGCTGGCCCGCTCGTCCAAGTCGTCAATCTTTGCCACCTCGGCGACATTATCCTTCACGTAGTGGATGGCCGCCTCCACCTGGTCCACGATGCGGGTCAACATGGTCATTTCGTTGGGGGGAACAATCTTGCGGGGCTTCTCAACAATCCCCTTCAACCACGCGTACGTCACCTGGTTGGCCAAGTGCTCGTCCCGCATGTGTGCCAGCTGCAAGAACACACACAACGGACACTCGTAGTTGTCGTCGTCGTTGCCTTCGCTTGCTCTCACACAAATCAAGTGGTACCACTCGTTGCAGTGATCGCACTCAATCATGGTGCCGTACTCGAACTCGCGACAGAGACAGTACGTGATGGGCTTGTCGTCGGGAAGAGGCACGTCGTGGCGAAAGCTGTGCGTGGACGAAATGGCGTAGGTGTCCAACGGCTCAAAAGCAACTTCGAGCTTCTTCAACACCAGCCCGAGCACCAGCATGAGGTCCACGCTCACCGTGAGCCGCTGGCTGAGGTCGCTCTTGAACTTTTGCTTGGCGAACGTCGAGATGATCCGGCCCTTCTGGAACTTGGCCAAAACTTCGGCCACAAACTCCTCGCATGCCTGGAGCTCCGTCGCCAAGAGCTCGTTGGAGAACTGAAACCCCAGGTCGTCGATCAGCTGCTTCAACTGGCGGGCCTCGTGGTACGCGAGCGGTGTGGTCGACTCGCAGAACTCGGTGTACTTCTCAATGAGGTCCGCGTTCACGCTGAGCTGGATGAGGCGGTCCGACATGTCCAAGTCGACAAAGATGCGCTCGCGCCAGTCCTTCTTGGCCTTTTCCTCGATGGTGGCGATGATCTTCTGGAGATCCGCCACCTTGTGGTCTTGGGCAAATGTGGTGTCGAGGAACTGGGCAATCTCCTGCTTGAAGCTGTCGCTGCGGGCCACGAGCGTCGAGATCTTGGCAATTTTGTCGGTGTCCTGTTGGCCAAGGACCTTCTTTCCCTTTTCGAAGAAATTCTTCAAATGGGTCAACGTGAAGAGATCCTTCTTGTCCGCAAACGGGTCGCCTCCACTCACGATAATCTCGTAGGTGGCCCTCCACTCGAGCACGTCCCTGATCCGTATGAGAAAGTTCAAGCTGGGAAGGTTGAGCCCGAACGACTGGCCGAGGTTGATGAGATCCTCCACCTCCTCGAGCTGAAGCGCCGCCTTGGCAATCACCTGCTTGCACGTTCTGTCAAAGTTTTCAATCTCGTTGCGGAACTCATACACCTTTTCAAACTCGGGACACGCGAAGTTCCACCGGGGAATTCGCTCGCAAATGTCAACAAGATTGTGGAGCTTGGTGTAGTCGTCCGAGGGAGCGATGGCATCGGCCCCACCACGAATCCGCTGGTGGTGCTTGAGCGCCAAAATGGCCTGGCACTCCTCGGTGAACTTGGCGGCGCCGTCAATGAAGCAGCGGAGGTTGCCGAGGTGCCGCTCGAGCTTCAAGTTCTTTTGCTCCTCCCGTAGGCCCAAGCGCTCGAGGTAGTCGGTGGCCGCCATGGTGGTGGCGATCTTCTCGCCGTCCTGAAGAAGCACCCTGAGCATTTTGATCGGGAGCTCGACGTTGTCCCGCATGATTTGTTCGTAGTTGGCGATCCAGGCGTCGTGGTCCACCAAATCTCCTGAAAGCACCCGTGCCAAGTTTTTGAGTTTGTCGTCGGAGAGAGCCAACTGGAGCTCGGCCCGCAACGCCGCCTGGCGGAAGTCGTCATCCTCAAGGTACTTGAGGTAGTTTTCAAGTGACACGGAAAAGGAGACTTTCGACTCGTTGACAAGGAGCACCCGCGATGGGAACAACACCGACAAGTCGTCGTCGGCCACGGCGTCGTCGTAGTCAACGCTCAGCTCCTTGGCCACGCCGGCGGCCCGGACTTTTTCTCGAAGCGCCATCTCTTGCTCGTACAACGGCAAGAAGATGGAGCCGATCGCCGCCTTGGCCTCGTGGTACACGGCGTGCTCGTCGCCGAGGCCCTGCGTGATGTTGCAGAGGAGCTTGAAGGTGGAGAAGTTGGGAATGATGCCGTGCTTCCTGAGCCAGAGCTCTCCCTCGAGGGCGTATGGGAGCCACCCCCGTGGGGCAAAGTTGACTTCCTCGGTGACGTTGACGCCGAAGGAGACGCTGGCGGTGTATGTTTTGGGGAAGGTGACCACCATTTCGCCGGGGTATTGGATTGTGGTGGTGTACTTGATGCCGTGTTCGCGGAGCTTGTGGGGAGTGATGAGGGAGTCCCCTTTGTACCGGGGGTGTTTGTGCAGGTCAATGAGCTTTTGAAAGAGTGGCACCTCGTGGGATAGGCGGGGTAGCGTGACCAGAGGCTCAAGACACAAAGAGAGAACGTCCGCAGGTAGGTCCTTCAATTCCTCAATGCCCTCCTCCTTGCTTAGATCCTTTGCAAGACCCTCGAACTTGGCGAACTCACTCTCGGGGATGAAGTACCACCGCCGGGGCTCGCCAACATGGTGGTAGCTCGCCTTGTGGGTGAAGTGGTCCTCGGTGTGCCAGTTCTCCGTCGAGAACGTCATGCCCACCTTTGTTCTTGGCTGGCTGAGCCCTTGGCCCTGGAGATCGGAGTCGGAAAGCGCCCCGAGAAGCGACCCCGGTAGGATCGGGAGGTTGTGGAGGTTCCACGGATCGAGCGAGGCCCGCATGCCTTTGTTGTTTTCGCCGGGAACTGCAAAACCACTGCCAACCAAGCGGGAAGGGATACTGGCGTGCACACTGTCGGTAAGTTCGGACATGTTTTCCCAGAAATATTCTTCAAAGGACCGTAGCGGCACCTCTTCTCTAAAGCCTGGCTCCCTCTTCTTGAGATACTCCTGGAACTGGACATCCCTCTCCCAGAACTCCCTGAGGGTGTAAGATGCCTCACCCTCTCTGTCCTCAAAGCCAAGGTTCTCTTTGATATGTTTGAGGGCATGGCTCACTTGAGTCTTGGGGCGTATAGCAACGTGGACGGTGCTTTCATCATCTTCACCAAACGTGGCACACGGCCTGGTTTTTATGGCACCCGGGGCATGGAGCAAGAAACCCTTGCGCTGTCGTGTCTTCATGGACCGGGGGTACTTGTGTCCCGCTGTCCTGCGACGCTTGACCCCGTCGACTTCATACTTGACCGGCTCAAAAGAATAAAGGTATCGTAAGTACACCTGCTTGAGCTGCTCGGGGCTGAAGCCGAGCTCACGTGCTATCTGGGCCCACAGGTTCACCTCGTTGAACCCACCTCGGAGCACCACCGCTCGATGTAGCCGGTAGAGGTCGACCGGTTGGCCGTTCACCGCGGGGAGACTGAATGTTTTGTTGACATTGCCAGCAGGGGGTGAAGCCGGGGCGTGCCCATTCTCCACCGGCTCCGACTTGACGCCATTCGCCACCGCCGTGCCGTTGGGCGTGCCGTTCGGCTCTGCTCGGTGGATGTGGAATTCAATCAACTTTCGATAAAACTCGATGCGTCGCTCCACGTCGCCGTCGAGCTTCGTCGAGAAGGTCATGTCCGGGTCCACTTGCCACCACGCCCGGTGCTGGGCCAGCACCTGGATCTTGACCGCACCGTGGGCTTTTCCTTGGTCGGCTAACGAGTCGATGAACGAGACCGGGTCGAGCGTGTGCTCCGGTAGCCTGACCGTGGGGATGTCGGTATCGGACGGCGGCTCGGGCTTGGTTGCTATGCTTGGTGTGAGGGTAAAGTCGTGGGCCCGTGGTTTGGGGTTGGTCCGTGGACGGTAGCAGTAGTTGGCGGACCGCCCGTTGAGCACTCTCACCTTGTCGTTGATGATATGTCGGTAGCTCGTCAACTCGGGAAGCTCCGCCCGGGCGAACCTCAGCGTCTTGGGGAATTGAGGTCCGTCCATGGTGAAAAGTGAGTGAGTAAAGTGAGATTCTCAAACTACTTGGATTGAGCCAACTACACAACAACCTAAGTTTCAGAGTTTCGGGCCCATGAGGGCGATGGCGTGGTGGGCCATGCCTAATCCACAGAGATAGCCCTCGCCGCCGGCCCCATAGTTGTGGATGACAACACCTTGCGACGACACATGGCGGTGGATTCTCACCCCGCCCTTGCGCCGGGGCCGGATGCCCGTCTGGACCTTCACCACCTCATACTTGCCCTCCGCTAGCGCCGGGTGGAGCGCCGCCGTGCGGCGGAGAATGTCCTCCGTCTCGGTGTCGTACGCACGCACATCAGCGTTGTACTCCTGGTAGAACCCGCCAAGGACCACCTCGTCACAGTCGGGCCGACTGATCACGTACGTGCTGTCGTCGTCCCACAACGAAATGCACTCGGTGACCTCGGGCGCCCGTACCAACACCACCTGGCCCCGGGTGGGGACCATGAGGGCGTCTCCCACCAACTCACTGGCCCCGAGGCCGCAGCAATTGAAGACAACGGGGCCGTGGGCCAAAGCTTGATCCAACGACGTCAATTTCTTGCGCTCAAACTGAACCCCCTGCCCCTTCAAGTGGTCAAAGAGCCTCCTGAGTAAGACGGGCGGATTGAACGAAAAGGCGTCGTACAGCACCGCCACGTAGCCCGGCTTGTGGCTGAACTCCGCCCGAAGTCCTCCAGCAAACTTCAACTCCAGCCAGTAGCTCGACGTCATCCGGTCCTCGGCAATGTGCTCCGTCAGCCGACACCGGCCAATGCCGCAATTGTCCCCGAGCTGCTCCCTGAGTTGGTCAAGGTGCTGGTACGTGTACTTGCTGTAGCGCAAGGACTCAGGCTCAATACAAAGGGAAAAGTATGCGCCAGCCTTGGGCGACGTGTACATGGGATCATCGTCTTGAGGAAGGTACTCGGCAAGCACCAAGATGTTCTTGTAGCCTTTCTCGGAAAGAAGATACGCGGTATAGAGGCCAATGATGCCGGCACTTGTTAGAAGATCTGGAAGTTGTTACATACCCAACAATGACTGTACTCATGAGTAGGAAAAGGAGTTGCAATCTACATTAGGTGACTGATTGGGAAATATAGCCGCGGCCAACTTGATAGTCGCAGCCATTCAAAATGACTACCTGCCCGTCAACAAAAGCAACCTCATGGAAGCGAAACTGTGAAATTTCAGTGGACCATGTGATGGTGAAGAATCTTTCAACTGACAAGGCTTACGCAAATGGGAAGGGACAAGGTGTACGCAAATGTGGAGGCCTCTCAACTATCACTGTGGAAAGCCAAGTTATGCTCGAATCTATTATGCTAGGATGCCTGAATGAGTGCTAAATCAACCCACTGAGGGTCAACTTCTCGAGGAAGGGCGAGAGATCGTCCTTGCGGATCTCAATCACCGAGCTGTCGAAGCTGTCGATGCGCACCTTGGCCCCCGACGACGCCGCCACCTTCTGGAACGCCACGCTGAAGGTGTTGAGGCGTGTGGTGAGCGACACCTCGTCCTTGCCGTTGTTTTGTAGCTTCAAGAGCTTTGCCCGCATGGAGTTGGTCATGCCGCGGGGGTATTTTGGCGCCAACCCAATCACCATGTATGTCTCGCTGGCCACGTCCAACGACGCCACCACCAAGGGCTTGAGGGACTTGACGTTCTTCTCGTCGAAGTTGGCAAACTCAATCTCGGTGATGTTGTCGAGAAGCCACGCGCCGAGCTTGGCGAGAATGAGGGGGTTGTTGAAGATGGAGAGATCGGGGATCAGCCCGTCGTTGAGCACGCAGAGCCGATAGAGCCGCAAGCTTTTGATGAACTTGCGCTCGAGAAGCGACATGCCGGTTTTGAAGATGATTTGCTGGATATCCTTGGCGTGCTCAAGACCGCTGAACAAGAGGTCGAGCCCCTTGCTTTTGCGGAGCCCGGTGGACTGGTTGATGCTGGAGGTGACGGCCTTGACGTTGGTGCTGGTGGTGACGTTGAGCGCGTCCCACAGCTGCCAGAAATTGTTGATCCACAACTTTTCCCGCTGCTCGATGCGGGCCTTGATTTCGTCCTCGTCGCCCGTTTGTTCCTGGCTGGGGTTCTGGAGTAGTCGGCGGTCACACTCGAGGAGGGCAGTGAGCGCCTCCACACACTCCATGGCCGAGAGCTGCCCCGCATAGCCATAGGTGCGGACGAACCCGTCTCGCACAATCCCCTCGAGGCCGTACGACGGGAGATACTTGCTGAAAATCACCGGCAATTGCTTCTTGATGTTGAGATCCATGTAGAGCCATTTTTGCTGGGCCACCAGCAATGAGATCCCCATCTTGGCAAAGAGCTTGTGCAATCGTTTCTTGCCGTCCTCGGTCCAGAGATTGAGCTTGGAGTTGACGTGCGACGAGTAGAAGAAGGCATCGTAGAGCGTCCAATGTCGGAGGAGAAACAAGTGGTAGTCCTTCTCGATGGTGAGGGTTTTTGTGTCGGCGGTTTTGTCGGTGGTGGTAGACGGATTGAGCCGGTGCACCTCCTCCTTGAAGAGAGGCTGGATTTTGTCGTACACCTCCGGGTAATGGCTGTCGAGAGAAGACGTGCCGATGATGGAGAGCCAGAGGTTATCGAGGTTGGCCTCACCTATGGAAGCGAGCAACGCGTACACCGTGGCCGTGAGCGACGTGATGATGGTGGTGCCCTGGTTGTAGTACGAGTCAATGTCGTCCTCCCACTGCGACACCTGGCGCTTGCGTTCAAACACAATCTTCCTTCTCTTGCGGGTGCCGCCGTCGGAGTCGTCCCCGTCGGACTCTTCGTCTTCGTCCTCTTCGTCCTCCAGCTCCTGGGCCTCGATCTGGGCCAACTCCTCCTCTGATAAACCTGTGAGCTGCTCATACGACGCTTTTTCCCGCGATAGCGAGCTATCGATGTACCCATCATCGAAACACACCACCATATGCGACCCAAACACGTTGTCCAAGTTCCACGGGCGGTGGCCGTCAAGCACGTATATCTTCCGCCGAAGCTTCTGGAGCCTCTTGGCAATGCTCTCGTGAAGATCGTCGTTCACGTCGGACCCCTGGTGAGGAGCGTCCACCACAAACTGCGCCGGGTCAATGTCCAAAAAGGACTCGAGGTCGATCATGGCACCACACCCAATCAACACCACGTTGGTGATGTCATCGTCTAGATTGCCATAATGTGTTTTGAGGTCCGTGTAGCCCACAATCGGTATGAGCTGGTACTGGATGAGGTTCTTCTTGAACACGATGCTGAGGATTTTGCCGGTACAAATGCTGTCGATGTCTAGGCACGACACGAAGATGATGAGCTTGCAGGTGGAGTGAGACGAGCTGGTTCGCTTGATCTCCAGGAAGGCGTCCCCATACTGGTGGGGGTTTATGTACATGAGGAGTTGTTCACCACGCGTCGCGTATACGTCACGTGCCATTTCATCCCGACATCATCGATTGCCTACAATGTTGAGCCATGTCATTATCATTATCATGCGTACAGGTAGCACTCGGACGACCGGCGGGCCTGGTTGTTGACGTCCCAGGTGACCACACCGCCGCCCTCGCACCCCACGAGCAATTGTCCGTTGTACCAGTCCACGCCGCAGAGCTCCAACTCTCCGTGGATGTGGTTGATTTCCTGCTGGTACGCATCGTGATGGTAGTTGCGGGTGTAGGTGTGGGACATGAGGGAGTTGATGTCGTCGTCGCTGGAGTCGTAGTGGTCGGAGGAGGGGCACAAGGTGCGGGGCGACTTGGCCTCCTTCTGCGGTGGTTTGAACGAGTAGTTGGAGAAGAGCTTGGGGTTGACGTTGGTGAGGTAGTCGTAGTCGTACACGAGGGGCACCGAGAAGTGGCCGTTGTCGTAAATCGGCACCTTCATGTGCGAGGCGGCGCTCTGCTTGCTGGACCCTTCCTCACTCTTGGGCCGTTCGTACGAGGCAAACTGCTCGAGGGCCGAGGGGAACACCATCACCTGGCGGTCGCTGAACATCTGGGACTTGTCGTACGACAAGTTGCGGAGGTCCACCAAGTGGACCCGCCCGACGTGCTCGGAAATGAAGAGCAAGTCGCTGGTGCTCGAGGTGGCGAATTTGCAGCACCGGAACGCCCCGGACTGGTGGCCGGGTCGGGTTGACTTGATCTCGAACAACGGGTCGTCTCGGAGGTTGCGAATGTCATACAACAAACACAGCCCGTCCTGGAACGCGGCGCTGAACATATACCCATTGCTGTGGTAGGAGATGCCGAACCCGCTGTCGCAACGGGTGTTGATGCTTTTGATTTTCGGGTTTTTGATGGTGGGGTCCAACAAGAAGATCAGCGCCAGATCTCCCGTGATGGTCAAGAGCTTGCTGTCGGGAACCTGGCACACGTTGTTGAGAGCGGTGTTGTCCTCACACTTGATCTTGGTGTTGAGAGAAATGTCACGGTTGTCAATGTCAACCGCATACACATGCGAGTCGTTGTTGCAGACGTAGGCCTTATGCAGAGAGGACGAGCTGGGGTAAAGGCTCACGGCGTTATTGATCATCTCGCCGAGCTTGTAGCTGTGGCGGGCGTCGGACTCGGGATCGTAGAACGAAAAGAGTCCCTTGGCAGGCTTGAGGCGAGACGCGGCGGCGTCGGTGGCGAGGTTGGCAAACTCCACCGACGACGATCCGTTGGGCAGGATCACCCCGCCGGTGACGATGGCCTCGCCGCTGTGGGAAAAACACCGGGGGGTATAGTCCAAATCAAAGTGGTCATGGGACTTGATGTGCGACGCAAACATCCCCTCGGCCATATCAAGCAGCCGGATGCTGTTGCCCTTGGTGTAAAAGAGGGAGCCGGAGGCCTCGTCCACCTGGACGAGATCCCTCAACTGCCAGTGGTTGACGGTGATTTTTGTATCACACACATAGGTTGGGTTGGGCTGGAGGTATTGGTGTCCGTGATAATAATTCTGGAAGCACTTGTGATAATTGCTGGGCTCCCCCGTGGAGGATTTGCTGATGCTGGGGATCCTCTTCTTGGGCGAGGAGTCGATGTCGATGGTCATGACGAGACTGTGAAAAAGATTAGAGCACACAAGACCATAAACGGGGTTGATTGCGTACTTGGTGGGGTCACCCGGGGTTGCGAGCGTGGGTGCAGGACAGGAACTCTCAATCACGTGCAACCCTGAGATGATATGACGTAAGGAACAAAAAGACACCAGAGGAAAAGCAACAGGATTGGACCAGACATGGTGGCAGTGTGCCTTCCTGACGTAGATGATATGGCGGGTGAATCTGGTGACGAGTACACAAATATTCCAGGGCTTATAACGAGATGATTGGTTGACAGAAAGAGTTGAAATGGAAGGTGAATGGGACACTGTCGGGATCGGTGTTACGTTTGATATACAGTGACTACTGCTCCTTCTCCTAAGTTAAGGCAACTTGTCCGAGCGGTTAAGGAGAAAGATTAGAAATCTTTTGGGCTTTGCCCGCGCAGGTTCGAGTCCTGCAGTTGTCGTTTTTTTGCCGTGCCCTGGCCTTTCTTCGAAAGGCTGGGGCGATTTTGTTGTTGAAGCCGCTAAGTTTCTCACGTTTTCGAACTAGACGTCTGTCTATAGAATTCATGAGATTTCGGAAACTTTTGTCCTAGATTACGGCTTCTGCAAAAGGTTGCGAAAATGGACAAAATGGACCGACTGAACAAATGGGACAAATGGCCGAATGGGTACGACAATCTAGGCAGAAAACAGAAACAGTCACATGGCTTTTGAGTTCCCAACTCGTTCCCAACTCGATTCCTCTACCGTAAGTTCACGGCGTTTTGCCAATGTTGATGGTCAATGATCATCTCGTACATTTCGTTTACGCGCACTATGGCTAACAAGAAGGTGGCCCTCATCAGCGGCACCTCGTCCAACCTCGGCATCAACATTGCCTACCGTCTCATAGAACTGTTGCCCGACACCGATCTCACGTTGATTGTCACGTCGCGGACGCTCCCCAAGGTCAAGGATGTCATCACCACCATCAAAGAACACACCATCAAAACCCACCCCGAGCGCAAGGGCCTGCTCGAGTTCGACTACCTCCTCCTTGATTTCGCCGACATGGTGTCGGTGCTCTCGGCGTACTACGATCTCAACAAGAAGTTTGCCAAGATCGACTACTTCTTTGTCAACTCGGCCCAGGGCGTGTTCAACGGCATTGACTGGGTGCAAGCCACCAAGGAGGTGTTGACCAACCCGCTCGAGGCGGTCACCAACCCCACGTACAAGATCCAGGGTGTCGGCGCCAAGTCCACCGACGACATGGGGCTCGTGTTCCAGGCCAATGTGTTTGGGCCCTACTACCTCATCCACAAAATCAAGCACCTCCTCCGGGGCGGGCGGGTGATCTGGATCTCCTCCATCATGTCCGACTCCAAGTACCTTTCGTTCGACGACTTGCAGCTTCTCCGGTCGCCCGAGTCGTACGAGGGGTCCAAGCGGCTCTTGGACTTGCTTCACTCCGCCACCTACCGGCGGTGGAAGCAGGACGGCATCTCGCTGTACCTCACCCACCCGGGCATTTTCATCAGTTTGTCCTTCAGCAAGTTCCTCAATGTGTTTACGTTCTACGGCATGCTTCTTTTATTCTACCTTGCGCGGTGGGCGGGGTCGCCCTACCACAACATCTCGGGGTACGTGGCGGCCAACGGGCCCATCTCGGCGGCACTCAAGGACGAGGACCAGAGCGTGAAGCTCGGCAGTGCGTCGGACCGCCGGGGGAGAGAGTATCTCGTGAGAACAGAAATCGACTCGACGGGCGCAGAGGATGTGGTGGCGTACCTCGACAAGTTGACGGAGGAGTGGGACAAGAGGTTGGCCAATCAGATTGTTAATACCCGTCAGCCATAGCAGGGAGATATAGTACAATCAACGTCTTTTCCTATCAGTAGAAACGTTCGGCGATGAAGACACCACATCACCAGTGACGATTGACATGAAATTTATCGTGAGTTACTTGCACTAGCTATTTATCTCGATGCTGGGTAATGCAAAATGTGGGCAACTCTCATCATTGCCCATACCATTGCCTAGTCGAATCTGCCTGGTCAACCTGCCTTGTAACTTCACAGCCCTGTCAGAAAATGATTTAGAGCCTTGTCATTGCCTCGTTCCTCGGCAATGGTCAGGGCTATAGATTGTACCTCTGACACACACATCCGCAACCCGATGGACACTCATCATCGTCGTGGGTCCACCACTCCACCGCACACTCGGCATGCAACACATGGTCACATCTCATACACACACACACCCTCTTTGTCACCACTAGCTCACAGAGCGCACAGTACTTGAGCGGGTTGGCGGTGGCCCACACCGTGGTGCGGGCCAGACTCACCGTGGTCTCCGGCACCAAGGCACTGGACTTGCCCGAAACCTGGTGCAACCCAAACATGAACTCGTGGGTGCCAAAGTCATGGGCCCGCACTTCGTCGGGATAGTTGAACTTGAGGATCTTGATGCGGTTGATGGGGAGACCCCACAGGAAGAGCATTTCTGCGTACTGCTCGCGGTAGAGCTTGATTTTGGCGTGGTCCTGCGAGTCCAACAACGACGAGGTGTGCTTGTCCTCGTAGAGGTCGAGGGTGTCGGTGTTGAGCATTTGAACGTGCACCGCTGGCGGCTTGCGTTGTTTCCGCAGGGCTTGTTGCCGAGGCCTTTGTTTTGAGCGGAAGGACTTGTTGAAGTCGGGCTTTTTGAGCATGCGCTCCGAGAAGGGCAACTCCGCCAGCGACGCCACCAGCTGAAGACCGCTGAACTCCTTCTTGGAAAAGGACGACTGGTGACTGTTGAGGCGGGACGGCAAGGACTCGTCCGTCTCGCGGATGCGGAGGGCACTGGGCGGAGGCGGAAGCGCCCGGTACGGCGTGTTGGCCGGCACTCGGAGCGACTCGCAGTCGTCGGAGAAGTTCATTTTGTTTTCGTGGAGCACACACGAGAGCATGGCGAGCATCTGCACGTTGCCCCGGAGCTCAAAGTACGAGAAGATCTCGCGGATGAGCCACATGTGCCCGAACGGGTGTTGCCCCCAGTAGAAGCGGCGGGGCCCCTGGTCGTAGAAGTCCAACGCGTCGTTGGCCCGATAGTCCTTGAGGAGAATGGTTTCGAGAATCTTCCACACGTCACTGATTTCCGTAAGTCCGTAGCGAAGCGCCACCTCGCTGTTGTAGCGGGCCAAGTTCTCGGGGGAGTCGCCAAGCACGCGGTACTCGCACGCGAGCTCGAACTTGTCGGGCTGGAGGTGGCTGAAGTCGAGGACATTGATGACGTTCTTGACCTTGTGTTTGCGAGGTTTCTTGCGGATGTCGCCGTGAGCAGACAGCCGGTAGGCCGACCCGCCGTTGCTGGTGACGCGGTTGAGCGACAGCCGGTTGTGGCTGCTGGTGTAGTGGTTGCCGAGCCCCACGGCGGTCTTGAAGAGCCCCGGGATGCGGGTGTGCGAGGGGATGTCGTCCTGGAGAATATCGTCCCAGTCGTTGGTGAAACTCTCGTCCGAGGACACCGACTCCACGTCGGAAACGTCCGAGTTGTCCGTGGACTGGTCCAGGTCCAGGAGCGCTTTATCTATGGCGGAGAGTTTGGTCTCTTCGTTTGGCGAGATAAAGAAACACACAAGCTGGCCCGTCGGCAGCCAGATGGCACCACATCCCTTGGGAAGCGGCGTCGAGTCGTACGCGGCGTTGTCTGGAGAGAAAACCGGCTTCTCCTCGTTGGTGGTGGTGGGGTGAATCGGCGTCCACTGCGAGTCGCTGATGGCGGGGATGAGGTCGGCGTCCTCGTCCTCCAGCAGGTCCTCGGGGTAGTCGGGCTGTTGCCTTATAAGGTCGTCGGCCCAGTTCTCGTCGCCCACCTCCACCTCGGCGTCGCCGTCGGCCTCCACCATGAGCTCGTCGGAGAGATCCAATTTGTCTCCAAGCAAGTACCGGAGGCACGGCTCAAGACAGAAGCGGTGGTACTTGTCGGTGTAGAAGGCGGCAATCTCGTGAAGGTTGCGGAGCATCTCCTCTTTAATGGTTGACGAGATTTCGTGGGTCTCCTCAATGTCAAACTTGATTGGGGTGTATTTTTCGTCGGGGTACGGGTACGTTGGGGGGAACTTCACCTCCATGCGAATAAACACGAGGCGGTGCTCGTCGTCGTGGATGGCGGTGGAGGTGTTGGCGTCGTCCTCCGACACGTTGGTGTCGGCCTTGCTGTCACGCTTCTCGGACCCCTCGCTGATGGTGGAGAGAACCGGCTCTTCCACGGGGACGGGCCCTTTTAGGCTGATGACCAAATTGCCCGTCGACACACTGATTTTTTCGAAGCGGATCTTGGGGAACTTGTGGCCCACGATGCTCACCTCCTCGCCAAGATTGGTGGGCCCGTCGTCGTCGACGTCGTCCCGCCCCGAGGCAAGGTGTCCGATGCGCACGCCCGAGATCCAGTCCAAGTGGTTCCACTGCGGGTTGGCGGACTTGTGCTTTTTGGAGAGCTGGAACTTGGCAATCAGCGAGAGGGTGTCGCCGTAGCTCTTTTCAAGGTCGTCGATGGTCACGGGGGGCTCGGTGCAGTATGTGGTGTAGGAGAACACCGGGTGGGCGTGCTCCTCCTCGAGGTCGCCTGGGTCGGGGAGAATGTTCTGGTGGGACGGCGCGTAGTTGACGCTGTGGTAGAGCTCGTCGTCGTGCGGCCAGAGCTTGAGGTCGTATTCTTGCGACAGCCACGACACGAGCTGGTAGTCCTTGTGGGGCAGGGGGTCGACGTTGGCGTAGCGCTCGTGCCGCCGGCGCCAGAGAAAGTCCTTGATGGGGGCATTGTGCCCTTTGAACGAGTATGCCGAGGTGGCCTTTATCGTGTGGGTGGTCCCCCTCGTCTTGGCCGCATGGTAGGCGGCATCGTAATTCACAATCTGAATGGTGTTGTTACCCCCTCGTAGCGGCATCACCCCACACGCCTTGTCACTGCCAAACGGAAGCGTGCGGGCCCGGGCCACGGGGAACTCCGTCTCAATCACCACCGTGGGTTTCGGCTCGTCGTCCGAGTTCAGAAGATCCCAGCAGCAAATGGTCTTGTCGTTGGAACACGTGATGATGTTGTCGATGCCGTTGCTAAAGTCCACGCCGTTGATCTTGCCCCGGTGGGCCTTGTTGATGCGGGCCACCGGCAACGCGCCCTTTCTCAGGTCCCAGATGGCGAGGTTGTTGTCGTGACTCGAAGCAATCTCGTACGGGTTCTTGTGGTTCCACTTGACCTGGGTGGCGCCCGCCCGCCACTCGGCCCACTTGCTGACGGCCTTGCGGGGGGATCGCATGTCCCACGCAAGGACAAACGTATCGATGGAGCACGTGGCCAAGAGCTCGGGGTTGAAGGGGTGGAAGTTGATGTCGGTGATGGCCCGCGTGTGCTGGTGGAGCACGGTGGCCACGGCGTTGTTGGACGGGCGGGCCAAGTCCCAGAGAAGCGCCTTCTGGTTTGACGTGGAAATGCACCACGACGGCTTGGCCTGGTGGTGCGGCGACCACTGCACGTCCGCCACCTCCCACATGGTGTCGTGGTGGAGCCAGCGGGGCGTGGTGAAGGGGTCGTCGAGGTCGATGATGAAGAGACCCTTGCGCCCGGCCAACACGGCGTCGCGGCCATTGGGCAGGAGCGACATGGCGCCGATGGCACCGTCCACCCGGAGCGAGAGCGAGTTGCCGAACGTGACGCTTTCGAACGGCAGGTGCATGCCAATGTGGAGGGTGCTAGGCCTGGGGAGCGGGTGCGCGCGATTAACTACACCATCATGAGCGACGAAATCAAAGCATCGCAGGCGTTGGACGGGCCCGACGACATGGACGTGTCTGAAGAGGAGGTTGTGCAGGAAGAGAAGCAGGAAGTGGCGGCGGCGGCACCCGCCACCGCCGAGCCCGCGGGCATCGTCATTCCCGACCACCCCGACTTGAGTCGCAAGGACAAGACGCTCAAGGAGGTGCTAGACCTCATGGACGGCGAGTTTGCGCCGATCATCCCCGACGCCGTCACCGACTACTATCTTGCCAAGAACGGGTTTGAAACCAACGACGTGAAGATCAAGCGGTTGTTGGCGTTGGCGACGCAAAAGTTCATTCTGGACGTGGCGCAGGATGCGTTCGAGTACTCGCGCATCCGGTCGTCGTCGTCGGTGTACAACTCGGCCAACCCCCAGGTGCGGGCCAAGCAGCTTCTACAGGGCCAGCAGTATGCCAACCAGCAACTGATTACCGGAGCCAACGGCGGGACGAACGTGGACGGCGAGCTGCAGCCGCAGCAACACTCGTCGGGAGGCGCGGGCAGTGCGGGAAATCAGCAGGGGAAGATTGTGTTGACGATGGAGGACTTGAGCAGTGCGTTGAGTGAGTACGGGGTGAATGCGTCCCGGCCGGACTTTTACCGATGACCGGCCACATGCAGAGCCCGACCACATGCGGAGCCCGGCCACATGCGTAGCATGAGGGCGGGCCACGTCCCAGTTGCTTAGCGGCTACCAAGAGAAAATGTACAATAGATGTGAGAAATGAGTGGGCCAACATAGGAGAGTCCTAGAACGAGAGCGGGCTGACAGAGAGTAGGCCGACAAGAAGAGAAGGCCGAGGTAACAAGGGCAACAATAGAGTCGCCCTAGCCTTTCTTCGAAAGGCCAGGGCACGCCAAAAAAACGACAACTGCAGGACTCGAACCTGCGCGGGCAAAGCCCAAAAGATTTCTAATCTTTCTCCTTAACCGCTCGGACAAGTTGCCTTGTTTAAGAAATTAAGATGGTCAAGCCGCCAGGCCATGCCTGCAAATAATTGTCTGTCACTCTAATCTACTTACTAGTGCTCGCGCGTGGCCTTGTTGAGTCTTTGAATCACCAAGTATCCCTCGAAAAAGTGCATCACCACCCACACCAACCCGGCGTTGGCGGGCACCCGGTACTTGTGCAACTTGGGCAACGTGGACACCACAATCTCAAGCACGTGGATGGCGTACGCGGCAAGGCCAATGGACCCGGCGTACTGCTCGGCAAACGTGTACACCTTGCCGGCTGCTTCCGGAATGTAAGGCAACACCTTTTGGAACAACGAGTCCCGAACAAACAACCGTCTCACGAGCGTGCGGTCGTACACGGTGGCAGCAATGAAGACGGCAAACAAGTAGAGAGGGATGGAGCTCGCCGTGGGGTACAACACGTCGGTGACCCGGACGTGGGAGTACCCCTGTTGGGCGGCCGCATACTTGGCCATGCTCACCAACTTGTCCTTGACGTCCCGCAAGGACTCGACAGTCAAGTTTTCTGGCTCGGGGATGTCGTTCCACTCGAGCTCGAGCGACTTGGACTCGCCGGGGTTGGTTTCGTACCCGATGGTGAGCTCCTGGTCGGTGACGTTGGTCAACCGGGCGCTGGTGTGCTTGAACAGACCAGCGGGCTGTTTGCCGTACACGACGATATAATCGACGATGGCCAATTGGTGCTGTTCGTTCATGTGAACGAGAATACGTTGCTTGGGGTCAGACATGGTGAGGGTGAGAATTCATGTGCGAGCGTGCTTTATAGTGCGAGTACCGGCCACAAACAAGAGGGGAGTTCTGAGGGTGGCGGAGCTGGCGAGCACTCGGAGAAGCTCGTCGACGAGCCTCGGAGCTGAGTGGGAACCACTGGGATTTGGCGAGCTCAGTGGGAATACTTCGGCGATATCGGGGCACCCACGAGATGAGGGACGATGAGGGACGACCTAGGGACGAATGACTGAAAGTAGGACATTGCTTGACATTGCCTGGATGTCGCATAACGAAACTACACAGTGGCCACCACTTCAGATTGATAACCTAGTCTTTCCTTTATTGTACTGTACACTGTCTCATCGATGTCCACCCGCTTCCAAGCTTCGCTTGCAAGCTGGTGGCTTTAAGCTTTTGCCAACTCCCCCCTTATTGTCTTCAAAAAAAACACAAGCAGCTTCTTCTCGTCAAACACCCTCGTCGCCCTGGCACCTGCCTCCGGGGCAAGCACGGGGTCCAGCGCCACCACCACCACCGAGTCGCCGCTGACATCCACCTCGCACCACACCTCCTTGTCCGCGTCGTTGGCATCGACATTGGTGAAGTAGAACCGGAGCACGTTGGCGGCCACCACCTCGAGGCGAAGACCCAAGTACGCCTCGTAGTGGCGGAGCTCGGGGTGGTCCTTCTTGACCTGGGCGTCGAGCTCGGACTTGCTTGATGTGTGCTGGTCGGTGAGCTTGGCAATGGAGGTTTCAAGATGGGCAATCTCCATGTGGAGGGTGTCTCTGGTTGTTTCGAGGGCCGCCAACTTTTTCTGTAGCTCCGCCACCACCGTCTGTTGTTGCTGGAGGTGCTTGAGCGTCAGCAGCGTCACGTCCCTGGTTTTGTCGATCTTGGTCTTCAAACTGGCAATTGTCGAGTTAAGGGCCGCTTCCCGCGCCTCGAGCTCGTGCACCTTCACGTGGTGGTGCTGCTTTGAGTTGAGAATGTGTTCCCGCTTGGCCACGAGCGCGTGGTCGAGCCGGAGCGTGAACGCCTCCATCTGGCGCTGGAGCACGGGGAAGTCGTCGATGGACGAAGTCATTCGCGTTTGTTTATGTGCGACATGACAATCAAGTTACTAACGTACAATACGTGGGGCTTAAAGTACGTGTCCAAGCACCGCCAGGACCGCCTCCAGGCCATCGGCGACATCCTTGCAACGCAGGAGTATGATGTCGTCGCCCTCCAGGAAGTGTGGTGTGAGGACGACTGGCGGTACATCTCCACCGTGTGTGCGCAGTACCCGTACCGGCGGATGTTCCGGCTGGGGATTGTCAGCGGCCCCGGGCTCGCCATCTTGTCGAAGCTCCCCATCACCGAGACGTTCTTGTACCGGTTCCCGATCAACGGGCGGGCGCTGGCGTTCTTTCGGGGCGACTGGTACGTGGGCAAGAGTGTTGCCGTGACGCTCTTGGACACGGGCACCACGCCGGTGGCGGTGCTCAACTCCCACATGCACGCGCCGTACACCAGCGACAACTACTCGACCCATCGCGCGGTGCAGGCGTGGGACATGGCCAAGATCATTCGCGTGCTCAAGGGTGCTGGGTACGCGGTGGTGCAGGTGGGAGACCTCAACTCGCGCCCGGGCTCGCTTCCCTACAAGTTGTTCACCGTGGAGGCGGGCCTCTCGGACTCGTGGGAGGTGCTTCATAAGTCGCCGCCAGCCGACTTGGCCGCCCTTGACCCGGAACAGCAAATCTTGCTCGGGGGAGTCACCTGTGACTCGCAGCTCAACACGTGGCGAGCGGCCCGCCGCCGCGACGAGGCGTGCCGGCTCGACTACGCGCTCATTGATGCCTCGCGCATCGTGCCGGTGGCGGCGGCGGTCACCTTCACCGACCGGCACCCGGTGCTCGGGTGTCTGTACCTGGATCATTTTGCTTATAGCGTGGAGCTAGCCTTGAGGGAAAGTGTGACAGAAACTCACTCACAAGACCTCCAGAAAAAGGTTTATGAGGACCTCGTGCACGAGATTGACCGGTACAGACAGACCACGCTTCCGTGGCAGGCCGGTTGGCGCAAAGCGCACTTTTTGGGGTCGCTTGTCTCCGTGGTGGTGATTTGGGTTGTCATTCCCTTTGCGCTGGCGCGAGCGCCCTGGAGCTCGGTGCTCCTCTGCATTGGTGCCGTGGTCATTGGCGTGAGCGGCGTGGTGAACGGGTTGATCTGGGGCCTCGGGGTGCGGCTGGAGCGGCGGGCCCTCGAGGAGGTGCAAATGGAGGTGTATGACCGGATGGGCAAGTAGCATAATACAGCATGAGAGGGGGGAAACACAGAAAAATTGGAGGCCTGTAGGTGGGTGCACCGCAAAAGCCGCTCCGAAATGGCATGTGTCAAATGGCATGTGTCTGTCAAGGTGCAACATGACAATGGACTGTCTTAAGTGAAGGTCTGGACAACTTTTGCCCTATCGCAAAAAGCAGGGTGTCAACTGGCGGCGGCCAGCGAATGGCAGGTGTAGACTGAAGAGCTGGTGCTGTCCCCAGTCGTGGACTCCGTTTCATGTTTGTGCGAAATGAGATCTTTTAGTGGTGATTCACATGACTGAAGACATATGACAGTGATGAGACAAGATCTTGGTCAATGCATCGGTGTAGGATAGACAGTTCAGGGTCAACGAAGTGTAGGGTTATGGTGCCCCGCACAACAGGTGTAGGTTTCGCAGCCATTCCGTGGGGAATTTGTCAGCCGCACTGTTTGTCAGCACCTTTTGTGGCACCGTTTGTGGCACCGTTTGTGGCAGCACATGTACCCTGTCACCACAGAGTCGCCAAGCAACACGAAGACGCCATTATAGACATCCACTCGCCAGTGCCCAGCACCCCTGGGCCGCACACGACCACTCTGTCTCACATTACGGGCGTGTGGTCTAGTGGTATGATTCTCGCTTTGGGCAGCCAAACGTGCGAGAGGCCCTGGGTTCAATTCCCAGCTCGCCCCTTTTTTGGCCGTCGGCCTCTTCATTTTACTCGTTGTCACCGGCGTAGGCTTTTGGTTTGCCACCATGCACTTGCCACCGCCGGTGATTGGCGGCGGTGCGTGTCGTAAATCAGCCGCGTGCCCATACCTTGGAACAAAAAATACCGTCGCACAGATGAGTCAGCAGGGCGTGTTGCCCACCTAATTAATCGTGGCTGTAGCTGTATGTGTGACCCACGGTACTTCAGCCATTGTCGTGATGATACGGTTCGTAACTCGCTTCCGAATCGGGCACTCGGTATACGAAATTCCGCTCCCCCCCTCCCTATGAGTAAGCCGTTGCACCCATGTGCAGCCGTGTGAATTCGTATGAGTAATCAACAGTCTATATAAGGCTGGCACGGTGGCATGTTCAGCATCATGTCCGACAAAAAGTCCCTACATTCCGAAACCACCGAAACCAGGTCAATTGCCAGCACCGCGGCCTCCGTGAGGCTGAAGGTGAGTGCGTTGAAGCTGAAGCTAGCGCCCAGAGCCAAGAGCCCGTCCAAGCCCCTGCCTGACAGAGTGGGCAAGTGGGAGGCCCGTGCCATCGGGGCGTCCATGAAGTAATGGCCTCAGGCCATGGCCGGCCGTGTTCGTGAACTTTGTCAAGTAAACAAACAAGGCCCTTTGGGCATGGTCCACATGGGCCATGCCTTCGCTGGATCCCGGTGATCCGTGTCACAACATCTATATGCCAGTATGTCACAACATCTATATAATGTATGTCACAGTGCGAAATCACTTAGTCATGTTACGTGGCATCGTGCTCCTACTTTTCGCCGGCGTGTGCTGCGCCAGCTTCTTCGACTTCTTCCAGGGCCAGCGCCACGAGGAACGCGTGCTCCACAACAACCCGCTCGAGTACGAAAAGGCCGTGCTCAACGCCCAGTGTGGAGGGTACATCTGTCCCGGCACCAACATCTGTGTGGACGCGCCCAAGTTCTGTCCATGTGCGTTTCCCTCGTCGCAGTTGCGGTGCTTTCTTCCCGACGGGAGACACATTTGCATTTCCAAGCCGGCGGGGGACTTTGGCGGGGCGTACGACGACCCGGCCACCAACTGGAAGGTGGATGCAAAGGATGATGATGTGCGGGACTGCGGCTGGGTGAGCCGGAAGTGGAGTAGCTGATGGTGCCAGTGGCTGAACAAGAGGTTCGAAGGTGCTAAGTATGGAAATAAATGAGGTAAAGAGGAGATGAGGATAGGTGAGATGAGGGACGAATTGGGGACAAATTGGACAATTGGACAGTTGGGCCAATTGTCAACGGGGCATTGGGGGCCAGAGGCGGTCATTGTGAGTGGTGTAAGAGTAGAATGGAGAGTGGCTGGGGGAGAGGGTGCATTATATTGGCCGTCTCGAGACACTTACGGCATTTGGCTTTGGCTTGACTTTGCCTTGACTTTGCCTTGGCCTTGGCTTGACTTTGGTTTTGCTTGACTATGCCTTTTTGCCTTGGCTTCATCTCTTCTTTGCCTTTTCTGGCCTGATTTGGCTTGGCTCTGGGTGCCCACGGCCTGTGGCCATGGGCAAGGCAGGTGTCGCACTGAAAATTTTACATGCTCCGCCAGACCCACAAAAAAGCCCTCCGGCTCTACTCCACCGTGGTGGAAGTCAGCCAGCGGGAGCTCCGTGAAAAGGCCATTGCGGAGGCCCTCGCCCGCGACGAAGAGGCGTTGCAACGGGCCAAGCGACTCCGCGAGTTGAAACACGCTGCCCGCACCCAAATCTCCACCTTGAACAAGACCCCCGCCACGTTGGCCAACGAGCGGGCCGCCCACATCCAGGCGCAGCTCGACCAGTTACCCCAGGAAAAGGTCAAGACGTTGAACGCCGAGCTCGAGGACTTTTTCACCTCGCACATGCACCTCCCCGTGGGCGAGGTGGTGACGCGGCCGTGGTTCAGGCCCACGCCCACCATCGGCGGCAACGCCGCCGAGTCCACCCAGAAGATCAAGTCGACAACGGCCTCCTTCACCAACGACTTCCCCAACCTCAAGGTCACCCCGGACTACAAGCCCTACTCGGAGCAGGAGCTCTTCTTGAGACACTTGGCCCACTCCCGCCACTCGGGCGCGTTGGGCCTGGACGTGACCGACGTGTACCGGCCCCGCAACGATACCCGGCACCCCGCCGACGTGAGCCAAACCACCGTGGCCACGCTTCTTGCTGCTGGGTGTCACCTCGGCCACGCCAAGGCGTCGTGGCGTCCTTCCACCCAGCCTTTCATCTATGGCGAGTACGACGGGGTGTATCTTATTGATCTCAACGAGACGTTGGTGGCGTTGAAGCGGGCCGCCCGCGTCATTGAAGGAGTTTCCAAAAAGGGCGGCATCATTCTCTATGTCGGCACCCACAAGTCGCCCGAACACCACCTTGCATTGGAGCACGCCGCGCTGCGCAGCAGCGGCTACTACATCTCCAAGAGGTGGATCCCCGGGCTCGTCACCAACTTCACCGAGGTGACGAAGCAAATTGGCGGCGCCAGTCGAATTGAAGTCGACATGACCAACGCGTCCACCGGCCGCGAGGTGGGCGAGCGCAACCTCATCAAGCCCGACTTGGTGGTGCTCCTCAACCCGGTGGACAACCGCAACTGCATCAACGAGTGCATCAAGGGCCGCGTGCCCACCATCGGGCTTTGCGACACCGACATGGAGCCGTCGTTGTTGACGTACCCCATTCCTTGTAATGATGATTCCGTCAGGGCAACGCTGCTTGTGCTTGGGGTGTTGTCCAAGGCGGCGGAGCGGGGACTTGGCGAGAGACTCGAGGTGATGAGGGAGTACCAGGCGGCGCAACGGGCACGGCTGGCCAACTTTGTGAAGGCGGCCAAGGGGGTGTAATGTATATAGAACACTTCTGAGCGAAGCGAAGAAGTGAAAAGCAAACAACACTATCGGTAACAACTATGAGCGAAGTGGAGAGCTGTAAAAAAGCTGCAACACTTCGGTAACAACTATGAGCGAAGCGAAGTTGTTGAAAATAGCTGCAATACTTCGGTAACAACTATGAGCGAAGTGGAGAGTTGTGAAAAAGCTGCAACACCAACCGATAACAACCTGCTTTGCTCATCAGTTGTTCCAATGAAGTTGACAACCCCAGTCGATGAGCGAAGCGAAGGAGTTTGAAGGATATGATGCACGCCAGACAGCAACTTCTTCGCTTCGCTCATCAGTTGCTTGCTGAAGCGATTCTTCTTCCCCTGCACAATCTCTTCACTTCGCTCAGTTGTGAAGTGAGTGGCTGCGAAATCTCCCATTGCACCCGTGGTACGTCATGCCTTCTTGAGGTGGGGCAGCCGCACAACACTGGTTATCTTCATTGACGCATCAATGAGAGAAGCGAAGGTTGTTCCCACATTATAGTACCTGCCAACTGATGAGCGTGGCAGCTGACTCAATTTATACACCCTCAAGCTACTTCGCTTCGCTCTCAGTTGTTGACTTTCTCTCATCAGTCTTTGACCCAGGTTGTTCCGCCCTTCACGCTGTGCCGTCGATCAGGTCTTCGAGCGCTTGGTATTTCTGGTACACCAGCTCCCAAAAAGTGTCGGAAGCCTTTCCAATCTCTCCTCTTACACACCATGGCGTTCACAGCTTACACGGTGTCCACTGAGGCTGATGTGACCTGGTTATGGATCTAGCTGACTGAAGTAAGTCAACCAAACAGTACCAGTACACACATACAGTCAGACATCACCCAGTAACAGTAAGCTAAGCGAAGGCTGGTGGGACCACGACATTTAGCTCCTGTAGGCTACATAGGACAAAGACTTGGACCATCCAACTTTTCACACATGCACTACATTCTTACGTGATGCTGTATATTACCTTGTTGATGCTGGTCTGATGCTGTTGATGGCCTGGCTTGGTCTCAATAATCGAGAGGCCGCTTGGCCGGCGCCTCGCCCCGGAGCTCCAAGCGGCGCTGCAGCACCTCGGCCCTGAACCGCTTGAGGTGCTCCTCCCTGAACTTGAGGTACTCCCTCGTCTGGTCGCTTTCCGTGAGCGGTGCGTGCTCCAACGTTTCGGGGTCCACCACAAGCTCACTCAAATTGATTTCGTTGCCACGGAACAAAAACTCGTGCTCGAGCACAAACGCCCGGGTTGCGCCGTCAGCCGACGAGTAGTGGTGCCGGTGGTAGTGCAAGAGCTCCTCCGGAGTGACTAGCGCGCACATGAATATTAGGTGGGCTAAATACACAGTACTGTTTCTTTATTGCTTCTTCTTCTCCTCCTCGTCGGACTCGTCGTCGGATCTCTCGTCCTTGGCCCCGTCGCCGCGGATGTACCGGAACAAGATCCGGAAAATCAACCACAACCAGTACAAGTTGACGAGCTGCAACGCGCCAATCAAAAAGAACACGATGGGCTGCGAGATCCAGCACTTGTACTGCTGGGTGACCCAGTTCAACTCCCACTCGCCCACGGTGCGGAACTCGGTGAGCACCGACCACAAAATCACCAAGTTGATGTAGTGGCGGAGATAGATCCACACGCCAATGAAAAGAAGAAAGAAGAACTCCGTGAACCGGAAGTCGAGGTAGTTCATGGTTTTGGACACGGCAAGGAAAAAGTCCGAAACGTCCATGGTAATAAACACGCAGAGACCCATCCACGTGAAGTGGAAGCGGTACGACGTCCAGATCAACGCGATGGTGATGATGTGGTGGAGCACGAGCTCCTTGAAGTCCTTGCGGGGTTTCTCGAGTTGCAACACCAACACAATCAGCTGCTGCACCCAGAACGCCGCCTGGCCGAGGTAAAACACCTTGAAGCCCCAGTCGTGGGTGTAGTGCGGGTACAGCTCATAAAATGCCGTGGTGTTGAACCACCAGAGGGGGGTTTTCGACATGATGTACATGCCGATGGGGCCCAGGAGGCCGTAGTAGATGGCCGAGTACGTTTGCTCCATGAAGCGCTTCTGCTTGGCCTCGCGGTGGATGCCAAACCAGATGGCCGCGGGCTTGAGCACAACACACATGAGAAACTCCCGGAGAAAGGTGAAGAAGATGGCGTAGAACCCAACAAAGTAAAAGTCGTTGACGCCCTTGCCGTACTGGTTGGTGCCGGGGATGAGGTACGACGGCTCAATGAGCGCCTCAAGCACCTGGTGCACGTGTCCCGCCGGATCACTCAAGAGGTAGGTGGCGTAGACGCCACCGAGAATGAACAGCGGGATGATCCACGTCTGGCGGTACGTCAACTCGGAGAAGGAAATGACAAACTTGGCAAAGATGGCGCCGTCGGTGGTGCCCTCCTTGCTGAGGGCGTGGATGCGGTCCTGCGACCGCTGGCGCGACGCCTGCAGACGGTCCATGGTCTTGAGCGAGGCGGAGGTGTCGCCGAGATCAATCTTGCCGACGGAGCTGCCTCGGTGGCGGCGAGTGACGGGAGAAGACGACATAGGAGTAGCGCGTCGACACTTTCAAATTCTGCACGTGACTAAAGTCACGTGTGAATGGTAAGAGCCAAGTATATGGCCCTATCACGTGATCTTAATCACTGCGCGAGATCAGTTGGTCACGTGCATCAGTAGTACGGAGGTACCTCGCCACACATGTCGCTCGAGCTGCTCATCAAGAAGGCCACCAGCGAGACGCTCACCGCCGACAACTGGCAGTACATTCTCGACGTGTGTGACGAAATCACCACCAAGCCCGAGGAAAACACCCGGAATGCCATCAAGATTGTGGAGAAGCGATTGAGTACGCGGGACGCCAACGTGATTTTGAGGATTCTATCGCTTGTGGTGGCCATGGCCGAGAACTGTGGGTCCCGCATGAAGCAGGAGATTGCGTCCAAGTCGTTTTTGGACGGCCTTCTTCGCAAGCTCGCCGACCGCAAGCTCCACAAGCTGGTGAAGGTCAAGGTGGCGGAGGTGATTGGCCAATTGCACCAGTCGTTCCAGGCTGATCCGCTGTTGAAGCCGATGCTGGACGCGTACGCCACGGTGCAGTCGCAGTACCGGCAGTACTTGAACGAAGCGGCGCCGAGTAAGCCGGCCAAGACCAAGATGACGAAGCAGGACAAGCAGAAGGAGGACGCCGAGTTGGAGAAGGCGTTGCAGCTTTCGCTCCAGGAGTACGAGGCCCAGCAGACCATCAAGAAGGCGTACTTGCTGAAGCCGTTGCCGGAAACCAAGGAGGACCTTCCTCCGCAGCCGGAGCCAAGAGCTCTTCACACTGGAGGAGTGTCTTCGCAACCCACGGGCCCCTCTGTAGGGGTCAAGGCTAAAGATACCATTGCGCTGGTGCTGAAGGTGCGGGCGCTCTACGACCTCATTTCGTACGAGCCCGACGAGTTGAGCTTCCGCAAGGGCGACGTCATCAACGTCATTGAGAGCGTGTACCGCGACTGGTGGCGGGGCTCGCTCCCCAACGGCAAGGTGGGGATCTTCCCCTTGAACTACGTGACGCCCGTGGTGGTGAAGTCGCCCGAGGAGCTCGGGCGCGAGCTCGCGGTGGAGAACCAGATCCTCACCCAGGACTCCAAGGCCGTCGACAAGCTCCTTGCGCTTCTTTCGCAGAACCCGGAGTCTGTTGATGAGGACGAGGTCACCCGGCTTTACAACCAGGTGATTCCCCTCCGGCCGACGCTTGCCAAGGCCATCGACAAGTACAGTCTTCGCAAGGACGAGCTTGTGACATTGCATAAGAACTTGAACTCGGAGGTGAAGCTCTATAACGAGCTTGTGGATAATCAGATCAACCGCAGGCACTCCAACCCGGGGGCGCTTCCGTACCCGGCGCAGGGGAACTTTGACTTTCTCCAGCAGCAGCCCACAAGCTCGGGCTTTGGCAACTCACAGTATCAGGGGAACTCGGCGTATACAGGTCAGACTGGCCAGGCAACTGGCCAGGCGACCGGTCAGCACCAGGCATATCAGACAGGCCAGCAGATTGGCCAGGCGACCGGTCAGCAGCAGGCATATCAGACCGGTCAGCAGACAGGCCAGAGGACGAGACAGCCAGAATATCAACAAAATCAGCCAACTGGTCCCCAACAAAGTGCCCCTCAGTCAACTGGCCAGTCTGGGCTGTCGGCGCCAGGTGAGCATCTCCCTCCCGCAGGCACCTTCAGTTCGTACCAGCCCACGGGCGGTCCCGCCGCTCAGGGCCCCTACAACTACTCGCAGCCCACCGGTGTTGGATTTGGCAATGCACCTCCCCCGGCGCCGCCCACGCTGTTCCCCTCGGGCTATGCCAGCGAGTTTTCCAACGTGCGGCGGTTCCCCGACGTCGACCCGCGAGGCTAGCACGTGACCGCGCGCACATTCCACCATGAGCTACGCCCACCGAGAACAGGAGAACAACCAGCGGTTCGACCAGCTCGCGCAGACGCTCCACCAGTTCCGCACGGTGGTGAACGACGAGATCCACGGGGCCATCCAGCTGGAGAGCCTGACGTTGGATTTGTTGAGTGACAACTTTGGCCAGGCGTGGCACAAGGTGAAGCAGACGAGCGGCACCTTGCGCACGGTGATGAACCGCAACGCCAGCTTGACGAGGATTGTGGGGGTGATTTTGTTGGTTTTTGTTGTGATTTGGATGTTGGCCAAGTTGAGATAACAACACTGCTGAGCGAAGCGAAGCTGTTGTTGCATTAAAGCTCCCCACAAGAAATGACAACAACCTCTTTGCCTCGCTCATCGGTTGTTGCAATGAGCTGACAACAAGCCAACAACCCATGAGCGAAGCGTTGCGATGAGAACCCAACCGATGAGCGAAGGACGAAGGAGCATTCTTCACCGACAAGCCACACCCCGCTCGGTTGACCCATCCACACCTGCGTCCTTCGCCATCCCACGGAGACGAGCATAGCATACGTATGAATGAAGACACTAATGATATAAAGGTACGAGGGAAGATTACTGTGTAAGAGAACGCTAGGTTGTTTTCATGTGTTGCCTTGCTGGAGATGCAAGCACCTTGGGAAGGAACCTTGTGGTAGATCACACCGTCTCCGTCTCGTAGGCTCAATGGCTCTGGCCCTACTTCCTGCTGATCACATCAGACCCCAAGCGGTAATTGCCAATGGCCTTGCCCCAGTTCACCTTCGACTTGGTCACCGGCAACAACCGGCGCAAGTTGCGGAAGTACTTCTCGTTCAACTCGGTGAACTCCTTGACGATCTTGAGCGTGATGGCGTTTTCCGACGTGTTGATGAAGTTGACAATGGCACTGGCATCCTCAGCGACCTGCACCCGGTCCACGTCTTCGTCAAAGCGCAACCTCACGTTGCCGTCCTCGAAGTAGTGGATGTCCAAGTGCACCGACCCGCGGATGTGCCCGTTGGCCACCACGTAGTGGGACTTCCACTCGCCGGTGTAGAAGTTGTCCTTGTTGAGCTTTTGCCCAATGACAACAATGTGGAGCTCGTCGCCGGGCACCGCCACAAACGCAAATTGCGACGGGTAGTGGTCGGCGCCGTACGCCTCGAGCTTGGCCACGAGCGACGCGTAGTACGCGGGGGTTGGGGGAGTGGCCACCTTCTCCTCGTCAATGGCAGTCAACCGGGCAAAGTCCACGTTGAAGGCCGTGCCGGAGGTGTAGTCGATGTACTTTGACGAGTTGGGCACCTTGTTCCACTGGGAGGCAATGTGGCCAGACACAATCACGCCAGTGGTGTTGATGTGGTTTTCGATGGCGCCATTGACGGCGGACCGGGACCCGGGCGCGAGCGCCTGGAGGTCGGCGCCGACCTCGCCGAGCTCGCCGGCGGGGGAGCCTTGCACCAAGCTGTCGAGGAGTTGTGGTAGGGCAATGGACATGAATGATCTCAAACCCGTACACCAGAAAGTCAGATACAACCACCTTTCTGTGACGATTGCAGCCACGGTTCAGGGGACGCCGGTCGCCATGGCGTGCCTCCCTGTAGAAGTCACCAGTCCAGAGGTCGCTTCCCAGGTGATACACGATCATATGAACCCGTACCTCCCTGTACCTCCACTCGCTGTAGATCATTGATGAGCCGCAACATGGTACGGAAAAGTGGCGGCCTCCGGGTTTGTGATTGGGATCAGGTCTTGTTCATGCGTCAAAATGCAACTACTGTGATCGTATCGTTCGTAGATAGCCGTACCTCCCCCGAGGATCATTCCTCCACTCCTGAAGGGTCTGTGTCCACCCCATGAGCAAGAAACCAAAATGGATTGTGTTTCACCGACCATCCAAAAGACTCCCGTACCTCCACTCCCTGTAGAGTCTGACCCCCACTCCCTGTAGAGTCTGACCTCCACTCCTGTAGAATCTGACCTCCACTCCTGTAGAGTCTGACCTCCACTCCTGTAGAAGTCTGACCTCCGCTCCCTGTAGAGTCTGACCTCCGCTCCCTGTAGAGTATGACCCACACTCCCTGAAAGTTCTGACTTCCACTCCCTGCAGAGTCTGTGTCCACACCCCATTAGCAACTGGATGGTGTTTCAATCAAAACAAACCCGTACCTCCACTCCCCGAAGGGATCTGACCTCCATTCCCTGAAGGTGTACTTGCACTCCATGAAGTCGTCCTCTACTCCATGCGTGCCTCCATGGTGTAATATCATGGCAAGCTCAGACTGAGGAAGGGCTACTTCAAGAGTGAAAGTGGCCGCGACTTGATGGTGGTTCCAAAGCTGGGTAAAGGGCCTAGTCATGCCTGTGTTTATGAGAGAAGGAAAGAGTTTGCTCCCTCGTGGATCGCTTGCAAGAGCCGCGTTCTCATCACCTTCTCCGATGAGTAGTCGGGAAGCTTCAAGTAGTTTGCGCACGTCATCACACTGGGGAGGTAGTCGTCGTTGCTCAAGCCGTCCTCGGGGTACTTGCGCACCACCGTGAGCGGGGGCCGGAGGGCCTTGAACCCTCCCACCGGGAGTTTGGGCAGCCCCGTGAGAAACTGGAGAAACATTCTCTTTTCCGTTTCGGAAAAACCCACGAGAATCTCCACCAAACTGGCAATGGCCGCCAGCTCGGTGGTGTAGCCGTGGTTGGCGTTGATGGCGGACTTGAGGGTGGCATACGACCAGTCCTCGTCGGCGGACCCGAACAAGTCCAGGAGCTCCTGGGGCGAAAAGATCACGAGCGAGTTGATGGGGAACACCTTGCTGAATCCCTCCATAAACGCCTTGGTTTGCTGGATGATGCCCCCGTGGAGCGTGGCGTCCACCACTTTGCTGATGAAAAGGTCCACGTTGTTGATGTTGACGCACACATTGGCTCCGTTGGAAGCAAGCTCGTACGTCTCGTGGCCGGGCAACACAAAGGGGAGCGCCATGGCCTCGAGCTCGTCGGCGGAACACGCCTTCAACTTGTCGAGGGAGGCGGCGAGCGCCGCATCCACGTGGCGCAACACCGCGAGGCTGACGAGCAGTTTGATGTCCTTGGTGTTTTTCTGGTTGAGCAACTGCACCAAGTGGAGGAAAATGAGATTGAAGTTGAAGTCCACGATTCTCGAGTCAAGCATCGCCCGCGCAATGAACTTGCCGAGGGTAGCAAAGAAGTAGAGCACCTTGCGCCCGTCCTCGCTGGCGAGCTGGTGCTTGTCAAGAGGAAGGGGGAAGAGCCCCTGCGGCGCGGCCACGGGCTGCTCGTCGTCGCCGTCGTCGGCATCTCGCCAGAGCTTGAGCTTGCGGCGGGTGAACTCGCTCGACACCGCCGCGTAGAACTCGAGCGTGGGGCCGAGGCCCAGCCCCACCTCGTCAAAGTACTCAATCTCAAGGATCCCCGGCGACGCCCCGTACATCTGCAACACCTTGACCGCGCTCTGGAGAAGCGCCTTGCGCGAGATGCGGACCTTTTGGCGGGTGGGCCGGCCGAGCTGGAGGTTCTGGTTGGTGTCCTCCGGGTTTGTGCGCATCTGCCAGTGGTGAATGAGGCGGGAGTAGCCAAACGACGTGGACTGGAGAAACATGAGCCGCGTCTCCAAGGGGAAGAGGAACGGGTACTGCTTGGTGATGTGGATGCTCCACCCGGGAAGCGTGCCCAGGGCCACCACCAAGGGCTCCTCGAGCTGGCGGTTGAGCTTGACGGTGAGCTTCCAGTTGGTGAATGTGTCTGGTGACACCGAGGGAACGCCCAAGTTGTAGGCGTGGAGGTTCATGTCAAAGAGGGCCTTGAGCACCTGGAGAATGGGGGACGTGGCGCCGGTGTACCTGGCGAGCTCGGCGTCGGAGATTTTCTCCGGGACGGGAATGCTGTCGTGCTCCACCGTGGAACTCACCTTGCGGAACGTCACTTTGTGAAGGGCGCCCCAGATGCGGTGCGGGTCCACCTTGACCTCGTCGTCGCCCTGGAGCAGGCGGTAGATGGCGCCGTAGATGGTGGTGTCGTTGGGAATGACCTCGCCGTCAATGAGAAACTCGGTGTTGGAGGTGTCCTTTTCACTCTCGTCAAAGATGCGGAACCGCTGCTTGAGAAAGGCCTCCACCGAGCGGAACGTGGCGATGGCGTGCACCAGTAGAATCACCGTGCGCATGTGGGGCGGGAGCTCGACGTCGTCCGACACCAATTGCACCTTGATTTGTTTGGCCATGATGGTGTGGTGGTCTTTGTCGCCGGAAGAGACAATGACAAAGTTCTCCGAGCGGGTGAGACACTCCTGGAGTTTCTCCACCAACGGGCCGACAAGCCCGCTAAAGAAAACCTCGAGAAACGAGGTGTACGCCTCCTTTGGAGGATCGGCAAAGAGAGCGGCCAAGGCCTCAATCAAGCCCGACGAAATCAACTCGAAGCTCGACACGTTGGTCGGGATGACGGATGCGAGTTTGTGCCACACCCCGGGCCACTCTTTTTTGGCAATCTGGTGGGTGATGTCATGCAATGCCGACATCCCCGGCTGGGGGGCGTCGGGGCGAGCCACGCGAAGCGACTCGATGCTGGTGGCCACAACAACGAGGTCGCGGCAGATGTCGTCGAGGTTGTAGCGGTCAAAGGTGAAGGAAATCTCAGCAGAGTCGGATGGGTCGAGGGCGCTGAGGATGGCGGCGGTGTCATTAAAGAGCCCTTCACGTTCAAACTCGTGCACGAAGGTACTGTCCTTGGTCATGAGGCTTTTCGTGACGAGTAGCACATTGAGAAGAAGAAGACTCGAGTGGAGTCGGGCCAAGTCGGTTCGCTCCTCCACGTGGAGCAACGAGCCCGCCTGGTTGGTGACCGAGGTGAAGATGCCGGAGACGGTGTGGACTTGTGTGATGTTTGCCAAGTCGTCTGGGCCTGCCGACTTGACAATCTTGTTGATGTTGATGAGGACGAGCTTGCGCAACTCGTAGTCCATCGACGCCTGGAACGAGAGAACGTGGAGCGGCCAGATGGTGTTGACAAACGCCCAGATATTTGGCTCCTGGGTTGGCTCGTCGGGAAGGAGCACCTCAATGAAGGAAAGGTACTGGGAGAGGAGCTCCTTTGGCGCCACCATCAAGCCCTCGATCAGGAGCTGGTTCAGCTTGGAGTACTTGGCCAAGCTGGCCACGATGGTGGGCCCGATGTTCCCCTCGAGTAGGAATTGGGCAATGGCGGGACTGCGCGACGCCAACACGATGAGCAGCCGAAGCAAGCTGAGGCACGAGCCAAAGGACAAGCGCACCGTGGCGTCGTCGCGGTCGTCCTTCTTGGAGCTGATGACAATGACACGCACGAGCTCCTGCACGAGCTCGTTGGCAAAGAGCTCGTCCAAGTACTGCGGGCGGAACTTGAAGGCGGTGATGATGCGGGAGATGGCGAGCCACGCGCTCTCAATGACCGCCGGGTCGTGGGACTGCGCCACCACCTGGCTGATGTCCGGGAACACGCTCTTCACCAAGGCAAAGTGCATCAGGGTGATGCCGCAGCACGCGTTGGCCACCACCAGAAGACACTTGCGCTGCGCGTGGATGGTGAGGAAGTCGAGGTACTGCATGACCGCCTTGAGCCCGTTGTTGAGGATGATTTGGTTGTGGGACACCTGGTCCTTCGAGATCATCTCGAGCGTCTGGAGCGCCTGCTCCGTCAAGTCGATGAAACTGATTTCCGTGAGCTTGGCAACGAGCACCTCCACGGCGTCGTTGTTGAGCGCATCGTGCACAAAGTCCTGATTCACCTCCAAGAAGTTGTAGAGACACCGGCACGCCACGAGCTGGAGCTCGAGGTGCTCGCCGAGCTCGGGATCCCGCATGATGCCCACGAGCGCCCGCGCCAACTTGCCCGCGGGGATGACTCGCTCGGCGGTGAAGCCGTTCATCATGAGCAACTTCTCCGAGAGCTCGTTGAGCGTCTCGAGTATGAGGTACGAGTCCTCCCGCTGGTTCAAGTTGTCGATGAAGGCGGTGAACTCGTTGTCGAAGGACCCAAACATCGAGGGGCCGCCCACAAGGCGCTGCATCACGTCGGCGAACGCGGCGCCGCCGTCACGGCCCGGCGTCCGCCGCAGGAGGTTGGCGAGGTGCCGGAACAACTCGCCCCGCGGCCCGTCGAACCCCAGCTCGTCGTCTCCGTCCTCTCCGTCTTCTCCGTCTTCTCCGTCGTCTTCATTGTCGTCTTCATCCTCATCGTCGTTCTCGCGGGAGTCGCCACTCGCGCTCGCCACTAGCCTCCGGATGAGCTGCGACGGCATGTCCTCGTCGCCATCGCTGCCACTGTGGTTGTCGCTGTGACTCTCATCGCCGGCAAACTCAAACACCAAGTCGCTGAGAATCTGCCGCCGCTGCCGCTGCTGCTGGAGCCGCTGGAGTGACAGGTGCTCGTCCAGAAGCATGTCCTCGTCGCTGTCGCGAGGAAGATCTGTCATGACTGATTTGGTTCTGGGGGCAATACCACTGTGGAAGCGCGACTTACCTAAGCGGTGCACGGGTGCGCGATAAGGTGGCAAAAAGTGTCTCAGAAAATACATCACAAGAAAGATGTCTCATTATGAGTTGAGCTTCGGCGACAACAGTCAATATGACCATTGACAACTTCACAGTATGAAATAGACGACAACTCTCGCTGAAGGTGTTGGTTGAAAACCGCCTGTTTCACTTGTCAGGTCTCTGATCTGACGTGTTACCCGCTTTGCACCCACCTCGGTTCCCATGGAGCCTCCCAGCAGATCCTCCACAATAGATGAGTTTGCTTCAAGACTTCCATGAAAAATGCCTCTTGCTTATTGGAGAAGACGCTCTCATGTTCTCAAGAGAATTTCTTCCTGATTTGAGACGTCAGGTCTAGTCCACGGGCTAAGTGACCCGTACCACCAGAAGATAACCAGTCGTGTGCTGGGGGATTCACCATTTTCCACCGGAAGATTAGTCTACTCAGACTGAAGAGACACTTGATTTGTGATCTATTCGGAGGTGACCTCTCGACCCACCTCTCCACAGAACTTTGGCCGTCTCACAATCAAGCACCTCCAGGTGGAGACATTTGGTGCACCTAGAGCGACATTTTCTGCTCTCTCGCTCGATGGATCCGATCCAATCACTTGATCACGGTGCATCTGCCTGTGCCCCTCGATCGTGCCAAGTACTGTTTTGTTACGTGTGGGGTACGATCGGCATGTCGATGGACGTTTGACGGGGCATGGGCCCTTTCGGGGTTTATCGGCTCCCGGTGGCTGCCGTCCGAGCGGAATCACCGTACCAGTCACTTGCCCACCGGCGCGGGCAACCGCCTCGCTCTGGGGGTATTATTGTCGTCGCTCCCGGATCATTGAAATTCCGCGTGCCCCGCATCTCCACGCGTTGCGAGCCCCGCGCGCCGTATCCGGGCGTATTCTGGGATCCCCCACGCGCGACCGCGGCCATCGCGCCCCGCCCCCACCGAAACAGGCCATGCACGCCGCGCGCCCACGGCAATTTTCCGGCGCCTCCGGCATACAGCCCCAATTTCCCCATTGTTGCCATGCCGCTGGTGCTGCCAAACCCGTCCATTGGCTCCGCATCCCCACACCGTTCCCCCAACCGGTGGACGCACATCCCTTCGTCCCCACAAAACGCAACCGTGCCAAGCCGGCGTCGTGACACAAACAAATATTTTGGGGCCAGCCAGCGTTTAAAATCCAGGTTTTCCCCAGTTTCTTCTTTCCATCATGTCCAAGTCTGAAATCGACCAGGTGGAGAAGGCCGCGGCCGTGCACGCCGAAGATGCCAGCGTCGTCAAGGTTGACACGCTCACCGAAGAGGAACTCCGTGCCAAGATGCCCGAGTCCATCAGGGACTTGACTCCGGAGGAACTCGAAAAATTGGAGGCCCACACCAAGAGAATCGCCGACATCCGGTTGCTCCCCACGCTTGTTGTGCTTTACATTCTCAACTACCTCGACAGAAACAACATTGCCTCTGCTCGTTTGGGTGGGTTGGAAGAAGACCTCGGGTTGACGGGAACCCAGTACCAAACATGTATTTCCATCTTGTTTGTTGGTTACATCTCCATGCAGATTCCCGCCAACATGTTTCTCAACAAGTTGGGCCGCCCCTCGGTGTTTCTCAGTTCCATCATGTTGGCATGGGGACTCATTTCCACCTGTACTGGAGCGGTCAAGAGTTTCGGCGGGTTGTTGGCCATCAGATTGCTTCTTGGTATTGTCGAGGCCGGCTTCTTTGGCTCGGCATTGTACACCTTGTCGTGTTGGTACACCAGAAAGGAGCTCTCGTTGAGAAACGCCATTCTCTACTCGGGGTCGCTTCTCTCGGGTGCCTTCTCGGGACTCATTGCTGCTGGTATTCTCAACAACATGCACTGGAAGTACCTCTTTTACATTGAGGGTGGCATCACCGTTGGTTTGGCCCCCGTTGCCTACTTCATTCTTCCCGACCTCCCCCACAACACCAAGTTCCTCACTCAACAAGAAAAGGACTGCATCATCTGGAAATTGAGACGCGAGGCCGGCGACGACTCCGACTCCGACAACGAAGAGTCCTACGCCAGCGCGTTGATTCTTGCCTGGAGCGACATCAAGGTCTGGCTCATGACAGGCATCTTGTCGTGGCTTGTCGCCGCGTGCGGTGTCACCAACTTCTTCCCCACCGTGCTCGAAGCGTTGGCGTTCGACCGCATCATCACCCTTGTTCTTACCGCTCCCCCCTACCTCATTGCCGTGGTGGCCACGTTCCTCTGGGCCATGCACGCCGACAAGACCGGCGAGCGGTTCTGGCACGTGGTGGCGCCGTTGTTTGTGTCCCTCATTGCCTTCATCATCAATGTTTCCACATTCAATGTGGGCGCCCGGTATTTTGGCATGTGCATCTTGATTCCCTCGTTGTACTGTTCCTTCACGTCGATTCTCACCTGGATGTCCAACTGTGTGCCTCGTCCCCCATTGAAGAGAGCCATTGCATTGTCCACCATGAACTGTTTGTCCAACAGTACCAGTATCTGGAACGCCTACCTCTACTACGAAGGCGCCGCTCCCCGTTTCCTCGTTGCCTACGTGTGCAACTGTGTGTTCCTTCTCTTGGCCATTGCATGTGCCGTGGGTCTTAGAATCAGACTCTTGGTGCTCAACAAGAGAATCGCCACGGGAACCATGAACTGGGAGAAGGAGTTGGGTAAGGGTAACCACGGCCAGTCCATCTCCCCTGACTTCAGATATTTGTATTAGAATACAGGAACGTAATGATCGCTGGTGAGAGCATGGGCTTACTCACTGCAAAGCAAATAACAATCAAACACGGTTGCATCACATCAGTCGGCTCATAAAGATGTCACTCAATGAAAGAAGGATCATGCAGACCGAAACAGGCAATCACTCGCAAGACTCTAAGCACACTCAGCCACAAGTATGCCTTTGTGACGCCCCATCAAATCCCATCTAAACTGCCTCCTACTTTCCACCCGTCTGTGAACTCTGTATGCTGTATTAATTATTAGTATGCTGGCCCGGTTGGTGGGCTTGTTAGATCATGACCTGGTTGTACAACAACCGCTTGAGTTCCCAGATGTTGGTCAGCTCCGTGCTCGACGTCTGGAACTCCTCGTAGTCGATGGGCTCACAGCTGGGCTCGTCGGATGGATCGTGGTACATTGACACGTACGGGTGGTTGAGGGCCTCGGTCACCGACATGCGCTGGTTCGGGTCAAACACAAGGAGCCTGCGGAGCATGTCTAGACCCAAGGGGTTGATGGCCACCCCGCCAAAGCGCTTCTCGCGATTGTAATGAGAGTTGAAGAAAGTGTCCATGTTCACGGCGCTGTACCTCGGAAGGGTGTGGATGTAGTCTTTCGCCCGCTGGGAGCAGATGCTCTCGTAGTCGGCGCCCTGGGGCGTGCCCAAGAGCTGGAAGATGAGGATTAGTTGGTGGCGGTAGTCGCGTCCCGGGAAGAGGGGCACGCCAATGAAGAGCTCGGCCAAAATGCACCCCACCAGCCACATGTCCACCGCGGTGGAGTACTGGCTCAGCGTGAGCATGATCTCCGGCGCCCGGTACCACCGCGTGGCCACGTACTCGGTGAGGGCCAGGATCATCCCCGTGGGGTCGTGGGTTGCTCTGTCGGTGGGGTTGTCGACTCTGGCCAAGCCAAAGTCACAGATTTTGAGATCGCAGCTCTCGTTGACCAAGATGTTCGACGGCTTGAGATCCCGGTGGATCACGTTGGCCAGGTGGATGTACTTGAGCCCTCGTAGGAGTTGGTACACAAAGTACTGGATGTGGTCGTCGGTGTACAGATTACCGTGGATGACCCGGTGGAGGTCGCTCGGCATGTACTCCTGGATCAAGTACACCTCATTGAAGCTGGCAAAGTCCCGTGGTTTCTGCACCGCGTGGAGGCCAATGATGTTTTCGTGTCTGCGGAAATAGCGGAGGAGCTTGATTTCACGAAGGGTCCGGATGCAAAAGAGGGGCTTTTGGAAGGGCTCGATGCGCTTGATGGCCACGCGGGTGTTGGTGGGGATGTGGATTGCCGAACACACCACGCCGTACGCGCCCAGGCCAATGATGGTGGCCACACGGTAGTCGTTGGAGATGTTGAACACCTCGACCCGAGCCATTGGGGTGGCGGCCCGTGGGGCCGGGTTATATAGGTCATCGAAGAATGCACACACTTGACCGAAAGTGGTAATCAGGGCAATTGCAATGTCAAACCTAAATCACCGAACACCATGAAACATGTACCCCTGAAACCTAAACGACACATGAAACGCGGTGGCCAAACATTGGGCCATTGACCGGAGGTCAATGGCGGTATCTGAAACGCACCCCCGTGCAACCTGTAGCGTGGGCGACGTGCGAAACGATACATCAGTGCGATCAAGTCGATCAGTAGCGCGGTACGCCAGCACCGCTCACTCGCTTCGCTCGTTCGCCTGGATGCTCGTGGTGCCACCCGACTTGGCGTCGGTCGCCACGCAAGTGATTCATCACCTCGGCCCCGCCAAAGGTGTGCTTGTCGTCACCAGGGCGCCCTCTCCGCTCCGGTTGGAGCGGACCCCTCGTGTCGCCAACTCGGTCCGGCGAATCTCCATTGTTGTTGTCAAGACCGTGGCCGAGCTTCGGGCCGTGGTGGCCGACCTGCTTGAGCGCCAACACGTGGTGGGGATTCTGGGGGTGATTGGGGAGTTGAACATGGAGGGCAAACACCTCAATGGGTTGTTACACCAAATGAGTTTTTTGGATAAGGTGGTGATTGGGGAGGTTGAAGGCGTGATTGGTCAGAATCCTCTGATCTGGGCAAAGTGGACAAGCGTTCAAGGTGAGACTGAATAAAGAGCACGTACGTATGGGAGTCGCAACAATAGTAGGACTTTTGATTTGAGCTTTTACTACCTAAATACTACTCTTTGCTCGAACTTGGTGGTGGCTTGGCTACTTTGACACCTCCTCGACCTGCTCGGTCTCCTCGGCATCGTCAGCACCGGCCTCGCCGCTGGTGCCAAGCTGGGAGGCCAACTTCGAGATGTCAAAGTCGCCGTCTCCGCCAGCACCGCCCATGCCCTGCATCAACTTGGAGATGTCAAAGTCGCCGGCTCCTCCGGCTCCTCCGGCACCGCCCATTCCTTGCATCAACTTGGAAAAGTCCATGTCGCCCGCACCACCGGGTCCGCCAGCACCAGGGAATCCGCCGGCTCCGGGGAAGCCGCCGGCACCACCGAGCTCGTCGTCCTGCTCGGGCTCCTCGTCCTGTTCGTCTTCGTCCACCCACTTGTCAAAGTCGGTCTTGATGTAGTGGAGCTTGGCCTTTTCCTTGGTCAAACGGGGCCAGTACTCCTCCTTCAAGTTCTTCTTTCTGAGCACAAAGTAGATGCGGTTGCCCGAGTCGGAACGCTTGGAGTTGGCGGTGTCGATCTCATCAAAGAACTCAATGTCGAAGCTGACGTTTTTGCCCTCGGTGTCGGCGGAAAACTTCAATTCCGTGGCAGTCAAGTCGATGTTGATGTTGGTGGCATCGAGCACGGAAATCGTAAGATAGATGATGTTCTTGGCGGCGTCGTCGGCGCTGGACCGTTGGGCCCACAAAACAGTTGGATGGCTCATTGGGTGGTTTTCGCGGGGCTCACGTGGAGAAGTCAAATGGCAAAGAATTCCATGCACTTCTACAAAAAAAGACTGTCTATAACGGGCACGTGAGGCTGTATGGCTGTGAGTTCGGCCGAGTGGGCGTTTTGGTCAGTCGGACTCGGCGTCAATCACCTGCAAGTACTCATAGTAGAAGGCCACAATCTGCAAATGGGAGTCAAAGGGAATGTGCTCGTCCACCCCGTGGGCGTGGATCAACACGTTCTGCGCAATGCCCGGACGGTACCGGTAGATGTGCCGGGTCAAGTCCCAGTAGTAGCGGGTGTCGGTGTTGCCCGTGGCAATGCCGGGGGCCACCACGAGCGGAGAGGTGAAGGAGGACTTCTTGCCGATTTGGGCCACTTCCTCATAGAGATGGCGCAACGAGCCCGCCAACACGTTCCAGTGGCGGTCGCCCACGGGCGTAAGGGGCGCCGGCTCCAACGACTGGTCGAACTCAATGGCAAAGTGGCCGTTTTCGGTGGGGGGAAGAATCACCTCCCCATTCACCGTGACCCCAAGGCCGTGGGTGCGGGCCACCCCGAGCACAATGTCGATGTCGTGGGACACTGTGGCGTTGACGGAGCTCTCGATGGCCACGCGGTGGTTGACGACAGCCTGCACGTACTCGGGGAGGGCGTTTGATTTCACCCCGCCGTGGATAATGTCCACCGCGGTGGAGGTGCCAATGAGGTACCGGCTGAGAAGGGACTCCTTGGCGAGGTAGTTGCGGGCGAGGCGGTTTGCCCTGGAGTCGAACTCGGCGTCGAGAAGCGCCTCCCGAATGTCGGACGACAAGCTGGGGGAGTGTTTCGCAACACACTGGTACTCGTGGAAGGTGGGGTTCTGTGGGGTGAAGACACTCTCGAAGGGGTGCCTTTCAAGAAGGGTCACCACCTCGGAGAGAATGCCAATGGACGTGTGGTCAGGAGGCACCGACAGATGTCCTCCGGGGGTGTTGGCACTGATGTACACGTTGACAGACCCCTTCTCGCCCGTGCCCGGCAACGCCACCTGGACGTCGTGGAGCTCAATGAGACTCTGGCCCCCTTCGTCGAGCACGGCGTACACCGAGTCCGCGCCGTACCGGTCAATCAAGACTTTCGAGAGGTGGTTGGCGCCATAGTCGCCCCCGATTTCCTCGTCAAAGCCGAACGAGTAGACGATCGAACGGCGGGGCCTAAATCCAGAAGCAATGAGTTCCTCCGCCGCCTCGAGATGGGCAATCAAGAGGTTTTTGCAGTCGGCGGAGCCCCGCCCCCAGAGACTGTCGCCGTCGTAGGCGCCCTCAAAAGGAGGATACGTCCAGTCGTGCTCAGTGGCCTCCTGGATTGGCACAACGTCTTGGTGGGCCAACAACACCACGGGTTTGAGGGACGGGTCGGAGCCCTTCCATGTGAGGAGGAGGCCCCACGTGTTGACCTTTTCCACGGTGAAGAGGTCCCAGAGGGTGGGAAAGGTGGACTCCAAGTATTCGTGGAAGGGCTCAAACTTGGCCCGCCAGTACTCGGGGTCGGCCTCCACCGGGGGGCTGTCGTCGTAGGTGACGGTGGGAATTTTGACGGCCCCCGCCAACTTGGCGGCGGACCGGTTGCGGAACCCGGGGTCGCTGATGATCTTGACAACCGTGGAGTTGTCTTTCTCGAACGACAGTGGCCTGACCACATCGTAAATGGGGCAGAGCTCGGGCTTCAGTTCCGAAAACTGTGGAGACCCGGGAAAAGCAGTGGCATGGAGGTAGGTGAGGAGCCCAATCGACACAATGGCAGCGGCCTTGGCCCAAAAGCGGCGGCCCACCCGAGACTCGTTCTGTTTCTCCATTACCAAGAGGAATTCAAATCGAAACAAACGAGGATATGGAACCCTGCCAGACTTCCGTCCGATAAGGCCACACCGCGCCCCGGATTTCTCCAAACACGACCTTGCTACTCCACAACCGATGATCTCGAAGCTCCCCCTCGAGATCCAGGTCCGGCTTCTCGAGCTATCGACGCATTCCAACCTCAAGCACGCCAACTCCCACTTCTACATCCTTTACAACGACCTCTTCTACGCCAAGATCATCTCCACGTTTGGCGAGCCCATCGTGCCGTTGATTGTCAAGGTGCTCCCCTGGCTCAAGACATACGTGCGGCTGCTCGATGTGTTCCGAGCCGAGGCCCGCAAGGCCATTGCATCGCGACTCCACTTGGAGGATCTACCTTGTGATGGGGACGAGGGCCTAAATAGTGTGTTCGTGAAGGATTCATGGCGATACGTGTATCTGATTCTCAAGAACAAACGCCTCTTTGCCGAGTACTCCGACTACAAGATCGACGAGCCCACCAACTACGTCTACAACCACTTTGTGGAGATTAACCGCACCTACTTGTTGTCGTACACCAAAGACTTTTGGCTAAGTCCGGGCTCCTACAACCTCAACATTGGGTTGGTGGTGAAGCATGGCAGTGGGCTCGGCACCACGAAGTTCGAGGTGAGCTTTGGCGAGGGCCCCTCGGCGAGTACCCAGGTCTTTTACCCCCCCTCGAACATCAACGATATTCTCCCGAAAAACCAGTTCTGCTTCCTTCGCCTCGGCGAGTTCTCCATACCCTCCTCAGCAGGCAAGCTCGCACGGGTGCGGCTCGTCATGGAGGAGATCGGGTTGTACCTCAAGAGTGGCTTCCGGATCTTTTTCATTGATATCTGCCAGCCCTCCCTTCTCTTCAACGACTACGACTTGCTCTACTATTCCGTCATGGAGACCGACTACAAGTACTTCATCAACTTGCCGTTGAAGAACTTGTACAAAGCACTTGAAGTGATTAGCAACGGGGAAGATCCCTATGCGGTGGAGTACGACGAGAACTTCCGGGTGCCCAACTCCAACATCCGGCTGGTGAAGACATTCACCAACATCAGTCTGATGCAGTACACCCCCGTGAGCCGCGTGAACCGACTGGCCAGTTTGAGTCAGTTGAGGAACCACAATGAGCACGACAACAACCAGCTCATGAAGTACGCGGAGTTTTACTACGGGGATAACTCGAAGAAGCGCCACTTCAAGTTCAACACGGTGTATCAGAGACGGCAGTTTGTGAATCGGTTTGGCGATTTCGAGGAGGGGGTGTGTGGGTATGATAAGGAGGGGTTGAAGTGGAAGATGCCATTGATTGGGGAGCTTTAACCATACCTCGTAGCGAGCTGGCGAGCTACGAGGTGAAAGCACGAATACTACCCATGGCGAGCTGGTGAGCCATGGGCGAAGAACTAACGACGAGTGACCAACCCATGGCGAGCTGGCGAGCCATGGGTGACTACCCCATGACTCATAGCCGATGAACACCACTCTGCCCACAGCCTCAAAGAATTACCACTACACAGTACTCACTTCGGCGAGCTGATGCTGTGAATTCCACGAGATCGACCTCCCATCTGAGCTCCCTTGGCCATCCTGGCGTTGGCCTCTACAGTACAAATGGCTCGCACCCTAAATACCAACCCCACGGCACCTCCAGTCTTATATATACCAATCACACGTTGACTGGGCCTCATCACAGTATTCTGCATTTGTAGTGACATCATGTCAATGGTATTGTTCGTGGCTCTTTTCACTTGTCACTACAACGTTACATCCCACTTCGCACCATGAAAGACGACCACGAGCTGGACCACTCCGACGAGGAGTCCAACTCCCCCGAGTTCAACAACAAGCGCATCATCCTCCAGCGTTTCACTATCTACAACTCTCCCACCACCATGTACATCGTGGGAAGTAACGCCAAAGAGAGTTTGTTCCGCGTGCTCGAAATCAACAAGGACAAATCGGAGGTGACCATCATCGAGGACAAGCTGTACTTCTACACGAGAAAGGACATGGTAGAGCTCATCAACGGTCTCAACGAAAACGAGGGGGGAATCCAGAAAATTGCAAAGGGCTACGGATTACTCGGTCTCATCAAATTTACCCAGGGGTACTATCTCAGTATTATCACCAAGTGCAGCCAGGTGGCCATTCTCGGAGGACATTTCATCTACCATGTTGACGAGACCAAACTCATTCCCCTTGACTTCAACTACCGTCGTCCAGACAAGTACTCTGACGAGGAGAAGCTCCTCCTGATATTCAAGTACCTAGATCTCGGCAAGACCTTCTACTTCAGCTACACCTACGACATCACCAACACCCTCCAGACCAACATGCTCCGGCACAAGAAGGCGGCGGTGCGGTTCCAGCAGAGACGAGAAAAGGAAGATGTCATCTTCGACCACAACGAGCGATTTGTGTGGAACAATCTTTTGCTTAAACCCATCTTGAGCAACGTGGATGTGGCCGCGTACGAGTGGTTCCAGCCCATCATCCACGGGTTCGTCGACCAGGCCAACATCTCCATCTTTGGGCGCAAGATCTACATCACCATCATTGCCCGGCGATCCCATCACTTTGCCGGGGCCCGGTTCCTCAAACGCGGTGTCAACAACAAGGGCAACGTGGCCAACGAGATCGAGACGGAGCAGATTGTCAGCGACATGCTCACGACGCTGTTCCACGACCCCAAGCACGGCTTCTTCAACAACCCCCGCTTCACGGCGTTTGTCCAGCACCGGGGCTCCATCCCGTTGTACTGGACGCAGGACTTGAACCGCTTGCCCAAGCCCCCCATCGAAATCAACTTGTCCGATCCATTCTACCAGCTGTCGGCCATTCACTTCAACAACCTCTTCCAGCGGTACGGTCTGCCCGTGATCATTCTCAACCTCATCAAGACCAAGGAACGCACGCCCCGCGAGCTGAAGCTCAACCAGCACTTCTGCAACTGCATCAAGTACCTCAACCAGTTCCTTCCCAGCCAGCACAAGCTCCAGTTCCACAGCTTCGACATGTCCAAGCACTCGAAAAAGAACTTGGATGTCATCAAGCCCCTTCAAAAGATCGCCAAGGACCTGATTGACCAGATCGGCTTCTTCCACAACGGCACCGACCTCCAGTCGACTCGCATCCAACGAGGCATTGTTCGAACCAACTGCATCGACTGTCTTGACCGCACCAACGCCGCCCAATTCATCATTTGCAAGGAAGCACTCTCGTACCAGCTCGCCAGCCTCGGGCTCATTGCCGAGCCCACCACCCTCGACTACGACCTGGACCTCATCAACATCCTCACCGAGATCTTCCACGACCACGGCGACACCATTGCCATCCAGTACGGCGGCAGCAACTTGGTCAACACCATGGACTCGTACCGTCGCATCAACCAGTGGCTGTCCCACACCCGAGACATGCTCAACAGCATCAAGCGGATATACTCGAATTCGTTCATGGACTCCATCCGCCAGGAGGCCATCAACTTGTTCTTGGGTAATTACATCTACGATGCGTCCAAGCCCAAGCTCTGGGAACTCCAGAACGACTTCTTTCTTCACAACAACCTGATGGTGGACGACATTCGCCAGAAACGCTCCTACACCCACTGGTACACCGACGCGTTCCTTGCAAAAGAGCGCTTCGACCTTCTGGACAAACAGACCCACCCGTACCTCGAACCATTTCCCGACTACAACGACAACTGGTACAACGAGTGCTACGTACCCCGCAAGTACCTGTCGCTTAGCGAACTCTTTCAATTCAACATGAACTCCAACGCCCGCTACTTCCCCTCCAACATCGACACCCTCGGCAAGGCGTTTGACTACCTGCCCTTTGAGTCCCGCAAGCCGTTCCGTCCCATCGACAAATTGGACGTGGCCAGCAGTGTCCAGTACACCGAGCTGGTTGCCGAGGTGGCCAGCGTCAAGCCCATCGACACCAAAATAAAGGATTTCCTCGCCAACAAGATTGGGTATCCAATCTATAAAAAAGATCCTCTGGAGTCGGTGAGCAGCTACCACGAAGAGAGGGCTTCAAACAACGATGACGACGACACCCTCTGCCCACGTGAAGACGACCTTGCGTTGTACCGGTTACAACAAGAGGTGCCCAGTCTCACGCCTTCGTCCGATGATCTCACCTCATTGACTGAGGTGAGGGAAGATCCCATGGACCGATGGTTGTATGAACACACCCTGACCCTCACCACCAGCGAGCCATTGTCGGTGGTGAACCAAAAGGACATGGAGTTGTATCTGCAGTACCTGGGCGACGATCGCTTTGTGCTCAGCACGGAGGATGACTATTTTAAATGAAGTGCCATGGTAAAGTTTACAAACAGAGCAATGGACTAGCTTGAGAGTAAGATCCCCCAAAATAGGTAAATTGTACGCTTGCGGCAGCGATTGTAATAAGTTGTCTTTCTGGACGAACCCTTATCATGAAAAGTGCCATTTTCAGTGTTTCGCAACTAATGTCAAAAGTCACCAGAATATTGTAGTTTGCAGCTGCATTTGTGGTTGCGCTAACATCACTGAAATTAGAAAAATTTCAAATTAGTCAAATTTTCAACTAATTCAAGTATAGGCTCTTCTCGGCACTACATCTGATCCAAAATAGGTTGTCTTTGTCTCCTCAAGCACATCTGGCCTTATCACGGACAAAAGGGCGCGTCCCCACAAAACTATGTCCCATGGGCGATTACATTGAGCTTTCCACCTACCCAGACGACCGTCGGGATATAAGGCCCGCCGAAAGTTGGAACTTCACCAATGACCAGCTCCAGTTGATATTGCTCCGCCTCGGAGTCATCTCCGACGAAACGAACCTTGCACAGATAGACATTCCGGCGTCCGCCCGCTTCATGCTCTCCAAGATCGAGAGTCTTTCGGTGGATGATGCACTCACAATTCTTCGAGACGCATTGGTGGAGCACAATGGCGACGTCAACTACCCTCTGGAAGATTACCATTTGCTCGAACGGTTGGTGAGCCAAATTCACGAGACACATGTGAAGGAAGATCCCGTCGAGCAGAAAGTTGCCGCCGTTCTCGAGCCTCTTGAGGGAGAGTTATTTGAAAAGAGCCGCTTTTCCAAGGCATATCTTCACGTCGTCGACTGGCCGGTCCAGGTACGGCTTGAAGCTGCTCTCATTGCATTCCACTCGCCGTATCCCGAGATCCGGGCCATTGTGGAGCCATTTGACGACCCGCTGGTACCGGTGGAGACCCTTCGTGTGTATGTGATTGGGCTTACCTGGACGCTTGTCGGGCTGATCATCAACAACTTCTTTGTGCACCGACTCCCGTCCATCTCGCTCGGATCTCACACAGTGCAGCTCCTCCTACTCCCGTCCGGCAAGCTCTGGGCCAAGTACATGCCGGAGAAAGATGTCTCCGTGTTTGGGTACCGCATCCCCATAAACCCCGGGCCCTGGACGTACAAAGAGATGATGCTCTCCACCATCATATACTCGTGCTCTGCCGGCACGCCGTATGCCATATACAACATTTTTGTCATGAAGCTCGACCGGTTCTACGGTCTCGACTGGGTCGACTGGAAGTACCAGGTGATGTTTGCCATCCTGACGCAGTTCCTTGGGTTTGCGTTCGCCTTCATCATGTTGAAGGTGTGCGTGTACCCCAAAAAGGCTCTTTGGCCCACGATTCTCCCCACCATTGCCCTTAATAGGGCACTCACCGATGACGAGCGCCACGGGCCGCTGATCCACGGGTGGCGCATCTCTCGCTACTCCTTCTTTTATGTTACTCTCATTGCCAGCTTTTTGTACAACTGGCTCCCGTCGTACTTTTTCACAGCGCTCTCCACCTTCAACTGGCCCACCTGGTTTCTGCCCAACCTGGTGCACCTCAACAACATCACCGGGTCCAACGCAGGCTTGGGCCTCAACCCGTGGCCCACCTTCGACTGGAACATCCTTGATTCGGCCGGGTGCTTGACCATACCGTTTTACACCTACGCCAACCGCTACCTCGGCACTATGCTTGGGTTCTTCATTATTCTTGGGGTGTATTATTCCAACAACAACTGGACCGCCTATTTTCCCATCAACTCAAACAGGTTGTTCAACAACAAGGGCAAGGTGTACCAGGTGCACGATATTCTCGACGAGAACAACTCGTTTGACCACAAAAAGTACCTCGAGGTGGGGCCGCCGTACTTTAGTGCCGCCAATCTCGTACTTTACGGAGCGTTTTTCGTTCTCTATCCCTTTGCCATATTGTACCAATTGGTCACGGAGTGGGCTTCCATGAAGACCAGCTTTGTGAACATTGCCATTACCTTCAAAGACGCCTTCAGAAAAGATACCGACACCTACGGGCGGTACCGCGAGGACCCCCACTGCAAAATGATGGCGGCGTACCCCGAGGTGCCGAGCTGGTGGTTTCTTCTGATTCTCGTCGTCAGCACCTCGTTTGCCATTCTTTGTGTGACACTCTACCCGACCGAGACCCCCGTGTGGGGCGTGTTCTTCACCATTGCCATCAACTTTGTGTTTCTCATCCCCATCACCGCCATCGCCTCGGTGACCGGCTTCACCTTCGGGCTCAATGTGTTGGTGGAGCTCATTGTGGGGTACCTCATTCCCAACTCGGGCATTGCCCTCATCACCCTCAAGAGTTACGGCTACAACATTGATTCCCAGGCAAGCAACTACATCACCGACCAGAAGCTCGCCCACTACACAAAAGTGCCGCCCAAGGCCATCTTCCGCGGCCAGCTTCTCTCCACACTCCTCAGTGTGGCCGTGGCGCTCATCATTGCCAACTGGCAACTCGACAACATCCCGGACATCTGTGATCTCAACCAAAAGAACCGTCTTCGGTGTCCTGGCGCCAACACCTTTTTCTTTTCGAGTATTCAGTATGGAGAAATCGGGCCCCGCAAGGTGTTTGGGGGCTTGTATCCCGTGCTCAAGTGGTGCTTCCTCATTGGGGTGCTTCTTGTCATTCCGTGTGCCTACTTCAAGCGTTTTGGACCAAAGAAGCTCACACGGTACTTTCAGCCCACCGTTATCATTGGAGGGTTCCTTTACTACGCACCTTACAACCTTCTGTACTATACCGGAGGATTGTATCTCTCGTACATTTTCATGTACTACATCAAGAAACGGTACCTTCTCTGGTGGGAAAAGTACAACTACATTCTCACCAGTGCCCTTTCCGCCGGGGTGGCCTTTTCGGCGCTTCTCATCTTCTTCCTGGTCCAGTACAACGGTGAGAGTTTGGACTGGTGGGGGAACCGTCTCAGTGACATGGGCATCGAGGGCGCCGCTACCCGTCCGGCGTGGAAGCACGCCACCGAGGCGCCCGAAGGGTACGTGGGCCTTCGCAAGGGCAGTTTCCCATAGCTTAGATATTAGCCACCATCACGAAAGATAACACCACCAACACCACGAGGAACACCGCCACAAATCCCACGCCCACCCGCGACGTCGGGTACACGTCCTTGGTCAACATGCTTTGGGTATGGTAGTAGCGCACAATCCCCACCACCAAGGTGAAGATGCCAAATAATATGCTGAGGGTGCTGAGAGCCTTGCCGACTCGACTGAGCAACGGCGAGTGCGGATCCTCCACCAAGTGAACGGTGACCCCGTTGATGGAGGCCTTGGCGGCTTTGGTTTCAAGGCGGAAGAGTTGGGCCACTCCCACCCCTATGGTCACAAAGGCAAGCGAGGTGCGGAGCCACGCGAGAAACGTGCGCTCGTTGGCCATCTGGTTAGAGGTGCTGAATCAGGGAGTACATACGTGATCGCGAGCAACGGAGCTCTTGTTTTGCAACTTCACCGAGCCATAGTTCCAGAACATGGGATGCGCGAACCGCAAAATTGCCTTATCTGGTAGGACCGACACACCTTGATAAGACGATAAATAAAGAAGACCACAAATTCTGTCGGCATGCTCGTACACATCACGTCGTCGGAGCCCCGCGACGTGGCCCAGTTGGAGCGAACATACCTTTCGACCGTCAAGCTCTGTGGGTTCCTCATGCTTGCTGCCATAGCCATGATGTACGACTTTCGAATGTCCACGTCGGGCTCATTCACCCACTCGTCCCACAAGATAAACCAGCCCATGACGTACGTGTTGCTTGGAGCCAGTGCCGCGTGTATGGTGGTGTATGTGCTCAACTACTTTTTTTGCGTCCACCGCTACATCCACAAACAGATCCAGACGGCAAACTACAACACCGCCACCGTCGGCGTCACGCTGGCAATGATGGTGGTGTTTGTCGGCATCAACGTGGTGCTTCTCGTGGAGGCGTACACATAGAGTAACGTTATTCATTTTCACATACGAGGCCGTCATTGCCGGTCACACCGTCACCTTGCGGAGGGCCTCGGCCACGTCGCCAGCGGTGAACTCCTCTTTGTTGAGGTCGGCCAAGTGCTCGACGGGTCTTTCCGCCTGCACACTGATTCTCATTCCGTGTCTAGCACTGGTGTCATCGGAGTAGTCGTTACACGACGAGTGGGTGGTGGACCGGTTGTCCCACATCACCACGGTGTTGGGCTCCCAGTTGGCTCTGAGCTGGAAGTCGTGGCTCATCTCGAGGTGGCGGTAGAGGAAGTTCAAGAGGTAGGCCGACTCCTCTTCCTTCAACTCGACAATTCTCCGCGAGAAGGGCTTGTTGAGGTAGATGTACTTCTCCTTGGTCACTGGGTGGGTTCTGATCAAGGGGTGGATGTGAGACACGGGCTTTCTTCTCTCGACACCACCTTGACCACGGGCGTTTTGGGCCTGGTCCTGGGATGTGTGGAGCACGTGCAATCCACTCAACCGCTTCTGAAACTCGGGCGACAACCGCTTGTATGCCTCGACATTGTCGGCAAACAAGGTGTCACCGCCGCTCTCGGGCCCCTCGAGGATAGAAAAGAAGGTGATGCCTGGGGGTTGTAATTCGAACGAACAGTCCGAGTGCCACAAGATGGACGAGGTGTTGTTCTCGAAAATCCGCTCGTCCTTTTCGTCGGGCCGACGGTACGTGATGTGCAACTCAGGCACGTTCTTGGGGGCGCCGGACGTGGGGTGGATGTGGAGCGGACCAAAGTACCGGGCGTAGTCGGCACAATACTTGGGGCCGTGTTTGACAAAGTCCTGGTCTCTAAACACAACCACTCCACGCTGGGCAACATACAACGCCAAGTCGTCCTTGGCTTCGTCACTCAATTGAGACAATTGCACTCCCCTGACCTCGGAACCAAGCTTGGGGGTGATTTTCTTCACCACCTGGCTGCCCCCCTCGGGGAAGAGACGGGTGAACTTGTCGTCCGCCTTCAATCCCTTATCTTCGAACTTGAAAAATTTGAGCGGAGGGTATTTTTCGTTGGGATTCCAGGTGGGAAGAAACTCGGGATATTTGGCTCTCTCACGGTTGGCCTTGTTGATGACAAGCGTGCCGTCGGAGTCGACCTCGTCGCGGCCCTGGACAAAGTGAATGTCGTAGTTTCCGTAGTGTTGTTGCTGAGACATGAGTTGAGAATTGGCAATCGGGCGATTTGTGTTGTTATTTATCGGATCGGCTGTCCCTATAGTTATGCACCTGCGCACATTTTTGCAGTATTTCGTAATTGACTCCCGTCTGAGAACTGTGGCTCCAGCAAAAATACATGAGATTTATAGCAATGAAAAGCCACAGTGCAAACCGCCTATAATTAAATGCTTCCCCGTGGAGTAAGTGGGGGACTAGAGCGACCCTTTTCACGCAAGGAACGCTTACACTGGGTCCCAAAATCACATGCCAGCGATCATTAGAGATAACGCTTTGTCACGTGACCGGGCTTTTCCAGAATGCTTGGACCGTAAACCACCGCCTTTCGGGCCCAACAGCCAATCAGTGGGTTCCCCTAATGCCTGGTCGGATTAGCCCACTTTTTAGGCAACTGTCTGGCAATTGGGCGTCCTTTTTGGTTAGTGAGACCCATCGGGCCTGTATGACGTTTATGTCCGCACAATCGTCACCAAATTCGGCCGAGTCCCTGAGTCACGACCTATATTTGGGCGACCTAGAATTCATCTTGGATGACGATAGGAGCGACAATAGGAGCGGCCAGGCGCTAGCAAACCTTGGAATCTCGGGCAACTCGCACATGAGTCACCGTCCAGTCATCTCGATCAAGATTTAGCACTATTCTGTCACTACGACCGAGATGACTTTGCCACCGTGTGTCAGGGAAGTAAACAAATGGTTGCTTCTCTTGCCTTGATCTATAAGTAGGCTTTTGGTCCCTCCTAATCGGTATGTGTTCCCGATATCTAATCACTGGCCTTATGGTCACCGCTCTAGCTCATGCTCAAACTCCACAAGGACAAGCTGAAGAACCCCTTGATCGCCCTGTTCCCACCACTACATACTTGGACAGTCAGCAAACCTCTTTAACCACTTCCTTGTCCGTTGTCTATAGTGTCAGCGATTCAGAAGAACAGCTTGTCTCAGATTCTGGAGCCAACAAGCTACATACCGGGCTTCTATCGTTGATGATGCTCTCACTTTTGTAACGACTCAACGATGTGGCATATCTATGGTTTAATATATGACTTACCCAAAACACCAAAAAGTTGCAATTTCAGTAACTCACGTTTTCGCAGCTTTCCACCAAAAAGTCTGACAATCTACCTCAATATGTAATTGGTAAGCCCACCTCCAAAACGAGCAAAACAGGTGCAAGGGTTTAAAAGCACAATAATTTCACCCCTTTGGGACTTTGGACGACCAATTCTACACAAAGCCCCACAACGGTCCCCCGTGGCTGCGAATCACATGACGTGCCTATGTAGAGCCGCATAACTTCACAGTTGCTATTTTGCAAATTCCCACCATGTTTCTTTCCAATCTTGTCTCTGCTGTGTTTGTGATTACCTTCGTGTCTGCTTTCTCCTTTAGCGACTACTTCTCCTGGGACAGACAGGTGATGTTGCCTGCTCTTGAGTACTTTGACCAGGAAGTCGAGGCGGCGGACATTGAGGCCGCAAAGAAGACCACCGACTCCAGCTCCGAGTCCTCCAAGTCTTCCAAGAGCTCTAAGAGCTCCAAGTCTTCTAAGAGCTCCAAGTCTTCCAAGAGCTCCAAGAGCTCGAAGTCGTCCAAATCGTCGAAGGTCTCCAAGAGCTTGTCCAGCGCCTCCGTCACCGTGTCTGCTGGTGCTCGCCGCAACGCCGTCAACCCCATTGGCGCCCTCGTTGCACTTTTGTAAAAGTAAATGTAATTGCTCTACACTGTAGGTCTGCAGCAAGTCCCCCCGCTCGTCCGCGGGTCACGTGAGCACGCCGGTTTCGCGATTTTTCATTGACTCACTTTTCACCGTCCTCCATCACCATGCTCTCACAACTGACCCGGTCGCTCTTGCGTACCCCCGTCAGATTCAAGACGTCCAGCTCGACGTCGGCGTTGGCATACAAGACGTTGCACCGCAACCAGAAAAGACCTCCTTTGCCCACTTTGGACACCCCCAACTGGTCGGCTGATGCCGCGGTGTCCTCCATTCTCTACGAGACGCCAGCCCTTTCCAAGGCTCCCAAGAAGCAGCACGTGCTCAACTGCTTGGTGCAAAACGAGCCCGGTGTGCTTTCGTCGGTTTCGGGAACTCTTGCCGCCCGTGGATTCAATATTGATTCGTTGGTGGTTTGCTCCACCGAGATTAAGGACTTGTCTCGTATGACCATCACTCTTGGTGGTCAAGATGCTGTCATTGAACAAGCCAGAAGACAAATCGAGGACTTGGTGCCTGTGTATGCTGTCTTGGACTACACCAATGCTCAGATCATCCAAAGAGAGTTGCTCTTGGCCCGGGTGTCGATCCTTGGACCCGAGTACTTCCAGGACTTGATTGCCACCCACAAGCTCCACACCAACGATGCTGCATCCATCCCCGACTTGTCTGCTGCCGACAGTCAATTCCACCCCAACAATTTGGTGCCATCGGAAGCGTTGAGACAGAAACACGCTCATCTCGAACACATTTCTTCCATTACCGAGAAGTTTGGCGGAAAGGTGGTGGACATTTCCGACCGCAACGTCATTGTTGAGTTGAGTGCCAAGCCCTCGCGGGTGTCTTCATTCATCCAGCTTCTTCATCCATTTGGAATCTTGGAGATTGCTCGCTCCGGAATGATGGCCCTTCCCAGAACGCCCTTGGAATCGTTTGTTGAGGAGGAAGAGGCCATTGATGCCTCGGACATTGTTGACGCCTCGCAGCTTCCTCCGGGTTAGTGTAACCTCAGTTGTAAATATAACCCGTGACATTCTTCGCTATTGACTTTCGCCGTATTCTTGGTTACAAGCACTGACGCCTTGGGATAAGCACCGCTGTTAGTGTCAATTGCATTCCCTTACATCCACATTCCTTCACTCACTGCCGTAGGGTCCCAGGAGGTCGTGCGACGTCGAGCGATCGTCGTCAAATACAGAAATCAGGATTCTTTGAAAGTGACTAGGCCTATCGAGGGCGCTCCGAGTACCCATCATCTACACCACTTGGTGGAGATGCCAGGAGGACCCCCATACACCACCTTGGATCCGTTAATGCCGCCGGACATATGCACCTGCACAAAAGCAGTCTAATGCATATGCTGAATTCGAGGTGACTTTCAACATGTAATAATCAAGCCTAGGGAAGGGGCACACGAGGTGACGGAGCAGAGGTGAGGACCATGAGAGTAGTAATGGAGGTTGAAGTGGCGGTGGCTGGTAGTGTTGGCAAGGAGGCACTCATACTCATTTGTTGTGCAATCAAAACAATTTTGGTTTTGTTTGTAGACCACCCTTAGATTGCGTAAGACGAGAATGGTAGTCGAGGCAGGCGGCGGCGGATGGGTGGCCTCGAACGGTGTTGCTTCGGTGCGTGGAGTGCACCTGCACTAGCGGGACACGCCAAATTTTGCGGACACTTGTTTTTGAAAACCATGCCTTCCTCTGAAGAAAATGGCGTGCCGCCCCAGCTCCCCACGCCCCAGACCAACATCAACAGCGAGCTGTATTATCCACCGTCACAAACGTTTTATCATCCGCAAAACATGCCCTACCAAGGATTCCCTCCCAACTACCCAAACTCCGGCGTATACAATCCTCGAGTCATCCAACAACCAATGCAAGGTGTCCAGATGCAAGTGCCCCAGCAGATATATCACCCCGGAGTGCTACCCCAAGGCCCGCAAACCCAGCAGTCTCCTCCCCAGCAGCAACAACCTCTCCAGCAACAACCACCATTTCCGCCCAGTGTCCAGCTACCTCCTCAAGGTGGGCCGTACCCCCAGCAGTCGCCCACATCACAACACCTGCGGAAGCGGCTGCACTCCAACGCCAACGCGGTGTCTCGTATCACGTCCACGTACCCCCGGCGTCGAGCGTTGACCGCATGTGACACCTGCCGCCTCAAGAAGATCAAGTGTGACAACGTGAGGCCGCGATGTGGGGCGTGCTCCAAGAACGGCAACACCAACTGTCATTATCGGACCGACGACCAGGGCACGGACTACTCCAGTTATGATCCGGCGTCGATAAACATCTTGACCAAGTTGGACATCATACTAAAGGACGTCAAGCAGATCAAGACGGGGCGGGCGGACCCACTAGATACCTTGGCGTCCATCCACTTTGACAAGTGCCTCTGGGACATGTCGCTTACTTCCATACTAAAATGGCGGGCGTTTGAGAGCGCCATGGGCGACTCTCCTGCTGCCTCCGACAAGCTCGTGCGGTCGATAGTGGCCACCTACGACCACGCCTCCTACGAGAAGGTGCCTTCTTACAAGGAGCAACTCACCATAGGGGAGCTGGTTGAGCGATTGGTGGCGGCGCACTTCTCCGACTTCATCAACTCCTTCTTTGTCACGCTCCACACCAAAATCCCCGTGCTTGACGTGTTGAGCATTCTTGAGGCCATCGAGGTGTACCAGGTGCTTCACCGGGCCGACCGCCAAGTGACCTTCATCCTGATTCTTGACCAGTTCGACCCAAATGGGGGAGGTTTCGACGAGCTTGTAAACCAGGGCAAGCTCGATGACACTCCGGCCAGGCGCCGGGCCTACAACACCCTCGCGCACCTGGTGCCTCTCCTTCTTGTTGTTTGTGCCTTGGGAATATTGGCCACCCCCGTGCAACTCGACAATCTCGGCAAGTTCATGAGCTCTCTCGAAGAACGCAAGGACTTGGGAATCTCATGTCTTGCCAATGCCCAAATCGACAACCTCCCCTCCGACAGACACGCCATTGCGCAGTCGTTCATCCGGTACGCCCACGTCATCTCCACCTTCTACCCGTTCACCCTCAAGCCCAACACCTTGGTGAGCGTCGAGTTCCATCTTCTCATGAACCAGTTCCACCTCTTCACCTTCCGTCCGCAAGAGGCATACTCGTCCATCGTGAAGGCGTGCCACAACATCATGTTCTACCTCGAAGTACGCAAGGGCCCTGGCGGCACCTACGTGCTCGACGAGAACCTGAACAAGCGCGAGATCATCGACCGGTTGTTCTGGCTGTGTCTCAAGTTGGAGTCGGAGCTCCGAACGGAAATCAGCCCCTACGGCCCGGTGTCGGGGATCACCAACATCGTTCCCTCGTCGTCCTTCCCCAAGATCCCCGAGCCGCTTAGCAATGTCGACGACATGTACAGCAACGAGTGTTTGGCCCTCGCCAACAAGTACGACGACCTGCTGTCGTGGTATTACTTTCTTACGGAAGTGGCTGTCCGTAAGGTGGACAACGCCATGTTTGACGAGCTCTTTTCCCACGAGAGTGTGTTGACCGGGCTTTGGGACCAAGACCTGTTCTCGTCCCATTCGCTTTATGTGCTGTTCATCAAGTACCTCAACCAGTACAACGGCATCATCAACTCGCTCAGTCCCAAGATCCGCAACTTTGTGCTCCAGGAGTATAATGTGGAGCAAATCTACAAGAGCATGAAAAAGCGCTTCAACAAGAAGCAGCTCAACATCAAAACCGAGGACATCTTCGACAACCTCGACGACTTTCTCATTGACGACGACCTCTTGTTGCGAGCCCAGTCAGAGAGCATCATGTTCATCAAGACCAGAATCATCACCTCCAAGCTTGTTCTCTTTCGGCCAATCGTGTACTTGATACTAGAAGGCAAGGTGGCGTTTGGCGAGCTCCTCCAGGCAGTCATTGAGCTCATGCCAGTGCTCGCCAAGATGCAACAGCCCCAGGTGGGCTTGGACACGTTTCTCCGCGAGTCGGAGGATTCCCCAAGTTTGTCCACGGGCAACGACACCGGGCTGAATGCCTCGCAAGATCTTTTTCTTGACATCAACGGAACGACAGGCACTTCCACCGATGAAGATCTCAACTACCTGGGGTTGCTTGATGCGCCGCTTCTCTACCAAAAACAATTCCCCGACGAGGATTTCACCGAGGTGATTGAATACGAAGACGAGGCCAAGCGCTCGCACGAGTTCAAGCTCAAGGACGTGGCCCGCGCCCGCATCAAGATCTTCAAGGTGTTTATCCAGAACCTCATTTCGCTTCCCAAGCTCAACATGCCGAAGCTCGGCGCCCATCGCCACGCGGGGCTGTGGTACTACGTGCGCAACATGGTCATTGGCAACATCTACATGTTCTTGCTCTACAAGCACTTGGACGTGATGGTGGCGGAGGCCGCGGGCGACGCCGAGCTCAAGAGCCAATTCGAGTCGGCCGAGGGCCCCGGATTGGCGGACTTACTAGGGGTGTTCAAGATGCTCATCTCGAAAGATGGCTTGAAGGCACTCTTGGAGCACCTGGTGATTGTGCTTGATTACTGGAAGGACGAGAGCGTGGACTGTGCTATTTACCGAGACATTATCCAGCGGTGCATCGAGCGCATCGACTAACATGTATTATAGGATAGAGCTTATCAGATTAATCAGTGCGCGGCTGACCCCCAGCCTGGGGCCAACACCCCCGGCAAATACCACCCATCAGGGTCGGGTGACACATTACGGGAGGTGGGCCTTGCTCTACGATAAAATCACCGGGGATTTTTTCCCTCCAAACCACTCTCTTTTTGGTGTCTTTCCTCTCCGAGGAAACGGTTTGCAATACTCCGAGGTCGCATTTTGGTGAAACGGCGAATTTGCTGCCATCGAAAAACACAACTCACAATTGCTTCTCCCCACCATGGCCGACCGCACCGACGCCTCCGACGTCAACTGGTCCAACTCCGACTACGAAATCAAGGAGCAGGACCGGTTTCTTCCGATTGCAAATGGTGAGTCACTTAGTATGCAAAGAGATTATACTAACATTAGTTGGGCGAGTGATGAAGAGCGCATTGCCCCCCCATGCAAAGCTCAGTAAAGAGAGCAAGGAGTGTATTCAGGAGTGTGTTTCCGAGTTCATCTCCTTCATTACCTCCCAGGCCTCAGACAAGTGTAAAATAGAAAAGCGAAAGACCCTTAATGGGGAAGATCTTCTCTGGCTGATGTTCACCTTGGGGTTTGAAAACTACGCCGAGACACTCAAGATCTATCTCGCCAAGTACCGACGGGTATGTCTTTTCATTTCATTCCTACTAACACCAGTATGAGCAGATGGAAGCTGAGAAGCGGCCTCCAAAGAAGAAGAAGTCCAAGAAGAAGCAACAAACCTACGAGGAGGAGTATGAAGGGCAATACGAGGAACTCGAGTCGGGCTCCGATATGAGTCCCATGGGCACCAGCTACTCCAAGAGCACCGGCGAGTTTTCTCCAGAGGCCGCCGCGTATGGCACCGAGGACCCGGGCGCCCCCGCCAGCGCCAGCGACGGGTCGAGCACCGACGCCGCGGCGCAGATCCGCGGGCCCACGGGCGAGTACTTCCCCGCGACGATGGGCCTAAATTTCGGCGACCGCTTCTACGAGGGCCGCCCGCGAGAAGAGGCTCGCTCGGTTGATATGACAACTCTCGACGAGTTTGTGGGAGAGTTGTAACATCGGCAACGCGCCGATCGATCTAAATCACCACCGATCCGGCAAATTGCAGTCAGCTCGATGCTTGACCCTTTGTGCTTGTGTCAGTGCTTGTCAATTGTCAATTGTCAATGCTTGTCACAAGCACAGCACCCCTGGTGGCTTCACGGTGTTGTTGTCGTGCATAACCGAGACCGTGCGTGTTCTTTGTAATATAACCCCATTGATGTCTACAGGCACTCGTCTCATTACACGTCCAAACGCATCAACGGCATATTTCACCTGAAACGCGTCGGAATTTGCCATCACGTAAAACATTCCACGATCTAGATGGGCCGTTGGCCAGCACTGCCACGCGTCACCATCACCGTAGCACAGTAATACTGCAATTCGTGACGTTGTGTTTGTAGGCCGTTGCTAGGTATGAAATTTCGGGTCGTGCCGCACCCACACCTTCCCGTTTGGGACCGTTGATGTACCTCATATTTCAGCCGGTGCCTACACCTCAAAATCAGCCACGATGATTAAATCCTTCAGAAGGAAGAGATCCTCCAACTTGACGTCGCCGTCGTCACGCGTCACGCGCGTGTCCACCCACCAGGACGACTCGGACGTGTTGCTTCGGTCCCCGAAAAAAGTCATCAAGGCTCTTTACGATTATATTCCCCAAGGTCCAGGGGAGTTACCCTTTAGTAAAGGGGATTTCTTCCATGTCATCAATGATGATCAGGAAACGCTTCCTGGTGAAGAAGAACGCAACGGGTGGTACGAGGCCACCAACCCCATCACCAATGCCCGGGGGATGGTGCCGGTGTCATACTTTGAGGTGTTTAACCGACTGAGACCTCAAGTCAACGCCCAACCCCACGAAGTGGGTCGCTCTTCGAGCGGCAGCAGCACCTCGGGCCGGAATTCCATGCAGACCCTCTATGCCGTGACGCTCTACGAATTCAAGGCCGAGCGAGAGGACGAGCTCGACATCTCCCCCGGCGAAAACCTCATCATCTGTGCCCACCACGACTACGAGTGGTTCATTGCCAAGCCCATCAATCGCTTGGGTGGCCCCGGGTTGGTGCCCGCGCTGTATGTCAAGATCATCGACTTGCTCAACCCCGCCAACACCCGTACCTTTGATGAAGACATTCACAAGGTGATTGAAGAGCTCAAGATCCCCACGGTGGAACAGTGGAAGGACCAGACCGCCAAGTACCAGGCGTCCACCATTCCTCTTGGGTCGATATCGAACCAAACCCCTCCCGTGAGTGCCAACTCCCAATACTTCCAGAAGGATTCGGCCCAGTCGAACCGGCTGTCGTTGAGCTCCACCAAAACCAACATTCTCGAAGCCAGCGTCGACTCGTACCAGTTGGACCACGGCCGCTATCAGTACCTCATCATTGCTCGCTTGAGCAACGGCAAGGTGCGCCATCTCTATCGGTACTACCAGGACTTTTACGATCTTCAAGTCAAGCTCTTGGAGTTGTTCCCCTATGAGGCAGGCAAGATCGAGAACTCCCGCCGCATCATCCCCTCCATCCCCGGTCCCCTCATCAACGTCAACGACTCCATCTCCAAACTTAGAAGAGAGAAGTTGGACTACTACCTCCGCAACCTCATTGCGTTGCCCACCCACATCTCGCGCTCCGAAGAAGTGCTCTCGTTGTTTGAAGTTCTCGACAATGGCTTCGATAAGGAGTTGGTGGATCTGCCCCGCAACCGCACCTCCAAACCCATCAGTCAAAAGTCCAACTACCAACAGGACCGCTTGTCGCAGTACCTGAACCTCCCCCACCGCGCGTCCACCACCACCACCCCCACCAGCTCCGACTCGCTCAATCGTACTCCCTCGTCGCTGTCTGTCACCAACCAATTAGGAGCCCCCGCACAAACCATCTCATCCACAAACACATCACCCCCACCAACCGAACGGGCAACCAAGGTCAAGGTCAAGTTCTACTACTTGGAGGACATCTTTGTCCTTTTGTTGCCCACGTCCTTGCGGCTCCAGGACCTCAAGTCGAAGCTCGTAAAGAGATTGAGTCTTGAGTCGGAGGACCAGATCCAGCTTTACTTGAAGAACGACTACGACGAGTTCGTGGATGAAAATAACATCGATGGACCGGTGCCAGCCGACTACGCGGACAAGTTGGGGGAGTTTGAGATCCACAACGATTCCCGGTTTCATGATTCGTTGTATGATAAGTGCAAGATTGTGATTCTCTCCAATTGACCACGAGGCCAGATCGCGAATCCGGGCCACGAAGGTTTACGTTGTCTCGACACGCGGCGGAGCTAGAGCTTCGGCGCTTGCCATTTCTTCTTTGCATTATAATCAATGATTTAGACAAAGACTCATGTATCATAACACGCCAGGAATGATGCACCACCGCACGTTGTACTCGTCAAACTTCTTCCTGTAGTATGCGTTGGTCTCCATGGCACTGACGGATAGGTTGCTCACCACAAGACTCAAGATGGCAAGAAAGTTCCAGTCCACGACATTCACATGGCCCTTGGAGAAAGCCACCACGTTAATGGACACGTAGATGAGAATCTCGTCGAAGAAGTGGGGGCACGTCAAGTACCGGAAGGGGCCCTGGGTGGGCATGGTGTACTTGACGAGACTGGCCAAGTAGACGTGGTTGCGGTACTGGTCAAAGGAGGCGTAAAAGAAGAGAAAACCTGCGATGACAATGGGCCAACTGATTGAAAGGGACCCTTCAAAGTTGTTTGTGTAGAATGGGAGCAACCCCAGAAAGATGTTGGCGCTCACGAGCACATAGTACCCCAAGCCAAACACGTAGTGGGTGACGCCGATGCGGGCGTTTGGGCCGAACTTGGTGACAACGAAGGTGTCGTGGGTGCGTCTGAGCGCCTGGACCCAGTACAACCCGTAGATGATGTGATAGGCGGTGTATGTGGAGTGGTTGAGGGGGACGCCCAAATCCTCAGCATAAGCCTTCAAAAGGTTGGAGTCACTTGCTTTGGACAAGGTTAGGGCAATTGCCGCTAGGAGTGCCACGAGCAACACATAGAAGTGACGGAAGTAGGACTTTGGCACTGTCCAGTTGAGAATGAGGGACTTGATGCCCAGTGACTGGTTTTTTTTCGACTCTTCGAGCACCTTGCCGTAGTGCAACAAGAAGTTCAACGGCGTCACCAATTTGACCCCCACCACTTGGAGGGACAAGGTCACAAAGATCGCCGAGATGAGGTAGCCCCACATGATGAACGCGCGCGGGTGTTTACATCATGAATCCCTTCCTGCTCTTTACGAGTATCTTTCTCGGGCGGCGGCGGTCGCCCAAGCCCGACAAGCCCGCCAAGGTGGTGCTTCTACCGTTGCCCGAGAGTGACGAAGAAGACGAGCCAAAGCGCAAGCGCTTCAAGAAGTACGAGCGGTCGGCCCGCGCAGTGGTTATAAACCCACTGTCCGAGTCTGAAGAAGAGCCAGTTGATAAAGCAGCCGAGGAATCACGGCGAACCATACGGCCTTCCCAGCGGGGCAAGGTCGGTTCTTGGATCACCAATTCCAATGCTGTTTATACGGTCCCCACCGAGATTCTCGCGCTCCCAAAGACCAAGCACAACAAGAAGCGTCGGGACGGGGCACTTCGCAAGCAGCAGCGGGAGGCAAGGAAAAACGATAGAGATCTCGAGGGGTTGCACAAGTTGAAGATCCCGCTTCCTCGGAGGCCAAGGACTGTTGAAGTGCCTGCCACCAACACCGAGACACGTGAAACAAGAACAGAGACACAACATGCAACGAAGATTACAGAATCAGAGACAAGAGATGAGAGCACGAACACAACGGGGACACAGGATGGTAGCCCAACCACAACAGAGACACAAGATGCAACAAACATAACAGAGACACCGGGTGCAAGCATAAACACATCAAAAGTTCAGGATGCAAACACAACAAAAGCTTACGACGCAAACACAAACAACTCGAGCGAAAAGGATTTAGGCCAAGTGGCGGTTCCCGCAGAGCAGACGCCCGCCCCACCATCTGACGACTCCTCGGACGACGAACTCGACCTCAGTGGATTGCGGCTTCCCGTCCCCAGAATACGACGGCACAAGGCGCCGTCGGTGGATGTGAACACTACATCAGAGGCCGTGGACGTCAACACCACAGCTGCAGAGACCACAGATGTGCTGACACCCCGCCGAGTCCAAAGAATCTTGTCTGAGGTTGTGGACAGCAGCTCCGAGGAGGAGCCGGTGAGCTTTCGCATCCAAACTCCCCGCAAAGTCAAGGTGGTGAGCCAGAGCAGCGACCACGACGTGAGTGCCAAGTCCACTCAAGAGTCTGTTCACAGCCAAAAGCCTACAACGCCTCCTCGGACGCCGCCCCACCCGCACTTGGTGTCTTCCTCAGACTTGGAGGACATTACAGAGACGCAGCAACAGAACAACAGCCAAGTGAACGTTTCTGATGAACCGACTCAGTGGAAAGACCGCCCACGTCCCAAAGCCACGAGCTCTGCTGTCACAAATGCCCGTGCCCCCAGCCACCCGAAACGCCTGCTCAAGGACATCATCCAGGAAAAGTACTCGTCGCACGGCATCGACCTTGGGGCCGCGCCGCTCCGCGACGACTGGTTTGAAAACCCCTCGGACCTGCTGTGATTGTATAATATGTAGTGCGCAACCACACTTTCTGCACCACAATGATTTCTCCCAAGTACTCGTTGACCCATTATTTCCACTCGCCCAGCGTGCTTGCCCTGGTCAAGCCCGCGGCGCCCAATGTGGTGAACTTGTACCTTGATCTCAATTGCATTTACTCGGCCAAACTTTTCTTGAAGTTGAGGTCGAGTGTGATCCCACAGCTCCACGATAAACACCCCGGTAAGTTCCAGTTTGTATACGTCAATGTCGTCCAGCCATGGCACCCCAACTCGGTGTTGCTCAACGAGTACAGCGTGGTGTTTGCCAGGTTGTTGAGAGAGAATGATGTGGACAACAGCAACCAGCTCTTCTGGGACGCTTCGGAAGCAATTTTCACCAACAAGGAGCTTTTCTTTGACAACGCCAACTTGGACTTGACGAGAAACCAAGTCTACGAACAAATCAACGACTTGGTGTTCAAGCACGTCGACGTTCCTTTTGACAAGACTGCCGTGTTGCGTGAGTTGCAGATTGAAAAGCCCGGCACGTTGGCCAACGTCGGCAATGGCGCCACCGTCGACGTCAAGTACTTCACGCGGTACTTGCGGGGCGTGGGTGTCCACGTCACGCCAACCGTCAGTGTGAATGGGATTGTCAACGACTCCATCAGCAGTGGCTCGGAGCCGGAGGAGTTGATCAAGATCTTTGAGTCTGCATTGTGAGACTTGTCAATTAGAGCTTTGATTTATATGAATGTATGGTTTGGATTGTTCTTTGATTTGTAATTTGCTATCTCCTCTTGTATCAGTTTATCTTGTCAGTCTTTCACTACGGCAACTTGTCCGAGCGGTTAAGGAGAAAGACTCGAAATCTTTTGGGCTTTGCCCGCGCAGGTTCGAGTCCTGCAGTTGTCGTTTTTTTTTGCAGTCGCAACACTCGCCTACAATTGGAAATGCACACCGTTGGGTAGTGGTGAACAGGTCATTGACCATGAATGGCACGTTTCATGAAATTGATCATTCCCAACTTGACGATATTGCGCGTCCTTGAGCATGGACAATGAAGAGCACGTTTCAAAAGTCTAATTACTCCCAAGGCGACATTGCACGTCCTACTTGAGCATGGTGTGGGGTTGTGCCGTTCACCGTGGGGCTCAACAGCAACCAAAATGAGGCTTATCTTCACGTGCCTGAGGTGGTGACCTTATTGGTTATGAAGAAAAGGAGGTCTAAAATGTGTCTATGCGTTGAAACATGCGTCAAGGCAGCTCCTTGCGTACCACAACCAACACCAGAATAGAACCCGACGTCGTTATTGATGCAGTCAATTTGTGAGAGTCGATGATGGGTATAAAACCATGGCTCGGCTGCGTTCAACAACTTTACACTCATGCAATTCAGCCTCAGAACATTCGTATCTATTTCGTCTTTGATTACAGCGATCAATGCCTTCTCTTTTCCCGACAGCGAGGTGATCAAGCGGGATGGTTTGTCTGCCCTCAAGGTCCGCTTCGATGTGGAGCAGGTTTCTGGCACACATTCCAAGCGTGGGGAAGTCACGAGCCCTATTGAGAACACCTTCGATACCTACGTCATCAAGGTTCAGTTTGGATCGGAAAAGAAGGAGGGGAAACTCATTGTCGACACGGGATCATACGAAGTGTGGGTCAAGGACGTTTCCATTGGGGGCCCCTATGATCCCTCCAAGTCCTCCACTTTCACCAACCTCAGCAAACCCTTCGATGTAAGCTATGGCTCAGGCTATGCATCGGGTGTGTTTGGGAAAGATTCCGTTTTCATTGGAGACTCGGTAGAAGTCAAACAATTGCAATTCTTTCCTGCAACAAACGCAAGCGCCTGGGGTGCAGACGGGATCTTGGGACTTTGGTACCAAAAGTACTACACTGGCTTCACTGCTGCTCTTAAGGAGCAAGGTATCATCGACAAAGCGGGTTACTCCATCTACTTCAACGAGTTGAACTCGACATCGGGCAACATCATTTTTGGAGGCGTTGACCAAGCCAAGTACGAGGGCGAACTTGCTACTGTTCCCGTTGCCGAAGACGGAGGCGTTCTGGTGATTGTTGAGAGCATTGCAATTGATGGACAGAACATCTCCACGCCTTTCAGAGCAAATGCCGATACGGGTGCCTTCCAAACTTTTCTTCCCCCGGAGCAATTCAAGCTCATTCAAGAGGTCGTGAAGGACTTTCCCGAGAATGAACCCTGGAGCTCGACGGAGTTTTTGGAGCTCAAAATCGGCAACGGGATTTTCAAAGTGCCCTATTCTGAGTTGCACTTCCAAGACTCGGACGGAAATTGGCACTTGAATTTTGCCAGCACCGACAGTATCGGGTTCCTCGGGAATAACATCTTGAGGCACCTCTACGCGGTGTTTGACCTCGATGATCGCAAGATTTCCTTTGGTCAAGCCAAGTTCACCGATGAGACCGACATCGTCCCCCTTTAGTGGTTAGAATGTTGAAACCAGTATAAGACTATCAACTGTAGGTTTCGCAGTGCATCTGGACCAGTCAACAATGGTTGGGGCCACTGTCTCTGAGGCTTAAGGGTCTGCCGGCAAACGGCACTGCTAGCTGTCGCCGCCTCTGTGCAGGTTTATGGCCTTCAACACGGAACGTTTGGCAGCCTCGCGCCCGTTGCAGCCAATACCTCGTGGGATCAAAATGACGTCAATCCTACCACAGTTGGACTTACCTGGATGAAGTAGCCACTTATAAAAGGGACGTAAAAGTCTCCGGGTCCTCTTTCTTGCCACATGCTTTTCAAATGCAGCATCTTCTCTCTGCACGGCCATCAATGCCTTCTCTCTCGCAAACACCAAAGTGATTAAGCGGGATGGGTTGTCTGCGCTCAAGGTCGACTCTGAAGTTGAGAAGACAAGCGACACCATCGTCAAACGTGGTGATGTCCCCGTGTCAATCAGTAACGCAGGCTACATCTACGTGCTCAAGGTCCTCTTTGGATCAGACAAGAAGGAAGGGAGGGTCATCATTGACACTGGGTCTTGGGATCTCTGGGTCAAGGATACTTCCATCGGTGGCCCTTACGATCCTTCCAAGTCATCCACGTCCCCCGACCTTCACAAAGACTTTACTGTTGGGTATGGAACAGGTGGGGCTTCTGGCAAGTGGGTCAAGGACTCTGTGGCCGTGGGTGACTCGGCCACTCTTGATCAATTCCAGTTTGCCTCGGCAAACGTCTCGACCGCCGACTTTGGCACCGACGGGATCTTGGGTCTTTGGTACAACAATGGCTACGTTGGATTTACGTCTGCTCTCAAAAACCAAGGGTTCATTGGCAAAGCGGGCTACTCGGTGTTTTTCAACGAATTGAACTCAACTTCCGGCAGCATCATCTTTGGAGGCGTGGACAAGGCGAAGTACCACGGCGACCTTGCTACTGTTCCCGTTGCCGAAGACGGAGGCGTTCTGGTGGTTGTTGAAAGTATTGCAATTGACGGACAAAACATCTCGTCGCCATACAGGACGAACGTGGATACGGGTGCCTTCCAGACGTATCTTCCTCCGGAGCAATTCAAGCTCATCCAGGAGGTAATCAAAGACTTGCCTGAGAATGAACCCTGGAGCTCGACGGAGTTTTTGGAGTTCAAAATCGGCAACGGCATTTTCAAAGTGCCCTATTCTGAGTTGCACTTCCAAGACTCGGACGGCACCTGGAAGTTGAATTTTGCCAGCACCGACAGCATCGGATTCCTTGGGAACAACATCTTGAGGCACTTGTATGTGGTTTACAATCTCGATGACCGTGAAATCTCGTTTGGTCAGGCCAAGTTCACCGACGAAACCGACATTGTTCCTCTTTAGATAACCAATGTATGACTATAGCTATGGTTAATTTCCCTCCCAACAAATGCCACGGCTTTCGCAGCAATTGTCTAGCCATGAGTGCATTGTGTCACAGAGGCCAACGAGTTTTGGCCGCCGCTCTGAGGCCCGGCGGCTCATCGGCAAAGGCGTCCGAACTGCAAAAGCCCGCCTCGCAGGGTTCTCTCCCACGGTGGATTCGTGCATGTTGCTACCAAATGGCTAAAATTAGGTAAGGTCAACGTCAGTTCGCCATTTGCACAGAAGGCTTCACTGTTAATCCTGCCTCTCTTCGAGTTTGACATATAAACAGAGAGCTCCGGCTTTTATTCATTATTCTCTACCATGCTTTTCAACCTCTTATCTGTCTCACTTCTCTGCACCGCAATCAATGCCTTCTCTTTACCAGATAGCGAGGTGATTAAGCGAGATGGGTTGTCTGCCCTCAAGGTCAACTTCGAAGCCGAGAGGACGAGCGATTTCATTACCAAACGTGGTGATATCCCTGAGCTGATCAAAAATGCAGGTTATATCTACGTACTCAAGGTACTTTTGGGGTCAGAAAAGAAAGAAGGGAGGCTTATCATTGACACTGGATCATACGAAGTTTGGGTCAAGGATGCTTCCATTGGTGGACCTTACGATCCTTCCAAATCGTCCACATCCACCGACCTTCACAAAGACTTTACTGTTGTATATGGCTCAGGAGGAGCCTCTGGAAAGTGGGTAAAGGATTCAGTGTCTGTTGGCGACTCGGCCACGATAGACCAACTCCAGTTCGCCTCCGCAAACGTGTCAACTGCCGACTTTGGCACAGACGGAATTTTGGGCCTCTGGTACCAAAACTATTACACCGGCTTTACTTCTGCTCTAAAGGAGCAAGGCTTTATTGACAAAGCAGGGTACTCCATTTTTTTCAACGAATTGAACTCAAGCTCAGGTAGCATTGTCTTTGGAGGCATTGATCAAGCCAAGTACGAAGGAAATCTTACTACTGTTCCCGTTGCGGAAGATGGAGGCGTCCTGGTCGTCATCGAGAGTATTGCAATTGATGGACAGAACATCTCCACGCCTTTCAGAGCAAATGCTGACACGGGTGCCTTTCAGACATATCTTCCCCCGGAACATTTCAAGCTCATCCAGGAGGTAATCAAGGACTTTCCTGAGAATGAACCCTGGAGCTCGACGGAGTTTTTGGAGCTCCAGATCGGCAACGGAATTTTCAAAGTGCCTTACTCTGAATTGCACTTCCAAGACTCAGACGGCACCTGGAAGTTGAATTTTGCCAGCACCGACAGCATCGGATTCCTTGGGAACAACATCTTGAGGCACTTGTATGTGGTTTACAATCTCGATGACCGTGAAATCTCGTTTGGTCAGGCCAAGTTCACCGATGAGACCGACATTGTTCCTCTCTAGCGTTAGCAATCATATAACTTTGGCTATAGTGGACTTCCCACCAGGCAGAGCTTTCGCAGCAAAACTCTAACCTTGTGTGCACTTGTGTGACAGGGGCCAAGACAAAAATGACGTTTTGGCCGCCGTTCCCGAGGCCCATCGGTAAGGCGTACGATCTGTTGAAGCCCGCCTCACAGGTGTCACTTCGTGCATGCGTTACCTGTAGAATTGGAAACGGCGATGGTGTGACAGCCTGGTGCATTTTGCTCCCAATCACCTGGTTTATTCGCAAACGGACAGCTTACTATGCACACAGGGTGCAAAACCATCCTTGGTGGTGATCACGCCAACCACGAGGTACAAAGCGCAGGCTTGTCTGCTCCAAGGAAGCTGTTGAGAATCTGGGCCGGAGACCCAATATTGAATTGGTTGATGCAATGGACACAACAGACCGAGCTCTGGCACGCATGACTACGTGAGAGTCCAAACTGATGCCCGAGGTCGGGTTCATTGCAGAGTCAGATACGTGGTTTCGGCTTTCTCAACCCATGCCCCGAGAATTGCTATATGCAAGCTGGCACGTAACCGGAGGGGTGCATATGTGTCAAAGGGCTAAGTGGCTAAGTTAGAATGGAGGTCCATTGGTATAAGGCACTCTCTGTGCCCCATAGCCCGTGCACGTTGCAACCGTTTCTGGCATCCGTAAAGAATAACCGCCTCTTTTCAGCGGTGAGGCGTTGGAAGCGCTCTGCGCACACGGCCAGGTACCGGGGTGCAGCAACATCACGCGAATTTGCAACCAACCACACCGGCCGGGCAATGAAGCTGGGCAGATTTTGGACTGTGATATCAGGAGATCACAAACAAGACGTCACAGAGATGTGACGAGTTCAAAAATCCGAGTGTTCTCAGTCAACTCAGCCCAACTCCTTTCACGAAATCAGCCGGTGTAGTGGGGTACTTTCTGTGTCTGGGACGACCCTAGGTTGAAGCCACCGCACCGGGGGTTCACTGGCAAAAGGCACCATATGCGGCAACCCGCCTCGTAAGTACCTTACATTTTGCATCCAGTAGTCAGCTCCACACGTTGCAAATAATATTTGTTCCCTTGCGGTTTTGACGTAGCCATTGACGTCATGAATGCACGAGGCGTGCAACCTAGCTATATGCTTGCTTGATCCGATTGTATAAGATGGGGATTCCCACCTCATTTTTCACCTCACCATGCTCTTCACTATCGTGCCATTCTTGGCCGTTTTGTCTTTGGTCAGAGCTTTTGCTTTCGAGGATAGCGAGATCATCAAGCGAGACGGATTGTCTTTCCTCAGAGTCGGTCTCACCGTCGAAGATGTTGCCAACACCGTCGCCAAGCGGGACGAAGTCCCGGCCACACTTGACAACATCGGTCCCTCCTACGTTGCCAATATCCTGCTTGGATCCGAAAAGGTCAAGGGCAGGTTCATTGTTGACACGGGGTCCCTGGACTTGTGGGTCAAAGAAATTAGTGCCGACGGGCCGTACGATCCCTCCAAATCTTCCAGTGTCACCGACCTTAACAAACCCTTTTCCGTGGGTTACGTGGGTGGAGGCGCTCAGGGAGAATGGGTCAAGGACGACATCTACATTGGCGAAACCAAGGTTGAGCAATTGCAATTTGGAAGTGCAAACGAGTCGAACAGATTTGATAACGTCGACGGAGTGTTGGGTCTTTGGTATCAAAACTACGTCAACCTCCCCTTTGCTCTCAGCGAGCAAGGTATCATCAGCAAGGCCGGCTACTCGATCTTCATGAATGACAGCACTGCATCCACAGGCAGTATTGTCTTTGGAGGAATCGACAAGGCCAAGTACGAGGGCGACCTTGTCACTGTGCCTGTTGCCAGCGATGGTGGGGTGCTGGTGGTTATTGATAGTATCTCCCTCAACGGGCACACCAACTCCACGCCTTTCAGGGCTAATGCCGACACAGGCTGGACCGTCACCAGTCTTCCTGACGAGCAATATGATCTTGTCTATGAGCAATTGGAGAATGTTCAGAACGGTGTTTTGAGTATCAACAGTACCTTCGAGCTTTCCATTGCCAACAAAACCTTCCAGGTCCCTCTCCGGGAGTTTGCGTGGGAGGACTCCAATGGCAACTGGAACTTCAAACTCAAACGCAACACGCTCGGTATCGGGTTCTTTGGCCTCAGTATCTTAAGACACCTCTATGTGGCGTTCAATCTTGAGGACCGCCAAATCTCCATCGGCCAGGCCAGGTTCACCGATGAAACCAACATTGTTCCTTTTTAGCTGAATTGATTTATTGAAAACATCATCGTACTCACTGGTGCTTGTGGTGAATCCACAGCGCAACAAGGCATTTTTTCGAATCGGCACAAGTCACCAAATTTGCAGCCAATTACACCTCAGTGAGTACGAATAAAAAGTTGGAGCGTGTACCGATTCGTAGTTGGCCACGAGCATCGTCATTACCGAAGTCTTTAGAGTAGCATGTTGGAACGAGGTTTGTACATCTCAGTCCCAGCACTGGGGGATTGGGCTTTTTTGTATGAAGCCAGAATATCTTTAAAAAAACAATGAGAAAGAGCCCATCACCGATTACGCACCCTTTCAGCAAGCCAAGCGGTGTAGGCTGGAGTAATCACGAATCAGCTATACCCCTGTGGGTACTCCCGACTTTCCTCCCCCTCATTCACCAACGCATGTTCGGCACGAATCCGGAGGGGTGTATGTCAAGGGGCTAACATGGCTAAAATTAGGCTGCGGAGGGTCCACCGGCGTAAGGCACCATTCTGCAACGGCTCGCCTCACATGCACCTTTGTAAATGCAATCCCATCATTGAATGGAAGAACACACGGTGAGGTCATGAGCAATCCATAAAACCGCCTTACGCCAAAGAGTGCATTTAGTTCACGTCAACGAGCTATCGATTAGTGCCGTTCCGCTAGACCACCTTTATAAGGCACCGATATTCCCAAGTAATTCCTACCTCATAATGCTCTTTGACACGCTCTTTTCAATTTTGTTGTGCCTTGGTACAATCAGTGCCTTCACCTTCGAGAATAGCGAGATTATCAAGCGGGACGGGTTCTCCGCTCTCAGAATCGGCTTCGAAGTTGTACATGACACCAACATCGCTGTCAAGCGGGATGACCTCGAAATCCCAATCAAAAACACTGGCTCGGGTTACAATGCCAACATTCTGTTCGGATCCGAGAAATCCCCGGGAAGAATCCGCATCGACACCGGTTCGCTGGACTTGTGGGTCAAGGACGTCTCGGCAGACGGCACTTATGATCCCTCCAAGTCCACCAGTGTCACCGACCTTCACAAACCCTTTTCAATTGGCTACATAGGGTCAAGTGCCAAGGGAAAGTGGGTCAAGGATGACCTCTACATCGGGGAATTAACCAAGATTGAACAATTCCAGTTCGGAGCTTGCAACGAAACTCTTGCGCAGTATGATATCGAGGGGGTTTTGGGCATTTGGTATGGCGATAAAGACTATCCCAACTTCCCATATGCTCTCAAAGAGCAAGGTATCATCAGCAAGGCCGGCTACTCGGTTTACTTCAACGAGTCAGATGCACCTCACGGCAACATTCTTTTCGGAGGAATCGATAAGGCCAAGTATGAGGGTGAGCTCGTCACGGTGCCTGTCGCCAGCGATGGAGGAGTGCTGGTGCAGATCGACAGTATCTCCGTTTCGGGGAAAACCAATTCAACACCATTTAGGGCCAACGCCGACACGGGCTGGCTCTACACCAGTCTCCCCGATGCGCAGTACGAACTTGTCTATGAGGAATTGCTCAAAGTCATGTACGGTGAGTTGGATGCAAACAACATTTATGAGTTCACCATCGCCAACGCCACCTTCAAAGTGCCTCTCTACGAGTTGATCTACACCGACTATAGTGGGAACTGGATATTCGGAGTCGAACGCAACGAATATGGGATCGGTTTTCTCGGTAACAACGTCTTGAGACACGTGTATGTGGTGTACAATCTCGATGACCGTGAACTCTCCTTTGCCCAGGCCAAGTTCACCGACGAGTCCAACATTGTTCCTCTTTAGCCCATTAGTTCTCCACCCATTCTCAAAGTAGCTAAATTTTGCAGCCGTTCGCACTTTGCGCCCGGTTGTTGGCGGATCGCGTTTGTCACCGTGGCACAAAATAAGTACGATAGTTTTGCTCGAGGCTCACCGGCGTAAGGCACCGCTCTGTGGGAAACCGCCTCACCTGCACCTCTTTGTTCAGGGATTCGAACCACATTGGAACCCTGTGGGCTCGCGGCAGCACACGTTGCGAAAACCCATGACTCCTCACGGTGTCTGTCCGTCTATAAGAAGGCGAAACTCCTACCCAGATATTCATACTCATTATGCTATTCAAACTCTTGTCTTTCTTGGTAATCTCAAGCGCAATCAGTGCTTTTTCATTTGAGAATAGCGAGTTGATTGAGCGGGACGGATCATCAGTTCTCAAAGTTGACCTCAGTATCGAACATGGTGCCAACACCTTGGCCAAGCGGGATGATGTTCCAGTCACACTCGATAACGAAGGCCCACTATACGTCGCCAACATCCTGTTTGGGACCGAAGAATCCAGGGGAAAAGTCCTTGTTGACACAGGGTCTCGGGATTTGTGGGTCAGAGGGGCCTCCGCCAAGGGACCTTACGACCCCTCAAAATCATCCACCGCCAAGGATTTGGATAAGCCATTTGCCGTCGGATATATAGGTGGAGGTGCTCAAGGCGAATGGTTCAAAGACGACATCCATATTGGCGAATCAACGAAGGTCGAACAATATCAATTTGGTGTGGTGAACCAATCGCAAAAGCAGGACTTTGCCGACGGGGTCTTGGGTCTCTGGATTAATGACAAGAACTACAGTAATCTTCCTTACGTTCTTAAGGAGCAAGGCATCGTTGGGAAGGCAGGCTACTCGATATTATTAAACGATAGCTCTGCATCGACAGGCAGCATTCTTTTCGGGGGAATTGATGAGGCCAAGTACGAAGGTGACCTTGTCACAGTGGCGGCAGGAGACTATGACGTCCTGGTTGTCATCGATGGTATTTCTGTCGCAGGAAATTCAAACTCCACGCCCTTCACGGCCAACGTGGACACGGGCTGGACCATTACCAGTCTCCCTGATGGACCTTACGACCTTGTGTATGAACAATTGGTCAGAGTTCAGAACGGCGAGTTGGACATCAACAATACCTCTTTTGAGCTTTCGATTGGCAACAAGACCTTCGAAATCCCGCTCAGTGAGTTTGCGTGGAAAGATTCCAACGGCCACTGGAACTTCAAAGTTGACCGCAACAAATACGATATTGGGAACCTAGGCCTCAGTGTTTTGAGGCACCTCTACTTGGTGTTTGATCTCGAAGATAAGGAGATCTCCTTTGGTCAGGTTCGATTCACTGACGAATCCAAAATTGTTCCTCTCTAGATGAAGAAAATGTTTTTGCTACTTCAAAGGCCAGCCAAAACTTGCATCCCCGATGGATGCTTATGTCGATTAGGCGAGAAGGGCCGAATGTCTTTAGAAGTTCTTTGTTGTTTACGGTGACACTCGACTGACAAAATCAGTTTGCTTTCGAGTGGCTTCTTTTTCTAGAATTCAACGTTTGTACAATTTTGTGAATTCTCACTGTAATTTGAAGATTTAAGCTCAAAATCACGAACATATTGAAGTACCTGAATTTGAGACTTTTCAAAAATCAGGAACGAGCAGACAATATCGACACCCTTATCATTCACCACGCAGTTGGTAATACAATTCAAGTATATCCGTGATTTGAATGGCCTTGGAAATGTTTGTGCGTGGCTGCAAAAAAAACGACAACTGCAGGACTCGAACCTGCGCGGGCAAAGCCCAAAAGATTTCTAATCTTTCTCCTTAACCGCTCGGACAAGTTGCCTTTCAATGAGTGAGAGGTGGGCTTCACCGTCACATTCATCAAGTTCATTAAGCTCTCATAAATCTCATAAATTATCTACACACTGGTTGACTCGTTCTTGACAACGTTCTGACACGCCCTTGCCTCGGTGTCGTCGTTGGCCAACCACACCGACGCCTCGGCTTCGCTTGGTGCCACCATGGGCGTCTTGGTGAAATCAGCCCACTGATAAAGCCCACAGTCTTTGTTCTGGTACACGTTCTCGCACGTCCAAAAGTACTTTCCCCGCGTGGCGGGGTCCTTGAATGAGCGTCTCAACATCATGAGCATGCCACATTTGCATTTTGGCAGCCGTCCGCGGAACTCGGCCAAGTGGCTGCGAAACGTGATGTTGTATCGAGCGGCACCCAAAACGGGGTGGAGTTGCTCTGCCTTGAGCATGGGGTTGACACAGTGCTTGAATTCTTCTTGGCATCCGGGGTGCATGACAAGTAGAGTGTTATGTGGCAAGGGGATTTGGTAGATTGTTGTATCGCCGTAAGTGCGGCGGAGGCGGAAGTACCGCGTGGCTCCAAGTGACACCAGACAAATATAGTTCTGGGGGCCCATGTAGTTGAGTCGGTCCGAGTGCCAGTCCAAGTTGTTGGAGAGTTTTTCGTAGTAGTTGACCACGCACGAGTTGGCTTGCCAGGGAACGTTCTGCTCAAAGGGAAGTCTGGTGGTGGTGGGCCTGATCTTTTCGTTGACAAAGGTGTCCACCTTTTTCGAGACTCTTTCGAGGAGATCGTCGTAGGTGGTGCCCGCGGGGTCGTGGGTCTCTCCGTTGTAGGTGTAATCGTGACGATTCCCCTCGCGGTAAAAGTATTTGGACGTGTGGTTCAGCACACACTCGTTCTCAAAGAGGTGGAACCGACGGAACTCAAGACCCTTCATCATTCGCAGAAGCGAGCGGGGGAGCTCGTCTGCATCTTTTTTGTCGAGAAAGTTTTTATACATCGACACGTACGGGTGGAGGTGGAGCCTGATCTGATCCGCCGTGTGGAGCGTCACCACCCTAAACCGCGGTTTTTTGTTTGAGGTAGTCTCAGGGGAGAACTTCCTCTTCTCCTTCACGATGGGCGCCTGAAAAAGCGAACCCCTGGGCCTCTTTGGGACACTCACCCCACTGATCAATGATCTCGTCTCGTCCACAGAACCCAGACACGACGCCAAAAGGTCCTCGAGAACCGCCTTCTCATAACTCGGGTAGTACAACTGGAGGAGCGCCACCTTTTCCTGGAAGAGAGAGTCGCTCATGTCATTTCATCATCAGCTCTGGTACATTGAGAGCAAAAGATGGGGTTTGCCACAAGCGCGGCGGCATCTGGTGCACCCACGACGCGTCCAGCCGTTTAGTGAAAAATCACGAGGCGGCGCGGGCTCGCGGCGGGCCATTAGGCTGAATCGGCTCGACTAACTTGAAGATTAGGTTTGGCACAAAGTCGTTGCCTGGGCCCTGCACCACCATTGTAGGAGCAAAGTAGTTATGGTGGCCTTTTGTACTGCCTGGTGCACCCAATCTCGAGACTGAATGAGTCGTGCGATTGTATGCCGACCATTGTCCTTGATTTACTCGGCTTATACCTCATTTTTTGACGGACTTACTTTCTGATTGCCCACTTCTCTGAAGAATGTCAGCTCCCGTGTTTGAAGTCACACACGCTACCCCGAACAAGGAGCTCGAGGAGTTTGTGTCTGCCGATGAGGGCTCCCCATCCTCCGTCACCCACCAACCCTCAGCCACCCAGGAGCCGTCGCTTGATCCCAAAGACTTGAACACCCTGGAGGACGGCCGGTCGTCCTTCACCATCAGTGAGGCCGGCTCGGGATACCAAAGAGACACCAACGAGTGCACCGAGTTTTGTCTTGAGTTCTTCACCTGCTTTGGCTTGTGCGATGCGTGCTGTCCCTCCAACGGCGAGGGCTGTGTCACCAGCGTGGCCACCTTCTGTGGAAATCTCTTCTTCTCCTGTTGCAAGTGCTAAAGAGAAGAGGATTCCGCCAAGTCATCAACCATTCATCCAATCATTCATACCGTTCCCGTTAGTGTACCATCCCATGTAATCATACCCGCCATCAGCACCAGCCACTAAGACAGAGCCACTCAGCACCTCATGTACACAATACACATTATAGACAAACAAACCGACACGACGTGATGACAGATGGAGCGCCCACGGCAAGACAAGCTTGATCACGTCAAACATACATGACCTAGCTTCATTGAATTGAGAAGGTGTAGGTTTTAGCAAAGTCAACTTTCTTTGTAGCTTGTTGTACTTTCTCAATTGTAATCTTGTTGCAACCATGCCCCACATTCCCCGATCCGCCAGTTTGGACATCGGAACACCCAAGCACCACGACCAGGCCCGCTCGTCCAGTCTGCCCGAGTACTACTCCGACGACTTTGACTTCCCCGCCGGCCGCTTGGAATTCGATCCAGAGTCCTGGCAACAGGACCGCGATCTCTACATCGCCAAGATCAACGAGATGTCTCTCGCCGGGCAGTTCAATACGCCAATCAACCAGCAGAGCCCGGCAATTGCCTTGAGTGCCAATCAACCGGGGATCAAGTCACCGGAAGTGGTGTCTGGCACGTCACCACCAAAGAGAGAGCCTTCCGACAGATCAGATGCCACCGTGCTACACGTCCCCACCGAGTCGTCAAGGATTCTGTTCAAGACGGCCGTGTCGCCGGAGATTGCCAGTGGGAATTTCGTGCCACCGGGTTCGAACAACTTCAGGGGAGTCAAGTCCGCGTCCACCCAGACGACAAAGCAAAACTCACCCGAAAGCATCGAGGAGAGCTATGTAGACAGCAGCGACTTGGGTTTCGAGCTTCCTGGCCCATTGCTTGAGACAGAGCGCAACCACAAGGTTGTGTGGGCACTAACGGGTCTTTTATTACTTAGCATCTTGGGCGGAATCATTGCCACCTACTACGCCGTGCTGGGCTCTGCTACCGCCACGTATAACCATCTCTCGTCGATGACCCCCGGACAGAGAAGTGCGTTTCTTCGCACATACGGGTTCGAGGCGGTGGCTGCGAAACCTGCTTTTGACCTCGAGCCAATTGTTCCTCCGCTAGAGGGGGCCCGTCTAGGCCCCAGCAATCGCTTCGAGAACATCAAGCCGAGGTACAAGCGCAACCCGCACGTCAAAAAGTGGATGACGGCGTACGAGGGCGGCCCCAACTTCTATGGCCTCGCGTACTCCCCCATGAATGCGATGGAGCCGGCGTGTGGTGTCACTCTCCAGGACGTGGTGCAAGACTTGGCCGCCATGGCCACCGTCACCTCTCGTATCAGAACTTATGGCATGCAGTGCAACCAGGCCGAGTACATCCTCCAGCTGATTCACGACATGGGGTTGAACATGACGCTCGCCATGGGCGTGTGGATTGGGTCGGATTCCGCGGTCAATTCCCGCCAGCTTCAGATGATGGAGTCGGTGCTCCGGCGGTACCCATCTCGGTACTTTGAGGCCATCTTTATTGGCAACGAGGTGTTGTTTCGAGAGGAAAAGACCTCCGAGCAATTGGTGGAGTTCATCACCTCCACCAAGGATTTGTTGAAGACGCTAGAAAAGTCGATTCCGGTGGGAACGGCCGAGATCGGGTCGCTTCTCAACCACCAAATACTTGCTGCGTGTGACATTGTGGGTGCAAACATTCATCCGTTCTTTGGCGGGGGAGACGTGGCTCAGGCCACCAATTGGACTTATGAGTTTGTCAAGGATCAGATTCCCGATCACCCCAATGTGGTGATAACGGAGGTGGGCTGGCCCTACAACGGGGGCACGTTCATGGGCGCCACGGCATCACCGCAGGCGTTCAAGCATTTCATGCACGACTACGTGTGCGAGGCCTACGAGCACGACTATGGGTGGTATTATTTCGAGGCGTTTGATGAGCCGTGGAAGACGGTGTTTTATGAAAACAACCACCAGTGGGAGACGGAGTGGGGGGTGTTCACCAAGGATCGGGTGTTGAAAGAGGTGCCTCCCGTGTGCCAAGCTCGGAATGCTCTGGTTTAAAGACCATAGATTCGGTAGACCGTCCAGAGGTAGAAGATTGAAAAACACCCAAACGAGATGGTGGTGTTGAGAATCACCCACAAGTCGGGGTACCGTTGCGGAGGCGCCACCACCGCGTCGAGGACGTGGTACGCGGCGATGGCGGCGTACGTCAACACCACAATGAGCTTCCAGAGCACGTTTTTGTTGTTTGGCCACAAGCGGTTGTCACTGAGACGAGGCAGCAAGCCCCCGATGAGCCAGTTGATCAAGAACACCATCACGCCGTACTGCAACACCAAGCCGTCCTTCTTGAGAAGCGGGTACAAGCTGAAGGTGGCAACGTTGTTGACCCACTGGACGATGCTGATGGTGTCGGGGTCGTTGGTGAGATAGAGAAGGGTCGAGGGGATCAAAGGCACGAGCACGGTCTTCTCGTGGACCTGGAACGAGAAGAGGTAGAAGCCCCACGCACACGCGCTGAACCCCAAGATGATCAACTGCGGTGAGGGGTTGGCCTTCTGGACGTTCTTGAAGAAAATCAAGAGTGAGGGTGGGAGAATGGAGGCAAGCGTCAAGGCGAGCGACGCCCGCTTGAGCTGATCGTTGGTGAAGAGCTGCTTGTACTTGACGACCAAGTTAGTGGTGCACCAGAAATTGGCAACCTTGTCTTCGAAAAGACCCCTAGAAAAAGGAAAGACTCGGATGACAATCTGCTTGAGTAATGTGAAGGCAGTGTGAGGTTGCAACTCCGCGCTAAGGATGAACGGCAACACCGCCACCACCAAGGTGATTGCGATGGTGAAGCCAATGATGAAGAGCTTGGCCACGTTCAAGGTCTTGGCCACGGCAAACCACGACTGTTTCCGTCTCCAGTCACGCGGGGTGAAGAGCTTCAGCAAGATGAAGAAGAAGATGAAGGGCGCGTAGTACAACGCCATCTGCTTGAACAAGATGGAGCTGATGAACCACACCGATGCAAGCACGTAATTGCCCTTGATGAGGTCAAGCATGGCAAAAAGGAAGAGTCCGAGCATCACGGAGTTGAACTGGAAGTGGCCGTGGTCAATCAATATGAGGGCTGGCTGACTGACAACGACGGCGGTGACGATGATCTGGTCCATTCGGCCCAAGCTGAACTTTTTGCCAATGACCGAGGTGAGCTGGAGCGTGGCGGGGAGGTACACCACCAACTCGCTGATGATGCTTGTCCAGCGCATGAACGTCTTGATTCCCGAAGTTTCGATTCCACGCGAGGCATCCAAGGCAAACCACTCGGGGTTGATGATGGTGCCCACCTTGCCAAAGAACCACGAGTGGTATGCCGTCAATGGGGGATAGTCCAAGCCCCAGTATTGGAGGTCATAGAAGTACCATTTGGAAATGGGCAAGTGGGTGGTGATCTCCATCCAATGGCGCTGGGCCTCGAAGTCGCCGTTGATGGGCTTCTCGCCCTGGCCGGAGAAGGAGCCGAGGCCTATGGCGGCCCGGAGGATGATGGCGCTGAGGATGATGACGTACCGGGCGCCCCATTGATCGGGGGCCCGTTCAAACGTGTGGAAAATGTCGTAGATCGGGGCATTGACGAACGGACTGGCCTTCTTGAGAGAAATGGTCTCACCAGATTGCTCCGCTGCCCTTCGCTTGGACTTGGCACCGGGGGTCTTCTTTTTGGAGGTGCGAGCCATTTGAAAAACGCGAATGTGGAGTACGAATCTACAACAAAGTCACCAAAGTAAAGTAACTTAGGAGAACACAAATGGAGCAAGCCGTGAAGTAGCTGGCCTTTAAAGACCACCTCCGGTCCATTCAGACACCCAATTGTCCCCATCAAGGCAACTTGTCCGAGCGGTTAAGGAGAAAGATTAGAAATCTTTTGGGCTTTGCCCGCGCAGGTTCGAGTCCTGCAGTTGTCGTCTTTTTTGTGGAGTGTTATAGTAAAAGATGGAAGGGCATGTCACCATTTGTAGAGCTAATCCACTATAATACTCTGGATGTTTATTTGTCATGAGGCTACCTCAGGGAGGTCGTCGCGAATGTGCGGCCGTGTAGTCAGCACATGGTAGAGAGAGCTTCTTCTTTCTCACAAAGGACAATTTGTTGACCTTCCTTTGTCACTCTTGTCCCAAAGACATTCCCCCTATGTGGTCCGTGAACTCGGTGTTCCTTGTCTTGCAAGCTTGTCACTCACTTTCGTGAAGTTGTTCGGCTGCAAATCTGTCGGCTTGATGAGGGGGCTCCCGTGAAGCAACCTTCGCAAAAGTCCGTGATAGTTTAGTGGCTAGAATTACCGCTTGTCGCGCGGTAGACCGGGGTTCGATTCCCCGTCGCGGAGCTTGCGCGGATGGTTTAGTGGTAAAATCCAACGTTGCCATCGTTGGGCCCCGGGTTCGATTCCCGGTCCGCGCATCTTTTTTTGCAAGCGCGTTGATCCAACTACATGGAGTTGAACGACCTCAACCTACGAAACCCGATTCGTATTGGCTACTACAATCCCTTCAATGCATTCGCCTCGGTCCGAGATGACTTTGAGGGCCAATTCCCCCTCACGAATCTCCACTGGAAGTACCATCCACTCAAGCCCGTGAAACTGATTCCCCTCTTGCCGGTGCAATTGGTGGAGGAGATCCCCAAGACGGGCCGCAAACCTGAGAACGAAGGAGTATACCTTCGCCTCATGTTCATACGGGTGGCGTCGCTCGACGAGTACAGGTCTAAGGTGAGGCCGTTGATCAAAGCGTGGCTCTCGTCAATGGTACGAAACACAAACATCGAGTGGATGATTGTGCTCCTCATCCCCGAGGGCATCAAAGACAAACAGTCGACACTCATCAAAACATCTGCATTTGACAAGCTCAAGATCGACTTTGGCATCGACGGCAAGGAACTCGAGTTTGATGTGGACGACGAGCTCGACCACTGCTTCAAGCTCAAGGAGAAGTACCCGGATGATTTGCAAAAACTAGAAGCGTACAACGAGCTCGTGGCCGCCATCAAGCTGCTTCTTCTACGGTCGTTCAATCGCCAGTACCACCACTTGAACGAGCAGCTCGTCTCCATGCCCGAGCTCACCATGGCCAAGTTCCGCGTGCGGCTCCGCCTTGCCGGACTACACAATGACCTCCGGCTTCTCCAGGACTCTCTCGACGAGTTCAAGGCGTTGGCGACCGACTTGAACGAGCTTTCCTCGGAATTTTCGTCCGATGCAATCACTCTCCCGTCCAGCCTCGAGGACTACGTCTTTGAGCACGCGTACGACACCCACGAGCTACGACGCAAGTTCGAGACGGGCTCCGTGTCACTCGCCGAAGCCAAGATCCTCATCTTCGTCAACCAGCTGACGCTCCTCCAGTCGCTCGCCAACTTCGCCACCAGCATCTCCATCTCGTCCATCTACATCTCCAGTCTTCTTCATACGGTGCTCGTGTTCCTCAATGACCTCCAGAGCAGACACCATGGGCTCGAGGAGTGGATGTACGTGATTCTTGACAATTACCTCAATCTCCCCATTTGTGAAAAGCTCATTGAAATCAACAAGAAGCAGCCGGGGAGCCTCGAACTCGAGGAAATCTACGAGTTCAAAGCCGAGCTCCGCCTCATGCAGCGGTCGCTTCTTGTGAAGTTGGCCTCCCAGAAGGGATACAGCCTAACCGGGGTGCTCCAAGAGGTTTCGCTCGACGAACCCGCAAAGGTGACCCACTCGGCACTCATTGAGGTGCTCTCCTCGGAGGAGTCCGCAACCACCTTTTTCGAGGGACTTACTCAGATCATCATCCAGGACCTTGTACGTGCTGGTCGCTCCAAGACCATCGACATTCTCACGGTGGACCTCGCCTTCATCAACTACAAGCGGGGCAAGTACTCCGAGACCCTCGGCATCCTCCAGAACTCATACGAGTTCTTCATAGAAAATGGCTGGAAGTACATGGGCGGCACCCTTCTTGAAATCTACCTCGACTGCATCGAACATGTTGACCACGACAAGGAACACGTGCTTCAGACATGCATGAAGCTCTTTGCCAACTTTGATCGGACAGGCTCGCTGGAGAAAGCGAGGGCGATGTACGACAAGATTGTGCAGCACTCGCTCGAGTCGGGGTCCAGGTACGTGTTCCCGGTGACCGTTTTCTTTGACTTTGAGGTGGTGCCGTATATCCACGCCAGCGAGGGCAGCGACCGCACTGTCATGGAGGTGGTGGTGAACAACTCCTTCGGCATTGACTTTGACATTGAGCACGCGGCCCTCAAGCTCACCAACGACAAGGAGACAGTCGCATTCACGGCAGACAAGGTGAGGATCTCGCCCAAGTCGGGCAGCCTCCAGCTCTTCTCACAGGAGACGATCGTTGACGACTTTCACCCCGTGAGCCTAGAGCTCATCATCAACAAGGGCCTAACTCTATTCCAAGATATCGACCCTCCCGAGGCCGATCGTGCCAACGACACCGTCATCCAGAACCACCTGGTGTTGACGGAGTCGGTGGCCCCGAAGCCAGCGGCCCGCCTGGTCATGAAGCAGTACCAAAGGAAACACCAATTCCACGGGGAGTTTGCCAATCCCTCCACCCTTCGCTTGGGGCGGGCGCAGGTGGACTTGGCTCTCACCGCGGGCCAAAGCGACGCCACCAATGTGCGTGTCCGCGTGTTTCTGCCCCTCGAGAAGGTGCACCTTCCAAAGACCGAGTTCACCATTGAACAGCTCTCCCCCAGTCAGACACATGTATTTTCTGTTCAACACTCTGCAGAGAAAGTGGTGGAGCTCGGGGCGGAGGTCACGTACGTGCTGAACGGCCGCCAGCACCGCCTCAAGTTCTCGCAAAAGATCGACACCACGCTCACGGTGCTGGTGACGGTCCAGGACATTTTTCGTGTCGACAGCGTGTTCTCCAAGTTTCTTGTGGGCACTTCCAACCCACGGTCACCGGTACGAATCCTCGGCACGGACCTCTCCTCCACGGACAACTATACCATTGAAAAGCCGCCAGCATGTCCCCCATTGGTGGCGTACGGCGAGCAACCGGCGTCGTTTTTCTTCAAGATTTCACCCCATAAGGACTACACCGTCGACAGTGACGACACCTTGGACTTGACGGTGGAGTACTCCAACCTCCACGATGAGTGCGTGACAGAGGCAGATAAAGCCGTATGGGCCCAACTCGAGGCACAAAGCCTATCTCACTACTACTTTTTGGTACGGGACGTCTTACAAGCCCTCACCTTTGACCTCAACCACTACCTGGTGTACCGGGAGGTGAAGGTCACCAACATGGAAGAGGCCGTTGGCCTCGTAGAAGCCGTGTGTCCCCATATCCAGGCCAAAGACCAGAAGAAGGTGCTTGATATTGTCAAGAGCCTCAAAATCGGGACACCGCAAGTGGTCAAACGCACCCTTCAAATCTCGGTGCCCGTGCCCGTCTTGTCCATGCTCCAGTCGGTCGAATTCACCTACGACCCCCGCCACCTGTACCTTGTCGGCGAGCCCATTGCCATGAAGCTCCACATCAGCTCGCTGCAACGGTGGAACGTGGGCCAGGCCAACGTCCTGGTGCTTGCAGAGTCATCTCCCACCAAACACCTGGAGGCACCATTGCACGAGTACCAGGTGACTATCGTCAGCGACGACAACTGGCTTCTTTCCGGCCCCAAGCGCCAGACGTTTGACGTCGACGAATCCACCTCCAGCCACCACGACCTCGACGTCGTGCTTGTGCCGCTCAACGTGGGACGGCTCGCCCTCCCACGAGTCACCATAAAACCCCTTCATGAGCGCACGGACTTTTCTCTCGACACCATCACGGTCAACGGCCTCGACACATTGCTTGTGGTTCCCGAGCTCGACAGCATTACCTTCTCTTTCTAGTAAGAAAAGTATCACCTCTTTTAAGATTCGCACCCACTAATTCGCAACTCTTCGATCGACGATGAGTGAACTCCACATCCCCATTCCCCACTACCCCCCCTTCAAGCTCCGATCGTCGCTCATCGACAAGGACCCCGTGATATGGGTGCACCTTCTCGAAGGGTACATTCGGCTCATGCAGCTTCTTCTAGGCGATGAGCAGCCCAAACTCTCGGTCAAGTCCCAGCAACAGCTCCTGGCCTTCTTGAAGGTGTTTTTGTACGAGACGTCCATGGAAAACACCCAGATCTTCTCGCTTGGGGCAATCAATCCGGAAATCAAGAAGAACACGGCGACTTTACGTGCGTACGTTTATCATGTTGTGCGGGCCCACAGCATCGTCAAGTTGGGTCTTACCGGCGAGCTGGTCTGGCGCTTCGTGCAGGTGTATGTGGAGCACAATGCCAGCGGGGTCCGGGGCCTTGTCGAAGGCTCATACAAGAGCAAGTTCAACGACAACAAAAAGTCGGGGAGTATTAGTTCCATCGGGGTGGTACAAAAGCATTTGGAGCAACTTATTACCCAAGCGCAGTTTACCGACGCCGACCTCTCTGCATTGAGCTACTTGCTAGGGCAGCACACGCAAGGACCCAAGTCTAAGACATACAACATTGGCGGAGGGGCCAAGACAAAAGTCAACAAGAACACCACCAAAAGCCTGGCGTTTGCCGAAAAGTTTGTCGACACCAAGTGGATCGAGCTTCTCGAGCGGCTCTATGCCGGGGGTCGAAGCATTCACGCGAGTGTTATTGAAAAAGTCATGATTGTGAGTGTGGTGTCGCTCCCCGTGTCAAAGGTTGCCAAGTTGATGAGCGAGTTGGGGATCAACAATGCCGCGTCGTTGGCGGTGCTGCCGTTGTTTTCGGTGGTTGTGATTTCTGATGCATACAAGCAGATGAACAGTGGGTTGGAGGAGCGGCTTCCCTTCTTGAGGCAGGTGAAATTTGAAGCCGCCAATCCCGAGGACGTGGCCATGTTGCAAGACCTCTTTCCCCAGCTCGACGAAAGCCAGGCGACGCGAATGCTCCGGGACCACGACAACAGCATGGAGGCGGTCACCAACGCGATGTTGGAGAATCCGGCACTAGCCAAAAAGTACCACCACCAAGAGGTGGTAATTGACGAGATGCAGGTGTCCCGGGAGCTAGAGCGGGCCCGGTTCGATGACGTGGACGAGTCAGACATTTACAAAAAGGAGGAGGCGGACGACCTGGCGAATGTCAAGCAGCGCACGCTCGAGGCGGCGCTCCGGCTCATGTACGAGGAGGACGAGGACGAGCCGGACGATACCTACGATGACCAGGAGATTACAACAGGCGTGGACGACACTACGGCGCGGCTGGGGGGGAGACTCCGCGTGGACGAGGCCGCCGACCGCCAGGCGCACAACCTCGAGCTCCACCTCTTCTCCGAGTACAAGGCCCATGGTCAGGGGGCGTTCGAGAAGTCGGCGAGGAAGAGTGCTCTTCGCCAGGACATCAAAAAGAGCTCGGGGTGGTCGGACGAGCAGTTGGAGGGGTGGATGCGCATGTTGCTCAAGTCCCCCAGAAGGTACAAGCAGCTCGAGGAGATGTACTTGTTTTCGGGGAATCCAAATAGAGCAGCAAAGCCAGGGGCAAAGACACAGAAAGAGGATTCAGAGAAGGGCCTGCTGGAAAACGCCACCGACAAGCCGGGCGGCGGGTCGGACCGGCGGGCGCACGCCCAGGCCGAAAAAAACAAGGCCGCCCGTGCGAACCACAACCGCAAGCAGGGCCAGTCGCGCAAAGCGGCGTCGCAGCTCGCGGGGATGCGGTAGGCGCGTACTTTATATACCAACACCATAGCATATGATCACCGCCCTCTTTGTGTTCGACCCCAAGGGCGACATTCTCCTATCCAAGCTCTTCAAGGACGGCGTCAAGCGCAACATCAGCGACGTGTTCCGCATCCAGGTGATTGCCGCCAATTCCAAAACGTCCACGCGAGACATCCGGCTGCCGGTCTTGACTCTTGGAAGTACCTCCTTCATATATATTCGGACGGGAAGACTATGGATGACGGCCGTGACGCGTTCCAACCAAGACTGTGCCGTTGTGCTTGAGTTTTTGTACAATTTGGAGGACCTCATCAAGCAGATGTTGGGCGGAGTCAAGGAACTAACCGAGGAGATGTTTGCCGGCAACTTCAGCATGATCTACGAGCTCTTAGACGAGGCGGTGGACTTTGGGTACCCGACAAGTCTCGAGCCCACCACGCTAAAAGAGGTGATGCTCTCGGAACAAAAGGACAAGTTCAAGCTCACTAAAAAGACCGAGACCAAGAGAACAAAAACCACCCTGGACCCGGGGAGCGTCACGTGGCGAGCGCCGGGAATCAAGTACCGACGCAACGAGATCTTCCTCAATGTCGAAGAAAAGATCACCGTGCTCATGAACGAACAGCTGGAGGTGCTCCGCGCGTATGTGGACGGCAACATCCAGATGAAGACGCATCTTTCCGGCATGCCCGAGTGTCGCTTTGGCTTGAGCGATGGTCCCACCGACGAACACGAGGAACTGGCGGCGGCGTACCTACGAGACTCCAAGTTTCACCAGTGCGTGGACCTCACCAAGTTCGACATGCACCAGGTGATCCAGTTCGTGCCCCCCGATGGCGAGTTCCAGCTCATGCTGTATCACTGCGATCTGAATGTTCACCTTCCCTTCAAGGTCTATCCCCAGGTGCAGGAGATGGGGCGGTCCAAACTCTCGTACAAGATCCGCCTCAAGTCGTGCTACCCCGCCAAGATCCCGGCGTCCAACGTGGTGCTCCGGATCCCCACGCCCAAGGGGGTGATTCGCTCGCTCTCGCTGTCGTCGCTGGGCAAGACAAAGTTTTCGACGGAAGACGGCATGTTTGTGTGGAAGTTCAACAAGTTGTTTGGCAACCAGGAGCATTTTTTCACCGGTGAAGTCGAGCTCGGCACAAACACAAACGACTCCTTCAATGCCATTCCCAGCAACGCCGTCATCAACTGGGCGCGGCCCCCGATCAAGGTGGACTTTGTGCTCGACATGTTCTCGTGTTCGGGGCTCACGGTCAAGTACTTGCGGGTGAACGAGAAGTCCAACTACAGGACGGTCAAGTGGGTCAAGTACCAGTCGCAGGCGGGCTCCTACGATGTGCGTTTCTAATCCGGGGCACGAGGGGCTAACTTTGCAGTATAGAGAATACTTCGCCGAGACTAATGGATGAGATATCTCAACCTGAATCAGTGAGCATCAACTTGGGCTGGGTCAGGGTAGGCTGGTTCAGTGTAGGTGATTGGTGATGAGAAGTAAATTTTGTGCGCATGAGAGACTTGGCCGTGCTAGGAGGGTCGTCCCACCCCACGCTTGTAAGACAGATATGCCGGAACCTCACGATCGAGCAGGCCCAAGTTGATTCCCGCAAGTTTTCCAACGGCGAAACCAGCATTGAAATCAAGGACTCTGTCAGAGAGAAGGATGTCTTTATCATCCAGTCGGGATGCGGAGATGTCAACGACAACTTCATCGAGCTCTTGATCATGATTGCCGCGTGCAAGACCGCCAGTGCAAGACGGGTGACGGCCATTCTCCCCCTATTCCCGTACTCTCGGCAGCCCGACGTCCCCCATCTCGCATCCACGGGGGCCCCCTCCATCTCCACGAAAAAGGACCAGTACACCTTTGAAAGTGCCCCCAGCACGCCCCGTCCTTTGAGTCGCAACGAGAACCCCTTGCCGTCGGCGGGTGGCCTCATGGGCAAGGCGGTCTCCAACAATTTGGTGCATCCGCAGCCCACGCGGCCCAAGATGGCCACCATCGACGTTTACGGCAAGACCGAGAGCGGCTACAAGCAGTGGATTGCGCAGAACGGCACCCTCATTGCCAATCTTCTCACCACGGCGGGCGCCGACCGGTGCATCACCATGGACCTTCATGATCCCCAGTTCCAGGGATTTTTCAATATTCCGGTGGACAACCTCTACTCCAAGCCGCTCCTCAAGCGGTTTATCGTCGACAATATCCCCAACTACCAGGAATGTGTCATTGTGTCGCCCGACAGTGGAGGAGCCAAGCGGGCGACGTCGTTGGCTGATGCACTTGGGTGCTCGTTTGCCTTGATCCACAAGGAACGGCGGTCGCGGCCCCTTCCGCAGGCCAAGGAGCCCGCCAATCCGTTTGTTGCCGGCTCAGGTCTCCAGGGCCCCAGCTCGAGTCACAGTTCCATCAATACTTTGACTGGGCCCTTGGTGGCTACCACCATGTTGGTGGGAGACGTCAAGGACAAGGTGTGTGTGTTGGTGGACGACTTGGTGGATACGTCGTACACCATCACACGAGCCGCCAAGCTCTTGAAGGACCAGGGGGCCAAGTACGTGTATGCGCTTGTAACCCATGGAATGTTCAGTGGAGATGCGATCAACAGAATTGCAAAAAGCAACATTGACAAGGTGATTACGACAAACTCGGTGCCGCAGGAGCAGAGCATGGAGTTGAAGGACCGAATCGAGGTGTTGGATGTGTCGAGGATTTTTGCCGAGGCAATCAGGCGGATCCACAATGGCGAGAGTGTGTCGATGTTGTTTGACCATGGGTGGTGATCTCCAACTGCCGGGGCTAACATCCTCGTGATCGGATCTTCAAGCAGCAAACGGATAATTAACTCGGCACCTGGCTGCAAACATTGTCCAATGAAGCATAAACAGTTGCAAAATCTTTTTTCCACAAACTAGACGAAAATTTCAAATAGAACAATATTTATACAGACAAAAGACAATAATCTCAAATTGCCAGAACTTTGAAAACGATACTTTTTGAAGCCAAAGTATTTGTGCCCATTTTACTCCGAGACACCATTGACAAGTGGTCCACAGGTAGGTAGCCTTCATGTTATTGATGTTTGACTGATATGGCAGTCACCTTGTAAATTTTCTGTCCACTTGTAAACTTACGGGTATCTGAATCTATTAGGTATATGTAGTAGGCCCCACCTCTAGAGGGTTCTCGTTAGAGACACATTCTCGAGGGACTCTTCGTGGGCACTTTGATACTCCTCCGAGTGAGTCCTGTCTCTCGAATCCACACTGCTCATCGACTCGTTCGACACATTTTCGTTCCGAAGCTGGCTCAACATTGCCTGCGCTCGTAACATCACCTCGTCGGTCTTACCCACATCCACGGGCGAGTTTTTCCTTCTTGTCATCCGCCGCTTGAGCAGGTTCACGCTTTCGTACTCGTTGGTTCGGGGCACTTGCAGAAGCAAGTCGTCAAGCGACATGGTGGAGTAGAAGGAAAGCGCCTTGGACCGGTTGTGCTTGCGGGTGCGGTCTTTGGTGGTGGGCGCCAGGCTCTTGAGCCGCTCAAGCAAACTGTCGATGACGGCCTTACTGTCGTGGAAGTCAGAGTCCTGCTCTTCGTCGTCGTCTTCCTCGGCCGGGGTGCTTGGGGCGGGGGCACTCTGGGCCGCCTTGGGCTTGGCCCTCTCCTCAATTAGCCGCTTTCTCGCCTCGTACGCCCGCTGGTCCTCCTCCTTCTGGATGTTTTCCACATGGGCCTTCTTAAATTCGGCGACAAACGTGGAGAACTTGGTGAAGAAACTGTTGCGGGCCACGCCGTCGCCGGCGTTCTCGCCAAAGTACTCCATCAAGGCGGTGTGCTCATCCATGGTGCGCTTGAGGTGGCCTTGCAAGAGGGTGTTTTTGATCTTGGCGCTCTCGAGGGGTCCAACAAGTTTGCTGAGGATCTGGTCGTCGGGATGGAACTTCAGCGGGTCGCTCAAGTTGCCCTTCAGAATCGATCCCAGGACGTTGTTGATGAGACGGCCAAACTCCTGACAGTCGCTCTCCAACTGGTCAATGACAATGTTCATGTGGTTCAACGCACTAAGATCATCGACAAACAGCCCGAACTCGGGGAACTCGTTCCGGATCACCTTCTCCACATAATGAAGAAACGTCATCGAGTTCAGATCGTCCTTCATGAACTTGAGCCGCTGGAGGGTGTCGAGTTTGAACCCCATGGCCTGTTTTGAGAAGTCGTTCATGAAGTTGCCCACCAGTCGGATGATTCCAAGCACATACTTGAGGCTGGTCAGCGCTCTCAAGGCGCGGTTGGCCTCGTCCACCGTCTGGAGTTTCTTCAAGAGGTCGAGGTAGTCCTTTTGGTAGGTTTGGATCAACAACAACCCACGCAGCCGCAGTTTCCAGTACGAGCGCATGTTGAAGATCTCCAAGAAGATGCGGTCGGGGCGGTCGAGCTCGTCGGGCGGTTTGGTGGGCTTGTTGTTGTGAGTGAAGTCGGTGGAGTACGCAAGGAAGTGGCGGCTGAGGGTGTCGCTAATCTCGTTGAGAGAGTCGCCGTTGAAAAACTCAAGCACGCTGATGTTGTCGAGAATATCCCTGTCACACTGGAGAATCTTCTGGATGAGGTCTTCGGCAGACAAGTTTGCAAACATGTGGAGGTTGATGCCAAACTGCTGGGCCAAGTCGCGAGGGAGGAAACTCACCTTGTGGTGGTCCACCTTAGTCTCCTTTTTCTTCTTGATGACCGACAGTTTGGCCACAAATGCTTTCTCCACTTCTTGGAGAACGCCCTTTTGGAGCAATTGCTCCGAGAGCTCCTCGTGCTGGATATCATTCCAAAAGGTCTTGTGGATGTTGTGGATCTTGTCCCAGTGCATTTGCTTGAGCTTCTGCTTTGGCCGAGCCACCGCCCATTGGCTCGTGAGCTCGGAGAACAGATCGGATTGTGATAGCACCCGCTCTATAGGCGCGGGGGTATCTTTTGTGGGGGTGGTGGGACCCGACATCATAGGCGGTGACACCACCCCGGAGGTGTCGCTTTCAGGCTGGGGGGTGGCCGGGTTGCTCATGAATCCGGGGATGGGAGGCGGTGGGGGCCCCTTGAGCATTTGTGGGATTGGAGGAGGTCCCTTGAGCATCGATGGCATCGGTGGGGGAGGGGGTCCCTTGAGCATGGAGGGCATTGGCGGCGGAGGGGGGTGACCTTGCAGTAACAGCGGTGGAAGTGGTGGTGGTGGGGGAGGAGGCATGGTGCCCTTGAGAAGGGTTGGGAGTGGAGGCGGAGGTGGTGGCATGGGGCCCTTTAGCAAAGGGGGAAGCGGTGGCGGTGGAGGTGGTGGCCCGGCCACCTTTGGCTGTTGGTTTTCTTGCAAATTGTCAGGTTCGTTGTTGGTGCCGTCTAAATTGGCAATTTGGTCCAAGTTGGGGTCTTTGTCCAAGTTGTTGGGAAGAGACTTGAGCGCCGGGGACCGCTTCAAAGACTTGAGGCGATCGCCCTTTCTCGTATAGTTCTCCGAGATGATCAGAATCTCATCCGAGTTCACAAAGTCGTCCTTCAGCAAGTCAATCACCTTCTCGCTCCGGGCCGAGTACACCGTTTCTAGCTCCGACACCACGCTCTGTCTCCGCCGGTACGGCAGACTGTTTGTGTTGATCTCGTACGGCACGGCGGTGCGGTCGGACTGGTGCACCGCCGCATTGGACACCTCCTTTACGAGGCGCTGCCTTTCGTCCTTGAGCGCCCGGATCTGTATCTTCAAGCTCTCGATCTGGCGCTCCTGGCTGGTGAGCTTGGCCATGCTGAGCTGGTGTTCCTTCTTGAGGTTCGACAATGTTTCGTCGAGTCCAAAGGACGCCTTGATCTCGAGTTCCTTTTTCTCCTGTTCAAGAGCCTGAAGAGTCCTCTCTAGTTCTTTTGTCTCTAGCACCGCCCGCCTCGCCGTGTCCTCGGTGGTCATGCGGTCCATGAGGCGCTGGATCGACGAGTTCAACACCAGCACGGCGTCGGACCCAATCATGGTGCTTTCGGCCACAATGTGCTGCATGACCGAGTCAATGAGGGTGAGGAGCTTGGTAGTTTCGTGCTCCAGGCGACCGGAGTCCTTCAACATGAAGAATTTCTGGATGATGGAGCGGAGGTTGCGTACCTCATCATCCAGTTGGTATGTTTTCTCGAGGTTGGACAACAACTCCGCAAGCAGCACTTCGGCGGCCTCGTGCGGCTGGGTGCCGAGGTTGAAGAACTCGGTGTAGTCTTCCTCCGCGGAAGCCTCGTATCTCTCAATCTGGTCATTGACTCTGTCGTCGTTGATCACGCGGAGTTTGTCAAACACCTTCAAGAGCCGGGCGTCGTTGAGCTCGCGGCGGATGCCGATCCGCTTCTTGATGTGGGGTGTCCCCTCAATCACCATGTTGATGAGTAAGAGGGTCGTGAGAGAGTAGTTGGTGTAGAGCAGGTCCATGTCCTGGCCGCGGTTGGTGAAGAACAGATCGAGGGAGTCCTCGAACGAGTTGAGCCACGGCTGGAACCGGGTCCCGTCGCCGCAGAGGTCCTGAACAGTATACATGCTGTCGAGAATGGTACTGAGTGAATCCTCGTGTCCGTCATTGCTTTCGTGGGCCAAGTAGATGAGAACCTCCGTCACCAAGATCCGGGTGGCTAGTCTCGGGGAGATGAGGGAGAACATGATGGCCTTGATGACATGGCCGATGTCGCGGTTGTTCAGCCGCTGGTCGAGGAGACTTCGTAGACACCGCACGATCTGGTACTCCTTGTCGAATTCCTCGTTGGACTTGATGGACTTTTTGTTGATGCGGGTGAGAATGACGGAGAGCGCCGTTTCTCCCTGGGCAGCGACAAAACTGGCCTTCCACTCCCCGAACCGGGGCTCCAGCAACTTCTTGTCGAGTTTTCGGTACTCCTTGAGCGTGAGCTTGTTGGACATGATGCGAGACACAAACCACTCGGGCAGCCCGTCCTTCATCTTGTGTTTGCGGATGCCTTCATCCAACGGGATGCGTTTCTCCTTCTTGTTGATGTCGGGCGGGGTCTCGCCCGAGGTTTCCCATTCTCGTAGCACCAACTCCCATTTTCGTCTCAACGAGGTGTTTTTGAAGGATGCTTCTGGAAGCACCCTCTTTGAGAGAAGCCGCTCAAAGTGGTACTCCACCACCAGGGCTTTGGGCATCTGGACCATCTGGTTCGACACCATGTTGAATGACAGGATCGGCAGCTGCGCTTGTTTTGGCGGTGCCTGCTTTGGCGAGTGCAGTACTGGGGTATGCTGGATTGGGGACGTGACCCGTTTGGAGAAGCTTCGAGATCGACTCTTGGACAGCATGGAGTTCAGCCGCACCGGCGGCGGGGCGAGGTCGAACGACGCCGTCAGCTCGTGGTCTAGCCCGTAGCCCGCGAGGTTGAGACCAATTTCGGCAAGCGACTGGCCCTTGGGGTCGAGCGACGACGCCGACGCCCCGTTGGACGAGATGCTGGTTCGCTCCTCCGACGTGCGATCGGGGAGGTACATGACGTGGATGGGCTCTTTCAGGTGGCCGACATTGTCGTAGCCAATGGCCTGGAACGACGGCTCGGACAAGTCGTCAACAAGATTCTCTGTAGACAGACCGGCAAAGGGCTTGAGTTTCTTGAGCCCGGAGAACACATTGCGCTTTAGTCGGGGACGGTCCCCTTCAATGTCGATGGGCGGCCCCAACTCTTTCTTGTTCATGCGGAGATGCAGGGGAGAATGAAGCAGTAACTAGCAGTACAACTTGACCGAAGGTGAGTGGTTAATTGGGCTGGGGCATGTACGTCCGTCAATGAGTGTACTCGTTGCGAGTTGAGCACCCGCGCTAGCAGAAGCCGGCAGAATGTGGGGCGGCGGGCGGACAACAGAACGACGCATCGGTGCGAGCGCCCGTGCGATTTGGTCGGCGAGGATGAGCTTCGTGCGAAATGGTGCGCCCGATAAATGAGCCTCGTGCGAAATGGTGCGAAATCGATTGAGTGTGCGGGTGTGGCATCGGCTTGGCCGTGCGATGCGGACGCGTACGGGGCGATCTCGCGAAACATCAACACGCTCCCACGCGTATGTCCAAGAAACAACACCTGATCAGCTCCTTCTTTGGCGGACAGCCTGCGGTGGTGACCACGCAGTCCACACGACAGCCCAAGTCCACGCCCGAGCGGGTGTCGTTGGCCCGGGCCACGTCGCTGTTGGCCCGCATGAATGCGCCCGACGAGTTTGCCAGTCTGGAGCCCGACACCTCGCTCGGGTCGCCCGAGATCAAGAACTTCCGGACCCCCTCTCTCAACACCTTGGGCACGAGGGAGCGAGACGAGATGAAGGAAAACATCCCGCTGTCGCCAATCAAGCGGAATGCCCCACCAGCCAAGCGGACCGCCAGCGCCGCGGAGATCCTTCTGAGTTTCACCCAGAAACGACTCAAGCGCACCGCCACGCCGCCGGTGCTTCACCAGGAGGCAAAGGCCGGCATCGAGCTCTCGGACGAACAGAAACAGGTGCTCCACTACGTGTCCCTGGGCGAGAACATCTTCTTCACCGGTAGCGCCGGTACCGGTAAGTCGGTGGTACTCCGGCACTTGGTGAAGGTGCTCCAGGCGCGCCACGGCGCGCTGAAGGTGGGGGTGACGGCCCTGACGGGAATGGCCGCGTGTAACATCGAGGGCCAGACAGTACACAAGTTCTTGGGCATTGGGCTCGGCGTGAACAGCGCCCAGGAACTCGCCCTCAAGATCAAGCGGAATCGGGCTCTCAAGTACAAGTGGAAGAACCTCCGGGTGCTCATCATCGACGAAATCTCCATGATTGACGGGAAGCTCTTCACCAAGCTCTGTGAGCTCGCCCGCATTGTCCGGGAAAGCCCCCGCCCGTTCGGGGGCATCCAGCTAATATGCACAGGCGACTTTTTCCAGCTCCCCCCGGTGTCAAAGGACAACACGGGACAGTATTGTTTCCAGTCGCCCATGTGGTCGAAAACCATCAACAGAACCGTGGTGCTCCAACAGGTGTTCCGTCAAAAGAGCAACGAGCTCGTTGACATGCTCAACGCGTTGCGATACGGCAACTTGGACGACGCCATGGTGCAGAAATTCCGGGCGCTCTCTCGAAGGGTCAACTACACCGATGGCATCGAGCCCACCGAGCTCTATCCCACGCGGGCGGAAGTCAAGCTGGCCAACCTCCTGCGGCTCCGCAATCTTCCGGGCCAGTCCCGGTTCTTCAAGGCCATCGACAACGTGTCGGACCCCCAGTACAAGCGGCTCTACGACAACATGATGTGCGAGGAGGTGCTCGAGCTCAAGGAGAACTGCCAGGTGATGTATCTCAAGAACCTCGACGACAACATTGTCAATGGGTCGGTGGGCACGGTGATGTTCTTCATGACGACGCGGCTCTGGGGCGAGGTCACCAACCAGTACCGGTCGTTGCTCATCGACGCGCTGCCGGAAACCATCGAGGAGCTCAAAATTCTTGCCAATTGTACCGGCGGCTCTCTAAGTGACGAAGCCAAGACCAGAATCGACTACCTCGTGCCCCCCGAGCGCCGGTCCACCTTCCACAAGTTGGTGCATGTCGCCCGACAGGAGCTTCCCAAAGACATGGAGCCCGTGGTCAACTTCAAGGCCACCGATGGTTCCTACAGTCTTCACAAGGTTGGCTACGAGGAGTTTTTTAGCGACGTCGGCAACATCCGGCTTGGGTCGGGGGCCACCGTCGACCGGTTGGAGCGGCGCCAGCTTCCCCTTCTTCTCGCGTGGGCCATGTCCATCCACAAAGCCCAGGGCCAGTCGATCGAGCGGTTGCGTATAAATCTTCAAAAGACATTCGAGAAGGGCCAGGTGTACGTGGCGTTGTCGAGAGCCACCAACAAGGACTCGCTTGAGCTCTATAATTTTGATCCAAGAAGGATCTCGACGTCCCAGGAGGTGAAGGAATTCTACACAAAGCTAGCGAAGAAGCAGAGTCAGGTGGTGTAGGCGGCGGCCGTCTGCACCATGTTACAAAGTGGCATCTTGATAACTGTCGCATGCCAGAAACAGAATGACCGGGGATGCGTCCTGCGAGCTTCACAGCTACAGTTACCCCCAGTGGCCAAGGTCGGCACAAATCGGCGATGACTCAGGTCGTTCGACGTAGTGCGACCCGCCGTGGGGACCGACTTCTCGGTCCGATGGTGCGGACTTGGCCAGCCCAATGGTGCGAATCTGGCCGGGCCAATGGTGCGAATCTGGCCGGGCCAATGGTGCGAACACTCGCCGCTTCGCAGCGAGAGTTCAGTCAGTCAGCAACGGTGCGACTTCCGTCCTTCACTTCGCACACTATTTATTATGGATCTCGGCCACAATGGGTTCCCCGTGTCGCTCAACTACTTCACGGCGCTCCCCGACGTCACCTACATCTCCGATCCCAATGCACAAGTCATTTTCAAACTGCTAGCCAAAAAAGACGCCGTGACAAAAGAGCGCTCGTTGAATGAGCTCACGCTGTACATCGAGTCCCCCGTCGAAGAGGGCCTCATCATTTGCTGGCTCCAGATCTACCCCAAGCTCGCCATTGACAACAGCCGCAACGTCCGGGTGTTGGCGCACGGGTGTCAGGCCACCTTGCTCCAGAAAGTGGGCGGAAAGGCCTTCAGCAAGTACCTCAAGACGTCCCTTCCCACATGGCTCCTGGGCCTCTTCGACGCCGACAAACTGGTGGCTAGCGCCACCTACAGGGGGTTGCTCGAGGCTCTTGGCGACAAGGACAAAATCGACAAAACTTGGGGTCTCTTTCTTGAGCCAATCGTCAACTACATCTCCAACGTCATGCTCGAGTCCCATGAAAGTCTATCGGACCAGCGGTATGTGAAGGTGGACGACTCCCAGGGCAAGTATGAGCGGGTGCTCAACCTGGCTCTTCTCATGCTTACCAAGATCATGTCTATTGAAGACGAAAAAGTTGCATCGGCGGTGAAGGAGGTGCTTGACAGCGACCGCACTTGGGAATACTTTGCCCGGAGTGTGTCTCCAGACACCTTTAACGTGACTCTATTCAGAACATACCTCTCCCTCTTCAAGGTCACCTTCTCGGAGGGCATGCTCCCCTTGCTCGATGTGAAGGCCACATACAAAGTTGTTTCCAAAAAGGTGTTAAAGCACGTCAAGCTCAAACCTCTCAAAGGCAGCGGATCTATCATTTACCTGAGTGTGGTGGTGCCGTTCTGGGACACATTGACGGTGCTTACAGCGTTGCCCCAAAAAACCAAGCTCAAGAAAAACTTTTGGGCCATTGGGTCCAAGGGGCGATCCAGATTACTTGAGTATTTGAAGACTGGCCACTGCTCGTCGTCGCCGGCGTACTACGACTCGGTGTTGGCCCTCTTCGAGGCGTTGAGGGACGCGGCCATCGACGACGAGGAGTTTCTCTCCTTTGAGTCGGAGGCCGACGCTGCCGCGGTGGTGGACGCCCTCTTGTCCCAGTTTAGAGCGGCGCCGGGCGCCTACCGCGTGGCGCTTGTTCGCTGCGTGTTGGGGGTGGACAAGTTGTTTGGGCACAAGAACACACAGAAGATCTTGGTTACCGTGGAGGACGGCCTCCGCAACGACGCGTGGCGCTCCAAGATCGTGGCGCAGTTGAGCAACGTCCCCTCTTCGTCCCTTGAGGCCGTATCCTCTGCCCTCGTTGCCGCTTTGACCGAGGAGACGGCCCTCACCGTCGACTCATACACCTTTTCGTCGCTGCCCGCCAGCGTCTTCGACACCCACCTTGGCCTTGTGGACCCACAGGGGCTCCTTGGCCGCGTGCTTGACGGCCTTCTCGAGAACACCGCCCTCACTCAACCCAAGGATGCTTTCGAGGCAATCGCCCTTTACCTTGACAAGGGCCTCCCTACCGACAAGCTCAGCCAGTTGCTGGAGCTCACCGAACAGCTCCCGCAGTTTGTGGAGGAGGGCTTCGTCGACGCCCCCCTTGGTCTTTTGGCCAAGCTCATTCTGCGCTCCGACGACGTCGACACCCTCATTGACGATTTCTACACCAAGCTCTCTCTCGACACCACCTCGCATCTCCCGGCTCTTCTTGACGTGTTGGCCGGCCACCGTTCACCCGTGAAGAACAACGACGCCCTCTACCAGCACCTCGTGCACTTGGCCCTGGCTCCAGAGTGTCCCCCTCAGGTGTACCAGTTTGCCGACGACGAAGCCATACTCGAGCGGCTCATCGACTCTCAGACGAAAGAGTCGTTCGTTCAGAATATTGTGGGGGTGCTGGGGGTGCGTCTCGACAACCCCAAGCTTTTGCCCATCATCAAGGAGGCTCTTTCCCTGGGAAACTCGTCGTTTGCCAACTTCGCCAAAGACAGTCCCCTCTTCAAGCTGGCGCTTCTCGACAACATTTTCGAGGGCACGGGCGACTTGGGTGTGCTCGCTTCGTTTGATGTGTCGGTGGACGAAGACCTCACTGCCAGAGTCCATGCCGCGTTGAACCTGGTGAACCTCAATCTCCTCTCGATTGCCAACCCTCTTCAGCATAATGTGGCTCTCATCCAGGGAGGAGGCGTCTCCATCGACCCGGCGGTGCTCAACATCGGCCGGTACCTTCTCCATGAGCCAGAAATTTCTGTCCTTGGAGGGCTTTGCGGCGAGTACTTGGCGGACGTGGCATTCCTCGACGATGTGGACCCCACGGTGGGCGACGAGCTCTCGCGCCGCTTCCTCACGCAATGGGCCATTACTCTGGTGGACGAAGTCGCCCTCCTTGCAAAAGTCGACTCCACCCCCTTGGGCTTCTACCACGCCCGCCTCGTGGCCAAGCTACTCACCAACTACGCCGAGTCCATCACCCCCGCCGAGTTCGAGACCTTGGACCTCCCCCTCCAGAAGCTAGCCGCGGAGCCCGTGAAGCTAGCCGCCCACCTTGTGGGTTTCTCGCGGTTCCTTGATTCGCCCAAGTTCGACCGTATCCGCAACTTCTGTGCTGCCGAGATCCTCGGGGTCCGTTCCGACGCCGCCATCCTCACCGAGGGACTCAAGTGGGTCACTCTTAGTATCAATTTCTTTGGTAGCTCCGAGGCCATCCCGCCCCATCGTCTAGCCATGGTGCTTGGGCAAATCGGCCGGTGGCTCGAGAGCGACATTGCCTACGACGACGAGTTTGTGCAGATGCGGGTGCAGCTCAGTCGCTTCCTCACGGGTTTGTTGCAGCTGAGTCCACAAGACAAGGCATACGAGGTTGCCGTGCTGCTTGCCTCGGACAACTTGAGCACTTACCAGGCAAACACCGACCTCCTCCACCTCAAGTATGCCACCTTCAAGCTCCTCAATGTGTTGTTCCAAAGCGATGTCGAGGAAAAGCCACAACTTCTCGAAGAGGCCTTTGATGTGGCATTGGAAGGAAATGTCAAGCTGCAACCGGTGGCTGTTGTCAACGAGCTCGTGGCCCAGGTGCTCACCCGGGCAACCCCACCACTCGAGTTGGTTGAGCAGAAACTCCCCCAGCTCTACGGTCTTGTTCGCCTGCCGTTTGTGTCGCTCCAGCGGCTCGCAACGAATCTTCTTGCCGATGCAATCGTCTCCATCCAAAAAGACTTTGTCGTGGAGTACACTCTCTCCAAAGACGACACCCCGGCCCAGCTCCCACAACAGCTTCTCGACATCATCGGCGAGATTCCCGACGACATCGATTCCCACCTGGCCTCCGTCACCTCGTACCTCTGGGCATGGCTTCTCATATTCAAGCATTTCTCCGACATCACCTACCAAATCAGAAACGCCTACACCGCCCAGCTCAAAAACTCGGGGGTAATCGAACTACTCTTGGACTACACATTCTCGCAGATTGACGTGGCCAACACGTCGTTTCTTCGAACCCTTGGCGACATCAAGAACAACAAGATTGTGTCTGAGAACTTCACCGAGTACTCGCCCGTGGGCAACGACATTGACAGCGAGATCCCCCTCCTTCTCGTCCACCTCTACTACCTCGGCTTCCAGCACCTCGGCTCGCAAGTGCAGGCGTGGTACAACTCCATCCGGGACCTCCAGCTCAAGAACAACATCGGCAAGTTCTCGCTGACGTACGTCTCGCCGCTCATCATCTCCAAGATTCTCCTGGACGTTTCGTCGCAGAAAGACCGCCTCATCAACAAGGAGCAGAACATGCAGATCAAGGTGAGCTCGACCTCCAACGAGATCCGCTCCGTGTACGACATTGACGAGCAGACGATGGAGATGGTGATCCGCATCCCGCCAACGTATCCCCTCGCCAATGTTCTGGTGGAGGGCCCTCTTCGCCTCGGGGTCAAGGAGAATCAGTGGAAGGCGTGGTTGTTGGCATCGCAGCGCATCATCTCGTTGACCAACGGGTCCATCATCGAGGCGGTGGAGTTGTTCAACAGAAACGTCAACCTCCACTTCCTGGGATTCGAGGAGTGTGCCATCTGCTACTCGATCTTGCACCAGGACCATTCGCTTCCCTCCAAGACGTGTCCTACGTGTTCGAACAAGTTCCACGCAGCGTGTTTGTACAAGTGGTTCAAGAGCTCGGGGGCAAGTACTTGTCCTTTGTGTCGGTCGGCTTTCAACTTTAGAAAGTCGTGATCGACTTCATCTAGCAGTGGCAGCCCAAGCAGCATGAGTAGGTCAAATACAATACACCTTACATAGATAGAAGCGAATGTCAAATGATTACGTGAGATTTCCGTGTTCTTTTTGGTCACCTCCTCGCCCAGGGGGCCGCTGTCATCGACACATTCTGTCTTGTCGTGTGCACTCCTTTCCCATTGATAAAACCATCGTCGGTCTCTTCCTTTCGGGTCACGGGCAATTCCCTACCACTCTCGTCTCTCCACGCATACATCTCGCCAAACCAGAAGTGCTGCACCACCGGAAACTTCCCGAATACCTCCACCTCGTACATCTTCAAGAGGCCCTGGAGCACTTTCGCCCAGAGCGACACCGTGACATGGATATCGTAAAGAATTGGCGAATGCTCGTTGAACGGACCCGACTTGATCTTATAGATGAATGCAATGCCATTGACATAGAGGTTGGTGAGTTTGTAGGTGTGGATGGTCTGACTGGCAAGAATGGTCGACACCTGGGGCACGTACTTGGACCCACAGAACTGGGCCGCCCCGAGAATGTAGATGAGGTGGAAGTGGTCGTCGAGGCCCCACACCCCGTGCGAGCCGGCGGGCTCAAGGTTGTATGTGAGAATGAGTTTCCGAACAAGGTCGTAGTAGGATGCAAAGAGGGTGAGAACGTCGCCGCCAGACGTTTCCTGTGTGATGAGTCCCTCATCATATAACCCCCCAATGAAAGCAAGAAACGAGAGCTCGTGGCCCGTTCCATAGTCAAGTCGAACCAGCGACCCGAAGCTCTGGAGAAAGTAGTACGAGAGGTCGGGATGGAGGCCCTCCAATAGCTCCCCCGCGTGCTTCTCCACCTTTTCGTGCCATTGGCGGCACGCGAGGTTGCCGAAGCGTCGTGGACCGGGGAGCGGCGGGGTCTGGTCAACGAGCGAGCCGAGGGTATTTATAATGTCGAGGATTCGCTGGATTGATTTGCTTGGGCTGGTTGCTCCTGAAGGGGAAGTTGGAGGCCCATTTGGTCTGTTGGTGGTGGTCGTGGATGCCAGGCTCCTCGTCACGATCTCCGGGTTGAGCACCCCGCTTGGCACGTCGCAGCCCTTGATGGATTCCGTCACCACACGGAGCACCTCGTGGAGCTTGCGGTACCCCTGCGACCGCCGGAAGTGGGCCAAGTCGGCGCCGTCATATATCTTCTTGCTTGGTGGCATAAAGTGTTCGCGTTCCTGTCACGTGATCTTGATGCAACAGTCAGGTGCAACTAGTCAGAGTCAACGGAGTCTAAAAGCACGTCGAGAGTATCAGGGGCGTGCCGGGATGAATCATGAGCCGTCGCCCTAGGCCGTCTTTTTGTTGGCAGTTCCGGACTTTCCTCAAACATGCTTCTCGAGATCTCCTCAATCAGCACGTCCTCAAAGTCCGGTCCGAGGCCCGCCCTCTCCTCAAGCGAGGCACCAACTGTCTCGCCTCTTCCCTCGAACGTATCTTGGTGCTCTAGACGCGGGGGCTTGGAGAGCCGGGGCACCTTATTCTGGAAAAATGCCGTCACGAGGGCCTGCCCCGCCGCCTTCACCGGGCTCTTTCTCGGGCTCCTTGTGCTCACATACTTGGGAGGTGGCTGCTCGTCATTGGCCTTTCGCTTTGTGGGCGAAGCAGGGAAACTGCCCAACGCATCAAGCGTCGTCTTTTGCTTTGGCACCGCCTTGCGGGGCGACCGCTTTGGCGACCGGAGCTTCCACTCCTGGGTCCGGTCAAACGTCTTCACTGCCTCGGGGACCACCAACCGCACGAGGGCCCGCGGAAGCCACACGTAGTCGCCGTCCTCGTTGTACTTGATCATGAGCAAGGTGGTGTCGTCTGCGAGCTTCTCGCGGGCGATCTTGAGGTCCTCCCGGTCGAGGAGTCGTGCCACGAGGTGGCGCTTGTTGTAGGAAAATGAGGGGGGTACAAAAAGCGGAGGCTGGCCATTACTTAGACGCCCCGTCTCAAATTTGTAGGGAGTTTTTGACGTGAACGGGAAGAAGTACAACAACGCGTACTTTTCGTCGATCCAGATGCGTTGGGGAAACAGCTTGTGTTCCTTGAATATGTCCCGGGGTCGTTCCTTCACACAGTCATTCAAAACCTCGAGAAAGTGCTTCACCAACTGGATGCACTCTTGTGGCAACCGTGGCCCATCTCCCTTCACAAAGCAGTTTTCGAACATGGCGGCAAAGTCCGGGAGCGGGTGCGAGTGTCGCCTCAGCTTCTTCTCCACCTTGAGCTTTTCTCTCGTGTAGTAGGCCGCAAATTGCGTTCCACACTGGGCAATGTGCACCGCACTGGTGATGCCGATGCGGTCCATGCCCAGCGAGTAGTCGCCGCCGCCAAGCGTGGCCACCAACACCAAGCGGCGGCGGTCCAACCCGGTGGTGGTGGTGATTTCGTCCATGAGCCACGGCGTGACAAAGTAGCTGGTGGTGGAGCGCTTCGACGGCAGTTCCTCCACCAGGCGGCGGAACGCCTTGAGCACTCGCGTGGCGCCAAACACGAGTGCGTCGGAGTCGTCGGTCATGACAAAGTCAACCACCCCGAGCCGCTGGAGCCACGCACACTCGGCCTCGGCCTCCCCCGGGGCCTGCACAAAGTCGATTGATAACCCCGTGAGCGTGTCTTTGATCGACTCAATGAGGGGGATCTCCTCCAGGTAGCTCAGCGGCGGAGCGCTTTGGTAGTCCTCGAGCAACGAAGCGTACTCCTCCACGTTCACCAGCGTGGTGTTCCTCATCTTGTCTGGCTTGTACCGTCCGTCAAACACCACCACATACGACACGTTGTGTTGGGTGAGGTAGAGGAGCTTGCTGACGAACGAACGGACCACGAGATCATCGCTCTCGACGGCGGTGCCCGCAACATGGTGGATGAGAATGTATGCGTCGATGGCGATTCGAGGCGTGCGGCCGTGGGCCTCGATGAAGTCGGCAAGGAACTTCGGGAACGGCACTCGTTCGGGCGCGGCGGCCTTGAGGTGGGCCCAGAGGTTGGCAATGCCCATGCGCAGATGCGAAGGAGGACGAATGAAATATTGATGATGCAAAAGCTTTCGCCAAAACACTAAAACCCCTATGAATCTTTTATAGCTGATCACATACAATGCTGATCCTTCGTCCTTGGTCGACCTTCACTACTTGATGGCCCCGTTTCTCCACCACTTATGGCTGCGGCACGGGTGCGCGCCCCGCATCATGAGTTACCACGTCGGGCAGCTCCTCTGTGGAGGCTTCCAAGGCACCAGCGTCACCTCGCAAGCCCGCAGGCTCATTGTCGAGCACCACGTGTCCACGCTCATCCTTTCCAAAAAGAACGCGCTGGACGTGGCGCAAATGACAAAGTTGATCCGCGACCTCCAACACATCGCTCGATACGAGGCCAACTACAAGTACCCGTTGATGATTGCCATTGACGAGGAGGGGGGCATGATGAACTCGCTCTATGACGAGCTCAGTCTCTCGCAGTTCCCGGGCGCCATGGCGCTCGCAGCCACGGGCGACCCGGAGCTTGTGTACGAAGTGAGCAAGGCGTTGGCGCTCCAGCTACGGCACATCGGGGTGACCATCCTCTTGGGGCCTGTTTTGGATATCATCACCAAGCTCTCCCACCAGTTGGTGGGCGTGCGCAGCTTTGGCACTACCCTCGAAGAGGTTACGCGATACGGTAAGGCGTGTGCCCGGGGGATTAGGGATGGCGGCCTCATGACGTTCGGCAAGCACTTCCCGGGAATCGGCAATGCGTCCGTGGACTCGCTACTTGAACTTCCCATGATGGCGGACTCGCTCGACCAGATCAAAACGTGGAACGCGGTGCCGTTTGCCGAGTTGATCAAGGAGGGCCTTCTCGACGGCGTGTCGGCGGCCGGGTGCGGAGTGCCCAGCATCCTGCCCGACGAGACGCACGCGTGCTTGTCGCCGGTGGTGGTGAACCAGTTCTTGCGCCAGGAGATTGGCTTTGACGGCGTGGTGGTGTCGGAGTGTCTTGAGATGGATGCGTTGTACCACTCCATTGGCTTGGGACAGGGGGTGATTCTTGCAATCTACGCGGGCTGTGATCTCGTGATGGTGTGTCATGACCAGGTGCCCCAGGACGAGGCGGTGGAGAGTATGAAGAAGGCCCTCGATAACGGAAACCTCGACGAGGAGACCATCCTCACGTGTCTACGGAGGATTGAGCGGCTCCAAAAGAAGCTTCCCTCGTGGGAGGAGGTGCTCCAAGAAAGAAGCCTCTTCAAAGTGGCCAACCCGGAGTTGTGGGGACAACACCAGCAACTCTCGAAGGAGGCGTACCAGAAGCTGATTACCCTCATCCGTGACTTCAACGGTACCCTCCCGATCCAGAAATATCTAGAGAAAGACGACGCCGAGGCCCGCAACGTGCTTATTCTCTCTCCCCTCCTCAACCCCGTGTATGAACTGCCGTCACACGAACACAAGAACCGCATCCATCTCGGCGAGGAGGTGTTCCAGAAGTTTGGCGAGATGCTCCTGAAACACCTGCTGAATCCAGCCGACAAGCCCTTTAACGTCCTCCACACAACCTACACCGCCAACGGGCTCACGGCGCTCCACGAGAATCTCATCGAGCACTCGCAGGTGGTGATTGTCCTCACCTCCGAAGCGTCCAGGAACATGTACCAGATCGGCATCGTCAAGTATGTGTCGATACTATGTGGTGCTCAGCCGCTGAGCTTTTCCAGTGGCAGCAACATGCAGCAGCTCTCCAAACCGCTCGTCATTGTGGCCACCCTGTCCCCCTATGACTTCTTCTACAACAAGAGCATCGGCAGCGCGTACCTCTGCTGCTACGACTACACCAACAATGTTCTCGAACAGTTGGTGGGAGTTCTCATGGGCGACATATCGCCCGAGGGGTGCATTCCCGGGGAGAAGAAGTTTGTTCAGCGCAAGCGCAAGTCGTCACATAGTTTGTCGCCCGTGCTCAAGCGCAAGAACACCCCGAAACGGCGGTGGCTTGTGGACGAGTTCGACCTCAATCGTGACTGGACCAGCTTGGTGAAGCTCTGGAAGAACAACAGCGATCCCCACGATCCTACCAAGGCCATTGACTATTTGCAGGAGGGATTCTACCGGAAGCTCTACGTGCTTCTTCTGTCAAAGAACCAACGGCACTTTGTCGTGAGAAACTCCTCGTTGAACATTCTCTACGGCGTGATACTTACGTGGGTCGACGAGTACCAGAGCATCAGTCTCGACGGCGATCTCACCGCTGCCCATGATAAACATGGAGCGGTGTTGTACATTCTTGTTGACAAGTCCAAGCGACTACAGAGTATCGGCAAGAATCTCCACACGCGGGCGATCCGTTACCTTCAGAAGGAACAAGGGTGTACCCACGTTGACCTTGGAGCACTCATGCCCCTCATTGCGTTCCCCGACAACACCCATCTTTCCAATCGCCAGGTGCAGGCGTTCATCGCCAACATGGGCTGGCTGGCGGCGGAGCCAAGTGACAAGCGCCACGTGATGGTGCTCCGCAACCTTAACCAGTGGCTGGTACCGCAAAAGATCTTCCGGGAGCTCATGATTGTGGGCGTTCGTTTTGACATGTGCTCCGACCCCGAGAAGCTCATGCGCTTGATTGACAAGAGCACTCGAGAGAAGGACGTCGACAACCACAAGTCGCTCTACATGGAGGCGGTGTCGTACCTCAACAACCCCAACTCGCCGTATGAAGTCAAGATCATCATTGCGTTGGAGCCCACCAACCAGAACGTCATTGGCAGCATTGTGCTCTTCACCAACAAGTCGCAGCTCGCGCGGTTGTATCCGTTCGTGGACGAGGCCGCCGAGGACGACGGCGAGTTGGTGGGCGCCATCATGGGCCCGGTGATTGACCCCTCGTACTCCAACCTCACGGAGATCTTCAAGTTCGGGCTCATTTGCAGTGTGATTACGTTCATGAAGTCCAGCTACGGCGACGAGCCGGTGATGAAGCAATTGCTCATTGGCGGTGTTGACGAAAAGTCCGTGGCCGGGGTCAAGGAGATCGGCTTTGAGACGTGGAAGGAGTACTACGGCGTGTACGACGTGAAGGAGTCCAACAGGATGTTGCCATAACAGCCGGGGTCTGCCCGGAGAGATGGGGCACCCAACGCCCGGCCTGTTCAGGAGGGGACGATGAGGGGCTCAGGGTTCACAGCAATGAAATCACCGCAAAACACGTAGATGAAGCCGGACAACGGCCCGGTGGATTGTCGGCGCCGATGCCACCGCCGCCACCGCCGCCACCGCTGCCACCGCTGTCACCGCTGGCGGCATTGACTCACATCGGGGAGATGGAAGGTGATGGCAGCACCCCGGGTTTCACGTGAGCCCGGGGAAAAGGAAGCTGGCTGTCGCAGGCGTGACCGGGGCGCGCCAGGCGCGGGGGACCGGAAGGCCGGGGGCGCGCTGGACACCCGAATAGGGCAATCTTACCTAAGCACCCACCCAATTCTTACGTAAGAAACGCTCTGTCCCGAGCCTGGCCGGCTGGTTCCGGACTTTTCCTTACCCCAGACTTCACGTTCATCGGTCTTGTGCACCGGACTCTTTTTCGCAGCTCCTTTTCCCCGGGATCAGTTGCTGTATAAAACACCGCCAGCCCGCCTTGTTCATCATCAACATGTCACCCGCTGCTATTGAATCCTCCATCAACTTCGATGGCCACCCATCGATCAAATCGACCCAAGATCCTCTTGTCAAGAAGTTGAGTCTTGGTTCCGACACCATTATCCGTCACAATGCTCCTCCACCAACTCTTTACGAGGATGGTTTGTTGGAGAAGGGCACCACCATTTCTTCCACTGGTGCTCTCATGGCTTACTCCGGTAAGAAGACTGGCCGTTCGCCAAAGGACAAGAGAATCGTCGAGGAAGAGACCTCGGCCCACAACATTTGGTGGGGTCCCGTCAACAAGCAAGTTGACGAGCTCACATGGAAGATTTCCCGGTCGCGTGCTCTCGATTACCTCCGTACCAGAGAAAAGTTGTTTGTCGTGGACGCTTACGCCGGCTGGGACCCTCGCTACAGAATCAAGGTGAGAATCATCTGTGCCAGAGCCTACCACGCTCTCTTCATGACCAACATGTTGATCAGACCCACCGACGAGGAATTGGCCAACTTTGGTGAGCCCGACTTCACCATCTACAACGCGGGCCAATTCCCTGCCAACGTTCACACCAAGGGTATGACCTCGTCGACCTCGGTCGAGATCAACTTCAAAGACATGGAGATGGTGATTCTCGGTACCGAGTACGCCGGTGAGATGAAGAAGGGTATCTTCTCGGTGATGTTCTACCTCATGCCCATCAAGCACAAGGTGTTGACACTCCACTCCTCTGCCAACCAAGGTATCAAGGACGGAGACGTGACTCTCTTCTTCGGATTGTCCGGTACTGGTAAGACCACGTTGTCTGCCGACCCCAACCGTAAGTTGATTGGTGACGACGAGCACTGTTGGTCCGACAACGGTGTGTTCAACATTGAGGGAGGATGCTACGCCAAGTGTCTTGATCTTTCTGCCGAGAAGGAGCCCGAAATCTTCAACTCCATCAAGTTTGGTGCCATCTTGGAGAATGTCGTGTACGACCAATACACCAAGGTGGTTGACTACAACGACTCCACCATCACCGAGAACACCAGATGTGCGTACCCCATCGACTTCATTCCCTCGGCCAAGATCCCCTGTCTTGCTGACAGCCACCCCAGAAACATCATTCTTTTGACGTGTGACGCCTCGGGTGTGCTCCCCCCCGTGTCCAAGTTGACCAACGCCCAGGTCATGTACCACTTTATTTCTGGTTACACCTCCAAGATGGCCGGTACTGAGGAGGGTGTCACCGAGCCCCAGGCCACCTTCTCGGCTTGTTTCGGCCAGCCCTTCCTCGTGTTGCATCCCATGAAGTACGCTCAGCAATTGAGTGATAAGATCTCCAAGCACAACGCCAACGCCTGGTTGTTGAACACCGGCTGGGTCGGTGCCTCCGCGGCCAGAGGCGGCAAGCGTTGTCCATTGAAGTACACCAGAGCCATTTTGGATGCCATCCACTCGGGTGAGTTGAACAACGTCGAGTACGAGACCTTCCCCACTTTCAACCTCAACATCCCCAAGACGGTGCCCGGTGTTCCAAGCGAGATCTTGAACCCCACTGCGGCCTGGACCGAGGGCGAGGCTGGCTTCAAGAAGGAGATCACCTCGTTGGCCTCCAAGTTCAAGGAGAACTTCACCAAGTACGCTGACCAGGCAACCACCGAGGTGCAAGCCGCCGGACCAGATGTCTAAACAACCAGCCATAGAAAATATAACTTTTTGAAACAGAACATAGCTTTGCTGGTTCAAGAGCTTGCCTTAGATCGACAAAGACCTGAATCGAACATGAGTACGGATTGTAAGACGTCAGACATGAAGCAAGTGAGCTTTTGACAATGCTGAAGGCGTGTCTGGAAGCCTTGAGCAATCAGCGTGTTGTCGGTGCCAGTTGGCTCCCGATGTTCAGATCATCTCCCCTTTTTTTCAGTCATGCTAGTAACATTGCAGTCGTAAGAGCTGAAGTTTCGTGACTTGAAGTGATTTACAGATTTGATAGCTCTGAAGTTTGAGAGATTGTTGTAGTTGCAATTGAGAACGCGGCTCAAACTCAGTTGCAATAGCATCTCTTCGCATGCTTCCCACCACCGCAAAAGTCCGGCTCGACACAAACAAAGGACCCATCACCGTTGGCGTATGGGCCAAGGAGCATCCCGAAGCCTCGGGGCTGTTTCTCCGACGGTGCTTCCACGAAAAGTACACCGGGGCCCAGTTCACCACCATTGACAAAAGCTACATTGGCACCACCACGATTGAGCTGGCCAAGATCAAGAGAGAACACCACTCGCGGCTCCGATTCACCCACCGGGGCATGGTGGGGTTTGCGAGGGACGGGGGAGAGGCCGAAAGTGGAGGCTTCTTCATCACATTGAAAGAGATGCCCGAGTTCAACGGGCAGCACGTAATTGTGGGCCAAGTGGAGGGAGAAGACATTTACAATGTTGTCAAGATGGCAGAGGGTGAGACGAAGGACGGGGTGCCGCTTTATCCGGGAGAGATCACCGGGAGCCGAGTGTTGGAGTGGGGCCCGGTGCCTGAAGAGACCCGCGAAGAGAGGAAGGAAGTGAATAAGCCCGCAAAGAAACGGGCTGCGGTCAGGTTGGACTATGACGAGGAGGAAGAGGAGGTGGAGTTTGAGATGAAGCCTGCCCACGAGCTTCTAGGCGTGGGTGCCAAGGCACAAAGTAAGGCCGAGGCAGAACCAAAGACAATGAAAGAGACACCGGAAGCGCCGATCGATACACAGCAAATGACACAGGCAACCGCCACAAAGGTGGAATCTCCGGTGGAGGCGCCTGTCCAGATAGAGACAGCTGTCGATCCAGTCGTCCCACAGACGGAGGTCGCTTCCGATCCACAAGATGAAATCACACACCTGGCCGATGAAACACAAGGGGGAAACGCACACGCCAGAGTGGTACCCGTCCAATCAAGCTTCTTGCCCATTGAGGAAGCCACAGAGGTGTCCGCACACAATGGAATTCACGTGCCGGCGATCGACCCGCTCATTGACTATGAGCACGACGGGTACCTCGACCTCTCTGCCAGCGACGATGTGGCCGTGGAGGTGCTCAAGCAAGTTCGATTCCCGTAGATGTGTCAAAGCACTCCAGGGTTCATACTTCACCGTTACAATAAAGCCCGGGGATCCAGACCGTGGGCATAAAGGGGTGGGGAACAAAGCGCGACGCACGGCGCCGTGAACATTGGATTCCAAGCTTCTTCAAGGAAGAGGTGGAGAAAATAAGCCTCGGACTTGACAAGTGGTGCCCAATGGGGAAGTAAGAGAGCCACGGCTGCGACAAATACGAGGGGTTTAGATGCAAGGAGGTGGAAGAGTGAGGTGGGAGAGTGAGGTGGGAAAGTGAGGTGGGTGAAGAGGTGGGAGAGTGAGGTGGCTCAGATGGAGATGGAGGAACAGTCCATGTTTAGAAGGGACTAAGTAAATCAAGAATACGGAATGAATGGATAGGATATGGAATGAGAGGTTCACTCCATCCACTCACACGACCACGGCTGAAACATGCCGGTGCCTACAGGAGTCAACATCACCTCAATAGGAAACACAGCTTTAGGAGGTGGGGTGCGAATAGAGCCCTCCTGCCTAATTGGGTAAAGTGATGTTGCAGCTGTCGTGGCGCGCACATCCCCCAGTTTCTTTACCCAATTAGGAAGTAGGGCTCCAATGGGTGCCAACGAAGAAGTCGATATAAGAGGTCCCCCAAATCGTTTTCTTTTTTATCATCTTCCAGTCTCAAGACAAAGAACAACACATCCATCGCTATGAAGTTCTCTCAAACCACCCTCTTGGCTCTCTTGGCCACTGCATCTTTTGTCCAGGCTGCCCCTACTGCGGTCAATGCCGGCGACTCCACCCAGCTCGTTCGTCGTGCTGACGTCAACCAGGCTCTTTCCATTCTTGCCGACTTGAAGGCCACCAAGCAAAAGAGATCGTTGGTGGAGGACCCCGAGGAGGCGCTTGCTCTTGCCAAGAGAGAGGACTCTTTGATTGCACAATTGATTTCTGCCCTTGCCAACTCGGGCATTGTCAGTGAAGTGTGGAACACTCTTTCCAACGACGCCGACTTGAAGTCGGAGATTGCCTCGCTTGTCAAGTCGGCCATTTCGGGGTTGGCGGTGCACGGACCTGCTTTGATCAAGGCCATCTGGAACTCGGGGTTGTTGAAGAACATCTTCAACACCTTGATTAACGACGACGACTTGAAGTCGGTGTTGCTCAGCGTGGCCAAGAGCTTGTTTTCAACTGGTTTGAACCTCATCAAGAATGCTGTTGGCGGATCTTCTTCCTCGTCTACTGCTGCCACCAAGCGTGACGTTGTGGAGGTTGAGGACATTGACTACCTCGACAAGAGAGACATTGCTGATGTCGTCAGCACCATTGTCAGTGCCATCAAGGACTCTGGAATTGTCTCGTCGTTGGTGAACAAGGTGCTCGCCGACCCCGAGGCCTCCATCTCCTTCCTTACTTCCGTGTTGAAAAAGGGTGTTGTTCTCATTGAGGACGTTTACGACTGGGCCAAGGACTCGGGTCTCCTTGTCAAGGGTCTCAACTACATTGCCGAAAACGGTGGTAAGTACGCCGGTACTCTTGCATCGTTCTTGAGCGACTTGATCAGCAACGGTACCATCTCCACCAGCGACATTGACGATGCCGACGACCTCACCTCCTCCACCACCACCACCAAGGCCGCCACCACCACTGCTACCGGTGTCACCACCACCACCACCAGCACGGGCACCGCCACCGCCGCTGCGCTTCTTGACGACGACTCCATTGCCGCGGCTGCCTCCAAGGCCGAGGCTGCATTGAACAACCAAAAGAGAGCGGCGCCAACCACTCTTCAGAGAGTCAGAAGAATGTATTAAGCATACCCCGTCACGACATTTTGATTCTTTTGGTACTTTATTCTGTGGATACTTATTAATGTAAAAGTTATGAAGCGACGGTAGTTTGCCGAATTTGGCATGTGTGCAAAAAAGCCAAAATCCATGAAATGAAGCCTTGCCCGCGGACGACCAAGTGGAGGCTGCGCATTCACCTACAACAGATCCTTGTAGTCTTTATCCAAAGGAATCTTCACCTAGGTAGCACAGCCAGGACATCGTCTCTGTCCCTTTCTGACAAAGCAACCCCTTCCACATGGAATGTTCGCAAGCTTCCAGAATAAGGCACCGTGCGAAATAATATCCCTCCACAAAATCACTGCCCAGCGTAACATTCTCGGCAATGTGCAGCGACACCTTCCATGCGTATGAAATTACGCTGGTGCCACCAATTAGCACCCCTCAGGTGTAAGCTGTTGCCCTCGAAGGGGTGTCCCTTGAAGGCACACTGTGGTGTCGAATCTACGGACCCATGATTCCCACCGTACATTCGTTCGTGAATGTATGTCGTGTAAAGTGGCCGAGGGACCGTGCGCCGAGCGTGCGGCTGGCCTGCCAGCCAGTGACCGTCAGCTGGGCCTCCAGTCCACTGGTACAGTCAAGGTCCGACCTTTGTTGGTGAACGTCGTGGTGGTGTGGCATTCACAAACAGCTAAACCCACTATCATTCCCACGCTTTACGCACCCAACAGCCTTTTTTCTCTGGGGCAGCTTGCTGCATTTTCGCGGTCGAGGCTGCCAGTGGGCATCGACCCGACGCAACGGCACTGACGCACCGTCGGATGGCTTGTCGGTGCGTTTGTCCGGGGCGGGTCCGCGTGGGTCCAGTGGACGGAGCGATGGCCCCAGATCAGAGGCGCCCCCCAAGCATGTCTGAATACGAAGCCATATATATTGGACAATTTCCGGTGGATTGACTCCAAGAATGATTGTTGCATTGGCGGAACCCACCTCGGCCTTCAGACCGTCCATCCAGAAGATGCCCGTGTCGTGGAGATTGAAGAAGTTCAAGGACCACTGGGTGCTGGGCGGAGGCTCCACCCCAAACTCGTCGCAGTCGTCGACCAACTCCATGAGATTCGAGGTTGGCATTCTCTCTTAGGAATACAGTGAGACAAGGCCATGTATAGAGAGACAAGGCCATGCCTACAATTCGAGATAAAATTTCCTTATATACTTCATGGTCTACCATGGAAATGAGATACGACTTGCATATACAAGCTAATAATTTATGGCGATCCCGACAGACCCTCGGAGTAGTTTTCCGTCTTCTCGGCGGCGGGGTCCCAGGCCGCTCCGGGCACCGTCAACCCGGCCTCCTTGTTGCGGCGGTCGCGTTCAAACTCCCTCCACCGCTTCATGGTGATGTGGCTGGAGTCAAACACCCCGTCGCCGTCGTCGTGGCCTCCCTTGTCTCCACCAGCAATGGTTCTGGTTTCACCCCACGAGAAATCGTCAAACTTCCAGTATGCGTATGTTGGAAGCACAAAGTTCCAGATGGGCAATGCAATGAGGTAGATGAAAAAGTACACCACGTACTTCCACGAGGAAACAGTGATGACAATCATGGCCGCCGGCAACCCGAAAATGATCGCCAAGAGCACGAGCGACAAGATGGGCGTGGGCTTGGACACAATGGCAAACACAATCACATAAATGGTGAAAGTAATGGCTGCAGGCAACACCAACGTCCCAATCAACTCGATACCAATGACAAATTGCATGGAGAAGCAAAACGTTCCACACAAGTCATTCACCAACACCAACTCCATCAAGTTGTGCACGGTGGAGTTGATCCACCGCCGCCGCTGCGACAACAACACCTTGAACTTGTCTGGCACAATGGTTTTGCACGCGGCCTTGGGGATGAAAATCTGTCTTCTCTTGGGGAACGTCTTCAACATCAACGACGACAAGAACCGGTCCTCTCCCAACAACAAAAGATTCTTCTTGTGCAAGGTGTCGACGACATTGTCGGCGTACTTCTCGACGATGTCCGGGTTGGCCAAGATGGGCACCCAGTATCCGTCCGACCCCTTGGGGGCTTTGATCCGGTACATACAGAAACATCCGGGCAAACAGGTGACACCACCAAACACCGACTCGAACGCCTTGGCCTGGTGGTGGGAAATGTAGTACTCAAACACCTGGATCGCCGTCACCCATGTGTCGGACTTGTTGGAAATCTTGGTTTCTCCACACAAGCCCATCACCATGGGGTCCTTGACCATTTCCGCCACCATGTGGGTCAAACTGTCGGGGAACACCTTGGTATCGGCATCCACCATGAGGACAATCTCGTAGAACTCCGACATGAGCCCGGTGACCCGGTAGATGGAGCTCAACAACTCAAACTCCAACTCGGTCATTCTCTCATCAAACATGACTTTTTGCAAAAACGACATGAGGATAATCTGCGAGTCCCGCTTGCCTCGGTTACCGGGCTTGGCGGCACTGGCCTCCGCGGGCGTGCCGCACTTGACAATGGTGATCATGGGCACCCGCTGTTGCTTCTCCACGGGAACGGTCTCATCGTTATACTGGTAGAATCCGGCATACACCTTGGCCATGTTGTGGCGCTTGGAACCCTGGGCCACGGAGATGTACGAGTACGCCTGCACATCTTCCGGAGGCACGGTGAAGTCGGTCATCATGCTCAATGCGATTTCGGGGGTGGTGAGATCGTTTCCTGATCCCTTGATGATACCATCACACACCACCATGATCAACTTGTGCGAGTTGGGGTAGTCGGTGGTGGCAACGGAATCAAGCGTGAGTCGTAATCCCTCCTCGTCCTCCGAGTAACACGTGACGAAGTTGATGGTGTGCGCCAAGGGGTATGCAAATGGTTGGTATTCAACCGGGGGCTGCGGCACCACGTCAGGGTGGATGAGATCCGGACTGAGACCCTTGGTGAGGTAGTCGTCGGTGTCGAAGGGGTTGTACAACGACGCTGGGCGGCCAATGAGGTCGACACTCGAGTTGGGGTCGTTGAGGTAAAGCGTCGACTGTCTGGCACTCTTCAAGTTCTTCTTGGACCCCTGCTTGTTGAGGAGGGCCGCTTGCGTCGACATCGTGGTGTAGTTGAACGACTTGGACAACTGGTCGGCGTTGTTGTAGTACTGAGCCAACTCGGTGTTTGGCGCAAGCGAGAGCCGGTTGAGCTTGTTGAACACGCTCTGGCGGTTCTGCATCTTGGACTTGTAGTTTGCTCTGGCCCGCTCCGGCACCGTCTTGATGCCCGTGGCGGTGTTCTGGTTATCGACCCAGTCCTCGATTTCCTTGCCTCTCTCGAACATCAGCTTGGAGTCAATCTCGGTGGCTCCCTGCTTGCGAGACATCACCCAGTGGAAGTAACATGCCATGAGGAACTTGGCCACCACCACCGACAAAATAAAGATGAGCGACACGTACAACACCGTGGTGGACGCAATGCACCCGATGGTCTCGGAGTCAATGGTGCCCACCTTGATGATCTCGGTCAAACACCGGGCCGCCCGCCGCTCGTCGGGGTTGGTCATGACAAGCGAGATGTCGAGCCCGTGGTACGTGGGGTCGTCCCGCAACTTGTCAAAGAGATCGGGGTACGTGAGGTCGGACGTCTGGATCCAGCTGATGAGATTGAGGTCGAGCACGTTCCCCGAGTAAACAACAAGGTTTCTCGACGAGTTCTTGACGTCGTCCCAGGTGAAGTACACGTCTCCCGAGCTCTTCAAGTTGTAGTAGGCCTTTCTGGCAATGGCGGAGGTGTGGCACGCCCACCCGTCGTAGTAGGCCTCCGTTCGGTTGACCTCACTCGACCCGTCTTGTTCAAACAACCGGCATGGCATGTACCACGCAAGCTCGTCGTCGTCGTTGGTGGGGATGGTGTTGTTGTCTCTGGGCTCAATCAAACCCTTACAATTTCCGTTGACGTTCTGGAAGAGAAACGACGCGTCCATGCCGCCAGCGTTGATGGGGGGATACAACACGTTGCTCCCCGACGAGATGCCCGCCACCTTGGGGTGCTTGGACGAGGTCAAGTCGAACGCACGCCCGTTGATGATGAGGTACCCCGTGCTGACCTCGTTGATTCTGGTCTTTTGCACGCTGCCAGCACACACCGTTCTGGTGAACCCGAACGTCAAGTACGCAATGAACGTTCCAAGGTACAAGATGACCGAGATCAACGCAATCTTTTCTCTCCACGCAAACTGGCGGTCCTTGGTGGGGAGCCCGAACAACCGAAGCAACGGCGCAGGCGCCCAGAAGGTGATGACGTAGCAGTAGACCTTCCAGAAGTAGAGGTTGTGTTTCTTCTCGTCGGCCACGTTGGCGTTGGCCTTTTTGATGACACTCTTTTTCCGGGGACTGTAGTCAACTTCGTCGTTCAACCCATACACCTCTCTCCCCCCCTTGAGATTGTTGTCGGTGATGTCCATCAAGGGAATGCCCTCTTCGTCGGTATCTTTGAGGTGGTGGTTTGTGGCCTGTGATTGATGAGATCTGGTTGGATCGAGGTAATCCTCGTGGCTGAGCTGGGGATCGAGGCCCGTGCTGGACGGTTGGATCTTCAAGTGGCTCGACTCCTGGTTGGCAATCTGGGCATAGTGGAATCGCGGGTGGTCCTTGTCGATTCTGGATCTTTCCGGCCGGACAAGCGATCGTTTCCTGCCCAAGTCGCCGTTTTCCGGGTCGAACTCGCGGTACTTGCTTGACGAGGCGCTGTTCCGAAACGACATGGCAAGCTAACGAGGGACTAGTTCAGATCAACAAGTGAGAAATGTGAAACGAATACAAACGGGAATTTTTTTCTCCCTCATTACTCAAATGTAAACACACACTGCATGTAATTACACCGGCCAAAAAACGAACTTGACAGATCGAGTCTACATTTGCTGTACGAATGTTACGTGTTGCGGACAGCACCAAGGTGGTGGTGGTGTTGCTTCTGGCGGTGTTGTTGTGACGCGTACACAGCCCAGATATAAATAGCGCGCCAGGGTTCGGACCGAGAAATTTTCAGCGGGCGGCCGAAAAAGATTTGGTTGCGAGTGAGGCGAGGCAAATGTCAAATTTGGGGTGAGCTCACAAAGTGAAGTGACCCAGAGATTGTGTGGAGCCAACCAAGGGTGGACTAGGAGGGTAAGGAGTAGACAACTGAGTAGGCGAACTAGGGCAACTAAAGAGGCCAGCGATTAGACTGACTTGTAGTTCTCTTCGCTCTCAGTTGTCTAGAACACTCTCTAGCAACGAATCTATGCCCGGCACACGCGCCTGATGCCGGACGCTCTTCACTAGCAATGGTCGGAGCGGCTCGGGGGTAACTTGTTGTAGACCCCGTAGTATGATGAGAAGCTCATCGCGCTGCACCGCCGGAAGGGGAGCCTTGTTGAGGAGTTTTGCATCGGCAATGAAGCGGCGGAGCGTGAAGGCGGCGCGCACAAGGAAGAGGCTCTGGGTACTTTCGGTGGTGCTGAAAGTTATGAGGTCTCGAAGACACTCCAATCGCAAGTGGCGGTTGGAGCGAACCACGCACTCGCTGGCCAGCCCAAACAGACTGTCGAAGTCATACTGCACAAAGGAGGAGGCACCCTTGTCGATGAGCCGTTGCTCATCATCACTAGCCTCGTAGAGGAAGGACATTTTGTACACCTCCCGCACCAAAGTATCGAGCTGGGGCACCTGGCCCGCCTCCATCACCGGCACCACCGTGGCCGAGAGCCGGCGGTATTGCGCGATGGACGCGCCCTCCTCTTCGGGAGAGTTGTTGTCGAAGCAAATGGTGATGCTTGCGAGCACCAAGTCCCACACTTGCGGTGGGAGCGAGGTGCTCGCCAACCGACCAATCAACTCGTAGAGAAGGTCGTTTGCATCGTGCCAGAGCCCCGCCGCCTTGTGCTGCACCACCTCCAAGAGCGCCCGCATGAGTTTCTCCACGCCGTGGTCGTCAATCATGGTCTGAAGAGACTCCACTGCCGCGAGCTTCCCCCGGATGAGGCCGAGGGCCTGGTGGCTGGCCGCCACGAAGGTGGGGATCTTCACCCGCTCGCTGAGCTTGGAGTGGAGCTTGCGCTGGATGCGCTCTCGTGTGCCGAAGGGATACACAAGAATCGACGTGAGCTGCTGGATGATGGCCAGCTGGATGGCGGCATCCCCCGACTCCATCACCTTCAAGTTGTCGAGGACCAGTTGTTGGAGCTTGGTGGGCTTTTTGTCGTCAAGCTGGTGGCTGGGCAAACATGGGTACCGAGCACACTGGTTGAAGAGGGCCAAAATACGGTGGCTTTCCTCGAGGGAAGGCGCCCCGAGAATACGGGAAAGCGGGCCGTAGCACTCCATCATCACCGCGTATGTTTCCTGCGACGACAAATCGACAAAGTCGTACTCGATGGGCACCAGCGTCCAGAACTGGAACACCAACTGCCGCACCTCCTCGTCCACATCGGTGCCCAACAGCACCACCAAGTCGTTGAACGACTTGAAGATCTTTAGGTTGAGCCGGAGCCAGTGGAGCAGCACCGCCTCTTGGAGATACCTGATCAACACCCGCCAGAGCGCCAATCGGGTCTCCTTGGGAAGGTTGTTCCCCACGAACTTATCAAACATTGACACAAGCCCCGAGAGCATCAGGCTGGCGCTGTCGACCCACTCCTTCGACTCGTCCTCCCCCTGGATCTTGGTCAAATCGAGAAGTAGTGGCATCACCACGTCGTGCACCATGCCCCAGTCGGGAATGAGCTGCCCGTGCACATGCACAATCTTGAACAACGTCTGGATGGCGCCGTCCCTCACCTGGGCCCGTGAGTCCTGCGAGAGCCGGGCAAGCGACCGGAGAAGGTACACGTTGAGCACCTCGTAGTACACGGGGGTGATGTCGCTGTGCTCAATGTAAGAAACCAACTCCTGCTCTGTTTTGATGGAGATGGCGGACGTGCCCGGGGCGCCCTTGGCTCGCGACTCGATGCTATCACTTATGAGCCAGAAGTAGCTCACCGAACTGAAGGAGATGTTGAGGTCGTACGTTTGCGAGCAAAAGTTGAAGAGCGTGTCAATCAAGATCTTGAGCTGGTTGTGGGGGAGGGTGAGGAGAAACTCGTCGAGAATGAGTTTGAGGGTGTCAAAGGACGAGTTGATGAGCGACTTGATCTTCTCGTCGAGCTTCTTGTCCGCCAGGCTGGGGCGGAACGACGTGCTCAAGATGCCAAACACCTTGTCCCAGGAGTCTTGGTAGTAGGTGTCGTATTTGTCAATCAACTCGTGAAGAGTGTCGAGCACAAGAAGGTGAATTTCCGTCTCGCAGTTGAGAATCCACAGCTCGGGCGCCTTGCCTAGCTCGAACAACCCGTCCAAGAGGCCCACGAGCGCATCGAGCGATTTATGGCTGGCGGCTTGCTGAGGAGCAGCGTTATTCAGCTCGAACCCGTGGGTGCTGATGATAAGCACGCCGTCGTTGAAGGCCTTGACGATGTGGATCCGCAAGTTGTACCACACCAGCCTGTTCATGGCGAGCGTGGTGAAGAAGCCGGTGAAGTGGGACCACGATGCGTCGTGGCCAAGAAGGTACCGCGTGGGGTCCACCTTGGCGATTTGCACAATCTGGCCGAGCAAGTACGCCCGGTTGTACGGACAAACACCGCCATCGAGGGCTTCCTGAAGCATGGACGTGGTGACGGTGAGGAGCTGGAGAAACAGCTCGGCCAGGTAGTCGTGCACGGAGTCAAGCACCTTGGCTCGGGCTGCTTCAAGCAGCTGGAGGTCCTGGGGCGACACCTGGGGGAGCAAGTCGTCCGAGAGATTGCGGAACGCCTTGCTGTTGGCGTGGCCCGAGTACTCGTCGGGGCCATTCACGTAGAAGTCGACCCATTGAAAGGTGGCCCACACGAGGCGCCAGCTGCTTTCGTGGAACGTGGACCCGAGAGCGGCGGCCAAGCTGGCGAGCGCCCGGAAGCACATCACCTGGCGGGAGTTGAACGAGCGGGAGACTGCGTCCTCTGAGTCCAGCGTGTTCTGGGTGTTGATGACGGCCCCGGAAAGTAGCGAAAGAAACCGATCCTGGAGGTCGGTCAACCCAATCAACCCCGTCGTTCGTGTAAGTCGCTGGAGGGACCGAATCAACGTATGGTACGACTCGGCGTCCATTGCCGAGTACACAAAGTACTGGAGGAGCAGGTGGACGTCGTCGGCCACCGCCGACACGAGCGCGGCAACAAAGTCGAGGGACGCCTCGAGGGTAGGGTCGTTGGGCTGGAAGTTCGCCACAAACTCGGAGGTGCCTTCGGCTAGCTCGCACGTGATTCGAAAACAGAGGTGGAGGGTATAGGTTGGGGGAATGGCCGGGGGCTCCGACTTGTCCAAGTGGTCGAGCACCGGGACCTTGAGGTTGGAGGCGGCGGAAAGGAACGTGGAGGTGCGCGGGGGTGCAACGGTTGGGGAGGTGATGGCCGAGTTGTTTTGGGCGAAGGTCAGCACGATGGAGAGGAGTTCTCGTAGGACGTTTTTCTTGGTGGTTGCGGCGTCGTAGGCTAGGAAGATGGCACGGACATTGGCAAAGTCTGCGAACAAGCTCTTGAAGATCTCGAGCACAAGGGCCTTTTCCCAGTTGATGGGGTCGGCCTCCCCGAGCAACACGTGGTTGAGGAACAGAAGCACGATCTCGGATTCGATCTCGAGCGCCGCGAGCTGCGTGTGCAAGAGGGTGTGGAGGATGCGCATGGCCCGCACGGTGGTGGGGAAAGACTTTTCGGGGTCATTGAGCTGGGCGAGGAGCGTGGGCACCAACTTGCTCTTAAGCTGGTGGGTGAATGCCGGGGTGGAAAAGAGGCCCGGGTGCGACGAAAGCACATTGTCGATGATTTCAAGCACGGAGGCGGGGCGCACGGGGAAGTCCACGAGCACCAGGGTGGGTTCCCCGGAGACGAGAGAACACAAGTCGCCAAACACCGCAAAGCCCTTGGCAGTGAGGGGAGTCACCAGAAGTGGCTCGTCGAGTTCGATTAGGGCCGTTGGGTCTCCCCCGTCCTTGGCAATGGCATCGAACAAGTCGTTGAAGAGCTGCTGGAGGGTCGCGGACGCCGAGTTGGCCACCACGGGCGACTTGGTCGCGGCCAAGGTGGCGCAGATGTGGATGAGGCGAAGTAAGTCGACGTCCTGGTGGCCCTGGGCAATGACGGGGAGACACTGGAGCACGCGGAGATGGGCGTCGGGCACCAGGCACGCCAGCTCGAGCGCCAGCACCACGGCGCCGAGCTCCAGCGCGGGCACGAGACCGGCGCCAAGCATCCGGTTGAGCGCCGGGATGGCGCCGGCCACCAACTTGGCGTGGCCCGAGGAGCACGCACTCACAAACGGGGCCACCACCTGGGCGCGGGCCGCCGGGTCGAGGTCAGCTAGCGGGCCCTGCTTCAAGGCAGCAAGCGCCGCGTCGCACGCCAGGCGCGTGGGCAGGCTGCGGCGGCGGGCGTCGGCGGCCAACGCCGTGATTTCGGCGTGGAGGGAGAGGCTCATGAGAAGGGCCTAAAGTGTTGATGGGTCGCACTCACAAATCTCAGAAGTCGTAAGCCTTCGCACCGACCGCACTTTCGCGAGCGGCGTGGGGCGGGCCGACCGCGCGACTCGCCCCGACTGGCTGCGGCCCACTGTCGCCAGTTGGCTTGCAACGGACCACAATGTCTACGGCTTAGACTATGACGATCGAGTGATTGAGCAGACAACGGGTGAGTAGCCGCGGAAGCGCTGTGAGCAAGTGGCTGCGTAGCTGCCACTTGTGTTAGTCAGGATGGTACGCAGCCACTTGTAGCATGGTCTGACCGCAGCCACTTGTACTGTCTGACCGCAGCCATTTGGTACGTGCTCTGGTCGGTTCAGTACTCTGGTTGTTAGTACGCTGGTCTGTGTTACTCTGGTCTGTTTACTCTGGTGAGTACCCTGGTCTGTTTACTCTGGTTGGTACCCTGCCCCTCACACTTGTCACTGTTCATTAATCATCACGAATCTATATACCTTCCAACACCGCCACGCGGCGCCGCAACGCCACCAACTCGTCCTCCATTTCCCGCTGGGTCTGTTGAAGATGCAAAATGTAGTCGGTGGCCTTTTCCAAAATCATCGACTTGTTGAGGCGGTGCGCCAGCTCCGACGCCGCGTCGTCCGACTCCTTGCCTGTTTCGAACGCAGCTCGCTCGGACGCCACCCAGGGTATTATCTTCTGGAGCCCCGCGATCTTGGTGTTGATGTTGGTGCGGTACTTCTTTTCGATTTTGTTGTGGGCCTGCTTCTGGGTGTCGGTGAGCCGCTTGCGGGGGTACCGCTTCTTGGGCGGCGCGTTGCAACCCGTGTACTTGGGTTCCTCCTGGGGGTTTTTCAAGATGTCGTTGGTTTCGAAAATCGACTCGAGCGCCTGGGCCGAGTTGCTCTGCAACATCTCGAGCTTGTTGTTGACACAGTCCAAGTCGGGGGTGAGCTCCACCGGCTCCATCTTGATGGGGGGACTGCTGGTATGTGATGTGTTCAGGCTCGTGGCAAACAACTCGTTGCTGAAGATGGACTCGTTGTCATAGAAGGAGGATAACTGGGTGAAGCTGGTGCTGGTACTGATGGGCACCGACTTGCAGAGGATCTCGTTGACCCATTGGTCCATGTCGTTGTTCATAGGCAGGGTTGGTTCCATGTTGATGTCATCAGAGGGCCGGGCACCGGCCGTTTATATATTGGCGGTTGGCTACGGGGGAACATTGCCGTTGCTGCAGGGAGTTTTTCCGAGATCGTACTTTGGCCGCATTCGTATCGGCACGCCGAGATCGCCTTTCCACCGCGGTGCCCGCCATCGGGCACGGTGGTGCCCACCACCATACCATCACCACCGTGCCTCTTTCACTTCTTCACCACCACCCTTCCTTGAGTCGTTGGCGTTGTTGGCCCCCAACCTCCTCTCCGGTGTCAGGTTGCAATGCACCCTGTGGTGTGTTTTTCCGATCGCGCATCGCACCACTTTGCGCACATCGAATGGTTCTCCAAGTTGCCCGTTGAGTCCGGGGATCCCCGCACATGGCCAAGGCAGAATTAAGCTCAGGGGTGGCCGTGTCATTGAGGAGAAATCACCAGCTTTGGCCGGACAGCCTCCGCCAATTGTAGCCAGTCGCACGGTGGTGTGCAGCCAATCCACGCCGTTTCGACGAGACCGCGTCATCGTGCAGTGACGTCGTGGCATTTTCGGTTGCATTCTGGTGCTTAATGACCAGATGGTGCCACTCACTCAGGTCCGACTTCAGCCTATCCGGGCGCGGCCGCTGGTGCGGACACGACCACGTCTGGTGCACGGGTGCACCTGTTCGGCCGGGACTTGCTGCGCTTGCAAACATGACCGAGCCTCCGGAGCTGATTCGACAATTCAAGCTTATATCGGTCACCTTCAAGGAGGCGCTGTTGGACTCGCCGGCGTTCCGCGCCAGCGTCAACCATCTCGATTCGCAGGTCGACAACATCGAGAAGTGGCTCGTGGCGCTCGCGGCGTCGGTCCGCAAACTCCCCAAGTACCTCAACGAGCTTTCCGCCTTCAGCAACTCGTTTCTCGAGCACTTGGCCCCGACGTTCCTTCAGGATGGCCTAATTGACCAGGAATACACCGTCATGTCGCTCCACACCACCCGCACGGGGCTCACCAAGCTCTGGGAGCTGGCCCTCGGCGCCCTCCAGGTCAAAACCTACTTTGTCGACAATGTCAACGAGAAGATCTTCAAGGCCATCAACAAGTACAAGGAGGTGCGGGCCCAGTTCGACGTGTGTCAGGAAAAGTACGACACCTACCTCCTGGTGTTCATGTCGGCGCCCAAAAACAAGGAGGCCAGCAGTGTGGCCGACGACGCCCAGCAGCTCTTCCAGGTGCGCCGCGAGTACGTGCACAAGTCGCTCGAGTTGGTGATTGAGCTCTCGGCGCTCGGCCATCTTCTCGACCGGGCCCTTGTGCGGACGTGCACCGACTTGTGGGCCAATAAAAAGTGGTTTAGCATTGGCACCGACCCGCTGTTTGCCGACCACTGGCATACCATCCAGAAAATCCAGGTGTGGGCGGACTCCTACGCCATCTCGGTGCAGCGCCTCAAGCGGGACATGGAGACGGCCCGCGACCAGGTGGAGGAGAGTGCCATCTACCAGCACGCCCCGTCGAGCAACTTGAACGACTACAAGGCGGCCTTGATCAACGGGCGCATGCTCGCGGAGCTGACGGAAACCGCCGTCGAGAAACACGGCTACCTCTTCATGAAGACAATCGTCGACAAAAAAGTGACGTGGGTCCGCCGCTGGGTGTTTGTCAAGGCCGGCATCTTTGGCATGTTGGTGCTCAGTCCCTCCCAGACGTTTGTCAGCGAGTCCGACAAGATCGGGGTGCTCCTCTGCAACGTCAAGTACGCCCCCCAGGAAGAGCGCAAGTTCTGCTTCGAGCTCAAGACCATCGACACCACGGTGGTGTTCCAGGCGGAAACCATCCAGGAACTCAAGTCCTGGCTCAAGGTGTTTGACAACGAGCGCAACCGCATCATCGCCCTCAACAACCCGGACTTGTTGGAGATTGCGTCCGGCCGCTACCCGCCCATCGTCACCGAGTTTGCCTCCACCGCCAACACGCTGACGGACCGCGAGCTCACCAACAGCCGCATCGTCACCACCGCCGGCCAGATCGTAGCGTCCAGCCGGTTGCTGACGCAGATTGAAAAGAACGAAAAGGTGTTTAAGCGGCACATCTACTACCAGATCCCTCAGATCAAGCCCCCCATTGTCACGGAGTCCACCAAGAGCTCCATCATTGCATACAGTTTCACCGCGGCCAACACGCTTCCCACGGCGCTCACCGCCAACGTGTGGGGCGTGGCCAACTGGGGCCTCCTGTACCTCCACGTGAACCCGGGTCCAGCGGACCAGACCGACACCGAGGGGCCGTTTGAAGATGCCGACGGCACCCAGTACCCCGACTACTACCCGTACGACCTCATTCCCCTCGACATCCAGATGCGGGCGTTGTTTGAGACCGCCGTCGACCCCGGCGAGCTCTGCCTCATGTCGTTCCGGTGCATCTGGTCGCCCAACTCCCGCCAGGAGCTCAGCGGGCGGTGTTTTGTCACCAACAAGCACACGTACTTCTACATGAATCTGTACGGGTTCGTGGCGCTCTCCAAGATCCACACCTCGCGCCTCGTGGCGGTCGAGCACAAGTCCCGCAAAACCTTCGACGCTCTCAAGTTCTACTACCACGGGGGAGTCATCAAGACCCGCCTCTTCTTGGACGACGGCCAGCTTGTCCGGGACAAGTTTATGTACCTCATTGAAAACCACAACTCCGACGCCCCGACCAACTTCCACGAGATGGTCAACACCTTGGCCAAGATCGACAACCAGCGTGCCATCCAGATGGCCGACTTGACGAAACGCGAGTTCATTGCCCATACCATCGACAAGGAGTACCCGTCGGGCGAGGAGCCCGTCTCGTCGTTCAAGAACGTGGACAACAGCACCTTAACTTACAAAGTGGACTACCTGGACGTGTCGACCTTGATTGGGGAAAGGGTGTATAATCTCCCCCCCAGGGCGCTCTTCCACATCTTCCTCGGCGACCACTCCACCTTGCTCAACGTCACCTCCACCTTCACCCACCTCGAGTCCATGGTCAAGGTGCCGTGGGTCGAAGCCCACGACCAGTTGGTGCGCCAGTTTGTGTCCAATGTCTTCTTCAACGGCCGTGTGCGGGGCCAGATGAAGGTCACCGACACCCTCGAGCGCACCATTGACGACGAGTTCTACTCCTTCACCCACGAAAAGGGCAAGTGCAAGGTTTTTGGTGCTGCCCCGTTCAGTATCAGGTACCGCTATGTGTTGGTGAAGGTTAACGGCAACCAAACCAAGGTGCTGGTGTACTGCAATGTCATCTTCCACCAAATGAGCATGGTCAAGAAGCTCCTCCGGTACTCGGCCATCCAGGTGGTTCGCCTGGAGATGCGTGAACTCGACCGGAACATTCTTGACGTCGTCAAGCGACTCGGGCACCACGGCGTCACCAACCGCGCCATCCAGCTCTACGGCAAGTTGAGCAAGACGGAGGCCATGCCCTCCGTGGGCGACCCTGCGCCCGTGCGGCCCAGCTTGGCCTTCTTCATCCGGCTTGCCGTGCGGAAGCTGATTGTGGGCGTCATCTCGGTGATTCTGCGCATTGTGCAGTTTGTGTTCAACTTGTTCATTGTCGTGGGCCGCGGCATCAAGGTGCACGGCGTGCTCCTCACTGCCGTTGTGCTTCTCACCCTCTCCAACTTGTTCTTCATGGGGAAAACCACCCTGGCCTACTGGCTGGTGCGCCAGGCCCACAACATTGCCCGGCACTTCGTCACCCTGGAGCCCTTCATGCTCCAACGGTCGATCCACCTCAGTGATATTGACGAGTTCATCCACCCAGCCACCCTCGGGGGCGAGTCGCAGTGCTTTGCCACGTTCCGCAATTCGTCCTTCACCCTCAATGCCGATGCCGCCAAGTACTGGAAGTCCGACACCGACCTCATGCACACCCTCAAGAAGAGCTTTCGCGACATTGGCATCAAGCGCCACGACCTCCTCATCAAGCTCCGCATGCTCAACCAAATGGAGAGGGACATGGTGGAGGTGGAATGGCGCACCTGGCTTGCCGAGGAGCTTTCCCGGTGTGATTTCGTCCGCAACGGCCTCTTGTCTCAGGTGGACGAGTTCGACGGCCTCGACAGCCTCTTGCAGTACTGCGAGTCGTGCGCCCGAGACTTGGGCAACTTGGAGCTCGAGGACCGGGGGCCGCTCGTGTGATTACGTAAGCAGGACCCATCGCGGCGGTGCGCCGCTGCGACCGTTGGCCGCCCATTGTCTGTTGGCCGACCCCCGGATCAAGCCCGGTCGGCATGCTGGGTCGCCCGAACACCCCCGGGCGGCGTTGGCACATTCCCATGTCAAGCATACCGTGGCGGTGAATTCCGCCCGATCGAGGCTGCGCGGTGCGCACATTGCCTGATTGGGAACGGCCCACAATTTTCATATTTATTGGCCGAGTCTCCTCACATGGCCCCATGACCATCCCCTTGATCCTTTCGGGCCACGAAGTGGTGACCAGCTCGTGCTTGCCGGTGCTTGGTCCCGACGAGAAAAGGTTGCACGACGTGGCATTGCTTGAGGATCTTGAATCTAGTATTCCCCAGATCTGCCGAGATGCTCATGAGGGCTTTGAGACATGGCAAAACACTCCGGCACCTGAGCGGGCCCAAGTCCTCCGTAAGGCCGCCGAGCTCATGCGCCAGCGAAAGGACAGTCTCAAGCAACTGGTTGATGAAATCGGCTCCTCGCCGGGGTACACCGACCTTAACTGGGGGCTTTCCGTGAGCTCCACCGACGAGTTGGCCAACCTCGTGTCGCAGCCAGAGGGCTCCATCCCCGTCCTGGCAACACCGTTGGCACTTACCATCCGCACCCCCATTGGCCCCGTGTATTCGCTCCCCGCATGGAACGCACCCTTAATCCTAGCCAACCGATCGATCGCGGCTCCATTGGCGGCAGGATGCTCGGTGGTGGTTCGAGCCCCGGAAAAGGCCCCCCGAAGCGTGTACCTATTGGTTAAATGTTACTTGGACGCAGGCGTCCCCGCAAAGGCGCTCCAGCTAGTTCATGTGTCCCCCGACGATAACGTCAAGGCGACAGACCTCTTTTTGGCAAACAAGTTTATCCGGAAGGTAAATTTCACGGGCAGCACGGCGGTTGGCCGTGAAATTGCCAAGGTTGCTGCCCGGTACCTCAAGCCGTGCTTGCTTGAGCTTGGGGGGAAGAACTACCAGGTGGTTCTAGATGACGCTGTTTTGGAAAAGGCAGCGGCCAGCGCCGTGTGGAGTGCAACTCTCCACAAGGGGCAGGTGTGCATGTGCGTGGAGCAGGTGTTCGTGCTGGAGAACAACTACGAAGAGTTTCTCGAGATTCTCAAACAGCAGGCCGCTGAGTTTGCCAACAGCCCCGACATGGCGTTGCCCCAGCGCGAGCCGGCGTTTGCCGAAAAGATTCACCGCTTGGTGAAGGACGCAGTGGACAAGGGTGCCACCATTGTGTTTGGGAGCAACACCACCGAGCGCACGCCGCCCGTCATTCTCACCGCCGTCACCCCCACCATGGACCTCTCGCACGTGGAGTCGTTTGGGCCGGTGCTCACCGTGCACAAGTACTCCGATGAGGCCCACCTCTTGCAATTGTTGAACGACAACGAGTACGGGCTCAAGGCGCTGGTGTGGTCACGCAACGTGGTGCGGGCCTTGGCCCTCGCCAAACGAATCGAGTGTGGTGGGGTCCACATCAACAGTTCCACGGTGCACGACGAGGCGACGCTTCCTCACGGAGGAGTGAAGGCGAGCGGGTACGGCCGCTTCAACGGGTCGTGGGGAATCGACGAGTTTTCCTACGTGAAGACAATAACTTTATCGGAGCCATAACCGAGACATTCATAGACAATACATAAAGGAGCGTCGACATCATACTCGCCAGGTCGCTGGTTTTCGGTGTGGTCTCCTGGCTACAAGCTTGGCTTGTGGCTTCCCTGTTAGCTCACCCACGGCTGCGCCGGTGGGTTCGCTACAACCCCCTCATTGAAAGACTCTCGGCAATATCCAAATACAACGCCACCGGGTTGAACTTTGGCTTTTGGGCAAACATCACCAAGTCCACCGCCGTGCGCACCTTGTTGGTCCAATTGATCAAGTCCAAATGGTCGACGTTATCCAACGTGCCGAGATACTCCCCCCACATGGCGCTTTCCACCGACACCAAGCCGTCGTTATCCACCGGCTTGCCGTCCCGCACGAGCCTGTGCTTCATCACCTTGTAGGTTGGGGTAAACACATTGTACCAGTGGGGATGCATTCTGGCGCCGTAGGAAAAGTACGCCGTGTTGGGGTCGTCCACCACCTTCTCGTTGAAAGCTTCCATGTTCTTGGTGGTGAGCTGCCGGATCACCTCGGGCACGGCGATCCCCCCGTACTCGGCCACCACGTCCGCCATCTCGCTGCCGCGATGTGGGGTTGACACCGTGGTGAGCGACGCCACCTCGTACCGTTTGTTTTCGAGCTGGCTGATGAGAAAGCGCCCGTCGAGCCCGCCCATACTGTGGGACACGAGGTTGACCCGCACGTCCTCGTGCTTCGGGGTGTTTTCCGTCCTGTGGGCCTTCTCAGCAATGTTGTTTGTGATGAAGTCATTGAGGTGATTGGCCCGGTCCTCGATGGTGCCGAAGGGCGGCACGCGGGCGATGAACACCCGGTTGCCCACACGCTCGAGCTCGTCCTTGATGCCATACCAGTAGTCAAGAGATATGAGACTTTGCTTCACCGCCCGCTTGGTGGACTTGGCCATCCGAGGAAAGGGCATCGTCAACGAGTCGAACCCACTGAGCCCGTGGCACAACACGATGGGGTGTTTGGCGGCCACGTACTCGGGCCGAAGCGCCATGAACTTGTCGGTGAGGATCTGGCGAAGCGGTCGGGTCAATCTCATGGTTGCGAATGCCCGAGGCCGCTTATGTAAGCGTGTAGGCACGGACGTTAAAGGGTCCATTGAGTAATGCTTCATTACTATGTACTACCCACTGATGGACTTGATCATCATGTCCTTGAAGATCCCCAACGAGTTGAGAGACTTCATGCCGACCCCACGCAAAAAAACGAGGGGCAGCCAGTCCGTCATGAACACCTTGTGCAACTTGTCACACACGCCCATGATGACGTGGTTGGAGGGCCACGCGTTGGCATGGTACTGCTCGAGCACAAGGGTCAGGCCAATGTCCAAGCCCCGGTCGATACCTCGCTCGAGGGCGTCGACCAAGTGCTGCACGTCCAGCTGGCCCATGTTGAGGCCCTGGCCGGCCAACGGGTGGATGGTGTGGGCAGCGTCTCCCACGAGGGCGACTCGGTGGGACACGTAGGTGTCTGCTTGCGAGAGCTTGAGAGGGAACCGAGCTCGGGACTCGGCCACCACCTCGGCGAGGGGCACCGGGTAGTCGGTTTCGAGCTTAGTGGCGTCGATTCTGGACCGGCGCCACTCAATCTCGGCGAGCACCTGGCGGTCCGCGGGGTTGGCTTTGAGGAGGCCGTAGATGTAGTTGAGGTCGACCTCGTCGAGGGTCATGGCCGCATTCACGAGCGAGGGGAAGATTTCGGCGTCCACCTTCAAGAGCACCTCCGAAAGCTCGGGGGTCGTCAGCCACACAATGGTGGCGTTGTCCTCGGTCAAGGGAAGAATGGCGAGCGGCCCGGTGGTGAGGAACCGCTGCCACCCAACGGCCCGGAAGTCCTCGTACTGGAGCTTGACGGTGGCCACCACACCGAAGCGGTTATACTGCCACCCTCGCGACTCGATGGCGGCAAAGTGGCGCACGGGCGAGTTGTACCCGTCGGCCCCAACCAACAACCGCGCCTGGATCTGGTCGCCGGAGTCCAACTTGACAATGGGCCAGTCGAGCCCCTCGGAGCCGGTTTCGACGTTCACGTCGGGGAGCGCGTGTCCGTGCGAGTGGTGCTCGAAAGGCAGCTGGATGTCCACCACCTTGGTTTTGTCAAACACGCAGTCGAGGGCGCCCGCCTCGTCGATGCGCTGGAGAAGCGAGCTCTGGATGTTGACGTTCTCGATCATCGCCGCCAACACCCCGGCCTCGGTGGTGGAGGCGTCGAAGCTGATGCGGGACGCGGCGTCCTGGCCGTCGTACGCGGTGATGCCCTCGTAGAACTTGACCCGGTCGCTGTTGACATATTGCCAACTGCCGATGCGATTCTGCATGAATTGGATGCTCTTGGGGGTAAGCGAGACTACCCGGTTGGTGTAGGTGGAGGGAGGGTCCGATGCAAAGCGTCGCACCGGCTCAAGCAGCCCACCTTCCACCAATGCACACGTGAGGTGGCGGGTTTTGGGCAGGGCCTTGAGCGAGGCAAGGAGCGAGAGCCCGGCGGGGCCGCCCCCGATGATGACAACGTCAGCTAGCCGGGGCGTGGCGGCGGTAGCAAGCTGGCGGGAGAACATGGTGTGATTTTCGCGGTCAAAGGTCAGATGGCCAAGTCAGAGAGGGCCCCCAGGCCCGATCCGACGGCCATCTGGCGGTCCACCGGGCGGACAAGAGATAAGTCGACTACACCTTAGTCAGTGGGCAAAATACATTTCAGTTATCTACACTGAATCCCCACATTCAGCGGACCCGATCTGGCGGGCACAAAGTAGAAGAATATCCGAACCCCAGATGTCTGGCCATGCTGGCTCTATTCAGGCCATGCTAGGTTCGTATAACTCTGCTTGTGATATAATGCATTGGTCGCAGGTCTCGGCTTGGCCTCGACCTGGCCAGTTTCCTCGACCTGGCTTAGTCGACCCTCGCCTTCTTCTTTTCCGGCTCCTCGTCACTCAAATCCAACTCCTCGCCCTCCTCGCTGTCCAAATCCTCGTCCTCATCGTCCCCCGGCAATGCCTCCGTGTAGTACTTCACCGCGTAGGGAAACACCTGGTCCACGATCAACCGGGCCAAGTCCTCGCCCGCCCGAAACTCCTTCCCCGGCTTGAGGCCCGTCCATGCAAACCAGGCGAAAAGCGACTTCATCCCCTGGCGGTACTGTTTCTTTGCACTTGCACTGAGGGGACCCTTTTCCTTGAGAAGCTGGGGGTTGATGGAGTCCAATGCCTGGGGCCACTTGACATCCACCGCCTCCGACGTGATCTTCTCCTCGCCGTCCTCCACCACCGTTTTGAAATGTTTCGTCACCTCCTGGGCCTCGATGCCCTGCGCTGCCTTGAATGAAATGGTGATGGAAAAGTCCTTGTAGTCGGCAATCTCCTGGGTGTCCACCACCTTGTAATGAACATACACATCGTCAATGGCCTCCAAGTACTTGAGGTCGTCCACGGCAATGTACTCGGCGAAATCATCATTCTCCGCAAGCACAATGTACCAGAACTGGGGAATTGTCCTGAGCACGTCTCTCCTCTCGGCGTATATCAGCTGGGTCTTGTTGATCCGGAACACCTCGGCCTCCCGCTCGGCGAGATCCATCTTTTGTTCGCAGGCGGCAAGCGCCACGAGCGATTGTTCTAGCTGGGCGGACATCAAGTGCGAAAACTACCTTCCTATATTTTATCTTCTCCCCATTCTCGTCATTTGCGGCAACTTGAAAGGCACCTTCAACGACGCCACCTTGTAGGTGGCGGCCGCGTTCTTGGGCACGCCAAAGGCCTCCGCCTGCGCCTGGGTGGCCACCTTGATGGCCGCACCCAAGGCCCGACACAACCCCACGAGTCTTGTTGGCTTCATGTTGAGCTCGTTGGCCAAGGGCGGCAACTCCACCAAGAAACTGTCAATGTGCAAGAAAAGTGCAATCAAGTAACACAACAACTTGTCCTCGTGATGGGGATCAATGACAAACGACCGCGACTTGGACCGCCCAAACTGCGAGGCCTTGGCAATGGCAAACCGCTCGAGCACCCCGTCCACCAACACCTCCGCGGGCTTGTTGCCCAACTTCTCCATGAGCGTGTTCTTGTCTCTGACACGGCGGTTGACATACACCCCAAGAAGGAACGATGCGTAGTAGAGCTGCGTGACCTTGTGGACGTTGCCCTGGGCCACGTAGATGGCCAAGCGCTTGTTGACGTAGTTGGACTTGGAGTACGGCAACATGTCGAGGCGCTCGGCCTCCTCGGCGTCCATGAGGGGCTGCACCCGGATGCTCGACCACTCGCGCTTGGGTATTATGCTGTGCAAAGAATAAATGTCCTCCACGGCGGTGGCCGCCTCGTTGCACGGAGGAACGGGCCGGTCGTCTTGGACCGCCTGGGAGATCTCCTCGTTGGTGGGCAACGCCACCGTGTGTTCCTTGACGTTGTCGATGATGTCCAACTCGAGATCCTGCAACTTGTCGGCGTCGATTTTGTTTCTCTCGAGGTTGGTGAGGGCAGACTTGGCCTTCTTGGTACCGAAGGACTCGCCCAATGCTTTTCTTTGGTCGGCGTACCGGATGCCCGCCTGCTTGACTCGGGGGCCACGGTGCACCCGCTTGCTGCGACTGGTGATCTTGCCGTCAATGACGGGCGCCTTGTAGAGGTCCACGCTCTTGTGCACGGGATCGTAAAGTGCAACCAAGTAGTCGTGGTGGGAGTCGGCGTCACCGCCGTTGTAGTCCAAGGTGTCGTTCTCCCCGTGGAGAAGGTGCTCTCCGGTCTTTTTGTTGCGGTAGAACTCGAATTTGGTGTCCTCGGGGATCTGCACCCCGTTGAAGAATAGCCCGACAACAACCTCGGGCTCGGCGTGCACCGCACTCACCCGCAACTCGGTGGTTTTGGCTTCTCTCTTTCTCTTGGAACTCATCGCTGATTTTTTTGTCGCATCGCGCACATCCGTACCTATGACCCACTACCAGGTTCTTGGTGTCGGGCCCGGCGCCGGGGCACAGGAGATCAAGGCGGCGTACCGGGCCAAGCTATTGGCGGCCCATCCCGACAAGGGCGGCCGGGGCGACGCCGACGTGGTGCCGTTGAACTTGGCGTACCGCGTGCTCTCCAACGAACAATCCCGAAAAGAGTACGACGAAGAACTAAATCAAAGCGTTCAGAAACAGGGCTTCAACATCAATGGCGACGGGCTCGACGTGTACGGGCTCGAGGACTTTGAGGAGGTGGAACAAAACGACTCGGTGTGTTGGTACCGGGCGTGCCCTCGGTGCACGGCCGACCGCTCCATGACCCTTACCGAAGACGACCTTGAGAACCACGGCAGCGACGACGGCATGGGCGGCTACGACATCGTGGTGCAGTGCGAGAGCTGTTCGTTGTGGATTACGGTGAAGTACTACGAGGCGACCTAGCCCACTTCTTTTCGGCGGCCAAGATGGCGGCAATGGCCTTGGCCATGGCGTCATAGTCGGTCATGAGGTTGACGTGCCCCGCGTCGCTGGCCACCTTGGCCACAATGTGGCCCTTGCCTGAGTTTGGGTCGTACTTCGTAAACCCCTTGTCCTCCGGCATGAGCCACCGCTGGTGCACCACGCCGTCGCCGTGACCATAAAAGAACTCATAGTAGTTGCCGTCTTTGATGTCTTGACGACTGGTAACATGGGAGCCTCGCACAGAAGGCACCTTGTTGCCGTATACCACGGCGAGCGGGGGATATGCCACGTCGGGGCAGAAGTCCAACCCAAGCACGTACTCCTTGGCCATTCTGAGAGCATCGCTGAGATACTCGTACGCCTCGTCGAACGAAAACGAAAGCGGCTGTTCCGGATTCGGCTTGGGGATGTTGCTCGGGAGCTTGGGCATGGTGGGCAGCGCCGGTTTGGGACTGCCAGGTTTCGGCAGGGTGGACGGCGACGAGTCGGAGGAGTCCTGGAACGAGCCCGTGCGCACGCGCCGGGTGATGGCACGGTAGTTCTTGAGGCGGGAGCTGATGGAGTTGACGGAGATTGGCGTCAGTGCGGGTGGGTGTTCGTCACGCCGCTTGCTGGCCACGAGGGGGTTGAGGTTGTACTCGACCCAGGTTTCCGGGTCGAAGAAGTCGAGCTCGTACGCCTCGTGCGTTTGCTTGTTGTAGAAGGCTCTGCCGGAGAGCGGCAAGAAACAGAACCCCAGGCGCATCATGAAGTTGGTCTCAAATGTAAGGATCTTGTCGGAGAGAATGACCGAGTCGCCGAACCGAATGGGGCCGAGGATGTTGAGACACTCGCTGGGCACGCCAACGTACACAAGCCCGCGGAAGAGTTCGGGGCGCCGCTGGAGCGTGCCGTGCGCAACGAGCCCGCCCATGGAGTGGGCAATCACCAAGGTGTTCTTGCCGGTCTTTTGGTGGAGCTCGTCCAAGAAGTCCTCGAGTTGATGCAGCACAAGATCAAGGTTGAGCCGCCAGTCGTAGCCAAACTCGTGCACGTTGTTCGGGCCAGCCTCGAGTTTTCTGATTAGTTTTTTGCAAATGTCAATGGGCCCGATGTTTTTGAGCACTCCGTCGGGGTAGATGTAGTCGGCAGCGCGGAGCTCGTCTTCTCGCGTCGGCCCCAAGAGCAAGTTGATCTTGCGGAGGTGGAAGCCCGCCTTGAGCGGGATCCACACCCGCTTCCCCGTGCGGGCGTCCCGAAGAATGGACCCGCGGTACCCGCCAAGAATCACCACGTTGCCGCCGATGGCACTGAAGACATCGTCATGCCACACCTCGCGCTTGGTGCGGAAGTCGGGGAGCATCTCGTTGAGCGAGTGCCGCACCGCCCGGAGCCGCAGGTCGTCGGTGTGCTTGATGTGCTGGAAGTAGCGGGCCTCGTCGATGGTGGAGACCGTTTCCTGGCGCTCGAGCTTGAGGCGGATGTCGTCGAGTTCCTCGGGTTTGTTGAAGGAGAGAGTCGGGAGATTGGGGAGGTTGAAGTGCAGTATTTGCTTGTAGAGGTTATTTCTGATGTTGGAAAGCCCGCCAAAGGGAAGCGAAAAGGTAAACACCTTCTGAGACTCGAGAAACGGGAGCCTTCGTCGGGGCAGCGTCTCGCCCAGCTCGACGGACTGGCCGCCCACAATGGAGTTGGCATCGGACTTGCTGTAGCGCTTGGAGTTCGGCGGGCGGGCCGGCACCGGCGACTCCACCTCGGGCGCAAACACCTCGGGGTCAATGTCGGACTCGGAGTCGGAGTGGCCACTGGCATGGTCCACGATGGTGGGATCAATGGGTGATGACATGGATCAGGACCCTGGTTCACATGCGCGCGTCGGCTCCAAAAGCGTGCCGGGAGCCGCCCCACGAACCCGTACACCATTATCAAGAAGACTACTTTGCCGATAAAGACATCCTGGCCAGAGACAACGAGTAATGCCGGTCACATTTTGCCTGTGACTGGCATTCAGTTCAGGCACATAATTGGTGTACGGGTCACTCGCGAGGCGCCCACGCGTATCCCACGTTGACACCTTCCCGATTCATACCAGTTGTCCGCGAGGTGGCATCTTGCACCCCGGACATGTCGCCTGTTTGGGACACCGGTCGGCGAGTGAACTCTGGATCATTCTGCCAAACGAGAGTATGGAAGGTATATGAGAGGATCTGACTATCCAAGTTGACCCGGGTAAGTCTGAATCCTGGTTGTCGTTCTCTACTTACGCACGTAGTATGTCTCCGTGATCCCTCATTACCCACGTTTGGTAAATTGTCTGCTTCAATGAACAATGCTCTTGTCACATCGGTACTTGGTTACGTTGCGACCATGTGGTCGCACACGTGCGGCTGCAAAAAGTTCTTGGTCCATCAATGCAAGCCCCTACTGTCACAATACGCGTGCCTGATGTCTATCACTGGGTATAAAAGGAAGGCCAATGGCTTGGGAAACCATCAATGCAATTTGTTCTCAGCCTCTTGGCTCTCTTGGTGGCAGTCAGTGCTGTCCCCGTTGAATTCTACGGCTACGTCAACGAGTCTCTCAAACGCGACGACCCGTTTGAGTTCCGCATCTACTCCAACAACGTCAGGGTGTCTACCGGAAACACCTTCCCGTCGGAGAAGATCTGGACCTACCGCAAGGACGGCGTCAGCGGGTCCATCAAGAAGGTGATGAACGACTACCCCACGCTCATTGGGTTGCAAGAGGCCAAGCTCAACCAAATCACCGACATTAAGCGGGCTCTCAACGGCAACCAGGAAAGCACCGACTACCCCTACACCCACTACGGAGTGGGCAGAGACGACGGCAAGGAGAAGGGAGAGTATGCCGCCATTCTCTACAACGTGGACCAGTGGGAGTTGCTCAACTCCACCTACAAGTGGTTGTCCCCCACGCCCGATGTCCCCGGCAAGGCGTGGGGTGCCTGCTGCAACCGGATTGTCAGCATCACCACTCTTCGCAACAAGGCCAGCGACTTTAGGCTCAACTACCTCAACACCCACTTGGACCAATTATCCGAGGAAGCCCGCCAAAACTCGGCCAAGTTGATTGTGGGCTGGATCAACGACATCCCCAACGACTACCCCACGTTCCTCTCGGGCGACTTCAATGCCTTGGCCACCGACGTGGCCTACCAGACCGTCTCGCAGGTGTTGACCGACACCGACACCACGGCGTACAACCGCTACAACGCCGGCTGGCCCACCTACACGGGGTTCGAGACCACCGACAACCAGACGGTGGTGGACTTTGTGTTTGCCCCAAAAAGTCCCCAGACGGCTCAGGGCAAGGTGGTGGTGATTGGCCACGAGGTCATGTCCAACAACTACAAGGACTACTTGTTTAGCGACCATCGGCCGGTGAGTGCCCACTTTAAGGTGATCTAGACCCATGATTAAAAGTTCCGCTTAGACGAGTAGCAGCTACAAGTGGAGAAACGCCATGCATCCAGCCGGGCTTGAAGTTCTCTCTTACAACTTGGTGTGACATTTTCGCTTTCGCGAAAAATTCAATCCAAAGGCAAATGCTCGTACGGAGAATCACCACCCCACTCGCACCCACGAGGCGGGCCGTTTCTCTCGTCAGACCGTTCCATGTGTGTACGCGGTTACGATATCCCAACAAGCAGGAAGAAAAGTACCAAAAGGAGCTCGCCAAGCTCAACAAACTCAAGGAGGATCTCGCGAAGGAAAAGGGTTTCTTCGACAAGATGAAGATCCAGGCCCAGATCACCATTCTCGAGACCCTTCTCGACGAGTACAAGCGCCAGACGTCGCACAAGGTGCGGCTCCCCCCAATCAAGGTGAAGGACCCGCTCCTGGTGGAGAGCGCCGAGCTCCAGTTGAGCGTGATTGACTCGGTGGCGGAGGTGTTCCGGCGCCGGGGCGACCAGAGCGACGACGAGGTGTTTGCCATAGTTAACGAGAAGCTCGACGGCTCTCTTACCCGGGACGAGTTCGACACCTACCAGCTGGTTATCCTCGCGCTCTCAACCCGGCTGGTGGAGTTTTCGGACATCCGCTTCGACGACGCCAAACTCCAAGACTTGTTTGAGCGCTTCACTGCCGTGCGCCAGAACCCGCTCTCCGTGCTTGCCAACAACATCGACAAGATATCCAAGGAGACCGAGGTGCACGAAAAGGCCGCCATCGCGTGGTTCAATGCATTTGAGATTTTGCGCAATGCCTCCACTGAAACACCCCCCTCGCCCATTCTCGAGGAGGTGAACAAACTCAAGGAGAACCCCGAGTCGCCCAAGGACAAGAAGGTGCCCCCCACCAAGACGTTCGAGCTTGTCATCAACCTCAACCGGCCCCCGATCCAGTTTTTCCAGCTTGGCATTGTCGTTGGATTGGTGCTCTACGTGTTCTTCAGTTTGACGCGCGAGAGCAACCACGAAATCACCTTTCAGGAGTTCACGTCGCAGTTCCTCGCCAAAAACCTCGTGTCCCGCGTGGTGGTATCCAACGGACGCACCGCCATTCTCGAGCTCAATGACCAGGGCAAGGCGCGCTACCCCCATGGCGGCCACTACTTCTTCACCATCGGGTCCATCGAGTCCTTCGAGCGCAGCTTGCAATCTGTCCAGGACGACTACAAGGTGGACGATGCCCTCCGAGTGCCCGTCATTTACGTTTCGGAAGGTGGAACCGGCAAGCTCCTCGTGAACTTCCTTCCCACGCTTCTCTTCCTCGGTGCCATCTATTACATGAGCAAAAAGGCCACCATGGGCGGCATGGGCGGGCCCCTCAGTTTCGGCAAGTCCACCGCCAAAAAATTCAACCAGGAAACCGACGTCAAGACCCGCTTCCAGGACGTGGCGGGCATGTCGGAGGCCAAGGAGGAGGTGATGGAGTTTGTCAAGTTTCTCCAGAACCCCGAGAAGTACGAGCGCTTGGGGGCCAAGATCCCCCGTGGTGCCATTTTGTCCGGACCCCCCGGTACTGGTAAGACGCTCATTGCCAAGGCCACTGCCGGCGAGGCCGGCGTGCCCTTCTACTCGGTTTCTGGATCGGAGTTTGTGGAGATGTTTGTCGGTGTGGGAGCATCCCGAGTGCGTGACTTGTTCAAGACCGCCCGGGAAAACGCCCCCTCCATTGTGTTTGTTGATGAGATCGATGCCATTGGAAAGCAACGGTCCAAGGGCAATGCCAGTGGTGCCAACGACGAGAGAGAAACCACGTTGAACCAGCTCTTGGTGGAGATGGATGGGTTCGAGAGCTCCGACCACGTGGTGGTGCTAGCTGGTACCAACCGTGCCGACATTCTTGACAAGGCGTTGATGAGACCAGGGCGTTTCGACAGACACATTGCCATCGACAACCCCGAGCTCCAGGGCAGAAAGGAGATTTTCGAGGTGCACTTGAGAAAGATCAAGCTTGCGGACAACATCGACGCCGACTTGCCCGGAAGACTTGCCGCGTTGACGCCCGGGTTTTCCGGAGCCGATATTGCCAATGTGTGTAACGAGGCGGCGCTCATTGGAGCGCGGTTCAACGCGGAGGCCGTCACGCTCAGACACTTTGAGTTGGCCATCGAGCGGGTCATTGGTGGAGTGGAGAAGAAGTCGAAGATCCTCTCGAAGGAAGAGCAAAAGATTGTCGCTTACCATGAGGCCGGACACGCCATTTGTGGCTGGTACCTCAAGCACGCCCACCCGTTGTTGAAGGTGTCGATCATTCCCCGTGGCCAGGGTGCCTTGGGCTACGCGCAGTACTTGCCCCCCGACCAATATCTCATGTCCACCCTCCAGTTGACGGACCGGATGATCATGACGCTCGGCGGCAGGGTGTCGGAAGAACTCCACTTCTCTTCCGTCACCAGTGGTGCCCACGACGACTTCAAGAAGGTCACCAACATTGCGCAGCTGATGGTGTTGCGGTTCGGAATGTCCAACAAGGTGGGGATGGTCAACTATGCCGACACCCAGTCCCAGGACAATTTGACCAAGCCCTTTAGTGACAACACCAACCGCATCATCGACGAAGAGGTGAAGCGCATTGTCAGTGAGTGCTACGAACTGTGCAGACAGCTTCTCAAAGAGAGATCCAAGGAGGTGGAGCTTGTGGCGCAGGAGCTTCTTGCTAAGGAGTTCATTACGCGGGAAGACATGATCCGGCTTCTCGGGAAGCGTCCGTTCCCGGAAACCAACGATGCATTTGACAAGTACCTCGATGGCAAGGCGGCGTTCAAGAACGAAAAGCCCCCGGAAGAGAAGAAGGACGACGAGTAATCTTGTATATAAGAACGACACGACCAGCACCCAGTAGGTGTGCGACATTTGGCGATGGCGACATTGCGCGCACCGCACACCAACAACAACCATGTCCAAGGCCATCAAGGAAGAAGACCCCCAGGTGGAGGACAAGCCGCTCAGTCCGGAAGCGGAGGTCGATGTGGAAGAGGAGTACCATGATGACGACGACGACGACTACGACAAGAGTCTCAACGACGACGACGACGTCAAGCCCGCGAGAAAGAGAAAGCGCGACGTCAAGGTGGACGACGACGACGAGGGCGACGACGAGGAGGTCGACGACGTGGAGGAAGATGATGGCGATAAGGACGACGACCCCGACGTCGAGGCCAAGCCACAGAAGCCAAAGCGGGCGCCCAAGCCCAAGCCCAAGAAGCGAGGTAGAAAGAAGACCAAGTTCATTCTCACGGACCAGGGGTTCCTCGACGAGGACGGCAACCCCATTGCGGTGGAAGCGGACGAGGTGGTGATTGACGACGAGGACCCCAAGGGTCAGGCCAAGATCGACAAGAATGGTTTCCTTCAAGGAGGACGGCGGTTCCGCATGAAGACGTTCACGCTCTTGGGCCACGGCGAGCAGCAGTTCATGGTGTCGACCGAACCAGCGCGGTTGGTGGGATTCCGGGACTCGTACCTTCTCTTCAAGACCCACAAGTCGTTGTTCAAAAAGGTGTGTACGCACGAAGAGAAGATGGATCTCATTGATCGTCACATCATCCCCAATTCATATAAGGGCCGGGCGGTGAACCTTGTTGCTGCTCGGTCGATCTACCGAGAGTTTGGTGCCAAGGTGATTGTTGACGGTAAGAAGGTCATTGACGATTTCTGGGAGCAAAAGGCCATCGACAACGGCGATGTGGCCGGTGAGTACGCCGACCCGCTCGAGTACCAGCGCACCCAGCTCAAGCTCAACGGGGTGGGCGGCGATGCTGCCGGGTCGACTCCTCCGGTGGCTGGCACCGCCCTCATCAACTATCAAAACGACCCCACCTGGATGCACCAGGTGGTGGTGGATACCAAAAAGTACAACGACAAGCTTTTGGAGCTGCGCAACCAGGTGTGGGCCCGTGGTCTCAAGGATACCTATTCGGGGTTCAGTCACTATCCCATCTCATCCCAACCCACCACCAGCAAGATCCAAAAGGTGGGCCCCGCCCTGGATATTGTTGTCACCACGGTGTTTACCAACCCCAACATACGACGCAAGGTGACCGGGCTCGCATCGGTGCCCAAGGAGATTTTCGAGGATCTCGACGACGACATCAAGAAGGCCATTCTTGACCAACAACAATACGAAAAGTCTGTTTTATAACGTATGTACTATAGCACACTAGCTTCTGAACTTGTTCGCTACTGCTCATCGAGAGTCTCCTCGTTGGAGTCTAGCTCCAGGTCCGAAAAGTCATCCCCCTTATCCGAGCGCCGTCTTTCCATGTGAGCACGCAACTCAAAGTCCACCTTGGTCTTGCGGCGCCCGACGTGCACAGTGATGTCCCCCTCCTCCACCACCTCGGCATGTTTCTTGGAATAGGCCACCTCGGCCTTGGCCTCCTTGCCCGAGATTTTGTGATTGACACGGATGTGCTTGGCGAGAGTGTCGTGCCGAGTAAAGATGCGGGGGCCCACCTTGGGGTTTTGCTTGACGCATACATAACACTTGAAGAGCTTTTTCTTTTTCGAGTGGACGGTTTCCTGATGTCGAATGAGTTCGTATTTCCGAGAAAATCTTCGAAGACACAACTTGTCGGGCTCATCGGCCGAGGGGAGCTGGCACTCGTGCACCACGTCGGGGTCGTAGTTGGACAGTTTGTTGGAGGGCTTCACCGCCTGGGTCTTCTTGATGATGCGGTGGGCGGCGAGTTTTGCATCCACGCGAATCTTTTTCTTCTCCTTTGGCGTGAGTTCCAGGCCCAGCTCGGTGATGTACGAGTCATGCTCGTCCAACGGCGCTCCAGCAGTCACGCCGGGCGACGGCGACGCCGTCTTGTCGTCGTCGGATTCGCTTTCCTCGTACAATTCCTCGCGCGGCCGCTTGGCCCGGATTCGTGACTGGGCCCGCGTCACCTTGGCGATAACCTCTTCCGGGATGAGGGACTTTTTGTAGTTGAAGTTGGCGTAGTCCTTGATGAAGCGCGTGTAGCACTCGTTAAAGTCAAAATGGATGATGGTGAGAAAGTGGTAGATGGACGGTTTCCACGCAAGGAGGTTATATAGCTCCCAGTAGGAAAGGTTCATGAGCACGTTGGTGAGAAATCGGATGGTCCGCGACGCCAACTGCAAGTTTTTGTGATTGGTGGAGATTCTGATGAAGACATCAAAGTTTTTTTCAATCAAGAGATATAACTTGGAGTGGAGCGGGTCTTCGGAGTCGACGAACTTGGGTAGTAGATCCATCAACTCAAAAAACTTGGCCTCGAGAACTTGCGCCTGCGATGCCGACACCTTGTCCTCATGCAAAAGCGAGCTGATCTTGAACAAGTGCTCGCTGTACTCCTCGGGAGTCAGAGGGGTACACACGGTCAAGATGGAAATGACCTCGTCCAACTTAAATTGACCGGGTTGTACCAACACCTGAAGGTCCTTTGCGGCCAAGTGGGAGTGCGGAACCGGAGGAAGGGGCTGGTAGGGGGTGGACATCGAGTTGATGGGCGTGGGGAAGTACGGTGCCTGGTGATGCGGAGGAAGATTGTGGGCGGCGGGAAGCGAGCCGGCCATGAAGGAAGAGTTCATCGGCGGCAAAATCGTGGTTGAGATGCAAAAAATTTCGTGGGCGCTCGGCAATTGCGAATCGCACAATAAAACAGCTGGGGTGGACTGAGCTCAAGTCGGCTTCAACTTCAATCAGCGACGTCAGTAGCAGACGATCGGGACACCTATGGTCAGTATGTGGATGGATATATGGCCACAAAAAATGAGGAAATACGCAAAAAAAATAACAGCCCAACTGGCGAAAAAAACACCCGAGATTGAGTGACCTGATAACCCCAGTATCATCACCAAAACAACGGTGGTGGCGATGCCACGGGGAGGTGTAGCGACGAAAGCGATCGAAGTAGTGGTGGCACCCAAAACCCGGGAGGCCGTTTTTGGCTGGCGTTTTGGCCACAAATTGGCGTGTTTTAGCAACTATGTGGCCGGCAAATTGTGAAACATACCTGTAGACGAGTTTAGCAGGAGAAAGTGGACAAGTAACTTTGTAGAGAACCTGATGACCTGTCACACAATCTAGACACTGTTGCTAGCAAAGTATGGGCCAGAGGTCGTCAAGTACGGTTTGCACAACAAGGGTTGGTGATTCTTTCGCTGCCAATTTCTTTGAGCCGCGGCGCACGACTTTACACAAAGACCCGATGGGGAAAGTGTGCGGTGCCGCAGCCGATTACTTCAACAAACTGCAAAAAACTACTGGGGCGCGGTCACGTGCATGCATTACTCCTGCTTCATATCGGGGGAGTTGAGATACGAAATGTCCATGGCCTTGCGCACCTGGGCGGGGGCCTGTGTTTGTTGTGGTTGTGGTTGTGGTTGTGGTTGTGGTTGGGGTTGAAGGTGTTGTTGTTGGGGAGACTGATGGCCGATGAGAGGTGTTGCATGGGACGCACTTCCGTGTTGGGCCGTTCCATGGGCACCGGGGCCTTGGAGGTGCATTTGGTATTGGATTGGAGGCGGGTGGAGCATCGATGGCATCGGCATGGGTTGCATGAGTCGAGGTGGTTGGGGTAGCGGGGGCCCTCCATTCATGCCAGAGAGACGGAACTTCTGGAAGTTCTTGTTGAGGGGCGACCACTCGGGCCGGTTGAAGCTCATGTCCTTCTGCGGCGAGTACTTTTTGATTTCGAGCGGTGGCTCGTCGTCCTTGCTCTTTTTGAGCACTATCTTGTCGGAAGAAGGAGGGAGCACCTGTCCGCCCACCTTGGGGAGTATGGACGGCGCATCAAACACATTGTGGAAGTGCTTGGCGTCGTCCATGTTGATGGCGGACCCCTTTTCTTCCCCGGCTGCTGGTTGTGGGGCGGGCTCCTCTGACTTGTCCTTCTTGGGCTGTGAGGGATCCTTGGTACTGAAGGAAAGGAACCCCGCGTAGCTCGACTTGATGGTGTAGTCTGAGTTGAGAAACTGGGGGTGGGGGAGCGGCTGCGCTGGTGTGAACCGGCCGGACTTGTTGCTCTCGTCAATCACCTCCACGTTCTCCTTGGCGTAGTTGACCGCAAGCTTGTTTTCACGGCCCGTGACGCCGTGCTTCCTTCTGATATGTCTCGCCAACGAGTCGTGACGGGGATAGCTCTGCACCCGGTTGCCACTTCTGGAACAATAAATACACTTGTAGATCTTTTTCTTGGTGGCGTGCACAAACTCCTGGTGTCGCAAGAGCTCGTTCTTACCGTAAAAGATCTTGAGACACGGCTCGCCCGAGTGGGGGTCGTCAAGATGACACTGGTGGATGACCCCGGTCTTGGGCTTGGCCTGTTTTTTGGCCGACTCCTCGCCAAGGGCCTTTTCGTGCTCGGAGGGAATGATGGTGAGCTCGGGGGACTCGGTCTTGTTGCGTTTCTTGTCGGGGACTTCCTCGTATTCGTCGTCGTCGTCGCCTTCCGGCGACGCCGTTTCGTGCTTGACCTCGTACGGCGCCGGCGTCTCGGTGTCGTCGGACTCGGGCGCCGCCTCCGCCTGTCGTTGCTCAAGCTCCTTGAGGTTGCGCTGGAGTTGCTCCTGGTAAAGCTGGTCGTACTGTTGTCTGTGAGACCGCGACCGCCTCTTGCGACGAGATTGGTTCTTCAACGAGATGTCGATGTAGGGGGTGATATTGATGCGAGCAAGCTTCTTGTCGGTGGAATCGGGGTCCAACGAGTGGTATGAGAAGTTGTAGAAGGGATAAGGGAACGGGTACAGGAATCCCTGGCGCATCGAGTGTTCCATGTAGTTTTCCGGAGGACGAACAATGGACCCAAACGGCGTCGGGGCCACCTCGATGCCCACCAACTGGAGAAAGTAATCGAAGTCGGGAATGGCGTGGAGCAAGTGGTACACCTCCCAGTACTGAAGCGAGTAAATGAGCTCCACCAAGTACTTGGTGACGTGCGACGATAGCGTGAGGTTGAAGTACGACGACGAGAACTCGGAAAGCTGGGTATAGTTATCGATCAAGATGCGCGAGAGATGCTCGTTGGGGTAGTAGACGGGCTCGAGCGCCGTTTTGTTGTTGGCAAAGTCATAGTTGGACACCGGGATGTATGCCGTCAAATCGGCCAACAGCGACTCGATCGACATTCGCGCATTGTCGTCGAGCTCCTTCTCCTCATTTAGCAAGTAAAGAAGCTCCAGGAGCTGCACGGAATACTGGTTGATGGATTCCGGGTGTGCACCTTTGGCGATGGAGGACACCTTGTGGGGACTTAATTTGCGGAGGTCGTCCACGATGGGATCTGGCGCCACCGTGGAGTAGTGGCCCAGCATCTGGCGAGACACGATGGCTTGGAGTCTTTGGATGAGGGCTGGTGTTAGTAATGGTGCGAGAAAGGTTTTCAGGCCAGGGCCAGGGGGACCGCAGCAACGTACCACCGGGTAAAAAAGAGTCTGTGGGAGCACCCCCGTACGCCTCGAATCGCTCGAGCTGTTGGGACGTGGGAGTAGGCGGCATGGCCAATTTGCCAGACATGAGGGTAGTTGGGCGTAACGAGGCAACAGATTTCTGCAACCCCAAGTGCGTGGTGCGCACACGCCCTTGCACCCAGGCGTGGGAGGTGTGGGTGAGAAAGGGAAGGGTGAGAAGGTGAAAAGTAGGGAAGTGGAGGTGAATAAGAGAGTGTGGGTAAAAAGCAACGTGTAGGGAAAGGTTGGTGAAAAGGTTTCGACAATGCGGTTTTGTGGTATGACAGCTTCAGCTGTAGAGGTGTGCTAGTTCAACGGTGCACAAAAGTGCATCTCGCCCAACATGTAACAACAAGCGCCAGGTCAGGCTAGTCTGATAACAGTTCAAAATGTGATGTCATTCATACTTTGTGTTTTTCACATTCATATCAACAGTTTCGTGGGTTCTTGGCTAAAGTTTTGATGGTGGCTGCGAATTTTCAGCAAAGGCTACAATATCCGAAAAACCACATTCATTACACTTGTCATTACTTTTTTTTGGCTGGTCACAAGTTCATCGTGACAAACTTACCTGGATAGGTGGACGAGTCGGAGATGCTCTCCACCTCATGGACCGTCTCGCGAAGATCCGGGTCCTTTTGCTTCACCTCATCTTCCCCCAAGTAGGCCAACACGTACTTGAACACCTTTGCCGGAACGTCACGGCCCCACAAATTATCGAGGTGCTCGTGGTTGTGCACGGGTTGTATGGTTGTGTGTTGTGACGGGAGCTGGTTCTGCATCAAGTTGATATCCACGAGGGAGTCGGAGTCGCCGTAGATGAGGTGGATGGGGATGCGGATGTTTTTGAGCGGATAGCTCACCGGATTGAGACCCAGGAGATTGGAGTTGGTGGCGTCGTGGTACATCTGGAAGTTCTTGGCGCCGATGATCTGGAACCAGTGCACGACGGTCTTGACCGAGGTGGTGGAGTAGAGGTGGGCGTACGACAGGAGTTTCTGGATGTACGAGATGTTTTTCGACCGCCAGTTGAACAAGATGTAGTTGGACACGTCGATGGACGTGTTGAACAACGGCGGGTACATGATGCGCTGCCAGAAGGCGACGCTGGGCATGAGCACGCGCCTCGAAAAGAGGAGGAAGATGACGTTGGGGCTCGACTTGAGGAGGATGTCGAGGAACTTGGAGTAGAGCCCGTGGGGCGTGGTGGCGGGCGAGATGGCGATGATCTGGTCCACCTTTGTGTTGAGCTGCGGGTTGATGGACAAACTGGCGAATGCCTGGGCGGTTCCCTGGGAGAAGCCCACGTAGGTGAGACTCTTTTTGTTGGTGGCGTCGAGAATATACTCGATGGAGTCGGGAATGTCAAAGAGGGCAAACTCGTCGATGGAGAAGTCCCAGAATTGGTCGGACGTGAGCTTGTGCAGAAGGTGTTTCTGGGAATACTTGTTGCCGCGGTTGTTGCCGAGCCACACGTCATAGCCAAGGTCAAAGAGCACATAGGGGAGGTTGTGGTGCTTGTGGAGCATGGTGACCCAGATCTCACTGTTCATGAGAAGCCCGTGGTGGAGGTAGATGACCCCCTTGGTCCGGGGAGGAGCGCATTCCCTGGCAATCCGGTGGAGCGTGAGAATGTACCCGTCCTGCGTCTGGACAATCCGGTCCTCCACTTGGTACCCAAACAACAGGCACATTTCATGGATGTTGCGGGCATTCAAAAGACCCGTCATGAGGTTGTATTTTTGCTTGGTGACAATCAGGCTCTCGGAGCCAATGTACTTGTACAGGACCGAGTCGTCATGCACCTGTTTGATGAGGTTGACAGGGTTGGACCCGAGATTGTAGAGGAACTTGATGGAGGAGGTGCAGAGCGCGATGACCGGCGCGGGAAGGAGCTTGGTGATGACGGTGACAATGTACTCGATCCATGCCAAGAGGAAGGACGTGACGATGATGGGCCACTCGTAGAGCGAGAGCCGGCCGATCAAGGGTATATACATGGTTGCGGTCGCTGGTCGCACTGAACCCGTACCGCGAAAACCCGTACCTATATTTACGAAGTGGGCTCGGTTCCTGCATGCCAGGCTTGGCACGAGCAAATACATGAGCACATATTTGACCAAAGCGGTCTAGGTCTGGGGTATAAGAGGAGCCGGTTCCCAGCTTTGAGTTGAGAATGTCTGATCTCAAGCCCCTGCCCCTTTTCAGGAACTGACTAATGCCGTGGTCGAGCGGCGCGTAACCGGCGCCTGTCGATTATTTTTCGGGGGCATGGCAAATCGCAGGCAGCCCCGAGCTCGGAAGCCGGAGCTCTCACTGATTATTCTGATAACACATGCGCCTGTCACCGTACGAGGCCCCATTGACATGCACGTCGCGGCAGATTCTTTTGTTGACCGGTAGTGCCGGAGCCAAGTTAATGGCGCCGTCTCGATTGGTGAGTGTCGTCGCTGTTTGCAGAAAACAAAGCAAAGTATAAAAATGCCGGCCTTCCTCCACCACCTCACCAACATGGTTTCGTTCTCGCAGATTGTCCAGAGCTTTGCCCTCCCCGCCATTGTGCTCAGTTCCGCGCCCGAGGTGTCCAATTCCCCGTCTGGAGCCAAGTACGTGGCCGAGTTCTCCAAGGGAGTCAGTGGGTCGGTGCAATTCGCTTCCACCGAAGATGGCCAGGTGCAAGTTTCCGTCAACTTGACCGGGTTGCCCGACTACGGCGGGCCCTTCTTGTACCACATCCACGAGGCGCCCGTGCCCACTGACGGGAACTGCACCGGAACGTTGAAGCACTTGAACCCATACAACGGGTCCGAAACGGCCAGTGCTGCTGAGGACAAGGAAGTGGGAGATCTCAGCGGAAAGCACGGTGAGATTGACGGGCAGGAGCTCCAAACCACCTACATTGACCCATACTTGTCGCTCAACAAGGACGACCCCGCGTACTTTGGCAACTTGTCGGTTGTGGTGCACTTGCACAACACCACGAGAATTGCGTGTGCCAACATCACCGAGGAGACGGCGTCGGTGAGTACTGTTTCTGACAGCGGCGCCCCACGCTTGGCTGCCGGTGCTTTCGCCGGAGCCGTCGTGGCCGGATTGTCGTTGTTGATCTAGAGTGAAAAAGCCGTCGTGGCCGGATTGTCGTTGATCTAGAGTGAGAAAAGCCGTCAAGGCACCAAATTCGATTATGGTTTGAGACAGAATGTAGAAGGGTCAAATTCTCAATGGAGACTTACACCCCTCACACCCCTTCGCTCCCCACGTTGGCTGCGAATATCCTGCACAATGGCACGTACGTTCAAGCAACTTCAATTAGACTAGCTAGTTGATTAGTATCTGTCGTTTCCGCCGAAACCACCTCTTTGGTTGTCGTCGTTGCCGCCGAAACCAGAAGAGCCGGATCCGCCGTAGCCGCCTCTGTTGTCGTCGTCGTTGGATCCACCAAAGGACGAAGAGCCGCCACGTCTGTCGTTGTCGTCGTCTCTTCCACCAAAGCCGGAGGAAGAAGAACCGCCGAATCCGCCTCTGTTGTCGTCGTCACGAGAACCGCCAAAGCCGGAGGACGAGGAGCCGCCGAAGCCTCCTCTGTTGTCGTCATCACGAGAACCACCGAATCCAGAGGAGCCGGATCCGCCGTAGCCACCTCTGTTGTCGTCGTCATCTCTTCCACCAAAGGAAGAAGATCCACCACGTCTGTCGTTGTCGTCGTCTCTTCCACCGAAAGACGAGGATCCACCGCGTCTGTCGTTGTCGTCATCTCTGGATCCACCGAAAGAGGACTTGTTGCCGCCTCTTCTGTTCTCATTGTCAGAAGAAGAGGAGGAGGAGTCGCTGCCGCGTCTCTCTTTCTTGTTGTCACTGCCCAAACCGAAAACCATTGTGTTGTTGAAGTAAAGAGAAAGTGTGGATCGGCCTCTCCTTAAATACAATTGTCGAGGGGTACTGGGCTGTACGCCATCATTCCTGTCCGGAAATGCCTCCACAATCAAACAGCAATCCGCGTTTCACCTGCTACCAAAGACAATCACCGTGGGGCCAAGGCATTGGCCACACTTTGTGCCAGGGCCATTGGTCAGATCCACCGGGGCTCGCAACCGCCAGGGCACGCTAGCGCGGGGGTGGTGACGAGTCCTGAAATTTAGTCTGTCGGCGCAGGCGCACGGGCGTCCCGATAGAACGGGTCGGCGAATACCTGATGCCTTTGGTCCGATCTGCCTGGGTTGCGGTGCCTGCCAATTGGCTGTTGCTTCCCCACGAAGGCCCCGAAACATGGCCTACGGCCAGGCGCTTGCACGTGGGGACTAATGTGTCTTTGGACTGTGGTCAGATGAAATCCCGGATCTGGCCTCCTGCATTTCACCGCAACCGACATGGTGTTTTGGTCACTGCTTTGTTTGTTTCGCTTGCGTAAAGGAGAACATTCCAGCGTCGCGGACATTCGTCAACCTAGCCGATGAAATTCATGGCTTGTGCCGGTGTCGCCACGTCATCATCTTTCATGTCGTTGCACGTAGCGTTCAAGCCCCGAAGGAAACTCGTGCAATGGTTCCTTGCACGAGGCTCTTCCATAAGCCACCAACAACTTCCCTAATTCTACACTGTTGCTCCTTCCGTTAATTATCATCAATGGTTTCTATCCGCCGTTCTGGGCTTGGCCCGAATGATATTATCCACCCTCAACAACACCTCGGACGCCTCGGCCGCCGACGACACCACCGCCCGCTTCAACTTGTATGACTCCACGATGCCCAATTCCCTCATGTCCGCCACCACTCCCTTGTTGAGGTCCAACCCGGACGTGGTCATGCCGTTGTAGATGGCCAGTCTGAGCTTCGACACCAAGTCACTCGAGTCGAAGCCGGCGTTGTCGGCCAAAATCGTAGGTAATGCTCTCAATGCCCGGGCAAACGCCTCGATGGCCAACGACTTCTTGCCCGTGACGTTGGCGGCAATCTGGTCCACGGCCTTGGACATGATCATCTCAGAACATCCTCCTCCAAGACACGTTCTGGTTTCCTTGGTGGTTTGTGACAACACCGACAAGGCGTCGTGGAGCGACCGCTCGGCCTCGTCGAGCGCCTGCTCGGTGGACCCTCTCAACACAATGGTGCATGCCTCGCCCGCGGCCACGCCGCTGAACTTGATGAAGTTGTCTTCGCCGATTATCACCTCCTCGATGGTTTTACAGTAGCCGAGCTTGACCTTTTCGGGGTGGTCAAACGTGGAAACCACCTCTCCCCCAGTGACGAGCGCCAACCGCTCGATGCCATCAAAGTCCGCGTGCTCGATCGAGTTGATCTTGGCGTCGGTGAACAATTGTTCGGGGTAGTCGTAGATTAGTTGTCGGTTGATGAAGCAGTTGATGCCAAACTTCTTGATCTTGTCCACCTTGCCCTTCATCTTGACCTTCTCGGCCTTCTCCAACTCCGCCAACTTGGACGTCAGGTCCACCTTGAACTTGGCGCCGAAGATCTTCACCTTGTCGGTGTCCATGGATGTGTTGGCAATGAGGATCTTGGCGTTCTCGATCTTCTTGGGCTGGTTGATGCCAAACTTCTTCTCCAAGATGAACCCCTCATCGAGGAACGAGTCCGACAACTTGCCGCCCACCTTCTTGATGATCTGGATATTATTCAAGTTGGTGGACCCTTTGAGCCGCAAGATCGCATCCACAGCAAGCTCACTGAAGTAGTCCTTGTCTTGAGACAAGATCTTGGACGATAATGTCGTCTTGGCAATATTGATGAGGTCCTGGCGAAACACCTCGGCGTTGGCGCCGTTGTTGACACTCACCTTGTCCAAGGCATCGATGGCGGTGTTTCTGGCAATGCGGAACCCCTCAATGATGGTTTGGGGGTGGATCTTCTTCTCAATCAACTTCTCGGCCTCCTTCAACAACTCCGAACTCAACACCGTCACCGACGTGGTGCCGTCACCCACCTCGTCGTCCTGCACCTTGGAAATGTTCACCAACACCTTGGCGGCGGGGTTGTCCAAAGGAATGGACTTGAGTATGGTGGCTCCATCGTTGGTGATCAAGCTCTTGTCCATGTCCGATGAGCTCTGCAACAACTTGTCCATTCCCTTGGGGCCAAGGGTGGACTTGACGAGATCGCCCACGGCAATGGCGCCGACAAACGCCGACATCCGGGCGTTCTCGCCCCTCTCTTCCGTAGCCTGGTCTCCTAGGATTTGCACAGACATGAATAATTTGTCGACGGCGCGTCTGCTGTACACCACCCATTACATAAGCGCGGTCACGTGCGCGTCGCAGACAAATGAAGTGTCTCCAATAGGCGCTTACCTCTTCACCACCGTCCCTTCGTTCCCTGTGCCCAGCACTGCTTATTTATTATAGACGTCATGGCATCTCCCGCGCCCGGAAAGAGCGACGGCACCAGGCCGCCGTTCGCGGCTCCTCGAGACGACTACCGCAGTCTCTTCACCAAGCTCGATGTGCAGCATAACGGCGAGATTCGGCTCCAGGATTTCAAGCGGGCTCTCAAGCAGCTCAACCATCCCATTTCCCAGAAGCCCGAGCTCATCGAAAAGGTTTTCAACTCGTTTGACGCCAACCACGACAAGGTCATCGACTTTAACGACTTCAAGCTATATCTTACAACCACCGACGACCAGATTCTCAAGGGTTTCAACAAGATTGACCAAGACAATGACGGGAGGCTCAACAAGGCCGACTTCATTCGGTACCTCAAAAAGTCCCTCAACCTCAGTCCTTCCGACAAGAACATCGAAACCATCTTCAAGCAGATCGACTACCGCAACGACGGGTACATCACCTACGACGAGTTCCGCGACTTCCTTCTTCTCATGCCCCGGCTCCACGGGCTGCGCATCAAAACTGCATTCACGTACATTGTCGAGGAGCTCGACATTTCCTCCGACGGAGACGTGACTCTCATCAACCAATTTCTCAATGGCTTCGGCTTCTTCCTTGCTGGCGGATTATCGGGGGTGGTTTCTCGGACATGCACCGCCCCCTTTGACCGGATCAAGATCTTCCTCATTGCGCGGACCGACCTTTCGTCGACAGTGCTACATTCCAAAAAGGAGATTGCCCGACAGATTGCTGCTGGTGCATCGCAAAAGGTCATTGATGAGGCCCGCAGAAAGGTGGTGGCGGCAGAGGCCGCCGTGGCCAAGCAGGCCGCCGAGCACCCCAAGACCATCCGAAGTCCCATTATTCAGGCGGCCCGCACGCTTTGGAAACAGGGCGGGTTCCGCGCCTTCTACGTGGGCAACGGGCTCAATGTGTTGAAGGTGTTCCCCGAGTCCGCGATGAAGTTCGGGTCCTTCGAGGCCACCAAGCGGTTCTTGGCCTCGGTGGAGGGCATCGACGACACCACCCAGTTGTCCAAGGTGTCGACGTATCTTGCCGGTGGTATCGGAGGAGTGGTGGCACAATTTGCCGTATACCCCATCGACACCCTCAAGTTCAGGCTTCAATGCTCCAACATCGACTCCAACATCCGGGGAAACGCCCTCTTGATCAAAACCGCCAAGGAAATGTTCCGTGAGGGAGGATACCGCACCTTCTACCGCGGCATCTTTGTTGGCACCAGTGGAATCTTCCCCTACGCCGCGCTTGACCTCGGCACCTTCTCCACCATCAAGAACTGGCTCGTCAAGCGCGAGGCCAAGAAACTCGGCATCGACGCTGCCGACGTCAAACTCCCCAACTACATGGTGCTTACTCTCGGTGCATTGTCGGGAACGTTTGGCGCCACGGTGGTGTACCCGCTCAACTTGCTCAGAACACGGCTCCAGGCCCAGGGCACCTACGCCCACCCCTATACATACGACGGGTTCTCGGACGTGCTTAGGAAAACCATCCAGAGAGAAGGGTACCCCGGCCTTTTCAAGGGCTTGGTGCCCAATCTCGCCAAGGTGGCTCCCGCGGTGTCCATCAGTTACTTCATGTACGAGAACTTGAAGGGATTATTTGGACTCAACAGCAAGCTCCAGTGACGAAATTGCATGATGGAGCCCCTGGTTCCATTGAGAGTCAATATTCATTGTGCATGTCGAGACACAACCACCCCACGCTCACCTCGCCAATGGGCACAAAGCGCACCTTCTTGGGCGCGGCCGCCAGCACCGGCACCCACGCCGGGTCCACCAGGGGCGGCTCCTCCATATTCACAAACACCCGGAAGCTGCACTCGCGCTCGTCGGTGGTGTCGCCGAGCTCGCGCACATGGAGATGCAATAACGACCGTAATTGACCATACACCTCGTTCCACGTAAACCCGGGAACCGTCACGGGCGTGCCGTCGTCGGCGGCGCCGGCCCCCGGAGGCGCCGTAGCACTGAGAAAGTCCCAGGTGGTGATTTTGGCCCCCACGTTGAGAAACTCGGGGAAGTTCACCACGTACCGCTTGCGGGTGCGCTGGGACTGGGTGTCGTACACCGCCACCACCAACTGGTTGACGCCCTGGCCCCCTTCGTTCACCAACAACTTGAGGAAGTCGTTGACCAAGGTGCTCACATACTCGTTAAGCGGAGGGCTGCGACTGCGGTACACAATCACGTCAAACAGCCGCACCCGGTCAAACACCTCGGCGGGGTACACGGCGTTGTGGTACAAGATCTGGTGGAGCCACACCTCGACAAACTCTTTGAGTGCAAGAATCACATTTTGGATTGTGGTTTTCACCATAAGTTAAGACGCGCATGATCCGAAGCCTTCCCCACAAAGAGGTGCACCGCATCACCAGCGGGCAGGTGATTACCGATGTCACGTCGGTGGCGAAGGAGCTTGTGGAGAATCTGATTGATGCCAATAGCTCGAAAATCGACATCACCTTTACGAATCACGGGGTCGATGGCATTGACGTGAGCGATGATGGGGACGGAGTGCCCGAGGCCGACCACGCGCTGCTCTGCCTCAAGCACCACACGTCCAAGCTCGGGGACTTCTCCGAATTGGAGTCGGTGCACACCCTCGGGTTCCGGGGCGAGGCGTTGGGGTCGTTGTGTGGGGTGGCCTCGGTACTGGTGACTACGTGCACCAAGGACGCGTACCCCCGGGCGACGGTGCTCGAGTTTGACCGCATGGGGGTGCTTGCCAAGCTGAAGAAGCAGCTGGGCCAGAAGGGCACCACCGTACGTGTCCACGGTCTATTCAAGCACCTCCCCGTTCGGCAAAAGACGCTTGTGAAGAACGCCCGGCGCGAGTTCAACAAGGCCATCAACGGCCTCATTCCGTATCTCTTGGTGTACCCCGAGATCCGCTTCACCATTTTCCATGTCATGAAGGGCCGCAAGACGTTGCTCATGGGCACGCGGGGCAACTCCACCATTCTCGACAACTTGGTGAGCGTGTATGGCACCAACGGACTGTACGGGATGATTCCGGTGAAGTTGGAGGTGACGGACGTGGACACCCAGCGGCTACGGCTTAGTCACGGGGGCAAGATGTCCCTCACCGTGTCGGGGTACATCTCGAACTGTTCGTTTGGGTTGGGCCGGCTGGCGGCGGACCGCCAGTTTGTGTATGTGAACCGGCGCCCCATCACCCTCAAGAAGTTTTTGAAGACGGTCAATGAGATATTCAAGGGGTTTAATCATGTGCAGAGTCCCGTGGTGGTGCTCAACATTGACATTGATGTCAAGTACCTCGACGTGAATGTGACCCCGGATAAGCGGATAGTGATGATCCAGAACGAGGACGTGATCAACGAGATGGTGGCGGAGCGGCTCACGGAGTTTTATCTGCAGCAGGCGAACGTGGTGCCAAAAAGTCGATTGGAGCCACTGACCATGGATGTGCGGGCGCTAGTGAAGGTGGAGAAAGAGGAGGGGGGGCCAAAGTCAACAAAGAGGGAAAAGGAGGAAAAGGAGCAGGAGCCGGAGCAGTCTCAAGAAGAGAGTGAAGTGGAGGAAGCCGGAGAGGAGCAATCTGAGGAGGAAGAGGAAGAACGAGCCGAAACTGAGGAGGCTGAGGAAGAAAGAGCCGCCGAATCTGAGGAGGAGGAAGCCGGGGAAACAGCCGCCGAAACCGAAGAGGCGGCCGGAGAAAGAGCCGAAACTGAAGAAGAGGCCGCAGGAGTCGCCGAGACTGAAGAAGAGCTGGTCAATGGCTCAGAGGCAGCTCCAGAAACGGAGAGCACCTCGGACATGGATGTGGATGAGAAAGAGACAGAGGTGGAGGAGAAGGTGGCGGAACCAAATTTGCTGGTACCCCAAGAGGCAGATACGGAGAAAGTCACACCAGCGGTACGGCTGGCCGCACGGCCAGCCGCACGGCCAGCTACCAGTCCAGCGATACCGTCAAGTCCAGCCGAGGAAGACCCAAGTCTAGACCAAGATGACGTTGCGCCAAATATAGACCCCACCCGTCAGGCTCGGACTCCACTGCCCGCCTCGCCGTGCTCGGAGCTTGAAAATATCCCCACCGGCGATCTCCTCGAGATGATGGAAAACGACCCCGCGTCGGGCAAGTTGTTTGTTGGGGACACGCTCCGAATTAGTGTTGGCGACCATGTACAAGAACACCGGGCCAAGCGACCCAAGGTGATGAACGGACGCAACGACGTTGTGTTCAGCAAGGTCCGCGACGGGTTGCACCGGTACCGGAGCACCATGAGGGTGTGCGTTGACGACATGCAAGTGAAGCCGGCGTTTGACGACGGCGACGCACCTGCAACCGGTGTACATGTGGACAACATTGAGGAAAAGCATGCGGCCGAGGACAAGTTGAGCTACACCTTCAACAAGCAAGACTTTTCGGCCATGCGGGTCATTGGCCAGTTCAACCTTGGGTTCATCCTTGTCACGGTGCCCAAGAGCAGTAATCTCTTCATCATTGACCAGCACGCGTCGGACGAGAAGTTCAACTACGAAAAGTACCTCCAGACCATCACGTTCGATGAGAACACGCAGGTGCTCATCCAGCCGCGCCGCCTCGAGCTCAACATCATTGACGAGATGGTGGTTTACGAGCACATGGATGTGTTCAAGCATAACGGATTTGCAGTCAAGTTTGACGACACCGAACCCCCCGGCCAGCGAATTTGCCTCACGTCCCTACCCGTTTCAAAGCACACCGAGTTTGGCCTCGACGACTTCCACGAGCTCATCCACCTCATCCGGGAAAAGAGCCGGGTGTCGCATACCATCAAGTGTTCCAAGTGGGAACGGCTTCTTGCATCTAGAGCGTGTCGCACGTCCATCATGATCGGCCAACTGTTGACGCTGGCCAAGATGACCCAGGTGGTGCATAATCTCTCCACGCTCAACAAGCCATGGAACTGCCCCCACGGACGGCCCACCATGCGGCACTTGGTGGAGCTTCAACAGATGCCTCGTGTTACCCTTGACTACTCCACCTGAAAAATAAGTTGGCACCCAATATTTTCTTCGGGGTTCCCCTTTGGTCAGATATTTGCTCACCACCCAAGCTTCGGCAACGTGAATCGATCGTGGCAGCTCTCCCATACACCCACACACCCCTGGCGGTGTTACCTCCACTTCCTGTCCGGTGGCTTCATTTCACACGTCGGATGTTCTGCATGCCGGGACATATCGTCTGACATTCGACCCCGCCACATCGGGCCCCACCTTGATCAGGTGTCATGGGACAAAATCGCCGGCCATTGCCAGTGGCATGTCATTGGCCAGACCCATGCAATCGCACCTAAAACCCTCGCCTATATGCAGGAGGGGACCAGGGCTGATCTACGGTGCAGTTTTGGGGACGGCTTGAAGATGTGACACAAGGAGATTTTCACCTGAGCACGGGTGGCTTGCAAAAAATAACCGGCGCAGGCCACTACCGAAAACAAAGTAAAAAAAGAATAGCCAGAACCTGCATACACACCTCGACAAAAGCGGTTGTGGATAAGAAAGAATCCATTAGCAACATTCACCTCCAACCTTTGTGGTGTGGTTGACGATGGAGAGGAAAAGTAGAAGAACCCACAAGAACCTGCGAGACGGGTGTCCCAATTGCAAGGCCAAGCGCATCAAGTGTACCGAGGAACTCCCCCAGTGTGCCAACTGCATCAAGAAACAGTATCGATGTGGATACTTGGACTTTCCCTCAGAGAAGCTCGACAAGATACGACGCAAGAACGAGTCCAAAGTATCGGTGCTAGCCGACCAGCACGATCAGCTCAACCAGATCCTCAACGACAATTTCCAAATCGATGAGCCCATCACCGATCTTCTGAACCTCCGCCTGGTGGTGTACAAAAACTCCTTGATTCAGATCCTGGAGAACTTCATCGAGCCGCCCCGCTTGAACATGTACGATCTTCTGCACATTCCTCGCTTCAAGCCAGTGCCATACATGTACGACTCCTCGGCCAGTGGCAGCTCCAACGGCTTCGACACCCCCCAGGAGAACAGAGGCACGCCGTTGCCCGGGGCGCGACCGCTGGGCGCCCGGTTCCGGGTGCTCAGTGTTCCCAAGAACCCCTTTCTCGACATCTTTGTCGAAAACAAAGGCAACCTCAAATCGGTCAACAACCAGGAGTACCAGTTCGGGTTCCAGCCCGTGTGGAACGGCAAGATTGCCCACAACTTCTGGATGTCGGTGTACCACCAGCTGGAGGTGTTGGAGCTCTATAATTCGTTCTTTTTGGACCGCTCGCTCAATATCCTCCTCACCATCGGCAATGTCATTGTGGACGCCGATTCGCAGAGCGCCACGTCGACCCCGGGCTCGTCGCAGCTGTCGCCATACTCCGAAACCAGCACCGACCCCTGTGCCACCAGCATTTTCAACAAGGAGGACTTGGCGGTGCTCACGCGCCGCTCCTACGCCTTGTACGGCCGGTTGATCCGGCACCTACGAGACCTGCTCACGCTGTACCATATCGAGTACCCCGCCAAGATCCTGTTGTTCTCGCTGTGGCTGGCATTTCTCCACATTCATTCTAATGCCGACACCCTCTGTGTCATGCTCAACGGCACGGCGCTTCTCTTCAACAAAATCGCCCAGGAGGCATCCACCGCCGACGACATCACCAAGGCCATCAAGGTGTCGCTTGACCTTTCCAGCCGCCACGCCCAGGTGTGCTACATCCCAGACTATCACATTGGGGTCATTCACCAGATCCAACATCACCTTCGAACCTTCCAGCGTCTTTGCGAACAGGCCACTGAAAAGGACAAGCTCTCGCGCAAGCGCCGACGGGACTCGGAGCTCGCGGACGACCCCGTCCAGCACTTTCTCACCAGCAACTACTTCCACCAGGACCTTTCCAAGCTCTCCAAGTTTCTCGACAAGCTTGTCACCGACTACTACCCCACGCTCATGCGCATCAACTCCCACTACACCGGGCTGGCGTCGTCCAACATCCACTACACTTCCTTCACGCTCTTGTTTGAGATTCTCCGGCACTGGTTCCGGGTGTTCTCGAGCGAGGCATTGGCCATTGGCCTGCGGGCCAACCCGTACAAAAAGACGTTCTTTCTCTTCTACTCCGCCGTGGGCCGGGCGTTGGTGCACATCATCTCGCCCATCCGGTCCGTCATGCTGGTGGACACGTGCCACATCATCTGTCCCCAGATCGACTTTGAGCCGGAACTGCATCACTTCAAGAACTTCGGCGCCTCGTGGCCCGAGGTGCACACCATCTACCAGCACCTCCTGCGCATGGTGCGGTTCTTTGACTACCGGCTTCTCTTTTACTCATACCACTTTGCCGTCCCTTCGATTCTAGACAAGGTGTATCTTCGGGCGGTAGGCCACGACGCCACGCTCCACGAACACTACGGCGACATTCTCCACATTGTGCCCGGGAAAGGGGACTTTTCCGAGAAGCTCGTCAACGACTTTGCTACCGAAACCATTTCCTGGCAGCACTTCCCCAAGTTCGAGTCATTTACCCAGGACGACGACTTGGCCTTGGCCATCACCAACGAACAGGTCCGCACCAACTACGTCGAGCAGGCCCCGGCGCACTTTGACCCCGACGCGGGGCTCTTCACCACGGACTTTAACCCCAGACCGCTTCTCGACACCTTCTTTAAAAAGCAGGAGTTCACCTGGGAGTACAACCGGCCCGACCTCTATGCGTTGAGAACCATGGCGGGCAACCTCGAGCAGGCCCGCCGCCAAATCAAGTTTGCCCTCGACAGCAAGGACGCAGAGAACTAGACATCTAATACAAGACACCGTTCGATGATGGCCAGGCACTGTGCGTGGAGATGAGAAATTCCGCGCTGCGATGAGATGCCCCGGTGGGCTCGTTTTCAGGTGCGTGTCGGCCGAACGGCCCGCCCGTTGCCCGCGAGCCAAGCCAAACCGTGAAACACAATACGCCTCAAAAACAGGGCTTCGACGTGATATTCTGGTAATTTGTAAGCACTTTCGGGTCATTGTTTTGGCCCTGGGTGCATGCCATGGAGCATGGCATGGCACATGGTGTAGGCGTTAGTCGGGCGGTGAGAATTCCGCGCACAAATTCATAAAGCGACAAAGCGACGTCGCACCCCATATGTCCGCCAACTTGCCGAAAGACGAGTTTCTCGACTTCAACGACGCCGAGGTCCGGCGGTTCCTCGACCATCCCATCAGCCCCAAGGGCGTGATGCCGCAAATGCTACCGCACGGCAAACCGGCCTCCCGTGCCTTCCCCCGCCTAGTGTACCAGGTGCCCCAGGGCCCCGGCCGGGCGCCGTCCTTGGATACCATGGAGCTCACCAAGCTCTTCTCGAGCGAGCTGCAGCTGCCCGAATCGCAGGCGCTCGTGTTCTACCTGGCGCTAGCCCTCGCAACGTTTTATCTCCGGGGTAATGCCATCAAGCTGTTTGATCTCCACACCCATGAGCAGCTCCCAAATCTACGACACCTCCGCACGAGATTGTTGACGTTGGCCAGCAAGTACTACGGGCAAGCCATATCCCGGCTCTCGCAGTTGATTGTACAGCCCGACTACGACGTGTCCACCGCCATCTTTGCGTCGTCGTATCTCAACAAGGTCAGCACCTACGAGTACGCCGACATGTCCCACTCCATTGCATTTTCCAAGGGCACCGCAGGCATCTTCAACGACAGCGTGCTCCGGGGCCGGCACCACGACATCGAGTGGACCATCAAGTTCTTGATCATGGCGTGGCGGCTGTACTACTTCCCGGCATACACGCCCAAGATCCTCATTGAGTACCACGAGTATCTCACCAAGTTCATGGACCTGGTGGGTGGGGCGCTGCCTGGGGTGGGGTTCCACGCCCGGCTGCTCTTGAGCTTCGTGAACCAGCTCATTTCGTGGACGTCGTCGGCTCCCGCCGACCAGTTGCGCCATCCGTCGCTGGTGTACCGCGTGCTCCGGCAGTTCCTCCTCATCATCCCCTCGAAGGTGCCGGTGATGCGGTGGGTCAAGGACCCCGTCGAGCGCACGCTCCTCTACCTCTATGCCACGCTCGCCCGAATGTTGGACAGCATGTTCCCCGTGGCCATGTACCTCTTTTTCCAGCTGTTTCGAGGCGGGCTCAATCTCTTCTTCAACCCGGAGTATGGTCAATCCATTGATGTGCACGACCTGCTCTACGACATCCAGGCGTACTGCATCCGGGTGCTGACGTTCTTCCAGAAGCGCTTCAACGTGATGGTGTGCTTCTTCGGCAACCAAGTGTACGACGAGCCCGTGCCCATCAAGTTTGTGCGGCTGGCCATCAACGAGATCATGATTGAGCGCTTCACCGGCGTGTGCATCGAGTACTCGCTGTACCACCAGTTCCCCCGGGTCGTCAAGCTCAACAAGTCCCACCCCGCCATCCAGGCCAACCTCACGCGCATCCACGCCATGAACCTCTACCACTACAACTTCGAGCACTACACCCACTTCCGCAGTGCGCTCTCCAACAAAACCATGCCGTTTGTCGACCTGACGGACCCCATGCTCATGGCGCACTTGGACAACACCTACCAGCGCGACGACGACGGCGACACCTCGGGCGAAACCACCCCGTTCGACGAGATGTTCGAGCCGTGCACCACCAGTCTGTCGCCCACCTCCAACAACGACCCGTCCCCCGTGGACCGCGCCCATTACGGCATGGTGCTTCTGCCCGACATTGCCACGCAGTTGAGCGAGCTCATATGCCAGGAGTACACCCGCATCCTCGTGTCGGGCCGCAAGAACCGGCCCGACCCCAGCCCCGTGCTTAATCCCCTTACGGGGCTAAATGTCAACGACAAGGACCCGCTCCTGGTGATCCGCTCGCCCGTGTCGGTGCTTCTCGCGGGCCAAAACGACCATGTGAAAGACGCCGACCGCCACACCATCATCGAGTTCTACCGCTCGAGAAACGACTACTTGTCGCAGTTCAACCACGAGGTGTCGTACGAGGACGACGTGGTGAATTTCTACAATGACTTGAGCGAGATGTACTACGCGGCTTAGGCTGGCTTGTCACAGGTCTGGCAAGGAGTTGTTGGGTGTCAAAATGCACGGAACCTGGCCCCAATTGGGGACGCACGCTGCCCTGTAGCGACACTGAATCAGCAAAGTGCATGTGTTGTTGGCCCCGTGCGGTCCGGCTAAGTTACCCAAAGGGGCGGCGGAATCGCCGCCAACCTGGGGTGACGATGCGACACAACGGGCACCCCATCGGGGCGCCCTGCTACTTTCGCAGTCCCAACAGAAAGCAACACTCGCCCCTATGGCGCCTACATAACGAATAATGAACCCCTCTGATCCGCGCATGCATGCGGGCGCGGCAACACCCGAGGCCGCTTGCGCCCTCGCTTGGCCATGGTGTTTTGCCGTGGTGTTTGTAGTCGATGGTTGTGACGGAAAGCCATTCCCCCAACGGACGCCCGGGCTCGCAACCACGACAAGCCCTCTCACAGAGGATCTTGTGGCTTGACATTGCCTCCCGCGCGTGAGCCCGAACCACGCTTGACGTTGAATCGGCACGAATGCCGGTTCGCGCCCTGGGCCCGTGGTGCGATTACTCAACGGGGGTCCGCGTGGGCGGCTGCATCGATGGCCAGGGGAGTACCACCCATCAGTCTACCAAGCCAATCCCCAATTGGTCAGTCCAAGTATCAGATGGCGACAGCCGTCCAAACTTAAACAGAAATTCGGTCATCACCGTGGCAATCTCCACCGCAGATTCGGGCCGAGCCTATTGTTGGGGCCCGCTTGTCGTAAACTCTCGCAATTTCTCCACCCTCATTTCACCTCCAATTAGGTATCACATAAACTTCTCCTGCACCGTTGTCAAGCGACCCACCACAAAAGTTCGACTTGGCGGGTATGTGACTCAGCTGCCCAATCGAGGTGACTGCCTGCAAACCATCCAGCTATTTTTTTCGGATTTTTTTTTTTCAGAGGGGGAGATTTGGGGGACCTCAGACAGATATTATCTGGCGGGCCAGGGTAGAAGAAAAAATACCAAATAATTGTACTTTGAAGAAAAAGTCCACCGATTATCTCCTTCCCACCTGCCACGCTTAGTGAGAGCTCTGCCCATGATCAACCCCAGTCTATCTCGGCAGGGATCTCGTCTGGGGCCGGACGACAAGCGCGAGAAAGGGCCTCTGCGCCGCAAACACAAAAACTCCAAGAATGGGTGTCCCAATTGTAAGAAGCGTCGAGTCAAGTGCTCGGAGGACCTTCCCGCGTGCTCCAATTGCATCAAGCACAAGGTGCGGTGTGGCTACTTGGACTATACTGAGGAGCAGCTCCAGGAGGTGAAGAAAGCCAAGGAGATTGACGACCTCGACGCCAAGGCCACCAAGCCCATTCTGAGTCTTAGTCTTTCGTCCGAGACAAAAGTGCAGTCGCCAGTATCCAAGACTTCCTCGGGCAAATCGCCCCAACTGAATTTGTCCCCACAACACGCCATTCCCCTTACAAAATCCAATGCCTCCAGTCCCAATGTTCCAGTACAAAGACCAAAGACCCCTCCCCACATCCCCAAGCCCTCGGGCGGCGTCAACGACGTGCTCAATTTCCACAACTCCATCACCCAGGATTTCCACAACCTCATTCCCACCAGCACCGACCAAATCATCTACCCCGTCTATTCCATCCACCAGCCCATGCAACAGCCCTTGGTCCCGGAAGCCCTACTGCAGGAGTCGCAAAACTTCCACAAACTGAGGGACGTCTTCAATTCCAACTGGGCCATCGACGACTACATGTACGACTCGTCCCTCGACTTCCTCGACTACCAGCAGCCGGTGGTGCGCCGCACGCTGCTGCTCCCCAACGCCCAGGTCAAGCCGGTGACGTTCACCCGGTTGAGAAGCACCAACGTCGACTATGGCAAGGCCTTGCTCCTTTTTCTCAAGGACTTGACCGGCCCCATCACCCTCGGCAAGGCCACTCTCCCGGACATCCGCAAGCTCTACCATATCTGGCTCTCATCCTTCATCTACAAGTCCCTCTCTGACGAGGTGATGTTCAGCTGCTTGGTCAACCTCACCACCAACTACCTCATATCCAACGTGCTCAACATCCCGCACGAGTCCTTTGGCGATCTTGTCAACAAGACGCGGGCCAAGAACATCTTGATTGTTCATTCCATCAAGCATTATGCCATTGTCATCAAGGGCCTCCGTCACTTCCTCAACATCAACCACGACCTCGAGCTGTGTGCCAGTGTCAGCTACATTCTCCTGCTCATGTCCATCTACGACCCCGAGGCCACGCTTAATTCCACCAACTGCTTCCGGGACGGCCTCTTCGGCACCCTCCACTACACCCTCACCTTGGCAGCCAAGTACAACCAGAAACCCCCGACGCTCGTGCCGGTGCACTTGACCCTCATGACCAACGTGTGCCGCTCGGTGTACATGCCGGGGTATGACCCCCACTTTCTTCACGACTTCAATTCTATGCTCATCAGCTTCGGCAACCTCATTCGCATGATCAAAATCGAGACCGAGGGCTCCGACGCCGCCAACAACAAGACCTTCAAGTTCGTGGAAACCATGTTCGACCAGCTCTCGAGCTTTCTCAACGACACCATCAACCTGTATGTGCCCACCATCACTCACCACCTTTCGGATTTTGACGTGCAACAGGAGACTCTCTTCACCATGGCCCGGCGATGGGTGTGTCTTCAGCCTTCGAAGCTCACGGTGATTACGCGCAATGCCGATCCCCTCGAAAAGCTTTTGTACTTGTTCTTCAAGGCATTCAAGAAAGGCATCTTTGCCGTGGCGCCGCAAATGAAGTACTTTTTCCTCCGGGACTTCGACTCGCCCCTCATGTTGGATGTCTTCTCCAACTACGTCGACTACGACATCTTCGACAGCGAGATCGACCACCCGCCGACGCTCTGTGTGCCGGAGCCCATCTACGACTCCATAAAAGTCCAGCTCAAGATCCTTGCTGGGTACCTCATTCGGTTCGCCACGTTCTTCCAGATCCGGTCCAAGCTCCTCTACAAGACCATTGTGTACGAAAAAACCACCAAGGAGCTTTTCCCCATCCCCAACATCCGCCAGTGGAGAAACGGCATCACCAACATTGAGCAGGTGAGAAACGACTTCAACGACATCATGGGGCTCGTGGAGGTGCCGATCCCCTCCTTCTCCCAAACCCTCATCAAGCCCCGCCACTTCCCCCGTGTCAACAAGCTCCGCGAGGAGATCCCCACCGTGCCGCTGGGCTCGCTGGACCTGGACAAGGACGACGTGGTGGACTTCCTCACCCTTCGGGAAAGTGGGTTCCTTGTTGGGGACGCTATGCCCAATATTTCATAGGTTAGCCACGACCGCTTTAAGCAGTTTGTAGTTTTTGGTCCGCTCACCAGCCACCACCGCCACTTTCAGCAACCGCGCTCCGCATTGCAATTTATGGCTGATTTGGAGGAGTACAATGCTCTCACCGCCACGCTCTCGGCGTACAGCAACTTCCACAAGTGGGAGTACGAGGAGTTTGTCAAGCCCCGCAAGCTCAAGTGGGCGTCGCTCCACGACCTGGACAAGCGTCTTCTCCCGTGGTATGAGAAGCACACCCGCGATATGGAGATGTGCATCAGCATGAACGAGGAGTTTTGTCGTCAACTCACCACCGCCGTTGCCCAGGAGTGGGGCATCTCGCCCGATGCCTCGACGTGGGCCCCTGCGTCTTCCTCCGACTTTGACAAAGTGCGCTCGACGTTGCTCCAACTATCAAGAGAATGGAGCTCCGATGGCCAGGAGGAGCGGGACAAGTCGGTGGGCCGCATCGTGGCCGAGATCACCGCGCTCTTCCCCGACGTGGAGGCTCGCCAGCACCGCAAGATCCTTGTTCCCGGGTGTGGGTTGGGCCGCTTGGTGATTGAGCTCGTTCGCGAGGGGTTCTGGACCCAGGGCAACGAGTTCAGCTACCACATGTTGTTGGCGTCCAACTTCATCTTGAACCACTGCAAGTTCCCCAACAGCTACTCGGTGTTTCCGTTTCTCCACAAGGCGTCGCACTTGGCCAAACGGTCCAACCATATACGGCCAATCACCGTGCCTGACATTGACCCCTTGGAGATCCACGAACTAATGAAGAAGAACCCTAAGATCCCCTACGACGAGCTCATGAGCATGACGGCAGGGTCGTTTGTCGACTTGTACGGACCCCCCGGACTTTCATTCTCCAGCACCTACTCCAACGACCCCACCGCGGTGGAGTTCCGCCAGCAAAACAAGGAGCTGTTTGATGTGGTTGCCACCAGCTTCTTCATTGACACCGCTTCCAACGTCATTGACTACCTCCGGTGCATCCACCACTGCCTCAAGCCCGGGGGCCGGTGGATCAATTTCGGACCGCTTCTTTGGCACTTCGAGGATTTTGGCGACGTGCATCTCGTCGACAAGCAATTGAGTGCTGATGGCCCCCTCGAGCGGGTGCCGAACGTCCTCCGGGGCCTCGAACTAAGTCTTGAGGACTTGGTGAGTCTCATTGAGGAGGTTGGCTTCAAATTTGAGAAAAGAGAGAGCGGCATCAGGTCCACCTACAGCAGCGACGTTCGTGCCTTGGGGGAGTTTGTATATAAGTGTGAGTACTGGGTGGTGGTGAAGCAGTAATAATGGATGCAAAAGGGATGCGTGCCCCGCACAATCGCAAGGAGGCAAAGTAATCACCACTCATGAGTTTCCCCAGCCCCGCCACCTCCGTTAAACTTGTGCTATTAGGCGAGGCTGCCGTCGGCAAGTCGTCGCTCGTGCTCCGGTTTGTGTCGAACGACTTCCAAGAGAACAAAGAACCCACCATTGGCGCCGCTTTTTTGACCCAAAAGTGCACCATAGGGGATCGCACCATCAAGTACGAGATCTGGGACACCGCCGGCCAGGAGCGGTTTGCCAGCTTGGCGCCCATGTACTACCGCAACGCCCAGGCGGCGCTTGTTGTGTACGACATCACCAAGCCCGCGTCCTTCATCAAGGCCCGTCACTGGGTCAAGGAGTTGCATGAACAAGCCAGTAAGGATATTACAATTGCATTGGTGGGAAACAAGGTGGACTTGGTGGAGAACGACAACGACTCGGAGGAGTCGCTCAGAAAGGTGTCGGTGGAAGAGGGCAAGGCGCTTGCCGAGGAAGAGGGACTCTTGTTTTTCGAGACAAGTGCCAAATCAGCATACAACGTCAACGAGGTGTTTGTGGACATAGGGGCGAAGATCCCCGAGGCCTCGGCGGAGCCAGCTACCAACCAGCCGGTGGAGACGGGCCGCATCGATCTCTCGTCGGGTGCCGGTCCCCGCTCCTCCGACTGTGCTTGTTAAGAGAATAAGGAGCGAAGAGAATGTATCATGAGAAGGACAATCTCTCGAAGTGATGTTCATCACAAGAGTTGCCGCCACACTAATATAATGTCTGTGAATGAGCGCGAACGTAAATGTCTCTTAAGGTCGCCTACATCCCCGAACACTTTAGCACCCCACTCCACTTTGCCCAGGCCCAGGGCTTCTACAAGCAACATGGGGTCGAGGTCGAGTTCATTCCCGTCATCGAAGGATCCGGCCGCCTCATCAAGCTCTTGAACGACAACGAGGTGGACATTGCCATTGGTCTCACGGAAGCGTTTATCGCTGATGTCGCCAAGGGCAACGACACCTACGACATTGTTGCCACGTACGTCAAGTCCCCACTCTGCTGGGCCATCAGCACCGGGGTCAACCGAGACGACATCACCAAGCCCGAGGATCTAGACAAGAAGATCATTGGCGTGAGTCGCGTCGGCTCGGGCTCGTATGTCATGAGCTTCGTGCTCGGGTTGCAATTGAAGCTTTCGGAGCCCTTTTTCAAAAAGTTCCAGGTGTTGTCCAACTTCAAGACGTTGCGTGAGTCTGTCAACCTCACCGAGGGAGTCCAGCCCAGTGATGCGTTCATGTGGGAGCACTTCACGTCCAAGAAGTACTACGACAATGGCGAGATCAAGCGCATTGGCGAGATCTACACCCCCTGGCCCAGTTGGGTCATCACCTCCCGCAAGGCCACCGACCAAAAGGCGCTTGCCGGGTTTGTTGCCGGTGTGCGCCAGGGCATCCAGTACTTCCTCGCCCACCAGGACGAGGCGGTGGAGTGGATTGCGTCCAACCTCGACTACTCCAAGGAGGACGCGTCCGCGTGGCTCGACACCGTCAAGTTCAACGAGCCCGTGGACGCCGTGGACCCCGCGGTGGTGGCCCACACCAGCTCGGTGCTCCAGACCGCAGGGGTGCTCACCGACCTGGACGACGTCATCAACGCCCGCTTGCAGGGCTCGGTGTCGCAGCAAAGCGTGTAGTCGGCATTTGCCGCGCTGACGTAAGCACAGACACTGGGGACCCCGGAGTGCGCTCCGGCGCTGAGACTTCCGGCGATAAGAACTGACTCTTATCCGGCAAATCGATGGTGACTCCGTGACTCGTCCCCGGCGCAGCGGGTGTCTTCTCTGTATTTAAGATGTCACAATCATCAACGTCCACCATGACTCGCACACTTGACTTTGACGGAGTAGAGCTTCTTGCACCCATTGATACCAGTGGAACCCCCACTGCCGCAGCGGACATTTTCACCCAACAGGCCCTCTCGTTCGTGGTGCTTCTCCATCGCACCTTCAACTCCACCAGGAAACAACTTCTTGAAAACAGACAACGAGTCCAAAAGGCCATTGACAATGGTGAAGGTCTTCACTTTCTCCAGGACGACTGGGCCAAGGCGGTGAGAGCCGATCCCGCCTGGCAGGGCCCCTCCCCCGGACCGGGGCTTGCAGACAGAAGAAGCGAGATCACGGGCCCGCCAGACAGAAAGATGATTGTCAATGCCCTCAACACGCCCGTGCGCACATACATGAGTGACTTCGAGGACTCGGCGGCGCCCACCTGGGCCAACGTCATTGGCGGCCAGGTCAATCTCTACGATGCCATCCGCCACCAGATCGACTTTACCGCCGCCAATGGCAAACGGTATGCTGTGCAACGAGAGGGCAGGCACGTCCCCGTGCTCATTGTGCGTCCCCGAGGCTGGCACATGGAGGAAAAGCACTTGAGGATCGACGGCGAGTACGTGTCGGCGTCGCTCCTTGACTTTGGGCTCTTCTTCTTCCACAATGCCAAGGAGCTCATTGCCCGGGGCCACGGGCCATACTTTTACCTTCCCAAGATGGAGCACCACCTCGAAGCCAAGCTCTGGAACGATGTTTTCAACGTGGCCCAGGATTACTTGTCCATTCCACGGGGCACGGTCCGGGCCACGGTGTTGATTGAAACTCTCCCTGCCGCCTACCAGATGGAGGAGATCATCTTCCAGTTGCGGGCTCACTCGGCCGGGTTGAACTGCGGTCGCTGGGACTACATTTTCTCCACCATCAAGCGGCTTCGGGCCGACCCGTCCAAGGTGCTTCCCGACCGGGGCCAGGTGACCATGACGTCGCCATTCATGAAGGCGTACTGCGAGCGTCTCATCAACATTTGTCATCGTCGCGGAGTCCATGCCATGGGAGGCATGGCGGCCCAGATCCCCATCAAGAACGACGCCGCCGCCAACGAAATTGCCATGAACAAGGTGTATTCCGACAAGTTGCGGGAAGCCACGATGCACTACGACGGAACGTGGGTCGCCCACCCGGCATTGGCCCCAATTGCCAACGGGGTCTTTGACAAGCACATGCCCACCCCCAACCAAATCCACATTGTCCCACCCGAGAGTGTCACGGAACAGGACTTGTCCAACACCCACATTGCCGACGGTCAAATCACCACCAATGGCATTCGGGAAAACCTCTACATTGCCCTCAACTACATCGAGCTGTGGATCCGCGGCGTGGGGTGTGTTCCCATCAACAACTTGATGGAGGACGCCGCCACTGCCGAGGTGTCGCGGTTGCAGCTCCACTCGTGGGTCCGCCATGGCGTGACCTTGAGCGACACCGGGGTCGCTTTGACGGCGGACTACATTGAAAAGATTCTCGACGAGGAAACACAGAAGTTGCTGGCGACAAGACCCGACAACAAGTTCGTGGTGGCTGCCAATTACTTGAAGCCGGATATTACGGGCAAGTCGTTGGCGGAGTTCCTCACGACCTTGGTGTACGACGAGGTAGTGGAGCAGGGCAAACCCCAAGACCTCGCGACCTTGAAAGTGTAGTATTTTGCAACTTTTCAATAAACAAGTGAAAATGTGAAAATGTGAAAATTGGATAAGAGACGTGAAAGTGTGATTGAGAGAAGGTTACAGAGTCTCCAGTAGCTCCAGATGGAGCCCCCATTGTTAGTCAATCTTCATCTTGGCCACTGCGCTTACCTAATCGCGCACAGTCAGATCAGCTCGTCTCCATGTTCTCCCGGTCCACCTCCGTTGACAGAAGGCGGCAATTCCTTGCCATCAACAAGATCTCGGAGGCCCGCCTAGAGGAGGCGTTTGCACTGCCCCAGGCGGCCAAGTGGACCGTCAACCACGCGTTGAAGAAAGCAAACGTCAAACGCAATCGGTACCTGAATGTCTTTCCATGGGACCAGACTCGCGTGACATTGCCTGTGATACCCGGCGGAAATGATTACATCAATGCATCGCACGTGAGGATGGGATCGTCTTGCTACATCGCAGCCCAGGGGCCTTTGGATCATACTCAACATCACCTCTGGGCCATGGCATTCAATGAGGCCGAGCGGGACAACACCGACTTGGTGGTGATTGCCATGGTGACCCCGCTTGTGGAGCTGGGCATGGTGAAGTGCTCCCGTTACTGGCCGACGAAAGAAGAGGGTACTATAGAATGGTCGGACCTGATTGTGGAGGACAATATCGACGTGCCGGGCCAGACACTCTCCGTCACATATGCAGGTGAACATAAACACAAGGACGACTTTCTTGTCACCGACTTTGATCTCATTTGCGGAGACAAGAAGAAGCGGGTAAAACACTACCACTACTACAAATGGGCGGACTCGCGGACCCCCTCGTCAATCGAGCCCCTTTTGGCTCTTTCCCGGGAAATTCGCAGCCAGCTAGCTCATGCCCCCAACACCCGGCCAATTGTCCACTGCTCTGCTGGCGTTGGCCGTACCGGCACCTGGATCGCCGTCGACCACTACCTTTACGATAAACCTGCGGGGAACGACCCCATGTATGACATTGTTGTCCAGCTCCGCGAACATCGCATGATGATGGTGCAGACGGTTCACCAATATGCTTTTCTCTGTGACAATCTAGCCCGTATTAGTGCAACCTCGCAGCCACCGTTGGCGTCGCAGCCAACGGCAGGGTAACCCCATCGCGCGTAAATGTCAGCACTACTCCATGCCATCGCAAAAACCCGCACCCACGCATCTTAGCTAGTGAAAAATTTGTGAAAATTTTTTTTTCACAAAAAAAAAAGGTGTGAATCTATTTATTGAAAATCTTTTCTCTCTCCCTTTTTCTTTTTTAGAATTATCAACATTTCAATATGGCTGAAGGTGTTTTCCCAGGTGCTATTGGTATCGATTTAGGTACCACCTACTCTTGTGTTGCTACTTACGACTCTGCTGTCGAGATCATCGCCAACGAGCAAGGTAACCGTGTTACTCCTTCGTTCGTTGCCTTCAACTCCGAGGAGAGATTGATTGGTGATGCCGCCAAGAACCAAGCTGCCTTGAACCCAAAGAACACTGTCTTTGACGCCAAGCGTTTGATTGGTCGTGCTTTCGAGGACGAGTCTGTTCAAAAGGACATCAAGACCTGGCCTTTCAAGGTTATCGACTCCAACGGTAACCCTCTCATTGAGGTTGAATACTTGGACGAGACCAAGACTTTCTCTCCTCAAGAAATCTCCTCCATGGTGTTGACCAAGATGAAGGAGATTGCCGAGGCCAAGATCGGTAAGAAGGTTGAGAAGGCCGTCATCACCGTGCCTGCTTACTTCAACGACGCTCAACGTCAAGCCACCAAGGATGCTGGTGCCATTGCCGGATTGAACGTCTTGAGAATCATCAACGAGCCCACTGCCGCTGCCATTGCTTACGGTTTGGGTGCCGGAAAGTCCGAGAAGGAGAGACACGTTCTCATCTTCGACTTGGGTGGTGGTACTTTCGATGTTTCCTTGTTGAACATCACCGGTGGTGTTTTCACCGTCAAGGCCACTGCTGGTGACACTCACTTGGGTGGTCAAGATTTCGACACCAACTTGTTGGACTTCTTCAAGGCCGACTTCAAGAAGAAGACTGGCGTGGACATTTCTGGTGACTCCAGAGCCTTGAGAAGATTGAGAACCGCCTGTGAGCGTGCCAAGAGAACTCTTTCTTCCGTCACCCAAACCACCGTGGAGGTTGACTCCTTGGCTGAGGGTGAGGACTTCTCTGCCAACTTGACCAGAGCCAGATTCGAGGACATCAACTCTGCTCTTTTCAAGTCTACCTTGGAGCCAGTCGAGCAAGTGTTGAAGGACGCCAAGTTGTCCAAGACCCAAGTTGACGAGGTTGTCCTTGTTGGTGGATCCACCAGAATTCCAAAGGTGCAAAAGTTGTTGTCTGACTTCTTTGACGGTAAGCAATTGGAGAAGTCCATCAACCCCGATGAGGCTGTTGCCTACGGTGCTGCTGTTCAAGGTGCCATCTTGACCGGTCAATCCACCTCTGAGGACACCAAGGACTTGTTGTTGTTGGATGTCATCCCATTGTCTTTGGGTGTTGCCATGCAAGGTAACGTCTTCGCTCCAGTTGTGCCAAGAAACACCACTGTTCCTACCATCAAGAGAAGAACCTTCACCACTGTTGCCGACCACCAAACCACCGTGCAATTCCCTGTCTACCAGGGTGAGCGTGTCAACTGTTCCGAGAACACCTTGTTGGGTGAGTTCGACTTGAAGAACATTCCTCCTTTGCCTGCTGGAGAGCCCGTCTTGGAGTCCATCTTCGAGGTTGACGCCAACGGTATCTTGAAGGTTACTGCCGTGGAGAAGTCCACCGGTAGATCTGCCAACATCACCATCTCCAACTCCATCGGTAGATTGTCCTCTGACGAAATCGAGAAGATGATTGCTGACGCTGAGAAGTTCAAGTCTTCTGACGATGCCTTCGCCAAGAGACACGAGCAAAAGCAAAAGTTGGAGGCTTACGTTGCCTCTGTCGAGTCCACCATCACCGACCCAGTCTTGTCTGCTAAGTTGAAGAAGAACGCCAAGGACAAGATCGAGACTGCTTTGTCTGACGCTTTGCAAGCTTTGGAGATTGAGGACTCTTCTGCTGACGACTACAGAAAGGCCGAGTTGGCTCTCAAGCGTGCCGTCACCAAGGGTATGTCTACTCGTTAAGTCTGTTAAGTTGCATCATATTGCGAGGTTAATAAAAAGCAAACGATACGTGGTAATAAACTGCATTTATAACGTCACTCGAGTATGTAGTTGCCGAGCTTGTCCATCTTGAGGTTTTTGCCCTGGGAAAGGGCCTCAATTATTTGCTCATTGTCTTCTTCCTCCTCCTCCTCCTCCTCTAGACCTTCTTCGTAAAAGTCCAGTTCTTCTTCCAGCGCTTCCAGTTGGTAGTCCTCCTCCACCTCAGAAGCATCGTCAAGGTCCACCGCACGCATGAGCTTGACCGCCTCCTCCAAATCCCGGTCTTCCCGCTTGGATTTCTTCTTGTAACCAGAAGCCCCCACCTGAACATCCAAGTCGTGGGTTCTTTTTACATCACGGATGAAGTTGGGGTATGCATACTTGTAGCCATCGCCGTATCCGTCGGTATCGAACATGGTGGCATCGTGCTCAGGAGAGTACTTGAACTTTCGCTCAAAGAATGTCCGGATTCCTTGTACATCTCTGTCAAAGTATGCCTTGGCATCCACATGCTCGATGGACACACACTGGGGGAAGTCAATGACAACAAAGTCGAACTCGCGGCCCTTGGCGTCCTCTTCATCCCTGATGATGATGTTGAACTCATTGAAGTCACAGTGGATCAACCCGTGGTTGGCAAGCTTGACAATGAAGTTCATGAGGTCCAGGTACAACTTCTTGTAGTTGGAGTGAGAGCGGAGATGCTTCATGGGCTCGCCCCGAATCCACTCCATCATCACACAGTGGCGAGAGTGGTCATATGGGGTGGGAACGGTGAAGCCATTTTCATACAAAATCGTCATGAACTGGTACTCCTTCTCGGCCGCCAACCGCGACAAGTACATCCAGCTGGACGTTTGTTTGTTTTTGAGGTAGTCTCTGTTGTTCTTCACGGTTCTGAAGGAGGTTCTCCCCAACCGGTGGATCTTCAACACCTTTTGCAGGCCCTGGGGATCACTCACCGAGTAAATGTCAGACTCCTTCCCCACACCAATGGTCGAACCCACAGAATACAAGGTGTTTCGGTTCAACATGCTCTTGAGTGCAAGGTAGTCGTATCCGTTGTAGGTGAGACGGAACCCGTCGTACACAGCGTTTCGAAGCCGGGCGATGAGCTTCAACTTGGCCAAGTCCCCAATGCACCGGTTGGTACCCGTGGGAGACTTCATTCCGCCAATCGAGTGGATCATGGGCGTGGGCACAAGCTCATGGTTCCGGGATCCAATCTCCACCGCCTGCAACACCCGGAAATCATCCGGGGTCAAGTACCTCATGTGCGAGGTGTCGAGCTTCATGATGGGGCATCGCACCCGGCGCGGTGCACGGGTTTTCTATCGCACCAACTCATGGCCCGACGCCGGCGGGTGGTGCCCAAGAAGAAGCCGTCGTACGAGCCCGAGGTCGAGCGCTTGGGCCGCGTGGCCGCCACCGAGTTTCTGGCGTCCAGTGTTTACGCGTGGCAGTACCAGCCGCCAGTCGTGGAGAAGGGCCGGCTTTCGGGGCGCCTACTCTCACTCAAGACCATCTGTGCGTGGAATTTGGCCAGAAACGCCCACAGTCTCGAGCCAGCTCACTTCGATTCCATTCCTTGGGAGTGCTGGAAGCTCGTGTGGAGAAGCGTGCTTCGCTACGGCTCAGACTCGTTCTGGGTCGCCAAGCTCTTTGGGCGATTTGCTCAAAAGCCAGGGTTCACGGCACACCTCACTCACCACGGTGCCGAGGGCCAGCTCCGCGCCGAGGCAATTGCCTCGTCCAAGATCCCCGGGTGCCACACCCACCGCTTTGAAAACGTCTTTGCCAACATCAATGTCGATGAGATTGCGCGAGCCGTGCGGCGACTCCCGAGTCCGTGGATCCTCTTTGATGCCTCGGCTGTTGGTGGCGGCTGGACCCGTGATGACTTCTACAAGCTCCTCAACGTATCAGGGTTGGTGGCGTTGGACCTCTCTTACTCTTCCATTGACGATACCTTCTTGTACTCGCTAGCGAGCAGCATGTCTCACGAGGGAAAACTCCGGCTGCTTGCTGTTCTCTGTATCAAGGAGTGCCCCAATGTCACGGACGTAGGGGTGCTCCACATCTTAAAGGCGGCCCCGCTTTTGTACATTGAGACTTCGGTCCACCTCCCGACAAAGTTCACCCTCGATGGCGGGTACATTGAGGGCACCAAGTGGCAGCCGGCGGGCGACACCGAGACTGCTCGGCTCATGGCGCGGTACCCTCTCGGTCTCAAGGTCTTCACCTTGTTCAAGGACTTTGGGTCGTACTTTGGAGACGCCCGCCCGTTTGCCGAGCGCCTTGGCGGGGCCATGCTCTACGACTTCATGGTGGTGCCCGACGTGTTCGACGGGTCGGAAGCGAAGGTGATGTCGGCGTGGAAGCGCCGGCTTCGGCTCCGGTCTCAGGCCGTGCCATACTCTCAGCATAACTACATATTCAACTCCCACTTGGTGTCTGAGCCAGTTGAAGAGAGCAGTCCCGTCGTGGAAGTGTCGCTGCCCATATTCACCGCCAAGCGAACCACGCCGGCGCCCAAGAAACCCCGCAAGAAGCCCCGCATGATGAAAACCGACGTCAACTCGTTCTTTGATATGTAATTCATGATTCCTAGGCAACTCGTTCTTTAATGATGCATTAAATCGTTCTGTAGCTAGGCTCCTCCTTTGAGAACATTAAGAATGTCCCGCGCCGACGACTTGCGCTCGGATGGGGCCGGCTGGCCCAAGATCCCCAAGAAGCTCTGACTTGGCTGAGGGGGGGAGAAGATGGTGGGGTCGATGCCCGAGTCCGTGGCCGGCTTGAGGTTGCCGTATATGGACGAGTAGTCGGGAGATCCAAGCGCGCCGTTCGTTGCCTGGGCCACGCCGTGGGGTTCGGTCACGGTTTGCTCCACATACTCATCCGCCAGTTGGAACTCGTCGTCGCTGGCAACGTCAAACTTGGAGTACGCCAATTGCTCGGGCGAGTTGCTGGGATGGTCAAAGTCCTCAAAGTCCTCAAATTCTTCAAAGTCTTCGAAGTTCTCGGTGCTGCTGGGCAATGTGCTCGTTGGCTCTTTCTTCAAGAGGCCCAAGAGCTCCTGGCTGGCATTTTGAGGGGGTGCTTGAGGTTGCTCTGGTCTCTTTAAAAGACCCAAGAGCTCGTGGCTGGCATTTTGAGGGGGCGCTTGTGTTTGCTCCGGTCTTTTTAAAAGACCCAAGAGCTCGTGGCTGGCTTTCGACAGCGGGGGCTGACTTTGCTCGGGCTTTTTTAAAGTTCCAGGAAGCTCGCTTCCATTGGACAATGGGGTAGCTGGCTCGGGCTTCTTGAGAAGTCCCAAGAGCTCACTGCTTGCCGATGACTTGGCTGCTCCTGGGCTCTTGAGGAGTCCCAAGAGCTCTTGACTGGCGGAGTTGTCCACTGGCTTTTCTGGCTGCGGCTCACGCAGAAGATCGGCACCGGCCTTTGGCTCATAGGGCTTATTGAGAAGACCAAGAAGTTCCTTACTGGCATTTTTGTTTGGCTCATGATTGGGAGTCTCTGGCGTCTGGGGCTTGAGGAGGCCCAAGAGCTCGTTGGCGGCCGAGTGGGTGCTTTCCTTCTTTGGCTTTGGAGATGCATTGGATGTCTTTTCCGGAGATGGCTTTCTGTTGATGAGCTTCAAGAGCAGGTTGGCGGACTCATGCTTGGACTCGTTTTTGTTTGGTGGCAGCGCCGACTTGGGCTTGCCCAAAAGAGCCAAAAGCTCCCCTGAGGCATTGGACGTGGGGCGCTTCAACACCTTCACCTTTTGACCAAGGTCGCTGGGGGCATGTAGGTTCTTTTCGATTTCATTGGAGGGAACAGGGGCGGTGCCGTTGCCATTGAGTAGACCAAGGAAACTGCTTGCCTGAGACGGTTTTTTCGAGTTGCCATTGAGAATGGAAAGAAGCTCTTTGGACTCGGGACGTTGTTCGGTTTTGGGCGACGGCGCCACGGGGGTTGGCACACCATATGCAACAGGAGGTGGGGGGAAGAACATGGGCGCGTACCCGGGAGGAGGAGGTGGCTGGTAGAAGGGAATCTGCGTTTGCAAGTTGCTGGGTAGCTGAACAAACTGCTCGGTGGTGGGGGGAGGCACCACGTTCATGGGCTGCACGTCGGTCTTGACCCCCTGGAGAATGTCGAGAAGCTCTCTTCCGGCATCCACGGATTGGGGCTGGTTGACGCCCAAGAGCTCCTTGAGCTTGAGTTCCGCCGCGAGCATGAGCTCCTCGTCGTTGGAGTCGCCGCGTTGCTTGTTGACCCAACGAGTCAATGGTTTGAGCACGGCATCAACAATGAAGAACCGCGACGAGTTTTGGCGGCACTGTTTCTGGAGCGACTTGAAGGGGTGCCATTCGATCTTGGAGATTTCCCCTCGGGCAACGGGCGCAAAGTTAAAGTCTTCGGGCACGTTCTTCACAAGGTAGATTTTGTAGTTCTTGCCCTTGATGGTTCTTTCGACGACATCGTTTTCGTTAATGAGGTGTCTGCAATTGAACCCCGTCTCCTCCTCGGCCTCACGAACAGCGCACTCCAAGTCGGACTCGTCCTTGGAGATCTTACCCCGCGGGAACGACCACAGATTACTGTCCATACCCTTCACCAACACCACCTTGGAAAGGTCCTTATTGAAGAAAGCCACGCCTCTCACGGGGATGGTGGACTTGTACTTGCCGAAGCGAGCCAACGAGTCGGCCGGGTCGCCCCACTTCCAAATGAGCGGGGCCTTATCAAGAATCTTTTCGGAAAACAGTTTCATCTTCATGCCGGGGAAGCTGGGATTCAATTGACGGATAAAGTCGGTGTAGAACCACTGGGCCTCCTCCACCTGGAAGAACACCCGCTCGATGGACGACAAATCTTCGTCGGGTACATTGACAACAAACCGCACTAGGAGGTCTTCGAGCACGCGGTCCACCAGCTGGCCGGCCAAGCCGTTTCTTAGTTGGATGGACATGTTGATGAATGAAGGACTTTGTTGAAGTTTTCGCGAACGAGCCTCACTCCACCACCAGCACTTTTCTCCGCCGGTTTCCCACAAATGTCGCTTCGCCACTTCTCCACCTCGCTAAGTCGACGGACTCCCCGCTTTGTCAAGACCCTTACCGAGGCCAGCAGGCCACCCTTGGAAAAACCGCACGTCATTGAGCGCCCGCTCGGGCTCGACGCCCCCCAGCTCCTCAACTCGTCGTCCCGGGCCGTGGGCAGCTGGGACTTCTTCAGCGCCGAGGCCCGCGAGCGCCGCCAGCTGCAATTGGACCACGACATCAAGCACTCGCCCTTCTACGACTCCAAGTCCTTCAACAACACCAACGGCAAGATCTTCACCCCGCCGGTCTCGTACTTTAAAGCAGACAAGGCCAAGTACTTCCCTGACTTCATCGGGCAGACCCTCACCACCAAGAACCAGAGATTTGGTGACCTCCTCAAGGGCAAGGTCAGCATCGTGAGAATCTACAGCACCATGTCGGGAGAAAAGTGTGCCAACACCTTCTTCTCTGTGGACGGCAAGGACTACTTGACAAAGGATCACGATGCGTTTACTGCCACCCATCCCCACTCGCAAATCATCGACTTGAACTTGCCGCAAAACTGGCTCAAGGGGTTCATGGTGAAGCTTTCGCAGTCAAATCTCAAGAAGTTGATTCCACAACAGCGGCACTCGCGCTACTTCATTGTGCCCAACCAAGTGTTTCCCTACGACGTCAAGCAGAAACTCTACTTCGACAACACGTGCTCGGGGTACGTGTTCTTGTTGGATCAGCAGGGCCGCATTCGCTGGTTGACGAGCGGGTATGCCAATGAGAAGGAGTTGGCTCTCATGTGGAAGTGTGTGAGGGGGTTGGAAAGGGAGGTGGCAAGTGCATGATGATGCGATCTTTGCCACGCTCTCGTCCTAGAGAATGGGCCGGTCCCAGCACTTGTCGCGTTGGTGTTTTTAATTTGAACCACACCTCCAACACAATCCTACCATACTTCCATCTTTGGTTCCTTGCCTTGGCCGCAACCCACCATCCAACATAAAATCATCCGACAAACAACATGTACATAATGCTACAAGGGCCTGCACTATGGGCCTCTATGGACCAGCACTTACCCGCCCATCGGTATATACGCGCGACCATTTTTCAGTCACCTCATCATCAACGTATGTAATGATGAACTTTTCAATTGGGAATCTCTCTGACAATCCAAAACACACTGGAGAAAACCATATAATTGATCTCTGACACATACTAACGAAGTGAATCGGGATATCTTTCTCATGAAGCCAATGGCTCATCGAGCCATTGACCATCGAGCCACCCACCGACCGAGGGCTCGTCAACTCAATGTCTTCGACTCGTTGAGCCAGTGTAGACGCGTAGCATTGCCCTGGAACGGGTCACTAGGGAAAGTACACCGTTGTCTTGCACCTGGTCGGGCATCGCCATCACGTGACCAGGGCTCAGCCCTCGTGCACCGGTATAGGTGAATTTTTTTCACGCTCGTTTTTCCTCATCAACGTCACTATGTCTGCCCCATTCGACAAGGAAAAGGTCCAAGAACAACAAGAGGAGATCCACAAGATCAGAATCACCTTGACTTCCACCAAGGTCAAGCAATTGGAGAAGGTTTCTGGTAACATTATCAAGAACGCCGTCGAGAGCAAGATCGTCAAGAAGGGTCCTGTTAGATTGCCAACCAAGGTGTTGAAGATCACCACCAGAAAGGCTCCTAATGGTGAGGGTTCCAAGACCTGGGACACCTACGAGATGAGAATCCACAAGCGTGTCATTGACTTGCAAGCTCCTGCTTCCGTTGTCAAGAAGATCACCACCATCACCATCGAGCCCGGTGTGGATGTTGAGGTCACCATTGCCGCTTAAGCGACAGTGGACCAACCATTTTAATTCAGTCATTGGATGCTTGAAGGAGTCCATCTTCGGTCCAGGTGCTCTAGGCGTACCGTGGGGAGACTCACAGACGTTGTGGTGATGCTATCAGGACTTGGCCGATGTCAATAAATCATAATGACTATAACTTGTAGAACGTAATTTGGTGTGGACTTTTATAATTCGCACATGTCTGGTCAAGGTGGAAAAGCACTCACCATCCTTGCGGTGGTGGCTGTTGGCTGGTACACGGGTGTGAAGTTCTGGCAGCCCCTCGTCATGTATGTACAAGCAGAGATTGTGGAAGTGTACTAACATAGTGAACAATTGAGGAAGGATGGGAACCTACGCGACGATGTGTACATCCGGGATACGGACGACTCGCCCAAGTCGTGGGCCGATGTGAGAGACAAGCTTAAGGAGATCAGAAATACTACCGTGGTGGCCCCACCCGAGATCCCGCCGGCAGACAAGACGACCGGGGAGAAGTAGAGGGCATAGAGGACAACAGACGACAAATAGTAATGAACGTATGAGCTTTCGGCCCAGCAAAGTTTCAATTAAGACACCGAAGCCGTCATCGACATTGTCATTGGCTTTCCGACTCACCAGCTTGAGTAGCTCACGCTACCCAAGCTGGCGACTCGGTACTTTTGAGATGAGGTGAAAATCAAAAATCACAATGGGGAAACTCAAGAAGGGAAGAAGAAACGCCCGCGTCAACCCGCTCCGCAGCTCCAAGCCCGAGGCCAAGCAAGAGGCCAAGGACGAGGCCACGAGAACGTCCAAGGTGGTGCCGTTGATGGAGAAACTCCGCTCCACCGTGCCCAATGACAAGGCGATGGGGCTCAGTGCCATCACGCTTCTCACCGAGGACCCCCGTCTCCGTCGGTTGTTTTTGAAGGAGAAGTTGATTGCCAACGTCATGGAGTATTGTCTTAATGACCTGAACGACGAGTTGGTGGTGGAGGCGTACGGATTACTCAGAAACCTTGGGATTGAAGAGGGGTACGAGGTGTTGAAGCACTACTGGAGATCCAACATCTGGACGTCCATCGAGCTGGCTCTCACCAAGATCGAAACCTCCTTCAAGTACTTGAGTGAAAAACCAGGAAAGGAAGACAAGGTCAAGTTGGCGCTTCTCTACGATTTCACCGACAATGTGCTCTCGCTCATCACCACCCTTGCCAGCGGGTCCGACGACTTGTTCGACAGCGTGTTTGCCAAGATCGACGGCGTGTTGAAGCTCGTGGTGGACTTGCTTGCGTGGAACACGCCGGTGTTGCGGGTGTCGCCCAAGCTCTTTACGTCGCTCCTCGACTTTCTATTCGAGTTCTCGTCCGAGTCGGCCGACTTCATTGCCAAGTTGGCGGCGTCGCCCTTCGACTTGGACCAGCTCGCCAAGTCACCGGTGGTGGCATCCAACCGCGTGGCCAAGGTGTTGTTTGAGGGTATCCGTCTCCACCTACTCGATGCCTCGGGCCAGGCCGCCGGCGAATGTCCCGCCATTCTCGCCAACATCTTCTCTGCCATCACATCCATCAACCTCGATGAGCTCAAGGCACAATTCATCGTGGACAACGCAAAGCAGCCCATCCAGAAGGAGGACGACAAACCCAAGGACATCGACCAGCAAATCACCGGCGATTCTCCAGAGAAAATCCAGGCAAAACAAGACCTTCAGGCCATCGAGTCTGCCGTCGACATCACCACCGTCATTTGGGAGCTTGTTGCCACCTCCGAGCCCCCCGCCGTGTCGGACGAGCTTTTGTCGATTGTGTTCTCCACCGTGTTCCCGGCCCTCGTGCAGCTCACCAAGCTGGACCAGGACTCCCACGGCTTGCTTGCCATTTCGGAAAAGCTCCTTGTTGCATTCAACAACCTTGCATGGCTCTTTTTGAGTACCCCCTCCATCCCTGTCCAGTGGTTTGACGCCTCGCTCACGCTCTGGGACATTGCCAGTCATCTCGCCCTCAAGGACAATCTTGAGATCCAGAAGAACAGTCTTAGTGTGCTCTGGGCCATCACCAAGGCGATTGGGCCCGAGGCCCGCAACAGAGTCAATCCCGAGTGGATCGTGCTGTTGGTCAACCGGTGCACGGAGCTTCTGTCTCGGGCTGACGACGCGTTGGCGGTGGAGTTCATTCTTGCCGCGGTGGGCTTTCTCGGGTCGGTGGCCCCCATCGTCCAGCATACCCCCACCACCAAGCTCATTAGTGATTTCCTTCTCAAGTCGGCCGTCCACTTCAGCCTGACGCCCAGTGCGTCCACCGCTGAGATCCCCGTGGAGTGTGTCAACCTCATCTTTGACATCTTTGGGGACCTCTATGACTACGACGAGGAAATCTTTGTTCGTGGTAACTACATCGAGGCGTTGACGCAGTTGGAGCCTCAAATCAAGGCGCTCTATAAGCAGCTCGACCGCAAGAAGAACCCGGACCTCAAGCTCAGGGCAGAGGAGTCGTGGTCCAACTTGGGGCGCTTTATTTCCTACAAGCAGTCGGAGAGAAGCTAAGTCATTGTCATTCATCTATACATGTCAACTATCACCAGGTCAATCCACCTCGGGAGGATTTGCTCCGTCGAGGTCATCTCCACTGTCGTAGTCGGACTCTTCCGAGAAGTCTGAGTCGGACCCACTCACCAGGTCGTCGTGTTTGTCACTGACACCCACCACGCCCCACTCAATGTGGGTCACCTCCTGAAGCCGATCGAGGATCTCCGTCATGGGCGTGAAGAGCCCGAATTGCTTGTACTCACCGTCATACGAGTGCAACATCCCCAACACCCCGAGGCCCTTGGTATCGGCTACCGTGGGCACATCCTCCAACTTCGACAAGATCCACGAGCCGCTGTCGCCTCCCGAGGCAAACGCGCTGTTCTTGTCGATGGAGTTCACCACAAACTCCGACGAGTGGATGGCACCGTCTAACCAGTAGACAAGCTTGATGCCGTTGAGGTTGCCCAGGGTATACTTTGTCGTGGAGCCGTACTTGAATACCGGGATGCCGTGGTTGTTGGGCTGGGATGAGAACGACAGCACCAGCGAGTCCACCTCGTTGAGGGCCTCGACGTCAAGCTCCTTGGCCTTGCGTTTGAGCCCAATCACCTTGCGCACGTATAGATTGTCAAACATGAGCGAGGGGTCATGCTCGTTGAAGGTGATGTCGTCGCCCAAGTAGTTGAAGTCACACTTGAGAGCCTTGTTCACCTTGATGATGGCAATATCAGAGAGACGCTTTTCCGAGAGCGGCTCACCGGTGGAGGTTTTCGTGGCCCCAATGAGCGTGCGTTCTCCCCAGATGATTTGCCCGAAGCGATGGCGGGGGAAGTTGCGGTTTTCCACCCGCTCCTGCTTGAGCTTGGGGTCCAGAATCTTGACTTTCCGCATGGGGAAGAGCGAGTCGAGCTGGTTGAGGGCCGACGCGTACGCCGTGCGGGCCTCCATCATTGACACGTCGTTCTCGTACGCCTCGAATTTTTGGTACTGCGTGCTGAGCGCCTGCTTGTAAAGGTTGATGAGAACAGACGACGGAGCAGACACATGGGGGTACTCGACGTTGTCCTCGCGCTTATCTAGACACACATGGCCGCAGGTGATGGCGAATTTGGAGTTGGCGTATGACGAAAGGTTGGGTTGTTTGGAGAGGTCGATTTTGGGGTAGATGAACCCACCCATGGTGCCGGATGTTCGGGCAGAAGACTCGGTAGAGAGCGACAAAGACATGGGTGGTTGCGTCACATCGGTGGGGACCCGAAAGGGGAGCTTGAAGCGCTGCGTTGAACCCATGGCAATGGGCTCTTTGAGGTTGAGGTGGGGCTGCGTGGCAGCAGCCGACGCAAGTTCGATGCGGTTCTTCATCACAAGCACGTGGATGTCGTCGTAGAGCTCGTGGAGGGTCTTGGTGAGGGTGAGATGGTAGTCGGTGGGGTTGGGGTATCCGAAGTAGAGACAAAGGACATTGAGCTCCTTGCTCACACCACGAAGAATGGGGGCGATGAAGGATCCGTTTTGCTCTCTGATGCTGATGGATGTGGTGGTGATGCGCTCCATGATCCGACAGAGGGTATCCTCGTTGGGGAGCGAGTCGCCGTTGGCGCCCACCGCAAAGTTGTAGGGCTTGATCATGGACGACGATGACGTGCTGACGGCGGCGTAGTTCCGGTTGAGCTTCTCCGCAAGTATGCTGAAGTTCTTGCAGAGAAGAAGGCGTAGCTTGACGTAGGCCTCGTCCCCGAGGAGGTTGTCGTAGAAGTTGAGATAAATCTTTGTGATGCGCCGGAGATCGGCGTTGTTGTAAGTGGAAAAGTCGTATGTCGGGGCGATATGCTCGACACTGGCCAAGAACGCCTTTATGCACTCGATGATGTCGATGATGGCGGTGGTCAAGTTGACGGACGAGTTGCGGTACTTGTTCACCACAAACGAAATATCCTGATAAAGTTGGTGAAGCTTTTCGCCCACCACGGCCTGGGGATCCTCTTCGCTTGGCTCCTCGGCAATGTCCAAGATTTGAAGCGGCTGTCCGTAGTTATAGTTGAAGTGAGGCTTGGACTTTTCCGACATGTAAGAGCTCTGCTTGGTCGAGAACGACCGGCCCTGCGAGAACATACTGCGGCCCACCTGGTCGGAGTCGCGGGTGAACACCGATGGTGAAATGGACGGGTTGAGGTTGAGTTTGGCGTCGTTGGTGAAGGGTTTTTCGTGATCAAACATGGGCTGCAACTCCTCGATGGAATCCGCCGACACTCTCAGCGAGCTATCGCCCGACAGACGCTCCTCGTCCCTGTCCTTGCGCCGGGACAAAAACTTTCTCATGGACATTGTAAGGGTGGACCAAGAGATGTATCGTGCGCGGTGATGGCACGATGTCGCGGTCCGCACAGCGACAATGTCGCGCCTCCGCACTTCACCACAAACGCCCTGCACTAAAATCCATCCCACTTATCATGCCAGTATACTCGATCTCGCACATTGAAAACGTTCGGGTGTGTGTCGTGATGGTGGGGTTGCCTGCCCGGGGCAAGTCGCTCATTGCGCAAAAAGTGGTGCGGTACCTCTCATGGTTGTCCATCAAAAGTAAGTGCTTCAATGTGGGCACCTACCGACGCAAATTGGCCACCGATCTGAAGGTGACGGCGGACTTCTTTGACCCGCATAACCCCGACGGACTCAAGGTGCGGCAGGAGGCCGTCAACGGCGCCATCGAGGATATGATGAAGTGGTTTGTGGAGGAGAATGGGGTGGTGGGGATCTTGGATGCCACCAACTCCACCAAGCAACGGCGGCAGACGATTCTCCGCTTGTGTCGAGAGAACTACATCGAGCCCATTTTCCTCGAGAGTTGGTGTGACGACGACGATTTGATTCTCCAGAACATTCTTGATGTCAAGACCACGTCACCCGACTACATCAACCAGGAAAGCGACTTTGCGACGCAGGACTTTTTGCAGCGAATCAAGCACTACGAGAAAACGTACGAGACCTTGGACGTGGTGGCGGACGCCGACCTCACGTTCATCAAGCTTGTCAACACCAACTCGCAGATCATCCTCAATCGGATCGAGTCGTATCTCGAGAGTCGGATTGTGTACTACGTGATGAACCTCCACATCAAGCCCCGGTCCATCTGGCTCTCGCGCCACGGAGAGAGTGAGTACAATCTCACGGGGCAAATTGGCGGAGACGCCAATCTTTCCGAGCGGGGCTGGCGGTACGCCAAAAAGCTCCCCGAGATTGTGCTCAAGTCCCTTGGCGAGGACAACATCCACACCAACTTGACGGTGTGGACGTCGACGCTCAAACGGACCCAGCAAACAGCGTCGTTTTTGCCGTACAACAAAAAGCTCCAGTGGAAGGCTCTTGACGAGTTGGATGCGGGCGAGTGTGACGGCATGACCTACGAGGAGATTGAGCAGAAGTTCCCCGAGGACTTCAAGGCCCGCGACGACAACAAGTATGAGTACCGGTACCGGGGCGGCGAGTCGTACCGGGACATTGTCATTCGGTTGGAGCCCATCATCATGGAGTTGGAGCGCCAGGAGAACATCCTCATCATCACTCACCAGGCGGTGCTCCGGTGCTTGTACGCATACTTTATGAACGTTCCCCAGGAAGAGAGTCCCTGGATGTCCATCCCTCTCCACACGCTAATCAAGTTGGAGCCACGGGCCTACTCAACCTTGGTGAGCAAAATCAAGGCAGATATCCCGGCAGTGAGCACCTACAAGGAAAAGGGTACGTCGCAGTTGGGTGAGCTTGCGGGAGGCACCCACACCAAGAGCAGAGACCTCATCAACAACGCCCCAAGCAACGAGCCGGCTCTTGAGCAGATCGTGGAGGTGGCCCCATCACAGTAGCCAGACAAAAGTCGTCACGAAACAATCATTAACAGTCGTCACCAACAGTCTAAACTCACCAACATTGTAGCCAAGATCATCGTCTACTCTAGTATACAGATTGTTCACTAATGAACATCTTCCACCATCTATGTATGGGCGTAGCCCCTATGTATCCTTTGGCTGGTTTCCGCTCCCTGCTTACTGCTCACGTACTCGACGCATACCGCTTCACTTGCTCCTTCACCTTCTTTTCATACAATGCACGGTCCTTACTGAAGGCCTTCCACGCGGGCTCCTGGGCCGGCGAGTCGGGGTTGGGGTTGGTGAGCAACTCCTGCACCCCCAACACAATTTGTTTTAGCGTGATGGCCGGCCGCCAGTCCTGTTCCTCATTCAAGATGGAGAGACACACCGTGCCACTGGGATACACGTTGGGATGGTAGAAGCCGCTGGGGAAGCGTACTTTGGGCGGCTTGGAGGGGTATTCTTCGGGGAAGTGGATGGTGACGGGGTACACCGCATCGGACCAGAGGGTGTTGGGTTTGCCAGGAATTCCCGCCGTCCACGACGTCAAGTCCAATGATCCATCCTGCAACTTGGTGGGGCGTGCAAAGAAGCCGAACGGATGGTCCTTTCTCCACTGCTTTCTTTCTTCCTGGAGGCGTATCTTACAAAGAGACATGATGTGCGAAACAAGCGCGACTGCGAAGGTGGACAGAATGATGGGTGACCACAGAAACAGAAAGACAAACTAGAGACAAACAAAGACGAACGAGAATGAAGAGAAAGACGAACGTGCAAGACGTGCAAGACAAGAACATGCGTTAAGACATTAGTATGCTATTTTCAAATTTGGGTCGTTATCAATTGCCCAGGTTGTGACGACGTCGAGAGTTGACACTGTCAACCTCGTGGACTCAGTCTTGTCCGTCCTGATACTTCAATCAACTCTCCTCTAGTGTATCGGCTCACCCCTCCACATGTCATCGGGCGCGAATTGTCCCCCGCACATTTGACAATTTACATGACTTCCGAGGAAAAGACCCCAGCCAACGTGGCGCCAGCACCAGCTGGTGTCGCCTCCGAAGCCGAGCCCAAGGTCAGCAAGCCCGCTCCAGCCGTCGCTGAAAACAACGACGACGACCTCGACGACTTGGACGATCTCCTAGACGACTTTGCCGAGGATGTCTTGAGCAAGCCTCCCGGCACCGCCAGTGCCAGTGCGGTCGACGAGGCCCTGGAGGCCGGAGAAAAGAGCGTCAACCCCGTCGACGACGAGTTCAAAACCAAGATCGACGACCTCATCAAGGACTTGAACATCGAGGATCCCGACACCAAGGACCAGTTTGAAAAGTTGGTGCGGGAGTTTGACTACGACGCCGACCAGGCGCAGGCGGCCGCTGCGGATCCCAACAACTTCGACAGTGTCATGAAGGATGCCGTGAATCGGTTGCGCAGCTCGGGCAAGAACATTGACGAGCAACTCAAGAACGACTCGTCGTCGCTGAACCCGGAGGACTTGTTGACGCAACTCCTCGCGGGCATGGGTGGCGCCGAGGGTGGCGCTGGCGGGGACTTCGACATGTCCAAGCTACTTGTGGATATGCTCGAGCAATTGTCTAGTAAAGAGGTGCTCTACGAGCCCATCAAAGACCTCAACACCAAATTCCCCGACTTCCTCAAGGAGAAGAAGGGCCAGATCCCCGACGACCAGCACGCCAACTACACCAAGCAGTACGAGATCACCAACGATATCTTGGCGGTGTTCGAGGCCCCCGGCTATAATGACGACAACAAGGAGAAGCGAGATCACGTCAACACGCTCTTGGAGTCGTTGCAGGAGCTCGGGCAGCCGCCCACCGAGTTGGTGGGCGACGCCGGCGACTTCCCCGGCTTTGGTGGGTTGGGTGGAGCCTCGGGCGACGCCGACTTGGGTTTCTCCGACAAGGACTTGCCGCCAGACCTCGAAAAGCAACTTGAGGATGGGTGTAAGCAGGCGTAATATATTAACTAGAACTCGATGCCTGACCGCTGGGAAAACTCCTCGTAGTACTCGAGCATCTGCGGCGTGATGCCCCGGGAAATGCTACCTAGAGCATCGGTGAAGTGGCGCTCTTCCACCACCGCCCGGTGCTTGTTTTCCATGATGGCTGCAAGCCCTGCTTCCTGGCAGAGAAGCGCCACCTCTGCGCCCGAACACCCGTCGGTCTTTTCTGCCAACTGCGCAAAGAAGGTGGGGTTGGCTATGCCGAATTTGGCGCTGCGGTTGGTGATGATCTGGAGCCGGGCGTCGTAGTCGGGCGGCGCCACGTAGATGTGTCTGTCCAAGCGACCCGGCCGCAAGAGAGCGGGGTCGATTTCCGTGGGCCGGTTGGTGGCCGCCACCACCACCACGCCCTTGAGCTCCTCCACTCCGTCAATCTCATTCAACAACGACGTGAGCACATGCTGCGACGCCAGGGTGCCGCCGTCGCGGTCGCTGGAGATGGCGTCAATCTCGTCAAAGAAGATGATGGAGGGGGCGGCGGCCCTCGCCTTGCGGAAGATCTCTCGGATGGTGCGTTCACTCTCTCCGACGTACTTGTTGAAGATCTCGGGTCCTTTCACGGCAAGAAAGTTTAGACCCGACTCGGTGGCCAATGCTTTGGCGGTGAGTGTTTTCGAGCATCCTGGGGGGCCATAGAGAAGAACTCCCTTGGGTGCGGAGATGCCAAGCGAGGCAAAACTGTCGGCAGCCTCTAATGGGAGTTGCACCACCTCGGTGAGCTTCTTCTTGAGCTCATGTTGGCCGCCAATGTCCAGCCAGTAAACCTTGGGCATTTCAAGGAAGATCTCCCGCATGGCGGAGGGTCGGATTTCGGGAAGAGCAGCCTCCACATCGGCAATCGTCACCTTGATGGAATCCTGGGGGGTGTTGGCTGCAAGCCCCCTCTTGATGGCTTTCATGACAGACTCGCGACACAACGCCGTGAGGTCGGCGCCCACGTACCCGTGGGTCTTGGCCGCTATGCTGGCAATGTCCTCGTCGGTGAGCGTGCACTTTGACGAGTTCATGCGTTCGAACTGCCGGGCAAGAATGTCGCTCCGGGCCTCCACATCGGGAATGCCGATCTCGATCTCCTGGTCGAACCGCCCGGGCCGCCGCAACGCAGGGTCGATCGAGTTGGGGCGGTTGGTGGCTCCGACTACAACGATGCGCCCGCTGTCGCCCAACCCGTCCATCATGGTGAGAAGCGTGGCCACCACGCGAGACTCGGTCTCCCCAGCATCGTCTGAGTTCCGGTTGGGTGCGAGCGAGTCCACCTCGTCCATGAACACAATGGACGGCTGGTACTTCTTGGCCTCCTGGAAGATGTCTCTGAGAGCATTCTCTGTTTCGCCAAGGTACTTCGACACGATGGACGGCCCGTTGACCGTGAGTATATGCGCGTTGGTCTCGTTGGCAATGCATCGGAGCAACATCGTCTTGCCCGTGCCGGGAGGTCCGTGGAGTAACACACCCCGAGGCGGGGTGATGCCAAAGTCAGAGAACAATGCAGGGTTGTGGAGGGGAAGCAGCACCGTCAGCTGGAGGAGCTCGGCCTGTTTGTGGAGGCCGCCCACCAGCGAGAAGCCCACTTTCTGGGGGAGGTGGGGGTACTTTTTGTGGAGGGGCACAGTCAGGGTGTGCTTGGTCACCTGGGTCCTGGCACCAAAGATGAAGTGTGGTGACACGAGGTCGTAGTCTCTGTCAGAGAGCGACATGGCGTCAAGCTGGGCGGCGGGGTCATCGTTGACCTCACGCACCACCACCTTGGAGTCGCCTACCGAAATCACAAGTCCTGGGGCAACAAGCCCAACGTCGGCGAGTGCCTCGCTTACTTCGAGGGTGACCTCGGCGTCCACCGCCACGGTCTCTGCCACCGGGGGCTGCGAATGGGCAGTGAACTCGACTCGGTCTCCCAACAACAACCCGCCCAACGCACGGAGTGGTCCCGACACCAAGATGACATTCTTGTCGATGTCACTGGCGTGAAGGGTTGCCAAAACGCCCAAGTCGGAGGCGTCACTCTTTGTTATTCTCACGATGGTCCCGTTGCGGAGTTCGAGCGCCTCCAACACATCCGAGCTGACGTAGCACTTGGTCACCTGCTTGATGCCGCCCACGCCAGGACGCACGACGTAGTTCTTGGGAAGCTTGAACTTCTTTTCGGGCGCCGGCGCCGGCGTCAGCGGTTTCTTTTTGGACTTGGAGGACATGGCATCGCAAATCGCGAAACTATTTCTCATGCTACCCCGGGCCGCCGCCACCCCACTACGACGGCTACCGCGGGACTTCCGTCGACGTCTTGTGCTCGGTGTCCTTGAGAAGTCATCAGCAGACCTATTTATTGAGAACGGCGCCCTCAACTCCTCGCGCCAGATTCCTTACCAAGGACCCACCCCAACTACACACAACCAATCCGTCACCACCTTCCAGAATCCCTACACCCTCCCGGAAGCCCTCTGCCAACAACACTTCATCAACGACGTACACGACCGCCACAACCTGGAGCGGAGAACCGAGCAAATCAACCGCTTCTTGGGCCAGCCCTTGGTCGAGCCGGACGAGAGTCTCTGTGTCATCCACGGCCTCAAACAAATGTCCGTCACCATCGGTACCATGCAGGGGACTCCACAAGTGGTGTTCCCCCGAGCCCCAGCCACTTATTCCTCGGACAAGCTCCGCGCCATGGGCCAGCGGCTCTTCCGCCTCCATCTTTTGCGGGCCACCGTGTTCGACACCGCGTCGCACCTCTCCGTGCCCTCGTCCCACATCGAGTACCGGCTCCTGCTCATCGACGAGCGAAAACTCATTCTTGGGTTCATGAGAGCGCATCTTCTCTACGACTGCGTGGTGCCCTTTGTCGGGGTGTTTCGAGCTCCGCCACAGACCATGATGATTCCCGATTTGCTAGCACAGAAGATCCGGGACTCTTCGTGTGTGGCTGGCTTCTACACGCTCATTGGGTTACTATTGGCCAAGCATGGCGAGTCCGTCACAAACACCATCCTCACCACCAAGATCCTCGACGGTCCCCGTGGCATCACCCATATGGCCATCTCCCAGATGGCGGACGCCAAATGACTTACGACTGCATTCTGTAAATAGCGAAACAAGAAAGTGCCAATGGATTTATAATTCGAAGATTTACAAATACAACGACGCACAAAAGACAATATCCCTCTTGATGCGTTCTTGGGCATCGCCCATCTTCAGATGCAATGTGGAGTCGCCCACAATCAACGCCGCGTTCTTCACCTCCCGGCAAATCTCGTCGAGACGGGTGATGACCCGCACGATGGTGCCCTCGGCCTCGGGCGAGATCTTCATGATATCATTGAAGGAAGCACCCCGAGCCCACTCGTACACCACGTTCACCAACGCGAACCGCTTGCGCTGGTTGAAGTCCTCCTCCTCGCTGGTGAGAAGCACCTTGTGGGTGACGTAGGTTTGGATCATCTTCTCGGTGATCTTGTGGATCCGCAGCTTGCCCTGCTCCAAGCGGGGGGTCATTAGTGGGGCTTCGTCTTCGTTGGTGCGGCCCTCATACACAAAGCACGAGAGAAGCGCCACGATTTCCTCGGGATCAAAGTCCCCAAGGAAGTTGTCAAGCACAAGCTCCGTGAGCACGAGTTCCCAGCCAGAGTTCACCTCGCAGGCCACCCGGCCCTTCAACATCACGTTGTTGTTGTCGTCAATGAAGTTGAGCTCGTGGAGCACCTCCAACCGCTGCTCGTAGTCAGGAAGCAACTCGAGGTTCTCGTCGGAAATCAAGAGCTGGAGATCCTCAATCTGCGCCCGGAGCTCGTCCTGCTTCTTGAGGTGGGTGAAGGTTCGGTCGAACCCGTCTTCGAGGATCACCGCCTGCTCTTTGATTTGCTCAACAATGTCGACTTTCTTGTTCAACTCCTCATGGAGCGAGAGCTGGATCGACTGGAAGAGCCCGAGCTCAGTGAGCTTGTGCTGGAACCGGATCACCGTGTGGATTTGCTCGATGGCTGCCTTCACGGCGCTGGCGTCATTGTTGAGCACCGCCTGGACGTTGCACTTGAGAGAGTAGGTGCTGACGAAATTGATCTTCTCGTACGGCACCGACTCCACCCGCAAGCCCTCCTCGAACTTCACCGGCTTCATCCACTTGCGCAAGTACGGCGTGTGGGAAAGGTACGGGAGCTGCACCCTGGCACTGTGGTCCTCGTACTCCCGCCCGTGGTTGAAGGTGAGGAGGAGCAACGCGCCGTCCCGGAGGTTTGGCTTGACGCAAAAACCAAATCGAAGCACGCCGCCCTTGTCTCGGTAAACCATGGTGCGCCCCGGCTTGAACATGGCGTACCGGTCGGTGGCCACCGCCACGATCTCGGCGACAATCTTGCCGTAGGCCCTTTCGTACGCCTTGAGGAGATCGAAGGCCACCTTGGCCGCCTCGAGGTTGGGGAGCGAGGCCTCGTCCTTGCTGCCGAGATCAAACTTCTCTGTGAGCTCGGCCACCGCCTTCTGGTGCTCCGGCAAGAGGGTCTGCGTCGAGTTCTCACTGAAGGAGTGCTTGATCATCTCCTCCACCCGCAACGCCTCGATTCTCAAGAGGTTGAGAATCATGTTGTAGGTTAAGCGGAACTGCGACAGAAGCTTGGTGGGCGTGCTCAACGTCACCTCCTTGAAATCAAACGGCGAAAGGGGCTCGTTGTAAGACATGACAATGACGGTACCAGTGGCATCCAACCCTCTTCTTCCCGCTCTTCCCGACATCTGGGTGAACTCTCCCGCCAATAAGTTCCGGAAGCCCCGGCCATCGTGCTTGCGGAGCTCGTTGAACACCACCGTTCTCGTGGGCAAGTTCAACCCCATGGCAAACGTCTCGGTGGCGAAAAGCACCTTGACGAGGGTCTTGGCAAACAAAATCTCAATGCACTCCTTGACAATGGGCAAGAGCCCACCGTGGTGGACGGCGATACCCCGCGAGAGCATCTCCCTGATCTTTTGGATCTGCGGCAACTCGCGATCCTCCTTCTTCAACCGGGACACGGCGCGATCGATGAACATGTGGATCTCCGACCGCTCCTTGGCGTTGCAAAAGTTGACACTTCGAAGGGTGTCGGCGTACTCCTCACACTTTTTCTTCGAGAACACAAACACCACGGCAGGCAAGAGGTTGTTGCGCTGGAGGTACTGCACGAGGTTGAGCCAGGTGTTCTTGTTGGGGCCCCCGCCACGGCGGCCGTTGAACTTTTGCACGGCGCCTCCTCTGCCCCTAGCACCGGCCCCTCCGCGTCCGCCACGAGCACCTCCCCGGTTTCCTCCTCGGGCCGTGCCACCGGGGCCGCCGCGTGAGCCCGAGCCCATCACCACGTTGGGTTTTTCCTTGGAAGCGGCCTCATAGACATTCTTGTGCTTCTTGAAGCCATCCTCGAGGAACTTCCTCGACGCATCCACCACCTTGAACAAGTCGTTCTTGGCCCAGATGAAGATCTCGAGCGGCACCGGCCGCTTGGGCGTCGAGATCACATAGATGTCCTTCTGTTTAGTGCGGCCCACCCAGTTGGCAAACTCAAAGGTGTTTGGAACGGTGGCCGAAAGAAGAATGAACTTCACGTGCTCGGGAAGCATGATGATCACCTCTTCCCACACCACACCACGGTCAATGTCATTCACGTAGTGCACCTCGTCGAAAATGACAAACTCCACGTCTCGAATGAGATCGGCGCCACGATACAACATCGACCGGAGAATCTCCGTCGTCATGATCAAGCAGTTGGCGTCGGGGTTGATCTGCACGTCACCAGTAATGATGCCCACGTCCATGTCGGTGAACGTCTCCTTGAAGTCACGGAACTTCTGGTTTGATAATGCCTTGATGGGGGAAGTGTAGATGGTCTTGGTCATGTTCCGCGTGGACATGGCAATGGCGTACTCGGCCACCACCGTCTTACCGGCGGACGTGTGGGCCGCGACAAACACCGAGTCGCCCTGCTCCAAGTGGTAGACGGCCTCTTTCTGGAATGTGTCGAGCTCGAACGGCCATGTGCGGGCCATGTTGGGCACAACGTCCTCGAAGTTGTCGATCTTGTGGTCGAGATTGACCACGTGAGCCCAGGTGCGCTTGACCTCTTGCTGCTGGTCAAAGTCCCGCTTGAAGGCGTGGAAGTCGAGGGGGACAAGGCCGTCCACATCCTCCGAGTCATCGACGGTGGTGATTTCCTCCACTTTCGTCGGTGCTTCCTCTGGCTCCTCCTTCTCCTCTTCTAGTTCAAGTACCTCTTCCTCCTCCGCCTTGAGATCGAGTCCCCGCGAAAGACCCTGGGGCACATCGAAAAGGCCCCGCTCGTTCTTATGCAAATGGGATGTCGTGTTCACATCCTTGTTCTGACTGATGATACCTCCCGGCAGAAACGGGAGAAACGACGTCTTGCCCTTGAGTGCCTCGTCCTTGGACGAGAACTTCCGTGTCATCGAGAGCGAGTTGCTGTTGGAAGCATTGTCAATCTGATCTAGCCGCACCTCCTCCTTGTACGACGAGATGGCGCCCGAGATGCCCGACCGCTTGAATCGAATCCCGGTTCGTCCTATGCTCTGTGTGTTGAGAAGAAGCAGCTCGTAGATGCGGCTCTGGTCCACCTGGGGATGCGGCTGTAGCAAATCGAGGAGATCCCACGACAACTGCGTTGACGGGGTCAAATGCTGGTGCTTCAATGCTTTGTTGACTTCGTCGACCGTCGGCTGCGGCCGCTGGTAGCCCGTGGCACTGGTGGGCTCAATGGTCATGGTGGAAATTTTACGTGCGAAATGTATGTACATTAGAGCTTGGGCTTGGACGCATCCACCCCGCCGGCGGTGGCAAGCGGGTTGATCTCCAACTTGCCTGCTTCGTTTTCTCCGTTGACATCATTACCGAAGAACACCACCGTCACCGTCAAGTCGTCTCTGTATCTTCTCGAGACGGGGTTGGGGATGGAAATGAGCATCGACGTTTGCTCCTTGGACCCACCGTTGGAAAGGGCGTTGCGGATCAAGTGCGTCGACACGTTGGTATCTTCCAAGAGGTAGCCTCCCTGTCTATTCTTGCGGAACGGCTGTTTGGACGTTTTGTCGTTGGTGAGATCGTGCACCTCCGGGAGCTTGTTCTCGGTGGAGCCAAAAATATTCCAGAACGACTTTTGCGGCTTCACCATCTGCTCCTTCTCCATCCATTTCACCACGAGGCCAACAATCTCCTCGTTGGACAACATCTCGTATAGCCCGTCGGACGCCATCACAAGAAAGTCGTGGTTTTCGGGGGTGATTTTCGTGGTGGTGATCACCGGCTCCGCCGTCACGTAGGGCGGCGAGTTGAGGTGGTTGGGGAGCCGCTTGCCGAAGAATTGTTTGTAGATGCGTTGCTGGATGGTGGCGGGAAGTTTGTATCGGCAGTCACCAAACGCCCGGGTTGGTTCCAAGGTGCCCAAGACCCGGCCGTTTTTGATGACGTTGGGCTCGTCGGGGTGTTCACTGATGATTCTCGCCACTTCGGTGGGGTTGGCTCCGGTCTGGTCGATGCTCAACTGGCGTACCGTCCACTTGTTGTCCTTGAAAGAGCCGAGTAGCGCCCGCGAGTCTCCCGTCACCGCAACCTTCAACATCTTGGAGTTGGTGTCGTAAAATGAGAGCAAGGCACACGAGCCCGACAACGCGGGCATGAGGAGCTCGGCCGCCTTGGCCTTGTTGTTGTCGTTGAGAAGTTTTTCGATGTTTTTGTTGACAATCTCGTGATCGAGCTTGAGGAACCCGTTCTTGATGGCCTGGTCAATGGTGGCGCTGTTGGGCACAAACCGCAAGTTGTCGTCGGCGGGCTTGAAAATGGTTCCAAGTTCATGGATGATGTAGCTGATGAGCTGGTCTCTAAGTTTGGAGCTGGTGGTCCACCCACCGTGGCCGTCAAACACACCGAAAAACATCCAGTCCGTCGATGCCTTGACGTTGTTGTCTTGAAGAATTGGCACCTGCACAATCTCCTCTGATCTGTCGTCTTCAATCGGTGAGTTCGAGGGAAGCTGGCACACATCGTACCGCGTGACACCTTTGCCTCGGTTGACAAAATAGCTCTCCTCGTACTGTCTCAATTTGGCACTCACCTGCTCTTCATTCAAGAGAAACACTCCCTCTTTGTGTTGCTGGTGGCTGATGCTGTTTTTCTGATGCATGGACGACGTCAGGGTCGAGTAGTACTTTTCCTCCGGCACGGGCTTGCTCTGGGGCAAGAGACCCCGCGGACCGCCGATCGGCGGCACGGTATCCAAGTTGTAGTAGTTGGACTGGTTGAGCGAGATGTATGCCCCCATGATGATGAAGCCGCTCGCCAAAGCAACATGCCGTTTGCGAAAGAGTTTGCTTGCGTTCTTGACCGACTGTTTGGACTTGGCGGTGTTGGCCACCTTGAGTAGTTTGGCCAGGCCGGAGATCATGCGCCGACTCTGCGTCCGCTGTGCAATGTACAACAGCCTGTTTTTCAAGGCTAATACAAACACCATATTGTTGATAGGGATTTGTTTCGCACTAATTACATCATCCTTCACGAGCATGTGCCAAAAGTGACACCTTGGGGGACACCTTGGGGGCTTCAATATATATTGACAGGACTGCACCAAGCGCTCAATCATGACTTGAAGAGACATATCCCCTTCTATATGGGCCTCCTCAATCGACGGTATGTCTTCGGAATTTGCAATCATTGCTCCAATGCTCCACTAGCCTTACGCTTGTGTGACCACCTGCAGATGTACCCCGGATCGTCTGTTGAGAGTGAAGGGTTGTGTCGACACAAATGTCACAAGTGTAGCAATAACCATTTTGTGAAAAACACACAAACTCGTCAAAATGCCAAAAGTCGTGATCAAGTCACTCAGTCGACTTGTTGCATCGTATCAATGATCCCAGCTGGTGACCAACGACCCCAAGTGCTTGGGCGTCAACTCTCCACCCTTTCAAGTTTTGACACCCTATCGATAGCTGCAAATCCGGGTAAGACCATCGGTCGCCGCACGACCCTTCTCAGTATATAAGGTCTAGCGCAGCCCTTTGTTCGGTAATCAAAAAGCTATACAATAGCCAGGGAATATTTGCCACGACGAGATAATGTAAATTGTCAAGTTATACTCGTTGCCATTTTTAAATGAACACATTCCCGAGATAAATCTCCCTATAGGAAGTTTGGTTGCCGATACTTGGAAACTGAATGTCGAAAAGGGGAGACACTTGTAGCGTGCCAGAGTAGGTGCTGCCAGAGTAGTTCACAAAGACTTTGGAAGTTCCCAAACGACTGTCGAGTTTGTGCTGAGCATTACGACGTTGATCAATGATTGCTTGAAGACCTGGTCATATTACGCCAACTTTCCCATCTCTTCTACAAAGCAAAGCAGTTGGTTTGTTTTCTGCTTGTTGCGTTAGCTAGGTTGTTTATTGGCCTGAGGCCGTTGACCATAAGTTAATTATACACGGACCTTAATGCAAATTCATGAATCCACATAACTTAACGGTACTTGTTGAAGCCAATGTCAGTAGCCTTTTCTCTGAAACATTGACGGCAGATGTCCAAACCGTACTTTCTGATCAAACCGGAGTGGGAAGCACAGACTCTGCACTTTCTAGAACCCTTACCGAAGTTTCTTGGGTGGGAAAACCAAACAGATTCGTGAGCCATATTTCTGAAGTTAGTACGTGCTGGACGTTTGTGAAGGAGAAACTTTCGATGCAAGCTTTGATGGGATTTTTGTGGTGCAAGACGTGGACGACTTGGATGTAGGATCGTTGAAACCTCTGGAGTATAAGCGGTGATGTGTCTGGAAACAGTGGAACGATGGATCTTCACGTTGGGGTACGACTTTGGTACATACAATTATTGATATAGACTATGTTGGAGGAACAGAATATTTCAGTAATTTTTTTCCACCGCGAGAGCAGGGTGGAGGAACGCGCGCGCCCCGGCCGTGCGGGCGGGCTGAGCCCTAGGTGTGCGCACGTGCGCATTGCATCCACCTCCAATCTTTCACCTCATCGCATCACCATGGCCAAGGGCGGACATCATCACAGGGCCACGTTGGCCAAGGACAAGAAGCCGTTCAAGTCCAGACATGCCACCAAAGGACAATTGAAGAACATCACCAAGGGGAAGGTGGAAAAGAGCGCCGGTGGTAACAAGGCCATCAAGGTTCAGACCAAGCTCGAGAGAAAGAACCTCACCAAGCAGCTCAGAGATCAGAAGGTGCTCGAGACCAAGCTCACACGCAAGTTGTTTGAGGGATCACAAGGTGCCGAGAAGATCATTGTCGTGCTTTCGTTGACCCATGATGTTTCCCCCAGTGACATTGCATCTCGTCTAATCAACCTGATTCGCGACGGAGAGGAGCCCCTCGACTTTGTTGTGCCCTCCGTCACCAGCTTGAGACTCAACCGGTTCAAGTCCAACGTCAAGGTGATTGTGCCTGACCACACCAATCTTCTTGCAATCATGGATGCCGCCAAGGTGGCGGACTACGTCATCTTTGGTCTCTCTGCAGAACAAGAGGTGGACCCCGCCTACGGTGAGCAGATTCTCCGAACCACCATTGCCCAAGGTATTGCCTCCCCCGTTGGAGTTGTCACCAACCTTGTTTCTGCATACCCCAAAAAGAACCTTCAGCAAGACATCCGACAATCGTTGACATCATACTTTACACATTTCTTCCCCAACGAAGACAAGCTCTATGCGCTAGAGAATGAAAACGAGTGCATCAACTGTATCCGGACCATTGGACAGAAATTCCCCAAGGGTGTCACATGGAGAGACTCCCGGGCATACCTCGTGGCAGACGAGGCATACTGGCATCCACAAGAAGATAGCGGGTACGTTGTGGTGGAGGGAATAGTGCGGGGCATCGGCTTCAACGCCAACCGTCTTGTGCACATTGCTGGGTATGGAGACTTCCAGGTTGACCGGATCGAGAAAATCACCAAGGCACACGGCATGGACTTGGATGACGATGCGTTTGTGCCTGGCGACGACAGAGAGACGCTCGAGGAGCTCAATCCCGAAGAGGTGGAGATGGACCAATATGACTACGACGACCTCGACGAAAGCGTGGGGATCCGCATGGACGGCAAGAACTACTTTGTCGATGGCCCATCGTTCCGCGGCAACACGAGCCAGAAGCTTCCTCGGGGAACTTCCGAGTACCAGAGCAAATGGCTTCTTGACGATGTGCTTGAAGGAGCATCTGATTTGGAGGACGAACCTGGGGAGGTGGAGATGGACGCCCACGACGACGATGTCATGGACGATGTCAGTGAGTACCAGCCCACCGAGGCGCCCACCGAGATGCACGTTGAGCTTTCTGCCGAGGAGGAGCAACGTCAACTCGAGGAGCACCGCGCCATGGAGAGAGACGAGCTCGAGTTCCCCGACGAGATCGAGCTCCGCCCCGATGAGAGCGCCAAGGAGGCGTTGAGTGCATACCGTGGAATCAAGTCGCTTGGCGGGTGTCAATGGGACCACGACGAGGTGGATGTGGAAAGACCCAGTATCTGGAAGCGGTTGTTGCGCATCTCCAACTACAAGGCCACCCGGAACCGCGTGGCCAAGGAGGCCATTAGGGAGGCCCAGGTACTCATTGGGACGCGGGCTCGTCTCTTCATCCGGGCGCCGCAGTTTGTGCTTGACGGCATCAACACCAAGGCCGTTCCTTTCACCATCTACTCCTTGTTGCAACACGAGCACAAGCTCAGTGTGGCCAACTTCTCGTTCGAGTCGTGGGAAGACTACGAGAAGCCCATTCCCTCCAAGGAGACTCTCATTGTGCAGTACGGTCCAAGAAGACAGGTGATCCAACCCATCTTCAACCAGGCATCCAACAACGCCAACAATGTGCATAAACACGAGCGGTTTGCCCACCACGGTGGGTTGGAGATTGCCACCACCATTGCGCCGGTGCTTTTCAACAATGCCCCCGCCATCTTCTTCAAGGCCAAGCCCGATGGGTCCATTGAGCTTGTGGGACAAGGCACGTTCCTCAATTGTGACCACACGAGAGTGGTGGCGGAGAGATCCATCTTGACTGGTCACCCCGTCAAGATTCACAAGCGGTTGGTGACTGTTCGGTACATGTTCTTCAACACCGAGGACATCAACTGGTTCAAGGCGGTGCCCCTCTTCACCAAGAGTGGGCGTACCGGTTTCATCAAAGAGAGTTTGGGTACCCACGGTTACTACAAGGCCACTTTCGACGGCAAGTTGACGTCGCAAGACGTGGTGGCTATGGCATTGTACAAGCGGGTGTGGCCCGCCATCTCGTCCGCGTGGACCGCCTAGGTGGGCCGGCGGGGCCGAGGCGCGCCATCGCCGCCACCATCGCACGGCTCCGTGCGCAGTGTGTAAAATACATTATTCATGAGTTTTCTTCCCCAGGGGTCGACGCCCCAGACGTCCAACTTCACCTGTAATACGTGCAGCATTCGGTTTGTCACGGCCGATCTCCAACGACAACATATGAAGACCGACTGGCATCGGTACAATTTGAAGCGGCGGGTGGCCGAGTTGCCCTCCATCTCCTCCGATGTGTTTGCGGAAAAGATCTTGCAGTCGCAGCAGGCTCAGGACGAAGAGGACGAGGACGAGTACGGCTTCCACGTATCGAGAAGACATCGGAAGGGCAAGCAGGTGCTTGCGGTGTTGGAAAACAGGGGCAGAAACAGTGACAAGTTGGTGGTGCGCCGCGACGACAGTCCGTCCCACGTTTCTGAATTCTCTGCATTTTCTCTTGGAGACTCATCGCATATCCCCACGGACGTGGAGACGGGCTCGGAGCTCAACTACACCACCACCGACTCCGAGCTTCCCGAATTTTCAGACGATGACATATCGGAGGAGGAGCAGCCTCCCTCCGACCACGAGCTCGAGGAGGTGTCATTGACTCTGTGTCTTTACTGTGGTCATGCCAACACGGACATTGAGGCCAACGTCAAGCACATGTTCGGCAGCCATGGACTATATGTGCCCGAGCGCACGTACCTCACCGACCTCCATGGCCTTCTCACGTTTTTGGCTGAGATTGTGTACCTTGACCACGAATGCTATGTTTGTGGTTTTGAAGGAAAGACACTCGAGGGCATCAGACAACACATGGTGTCCAAAGGACATTGCCGCATTCCTTATGAAACCGACGATGAGCGGTCCATCATTGAGGAGTTTTACGACTTTTCCTCCACCGAGCTGGGCCCCACCAAGGCGTCCACCACTAAGAGGGTTGCATTTTCCGACTCCTTGGTACTAGCCGATGGCTCCAAGGCCGGTCACCGCCACGAGCCACGTCGTCTGGCGTTGGTGTTGCAACCGCGCGAAAGCGAGAGAACGGTCGCAATTGTCGATAAGCGGTTTGCCCCCGGCATCACCAGCTACGAGGTTGCCCGCCAACAGAAGCAAACGCAGAAACTCGTCACGCGGGCCAAAAACGTCTACTACCGCCGGGCCAAGGCTCATAGAGTCAACTACCAGCCGCACTTCAGGGACGAGTTCCTTCAGTGAGCGCGTGGAAGCTTATCGAAATTTCTCGAACGCGCGCTTATGTCAGCGCCGCGTTTGGTCCCGCAGACACCACCATCCAACCGTGTGCAATATTTGTGCCTGCAAATCCCGAACCAAAGTGATTGAAGCATGGCGCTCGACACCCATCTATACGACCTTCTCCGTGTGCCGCCCTCGGCCACGCAAGAGGAGATAGCTCGCTCTTATAAACGAATAGCCCTTCGATGCCATCCCGACAAAACCAACCATGATCCCCAGCTCACAGAAAAATTCAAGGAGGTGACCCAAGCCTACGAAATCCTTCGAGACCACAAGCGAAGGCAGATTTACGACCGGTACGGCCAAAGGGGCCTCGACGGAGACATCGAGCCTCCATCAGCCCAAGAAGTCCACATCCACACGGCCAATGTGTTCTCCCAAGTGTTCAGTGATATCAGCAGCATCTTCGAGACGACACAGACGTTCGGCGGGGGATTCTTTGCGATGCCCCAGCAGAAGGTCCAGGGCATGAAGCAACACATCTCGCCTGCGCCGGCCGCAGACCACCGCGTGGTGAAGGGCGAGGATATCCACCACACCTTCAAGGTCACGTTGGCCGACATGTACTTTGGCAAGCAGGTGAAGTTCCAGCTTCCCAAGAAACTGCGGTGCTTGCTTTGCAAGGGCCAAGGCACTTCCAACCCATTGCTGTGTCGCACATGCAAGGGCTCGGGACGCGTGGTGGTGACCATGTTCAACGACTTCTCCAAATTCCAGGAGTTGAGCTCGTGCAAAACGTGCAGCGGCACGGGCATCTACATTCGTCCTTCCGACAAGTGTGGTCGGTGTGAACGGGGATACTACCGCGAGAACAAGATCATCACGGTGATGATTCTTCCAGGTAGTAAAAACGGCGACAGGGTGATTTTGCAGGGCGAGGCCGATGAGGGCCGGAACGTTGTTCCCGGCGACGTCATCATCCACCTCCAGGAGGTGAGCCACCCGTATCTTGTTCGCAAGTTCAACGATCTCTATGCTGAGTATGACATCGACCTCAAAACGGCATTGCTTGGGGGCACGATTGTCATGAAGGACTTTCTCCAGCCCGGACGGGCCCTCAAGATCAACATCCGGACCCACGAGTCCTCGAGCGCCGCGGACTCGGACGCCGAGATTGTCGGCACCATCAATCCCGGCACCCCCAAAATCGTCAAGGGGCTCGGCATGCCCATCAACGACAGTATTCTCGACGGGGTGTTTTACCAGGATCCCTCCGAGACACTCGAGCTAGCCGACGTTCTCTTTGACATCAAACGGTTGAAGCGGGGCAACCTCTTCATCAAGTTCAACGTGCAACTCCCCGACGTTTCCACCATGACATCCGAGAGCCTCGCCGCCCTTCACCAGGCACTTCCCGCGCCAAAACTCAACCAAGATCATTCCATGGAGGCCAATCTCCTGAACCTCCCCGACTATTCATCCCCACCCAGGGACAACGACCGCAAACGCTTCAAGCACGGCTCATCGTCCTCTAACGATTCCTACGACTATAACGACATTGACATCAACGACGAAGTTGACGGTGACGACAATCACGAACAAGCATACTACAACCGCAAGTGGAGGAACACCAAAACTTAGTGTATGAATTCATGTATCCATTGACTTCTGTACTTTCGCAGCAGTAGCGATTTTTGTAGATTACCCCAAATTTGTCAAATTTCCCACATTGGTGGAAACGCGAAACCACTACTTTATGAGCGACACCGTGCTAGATCCCTCTCTCATCAAGGATCTCTCCAACCACATCTACGAGAAGCGGAAGGCCACCGCGTTCCAGATTGAGGGCTTGACCAAACAGGCCGTTCAGCGGGATGACATCCAAAGCGTCCACAAAATCATTGAGGAGTTGACGGAGCTCACGCACGGGGGGTCCAATTCCGCCAAGATGGGCGCCATCACCGCCCTCGGCAGTGTGTCGGTGGCATTGGGATCGTTTGCCATTGCCTACTTTCTCGAGCAAATCATCACCCCGATCTTTGCTACCTTCAAGGACACCGATGCTCGCGTGCGGTACTACGCGTGTGAGTCCCTCTACAACATTGCCAAGATTGCCCGGGGTGAGATCCTCCTCTACTTCAACGAGGTGTTTGATGTGCTCTGCATTCTTGTGACCGACACCGAGTCGTCCGTCAAAAACGCTGCCGATATTCTTGACCGGTTGATCAAAGACATTGTCAGCGCCAAATCCACCAACTACGTGTCCATTCTCCACCAGCAGCACAGCCAGGAAATCACGTCGCACTTGCCAAATACCGAAGGGGTTGAGGTCCAGGTGAACCAAGTCCAGGACGCCAAGAAGGCGTTCTCGCTCCCCAAGTTCATCCCCACGCTTCTCGAGCGCATGTACACCATCGATCCGTTTGCCAAAAAGTTTCTCATTGGGTGGTTGGAGCTCTTTGACGGCATTCCGTCATTGGAGCTCATTACGTTCTTGCCCAACTTTCTCGAGCCCTTGATCAAGTTTCTTCTGAACGGGAGTCCCTCCGACGTGCGCATCGAAACCCAGAACTTGTTGAACGAATTCCTCAAGGAAATAAAGCAGATCTCCAACGTCAAGTACGAGATCAAGAAGCAGCAGCTTCTTCAGCACGCCACCAAGGCCAACGAGCCCGTTGAGCAGTTGGCCAGTGAAGTAGACGAAAAACTCTCCCCCGACAATGCATCGGTGAGAAGCGACCTGACTACCGTGATTCACCGCGACGAGAACGACGAGGCGGTGGAGTCGGACTCCGACGCCGGCCTGTTGTTCCTCAGTGGGCAGGACATCTACATCGACTTCCCCCGGTTGATTGACATTCTCTTGTCGTTTTTGCGGATCCCGAACGAGACCGACTCCAAGTCCAACGACCTCTCGTCCGAGACGCATGACGTGTACATCGAGATCCAGATGACGGTGTTGAAGTGGTTGCAGGAGATCCTCGTGATCAGCCCCGCCAGTTTCGTGCGGTTCCTCCCCGACTGCGTCTCCACCACCATGAAGAGTATTTCCATCACTGACTCTAACAGAGACATTGACTTACGAAACCAGTTCGTCAGCTTGAACTTGTCGGTACAAGACTTCATCATCAGTCTCAACGAGAGTGGCGAGCGCCGCCTCCACTCGCTGGACCCGGCTGAAATTGATGACTTCGAGGTGAAGGGCATCAACAAGGAGGTGTATGACGAGTTCATCGAGGTATACCTCAACCGCACGCTTCGGGGCATTTTGACCGAGTGTCTTCGGGGGTCCAACGAGTTTGCTCGCATCACCTCGTTGGACTGGCTAATCTTCCTCTACTCCAAGAACCCCACCTCCTTTTTCAAAGCGCTCAATGACGACGAGGAGGAGCCCTTTGACCTCACATCGTTGTTGCGGTCGTCCACCGAGTCCTCCAACGACGTGGTGTTGAAGGTGCTCCAGCTTCTCTCGCAGATTTCCGAGTCCAACGACGACTTCTTCAAGAGCTTCATTGTCAAGCTAGTCCGGTTTTTTGAGACCGATGGCATGGATGCAGAAAAGCGGTCTCTTTCTCGTAACAAGATTGAGTTCATCATTCGCAAGCTCTGCGTCACCCTCAGCTCGGTCAAAATCTACCGAAGCATATCCGAGGTGCTTGCAACCTACGACAACAAGCTCGAGTTCCTCAGCACCATGGTGATTACCCTCAACAACATTCTTCTCACCTCGCATGAGCTTGCCGGATTTCGGAAAGCGTTGAAGAACTTGGACCATCACAAAACCGACGACTGGCTGCTCTTCCTGGCATTGTTCCAGAGTTGGTGTCACAGTGCTCCGGCAGCACTTTCCTTGTGTCTCCTCACGTCCAACTACGAGCTTGCCTATTTGATCATCAAGACACTTGCAGAGTCCGAAGTCACGTTCCAGCTCCTCACGCAACTCGACATATTGGTACAGCTTCTTGAGACCCCCATCTTTCTCAAGCTTCGCCTCCAGTTGCTCGAGCCCGAGAAGCACCCCCACCTCTACAAGACCCTCTACGGCATCCTCATGATTCTCCCGCAGTCATCGACATTCAACACCCTCAAGAACCGGCTCTCGTCGCTTGCTCACGTGCATGTTCCCGGAGGCAACCTCAATCCCACAGGCACCACCCCAGTCACTACGCCTGGTCCGTCGACAACCGCCACCCCCAACTTGCTTTCCATCAGGCGGAAACGCAACTACGAATTGCTCGACAAGTTTACCAAGGTGCAAGAAAAACACGAGCACCACACCGCGGAGCGCCGCAAGGACGGCTTCCTCCACGAAGATCGCTTCAAGGAATCTCGCCCGGACCGGCTTGCCAGCATCAACTCGCTTGCACTTGACGATAAGAAGAAGGAGACGCGGGGATTCCGCTAGTGTTTTTTTTCTGGTGTTGTTTTTTGCACCCGCGCAGAATTGCAGGTTGATGCCACGGGCGGTTGGCGCGAAATTGTCCATTTTTCTCCTCCTTTTTTACAATTTAGATACCTCCTGTTACAATTTAGATTGTGGGACGGTTGCAACTCACAGCCGCATCCATGAAGAACGACCAGCTAGCAGAGGCCGAGGAGGCATTGCGGCTTGCCACCGCCAACGATAAACAACACATCATCAGCCACGTCGACGCCGGGTCCCCCGAACAGATTCCCCAGTTTACAGCTTACGACTTGAAAAGTAAAGACTCCAAGTACAAGAGATGGCTGCCTCGAATGGACCAGTATCTCATCAAGTTGCTTTCCGATGTGGTGCACAGCTATCCCAAAGGGGTCGAGGCGAAGATGACAAAGAAAGCGTGGGGCTATGTCACGGGCCGCCTCAGAGCCGCCAACCCGGAGACGGTGTACTCCACATACACCAAGTATTCGTGTCAACAACACCTCATCAACGTTAATCACCACCGCTACAAGGTGTGGGTATCCCTTATGACCCACCAGAAACACAATCCCCCCACCCTGGGATATATGTACAAATGGAACCCCACCCTCGGCAAGTTCCAGATATTCGAGAACTCCACGGGGGTTCTCATTGACGATGAGCGCCAGGTCAAGTCCCTATTGTATGGCGAGGGACTCCTGTTGCCCCCAATCAGCGCGTACAACAAGGGCAATCTCATTGTGAATGATTTCTTCTTCACGGACAATCTTCGGTACATGCTGACGTACCACAACGACGTGCTTCCTCTTCTCATTTCGTTGGACAACGCGTATACAGAGGGACTCGAAAACGTTTATTCGGAGATTCCCCGGTTTGACTTCCCCGAGGCCAACAACGAATACTTCAAGCCACTAATTCCGGCCAAGGCACCAAAGAAAAACGACAAGAAGCGCACGCACTCGGACCTCGATCCCAAGAACGACGTGCAGATCTTTCTTCACCATGACGCCGAGCGGGAACTTGGACACGAGGACTCCGTCGACCCGCTTCTCAAGCGGTCTCGCACCACCCCCGACGCCAACGTGTCGACGGCCGACTTTGAAAACGCCATTGCCAACGCCGCCATTGCTGCCATCGACTCGCCTGCGGTGACAAACGGCAGAGATCCGCCCGTCTACTTCAAAGAGCGCAAGTGGTTCAACAAGCTCATGGCCTTGTACAACACCGGGCTCATCACCTCGGAAGAGGTGTTGACGGTATGTGAAGGGGTGCGGGACGCCAAGATCCCCATCTTCATGTTAAATGTGTTGGACAACACCTACTATGCCGTGCGCAACGGCGAGACCCAGGAAGTGGAGGAGGATATTCCCGACACCGAGGTGGCCAAGCGGATTCGCCAGTTCATGCTACCCATGACATTCACTTCTTAATCAGCAGACTCTACGTAGTGAGAACAAATTACTAATCATTGGCTTTGACCAAATGCAAAAGTGGGGGCAGATTACGACACGGCGGAACTCTGGCCCATGCTATGGGAGTGATGGTGTTGAGGATCGAACTCCTCGGGAATGGTTCTGTTGGGCACCAGCTCTTCAATCACCGCAAGTGATTGAAGGGGCACGGCGCCATGCGATGTGTTGGAGGCGGTCAGGGACCCGATGATGGAGCCCTTGAGCGACTTGATGTCTAGCGCAGTCGATTTCTGCGGGATACTGCTGACCACGGCGTGGGTGTTGACCTCGTCGTCGGAGGGCAGAATGGTGATGGCGGGGTTTTCGTTGTCGCTGATGAAGTTTGACAATTCCGACTTGAGGTCCTCGAGCCCCTGGAAGATGGAGGTGCTGGTGGTGGAACGTGACCCACGTTTCCCGTCGTCCATCGTCGAGCCAAGAGTGGTGTCGGTATTGCGGCGATCGGATTCCAACGGTGTGGAGTCATACCGCGACATCTCCTCCGACAGAAGAGTGGCGTTGGAGCGGGACATGGGTTTGAGTTGGTATACGCTCGAGTTGAGAAGCTGCTGCTCCACCTTGTCGAGTTTGTTGTAGTGGGCGTAGTACGACTTGTTGAAGTCGTTGATATACGAGGGGGCTTGGATTTCGTCCAGGTACTTCAGCGACGAGTTGTCTTTGGGTAGAGAGGGGGCTTTTCTCACCGACAGATAAACCGACGAGCTCTGCTGACGAGGCGACTTGTTGGAGGCGTTGGTGTTGAAGCGGCGGTCGAACTGGTCCACGCCAAAGATATCGGAGGTGTAGCTGATTTGCGGCGATGGGAGAAGCTCCGAGAAGAGCGATGCGTTCTGCTGCATCAAGTCATCGGTGTTGATGGAATCTTCATCGGAGGGAGACGACGACGAGTCAAGGCGTGGCAACGAGTCGAGCGAACTGTGGTTAGAAGACCCGGAATCCGCGGTGTCGGAGTCCAGCGATGGGGGTTTGTACAAGCCGCTGCGACGAAGCCGAAATTCAATTTTCGCAGCCACCGTGCGCCGAAGCAACACCTCAAAGAGGAGCTTTCTATTGAAGTCGTTGGCTTCTTCGAGGGTAAGAAACCCCTTTTCGACCTCGCTGGGGTTGAGGTCTTCGAAGCGAGGGGGGAGCTTGAACTTGCCCAGGAAAATACTGTCACGGTATCGCTCGTACATCATGTCGTCGAGCCGAAGAGGAGCCGTACTCAACGGCCGAGGGTTCTTGACAAAGGTGTCTCTTAGCGGAGACCCAATCACCGACTTGGGGTCGACGTAGTTGAAGGAGAGCGACCGCGAGAGCTGGAGAACCTTTTTCGTGGCCTTGAGACTGGGGTTCACCTTGACGAGGCCCTTGGCGTCGTACATGAGCATCGACTTGGGAAGGAGCTCGCGAAGAAGCATGTCGACATTGTTGGCTCGGTAGAATTCGTCAAGCTCACTCTTGGACCGGAACTTCGCCAGCGACCGCCTCTTGAGCGAGGTCTTGCGATTGACGGGAAAGAGGAAGCGGGACTTGTTGTCGCTCTTGCCCATCTTGTTTCTCTTCTTAATGTTGTTGCGGTGCCTTATCGATGCGTTCTTTGAAACCACCGACCCTGTTCGTTTGAGGTTTGTTTCATCAATGACCGTCACGATCGGCAGTCGTGAGTACGACGACGTGATGGCCTTATTCATGTTTCGTTCAATTTCAAGGTATGCCGGTGAAAGGTACTCCGGGGAATGCTGGTGGGTGACGGGATGGTTGGGCTCGAAAAGTACCTCAAAGGGATTGGACGGTTGTCGGGTGTGGACCGGACGGTCGCTCTTGATTACCACGCGGGGCGTTTCACTCTTGGGAAGGAGCGACCTGACCTCATTGTTACTGATTGTGGACGGGGTCAACGCATAATTGTAGGAGCCGGCGTCGATGGCATTAATGAGGGCCTCTTCCAGCGAGTTGAGCACGAGACTGGACCTCGGTAGCATCGCCGCTGTCTGATATGATTCCACCGACAGCATTGGCGAGGATGAGACAGGACAAGGGATATATACCGATTAACGCACGGGCATGTGCCCGAAATTGCAATGGCGACGCGATGGCTGGCTGCACCGACTGCTTTGGCAACAGCGTCACGTGCGAAATGGCACGTGACCAAATACAGCCCCTGCTGACATAAGCGTTACACGAGCCAAAACAAAAACACTGAGATATTTGTGAGCACACGTATACCTTTCATCATGGACAAGCTCAAGGAAGTATGTACTCAATCCCTCCATCAAGTGCTAACCTAGAAAATCAACAACCTCAAGTTGGATGCCGAGAAGTGGCAGGAGAAATCCGATGAATTGAGTGAGCGGATCAAGGAGTTGGAGCAGGAGAACCTCGAGAAGGATCACCAGATCCAGGCCCTCACCAGAAAAAACCAGGTTTTGGAAGAGCAGATCGAGAAGGTCGAGCACGACTTGGAGGAGATCAAGCAGACTGCCGACGAGTCCCACTCGTTGAAGACGTCCAACGACAACTACACCAAGAAGAACCAGGTGTTGGAGGAGGAGTTGGAGGAGGCCGACAAGAACTTGAAGGAGACCACGGAGAAGTTGAGAGAGACCGACATCAAGGCCGAGCAATTGGAGAGAAAGGTGGCGTCCCTCGAGTCCGAGAAGGAGGAGTGGGAGAAGAAGTTCGAGGAATTGACCGCCAACTACAACTCTGCCAAGGCCGAGTTGGACGAGATCAGCCAGCAATTGGAGGCCATCTAGATGAGAGCGCGAAGTCTGGGTCGGGTGTCGGTGAAGGCACTGTCGATTATACCCACTGGTAATATATAGCATTTTCCAACGAGAGGAATGTAAACTGGTAGGATCAAGAGTGAGCTCATTTCAATCACCTCGATACACTTTGGTGGTTCTATCACTTCGGTGGATTCGATTGATTTGTCGTCCCTTGTTGATGTCATCAGATCATAGATCTAATGAGCCTCACAAAAAAAATATTGAGATACCCCCATCAATTCGAAACCCATACTCCCCATGACTGTTGTCGACTCCATGCGAAGGCGATTCAACAGTCAGCTAGCATCATACACCGTGGATGACGAGTATCCCGTCACCCCGCTTGCCAGTGGCACGTCCACGCCCTCGCCCTACATCGCCAACCCACCCGATATCTATGACATGGACGAGGCCGTGCCGCTGTACGAGTCATCACAGCTTCTTCATCAGCAACAGATGAACGAGCTCCGGCGACCGGCGCCGGCGGTCAACACAGCAACCACATCTCGAACTCCGAGCAACGAGAGTGTGGGCGAGCAGTCGGACGCCTCCAGCTCGCGGCGAGGGTTCTCACCCCGCCGCATCGACCCGAAGAAGTCCCTCAAGCGCTTGGGCCTCAAGTTTCTCAATGCCAGGCAGCACTTTCTATTGGCGTGCTGTCGGGACCTTTCGCTCGTCCCCCCGCTCATTGCGCTTGTGCTGTCGTGGCGTCGGGTGTTTTTCGAGGACCCAGCCCCATTGACGGGGGACCTTCTGCATTCCATCACCACCGCCCGGGTGTCCGAACACTTTCTCACCGGGGTGTGGTGCGTGGTGAGCGGGTACCTTTCCTTCTCCATGCTCGATGGGTTGATGATCCGGTGGATTGTCAACTACTCCACCACGGCCGCCATCGTGCGCATGCTCCTGATGTCCACCATGATCGTCACCACCGAGCTGTACCTCGCGTCGACATTTTCGGCCGAGGGATACAAGTACGGGCTCCACATCTGGATCTTGATTTCGTGCTGCCTCACGTTCCTGTACATCATCCAGAACTTTGTCACCTCCAACCTCGACCTCAAGGGCAAGCCCCGCGAGCGCTTCTTTGATCTCTACAACATCGTGGTGTTTGCCGTGGTGCCGGTGGGCCTCGCCAGTTTCATCACCATGATCGGGCTCTTGAGGTCTCTCTTGATTCTACGATTGGACATCGACTCCCAGCCCGGATTATAATCTCTAGCATATTCAATTCTATACCCGCGGTACGGGTCAATAAAATTTCTCACTTTTCACGACCATGGGTGTTCACATCTTTGGCAAGTCCATCAAGCACACCGCCCTAGTCAGAGTATGTGACCGTTCCAGCTTGCTTTACTAACTCAGATTGGGTTGGCCAAGAGGATATTTGGTGTTGGCTACGAGACCGCCGAGCGCATCTGTGCCAAAGTGGGCATCTACCCTCAGATGCGGATGAACCAGCTCACCGAGCCCCAGATCATGGCCATCAACAAGGAACTCTCCGACATGCCTATTGAGGGTTCGTTGAAGCAGAAGATCATCGAGGATATCAAGTTGAAGAGATCCATTGGCTCCTACGCGGGCCAGCGACACGCTGCTGGGTTACCGGTGCGTGGCCAGAGAACGAGAAACAACATCTCCACCGCCAAGAGATTGAACAAGGTGGAGAGACGGCTCTAGTCTGTCTTACCCAAACATTCATGTAAATACACACTCACGACGCGAACAGTAACCACCAACTACCAATACGTCCCTTCTGATATGTCGCATCTGATACGTCCCAATGCGGAGCTACCTACGGTATCCCGTTGCTGTCGGGTTCGTCGCCCAAAGGGTCGCTGGTTCCGTCGCATCTCCTCTAGCTCTGGTCAAAAGCACCGATAGACGGAATCTGCGGAAATGCCTCTCGTTTCGGAGGAGAGTTCCGCGCACACCCTGAAGGGCAGCCTCGGAATCAAGTGTGCCTTCCTAATCGATGCCCCAATTCCACGGCATAGATTGAATGACACTCCGTATAAAATCGATGCCGTTCCTCTAGTTTGCAACAACCACCATGCTCACAGAAGACGTTTTGAACCACCTGCCCCAGTACGATGTTCCTCAGGAAACCATCGACAATGAGATCGCTCTTCTCCTCCAGAAGATCGAGGCCAAACCCGGCTTCAACCCCCACACCAAGTTCGACCCCAAGGTCCACTTGCTCCATAAAGACGAGGACTTTGACAAGACCAAGGTGTACAAGTTGAGTGAGTTGAACATCACCAAGACCCACGTCAAGCCGGTGTCCGACACTGCCGTGTCGCAGCCATTCCCTCTCTTCACCGAGGAGGCGTGTGACATCATGAAGTGGGAGAGTTTCCAGACCAAGAGCGTCAAGAAGTACGGCAAGCTCCCCCGTCTTGCCAAGGGAAACACCACCACCGACTTGCAAATCTGTGGGTTCATTGAGAGTGCTCCCTTCACCTACGATGCGTGGATGCACCCCGAGACCCAGGCCATTATCGACCGCTACGCCGGCTTGGAGCTTAAGATGATGTTTGACTACGAAATTGCCCACATTAATGCGTCGCTCATTGACCACACCAAGCCCACCGGCCTCAACAAGCTGGCTGCTCCCTCGGCCAACGGCGAGCTTAAGAGCGTGTACGACTGGCACTACGACTCCAACACGTTTGTTGTGGTGTTGATGTTGTCCACCAACGACCAGATGATTGGCGGGAAGACGTCTTTGAAAGATGGAAACGAACGCATCATCGAGGTCGAGGACCCCAAGGTGGGCTATGCCACCATCTTACAGGGCCGTGTGGTCAAGCACGTGGCCCCCAAGCCCATCACCAACGACGAGCGCATCAGTTCGGTGTGCGGGTACATTCCCAAATCCATTCATGTCCCCGACACCACCGTCATCACGTCCTTCAAGCCCTCGGTGTTGCCCCGGTCTCTTCATAACGAATACTACCCCAACTGGATCGACTACAGACTATCCAGAATCGAGGAGAGATTGAAAGACAAGAGACAAACGCTACTCAGGAACATGAGAGAGGGCAAGCGCTTTGACCAGCACGACTTTGTGGACTTTGCCAAGGACATCGAGCAGTACTTACATAAGACGTGGGACGAGTTCGAGGTGGTGTGCGACGAGGTGGAGTACCCCCCCAAGCTCTACTCCATTCCTTACAAGGATTTGCCCGACTTGGAGTAAATATACATGCATTATAAGTAAGGCACGTAGTCGAGAGCACCCAGGGCGCCCGACCAGAGTTTCTTGAGCTTCTCCAACGAGCTCTTGGCCGAGCGCACGCCAATGTGGTGGAGACTCCAGAAGAAGAGTTCCACTTTGAGGCGGTCCACCTGTCGCAACGAGTGGATGCCCGCCATGAGCACCAGCGAGTGACACATCATGAGGCGGCGGTCCCCGAGCGCCGGGTTGGCCCGGATGACCGCGTCGAAGTCTAGCCCCGCCACAAGGTCGATTCCGTGGAAGAAGAAGCAGTAGCCAAGGATGGTTTGCACCACTTTCTGCACAATCGACAGCTCTCGCGGTAGGCCGAGAAACAGCTCGTTGGTGAGAATGAGGAGGTACACCGCCTGGACGTGCACCTTGTCGGAAAGGTCATACCACGAGTATACCAAGTCATTCAGATACCCGTAGGTTTCCTGGGGCATGTAGATCAGGCCCTGGGTGTTGGGATAGTAGGGGTTTTCCTTGTCCACCACCACGTCTCCGGAAATCAACTGGTATTGCTGGGCGGTGTGGATTAGGCTGATGAGGTGGGAAAGGTCCTGCGGGTCAATCCTCCTCTCGGCAGACGTGCGTATCTTCAACGAGATCTTCACAAACGTGATATAGAGCGTGGTGGCTTGTGAAGAGTGCCCCAAAAACACATTGTACCCACTGGGAAGGAGGAACCCCGATTGCATAGCAAGAGAAGGGTAGTTGAGGTAAAGCACCGGATTCAAGATATCGTCGAGCTCGTGCTGCGTGTTGATGGCGCCGCCCAACGGGTTGGTGAGCACAGCAATGAACTCGAACGACGCAAACCACGTGGTTGCTAGAATGATTGTCGGGCTCATGGGCTTATAAATGCCCACGTACTTTTTGAATAGATCGTTGGCACCCTTGAGGTGGGCCCGCCAGGCCCCGTTCAACGTGGCCACGGTGTCGGTCACGAGCAACAAGCTGGTGAGAATCAACGGCTCGATGTACTGGGCCACCTTGTCGTTGCTTTCAAACACCTGGTTCAAGTTTTTGAGGCACTGGTTGAGGTAGTGTTTCTTGAACGAGAAGTCCTGCTCGTCGTTGCTGAGAAAGTACTCGTAGCTGGCGGTGATGGAGATGACCGCGTTCATGAGAAACGGCGTCTTGAGGGCATGCGAGATCAAGATCTTGCTGCAGAAGTTCTTGTCGCCGGCAGGAGCCAACGACATGAGCCAGAGCGAGTACTTTTCGTAAAACAACCGAAGATAGTTTTTCTGATCGCCAATCATGTCAAATGCTGCGATCGACATCTCAATCGAGTCGTTCGACAAGAGCTCGTCGGTGCTGGTATGTTCGAGCACCGCCTCGTCAAACTTCACCTGCAGTCCCGAGTCGGAAAAGAGGTCCTGGAGCTCATTCAAGTCCATCAGCATGAGCACATTCAATCCCTGGGCCAATTCGGACGCCTCGTTCATCAACAAGTCGACATCTTTCCCCGGGTAGATTGGAGAGATGTGTTGTGAGTTGGGTAGCCCGGCGGGACTGATGTCCGGTGGGAAAGAGCCCGGGGGTGTGGCCATGCTCGAGGTGGTTGTTCTCGGCGGGTGTTCTGGCTTGTCCTTTCGTAGTTTCTTGATCACGGCCGGATCTTTCATGTCATCTCCACTCAACATGATGAACTGGTGCTTTACGCTGCCGGACGGCGACTTGGGTAGATAGGTGTATGAACATGTCTTCTTTGTTTTGGAGCAATTCAAACAGGTGGGTTTCGTTTCGTCGCACTGATGTTAGCATCCCCTAAAGTTGGCGTTGACATACCTTGATCTTGCGGCGCTTGCACTCTAGACAGCCCTTCCTGCTGTAGGTTCGCTTCTTCATTACCCCAGAGCCCAACGGTTCTTGATGGAAACCCTGCGCTGCGCACGTGATTTGCGCGGGCCGAGTCAGCCTACCTGGTGCACGTCATCATGTCTATTAACCAAACAACTTGATGCCCGATTCGGCCACCAACTCGTCGTCCTCCTCTTGTTCCTCCACTTCGTTCATGTTCACCTTTTGCCCGAGCAACGACGCGAAAAACTCGTCAATCTGGTCGTCGCTCCACTTCCACTTGCCGTGGGGGGTGTCAAAGTTGGCAATGGGCTCCTGTACGTGGTAGCGGAGCTTTCTGCCCTTGGACGCCTTGGTGTCGACGTTCTTCTTGAGCTTGTGCGCACGCTGGGTGCTTCTTAATGCAATGTTCATCCCGCTGGCAGGGTTGGATGACTGGATCTTCTTGTCCACCAAGTCATTGAGCAACACTCTGTAGAAGTCCTCGTCGTCAAAGATGGTGTCCAACACGTTGCTTTCGTCGGTGGCGGGCTTTTCCTGCGGCAAGTCGGGGTTCTCCTCGGCTTCCGATGCGACGTCGTCGCTGTGGGTTTCTTCCACATATGCAATTGGGGTGATTTGACGACGGTTGAGCTTGGTCCGCTTGACGAGCCGGTCCATGTCAGCGAGATTGTTCTTGACTTGTTGCTCCGCTGACTGGTTGATGGCCTTGAACTTGGATGCATTCAACGCACTCGATCCAGAGGAGTTCTGAATCTTGGCCAGCCACTTGGCCAACACCTCCTGGCGGTAGCCATTGACCACGGCGTCGTACTTGGCGGACGTCTCGAGATACACCGAGAGCGAGCGCTTCTTGGGTTGGGGGTGGATCTTGCTGATGTTGTCCTTGGTAAGGAGCTTCTGTCTCAACTCGAGGAGCTGGTCGAGCACGTCGTAGCACTTTTCCGTGGCACTCTTGACGGCCTTCTTGGCCTTGGAGTCCAACACCGTCTTGGCGGCTTTCTTGTTCACCGGCAATAAATTTGAGTTAGTGAGCGCCTTCTGCACCTTGAGACGGGTGTCAATGATGGAGTCAAACATCTTGTGTTGTTGAAGAACCGCATATCCCTTGAGGGCGTCGTTCAGCGCACTCTGTGACAATCGACTGACAATGTGCTTTCTCTCTTGCGACATGAGCCGCTTGAGCTTGTCTTGCTTGGCGGCGAGGTCTTCGTCTTCACTTTCCTCGACATCGGAGTTGCTCCGCAAGCTAGCCCCGGAGTCACTGGCGCCGTCCGAGTCGCCTTCACTGATGTCATCGCCTTCACTGATGTCATCGCCTTCACTAATGTCATCGGCCTCCTCACTGTCCTCCTCACCCGAAAACTGGTCACTTCTCTCGAAGACATCACCTCTCGACGTTTTCTCTCCAGTGTACTTTCCACCCAAGGCAATGGTGTTTCTCTTTCTGAGTTTCGACTCCGCAACACTCACGTAATGGTGCAGTTTTGCCTCGTCGTCAGACTCGCTGACTTCACTGCCACTGTCCTCCGAGCGATCCCTCAACCCATCGTCCTCGATGTCAAAGTCGTTCTTGGGAGCTTGCAACTCGGCAATCTGCTCAGCCAACGATTTCTTAGCCATGGTCTTTTTTGAGATGAGCACAAACACCCGTACACCCATGTAGGGTGGGTCCGGCTGCAAGCCCTCCACCTTCCGTCAGGAGGCATGTGCATGTCCTGTAGAGCCCCCCCTACATTAAACGAGCCTTCTACTTCACCACCTTCTTTGGCCTGAAGCCCGTTCAGTGCACACAACAAAGAGGCTATGGGACGCGGGGCACGTGATGCACCCGAGCCTTTAAATTATCAACAACACTTCCTTCTTCCCATCACACACTATGAAGCTCTCGCTCCTTTACTCCCTCATATTCGCCGCCGTCGTGTCGGCGCTCGCCAACCAAGAAGACGTTGGAGATGAGTCCACCACAACAACCTCCCAAGTCAAGACCACCGCGTGGATCACCCTCACCACCAAGGGATATACCACCACAATTCCCACGTTGTACTCGCAGACGTTTCCATCTGCATATGGAGACGGTGACACGTCGGCTGCCTCTGGCGAGATTGGCCTCGGCTCTCTTTCAGGAACCGTGGGAGTGGTGAGAACATACGACCAAACCACCATTGACAACGCGGCCGGCTCGCTCGGCGTGTACGGCGGGGCCTTTGGAGCTCTTGTCATTGCTGCGGGACTTCTCATCTAACCACGAATGTCACTGTAATGGCATAACGTGGTCAGGAATCACGTTGCCAATGCCAGTTGAAACGAATGATTACTCGTGTCTGATGAACCAAATGACAGACGGCTCGAGACGCAGCCGTCAGCGTAGCAGCCAATAGCTCAGTTTCGCTGGGATCCGCCGGTTTGGTGCACCAAGTGCACCCTCCTTCACGCGGATGAATACCACCAATTTTCTACCACATTTACACCAAATCCACGCCATCCAACCACCACGCTTAATTTCACATTGTCCTCTACACCTAGCCCCACTCTAGTAAAACATGTAAACCCGTGCCCCTGGCGTCTCGCGGCTACGCTGGCGGACTGTGGTTTACGCGCAAGAAAATTTTCTCATCCAGCTTTCTTTTTCGTCAAGTGGATCCACCTCAGTTCAACTAGGCTACTCATTAACGTATGTCATCAATTCCCCAGCGCCCCATCAACAACGTATACTAACTGCAGATGTCCGAAGAAATTACTAAGAAGACCGAGGAATTGAACCTTGAAGACAAGACCGTGTTGTCCAGCAAAGAAGAGTTCACCGTCAAGCACCCATTAAATAACAAGTGGACGTTGTGGTACACCAAGCCCGATGTCAACAAGTCCGAGAACTGGCACGATCTTTTGAAGCCCGTGATCACATTTGCATCCGTTGAAGAATTCTGGGGAATCTACAACTCCATTCCTCCCGCCAACCAATTACCCCCCAAGAGTGATTACCACTTGTTCAAAGAAGGCATCAAGCCCGAGTGGGAAGACGAAGAGAACTCCAAGGGCGGCAGATGGCAATTCTCCTGGAACAATAAGCGCGAGGTGTTGCCCGTGGTCAACGACTTGTGGTTAAGAGGATTGTTGTCCGTCATTGGTGAAACCATTGAGGACGACGAGAACGAGGTCAACGGGATTGTTTTGAATGTGAGAAAGTCGGCCATCAGAATTGGTGTTTGGACCAGAGATTGCGACGAGTCCAAGTTGAAGACCGTGGGCGAGAGATTGAAGAAGGTGTTGAGATTGGCGGACGACCAGAAGATCGACTTTATGTCCCACGACGACTCCAACAGAAAGGGGTCGCAGCCTCAGATTGTCATCTGATCATGTATACTATGCACGAGCAATGGAAAGAAAAGTAACTATAAATCATCGATGAAGGCCCGCACCCGGTCCCAGTACTCGGGCTGTACCACGGTGTCGTTGTGGACCGAGTCGGGATACACGTGGAAGGTTTTCCGGGGGGTCTTTAATAGAGCGTAGATTTGGTCCATGTGAGAGGGCGGCACGATCTCGTCCTTTCGAGCGCTAAAGAGCAACACGGGAAGGGTGTCGCTCAACTGGGGCACGAGCTTCTCCAGCTCCCAGGTGTCGTGCACAAACATGGTGAAGTATTTGAGTGGGGGGAAGATGTGGGGTACGGTCTTGGGGATGGAGAGAAAGGTGTTTTCGAGAATGAGCGCCCGCACATGCTGGCCCATGGTGGCGGCAATGTAGATGGCCACGGCGCCGCCGAGCGAGCGGCCGTAGAGCACGAGCGAGGACTCGGCAAACTGCTCGTCCTCGGTGGTGAGATATGCAATGACCCGCTCGGCGTCGGTCTTGAGGCCCTTTTCCGATGGCTTGCCCGTCAGCTTGCCGTAGCCGCGGTACGAGTAGATGAAGACGTTGTAGCCGTAGGTGCGGTAGAAAAGGGCCACGATGGGGAGCGCATGGCCAATGTTGCCGGCATTTGGCGAGAGGATCAACACCGTTTTGTTGATGTATGACTTCAGGTTGCGGTCGTGCTTGAGGGCGTAGCAGTGAAGGGTTTCGCCGTCCTCGGTCTTCAACTTGACGTCCTCATACTCCATTCCGTATTCATCGGGGGTAGCGCAGTACCCGTGGCCGTCATTGAAGCTGGCGGGATAGATCAAGTGCCCCTGATACAGGTAGATCCCCAAGAACAGCAACCCCGCCACCACAAGACTCAACTGCCCAAACATCGTTGCCAACTTGAGCAGCTTGGAGAGAAACACTGACATGGAGATTCGCACGCGCACCCTTATCGCATGTCCAACCTGACCCTCGCCAAGTTCGCCTTCAACATCTACGGCTCGCTACCGCACGAGAGCCCGAAGCGCGAGCTGCCGGTGCTCCCGAGCAAGTTGGTGTACAACTGCGAGCGGGAGGTGAGCTCGTTGTCGCAGCTCAACTACCCTCTCTCAGGATTCACTCACGATACCCCGGGCCACCACGTCATTGTTGGAGGCAAGAACTACCTCAAGCTCTTGGCCCTCAACAGCGACCAGTCGGCAATTGTCCACGACATCAATCTTCTCGACTCTTCCCAACGGTCCAAGCTCACCAACGTCAACACCGTCAAGAGTCACAGCGACATCATTGCGTGTGGGCTTTCCAACGGAGTCATCCACATCTACAAGGTCAACAACAACGGCAAGTCCAAGCTCATCAGCAAACTCACCGACCACAAGCGGTGCATCAACACCCTCGACTTCATCGACTCGGTCCACGAGTCGCCGTCGCAGCTTCTCTCCGGCTCGCAGGACGGCACCATCAAGCTCTGGGACTTGCGGAGCGCCGCCACCAAGCCCGCCCTCAGCATCGTGTCGCCGGCGCACCTGGACCCCATCCGGTCGTGCCAGTACTCCCCCCACCTGATGGTTCGCAACAAGTTCACCGTTCTTTCCGTCCACGACCTGGGCTCCCTCTGTAAATACGATCTTCGGGCCGGTAGCTCGCAAATGCTGGTTCCCGAGCGCAAGTGGAACCTCCATCTGGGCCCGGCCCTCTCCCTCCACATCCACCCCGAGAAGGAGTACGTCATCACATGTGGCCGGGACAAGAAACTCTGCATCTGGAATTACGAGGAGGCGTCGAGCCGGGCCACCCCCGACCACGTCATCAACACCTACGGCCCGGTGATGAAGGTGCGGTGGAGCCCCTACGCCAACGCCGACGACCACGACCCGCTCTTCAACTACGACATTGCATGCTCCTATCTCAACGAGGACACCACCATCTCGGTGTACAATCTCCTGCGGAAGTTCATCCCGAAGGAGATTGTGTCCACCTCGTCCCACAAAGCCTTTCAAAACTTCATCTGGGCCCGCAACAGGCGCTGTCTGCGCAAGCTCTGGACCTTGAGCAAGGCCAACGTGTTTGCCGCCCACGACCTCGACCAGAAGTCCCCCAACATCATGCGACCCATCGAGCACCTCTCGCATGCGCCGCTCGCCTGGACATCCAACTTTTCCGACTTGTGCATGGTGGACCAGGACAAGTACGAGTACACGCGCAACGACGTCGACTCCACCGACGACGACGTGTGGGACGCGCCGGACCTCGATGCCTCCACCCCCATGACCGAGGCGCTGTTCAAGTTCCAGCCGGGCAGCGTGCCCGTGGCCAGTAACATCCACATGAGCACGTCGGGGTCGCCCATCGAAAAGCCGCTGCTTGTGCGGGCCACCACCCAGAGCTTTCTCCAGGCCAAGTCGCCGTCGCCGGTGCCGCGGCTCCGCATGCCCAGTGCCGTCGACTCCTTCGGCCGCCCCAACCTCAAGAGAACACCCTCGCAGTCCACGCAAAACTCCACCATGTCGCTTGCATCGTCGCCCATCCACCAGTCTCACAGCACCGTGCTCAACGTGTACCACTCGTCGCCGTACGTGGTGCCCGTGAGCATCCCCATCTCGTTGAACGACTCCGAGGTGTTTCGCACCCTCGCCAGCGACTACGTGGTGAAGGTGCCCGAGTCTTTCACGCTATCAGAAACGTGTGTTATGAACTCCCGCGTGGCGGCGTCTGTGGGCCGCCTCCGCGACGGCCAGATCTGGCGCACGTTGGCCGTCAGTCTCGACCAGCACGAAGTGCCGCCGGTGCCCGAGGAGCCTGCCCCAGAACCCAAGCACAGCGACCAGGAGTCCATCACCCTGGACCTTGGCAACATCGTCGGCTCCTACAACTCGACCTCGACGCTGACCACCCACTACGGCAACGGCACCATCCCCAGCACCAGCGTGGAGTCCGGGGCCCGGCTCACCAAGCACGGCTCGTCCCACAGCTTGATTGACCATATTAGCATGCGCACCAACGTCCCCACGGGGGTGTCTCGCTCCAAGGAGGAAAAAGACGAAAGTGCCATCGACGACGACGAGCCAGAGACAGAACCCAAGCTCAGTGTCAACACGTCGTTGGCGGCCCGGCCGCACATGACGCGCTACGCCAGCGACCTCGACGACGAAAACGCCAACATTGCCGTCAGCAACTCGTACTTCCAGTTTCCCAGCACCAGTCCCAACATGTCGGTTCAGGGGAGCCACCGCTCGTACGGCCTGTCGTCTTCGCGCAAAAACCTGGTGATGAACACCTTTGGCAGTGCCCGGTCGTCCTTCAACATGGCCCGGGCGTCGCCCATTGCGTTGTACGGGTTCAAGGAACAGCACAAGCACGAGCTCCTTGACCTTGACGAGGACGCCGAGGAACAGGAGGTGGCGCCGTCCAAGCTCACGCGGGCGCTCACGACCAAGCCCGCCGACGACTCCGTGGCGTGGGAGACCCGCCATCTTCTCGAGAAGGCGTTGGACTACGCCATCAACCAGGGCGACATCGTCATGAGCTCGACCCTCATTCTCTTGTTCTACAACCAGTTCAAAGACACCGTGTTTGAGCGCACCACCAGTCTCGAGTGCTTGGCGTTATACGTGGAGACGCTTCGTCGCAAGCAATTGTTTGTCGATGCCGTGAGTGTCATCAACGACTCGCCGCCCGACTTCAAGACGGAGCTCGCGCGGCTTGCCGACTCCGACGTCAACTTGCGCTTCTACTGTGGGTGGTGTCGCAAACTCTTGCTCAATGAAAAGAGCAAGGAGGCCAACACCCCCGAGTTTGGCTTCTGGTACTGCGACAAGTGTCTGAGAAAGCAACACAACTGCATCTACTGCCACGAGCCGTGCAAGGGCCTCAACGTGGTGACAAGCCTCAAGTGCGGGCACCGCGGCCACTTTGGGTGTCTCCAAGAGTGGTTTGTGGAGGGAGAAAACATCGAGTGTCCCGGCGGGTGCAATGTGCTGGTTTTTGCATAATTCTATAGTCGTTACATAAGGTCGATGTCGCCGAGCTCCACGTACCGGCGCACCAAGTCGTACTTCACCACGTACACCCCGTCCTTCACCAACTCGAGCTCGTCGGTGTTTCCCAACGGTATAAGAATGGGGCTGGCCGTCTTGACCTTGATGAACACCGGCACGTTGACGTCGGGCTTGGCAACCATGGACTGGTTGCCAACGTTATCGTCCAAGAGAGTGAGGAAATTGGGCATCTTCTTGAGGAAACTGTTGTTGTACAACAGAGTCAAGATCTTGAAGTGCTTATGCATGTAGTCGGTCTCCTGCGACGAGAGAAGCCGCGGGTGGGCCTCCGCCTCGCCAATGTAGAAGATCAGAAAGTCGTTGATCTTCAGAAGACGCGTTCGGAGGTACACCCGCACCATGTATGATAGCCGCTCAATGTCGGTCTCGATGATCATGAGCTGGAGCTTGAAGTCCTGGCTCACCATGCCGCTGTCGACGTTGGAGTCGCCGTACTCGTGGCTATCGAGGAGGAACTGCTGCTGGTTGGAGAGCTCCTGCAACACGCGGTCCATGAGCTCATGCTGATAGGGAAGGAGTTCGGGCGCCATGCGCTCGTTCAACATGCACTGGAGAAGTTCGCTCGACGGGTCCGACTGCTTCGTGTGGCGAGACCCGCCCGCCTGACGCTGGAACTCGTCGAGAATGTCATCGATGCGGAGGTCGGTCATGGTGAAAATCGCGGGTGCGCATTGTTGATATGGACAGACAGTCGCTCTTGGAGCAGAAACGCCAGCGGCTCCAGCAGTTGAAGCTGCGGCGGGCGCCGCTCGAGCCGAAGCTGGAAAACACCCCACCGGAGGTGAAACGCGTGGACGCGGCGGTCCAGGTGAATGCGGCGGTCCAGGTCACGGTGCAACCACTGGAACCAGAACGCACCACCTTCAACAAGGCAATTCAGGTGGACCTCCAGAGGGAGGATGACAAGCAGAGGGAGGAGTTTCAGCAGAGAGAGGAAATTCAGCAGAAAGAGGAGGATGTCCAAGAGGCAATTGTCCCACAAACAGACACAGAGCTTGATCCCACGTTGATGGACAGTCTCACGCGGTTGAACCGCGTGCTCGCCGCCGACCCCAAGCTACCGGCGTTGTTTGCCCAGTTCACCAAGACCCTTCCCGAGAAGACGGAAACGTCCGACTCGGCGTTTGCGGAAACGCTGGCGCTCCAGCCCATAGACGGCCGCAGTGTCGTGGCCATGGACGCCCGCGACGACGTTATTGCCGTGGCCTACTCCAAGCCCGTGGCCGCAGGTGGGATACGAGCCTCGGGGCTCGTGGTCGTCCACAGCCTCGAGGCCGACCGGGTGTTCCCCGAGTACTTTCTCGAAACCACGTCCCCCGTCACCGTGGTGCTTCTCGACGAGTCGCTCCAAAAAGTCATTGGCGGCCTTGAGGACGGCAGCGTGGTGGTGTGGGACTTGGCGGGGGCCGAGCCCACGGCCATCACGCTCCTCCCGTCGCTCAAGACACAGCTCTTCCCCAGTGGCACGGCCCACGTCAGGCACTCCGACGCCGTTGTCGGGTTATTTCCCCTCAACAGCGGCCGCGTTCTCTCGGTGTCCAGGGACGGCATCATCAACGTGTGGTCGTCCAACTTCCTTGCATTACCCGACCTCAACAGCATTCGGCTCGAGAGCGCCGAGCGGACATTCTTCTCCAACTCCATCCCCATCGAGTGCTCGGTGCTCCTACCCCAAAGTGAGACGCCCTCCATCACCTCACACGCCCCGGAGTACGCGTTTCTCAACGGCGTGGTGGTGGCGCTGTCGTCGGGCGCCCTATACAAGCTCCACAACGACGCTCTGACGGGCTACATCCACTCCATCCTCTCTGCACCCAAAGAGCCACTCAAGCCGCTCTCGATGGCCCACCTTGAGCCGAACCTCATCGTCACTTCTCACATCAACTGGACCCTCCATCTTTGGTCTCTCGACAAAACCAGTCCCAAACACGTCATTCCCACCTCCACCATCGTCACGCATCTCGCCGCCCGGCCCAACCACGAGCTCCAGTTCATTGCCGTGGGGTCGGTCGACGGCACCAGCATTGGGCCCGTGGTCCAGTTGTGGGACCTCACCAAATCGCTCATGAACCCCATTGACCAATTGAAGCTTCTGGGCACCTTTGCCACCACGTGCATCTTCAACGCCAACGGGTTCCAGGTGGTGGTTGGCTTCAACGACGCCTCCGTGCGGTTCTTCTCCATCGACGACTCCTTGCTCAAACCCGCCTTTGTCGACGCCGGCATTCAGTAGTGTACAGTATATTACATGAAGCTAGAGTAGAGTTTGTCACGAGGACGGACGTTGATGGTCCCGCCAATGTCCGTTCCCTGTGCCGCCTGGTCCACGCTGATGCAGTCGTTGGTGGCCAACACAAGCACCTCGAAGAAGCACCGCGTGGCCTCGGTCCGCGCCGAGTGCCGTGCCCCCTTGACCCCGAGCGGCGTCGGGCCATTGGTGTCTTTGTCTATGAGCTGGTCAAACGAAATGGCGGACAGGTTGTTGAAAGCATCCCGCAAGTGGGACGCCACCTGGATGGATGCGTCGGTGGAATGCTCCAACTCCTCGTCAGAGTGCTCTGGCTCGTGGTCGCTCTCAAGTTGGGGCAACGACAAGTCCATGTCCGGGTCGAAGTTGTCCCAGTCATCTTCCTCACGGCGGGCCTCCTCCTCGGACAACCGCTGGCACTCGGCCTGGAGCTGGGTGTCGATGTTCCAGAGCCGTCTTCTTTTGGAAGGAGCACACAACTCGTTGATGAGCTGAAGTTTTTCCGAAAGCGTCAAGTTGAGAGACACCGTTTGGTGTCCACTCATTTGCGCCCGCTGGATGTCCCGCAAAGTGTCGAAGGAGATTCCCCCCTCCACCTCGCTGGCGTCGTCAACGACAATCTTGCGCTTGGTGGTGCGCACCACCCCGGCGTCGGAAATGCCCACGATGGGGTTGCGCGGGCGTGCCGCCGGCGCCGGGGTGTGGATCTGGTCCACCGTCTGGAGCGGCGCACTCTTGACGTTGATGTCCACCAACGACTGGTCGGGGTTGGCGGCGGGGTTGGCTCGTCTGCCCACCTCAATGGACCGGTCGGCCTCGTCGAGGTCAAAGTCAAGCAGAATGTCCACGTCGGCGTAGTCGCTGGTGGCACGTCCAAACTCCACCGAGCGGTCCAAGTCGTCGGCCATTGACTCGTCCAAGTTCAAGTCCTCCTGGTAAAGCAAGTCAAAGTCGGTCACCTGGTCGTTGAGAATGATGTTGTTGATGTTGGAGAGAACGGTTTGTTGCGGAGGAAGGTTGACGGTGGTGGCACTGGGCCCGGTGGCCGCCACGTGCTTGAACGAGCTCTTGAGCTTATAGAGAACGTCGTTGACATCGTCCAAGAGATACTTTGTCTTTCTCGAGTAGATGCGGACCACCCCAAGAAGCAATTGTCCCGAGAGCCGGAGGGTGATGGGGTTGTTTTGGAGCGGCCGGGAAATGTACTCGGACGACGAAACAATGTTGGTGTTGAGCAACTGCTGCTTGGAGAGCTTGCGCTCGTAGTTGGCCGCTAGCCACACATGGGCCAAGGGGCCCTGTCTTGAGAGGAGGTCGGTCATACGCGACGCGTGGGTGGGAAGGTTGTGCTCGAAAAGGTGTGCGCGCCAAAATAGGCAAACTCCACCATGAGCTTGGAGACCAAGTTGAACGACTCGCTCAACGACGTGCTACGGTCGGCGGGATACATCACCGAGATCATCAACAACAACCGCAAGCAGAGCAACCTTGTCACGGGGTCCAACAGCCAGCTCATCATCCCCGCCATCACGCAACAACTCCAAAATAGCATACTACGGTTCGACACCATATTGGAAGACACCATCGGCAAGTTCAACGACGCCAAGTGGTGTCTTGAACAAATGATTGAAAGCAAGCAGAAGCAGGAGGAAATCAAACACAAGGAGGAGGTGGAGCGCCAGAAGAAGGAGGAGGCCGAGCGCAAGCGCAAGGAGGACGAGGAGCGCAAGCGCCTCGAGGACGAGGGCCGCAAGCGCGAGGAGGAGAAGAAGAAGCTCGACGACTCCAAGCCCAAGGACGAGCCCGACACCCTCAACGACTTCATGTCGCCGAGCTTCGACTTTAACCCGAGCAAGCTCCCCGACGACCCGGGCATGGCGCTCGACATCCCCAATCCCTCCGACATCTTGTCGTCAATCAACTACACCGACAAGACGGAGCCCACCACCGCCAAGAGCGGCGAGGACCTCGACCTAAATAATCTTCTCGGCAACGACGAGCTGATCCTCGACGGGTTGAACATGAGTTTGCTTGATCTGGGAGGGCTCGATGCGGGCCAGGACAATGACCTCAACGAGGAGGAGTTTGACGTGGACAACTTCTTGAACCAGTTTGGCGGGGGGGACTAGTGACGACTAATGAATGCATACAAGAGACGAACATTTCAGTTGAGCATAATGAGGTAAAACCAATGGTGCCAAGTAGGTGCCATGTCAAGCACAAGTGCCATGCCGACCAAGCACCTACGGTGCTTGGTGGTGGTTGTCCACCCATACACCCCCGGCTGTCCAATAAAAAGCACCAAAATGGCGTGCGCCCACCACCTAAATCGGGATTGCACCGAAGTGAAAAAACACCCACTTCTCACCACCACCATGTTTAGACAAACCATCCGTCAGATTGCCAGACAATCGCCCTCTGTTGTCAGAAGAAGCTACGCCACCGAGGCCGCCTCCGACGCCTTGAAGTTGTCGTTGGCTCTCCCCCACGAGACCTTGTACACTGACAGCGAGGTGCAACAAGTGAACCTCCCCTCTGTCAACGGAGACTTGGGTATTTTGGCCAACCACATTCCAATTGTCGAACAATTGAGACCCGGCATCTTGGAGATTGTTTCCAAGGGCGGAGAAACCGAACAATACTTTGTCAGTGGAGGACTCGCTACCGTTCAACCCGGCAACAAGTTGACCATCAGTGCCATTGAGGCATTCAAGCCCGACCAGTTCGACGCCCAGAGTGTCAAGGAGTTGATTTCCGACGCTCAGAAGAGAGCCGCCTCCTCCGACGAGGTGGTTGTTGCCGAGGCCAACATCGAGTTGGAGGTCTTGGAGGCTTTGCAGCACGTGGCCAAGTAATCATATATTCAATACATCATGACAAAATAGATCTGAGAGTACAATTCGTAACAAAGTATTTTGGCGGGTGTTTGGCCGCACCAAAACTCGGAAAGATTGTATGGGGTACATAAACGCCCCAGATCTGCCGCTGGGCAATTTTCACCACCACTTTTCTCATGCCCTCCAACCCCTCTCTCGTGCTTAACAAGGTCGACGACATCTCGTTCGAGACGTATGATGCTCCCGAAATCACCCAGCCCAACGAAGTGCTCGTGGAGGTGAAGAAAACGGGTATCTGTGGGTCGGACATCCACTACTACGCCCACGGCAAAATCGGCAACTTCGTGCTCCACTCGCCCATGGTGTTGGGCCACGAGTCCTCGGGCATTGTCTCTGCTGTTGGCACGGGCGTCACCTCGTTGAAGGTGGGCGACCGCGTGGCCATCGAGCCCGGGGTGCCTTCCCGATTGAGCAATGCCTACAAGAGCGGCCACTACAACTTGTGTCCTCACATGTGTTTTGCCGCCACACCCGCCAAGGAGGGCGAGCCCAACCCTCCGGGTACCTTGTGTAAGTACTACAAGAGCCCCGAGGACTTCTTGGTCAAGTTGCCCGACCACGTTTCGCTCGAGCTCGGGGCGTTGGTGGAGCCCCTCAGTGTGGGTGTGCACGCGTCCAAGTTGGCGTCGGTGAAGTTTGGCGACCGCGTGGTGGTGTTTGGTGCCGGCCCCGTGGGGTTGTTGGCCGCCAGTGTGGCCAGACAGTTTGGCGCCAGTGCGGTGTTGATTGTCGACATCTTTGACTCCAAGCTCGTGTTGGCCAAGAAGATTGGTGTCGCCACCCACACCTTCAACTCCAAGACGGGCGGCGGGGCCGACGCCCTCATTGCCGAGTTTGGCGAGCCCTCGGTGGTGTTGGAGTGCACGGGCGCCGAGCCATGCATCCAGCTCGCCGTCAATGTCATTGCTCCCGGCGGTCGCTACGTGCAGGTGGGCAATGCCGGGGGCTACGTCAAGTTCCCCATCACCGAGCTTGCAACCAAGGAGGTGGTGCTCTACGGTTCGTTCAGATACGGCTTCGACGACTACAAAACCTCGGTGGCCATTCTTGACAAGAACTACGCCAACGGCAAGGACAAGGCGCTCGTGGACTACGAGGCCCTCATCACCCACAGATTCAAGTTCGCCGATGCCATCAAGGCCTACGACTTGGTGAGATCCGGTGCCGGCGCCGTCAAGTGTATCATTGATGGGCCGGAGTAGAGACTATAGACAGATAACTAGCCACCTTCACACAAGTACTCAAGCACCTTCACTTGGACCACTCTTGTATTCTCACTGATTCTCACTGACCTCAGTATTTCTCACTTTTGATTGTGCGAAATTTTCATCATGTCGCTTACAGCCAAGGAAGCGTTTGCAAAGCTTCCCAAGAAACTCCACAACTTCTTCATAAAGTACCCGCCTCGGCCCTTTGCCGAGTACAGCGAAAAGCCCTCCACCATCGTGGACCCGCAAATGAACCCCTTTCTCCCCAACAAAAACCCCGAGACCGGCCGCTGGCACGGCGCCAAGTACTCGTTGAGAAGATCCTCCGACTTGATCAAGATGGCCTACAAGTTCGGCATCCGGGACCTTCTTCCCCCGCTCCCACAGAAGAAATTCTACGAGGACAAGTACATCAACAAAAAGTGGATGAGGGGAGTATTGCATCACAAGAAACACAAGTGGGAGAGAGACCTCCCCGCCAAGTTGGAGGCAAGAAAGGAGGCCATCGCCAAGATGGACGACACCATCATTGCGGCGAGACCCCGCTACAGAAAGCAGCTCGAAAAGCAGCAGCAGAGAAAGAGAACCTGGTGGTAGCACTGTATATAGCTATTGTACATATAGAGACAGAAGCAGCAAAGACACCATTGTACACACAATGGTGGTGTGTTTGTACATACAGTGGTGGTGTACATTGTACATACAAGGACACACGGCGCTTGGGACCCCAGTGATGAGATGATGTTGACACTTGATGCCAATGGTGATTATGGTTGATAGAGCTCTCTTGGTCCTAGAATGCCCGGTCCCGGCCACGGCCTCGGCCACGGCCTCGGGCCCCACCTCTTCCCCTGGTGGGGGCCTGGCGGCCCGGCCCCGCTCCCTGGCCCTTGATCTTCACCACGCTCTTGGACAACACACCGTCGATATTTAGCTCGTCGGGAAGAAGAATCTGTCTGATCTGGTTGCCCCTCACGTTGATGTACTGAAGAAGCTGCGGGTCCTGATGAGGTTGCACCAACTTAATGTTCTTCATGGAAAGATTCATGGCCGGGCTCACCGAGAGAATCTGCCCGTTGATGGAGTGCCCGTTCTTGAGCTCCACCGTCACCGGCTGGTTGGTGGCCCCGGGCAAGTTCATCAAAAAGCGAACCAACTTCATTGCAGTGTTTGCGCGAACTTTCCATCATGTTTGCCCCCTTGTTGGAACGGGTCCAGAGCATTCCGCCCGTCACGCGCTTCTTCACGGTGCTGTCGGTGATTGTCAGCTTCTTGGTGGCCAGCGGGTACATTTCGCCCGGGGATTTGTTGTTCTACTTCCCCAATGTCATGGGTCAAGGGAACGGCAGAGATCTCACCGCCGCCTTTGGCTCGGTGGCGCTGTTGTACCGGTGCTTCACGTCGTTCTTGGTGCCGCTCGGCGTCATTGTCGGAGACCGCTTGAATGCGGTGTTTGACATCTACCTCTTCTACAAGTTCTCCAGCAGTTTGGAACTGTTTGACGGGAAGTTCAGGCGCCGCTTCCCAGACAGCCTCTGGTTTGCATTGTTGACAGGCACATTGATTGTGTTTCTGACCATCTTGGTGCTCAATGTCACCGGCCCCGACTACTTGCCCTGCCACCATCTGATGATGCTAGCGTGTATCACCTACGTGTGGTCGCGTGACAACAAGAACGCCCAAATCAGCTTCCTTGGACTCTTCAAGATCAGCGCCTACTATCTCCCGGTGTTCAATTTGGCCTTGAGCTTCCTCCTACACGGCAACGACCAACTCGTCAACTCGCTTGTGGGAATCTGGAGCGGCTACCTCTACCAGTGCATTGCATCCGACACCATCCCCATCTATAATCTCTTCCCCAGCTCGTACCCGGGCACCACCTCGCTGGGTACCGGCCACCGCGTGGGGACGGCATCCTTGGCCACGGTGGCCACGGGCCAGGACCCGCAGTTCGCCGACGCGGTGTTTGACCACGGCTACCTCCCGGCGCCCCGGTGGCTCTACAAGCTCTCGGGCGTTCCTTTCACCAAAGAAAGAACCACTGCATTTACAAAACGGCCCGACACCAACCGGGCGGCGGTGGCCACGGGGGCGGCGCCCGCCCTCTCCCTGTGGACCGGCACCACCGAGAAGAAGTTCCGAGGCAAGGGGCACCGCTTGGGCGATTAAACCTCTTGTACAATTCATCCCACCAGTCTTATTGTAGTCGCACGTGAACCACTCGCATTGTTTGAAATTATCACAACTCCTCCATGGACCCCCGCAAGTCGCCCCGTGTCAAGCCATTGACTCAGGATAGCGACGCCTCCCACGAGCCCAGCCGCTCCAGCAGCCAGGTGCTCCATTCGCCCGTGCTTCGCGCCCGTTCTTCCAGCAAGCTCCGGCGCCACAAGTCCAAGCCGCACTTGAAGCGGCTCGCCTCCGCCAGCGGCCCGTCCAAGTTTGTCTTCAGTGTGGACGACGACATTGACGACGACTTCAAGGATGTCAACGAACGCGATTACCTCGAGGGGTACAGCGATGCGCTCAAACTGTTTCTCCAGCTGAAGCGCAAGAACAAGGACGACCCGCAGCGGCCCCAGCTCCACCACCTGCTGTCGAAGGCGGCGGTGGAGCTGAACATCTTGGCCAGCCTCATTTCGGCAGAGGAGAGCATTCGGCATTTGGACGAAAACGAAGACGAAGACGAGGACGAGGTGCCGGAAGTCGAGGTGACGGAGCCCGACGCCAACGACACCCGCTCAATACACTCGCTGTCGTCGAGCGAAACCATCGAGTCGCTCAACCTCCGTGACCGACAAAACGCCATCAACACCACCCACCCGTTCGGTATCAAGATCTGGAAGCCCTCGCTCTACAAGAAGAACCGTTCGGTGGCGGTCCGGGCCGACGAGGATATCCACGACTTCGACCCCCACAAGACAACACAAAACATCTTCTGGGGCGTGTGGGTCACCAACGCCATTTGGTCGTGCACGTTCGGGCTCTTGCTCTTTTTGCTTTGTTCCGTGGGAGCCGTGGTGGTGTTTGTGCTCTCGGGGTTTGCCATCCACCACCACTCCCGGCCATACGTCAAGCTTCTCTTCAAGCTCGGGCGGTACCTTTTGTTTCCCTTTGGCAAGTTTGTGTTGCTTCACAAGGACAAGAACTACATTGAGGAGGACGAGCTCGATGGCCGGTCCATCACCGAGTTCCAGCGCTGGCGTCTCCAGGAAGAGGGCCGTCTCTTCTTTGCCCCTCCTCGCCGCTACACCAGCAGCAACAACGACGAGGGGCGGCCCTTGCTCAAAGACCACAAGGGCCGGCCGCTTCGGGACGCCTACCAGTCGCTCGGCTCCACGTCGCAAAGCCCCAACTATCGCGCAGTGGACCCCATCGAGGAGGACTACTGCGTCGACGACGACCCCGGCGCCAACGGCACCGACATCAAGGTGCGGTTCTTTGGCCGGGGCAGCTGGTCTTCCGGCCGCTTGGTGTTCTACCTCTTCTTCTACGGCATTCTCCAGCCGGTGCTCTTTCTCATTGGCATCGCGTGCTGGTTGGCGGTGTTCACCATCCCCATGTCCAACATCACCAACATTCTCTGTGACCATTTGAGAAGACACCCGCTCGCGCTCCACTTTGAGCTCGAGAAGAAGTTCTACGACAAGTTCCAGAACCTGAACCAAAACAAAAACCAGTCCATCATCCTTTGCACCTACCGATGCGCGGGCTGGCACTACTACAAGTACACCATCGACGGCACCAACATCTTCTTCATCAACTTGCTTGCCGCGGTAGTGTACGTGGTGTTTGACTTTTACGTGTTGAAGGAGCGCCTCCACTGGGACGTGTGGTACACCGACTCGCTGTTTCTCTTCTGCGCGTGTCTCTTCTCCATCATCCCGCTCGCGTACTTCATTGGCCAGGCGGTGGCGTCCATCTCCGCCCAGTCGTCCATGGGCGTGGGTGCCGTCATCAACGCCTTTTTCTCGACAGTTGTGGAAATCTTCTTGTACTGTGTCGCCCTCAACCAGTCCAAGGGCAAGTTGGTGGAGGGGTCCATGATCGGGTCGATTCTCGGCGGCGTGCTCTTGCTTCCGGGCTTGTCCATGTGCGGAGGAGCCCTCAAGAGGAAAACCCAGCGCTACAACCCCCGGTCGGCGGGGGTGTCGAGCACCATGCTTCTCTTTGCCATGGTGATTATGTTTGCGCCGTCCTTCTTCTACCAGCTCTACGGCCCCTACGAGATCAAGTGCAAAAAGTGCTCCTTCACCACCACCGCGGGCGACGACTGCGTCAAGTGCCGCTTCTTCCAGCCCACCTTTTCGTTTGACGAGCTCTACCTCCGCATGGTGAAACCGTTCTCGTTGATTGTGGCGGGAGCGTTGTTTCTCGCCTACGTTTGCGGCCTCTTCTTCACCCTCCGCACCCACGCGTCGCTTATCTGGGCCACCACCTCCCACGAACAATCCCACAAACAAGAGGGCTACTTCCGGTCCCCCAGCGTCATCAGCTTCGACACCCCGTTGCAAGTGGCCAAGTCGGGGCCCAAAGTGCCCAACAAGGTGGCCTTGCCGCCTTCTGCATTGAACAATCTTAATGATACCAAGCCGTCGTCCAGAACAACGTCGGCGCTCCCGTCGCCGGCCATCGAGGCGTCCAAGTCGCGGTTGTCCAAGCCGGATAAAGAACCTCCCGCCACTCCCCGAAGAGAGAGCTTGCCCAAGGAAGAGGAAGGCGGCGGCGGTCACGATGCCCCCAACTGGTCCAGAAGCAAGTCCACGGTGATTTTGCTCGGGGCCACGCTCTTGTACGCCGTCATTGCCGAGATTCTTGTTGACAACGTTGACGCCGTGTTGGCCGACTACCCCATCAACCCCAAGTTCCTTGGACTCACCGTGTTTGCCTTGGTGCCCAACACCACTGAGTTCCTCAATGCCATCTCGTTCGCTGTGGGCGGGAACGTGGCGTTGTCGATGGAAATCGGTAGTGCCTACGCCCTCCAGGTGGTGCTCATCCAGATCCCCAGTCTTGTCGTCTACTCCATTGTCAAGGACTTTGACGACGTCGAGAAGATATTCTCGTTGGTATTTCCCCGCTGGGACATCATTGCCACGTTGATTGCCATTTATTTATTCATCTATGTCTACGCCGAGGGCAAGTCAAACTACTTCAAGGGGGTGATTCTCATCTTGAGTTACTTTGTGTTGCTCATTGGCTTCTGGCTCAACGACAAGACCGCGGGCATCGACGACGACTACCTGGGCGGACCCGCCCAATTGGCCACGCTCCTTGGCTACCCCTAGTACTGACCGCCATGCTCTTTGGCACTACTGGCACTAATGCATAATAATGAACCTTCATTAGATCAACCCACAAGGTAAAGTCTTCCTTCGTATGGCGACAAGGTGTCGGCGGGAGAGTCCACGTTGGTGTGGACCAAGGTGAGCTTTCCATCCACCTTGGGCGTGAAGGGCACCTCCTCCTTGGAGAAGTTGAGCACCGCATACGCCTTGTTGCCGTTGTAGGACTTGACAAACTCGAACGTCTGCTTGTTGTCGATGTCAAGAATGTCAAGGGACCCGTAGATGAGCAAGTCCTTGTGCTCCTTTCTCACCTTCAACGATTGCTTCCAGAAACTCAACAACGAGTTGGGGTCGTTGACCTGCGACGCCACGTTGATTTCCCTGTAGTTGTCGTTGACTCTGGCCCATGGCTTGCCCGTGGTGAAGCCAGCATTCGCCGAGTCGTCCCATTGCACCGGGGTTCTGGCATTGTCTCGGGCCAACAAGTTGAGCACGTCCATCCACTTGGTGATCCGCTCGTCGTCCTTGCCGTACTTGGCCACCAACGTGTTGTAGTAGTTGATGGAGTTGATGTCGAGGTACTCGTCGATGGACCACAGTCGGGGGACGTTGGTCATGCCGATTTCCTGTCCCTGGTAGATGAACAAGGTTCCCGTCAATGCCGACTGCAACAAGGCAAGGAGCTTGCCCGACTTGACTCTGTACTTGGGCGAATCGTCACCAAAGCGGGTGATGGACCGGGGCTGGTCGTGGTTTTCGTTAAACACCGTCAGCCACGCATCGGTGCCCTCGGCAAACTCCGCCTGGCTCTTGACGGCCTTCTTGAAGTCGGTCAAGTCGAACCCAATGTATCTGAACCGGTCAGCGGGGTCGGACCCGAGCTCCACCACGTCAAAGAGGAACATCATGTTCATTTCCTTCTCGGCGGCACTCACGTACTTGAGCGACTCCTCGCGCGACGAGTGGCCCACCTCGCCCACCGACATGGAGTCGTACTTGGAGAACACCTTGGCGAAGAGCTCCTTGTGGAACTCGTGGATCCTCGGGCCGCTCTGGTGGTAAAGCTTGCAGGGCTGGTACTCGACATCGGGAAGCACGATGGGGGCGTCGGGGAACAGCTGCACCTTGGAGTACATGCCCGCGGTGTCGATGCGGAATCCGTCGATGCCCCGCTCGAACCAGAAGGTCACCGCCGAGGCGTAGATGGCCTCTCGCGTCTCCTCGTTCTCCCAGTTCAAGTCGGGCTGCGACTCGGCAAACAAGTGGAGGTAGTACTCGTCGGTGAGCTCGTCGTACTTCCAAGCACTGCCCGAAAAGTACGAGCCCCAATTGTTGGGCGGTTGTCTGTTGCCATTCTCGTCGTAACGAGGAGGCTTCCACACATACCAGTCTCTCTTGGGATTGGTCTTGGACGACCGCGACTCCTGGAACCACTTGTGCTGGTCGGACGTGTGGTTGATGACAAGATCAAGAATGAGTCTCATGCCCCGCTGGTGGATCTCCCGGATGAGGGTGTCCATGTCCTCCAAGGTACCGTATTTGGGATACACGTTCTCGTAGTCGGAAATGTCGTAGCCCATGTCGTCCTGAGGCGAGTCATACATGGGAGAGAGCCAAATGACATCCACCCCGAGATCCTTCAAGTAGTCCAACGTGGAGATGATGCCGGGAATGTCTCCCACTCCGTCACCATTGGAGTCTTTGTACGAGGCAGGCCAAATCTGGTAAATCGAGGCGTCTTTCCACCACTTGTAAGTCACAGTCATGATGAGAGGAAGGCAACGGGACCGGCCCTCTATTTATACTAGGTGCCCCACATTTTGCGAAATTCCGCGATCGCAAAAATCTGGGGAGTCTTTGCGGACGGCGTGTCAAGCTAAGTTTAGAGCTAGTGATGATGATGACCTTCTCTTCACTCCTCGTAGATCGTTGACTCACAGGCTGACAAATAGGTTCAGAGTGCATAATCTGGATATTGCCCCACATTTGCCAAGACCAATCTTTTTCGACTTTTCGTGAATTGATGCAAAATTCAAAAAACATCCAAAACCCATTTGTCATCAGTCTAGGGCAACTTTGCCATCCACCACCGCTCCCGATACTCAACCATCCCGTGAAGGTGGAGGGCTGGTGGTCCATACCCAGATATACGCCGACACACCGCGTTTCGCTTGCTCGCGCGCGTAACTTTTGGAATGCGAAAAATTTATTGCCACTTTTCGGTGCGATTGTTTTTCAAGCGGGAGATTAATCATTATCAAACGACTCCACCTCCATCCCACCCTCCATACGCCCTTCCCCCTGGCCTCCCCTCGCATTAATCTATCCAGAGTAATTGATTCGAAACGTCCCAGCCTTTGTTTCATCGAAATACCTGGTTTTCATATCAATCCAAGTGTTCATTCAGTTGACTGCTGATTGTTGATTTAATTAGAAACCCCCCCCAAAAAAACCCCAAAAAGAAAAACATATAGACCGCTGCCATGAGTCGCCAGTTCCCCTATTCGAGTGCCCCACTTCGCTCCGTGAAAGAGGTATGTACCCCATCATTTTCTTGCGTTGATGGTTTATTAACAATAGGTTCAATTTGGACTCCTCTCTCCCGAAGAGGTGAGAGCAATCTCCGTTGCCAAAATCGAATATCCTGAAACCATGGACCAAGCGACAAAAAAACCAAGGGAAGGTGGTCTTAATGATCCCAGATTAGGGTCCATCGACAGAAACTTCAAGTGTCAAACTTGTAGTGAAGACATGGCCGAGTGTCCGGGTCATTTCGGTCACATTGAGCTTGCCAAACCCGTGTTCCACATTGGGTTCATTGCCAAGATCAAAAAAGTGTGTGAGTGTGTGTGTATGCACTGTGGAAAGTTGCTTCTCGACGAGTCCAATCCTCTAATGGCGCAGGCCATCAAGATCAGAGACCCCAAGAAGCGCTTCAACGCGGTGTGGAACGTGTGTAAGACGAAAATGATTTGTGAGGCTGACACCATCAGTGAGGAGGATGAACAAAAGGGTGTGCTTCCCAAGGGAAGAGGTGGATGTGGTCACACCCAGCCGACTGTCCGCCGAGACGGTATGAAGTTGTGGGGAACATGGAAACAAAGCAAGAACTTTGACGAGACGGAGCAGCCCGAGCGCCGGTTGTTGACTCCCGCGGAGATCTTGTCGGTGTTTAGACACATTAGTGCCGAAGACTGTCACCGACTCGGTTTCAACGAGGACTACGCCCGACCCGAGTGGATGCTCATCACGGTGTTGCCCGTCCCCCCACCACCGGTGAGACCCTCCATTGCCTTTAATGATACTGCCCGTGGAGAAGATGACTTGACGTTCAAGCTCGCCGACGTGTTGAAGGCCAACATCAACGTGCAAAGATTGGAGATGGACGGTTCGCCGCAGCACGTCATCAGTGAGTTCGAGGCGTTGTTGCAGTTCCACGTGGCCACCTACATGGACAATGATATTGCCGGCCAGCCGCAGGCCCTCCAAAAGACCGGGCGTCCCATCAAGTCCATCAGAGCAAGATTGAAGGGTAAAGAAGGAAGATTGAGAGGAAATCTCATGGGTAAGCGGGTGGACTTTTCCGCCCGTACCGTCATTTCCGGTGACCCCAATCTTGACTTGGACCAGGTGGGTGTGCCCATCTCCATTGCGCGAACGTTGTCATATCCCGAAATCGTCACTCCTTATAACATCCATCGGTTGACCGAGTACGTGCGCAATGGGCCCAACGAACACCCCGGTGCAAAGTACGTCATCAGAGATACCGGTGATCGTATAGACTTGAGATACAACAAGCGGGCCGGTGACATTGCCTTGCAATACGGATGGAAGGTGGAACGCCATCTCATGGACGATGACCCCGTGTTGTTCAACCGTCAACCCTCGTTGCACAAAATGTCCATGATGGCCCACAGAGTCAAGGTGATGCCCTTCTCCACGTTCCGCTTGAACTTGTCGGTGACGTCGCCTTACAACGCCGATTTCGACGGTGACGAAATGAACTTGCACGTTCCCCAGTCGCCCGAGACCCGGGCCGAGTTGTCGCAAATCTGTGCCGTGCCATTGCAAATTGTGTCGCCTCAATCCAACAAGCCCGTCATGGGTATCGTGCAAGACACGTTGTGTGGAATTCGAAAGATGACGTTGCGTGACAACTTCATTGAGTACGACCAGGTGATGAATATGTTATACTGGATCCCCAACTGGGACGGCGTGATCCCCCCGCCCGCCATTGTCAAGCCCAAGCCCTTGTGGTCGGGTAAGCAATTGTTGTCGATGGCCATCCCCAAGGGAATCCACTTGCAAAGATTTGACGACGGCAAGAACCTTCTCAGTCCCAAGGATAACGGCATGTTGATTGTGGACGGAGAAATCATGTTTGGTGTGGTGGACAAGAAAACCGTGGGTGCCACCGGCGGAGGCTTGATTCACACCGTCATGAGAGAAAAGGGTCCCCAGGTGTGTGCCGGTCTCTTCGGAGCCATCCAGAAGGTGGTGAACTACTGGTTGTTGCACAACGGATTCTCCATTGGTATTGGTGACACCATTGCTGATTCCAGCACCATGAGAACCATCACGGAAACCATCCAGGAGGCCAAGACCAAGGTCCAGGATATCATCTTGGATGCCCAACAAAACAAGTTGGACCCCGAGCCCGGTATGACGTTGCGGGAGTCCTTCGAGCACAATGTTTCTCGAGTGTTGAATCAAGCTCGTGACACTGCTGGTCGGTCTGCGGAAATGAGTTTGAAGGACTTGAACAACGTCAAGCAGATGGTGGTGTCGGGATCCAAGGGTTCCTTCATCAACATCTCGCAAATGTCTGCATGTGTGGGACAGCAGATTGTCGAAGGTAAGCGTATTCCCTTTGGTTTTGCCGATAGATCGTTGCCCCACTTCACCAAGGACGACTACTCGCCCGAGTCCAAGGGATTTGTCGAGAACTCGTACCTCAGAGGGTTGACTCCACAAGAGTTCTTCTTCCACGCCATGGCGGGTAGAGAAGGTCTTATCGATACTGCCGTCAAGACCGCCGAAACCGGATACATCCAGCGTCGTTTGGTCAAGGCCTTGGAGGATATCATGGTGCACTACGATGGTACCACGAGAAACTCCTTGGGCGACATTATCCAGTTCGTGTACGGTGAAGACGGTATTGACGGTGCTCAGGTTGAAAAGCAGTCGGTGGACACCATCCCCGGCTCCGACGAGAGTTTCGAGAGACGCTACCGTATCGACGTGTTGGACCCCACCCGCGGCATCTCCGAGTCCTTGTTGGAGTCCGGCAAGGAGATCAGGGGTGACGTGGCCGTGCAAAAGGTATTGGACGAGGAGTACGCGCAATTGCAACTGGACCGTCGCTACTTGAGAGAGGTGTGTTTCACCAACGGTGACTACAATTGGCCGTTGCCCGTGAACTTGCGTCGTATCATCCAGAACGCCCAGCAAATCTTCCACAACGGTCGTCACAAGGCCTCGGACTTGCGGTTGGACGAGATTGTCAACAGCGTCAAGGAGCTCTGTACCAAGCTCCATGTTCTTCGCGGAAACACCCCGTTGATCAAGGAGGCCCAGGAGAACGCCACGCTTCTCTTCCAGTGCTTGTTGCGGTCGCGGTTGGCGTCCAGAAGAGTCATTGAGGAGTTCAAGCTCAGTCGGATTTCGTTCGAGTGGGTCATTGGTGAGATCGAGACCCAGTTCCAAAAGTCCATCGTGCACCCCGGTGAAATGGTGGGTGTCATTGCGGCCCAGTCCATCGGTGAGCCAGCCACCCAGATGACGTTGAACACGTTCCATTACGCCGGTGTGTCGTCCAAGAACGTCACGTTGGGTGTGCCACGTCTTAAGGAGATTTTGAACGTGGCCAAGAACATCAAGACCCCTGCTCTTAACGTCTACTTGGACAAGGAGGTGGCGGCCGACATCGAGAAGGCCAAGGTGGTGCAGTCTGCCATCGAGCACACCACGTTGAAGAATGTCACCTCTGCCACGGAGATTTTTTACGACCCCGACCCAAGAAGTACGGTGATCGAGGAGGATTACGATACCGTGGAGGCGTACTTTGCCATTCCCGATGAAAAAGTTGAGGAGACCATCGAAAACCAGTCGCCTTGGTTGCTTCGTCTCGAGTTGGACCGTGCCAAGATGTTGGACAAGCAGTTGACCATGGCCCAGGTTGCTGAGAAGATCTCCCAGAACTTTGGTGAGGACTTGTTTGTGATTTGGTCCGACGATACTGCCGACAAGTTAATTATCCGTTGTCGTGTTATCCGTGACCCCAAGCTCGAGGAAGAGGGAGAGGTTGAAGAAGACCAGATCCTCAAGCGCGTGGAGGCCCACATGCTCGAGACCATCTCGCTTCGTGGTATCCCTGGTATCACCAGAGTGTTCATGATGCAACACAAGATGTCTCTTCCTGATGAGAGCGGTGAGTTCAAGCAGACGCAAGAATGGGTGTTGGAAACCGACGGTGTCAACTTGGCGGAAGTCATGGCGGTGCCGGGAGTCGATGCTACGCGTACCTACTCCAACAACTTCATTGAGATTCTCTCGGTGTTGGGTATCGAGGCTACGCGCCAAGCGTTGTTCAAGGAAGTGATGAATGTCATTGCCTTTGACGGTGCGTACGTCAACTACAGACACATGGCGTTGTTGGTGGATGTGATGACGTCGCGGGGTCACTTGATGGCCATCACGCGTCACGGTATCAACAGAGCCGACACCGGAGCGTTGATGCGGTGTTCGTTCGAGGAAACCGTGGAGATTCTCTTGGAGGCCGGTGCCGCCGCCGAGCTCGACGACTGTCGCGGTATTTCCGAGAACGTCATGTTGGGCCAGATGGCTCCCTTGGGTACCGGTGCGTTCGACGTTATGGTTGACGACAAGATGTTGCAACTGGCCAGCTCGAACATTGCGCTCGACACCAACGCCGGGTTCGAGGACGGTGGTGCCACGCCATACCGCGAGTACGAGATGGAGGACGACAAGATCCAGTTCGAGGAGGGAGCGGGCTTCTCGCCCATCCACACCGCCCCCATCTCCGATGGGTCCGGTGCGCTCACCTCGTACGGTGGACAACCCTCGTCGCCTTCGCCAACGTCGCCATTCTCGTATGGTGCCACGTCGCCCGGCTACGGCGGAACCTCGCCAACGTACTCGCCCACGTCGCCCACGTACTCCCCTACGTCTCCGACATACTCGCCAACGTCGCCAAGTTACAGTCCAACTTCGCCAAGTTACAGTCCAACTTCGCCAAGTTACTCGCCAACGTCGCCAAGTTACTCGCCTACTTCGCCAAGTTACTCGCCAACGTCGCCAAGTTACTCGCCTACTTCGCCAAGTTACAGTCCTACTTCGCCAAGTTACTCTCCAACTTCGCCAAGTTACTCTCCAACTTCGCCAAGTTACTCTCCAACTTCCCCCAGCTACAGTCCTACTTCGCCAAGTTACTCGCCAACTTCCCCCAGCTACAGTCCTACTTCGCCAAGTTACTCTCCTACTTCGCCAAGTTACTCTCCTACATCCCCAAGCTACTCACCAACCTCTCCCAGCTACTCACCAACCTCTCCCAGCTACTCCCCCACTTCCCCCAGCTACAGTCCAACTTCACCAAGTTATTCTCCTACCTCCCCCAGCTACTCCCCCACCTCCCCCAGCTACAGTCCCACCTCGCCTCAGTACTCGCCCACATCGCCCTCCTACGCTCCTGCTTCTCCATCGTACTCACCTGAGAAGAAGGACGATAAGAAGGATGATTGAGATGATGTGCTTTGTATTCGCGTATGTATTCTATCAAATTTGAAGTCCATAGATTGAGTGTAGTGCGAAAATCCGATGAGCGGGGCCCTCAAGGACTTTGATGAAAAGCGAAGACAGGTGTACAAGCCCGTGTTAGACAACCCGTATGTCAACGCCAACACGTGGCCGGAGGTATCGCCGCAACTTGCCGTCGACATTGTCGACTTGTTGAGCGTGGTGCTTGCACCACTTGGGAAGTACCACCAACTCTTGAAAGAGAAGGCCAAGCCAGACGCTCCGCCGTTGGCAAACAAAGTCACCCTCGGCTTCAACTCCACCGTCAAGCGGCTCGAGGCCCAGGCGGCCCCGAAGCGAGATCGCGTGCTCAACCGCAAGCCATCCGAGCCCGTCAAGCCGTACCTCAAATACGTCTTCTGTGCCAAGGCCGACATCAAACCTGCATTGCTCATCCAGTCATTCCCCATACTAGCATACACCGCCTCGCGACTGTTGGAGGACCGGGTCAAGCTCGTGCCTCTAGGCAAGGGCGCCATGGCCAAACTACTGGCGGCTGCGGGCGTCCAAAACACCACGATTGTGGGTCTAGAACAGGACGTGAGTGGCGCACAGCCCCTCTATGATCTTGTGGATAAGATCGACGACGTGGACGTGCCCTGGTTAAGTGGGTTGTTTGGTGAACACAGTGACGTCTTTTTCAAACCGAACCTCAAGGTGTTGAAGACGAGCGCCCCAAAGGTGCAAAAGAAGCAGAAGCAGCAGAGGCAGAAGGTAGAGCCAGGTCTAAGGCTGGAGCTGCAGAAAGAACAAGAGTCAGAAAAGCAGTCAAAGCCAGCGAAGGCAAAGAGGGCCGGGGAGAAGCAAGACCAAACCCGCAAAAAGCACAAGCTTCAATAGACAGAAGCAGCACAAACATTAGCAGTCATTGTAAATGTAGACTTCTCAAAAATTGGTTTTCGCAACGCGTATGTCCAAGAACAGTCTATCGTTGGAACTCCCCTGGGTGGAGAAGTACCGCCCCCACAAGCTCGACGACATTGTCGGCAACGACGAGACCATTGAGCGGCTCAAGCTCATAGCCCAGGACGGCAACATGCCGCACATGATCATCTCGGGGTTCCCCGGGATTGGAAAAACCACCTCCATCCACTGTCTTGCCATGGAACTTCTTGGCCCCGAGCTCTACTCGCAAGCCACGCTCGAGTTGAATGCTTCGGATGATCGAGGCATCGACGTGGTCCGCAACAAAATCAAACAGTTTGCCCAGACCAAGATTCTGTTGCCGCCAGGCAGACACAAGATCATCATTTTGGACGAGGCGGACTCCATGACCCAGGGCGCCCAGCAGGCGCTCCGGCGAACGATGGAGATTTACTCCAACACCACGCGGTTTGCGTTTGCGTGTAATGAGCTGAGCAAGATCATCGAGCCCTTGCAGTCGAGATGTGCCATTCTCCGGTACAACAAGTTGCTGGATGAGCAGGTGCTTGCGCGTCTCTTGGAAGTGACCAAGGCCGAAGACGTCAAGTACAACGCCGAGGGCCTCAAGGCGTTGATTTTCACCGCGGAGGGCGACATGCGCCAGGCCATCAACAACCTCCAGCTGACGGTGGCCGGGTTTGGGTTCGTCAACGACGTCAACGTGTTCAAGATTGTCGACCAGCCGCACCCGCTTGTCATCAAAAAGATCATATCTGCATGTATTCTGGGCCCGCCCAACATTGACGAGGCGTTGGAGTTTTTGGACAGTTTGTGGAGCAAGGGCTACTCGGCCATTGACATTGTCACGCTGACCTTCAAGGTGGCCAAGACGTTCCCGGGAATCTCCGAGCAGAAGCGGCTCGACGTGTTGAAGGAGGTGGGGTTTGCCCACATGCGGGTGCTCGAGGGGGTGTCTTCATACCTACAGTTGTGCGGGCTCCTTTCCAAGCTATGCGACTTGAATTAGTGAGGTTACTTTGATGGATTGTAGGCGTCACAGAGCATCTGGAAGTGGTTGACCTGCTCGTCGATGAACTCGTTGGTGTCGGGATGGTCGCCTCGGAGAATGCTCACCACGAGAAAGTAGTTGTTATAGAGAAAGATTTCCTTGTTGGCCGGGCTCTTGCCAAACAAGTAGTTGCCGAGCTTGGTGAGCACACTTTCGAAATCGTTGCGGAGACGCGAGATGGACGTGAAGAGGGGCTCGCCCCGGAGCTGGGCGTTGTTCTTGTCGAGAGAAAAGCTGAGGCGGAGAAGTCCCAGAAGATAGTGGGCAAAATGCTGGGTGACGGCCACGGGCGCCACGTGGTTGGTGTTGGCCAGCGGGCGCATGATGCTCTTCTTGAGCAGTTCACAGTTGAAGTCGATGATTTTGGTGAAGTGGGGCCACAACACTAGGAGAAGCGAGTTGAGGTGGTCGTCCAACACCGGGATGTGCGCCTCGTTGTGGAGCTTGGCCTGGGTGTTCTGGATGAGGCGGATCATGAGGAGCACGGCGTACGCGTCGCAGGTGCCGGTGGCGGAGTGGGCCTGTCGAGATGTTGTGCCCGAGGCAATGCGGGTCACCATGCGGGTGGTTTGGTGGGTGATGAGCCACTGGACAAACTCGTGGCCGAGCTGGTACACCCGCCCGAACATCACCGTGGGCCAGTCGTTCTTGCCGCTGGAGGGTTGGGGCTCGTTGTCGGTGTGGAGAGAAAGCGACCCGAGGGTGGAGATGTCGTCGAACTTCTCGTCGCCCTGGTGGAAGAACTCCACCATGAAGAGGTACTCCACCACAATGTTGTCCACCACGGCAACAAGCCATTGGTTGAAGGAAAACTCGAGCCAGTAGTGGAAGGGGGTGGTCTCGGCAATCTGGGAGGGGATGGCGGGAACCGGCTCGGACGGCGCGTCCAAGATCTGCACCCGCTTGTCGATGGACAGAAAGTAGTCCGAGAGGGTGATTTTGTGGTGGGCCGGCTGAGGCACGGGGGAAAGCGACGACTGGCCGAGCCACGACTTGAGGCCCGTGCCGAGCGACTTGTCGTCGGATTCGTTGCCGCCAAGCACAAACGACGAGTCAATGTGCCGGAGGTGGAGCTTTTCGAGGGAGTAGAGGTACTTGGCGAACCGCGTGTGGTAGTACCACCGCATGGTGTAGATGTAGGCCAACTCAAGCTGGTTGGCCAACTCGGGGTGGTGCTCCCGTAAGAACACAAACACCTCCTTGACCTGAAGGAGATTCTGCTGGATTTTTTGTGATGACGATTTGGATGACGAACGGAGACTCTTGATCTGGACAATGAGGTGGTCCCGGATGCGCTCAATTGCTTTGGCTCGGAGAAGCTTGAGCCCGTCACAGAGCTGGCTGTAGGCGGCGGTATCCTTATAAGTTTCGTTGTGGGTGGCTTTATCGTTCAAGTAACGGATGTTCTCCACCCACTCGGGAGTGATGGGGTCCAGGGCCACGCTCCGGACAATCTCCGGGGGAATCATGAGATCCAACACCACCGGGTTCAACTTCTCCGTGAGGAGCCGCAGCGAGTCCAAGTCCGTCAGGAGCTTGCTCAGTTGTTGTTGGAGGGAGGCCAAGGTGGAGGAGAGCAGCACCAACTCCGAGTTGAGGTTGGCAAGCACATGCTCAATGGGCTCGAGCTTGGCGCGGTACCCCTTGATGTCCTTTTGGTAGGTGGTGAACTTGGACGTGAGCTTGGCAATGTCGGTGGGCGTCAACGAGTTGATGTGGTGGGCGTCGTTCTCACTGGCCCGCAACGCGTTGATCCGAAGTTGTGTGAGCAGATTGATGGGAGCACGGGCCGCGGTGTAGGCCTCGAGATTCTGCAAGCTGTCGGGCTCGGCCTCCACCGTCAATTCTTGCACGGGAAGTAAATTCTGGAGAGTGTGGAGTGCACTCATGATTATTGAAAAGTCGCATGGCCCGCTCCATCAAACCTCCGACCCCGAGTCAGCATAGGATTATCAATCACCCATGGCAAGACAACACCATCCTTAAGGTCATTGCCGGGCCCGGAAGCGGCAAGACATACACGCTCGTGCAGCGGATTGCCCATGCCATTGCCAGTGGCGTGGACCCGGAACACATTGTCGCCCTTTCCATGAGCAACCGCTCGGTAGACAGTCTCCGAGCCTCGCTCAGCGAGCTCGTGGGCGAAGACGTCACCAGCAAGGTGACGATACGGACGTTTCATGGGTTTTGTGGCAATCTCCTTGAGAACTACGCCAAGTTCTACTTGCCCAGCTACTCACGCGTCCGCATCATTGACGACATGGCGTGGCGCCACTTCTCGGGGCTCTTCTCCAGCAAGACCATCTCGGTCAATGGCAAGAAGATCAAGGGCACGTTGTCGGCGCCCGCCCTCGAGAAGTTGCTCGAAGATATCCGAACCAACCGAACCAGTGTCGACGAGGCCGCCAGTCGCTACGCCGTCAGCAAGGAGTACCTCCAGGCGCTCCTCCAGTACCTCGAAGACAACGGGATGATGCGATACCACGATATCATCAGCAACGCGCTCGCGATGATGCGGGTGTCGCAGTCCCCCCACGAGATGGCGATCCCCCAACTCTCCAACTACCAATTGGTGGTGGTGGACGAGTTCCAGGACATGTACCCGCAGTTGCTTGACGTGGTACGTGCAGTGGTGCAGTACGACCCCCACCGCGCCAAGCATCTCACCATTGCGGGCGACCCCAACCAGAGCATCTACGAGTTTTTGGGGTCGTCCCCCAATCTCTTGCATGATTTCCAGCGGTTGTTTGGCCAGGTGCACGTCGATGAAATCACCATCCACGAGTGCTTCCGGTGTTCGGAGGAGATTCTCCGCGTCGCCACCGACGCGTGTCCCCAGGACCTTACAGCCGTGCGCCAGGCGGTGGGATTTGTTCCGGTGAGGGTCCCCCACCGGCCCGACCGCGCAGCGCGGGACGTTGCTTTCGAGATCGCGCGGCTAGTGCTTGAACTGGGCGGGACCGTGCGCCCGACAGACATTGCCGTGTTAGCCAGAAGCAACAGAGAGGTGAATGACATCCACTTGGCATTACAACAGTTGGACATTGACGCACGCAAACTTGGCCTGGCCACCGAGTGGACCAAGTCGCGGCTCCACGTGTTGATGGAATTGCTCAATGTGCTAGTTGAGGGCCCCGGGTGCGACCTCAGTCTCTTGTTTCTAATTTCAGCTCTTGACACCCACGCCGGCGCCAAAGCCCGCGTGGCCAAATTGTTCAATTTGTCGGGGCCAAACAAAATGGAGCCATTTCTCGCCCAGGGCCTAGACACCCATCTCCACGGCATCTATCGGCACCAACACCACCAGCCGTTCCTTGAAAAGGTCAACGGGCTCCTTACCTCCATCAGGGACCAGCGACACATTCTCGCAACTCTTGGCGAGTCGCCCTCCACCGTAACTCAATCACTTCTCGACATGTGCAGAACGTCTGGTCTTCTCGACTACATCAACCTGCTGCCGGAAAAACGCACCTCCTCTTCGCAAACGCGGAATCCGCTGGTGAATATGCAACAATGGCTTGCGCAGTTTGGCCAGTCACTTACGGCGTGCTTCCAGAAATATGCCACGTCGGCCAGCGAGTTGCTGTTTACGGATTATTTTCTTCGCACCCACCTCGACGACTTCAACCCGCCCAACGTCTCCGCGGTCAATCTCTCCACCGTCCACACCGCCAAGGGGCTCGAGTTCCCCATCGTGTTCTTGTACGGCTCCTCGTGGAATGGTGTCATTGACCAAACCACCTCCGACCCGCGCCTCAAACGGCTCTTTTACGTGGGTGCAACCCGCGCGCGGAATCTCTTGTATGTGACGCATGGTCCAGACCCATTGCCCGGGCACAATAACCACTATACTCTGGAACCACCACCTGTTGACGGTAAGTTCCTCCGGCTCTTCACCAACGACTCCCACCACCGACCCCTTGCGCCCGAGTGGCGCCGTAATCAAGGGAGGTTGCTCAGTCACCTCGCTCATGCACAGAAACGCCTCTACTCCACGGCCCGACCCAGCATCACCGCCATGGCGAGGTTGCATCCCCAACTCCCAGTGTCATCTCGAATGTCGGCCCAGATGTGGACCCAGATCCGCATGGGCCTCGCTATTTTTAAAAGACCCTGGTGACTCGGCCATATAAAGCGTCGCATTTGCATTTCTCTATCCATGGACGACTATCTTCGTGAAGTGGTGGTGGAGCACCCTTCCATTGTCAAGCACGTTTCTCATTACCAGCTCCCGGTGTTCTCGTGGAAGCCTCCCCGCGTGTCCAAGCCGGCCAAACCGTCCATCGTGGTGTTTAAGCGCAAACGCCTCACCCACTCCGACGTGAACGTCGCCAACATTTACGAACACAATCTCTCCGACTTCCAGGTGGACGATCTTGACCACTCCAAGTCCAAGGTCAGTTGCTCCCGGTGCCGCAAGTCCAAAAAGCGATGCTCTCGCACCCTTCCAGAATGCACAAACTGCGTGGGGTCCGATGATCTTTGCGTGTACCTTCCTCGAAAGCCCCGGGCGAAACCTAGTTCCCGGCCAAGAACTCCTCATTCGGCCACCCGCACCCCCGTTCTTCCTCCTATTAGCATGCTTTTGGCGTCTCCAACGACGTTCAAGCCCCTCAGTCAGATGCCGTGGCTTCCTCCCACCACCTCGGCGCCGCCCGTGTGCCACCCTCGCTTTTCGTTGCGCCGCAACGACCTCCATATGATTTTGAACCCTTTGTCATGAATACACGTTTACCTTAGAGCCTAAACCCTTACGTTCACCTTAGCTTAGAGAGAAGATCAAGCACCGACGTGGCGTGGGCGGCGTCGGCCTCCGCGCCCGCGGGCTCGTAGCCCTCCCCCGGCTCGTACCCGTTGGCCTGTTTTGCGTGTTTCAACTCAACGTCGTCTTTGTGGTGCAGCTCATATTCCGTCGACACTTCTCCGACATCCTCCTCGTCCCCGTCTTCCTCTGGCTCACTGTCGCTGCGGACAATCTTGATTTCGCCCTCGGTGCGTTCCTCCCGGTCGTACTCCTGAACCTGCACCTGGTCCGAGAACACCACCTTTTTGGGTGTTTCGTCCGCGTCGGTTTTCACCCTCTTCGCAGGGGGTGCGTCGTCATCCGATGACGGGTCGTTCTCCTCGTCATCGTCGTTGGTGTATGTGGGCAAGGCATCGTCGTCCTCGTCTTGCGGAAGGGGCGAGTTGTCGAACGCGGGCGAGGGCTCCTCCACCTCGTCCTCATTCAAGAGCTCCTGGAGCTCGCTTCGGGTGGTGTTGAGTTGAGCGAGCTTCTGATTGAGGATCTCCACCTTGGAGTTGTCGGTGGTCAGCCCCTCCACAATGAGCTTCTTGAGGTTATCGAGAATGAGCACCACCTCGCGGCGGTCGGCCTTGATGTCGTCGATGTTTTTCTTCGATATGTTACAGAGCTTCTCCAACATGTTGAGTTTGGAAATGTAGATCTTGGGCGAGGGCAAATTGTCGCTTTCGCCGGGGTTGGTGGGGAGGTATGTGCGCGATTGCACGCCCACCTGGGTCAAGTTGGCTTGACTCGACTCAATTAGCTGGTTGAGATGGAGGAAGGTGTTGTTCAAGTGCTTCAATTCGGGGGCAATGGACTCTTTGGCCGGGGCGGGCGCCGCCTCGTCGGCAAGGGGCTTGTTGCTCTTGGATAAGGCGATTGCCAGGCGGAGCTTTTTGATTTGTTCTCCGTCAAACACCTTGCGCTGCTCCCACACATTAATTAGACGCTCCACCTTGGGCTGGATCCTTGCATCCAACTTGGAATAAATTTGGTTAAACACATTAGGGAGCACCCGCGCAAACTCGGCAATGAACTCGGGCTTGCGCTTGGCCCGGGCCTGTTGCACCACATCATTGCAGAGGTATAGCGAGTAGAGCCGTTTGGACGACTCGTGTGGTTGCAAAGTGAACTTTTCCCAAATCAGCGCCAATTCCTTGACGTGGCGGTGGTGGAACAACACCCACTGCGAGATGGTGACAATCAGGTCCTGCGTTTCCTGAAGCGAAGCAAGCTTCTTGCTAAAGTTCTCTGGTGAGAAGGACATGGGGAAGATGAAAAAAGATGAGAATTCGCGAACAAAACAACCATGGCGAAAACGCGTCAGGGCAGCGGCACCCGGCTCAAGAAGTCGGCCCGGGCCAAGGAGGCGGAGCTCTCGTCGAGTCCAATTCCCGTCGACAGCACCGAGTCCACGCCAAAAAAGAGAAAACCTTCTGATATCCCAAAGAAGACGAAGCGAGTGGCCTCCGACAAGCAGCCCAAGAAGGAGCCCAAGCGCAAGGCCGAGCCCAAGCTGCCGGCCAAGCTGCCGGCCCAACAGCTGGCCCAACTGCCGGCCAAACTACCGTCGGTGACGGAAAAAAGCATACTCGAGGCTGCCGACTCCGGCACCCTCGTGGGGTTCATTGACGCGTTGATGGCCCGCCACGAGGGACTCGTGGATAACTACAAGCGCCACAGCGACGCCACCATCGACGAGGACCTGAAGCTCATAGAGTCGCTCTACGACAAGATTGACCGGCAGCAGGAAACCATCGATGCCCTCACCAAGCAGCGCGGGCCCAGGGCACCGGCGCAGAGCCCCGAGGCCACGTTCGAGCTGCCCATCCGCAAGAAACGCGACACCCAGGTCATCAGCGAGGCCCAGCTCAGCCACGAGCTCAAGACCATCGGCATCATCCTCGACATGTTGGATCTTCTAACGGGGCTCCGCATTGTCAACTACGACGAGGACGACGACAAGTTTTACTTTGATGTCAAGCAGTCAAGCACCCTCGACGACAAGCACACGCCGCTAGCCATTGAGTACCGGCTCAGCATCTCGAAAAAGTTCGAGAGCACGGCGTTGGTGGAGTACGTGCCCACGTTTGTCGACGACCTCGACGCGGACCACCTCACCGCGGTGTTGCCGGAGTTCTTGTGTGGAACCTTTACGTTTCCGTACCACACGTTGTCCCAGTTCTACACCAAGGTGGGCAAGGCCCTCAACAAGGGGGCAAAGAAATAGTTATGATTAATGCGTATGGGTAAGCTATTTACAACGTGAGCACCACCTGCCCGTCGGCATTCACCGACACCTTCAACTTCTTGAGAGCGCCCTTGGTGTCGGACTTGGACGAGGCAGCGTACTTTTTGACCACGCGGTGGAGCGAGGCCCCCGACGAAACAAAGTCGGCAAGATTGACCTTTTCTTTTTTGTCTTTCTTTTCCTTCTTTTCTTTCTTCTCTTCCACGGGCTTCACAGGTTCTTTTTTCTCCACCTTGGGCTCCACCCTGGGCTGCTTCTTCTTTGGCTGCTTATATAAGGCCTTCTCGTACTTCTCCGCCTCGGAAATACAGCTGGTGTGCTGCTTGTAGGCGGTTCCCTCGAACGTGGTGGAACAGTCAATGCAGGTGAAGTAGGCGCCGTGGCACCGGCCGCGGTGCTGGTCGAGCTTCTTCTTGACGACGGTGTCGTTGCAAACCTCACACGAGAAGGAAACCATGGTGCGATGAGATTTTCGCGATGCCATGACAAAACGTGGGGATAGATATGAAAGGAGGGGACATGCATCAATGCCCGTGTTGGTGTGGGAGTAGCATGTAGCTGAGTGGACCACCAAATTGGTACTTTCTGTCAATTTTGTCACCTTTTGTCCCTTTGGTCATTCAGCTCTTGGCTGGCCCACCGGTAGTCCCTTTCTGATGTGGATGCCCTTCTGCTGTGGTTGGTTGAGCTGAATGGTTGTTGCCAGATCACCACACCGGCTCGTCCTCCTTCTTGCGCTTCACTCGCACCATCTCGTAGTCATCGTTGGACGCCACCTCCTTCGACACATGGTCCGTCAACAACCCCTGCAACCGGTAGTAATCATTCTTCTTATCCACAGACCGCTTGTTCTCAATCATACTCAACATCTCCTCCTCATTCATCTGGCGGTACTTCTCATCAAACCTCTCCCACTTCACGGCGGTGAACCTCTGGAGGTAGATGGACCCCGCCACGATGGAAAGCATGAAGGGAAGCCCAAAGTACAAAAAGTGGTTGCGCCGCAACGCCTTCTGGTACCTCCCGGCAAACGTCTTGTCGTAGGCGGCCTGTTCCTTTTTGCCCCGGAAGATCTTGTTGCCCAAGTACACCATGGTTGCGCACGTGACGAGCGAGCGCCAAAACCCCCCGGTGCCAATACCCGGCGGCGCACGCCCCGCGGCCTCCCCAAACATGGGGTGTCCTCACCGTCCACGACGACACCCCCTGTATCCCTGTCCCCGGCACCGAGACGGAAAGTGCCGGAGCCACGGTTTGCACCAGTGCCTACGAGGGGTGGCCGAGATTGATTGAATAATTCGCCACCGTCCAGGTGGGCATTTGGGTCGCTTCGTTTTTCGTTCCCCTTTTGTAACGGTCTCACGTTGTTTTTTTTCCACCCTCACTTGGCCCAAGTCCATTCTCACTGATTTTCTACGCACTTTGTCCGATCAAACTGTCATTTTCCTTCTTCCACCTTTTTTTTTCCTACCCGCCCCCCGCCAAATTCATCCATCGATTGTGTTGTAAGGAGAAGTGATGTCTGTCTACACTTCCAATTCCGCTGTTCAACAGCAGCAGCAGCAGCAGCAACAGGCCCAACAACAACAAGCGGCCCAGGCCCAGCAGCAGCAACAACAGCAGCAGCAGCAGGCCCAGCAGCAAAGACACCAGCAGAGATTGGGCGAGCTTCTCGAGGCCGTCAAGCAGGAGTTCGACTTTGCTCTCACCGAAGCCTCCAACTTCAAGCAGGTGAAGGAGGACTATGACTTAAAGTACAACCAGCAAACCGCCGAAATGCAACAGATAAGACAAACCGTTTACGAATTGGAAATGGCCCACCGCAAAATCAAGGAGGCGTACGAGGAGGAGATTCTCCGTCTCAAAACCGAGTTGGAAAACCGCGACCGCCAGGCCCAGGCCCAGCAGCAGCACGCGCAGCTGAAGAACGGCCAGTTGCCCTACGGCGTCTACCAACAACCCCCCCAGCCCCAGCCCCCCGCGCTGATTTCCAAGCAGTCGCCCCGCAACGCCGACCTGAAGCTCGCCAGCCCCCAGGTGACCAAGTTGGACGCCGTCAAGGCCGAGCCCGCCCCGGTGGTGCCCGCCGGCGGCGAGGCCCCCGAGACCCTGACGGCGCTCACTCTCATTGACAAGTCGCAGTACGTGGTGGCCCCCAGCCAACGGGGAGTCCATGTCAAGGAGATCCCTCCTTTCTTGCTGGACCTCGACGTGGCCAAGGCCAGTCCCGACTTCAAGAAGCAAAAGCCCGGCTACTACGTGTTGTACAACCCCGCATTCAAGCGGGACCTCGACGTGGATCTCATTCATCTGTTGGACCACTCGTCGGTGGTGTGCTGCGTGCGCTTTAGTAAGAACGGCGAGTTCCTTGCCACCGGATGCAACAAAACCACCCAGGTGTTCAATGTCAAGTCCGGCGCGTTGATTGCCAAGTTGATTGACGACAACTCGTCCAACTCGCTCGCGCTGGAAAACGGCGGCGAGGCCGCCGGCGGTGAAGGTGCCGCCGCCGACTCCGACAACGTGGCCGCCACCGCCAACGCCAACGGCGACTTGTACATCCGGTCGGTGTGTTTCTCGCCCGACGGCAAGTTCTTGGCCACCGGTGCCGAGGACAAGTTGATTCGCATCTGGGACCTCACCACCAAGCGCATCATCAAGATCTTGCGTGGACACGAACAAGACATTTACTCGCTTGATTTCTTCCCCGACGGCGACCGCTTGGTGTCGGGATCCGGCGACCGCACCGTGAGAATCTGGGACCTCCGCTCGTCGCAGTGCTCGCTCACATTGTCCATTGAAGATGGTGTCACCACGGTGGCGGTTTCGCCCGACGGCAAATTGATTGCCGCCGGATCGTTGGACCGCACCGTGCGGGTGTGGGACTCCACCACCGGTTTCTTGGTGGAGAGATTGGACTCCGGCAACGAAAACGGCAACGGCCACGAGGACTCGGTGTACTCGGTGGCCTTCTCCACCAACGGCAAGCAAATTGCGTCGGGCTCGTTGGACCGCACCGTCAAGTTGTGGAACCTCGAGGGCAAGCAGGACGTGGGAGCCGGCGCCGGCGCTGCGGCCGCCAAGAAGTCGTCGTGCGAGGTCACCTACATTGGCCACAAGGACTTTGTGCTCTCCGTGTGCTCCACCCCTCGCAACGAGTACATTTTGTCGGGATCCAAGGACCGCGGGGTCATTTTCTGGGACCAGCTCTCGGGCAACCCGTTGTTGATGTTGCAGGGCCACCGCAATTCGGTCATTTCCGTGGCGGTGTCGCTCAACTCCGAGGGCACCGAGGGCATCTTTGCCACGGGCTCGGGCGACTGTAAGGCTAGATTGTGGAAGTGGACCCGGTCGGCCTAGTGTATTTTAGGGCCACATGCTCACAAAAGCCTATGTATGTAATAGTACCATTTGAACTGCCCGCGCGTATTCTATACGAAAAATTATGCCTGTCTTTCAAGCCTCCACCACGGCCCCCGTCAACATTGCTGTATGTGTTCCTCCCCACTGTGTTGTACTAACTAGACCCTCAAGTACTGGGGCAAAAGAGACAAGTCGCTCAACCTCCCCACCAATTCGTCCATCTCGGTGACTCTTTCGCAGGATGATCTCAGAACATTGACGTCGGTGGCCACCAGCGACACGTTTGCCGAAGACAAGTTGTGGCTCAACGGCCAGCTTGAGAACATCAACACCCCGCGGACCAAGGCGTGTTTGGCGGACTTGAGAAGATTGCGTCGCGAGTTGGAGGCCGCCGATGCGTCTCTCCCCCGTATTGCCGACTGGCACCTCCACATTGTCAGTGAAAACAACTTCCCCACTGCCGCCGGGCTCGCGTCGTCGGCGGCGGGCTTTGCTGCGCTTGTCGTGGCCATTGCCAAGTTGTACAAGTTGCCCCAGGACATGTCGGAGATTTCCAAGATTGCCAGACAAGGCAGTGGGTCGGCGTGTCGGTCGCTCTTTGGCGGGTACGTTGCATGGGAGATGGGTGAGCATGAGGATGGAAGCGACTCCAAGGCGGTGGAGATCGCCCCGCTTGATCACTGGCCCACCATCAAGGCGGCCATCTTGGTGGTGAGTGACGATAAAAAGGACACTCCCTCCACCAGCGGCATGCAAACCACGGTGGCCACGTCCGATCTCTTCCAGTGGAGAATCAAGGAGGTGGTGCCCCAGCGCTACGAGGAAATGAAGCAGGCCATCCTCGCCAAGGACTTTGCCCGGTTTGGCGACCTCACGATGAAGGACTCCAACTCGTTCCACGCGGTGTGTTTGGACTCGGTGCCGCCCATCTTCTACCTCAATGACACCTCGAAAAAGATCATCAAGTTGATTCACCAGTTGAATGAGTTGGAGGGAGAAATCATTGCTGCATACACCTTCGATGCCGGTCCCAATGCCGTGGTGTATTACGAGGACAAGAACGAGGCCAAGGTGTTGGGGGCCCTCCACAAGTACTTCCACCAGGTGCCTGGTTGGGACAAGGTGGATGCGTCCAAGTTGGCCGCCACCAGCGTCGAGGCCAGCGCCGACATTTACAAGGGGGTGTCGCGGGTGATTTTGACCCAGGCCGGGCCCGGTCCGCAGGACACCGAGGCCTCGTTGGTGACGGAGGCGGGGTTGCCCAAGTAATGGTAGATAGAATGTACGGGTGCGCAACATGAACCTACTCCGAACGAGGGCCCTAGGTGCCCGGGCCTGGCGTCCCCTGAGGACCTTCACCTCCAGCCCCTTCCGATGTAACCTACTCAGGGAAGTGGAGAAGCAGCACCAGCGGGTCGACGGGCTCCTCGTCGAAGTTAAGCGCCTCGAAGCATCGCGTGACTCCAAGACATTCCAGCCCCCCACGCTCAAGGCGTTCAAGGAGAATCTCTGGACCGTGCCCAACATGCTCACCATGAGTCGGATTGCCACCACCCCGCTCATCGGGTACTTCATTGTCAATGGCCGCCCCGCTGTTGCCAGTGGCATCTTTGTCTACTCGTGCATCACCGACTTTCTCGACGGGTACATTGCTCGCAAGTACAACCTCAAGTCGGTGGCCGGGTCGATTCTCGACCCCATGGCGGACAAGTTCCTCATGACCGTGAGCACGGTGGCCCTCAGCTACCAGCACATCATGCCGGTGCCGGTGGCCGCGCTCATCATTGGGCGGGACGTGATGCTCAGTTTCTGGGGCTTCTGGGTGAGATACAAAACGCTTGATCCGCCAAAGACACTTAAGAGGTTTGCTGATCTTCGACAGTCGGCGGTGAGCGTGCACCCCAACCTCTTGGGCAAGGCCAACACCGCGCTCCAGATGGTGTATATTGGAGCGTTGGTGATGCAGCCGGTGGTGGCCATGCTCGGGGACTTCTCCGGGGCTTTTGAGGTGTTTGGGTATGTGGTTGGGGCCACCACCGTGGCCAGTGGGGCCAGCTACGTGCTTTCGAACCGGGCCGTTCGCCGGGTGAGATGACTATATATTAATGGTGAGGTAGTACTCCATGAGACCGCCGTAGAGCACCACCGCCATGTGGTCGGTCACGGGCGGTTTGGCGGTTTGGTTGTGCCGGACAATTCGACGGAGACAGTAGTGCATGAGGTGCCGAATGTGGGGCATGGGTGCAAACGAGACGATGCGGTCGGGGAACATGCGCACGAGCACGGCGCGCGAGCGCCGGTCGAGGTGGCCGAGCGACCGCGCAAACGCGCGCGGGCCGAGCGGCGCGTGGTTGCAAAAACACACAAGCAGGAAGAGAAGCACGAGGTGGCGCCGGGCGCCGGCGGCGCCTTCGACGCGGCGGAGATGTTTGGTCTTGTACTTTATGGCGATGCGGTCTGGCTCGTGGGCGTAGGTGTAGATGAGTGCGTCCATGAGGATCGGGTCAAGCAGTCGCGGCAGCGGTACCACGGGGGCCTGGACCAAGGCACGACACCCCCGGCGGACGCCCGCCCACGCCGCCGGAGTGTTTTTCTGCCGACACAAGGTGCGGACCCCGCGGGCCCAGGTGAGGTATTCCTTGCACGTGGTGATACGAGTGGTGGGGAGGTGGCCTCGCCTGGTGGTCTCAACCAGCTCAACAAAGCAAAGAACTGCTGAACAGGCCTGGCTCGCCAGCAATCCAAGGGAGGTGCACTGGCGAAGCACCACACACGCCAAGGCGAGATGGGCGTGTGGTGGTAGAATCATGAATTGACGTGGAGCACTGACGACAACGGAGGCTCAATGTCGTGGTCGCAGGACTGGTCGGGCTGATGTCTCATGCGGACCCACACGCGCCGTCTGACAAAGTTGCCAAAGTAATACTTGCCCTTCCAGTGGCCCCGGTTGCGAAAGAGCAAGTGCAGATAGATCCACCCCTGGTCGTCCACGTCGTCAATCATGAGAATGTACCACAGGCTCCAGCACCACCGCCAGCGGAGGTCGGGGAGCGGGTAGTTCTCGAGGTTGTCGTAGTTGAGCAACACATCCTTACCGTTGAGCAATTGGTAGCTCAGCGGGTCGACAAACGGGAGAAGCGACTTATCGGAGAAGAGGGGGATGCCAAAGAACTTCATGCCTCGCTGGTTCTCGACAACAAAGTCAAAGTCATACACCCCACACGCCCCCACACCACTGGAGGCGGCGTAGTTGGCGAGGATCTGGTGGAGGTGGGCCTCGTCCACGGTGGTGTTCTCGAGAAGCAGAAGCAAGTACTTGAGCTGGGGCGACCGATGGAAGCAGTACTGCTCCCCTCCACACGTCACCACATACTCTTGTTGTCGCATACACACCCGTGCACCGGTGTCTCAGGCTCATCGGCGATCACCGGTTTCGTCAGCGCACACCGTGGCGCTGAACAAAGGCCCTGAGCAACCGTCGCTACGCGGAACTCCGCGCATGAAGCGCATCCCGAGATGATTAGTCAGATTGTTGGGGGTAAACGAAAAATACCCCCCCCGACTGACTGTGAAAAAGTGAAACATCAAAGGTGAAACAAACATCAGATAAGCCCATAGCCCCGGTGAAAAAACGAGCGAGGGCCAGGGCGCCGTATGCCGCCTGTGCCACGAGCGAGTCTCCAGTTGAAACGGACTAAACCAAACGTGCGGTGCTTAAACCGACAAGTGCATTATCCTTGTATTTTGTGCAAGGAATTATTTTTCATCATTTTCTTTTTGGGCCCAGTCTTCAAACCCTTTATAATGAGAAATTGGCCCCGGGTTTTTTACTCGGAAATAATCCTCATCACGCCACACGCCACCCCGTCCTTCTGTTGTTACCCGAGAAGGTGATGAATGCTCCCAAGCAACCCTTTGACTACGCTCTCCCGCCCTCGGGTACCAACAATAAGGAATACCCCCGGTCGCACACCGCCGAAGATCCTCTTCCATTCACCAACACCTACGTGAAGGGCGACCCATTATACCCCGATAGAGCGGTGGCACCGCCCAGTGGCGACCTCAAGCCCCACGAAAAGAACCATCACCCTAACTTCAATCCACAATTTCATAATCCGTTCGACTTCAATTCGTATCCCATGACCAACCCCCCCATTTTCGACTCCACCATGATGGTTCCCTACACCAGCGACGGGGTGCCTCGCAGAAGACGCATTTCCATTTCCAACGGTCAAATTGGTCAGATTATAAACCACGAGGCGTTCTTCGAGAGCGACGGCTCCAACCTGCCGTTGGACGACTTCCTCCCTCAGGGTAATCCGCCACCCCAAACCTCAATTCCCGTTACAGATATCATCCCCAACAACTCATCCTTCGTGCCTGCCGGCGCCCCCGCCCATCATCATGCCCCTCAACCACATCAATTACCTCAACAACCACCACAACTCCCGCCGCAGCCTCCGATCGACACCGTCCTGGACGCCGCCGGCGTGCCTCCCCCCAATCACTCGTTAATCTACAACAACGAAGTCATCTACAACCCCAACAACGGCCCCATTCCCGGCACGGCCGCATGGAAGAAGGAACGCATCCTCGAGCGCAACCGCATTGCCGCCTCCAAGTGTCGCCAGCGCAAGAAGAAGGCCCAGCAGAACCTCCAAGAGAGCATCACCAAGTACGAGAGCGAGATCGACGCCCAAAAGGCCCAAATCGACAACTACGCCAAGCTCGTGGCCAAGTACAACACCTACCTCCGGGCCATCGTCTCCAACAACACCTCTGTGCCCGGCTTGCTGGCACAAGATCTAGCCGACATCAGGACTCTCATCAGCACTCCGCTCCACAGCGAGAAACTGTTATAACGCACACCACGCATTCACGAAAACGTCAGTAGATTTGCCACTCGCCGTGTCTTATAGGAACTCACGCAGCTCTGCTCCATAGAAATTATATGCGCGGGGTCAGCATCATCACCATGACCTCGTGTCTTGTGCATTTTTCGCCACATCCATCACCTAACCGCTCACAGCGTTTATTCCTCCATGCAAGGGGACTCTTCTCCAGCTGGGGCTCATACTCGTCAACACCGAGTCCATAGCTTTATTCGTCGCAGTAATTTGCAATGAATGGTCGCAAGTAGAATCGTTGCTGAATCGAGACTACCGCCGAGACTCACCAGACAATATACCACCAACATTGCACGACCGACTCGTTGACTCAGACTGGCATTGGGTTGCTTAGTTCCCAGAAAGGCCCATGCCGCACACGTGATGTTGGCGACGCGACAATTTTTTGATCCATCCCCATGTCGTTGAAGCTCCCCTCTGCCCCCAACTCCGGGCTCTTCAAGAACGGGTACCAGTCACATTCCAACGCCGATGGAGCCGTCATTCGGAACATCGAGGCCGTGAGAGAAATCTCGTCCATCTTGCTCACGTCAATGGGCCCCAGTGGCAGAAACAAAATCATAGTCAACCACCTCGGCAAGATCTTCATCACCAACGACGCCGCCACCATGTTGAACGAGTTGGAGATTGTCCACCCCGCCGTCAAGATCTTGATCCAAGCCTCCAAGCAGCAAGAGTTCGAGATGGGCGACAACACCAACTTGGTGATTATTCTCGCCGGCGAACTCCTCAACATCAGTGAAAAGCTCATCAATCTTGGCTTGTCGATCCCCGAAATCATCCAGGGATACAAGCTCGCCAGCAAGTTTGTTGCCAAGTCGTTGGACGACTTGGTGGTGGACAAGGTGGAGAGCATCACGGAGAAATCGGAGTTGTTGAAGGTGATCAAGCCCGTCATTTCCGCCAAGCAGTACGGCTTGGAAGACACCATCTCCGACTTGGTGGTGGACGCCGTCAAGCTCATCATAAACCCCAAGCGACCCAGTGCATTCAATGTGGACGGCGTCCGCGTGGTCAAGATCATGGGCGCGTCGCTCTCCAGCTCCGAGGTGGTGAAGGGAATGGTGTTCCCCAGAGAACCCGAAGGTCACATCAAGAACATCAAGGAGCAGAGCAAGGTGGTGGTGTTCACGTGCCCCATCGACATCAGCACCACCGAAACCAAGGGCACGGTGTTGCTTCATAACGCCAAGGAGATGTTGGAGTTCTCCAAGGGCGAGGAACAACAGTTGGACGCCATGTGCAAGGAGATTTACGATTCCGGCGTGCGCGTGGTGGTGGCCGGCTCCAGTGTTGGAGAGCTTGCGCTCCACTACTTCAATAAGCATAGCATCTTGGTGTTGAAGGTGCCATCGAAATTTGACTTGAGAAGATTGTGCCAGGTGTGTGGCGCCACCCCCTTGCCTAGATTGGGGGCGCCCATGCCCGACGAGATGGGTATCATCGACGTCATTGAAACCAAGGAAATCGGGGCCGACAGAGTCACCATCTTCAGACAACTGGACCTGTCGGTGTCGAGAACCGCCACCATTGTCATCAGAGGCGCCACCCAGAATAACTTGGACGATGTCGAGAGAGCCATCGACGACGGCGTCAACGCCATCAAGGGCTTGTTGAAAGATAACCGGTTGTTGCCCGGAGCCGGAGCCATTGAGATTGAATTGGTCAAGCTCATCACCCAGTACGGCGAGCAAACCCCGGGGCTTTTGCAGTTGGCCATCAAGAACTACGCCAAGGCGTTCGAGGTTATCCCCAGAGTGTTGGCCGAGACTTCGGGTTTGGACTCGTCCGAGTTGTTGAGTAAGCTCTTTGCTGCTCACTCCGAAGGAAGCTTGACTGCTGGTCTTGATATTGACAATGACTCCGACAATGGCTTGTTGGACGTGAAGGAACGAGGTATTCTTGATCTTTTATCCACCAAGAAGTCCGCCATCGAGTTGGCCACCGACGCCGCTAATACCATTTTGTCCATCGACCAGATCATCATGGCCAAGAGAGCAGGAGGCCCCCAGATGCCTAAGCAGCCCAGACCGGGTAACTGGGACTCGGAGGATTAGTGTATAGTAAACCCTAAGCTATCAAATGGCCTTGTCGTATAAAGGCGGCAATCTTGTCTAGATTCTTGGACCCGTCGGCGTTCTCGACGCCGCCGCTCACATCGTACCCAATGATGTTTTTGTACTGGGCAGTCTCGCCCAAATTATCGGGAGTCAACCCCCCGGCAAGAACAAACCGGCCCTCGAGCTGGTGAAGAAGTGACCAGTCAATCTTCTTCCCCTCGCCGCCGGCCTCGGAGTCCAAAAGTGCAAGTGCAAACCGCCCGGGGTTGCCGTTTTTGAGGAGAGACAGTAGGCAGAAGGTTATGTCGGGCACATCCTGGGGTATGACGAAGCGACGGATGATGCCGAACCGCGACCCCGTGCGCTCGTTGTAGTCGAGGTACTCCTGGAGATTCTCGCTCCCATGCAATTGGATAAAGTCGACCCCGACGCTCTGGGCGAGGGAGAACACTTGCTCGATATTTTGGTTGCGGAAGACGCCCACCAAGTAGGGGCCGTTCTCCCTGATGGCCTCACTCACCTGGTCAAAGTGCTGTTGGTATGTGTCGGCTGGTTTGAAGAGATCTGCCACCCCGCTGGTGCGGGCCGCCCGCACCTTTGCCGAGATGGCCCGCGCCACGTCGTGGTCGATGGACCGCGCCCGACCCGGTACCATGATCACCCCGAGCATGTCGGCGCCGGAGGCGATGGCGGCGGCGGCGGCCTCCTCGGTCCGAAGGCCACAGATCTTGACTAACTTGGACATGAAAAATGCGCGGTGCGACTCAGTCGTTATCCTTGCGGAAGAACTTGCCGAAATTCTTGAAGTTCTCGTTGAACTTGTTCACCTGGGTTTCACCGTTGAGAGCAAGCTCGCGGAGATTCTTCTCGATGTTGTTGATTTTGAGCGTGTTGTTGCCGAGGATCTTGGGCGACTTGCTCTTGAAGAAGTCGGGGAGCGCCGGCTCGGGCGACTTGGAAAGGCTGTCCCGAATATCCTTGGGCTCTGTCGGCTCATGGGTAGACTCGTAATCATCCTGCAATCCACTGAGGAGGGGCGACTCGTCCACCAACTCGTTGGACATGGTGAGCTGGAGGTTGAAGTTGTCGAGGTACTTCTGCTGGTGGGCCCTGTCGATATCCTTGAGATTGAGAATGCGCCGGAGATTGGCAGTGGACCTGTCGCCAATCATCTGGAAGTAGTTGCCGATGAGATTATCAACCGGGAGCGTCGGGGTGAGAAGAAGCTTGAGAAGCGTCTCGATCTTGTTGAACTGGGTGTTTACCACCCGCGTGTAGAACTTTGAGACCTCGCCCTTGTCGGCGTCCTTTTGGTCAAGATTGGGGTCCGAGTAGAGCGGGATGGTGTGGATGTATGCCTTCAAATGCTTGAGATCAACCATGATTTGCTCAATGTTGATGATACTGAGCGGCTTAATCACCTTGAGGTGGTTCATGAACGCCACCACCACCATCTCCACGAGCTTGTCGGCAAAGTTACGAATGTATCCCTCGCGAAGCACGAGCGGAAGAATGATCTTGACGTTGTCGTGGATGGTGTGTTGGAAGTCCACCATGTACGTCAGAATGTCGGCGGTGTTCTCCATCGAGTTCCAGCTGTTGTTCTCAAACTGCCGCCAGGCAAACTGGAGGCACCCGTTGATGTTTTGCAAGAGGTTGTTGATGGACTTGCTGATGAGTTCGTAGTACCACTCGTGGCACTCCCTCAACGACACTTTGTCCTTGTGAGGTTCTCCCACCAATGCAATGATCTTGGCCTCGAGGTCGTTGGTGTTGTTGATGATGTAGTCGGCGGTGTTGAGCACCATGGTGAGGTACTTGATGGACTCGATGTTTTCCGCCGAGTTGGCCGAGTTGGTCACCACCGACTGGTTGATGATGGGCAAAAGGTGTTTCTGGTAGTACTCGTGAAGGTACTTTGAGAATAAGTTGGTCACATCCACAAGAATTGCGCCGTTGGTGAGCTTGACGATCTGGGTCAAGATCTTGCTAAAGGTACGGAACAACTCCACCGACGAGCTGGCAATGTTGGGCACGTTGTTCACCTTCAACACCGTGAGAAACTCGTTCAAGTCAGACGTGGATGCAACAAACTCGGGCGGGATCTTCGGGGTCTGGTAGAACTCGATGAACTTGGAGCTCAACATTCTGTCTTGCTCCTTGATCCATATCGTGAGGTATGGCTCGAACAGCAGCGAGATGATCTTGTCAAAGTCGGTGGTGCGGAAAGTGTCGTTGAGTCCCTTTTCGAATTCAAGCGTCTTGTGGAGACATTCCAAGAGCAACGCCGAGTCCGCCACCTGGGTGTGCGCCAACTGGTTGGTGAGATTCTGGTTGGTGAGCTTGCAAAACAATTTCGAGAGCTCAAGGTCAATCTGCCATGATTTGGGGAACACCCCAAGGTAGTTGGACTGGATGCTTTTGAGCACGTTGTTGAAGTAGATGTAGCGGCGGTTGACATTCTCGATGTTCCCTGCCTCGTCAAGATTGTTGAAGATGGACTTGATTTCCTTGAGCTGGTGGTTGTAGAACCACGTGAGGAGCTTGTCCTTGTACTTGTCGCTGATCAACTCGATGATCTCGCACCCGTATATGAGCTGGTTGTTGGTAAACTTGTTGGTGAAGGACTCCTCAAAGTCAATGAAGATATCGTCAATCAACTTGTTTTGCGTCTTGCTAATGGAGAGGGTCAACTGGTTGATCTCATCAATTGACCGATAGGGGCGGAAGTACCCGAGAAGCTCCTTCACCACGCTAAAGTACGAGAGGATGTCTTTGTAGTTTCGGGACTGGATGATGGCATTGAGGTTGTTGTTGGCAATTATGAGCATCTGCAAGCGCTTCAAAATCTTCATTGAAAGCACCAAGTTCTTTTTGTAGGAGTCGAGGTCCTGGATGGACTTTGTCATGGAGAGGATGTTCTGCTGGGTGGAAGCGGCCTTGGTCTTTGTTTTTCGAAGCGTGGATACGAGATTGACAATATCATCATTGAGGTTGTGTGGGGACTTGTAGTTGGCAAGAAGCTGCTCGATTTCCCGGTTGAGTTGTTTCTTGTACTGGTGGGTGTGATTCAAGAGCTGCGGTAGCTCGTCAAGCGCCAGCGGGCGGTCGAGGATCTGCGCTAGTAGCTCGTTGGGATTGTAGTCCTGGGCCATGTCTGACGTGTTGTGAGTGCGCGCAAGTTGCGACACCTTTTGAGTGCATAAGGCCGGAGGAGATTGACCGTCTACGTGAACCTAGCAACCAATGCGAGTGATGTGGCACTGGATCGTTGGTGACATCGCGGCCATTGATGGTATCCTCCCTGCGGTCGAAATCCATCAGCAAATCCGTGATAGTTTAGTGGCTAGAATTACCGCTTGTCGCGCGGTAGACCGGGGTTCGATTCCCCGTCGCGGAGCTGCGCGGATGGTTTAGTGGTAAAATCCAACGTTGCCATCGTTGGGCCCCGGGTTCGATTCCCGGTCCGCGCATTTTTTTGCTGCAAAGTGTGGATTATTGCAAAATCTCGGCTCGCGGCCCACAGGTGTGGCATGCCTCGATATAAATGGTGGGCCGAGAGTGACAGACACCCATGACGGACGAAATTGACAGAAAGTACAACGTGCGGCCCTTCATCCAGGCCACACCCTCCAAGGCCCAGGTGGAAACCATTGAGCTTGACGCCATCGACTTGTCGTTGTTTCGTGAGGGCCCAGAGCACCTCGAAGCAAGAAAGGCATTGGCAGCCAAGTTGGAAAAGTCCATCTCGACGTACGGCTTCTTCTCGGTGGTGAACCACGGCATCGACACCGAGCGCTTCGACCATCTTCGGTCGATTGCCCAGAGCATCTTGGAGCTCCCTGAGGAAACCAAGCGAAAGCATTTGGCAGGAGCATTGACGTCCGACGAGGAGGACCGGTCCAAGTCGCTTGGAGGCGAGCGGGGCGCGGGGTTCAAGCCCCGGGGCTACTGGCTGATGAAGAACGGGGTGCGTGACAACATTGAACACTACAACTTCCGGGACATGTTGCAGAGCAGGTTCTTTGATCCCGAGCGCAACTACCCCGAGATTGTGCGGGCACACCTTACGGAGATCTCAGAGTATTTCCGGATTTTGCATTTGGACATTCTTCGCAAGCTCACCATTCTCTGTGACTTGGTGTTGGAGATCCCCGAAGGATTCCTTTGGGAGAACTACTATAAGGTGATTCCCGAGGACTATGTCAACAGTGGCCATGGATTTGGCCGGTTCATGATGTACCATGCCATGAGCGAGGAGGACCAGAAGAAGGTCGACAAGCAGGTGCTCCGGGGCCACTCCGACGGCACGGGGTTCACGTTCATCACGTCGCAGCCGATTCTCTCGTTGCAAATTCGGGACTATTACACCGGCAAGTGGAGGTACGTCGGCCATACCCCCAATGGACTCATTGTGAATATTGGCGATGCCATGGAGTTCATCACCGGCGGGTACTTCAAGTCGTCCATCCACCGCGTCATGTCTCCTCCCGACGACCAGAAGCAGTTCAAGCGGTTGGTGATCATCTACTTCTGTGACCCCAAGTACCCTGCCATCCTCGACCCCGAGCCGCTCAACAGCCCCAAGCTTCGCAAGTTGGGGTACACCAAGCCGGCCGAGTGGGAGAAGATCGACTTTGCCAAGTGGGACGACGAAAAGGGCCGCCTCTTTGGCAAGAAGGAGGTGAACGACTCCAAGGGCGACGAGCCCAACTTGGTGCTCATGTACGGGCGCTTCCACGAGCGCTGGCACCAGGCCGATGCGTCGTTTTCCATCGAGGAGGCCAAGAAGAAGTTCCGGGTGATTGAACTCAACTCCATCAAGGCGAGCTGAACACATCCTCCACCGCCACGTTTTTTTTGTTGACACCAATGAAGTACATTTCTCGCAGCTCGTTGCGACACGCTTGTGGCTTCATTTTGTATACTTTGCTGAACATGTGTGAGAGACGCAGATGTAGAATGTGGTCCTCCTTGCCGGTGTAGAACTTCATGACGGCCGAGCCGCCCTTCTTCAACACATTAAGAGAGAGAAGGAGCACCCCATCGCACAAGTCCATGCTGGCGTAGTGGTCATTGTCCTTGATGCCGCTGGTGTTGGCCATCATATCACTCAACACGAGGTCCACCTCCCCGCCAAAGTGACTGACAATTTGCTCGTGGGTCTTCTTGGAGAAGATGTCCCCTTGGATAAACAGCGCTCCCTCTGGGGGGACGCACGGTATAAGGTCAACCCCAAGAATATTTGTGTTGTTCCTGCCACACTTCTCGAGAGCCACCTGGGTCCAGGCCCCGGGGGCAAAGCCAAGGTCCACGATACGTCGGCTCCCACGCAACACCCGGAACTTGTCGTTGATCTCGATGAGCTTGTAGGCCGCGCGGGACCGATAATGCTCTGCCTTGGCCTGGAGGGTGTGGACATCCGAGCTCTGGCGGTCGAGCCAGCGGGCCAGACTCTTGGACTTCCACCGGATCTGGAGGGGCCGTGGTGGTCGGCACCGAAATATGGGGGAGCTCATAGCACTGCACACAGACATCATCGCGCCGAATTTTTGAGTGCATCTTTTACCATGGCGAAGAGCAAGAACAGGCTGGTGGATCAGGTGAGAGTATTCGAGGACCTTCAGAAGAACCCCACGGCCATTTTCTCACAGACGTCGCATGTTTTCAACAGAATCGCCAAGCAGTTATTGGACCCGTTGGCGAAACAATATTCGGTGTTGGATGAAATCTACATAAAAGACCTTGACTCTACGCAGGTGTTTGGCCAGACCAAGATGGTGCTTGAGGGAGCGGGAGAGAAGTTGTTGTTTGAGAAGATTCCTGAAATCAAGGAGAAGTATCAGCAAGACGAAGAGGAGAATCAAGATGAGGAAGACGGCCATGACGAGGAGGAAGACGACCCTGCATTGGAGTCTGGCGAGAACGCCGAGCTCCCTGATGACCTAGGAGATGCTTTCAGTGATACTGCCAATGAGGAAGAAGAGGAGGAAGAGGAATCAGACAATGACAGTGTCACGACCAAGGTGGAGCCCACCGTCAAGAAAGACGCATTTGGGCTCAACGACGGCTTCTTTGACATTGACGAGTTCAACAAGCAGATTGTGGCCATGGAGGACGAGGAGCTCGGGGACGACGACATTGACTACTTTGCCAATGTGAGTGACTCCGATGAGGACGAGATGCCTTACTACGAGGACTTTTACAACAAGCCAAATGGGGAAGCAGAGGCAGACGACAAGGAAGCAGACGCAGACGACAAGCTTGAAGACGACATTGACGAAGAAGCATACGACGAGGCCGTGGGCACCGCCATGACCGATCTTCTTGAAGAGCAACCCCCAGAAACCCTCTCGTCGTTCGAGAAACAGCAAAAGGCCCTCCAGGCGGAGATTGCCGAGTTGGAGGCGGAGCTCGTGGCCGAGAAGAAGTGGACCATGAAGGGAGAGGTCAGTGCCAAGACGCGACCCGTGGACTCGCTCTTGGACGATGAAGACACCAACATGTTGGAGTTTGACCGCACCGCCAAGCCGGTGCCGGTGATCACCGACGAAGTCACAGAGAGCATAGACGAGTTGATTCGGCGACGCATCAAGGCCGAGGAGTTTGACGACCTTCCGCGGCGGATCATCACCGACGTGTCCAAGTTCCACAACAAGCAAAAGTTCGAGCTCAGCGAGGAGAAGTCGTCCAAGTCCTTGGCGGAGCTTTATGAGGATGACTACAAAAAGGTGGACATGCAGGCGGAGGTGAGTGAGGAGGTGCAGAAACAGCACGACGAGATTGCCGAGCTCTTTGCCACCGTCAACCACCACCTCGACTCGTTGTCGTCGGCGCACTTTGTGCCCAAACCACACCAGTTCACCAACACCGAGATCAAGGTCAGCGACACCGCCGCCACCATCACCATGGAGGACGCGCAGCCCACGCATGTTTCCGACGAGGCGGTGTTGGCTCCTCAGGAAATCTACAAGATTGGCGACGACAAGCCCACTGCCCATGGCGCCGCGGGCCGCAGCGAGGTGGTGCTCAAGTCGGGGCTTGCCGTGTCCAAGGACGAGTTGAGTCGCGAGGACAAGCAGCGGATGAGACGAGCCACCAAGCGCAAGAAGGCCAAGCACTTTGAGGAGAGAGAGGAGTTGAAGAAACAACGCGACAAACAGGCCCCCACCGACAACAAGCGCCAGAAGGTCAGCGACGTGGTGGACACCTTGGCCAAGGCCAAGAACGTCACCGTCATTGACAAGAAGGGCAAGCACACCGACGTCCAGGGACACGTCAAGCGGGCCCAGGGCGCCCAGAGCGGGTCGTCGTTCCGTCTCTAGTCCCATCTTAGCATACACGTACCCAGCATTGCACCTCACGTAAGCAGGCCTGTTCTGGAAGCCTGCGAACCGGGGAAACTGGCCGCACCGGGCGCCCCTCGGGCCGACAGCCGTGCCGCCGCGCGCGTGGGGCGGTTTGACCTTTGAATCCGAACACATTGCTTCTCCTGTTGTGAACATGGTCAGCTTGAAGTTCCTTCTTCACGCCCTCACCATCCCCGTGGTGGTGGCGCGGACCGTGATCCAGTACTTCACCGTGGGCACGGTGTACTCCCGCACCAATGCTCAGTTCAAAAACTCCCTCAAGAACAACATCTACATCTCGGTGCTATACCACTTGACCCACACGTATAACCAGGGAGACGTGAGGACGTTCATCCGGGTCCCCCTCGCCAAGATTTTCGCCAAGTACAAGGACCACTATTTATTGAAATCGCTCGTCGGATACGGCGACGACTTCACCGACAAGAGCAAGTGGTTGGTGAAGCAGGCGTCCAAGGACCATGTGTTGGTGTTTATCCACGGAGGCGGGTACGCGTTGAACATCTTTGACTCGCAGTTCTGGGGCATTGTCGGGTTGTACCATGGCGTCCCCTCGCGGTCGAAATTGTCGGTGTTGGTGGTGGACTACTCGTTAACCACCCAGGGCCTCACGTACCCCACTCAGATTAGAGAGTGCTTGGACGTGTACGCCAAGCTTGTTGCCGAAGGATACAAGAACATTCACTTTGTCGGAGACTCCGCCGGCGGGAACATGTCGTTGGCGCTCACGCGGATCGCCGCGTACCCCGAGGACGCCCAGGCCCATTTCTCTCGTTTCAAGCAGTTCGAGGATTATCAGTGGCCCACGTTGCCCCAGCCGCAAACGCTTCTGCTCGTGTCACCGTGGGTGGAGCCGCTGTACGCGCCAAAGTTGCCCACCAGCTACGGGATCGACACCTACGGCGACTTGGGGGCCGTGAGCACCGAGATGGCCGAGTGGTATATCGGCGACCTCCCCATCAGTGAGGTGAATGAGTGGTTCAACTTTGCCCGCACCGACTATTCCAAACACTGGGCCCATGTGGACGCCCTCAACGACAAGCGGCGCAACTTGGTGCTCATGGGCGAGCGAGAGGTGTTGCGTGATGGCGTCGAGGACTTTATCAAGCTCTTTGACAACACCATTGAGTATCGTGTCGAAGACGGAGGTATTCACGATAATCTTTTTTACGTGGAGGGAAGAGAGTTTGCCGACCACGCGGACACCATCCCCAGGGTCGACGACAAGTTCGGCATCCACAACGTGGGCCAATTTCTCGAACTTCACCTTAGCCAATAAACAAAAAAAAGCTTCCCCACCAGGAGTCGAACCTGGAATCTTCTGGTTCCAACCGGAAGTGGTTACGTAATCGTAGCCAGACGCCTTGACCATTGGGCCATGAGGAACGAAGCATGCCTGTATACAAACAACTCCATACTAGTGAGGCCATGCCCATTCCAAAAATAATGTCCTCGCGGAAATCACGGTAAGCCTTGTACCCGTGGATATCATGACATGCCACAACCATAGAATAAAGTGTTTGACCACCACCCCCACAGCCCGACATGGCGCAACCTACGCAGCATGACGTCGAGCTTGGCCTCTCGACAGGGCTACGGTGACATCGCTTTGTGTCCTTGGCATTCAGGGGAAGCCTTGTAGTGCCCACATGCAACCGCAGGTCATTAAGCCCACAGGAGCAATGCCCCTCTATATTTTTCCCCGATTATGCAAGTAATTTACGCAACCACCCATTGCGTCATGGGTGGGGTCCACCAGCCCAGGGTCAGACTGACCAACCAGGGTCCCGTTGTCAGGGAGATTGAACGTGTTGTACTCGAGATACCCTGGTTGGCTGGCTGGGGGTCTGGTGGCGGCGAAGCATGTAGTTTTGCGTCAAAGTGCGTATGAGCCCCAAGGTGGGCTTTTCTCATTTCACAATTACCGCTGGCAGGTTCCTCGAAGGGGTGATCTGACCGACGGCCCGCAATCGATTGCCCTGGCCAGCGGTTATTTATAGGCTGTTGGAGAAAATATAAAGCTATGCCCACATCCGGAAGTTTGTCAAAGCTAATCACCATGCAATTGCAATTTAGTGTGTCCATCCTCTGTATGATTGCCGTTAGTGCTGCGGCACCCGTGTCGTCCGTCGCCTCGACCACGGCCACAAGAACCTGGACGACGTTGACTCCGTCGGGAAGCGCTCCATCGGGAGCATTGACCGACTTTGACGGGCTGTTTGCGTTGTCAATCAAGACACTTTCGGCAGCCTCGGAAACGGCTTCGGTGGAGAAAAGAGATGAGGTTGTCCAAATTAGTGACGGGCAAATTCAGGCGCAGACCACGGCTGCGAAAACGGCCTCGGTGATTAATCAAATTAGCGATGGCCAGATCCAGCAGCAGACAACCGCGGACGTGGTGAACCAAATCTCCGACGGGCAGATCCAAAAGCAGTCCAAAACCACCGCCGAGGTGGTGAACCAGATCTCGGACGGGCAAATCCAGCATCAAACGAAAACCACCGCGGACGTGGTGAACCAAATCAGTGATGGTCAGATCCAACATCAGACGGCCGACGTCATTAACCAAATCAGTGATGGCCAGATTCAGCAGCAAACAAAGACGGCCGACGTCGTTAACCAGATCAGCGATGGTCAGATTCAGCAGCAAAGCCAGACCACGGCTTCCGTCGTGAATCAAATCAGCGACGGCCAGATCCAACAAACCACCAAGACCACTGCATCTGCCGTTAACCAAATTTCCGACGGCCAAATTCAACAAACCACTGCTGCTGGACAGGCGACGCAGGTTTCAGACGGTCAGCCCCAGGTCACCGACAACTCTGATGACGACGACGTGAGTGTCCTCGAAACGTGTGTATCGGACGACGCCTTGACCATCACCTTGACTGATGGAGAATTGACTGACTCGTACGGAAGAGTTGGGGCCATTGTTGCCAACAGACAATTCCAGTTTGACGGACCTCCACCTCAAGCTGGAACCATCTATGCTGCTGGTTGGTCGCTCGTTCCTTCGGGTGAAACCTACAAGTTGGCCTTGGGCGACTCCACCACCTTCTACAAGTGTTTGTCGGGAGACTTTTACAACTTGTATGACCAGTCCATTGGTGGCCAGTGCGACGAGATTGAGATTGACATTCTCAAGATTGTCGACTGTTAAAAGCATGTAATCGCATCGTATAATTCTGTTTTTGTTTTTCTCAATTGTAGCGAAATTTCAACAAAATTGACAAAGAGGAATAGCAGTCAGATGCTCAAAATCACGCGCGACTTCCAAGCAAAACAAGCAAGCATTGCTGAAATTGTCCACATTGTTGATGATTCATATATGGTAGAGTACAAAATTTTGTACAGCCTTCACCATCAATTAAGGCTCTGTGGCCGAGCGGTCTAAGGCGGCAGACTCAAGTTCTGTTATCGTAAGATGCACGTGTTCGAATCACGTCGGAGTCATTATTTTTTCACTAGTCAAGGCTATTCGCTGTTTATTCATTAGTCGTGATAGGTTTCGAAGGTGTCGGACGCCAGGCTGCGGGAGTTCATGCCGTAGCGAACGATGTTCTTTTTGATTTGGGACTTGAGGTGGTCCAACGAATTTAGTTGCGTGGTGAGAAGCGCCAAATTTGTAGCGTACAACAGCAATGGGTCCTCGGCCGGGTGGTTGAGCCGTTTAAACGCTTCGACTTTGTTGGCCAACAACACCACCTTGTTGAGTTGCTCCTGGGAGTAGTCGCCGGCATCAAGACGAGCCACAATGGCCCGCACCTTCTTTTCGAGTTGGTCCACCGAGATCACGAGCCCCTCGGAGTCGCCCAACACGGCATCCTCGGCGTACTGGCGGTGGTTGGCAATCGAGTTGGTGGCTATGCTTTCCACCAGCGAAGCATTGATGATGGTGTGGAGAGGGGTCTGGGTATTGAAGTCGAAGGAAGCCACCTCACTCGATGGGGTAAAGACGGCGTAGATGGACGGAAGCGACGAGACAAATTGCTCAAATACCTGCAGGGCCTCCTCTGTTACAGTGGTATCGTCGTTGATGTGGTACACCCCAATCAATTCGTACTGGGGCAAGGAAGTTTTGGTCAAGGTCAAGTGTTTGTGGAGATGATTCCAGTCGACAAGGGTCTTGTTTAGTTTGAGAGGGAGGGCTCTAGCAATAGCGATGTCTTCTCCCTTCTTTCCCACGAGGACACCGTAACTTGATTGGTTTCGGGAGATCTGGTCCGACACCTGCAATAACGCCACCGAGCTCACCTGGACAGATGACATGATAAGTGTGGATATCGCACCAAAGCGGCAATCCTGCACACGAAAAGAAGGGGAAAATTTTCTGAAGTGCATCTCATAAAATCCGACTTTGAAAACCACACTTTCTCCGGAACATGATAATGTCGGCGGTGCATGATCCGCTCGCGAGGAAGAGGCGATTTCCAGAGGCCACGGGCCCCGAGCCCAAGAGGAATAAGAATGAAGAGGGGGCGTTTTCCGACAAAATGTACGCCGCCTACGTCAAGGCAGCGTTTGAGTCCTTGGATAGAGTACGTGCTTCACTCATCTTTTCCGTGTCATACTAACGACAGAACGACCCGCTTCAAATCAACAAGCTTGCATCTAAAATCAGTCTCCCGCTAAAGCACGACGAGGCCATCTCCGTCTCCAGCTTTGCCGTGGTGCTCCGCATTCTCATTCAAAATGTATCCAGACTAGACAATTCCACCTGCAACAACCTCGTGGCCAGTGTGTTGCGGTACAAATGGCTTGATTCCGACATCAGCGGCTCCGTCCACCACCCGGCGTTTGCCCAGGCGTACTCGCAGTTTCTCACCGTGCTCGTTTCATCCCTTCCCAAGTACCTCCCTGATGTCACCAACAAAATCATCTCCGAGTTTGCCGACGTCGACTGTGAAACGTGCCCCCACCACCAGGTGCTTGAGAAGTTGATCAAGTACACCCCCACCTGTGTCAACACCTTCCCCCACACCATCCAGAAGCATTTCCCCCACCACTTGTCATCGAGCACCGACTCCCTCACCAAGTACGTGGCCAACATCTCTCGCATGATTGAGTACTGCCCCGAGTTGCAGTTCAACATCTGGCAAATCATTGTCGAGTGCTGCATCAAGCTTGACGTCGAGCTCCAGAACGAGCTCGATGACCTTGACGACGACGAAATCGAGGATCTCATCAACGGCGACGACGAGGACGAGGAGGACGAGGAGGAGGACGTCATTGACGGCGAGGTCGAGTACCTCATGGATACCCCGACCCTGACTGTCAACATCAAAAGGCTCGTGTCGAAGTTGGATGCCGTCATCAGCCTCCTTCTCACCAACACCAAAAACTCTTTCACGGTGGACGCACTCAACAACGGCTCCGGCGTCACGTTGTTCAACACCATCACGTCGCTCTTCAAGTCGCACATCCTCCCCACCCACTTCACCAAGAGCATCCAGTTCACGCTCTTCCATGTGAGTCAGTACCAGCCCGAGCTCGCCGATAACTTCCTCGTGCTCCTCATTGACGTTGCATTCAGCCCCACCGAGATCCTAGAGAAGCGCCTCAAGGCCATGCAGTACCTTTCGTCGTACATTGCCCGGGCGAAAAACCTCTCCAAGCACCAGGTGGTGTTCATTGTCAGTTATCTCATTGGCTGGCTCAACAAGTACATTATAGAGAGAGAGGCCGAGGTCGATGGCCACGACGAGAACATCTCCGTCGGCGGCATGGAGCGCTTCAAGTTGTTTTACGCCGCGTTCCAGGCATTGCTCTACATCTTCTGCTTCAGACACAAGTTGTTGTACAATGCGCAAGGCGGCGACTCCGAGTGGGAGTGTGAGCTCGACAAGTTTTTCCAGCGGGTCATTCTCGCCAAGTTTAACCCGTTGAAGTTCTGCGACGAGACGGTGGTGTACATCTTTGCCAAGCTTGCCACCAAGCTCAACGTGTGCTACTGCTACTCCATCATTGAACACAACAAGCGGGAGACCATGCTCCAGAGCAACTCGCAGTTGCCCTCGTCGGTGGGGAACTTCAAGCTGAAGCAGGAGTTTTTGGACTTGGAGGCCTACTTCCCCTTTGACCCCTTGGTGTTGCCCACCAGCAAGCAAATCGTCAGTGAGAATTACTTGGAGTGGTCGGAGGTGAATCCCAACGAGGATGACGACGAGGACGACGACAGTGCCAGCAGAGAGGAGGATGACGATAGTGACGAGGAAATCACTTCCGACGAGGAGGATTAGGAGGTATGATTAATGATAACGGACCTTAAAAGTGTAGACTCTTTTTCTATATTTCTATAAGACGGGCTCGTGGTTGAACTCCACCAGAGTCTGGTCAGGCACCACCGACTTGACCTTACCCGTGTACAAGTGCGACAAAACATTGTCCACCACCCACTCCTCCATGGACTTGATGGCATCCACCGAGTGCGTCCCCATGTGAGGCAACGACACCACGTTGGGTAACTCCCGCAACTCCTTGGGCACCTCGGGCTCGAACTCAAACACATCGGACCCGTACGCCCCCACCTTGCCGGATTTGAGTGCCGGCAAGAGGTCCTTTTCGCTGACAATGGGGCCGCGCGCAGTGTTGATGATGACCGCTCCCTCCTTCAACTTGGCAATGGTGTCCTTGTTGATGGTGTGTCGAGTGTTTTCATTGAGAGGCAAGCTGAGGAAGAGCACGTCGCTCTGGGCCAACAACTCATCGAAGGTGACGTACGCGGCGCCGTCGGCGAGTTCGGCACTCAATTGTCTTCTGTTGTGGTAGATGAACTTCCCCACGCCAAACCCGGCGAGTCTTTTCTTGTAAGCACGGCCAATGCCGCCCATGCCCAAGATTCCGACGGTGAGGCCCTCGGGCTCGCGACCAAACGCCACACCTGCAGATTTATCGGTGGTCCCCCACTTACCGTCAATCAAGAGGTTGTGACCGATTTGGAAGTTGCGCAAGGCTGAGAGCGTCAAGTGCACGGCGGCAGTGGCGGTGGGACCCTCCACGGGCGTGGTGACGTTGGAGAGCTGGATGTTGCGTTTGGTGAGCGGATCAGGGTCCACCTGGTCGTAGCCCGCACCACAATGGCTGACCGATTTGACGGAAGCAGGCAAATGCGCCGCGAGCTCGGCGTCGAACCGGCCCGTCTGCTTGATGCTGGCGTATGTGCGGGTGATGTTGGTGACGTCGCTGTACTTTGTCTTCAAATCGTCAAAGAACTCCTGTCTGTTTCTCGAGGTGCACTCGACCACGTCGGCAACCTTGGCCAACTCGGCCCACTTGTCATGGGCAAAGTACACCACGCCAAGCTTCAAGATCTTGGGTTTGGGGGCAGCGGTCATGGAATTTCTAATGGACATTTTGCGTGAATCGCGCCTTATATAAAAGCTGATAAGCGGCGCGGGGGGACGGCGGAAATCTGCGGAATTGGGCCGACCTCCAAGTGCGACAAGCATTCCTGGGACATTCCCGGGAGTTTTTTGGGGGGAGTTGGGCGGTTGCAACGCACCGAGAGCGGCCGTCCCCCACGCCCCCACGCCCCCACGATCTAATATACGAGGTGCGACGCGCGGTACTGGAAGTTGCTTTTGCCCTTGGTGCTTGCCCTCTCAGGGAAGCCGGCAAACGACTTGGCGTAGGTGCCGACCGAGTGCGCAATGAGCTTGGTGTTGACAACCCACGCCTCGTAGTCGGGGTTGTCGAGATTGTCACACAACTGGTGGTAGCACGGGTCGAACCACTCGCCGGCGACTCCGCCAAACTTCTCCACCCCCTCCTTGGTCTTGACCCCCTCGGCACCGGTGGCAATACCCCCAGCGGGGATGCCGACGTCAATGAACCCGACATAGTCGGATCTTCCGTCAAAGGGCACCAAGGTGTAGTTGAGGCCGTGCTCCACATACCAGTCAATGTACAAGTCCCTCAAGTCGCCCGACCCGTTGGGGTGGTCCTCGTTGTTGGCGTCATACACCTGGTACTCGTAGTTGGGAGACGCCATCATGTCGTAGTCCATGAACAACCGGAGCTTGGCGTTCTCCTCGTCACTCAACGAGTTGGCGTAGGCATACGACCCAAGCAACCCTTCCTCCTCGGCGGCCCACCACGCAAACCGCACGGCGTTGTTGACCTTGAAGTTGGTCAAGGCCTTGGCCACCTCGAGAAGCGAGATGGTTCCCGATCCATCGTCGTTGATTCCGGGTCCCTCGCCGACCGAGTCGGAGTGGGCGCCGAGCGACACCACGTTGTCGTGGTCTCCGTGCACCGTCTCGGCAATCACATTCAACGTGGTGATGTTCTTGACGTACGAGTCCACGTACAAGGTGGTTTCAATCTCGGTGGTGGGGTCGGCAAGCAACTTCTCAATGTACTGCTTGGCGTCGGCCTCGGCAATCAGCACCGTGGCCACCTCCTTTCCTGTGGGAGTGCCAAGGGTACCGTGCAAGGGCCCCTCGGAGTCGTAGATGATGGCACCCACGGCCCCGGCCTCGCCGGCGTTGATGGACTTGTCGCCAAAGGCACACTGGCCTCTTTTGATCAAAACAATGTTGCCCTTGGCAAACTCGGGGAAGTTGGCGGGTTCACACCCAAAGCCCTCCACGAGCACCAAATTGCCGTGAACAGGCCGCCCGTCGGGGGTGGGAGGGGTCAACGAGAGCGCCTCCAACGACTTGGGCTGGATGCCGTCGACGAGAAGCGAGTACGACTTGACCTTGCCGTCAATGGCATCGAATCTCTGCGTCGACACCTTGTAGTAACCCTTCAACTTGCGCAATTCCCGCGTGATGTAGTTGATGGTGTTCCAATGGCCGGGAGACCCAATGACCCGCGTGGGGTGGTCGTACTCACCGACCGACGTCAACGAGATGTTGTACAACTGCTCGGCCCGGACCTTGAGGCCGGCTTCGCCGATGAGGGCCTGCAACTGGTCGGTTTCAATTTCGGGGAGCTTGTTATATTCGGCTTCGGAAATGCCTCCAAGAATCGAGAAGGGCTGCATAGACATTGAAAGGAGCGATTGGAGCCCGGTGGGCATGGCGCTGACGGCTCCAAGCACCGCCAACGCGGTGGGAAGAGAGAGCTTCATGAGAAGGGTGTGGCTGGATGACTCGTTTATCTAATCGCGCCGCCCAATGGGGGGCACTTTCGCCCAATGGGGCCATCGGCTGTCGCACCACCCATTTGGGACAACTTGGCCATTCGCACGAACCCTCGACCAAATTGGTTACCATTCGCACGAACCAGGTATCGCCGAAAGTCCCAATCGCACGAAGTCGACCAAATTGGCCCGCTTCGGCCGCTTCGCAGGCCTCACGGGCCGCGGCTCTAGTTCTTTCTCCGCCGCCCACGCTGCACCTTGACGCGCTGGCGGGGCCCGCCAAAGTTGAAGTTGCTGCCGCTCGAACCAAAGTGGAAGCTGCTGCCGCTGGAACCAAACTGGAAGCCGCCCTGGCCGCCCATGAACTGGCGCATGAAACTGTTGTCGAAGCCCGAGTGGCCGCCGCCCTGTTGCCGCCTCTGCCCCCCGAGCGGGTCGTTGGGGTCGTCGCCGCGGTCAAACCGCTCGCGGAGCTCCGGGTTCAGAAGCACCTCGTACGCCTGGTTGATCTCCTGCATCTTGGCCTCGATCTGCTCGGGCGTGAGGTCGTTGCCCTTGTACTTGTCTGGGTGGTACTTGAGGGTCTGGGTGCGGTGGGCCTTCTTGATGGTGCGCTCGTCGGCGTCGCGGGGGACGTCAAGCACCTTGTAGTAGTCGACCTTGGGGTCGGCGGTGGCCTGTCTTTGTTGTTGTTGGTAGTGTTGTCTCTGTTGCTGCTGCTGGTGAAATTGTCGTTGCTGCTGCTGTTGCTGCTTGCGCTGGATGTTCTCAATCACTTGTGCTCGAGAAACAAAGAGCGCCGTCTTCTTCACATTCAGACTGAAGGAGTTGAGCTTGGCCGCCGCCTCGTTGTACTTCTTGGCCTTGAGGAGCGCATCTATCTCGGGCACCTGCCGGGGAAAGAAGTCCTCGCCAACATGTTTGGCACAAAAAGCAGACGCCTTGTCCTGTTTTGTTTGCACCTGGGCCTCACACGCTAGTTTCCGGAGATCCTGTAGGAACTGGAGGTCCACCACCGAGCCAAACTGCTCCTTGGAGAACTTTTGTGCCACGTACTCGAGGTACTCAAAGTTGGTGTTGACGCCGGTCCACGGCAATGACTTCTTCTCTCGCGCCGTGATCTTGAGACCATCCTCAAAGAGCACCTTGTAGAGGGTTGGCCAGTCATAGTCCTCGACAATGTCGTCGTCGGTGGTGGCATACACGTGGCCCTGGAGAATGGAGTACTCCTCCAAGGGCTCAAGCACCTTCTGAAACCGCGAGTAGTGCTTCGACACAGCACCGCATCCCGCGTGGTCGTTGTCAATACGAAGACAGTTCTTGATGTACTGCCAGCTGGGCTTGAATGTGGTTCGCGTGTACAACAAGTACTGCGCAAGCTCGGTATAGGCGTCCAAGTTGGTCACCGGCTGCAACTTGATGAGCCGCTCAAGGTCCTTTATGAGTCGTCTGAAGTGGTCTGGGGATGCCTCCTTCTTGAGGGCTTCCTTTGTGAATGCAATGCGGGTTTCGTAGAGACTGGCGTTCAGCGGGCTCACCAGCACGAGGTCGTCCACCAACCCAAGCCCATTGTCAATGTTGCCGGAAGGTTTCTCCGCCAACTTCATGAGCTGGGTGTATTTGTTCTCGTACTCTGACACGTTGGTGCCGAGATTGGCCAACGCTTGGTAGTCGCCCTGTTCTAGCAACAATTCCACAAGCTTGGTGTGAGCAGGCGTTAGAAGCGGGTCAAGCTCCAACACCTTGGCAAGGGTATCGATGGCATGTTTATCCTTGTGGAGGTTGATTTCAATCAATGCCTTTTTGAAGTAGAATTGGGCAAGGGTGTCTTTGGCCACGTCATGGTGGTTGAGTTGCAGCCCTAGAGCCTCGTACTCCTGTAAGACACTGGGCGAAGGGCCCTCGCGGGCAAATAACCGATACACGTCGTTGATACGTTCTTCAACCGACACATCGCCTAGAACAAGCAAGGGGAGGAGCAACCAGAAGGGTTTCATGGGGTGCGCGTGGATCTAGTTGGTGCAAGTGTCGCGCATTCGATGGGCTTCTACTCTACTTAAACAACTTGGCGAGGGACACCGCGCCCTCGTCGTTGCGGGACATGACCTTGGCCACCGCCAACTCAAAGTCCTCCTGGGTGACGTGGATGCGGCGCTCTCTCAACGCGTACATGCCGGCCTCGGTGCACACGCCCTTGACGTCGGCACCGGAGCATCCGTTCATCTTCTCGGCGATTTTGCGGAGGTTGATGCCTCGAGTCAAGTTCATGGAGCGCGAGTGGATCTTGAGAATGTCGGTGCGGGCGGTGACGGTGGGCGCGGGGAACTCGATCTTTCGGTCGATACGCCCGGGTCTCAACAATGCAGGGTCCAAGATGTCCAACCGGTTGGTGGCCATGATGATCTTGATGTCCTTGGAGCTCTCGAAGCCATCCAACTGGTTGAGGAGCTCCAACATGGTGCGCTGGACCTCGGAGTCTCCACCCGACGAGCCCTCCACCCGCGAGGACCCAATGGAGTCGATCTCGTCCATGAAGATGATGGAGGGAGCGTGTTCACGGGCCATGACAAACAACTCTCTCACCATGCGCGATCCCTCGCCAATGTACTTTTGCACCAACTCCGAGCCCAGCACGCGGATGAACTTACACTCGGTGTGGTGGGCCACCGACCGCGCCAACAACGTCTTGCCGGTGCCGGGGGGACCATATAGAATGACACCCTTGGGCTGGGCAATGCCCAAACTCTCAAACAACTCGGGGTGTTTCACCGGTAACTCAATCACCTCCTTGATTTCCTTGATTTGTTTGTCAAGACCACCCACCATGTCATACGTAGAGTCGGGCACTTTCTCCACCATCATGAGCGATACGAGCGGGTCAACCTTGTTGGGGAGAATCTTGTGCAAGTCGTACGAGTCCGACTTTAAACACACTCTCAACGAGGGCGTCAACTTTTTGATGTCAATGTCCTTGGTGATGTTGACAATGTACTTTCCCTCGGGGTGGATCTTGACAAGCACCTTCTTCAAGCCCATCACCTTCACCACCTCGCCGACGTACGAGCCAGGCTCCTGCAACAAGCGCAACTCGTCCTTCAACTGGCGCACCTTGTTGTTGAGTTTGTTTCGCTGGGCCTCCAACCGGCGGAGATTCTGCGTGGTGGATTGGATGCGGATCTCGGTGTCCTGGATCTTCTGCTCGAAGTAAGGCTTGATGCCTCCTTCGTGCACGAATCTTGTGGCGACCGTCATGGTTGATTTTGCCCTCGCGCTCACGTGACAAACAAGTGTCTACAACCCGCCATGAAAATATGGCCGTTGCTTGTGCTAACGGCGGCGGTGGCCGCCCACGACCGCTACTGTCGCTGTGAATGTGGCACCAACACCCTTGTCAACCCCATTGACCGGTGCGGCCAGTGTACCCTTGACTACTGCACCGGGCTCAAGAATCTTTGTCCCAAGGGAACCGACGAGTCCACCATCTTGATTAGTTGTTTTTCGGTGGAGAGCTACAAGGAGCAGTTCATCATCGTGGTGTTTGTGTTGGCGGTGGTGGCTTTGCTTGTCCTTGGCTATTGGAAGTGAGTTGAAGAAGTGACTAGCATTTGACCCAGGAGTGTGATCCAACAGGTGGTCAGCAGAATACAGCAGATGATCCACCATCTTGCGCCCAGCATGTCTCCACGATGGCGGTGTCTTGAGCTGATACCCTGGACCGAAGTATTGAGTTGGTCCGACGCGCCCACACGCGGCCCGCGGGCCGGTGGGCCCGATGGGTCGCACGAGCATTTCTCCCTCGGTCGCCGCACTCGCCCGCGACCACACGAGCGCTACGCTTTGACCTGGTGGTGCGCTTCGTCGTAGAAAATTTTTTTTTTGGTAGGTGAAAATTAGAAATTGAATCGAGTTTCCTCTCTGCTTCACTTCAGTACAATTGTTACCCCGTTGTAATTATTGTCACCCGGGACCTGTCACGTATCCCGACCACCTCCATTAATTCAGAGAGACCGCGTGATCATGGCCAGTAACTCGGAATCAACCCCCACTGGAACGTCCGCCGGGAATTCGCCTGTGGTGCCTCCAGACCAGCCCACCTACCCGCCGTCCACCAATCAGAACCCCAACTACAAATCATACAAACAGAGACAAAACTACCGTCAAAACTACAACAACAGCGCCGCGGGCCAGGGCCACCAGGGCCACCAGAGCAACAGAAAGAACCACAATAAGGCCAACCAGTACAACTACCCCAACTACAACCCGAGCCAATACTACGGGTACTACCAGTATCCTTACGGTTACCAGGGCATGGTTCCTGGTATGCAACAGGTTGGTGGGTACCCCCCATATGCTTCCATCCCAGGGATGCCCGGATCTCCTGTGAATGCCACTTCCCCCGTGCCCACCGTTCCCGGTGGCAAGGTGAAGATCACCGACAAGGAGGGCCGGCAAATCGACCTCGAGGATAAGAAAAAGATCCTCACCGACGCCTCCAACACCCCGGTGTCGTCGCCCTCTCAAAGCATAGCTTCCCCCGTGAAGTCTTCCTTCAGTCCGGCCCCTGTGCCTGTGGCTGTTGCTCCTGCTGCCGCACCTGCTCCTACACCTGCTGCTGTCGCTCCAGCTCCATCTAATGACGTGGCCGAGGAGTTTAAGAGAAAGATCAGAGAACGTGCTCTTGCCAACAAGGCTGCCAAGGAGGCTGCCGCCAAGGAGGCCGCCGATAAAAAGGCTGCCGAGGAGCTTGCGGTGAAGCAGGCGGCGGAAAAGGCTGCTGCTGAAAAGAAGGCTGCCGAGGAGGCTGCCGAAAGGGCTGCTGCTGAGAAGAAGGCCGCTGAAGAGGCTGCCGCCAAGGCGGAGGCGGAGGCAGCTGAAAAGAAGGCCGCGGAAGAAGCTGCTGCCAAGGCCGCCGAAGCCGAAGCGTCTGCCGCTGTCACCGAGAAGGAGCCAGAAAAGGAGGAAGAGACTGAGGCCGGGTCCGAGGGGGACGATGCGGAGGCTGACGCCGACGCCGACGCCGATGCTGATGTCGATGCCGAGGAAGAAGAACCCGAAGACGTCAAGGAACCATTCAACCTCTCGCAATTCTTTGACCGTCTCGCCGTCGCCAAGCCCCTCGAAGACCCATACAACTTCGACTACCCGTACCCCTACACTCATGCCGACTCCAGATGGAAGTCCGGAGACAAGACGTTCCGCTATGACCCTCAATTCTTGTTACAATTCCAAGAAAACATCCAGTATCCCGTGGATGACATCTGGAAGACCAAGCTCGAGATGGTGGGCATCACCAACGCTCAAAAGAGATCTGCATCGGGAGCCTCTCGTGGCCGGTACCCCGGCCAGGGAGTGCTTGCTCGCTTCAACGGACCCATGTCTGGTAAGGGCGGGTACGGCGACGGAAGACAAAACTCGAGAAACGGCTCCAAGAGAAGAGGCGGTTCGAGCGGGGCCGGCGCCAACCGGTCCATGTCGTCGAGAAAGGGTCAAAGCAAGAGAAGAGGCGAGCGTGAAAGAGACGATGAAGCCCCCAAGATTCCTCTTGAGGACGTGAAGCCCTTGGAGAAGTCCGCCAACAGATGGATCCCCAAGTCCAGAGCCAAGAAGGAAACCGAGGTCAAGCTTGCTCCTGATGGAAGCGAGATTCTCGAGTCGGAGGACATTGAGAGAAAGACCAAGTCGTTGTTGAATAAGTTGACGCTCGAGATGTTCGAGCCCATTACCGACGACATTCTCAAGTTGGCCAACCAGTCCAAGTGGGAGGAGGACGCCGCCACCATCAAACAAATCATCTCGCTCACGTTCGCCAAGGCGTGTGACGAGCCCTACTGGTCGTCCATGTACGCGCAGTTCTGCGCCAAGATCTGTACGTCGCTCTCGGATGAGATCAAGGACACCAGTTTCATTCTCAAGGACGGCACTCCTGCTCGTGGAGGTAACTTGGCGAGAAGAATTCTCTTGGCCACCTGTCAGAGTGAATATGAAAAGGGTTGGGTCGACAAGTTGCCCACCAACGAGGATGGTACGCCATTGGAGCCCGAGATGATGTCGGACGAGTATTACGCCATGGCCGCCGCCAAGAGAAGAGGGCTTGGGTTGGTGAAGTTCATTGGTCACCTCTACATTCTCAACATGTTGAATGACCAGGTGATTTCCCACTGTATCAAGTCACAATCGCAAAACGTCGAGGACCCCTCCGAAGAGAGTTTGGAAAACCTCTCGCAGTTGATCTCCACCGTGGGTCTCAAGTTCGAAACCAACGAGAGAAACAGAGCCGTTCTCAACATTGTCTTTGACAACATCCAAACCATTCTAGATAACTGCAAGATCTCGTCGAGAATCAAGTTCATGTTGATGGACTTGCAAGACTTCAGAAAGGCCAGATGGATTTCCAGCAAGCCGGAAACCGGACCCAAGACGATCCAGGAGGTGCACGACGAAGCCGAAATCAAGAGATTGGAGGAGGAGAAGGCTTCCATGGAGAGAAGAAGAAAGCATAAGCATCAACACGGAGGCAACTACTACAACGAGTCCAGATCCAACTCGTCTCGTTCGCAGTGGGGAAGCTCGCTGTCCTCCAACCTCAAGAAGGACAGAACTCCCTCCAAGGACGCGCGGGGTTTCACCTCGGTGTCGAGATCCCAGAGCAATCGTCCCGAAGCATCTCCTAGAGAAAACTCCAAAAGAACCGACTCCACCCCGGCCAGAAGCAACATGTTTGCTGCGTTGGGCGGAGACCACGATGAGCACGAGAACGACGACAACGACGCTTAAGCGGTGTGGGGAGACCTTCCATTCTTGCATTATTGCTACTATTTGTTAATACATGTTTATTGGAATGAAGTAGTTTCATTGAGTGGAGAAGCGGATTCGACGATGCGGCCGCTTGAATGAGGAAGAATCGAAGAAGGCGTGGAACTTGCTGGAGGGAGGGGAGTCTGGTGGTGGATGCTGGGACTTTGGGCGAAGTTGGGGGGACATTCGGGGGGCAGGACGGAGTCGGGGCGACTGCCTTGGGGTATTGGGTTTGCGGGGTGAAGTCACCGGTGTCTTTGGCACCTCTAGGAAAACCGTCACCGGGGCCATTTCCTCGAAGATGGAGGAGGAGCGCCGGCGCACCATCACCACGGACTTGTTGGTCCAAAAGGCCATGTGCACCTCGGCCGCCGCCAAGTTCCCCGTGACATTTGTGTGAGGCCCCGACTCCGTACGGGTTCCACTGGCCACGTAGAGAAGGTGGAGAAGGAAGTAGTTGGCGGCCACGGCGGCTTCCACGAGCATGAGCGAGAACGTCGCTGCCAATTGTATGGCAATGTGTAACAAGTCCCGAATGTAAAACAACACTATGATGGTGTAGATGAGCCACGAGGCCACCAAGTCGACAATCACGCCGAGGCACACGCCCGCAGAGATGTGGACGGCGGTGGTGAGGGGGTGGGCCGGGGTGCTCATGATTGTGTTTGTACAACGTCCGCCAACGCGCCGCCAATGGAAAAGTCTGGCCCCAAGCTGGTGGCCGGCACCATGGTTGGCGGAGGAGACGAAGCCACGGGCTCGGCGGGAAGGTCAGCAAGTAGTGACTCTGCCAACTCGGGATCGTGGATGACTTCAAGCAGGGCGATGTCGGCGTCCGGCTCCGGCGGCGCTCTACCTCTAAAGAACTCCAATAGTTCCACAAGCTCGTGCTCTAGACTGGGATGCTTCTTTGGCAAACGGCAGAGACGCTCGATGCACGCCGCCACCACCCTGGAAGGGTCGAGGGCGGTGTTTTGAATTGCGTTGAGGTGGCCCACAACCCGCCGGAGCTCCAGAGAATCTGAGTCCACGTACATGGTGGTGAAGAAAATGAGCTGCTTCATGAGGTAGTGTGGAGTCTCCGTCTTGAGAAGCACCAAAGCCAAGTGAATGGCCCGCACGGTGTAGAACTTGGAGGGTGAAAGCCGACTGGTATAGGGAGGCCCTTCGCTGGGAAAGGGCAGCGTGGGCTCGGCGTCGCTGACGTCCGAGTTGTCGATGTGATGGTCCACCAGATCTTCGGCCGGGGCCATGGTCTCATAGTCGCTCTCGGCTTCGGAGTCGGTGAGAGGGGGGAGCGTGATGGTCACGTCAAGGCTGATGTCGGACCTATTGACTCGGACTGGCTTTGACGGCGGCCGTGGCCGCCTGGGTGGTCGTGTGGCTGGTCCCGCCTGCAATATAGACGTGAGCATGTCTGCTATCAACGGGGCGTTCTTGGCCTGCCGAAGCCCCGAGTGCACCTTCACAATCAGCCGCACAATCTCTGCGAGTCTTGTTGTTTCAAGCTCCATGGCATCGCCGGTGGTCTCCAGCCCGTGGGTCGCATCGGTGTGGTGGGAACTCACCAACTCCACCACGTTGATGGCGGTTCTGGTGTCACCGTTGGCATGGGCCACAACCACGCCAATGGCCTCGTCCGAGTATGTCAACTTCTTGAGCAGATGAGACGCCCGGCGGAGGTTATCGACGGCCACGGCCCGCGTGACCACTTGCCGCAATTCCTCCTCCAGCAACGGCTTGAGCTCGAACAACTGGCACCGCAGGAGAATGGCACGGCGAATCCGCGACGTCGGGTCCGCGGTGGTGGCGCCAATGAACACAAAGTGGCCCGCCTCAATGAACGGTAGAAGGAAGTCTTGCTGGGTGGTGCTGAAGCGGTGGATCTCGTCGATGAATACCACCACGCGGCCCTTGGTGGTTTCCACCACGTGCCGTAAGTCCTTGACGGTGCTGTTGGTGGCGGAGAGCTCAACAAACTGGTGGCCGGTCTCGGAGCAGAGGATGCGAGCGATGGACGTTTTCCCCACACCGGGCGGACCAAATAGTAGCATCAGTGGGAGGTACCCGAGCCTGAGGAAGTTGCTTATCGCGCCGGTGTCGGCGTCGACGAGATGCCGCTGGCCAATGAGTTCATGGAGCGACTTGGGGCGGACCAACTCTGCTAATGGAGTTCCCATGCGCACTGACAATTGGCCTATCCCACCTGTATGGCCCAGTCAACCTTACTATGTATATTGCTATGGAGTGTCTCTTCGCCTGATCAAGTAAGGGAGCTCATCCCACTATTTCATCTCTTTGCCTTGGTTTTGAGCAAGTTGGAAGAGCTCATGCGGCGCTTTTTGGGTTTGGGGTCATCGGGATCAGTAAGGGGAGACGGGGAGCTGGCAGCGCCGTTGAGGCCCTGCTGCAGAATGCTATTACGTTGGTTGTTGCAGAGGGTCATGAACAACTCCATGGCCTTCATGGGCGAGGAGATGTTGTTCACCACCAGGAACGCCATGAGCGAGCGAAGATGCAGCATGGCGTCGCCCACCTGGATGGACCGCATGGCCGAGTCATGGAGTCCCGCGTTGGCCCGCAACCGACTGCTCTCACACGACTCGAGCACCAGATTCCAGTCTGGTTTTTCGTCCTTGAAGATGCGCTCGAGAGCAGGGAGACTCACGTGGCTCTGTGACGACACCAACTGGCAGTCGACCCACTCGATGCGGAACTCCCGGTTCATGAGGAGCTTCACGGTGCCGTAGACATTGAAGGAAGAGCCGTCCTTGTACACGTACTCGAGACACACCTTGGAGATGATGAAGATGAACGCGTTGTTCATCACCTGGAACTTGATGCCGGGCAACGCCACGTGGAAGCGGGCCAAGTTGCCCGCCACCACGCTGGTGATGAAGAAGCGCGGGGCGGTGGTGGCGTTGAGCTCGAACTGGCCGCTCTTGGACGCAAAGCCCCCCAAGATCCCGGAGTCGGGGCCGTTGGAGTCGGGCGTGGGGGGGAGGCTGAGCCGGAACGTCGACGTGGGCAAGAAGTTCATCTGCACCACGCGCTGCCAGTACTCGATGTTCAGGAGGTTTTCGATGCTTTCGCTGGACACCTGGTCCACGAGATCGAGCACCCGCACCACGCCCGCGTTGCCGAGGTTGCGCTTGAAGATCTCGGCATTGAGTTCCTGCTGGATCTCCTGCGGGTTCTTGCGAATGGCCCCGGGGGCGGGCGCCTGTTGTAGTCGGGCCCCCTGAGGGGCCTGTTGTTGTGCTAGGATGGGGGTGGTTTTCCCGCCCGCCACGGGGGCTGGCGTCATCAGCACCAGGCCCCGGTTCATCTGCGGTTGTGGCTGGTTGGCCATGTGGGGAGTGTGTCCCGTCAGATTCTCGGCACTGGATGACAGAGGGGGGAAGGGGGCCGACGCCAGATTGGGCGCCAGCATCATGAACTTGCCGTGGTTGGCGGGCGACGATGCGTTGGTGATGATTTGCTGTTGCGTGGCGGCCTGCTGGAACTGCGGGCGGTTGGGATTGGGCAGTTGTTGGGGCTGGACCATTTGTCCCTGAACCATCTGACCATTGGGGACCTGGGGATTGACCCGCTTGAACTGCATTCGCGCGTTGAAGAGACCGTTCTTGGCCCCGTCGCCCGCCATCATGTTCATGGACTGGTTGGCCATGTTCATGTTCATGTTCATCATATTCCCGTTCATAGCGCAGGGCTCGTCGAGATTTTCAGGGTCGACAATGCGCACCGGTCTATCTGCTACAGGCAACGAGGGGCGCCAGCCACTCGTTGCAGAACCACTGCAGACACGCAGCTTACTAACATCACTGGCATGAGTCTTGTTTCCATTTTTTTTGGTTGTTCTTTTAAACATATGAAAGGTGCTCGGCATCGGCACGGCTCACGTACACAAGCAACCCCGGGTGTTGGAGGTACGGCCGCCGCGGCTTGACTGTCAGCTTGGGCGCGTCGTTGCCGTCGGTCTGCACCTCTCTGGTCTTGGTGGCCCGGCGCTTGAGAAGCTTGTTGAGGGTGTCCCGCTTCTCCTCCTCAAGCTGCTTGTTCTTGTAGTCCAAGCGCCGGCGGGCATTCTCTGCTTTGCGGACCGCCGCCTCCTGTTCGGTCTCGCCCTTGGCGTTCTTCTTGGGCTTCTTGGGCTTGTTGGCATCTAGCTCCACAAACTTCTTGCCCTGCTCATCTTCAAGGAATCGGGCCCGCTGGCGTTCCGTCATCTTCGACAAGTCCGGGTTCTCCTTGGGGTTGTACTCGGTCTCCTCGTCGGTAAGCATGAGTTCCTCGTCAAGCGACGCCGGCCGCTCTCTCTTCACTGGGGCCTTGGGCGCCTCCTCGTCCTCCTCGTAAAAGGTCAACTGGCGCTTGCGGGTTTCTCTCACGGGGGCCTCACGGCGTTTGTCGTCTTTCTTGGGGGAACTCCGGGGCTCGTCGTCGCGGAGCTCCAAGTCCTCATCAAACTCATCGAGGTCCTCGAGCTTGTAGTTGTCGTCCAATTCTTCTTCGTCAATGTTGTCAAAGTCGTCGTCCTCGCCGGCCGACGAAATGTCGCTGCCGACAGGCGACGAGGCGTCGATATCACTTTCGTCTTCTATAACTGGAGGCATGCGCACAGAGATTCTCAATTGGGACTAAATGTAAAATGCTACACCAAAAAGTGGTGGTGCCTCTAGGCTTGACTGGATACGGTATTGGCTTGTATGTGGATACAGTACTGGATGAATGGGTGATCGTCTATCCCTCATGCCTGCCCACTCATGTAGAGACCCTTGATGCTGCGCAAATCATTTTTGATGTCCGTCGCCAAGTTGCGCTTTCGGATGCCTGCATCGCCCAGCTTGGAGAACAAGTCGGTGCTGTTAAAGTACACCATGTCGGCTTTGTTCTGGAAGTCCTTCAACACAAAGCTGGTCAGATCATAGTGGGGAATCTCACTCTTGCAGTACGACGTGCACTCGTTGAGCACCTTGTTCAACTTCAGTAGCTTCGACACAAGTTGGCCCTGGTTGAGCTTGTCTGTGTCGGGCAGGTCGTGGTTGGTTTGCACCACCGCATCCGCATAGAGCTTTCCATTGCGGTTGATGGCCACCACCGGCACGTAGCTCACACGACCCACCACTTTTAGAAACGCCTCTCTTAGCTTCCCTCTAAAGAACTCGAGGAACTCATAGTGGCGGTCCGCTTTGGTCTGAAGAAGCGGCTTGATGACAAAGTACCCCACAATGTACAAGAGCGTGAGGGTGAAGGCGGACCCGTGCGTAAGTCGAACCAAGTATACGAGGAGGGACGACCGCTGGTTGTAACGATGCGGATTGGCCGTGTAGGCGGTGATATCGTACGCCGCTTCGGGGATGGTGAGGATGGGGACGGACATGCCGAGGTGTATTTGTGAGAATGCTATGTACAGGATGCACTAATCGATGATGTCCCCCACACTGGGGGTGAAGGGACCCCGGTGTTTGGGGGACGACGACGACGACGACGACGAGGGGCGACGCCGGCTTCGGGTGCCACGGGTGGAGGCACCCTCCGGCGGAGGCACTGGCTCTCTCGCAACCACCGGCGTCAACCGGTCGAGACGGTCTCGAAGGCCGTCCACCTCGTTAAGAAGGTGCTGCTTGTGTTCTCTCGAGCGAGCCTTGCGGCGCTCTGCCCGCTCAATCACACTGCCCACCTCCTCGTCCTTGGGCACCCACTTGCTCTTGAGAATGCGGCGGACGGCCTCGGGGCTGATGTGGTACAAATCCGCCAAGTCCTTGGTCTTGAGATGCGGCACCTTGGCCTTGAGGTCTCGTAGGTCTTGGATTTGTTGTATAGATAGACGGCGAGATGGGTTCCACACGCCGTACCGGGCTCGGATGGCCTCGTTTCGTTTCTGCCACTCGGGCGCCTTCTGTCTCGCCACCGCCTCATAGATCTTTACCTTGTCGACGAACTTGCGGTCCGACTCTCGGCGACACGTTGTGGCAAACGCTCGGAGTTGGGGCCATCGGGGTGAAAACATATTCGCACTCCACAGTTAAAAATCCCTTACCCACGATGAACTTTCTCCAAAAGTTCATTGGCTCATCCACCACGGACGAGATCGCGCTGCTCCCGTCCGGGCGGCTCTTTCTAGTACGATCGCCCGAGTCCCCCAAGGGTGCGTTGGAGTGTTTATACAACGATGCGTTCGGGTCCATCCGCCTGACCACCACGCCCTACTACCACAAACTTAGCATAATCCGAGTGCTTCAGGAAAGCGAGCTCGGCCACCACGAACTCGACGAGAGTGACGACGACGAGCTGGACGAGCGCGAGCGTGCTTCCAACGACACCAACAAGGACGAGTGGACGTTCCCCATCACCGAGGATCTCGGCTTCTACACATACACCAAGCCCAACGGGCTGCGATCGATTGGCTGGGTGGATATAAATGGAGACATCGACGACCGGTTCGAGTTTGTTGTCGACGCCGACGTCAAGCTCCTGGAGGTGGATAATTTCGTGTTGACCTTGTTCAAGTGTTTGTATGAGAACAAGTACCAGCAACTGGCGGCCAACATCACCAGTCTCGACCAGCTACAGTATTTGCAGATGGACACGTACGGCGACGCATTCGACTCGAGGCATTTGCGGAAAGACTGCGAGTCGGGACTCAGTGATCTGAGCGAGCTGAGCTTGGATGTGTTTCACGACGCGGTGCCTGTCATCGAGCGTGTGAATAGTATAGAGGTATAGGCAGGCCATACACGGACGGACAGACAAGAACAACACCAAGCTTGCTTGAGCGGTCAGAGCTGGAACAGTAGGTGTCGAGACGAACAGCGCTCCATAGTTATCGCATACCCACTGACCGCTTCATCTCGTCCCACCACAACACCCGGAACGCATTGATCTTGTGCCACTTTGTCGGGACATAGCGGCTCACCACCTTCATGTGCTCGTCGTTATACGAGTACCTTGGATCCCGATACGGGATGCGGTTGACCTTGGCGTGGACGCGGCCCACAAACCGGTGGAAGCGGGCCAGCCGCATCAATGCGTCGTAGAGCAACTTCTCCACCAGCATGGAAATGGGTTTTTCGTGCGCGTCTTTTCATCTCGAACACATCATCAACTATGATCACCGACGACCAGTTAAACACCGTGGTGTTGACGTTTGGCTTTGCGTCCGTCATCTTGATCTTGGTCTACCACGCCATTTCCACCAACGTGAAGAACTTGAACAAGTAGTGTACGTAATCAGTCAATACAAAAATTGCATGAGACCCACCAGGGTGGCCGACATAGAAACCCGAGCCCATGCCCCAGCCAGTGCCCCAGCCAGTGCCCCAGCCCATGCCCCAGCCAGTGCCCAACACCATCCTTGCTACGTGGTACTGATGGTGCATTGGCAATTCGTGGAATCGGGTTTTGATGGCTCGGATATAACTCAGACATGGGCCGGGATCCCGACGCACGCCGTCTTGTGGCATCAATTTGTAACGGTTTTAGAGGGGAGGGACAAGCTCGCTGATAACACAATGGGGCCAGGAGCAGCCAGGGAAAAAATATGGGCTCGTGCAGCTCATGTGCAGGGACGGTTTAGCCAAAAATGCATAGTGACTTTTTTTCCCAGCACGTAGAAAATCCCCAGTGAGATAAATTCGATATCGGGCCTAACGTTTTTTTTTTCCACAGTTTGTTATGAAGCCTCCGAAACTCCTGGGGGACCTGGACCACGCCGTCCAGAATCCGGACCCCATCCACCACCTGGCGGCGTCCAAGGCCGCCACACTGTTTCCCGAGTCGCCGCAACTCCTTCTGCCCCAGACCCCCACGTTCAACTACAGTCTCAGCTGTGATCGCCCCGTTCTACTAATTCCCTCGCTCGATGACATCCTCAACAACACCCCGGAGTCCAGCAACACCCCCTACAACCGCTCGAGCTTTGTCAAGTATCTCAGCTTGTCGCACTGTCTTGAAAACCTCGAGTTTGTGGTTGAGCTCAATAAACTCATGCAGATGACCGACGCTCACCAGGCGCTCATGCTCTGGCAGTGTATTTATCGAACGTTCATCCCCGAGGACTCGGTCAAGGAAATCAATGCTCCTCAGCACGTTAAAAATACCTTTGTGGAGAATGAGCTTCCCGCAGAGCATGATCTCATCAAGATCAAAACCATCATTTACGAGTTGCTCCACGACTCGTATAATGAGTTCATCAAGTTCACCAAGGCCACCAACGCCCACAATGCCCACAACTACCGCCGCAAGTCGGAGATCATTGCGCCCGACTTTGGCGACGTGCCCAGGCTCCCGCAAAAACCCATTCCTCGCCTGTCCATTCCCGAGCTGTATGAGGTGCAGCTCTCGCCCGTCACGTCGCAAGAAATCACCTCTCGCAACAACTCCACCACGTCGTCGTACTCGCTGCGAGGATCGTCTCTCGGCCTGTTGGTGGAGAACCTCAAGAACCACGACTACGTTTCGTGGAAAAAGACGGTGAAGAAGTTCAAGTTCCGCCGTTTCTCCAACGAGTCCGACTATGCCCTGGATGCCCCATAATGATAATCACGCCATCTCACATCCGTGAAGCACTCTTATTTTACGCCCTCTTACATATTGCATTGATAGACATTTGATACTCAGCGAGAAAAAATATCCCTTGGCCCGTCGCTAATCCGAAGATCCTTCGCACAAGAGCCCGGACGAACATCATCTAGGTATGTCACCCCACATCCGGAGGGGATCCAACAAGGTCGTGTCACACCATGGCATTACCGGCCATCGCACCTGGTCGCGTATTACCTCAGGCTAAATCCGCTTGCATCATGCATGGGGGGTTACTAATTAGCATGTCTTGGGCGCCGAGGTGCGCATGTCATAAACTGAGATGGTACCATGAGTGGAGAGGATGTCCGTTTGGACTCGTCGCTGCACAGCAGTGATGTAGACCGTTGAAAGCTTGGATCCGATGGACTGGAAAATTTTGTAATTTTTCAGAAATTGCTGTCTTTTCACAGATTCGTTTTATGTCACTATTTGGTCCGCTATTACAGAATGTCCGACTGATCTATGACTATTATACACCCTATCATCCAGTGAAGGTTAGTTTAATTTTGCTCTCTCCTTGAGAAGACGCAACTCGTCGTCGCTCTTCTGGGACCCCTTTTCGATAATCAAGTTCTTCAATAACTTGTTTTCCATCTCCAATGACTGAATCTTGTTCTCAAGCAGTTTGATCAACTCTTGTAGTCCCAGGATCTTTGACTCCATCTGCTTCTCCTTGAGCTTCTTCTTTATTCTGAACCGGGCGCTGGCGGCCGTGTTGCGACGGCGCTTCTCAAGGTCCGTCACACCAGAAGGTGACGAGTTGGCGGTGGTTTTGGGGGTTTGGATCGATGAGGGGGTCACGGTGGTGGAGGAGGATGCCGACGACAGCGAGTTGTTGTTGTTGTTGTTGAAGGAAAAATCGGTTTCGATTCCTGGAATGTAGCTGTGTTGTCTTACATGACCCGGTCTTTGGTCAGATTGTGTGGGTAAAGTGGGGAGTTTGTTGTTGGGGACAAAGTTGCCAAGACTGGATTGGTGTTGTGCAATCAAGGCACTCAAGAGGTCGATTTGGTTGGTGGAGAGACCCACCGACTCCAACGACGATTTTGCACCCGGAGGCACGGGGAACTTGGGAAGCTTGTCCAAACTCACGTTGTTGAAAATCCCCCCTAGTTCGTTTGTCTGGGGAGAGTCGTGGTCTTTCTTTTCATCGGAACTATCGTAGTCCTTGTCATTTGGTTTTTTGTTTTCGTCGGGGAATATAAAGGAATCATCGGCAAAGGCAGCAAGGTCAAGCGACAACTGACCGTCGATATCCAAGTTGGGCGTGAGCTCCTCGTTGGTGCTGTTGGGATTGACAAAGTTGTCAATATATACTAGTTGTTCCAACAACGCAGAGGAGGTAGGTTGATCCATATTAGTTAAATCACCGGGCATCCATGCATTTTATGAGATCAACTCAAGGTGTGGATACTTATAACATATAATGTGACTTTGAATAATTGGCATCCACAGCAACAAGCGTGTGCCACAATAGTGTTATTGCACGTGACTCAGACGTGCGTTCCCAATCGGGACACTGCGTTCGGCCCGTGGCACGTTGTGCACATGGCTTTTGCAGGGACGGCCTACTCACCATTTGTCAGCAGTGTCATTAATACATACAAGAAGTGAAGAACCCACTTGTGCTAGCGCAGCTGGCACAAGCCACCGGATAGTGTTCCCGGGGAAGGGTTGCTAAAGTCAAGCGAGTGCCTGAGGTACGGGTGCGAGGCACGATTTGCAATTGCGAAACCGGCCAAGCGACAATTGACTCGGGCCAAGGGAGTCCTGTGCTTTAGTTCTTTCTGCCCTTGAAGCGAATGTTCAATGGCAGCTGGTTCGTCACCTTCAACCGGTACTCAGCAAACGACCGGAACGAGTTGCCGTTGGTGGGCGTCCACTTCTTGGGAGCCGCCGCCTTGGCAATGGGCGAAGAGTTCTTGATGATGTTGTTGAATTGAGTCACCGACTCCTTTCTAAACGAGACTTTCGCAGCAGTAGAGAATGCTCTGATCATGTTGAAAACTTGAAGATCAAAACTGCGGCCGGTGGCCTTTTATATGGTGCTAATTCCGCATCGCACCATTTTTTTCACTCCTTCCACCACGGTAAATTTTTTCGCAATCGAAATCGGCCCACCCCGCCAGGCCACTCCCCACTCGTTATCGATTCCCCTCTGCCCCCTAACTTTGTTGTAGGGACATGTTGTCTAACCCACGTCACCTCGTAGTTGGGTGGTGTTGCCCATCGTGCTCCTGCACCTGCGTTAATCTCCGGCCAATCGCGTTGGCCAATGGTGGACAATCGTCCGACCGTTGCGGAAGTTAACGTCCGCACCGAGGCTAACTCCAGCCACTAGATGAAGAGCCAAGCTTGAGTCGCGCAGCGAGTCATCCTGTGCTCCTGCACACAGGCTCGGAGTTTCCAATCCGGCCCGCTGACGTGAGTCACGACGACCCTTCGGAGACGAAGCAGTGCTAAGTGGGGGGACTAACAAGCCAACAAATTGGATGAGCGTACTCACTGGAGAGGGACGGCTCGACTGGTGGTTGTCCGAAGGTTGTAGGGGTCCTCCTTCTTGTCTTATCGGCCCCGATCACTATGTGCAGGCGGGGGAATTTGCTCTGGGGTTTAAATTGGGGGTAGTTCCGAAATTTTCTTCTCACCATCTTTTCATGTCCTTGCTGCCTTCGTCTGGAGGTGACCACGTTAACCAGATGAGAAGAAACTCCACGGTGCTCGGCCCCATGAACAAGATTCTTGTGGCCAACCGTGGAGAGATCCCCATCCGTATCTTCAGAACCGCCCACGAGTTGTCGATGCAGACGGTGGCCATCTTTTCCCACGAGGACCGATTGTCGATGCACCGGCTTAAGGCTGATGAGTCCTATGTCATTGGCAAGAAGGGCCAGTACACCCCCGTGGGCGCCTACCTCCAAATCGATGAGATTATCAAGATTGCCAAGACCCACAACGTCAACATGATCCATCCGGGCTATGGGTTCCTTTCGGAAAACAGTGAGTTTGCTCGCAAGGTCGAGGAGGCGGGCATTGCGTGGATCGGGCCCAGCTACAAGACCATCGATGCCGTCGGTGACAAGGTGAGTGCGCGGACGTTGGCCATCACCAACAACGTGCCCGTGGTCCCCGGGACGCCCGGCCCAATTGACCTGGTGGACGAGGCCAAGAAGTTTGTCGAAAAGTACGGGTACCCCGTGATCATCAAGGCGGCGTTCGGCGGTGGTGGCCGTGGTATGAGAGTGGTGCGTGAGGGCGACTCCATCGAGGATGCCTTCACCCGCGCCACCTCCGAGGCCAAGACCGCCTTTGGTAACGGCACGTGTTTCATCGAGAGATTCCTCGACAAGCCCAAGCACATTGAGGTGCAGTTGTTGGCGGACAACTACGGCAACGTCATCCACTTGTTTGAGCGTGACTGTTCCGTGCAGAGAAGACACCAGAAGGTGGTGGAGATTGCCCCCGCCAAGAACCTCCCCAAGGCGGTGCGGGACGCCATCTTGACCGACGCCGTCAAGTTGGCCCGCTCCGCCAACTACAGAAACGCCGGAACCGCCGAGTTTCTTGTGGACGAGCAAAACCGCCACTACTTCATCGAAATCAACCCGCGTATCCAGGTGGAACACACCATCACCGAGGAGATCACCGGCGTCGACATTGTCGCCGCGCAGATCCAGATTGCTGCCGGCGCTTCGTTGCAACAGTTGGGTCTTTTGCAAGACAAAATCACCACGCGAGGCTTCGCCATCCAGTGCAGAATCACCACCGAGGACCCCGCCAAGGGCTTCCAGCCCGACACGGGCAAGATCGAGGTGTACCGGTCGGCCGGTGGTAACGGCGTGCGTCTCGACGGTGGTAACGGGTTTGCCGGGTCCATCATCAGTCCGCACTACGACTCCATGTTGGTCAAGTGCAGTTGTTCCGGATCCACGTTTGAGATTTCTCGCCGCAAGATGCTCCGGGCGTTGATTGAGTTCAGAATCAGAGGCGTCAAGACCAACATCCCCTTCTTGCTTGCTCTCTTAACCAACGAGACGTTCATCAAGGGCGACTGCTGGACCACCTTCATTGACGACACCCCCTCGCTCTTCCAGATGATCTCGTCGCAGAACCGTGCCACCAAGTTGTTGAACTACCTCGGAGACTTGGTGGTGAACGGCTCGTCCATCGCGGGCCAGATTGGCGACCCCAAGCTCGACTCCGAGGCGCTCGTGCCCGAGTTGCACGACCCCAAGACGGGCATCAAGATCGATGTCGACTCCTCGTTGGCCCCCAGAGGCTGGAGACAGGTGCTTCTTGAGGAAGGCCCCGAGGTGTTTGCCGAAAAGGTTCGTGCCTTCAAGGGAACCCTCATCACCGATACCACGTGGAGAGACGCCCACCAGTCGCTCTTGGCCACCCGGGTGAGAACCATCGACTTGTTGAACATTGCCCCCACCACGGCGTACGCGCTCAACGGGGCCTTCTCGTTGGAGTGCTGGGGCGGGGCCACTTTCGACGTGTGCATGCGTTTCCTCTACGAAGACCCCTGGGCCAGATTGCGCAAGTTGCGGAAGTTAGTGCCCAACATCCCCTTTCAGATGTTGTTGAGAGGCGCCAACGGGGTGGCGTACTCGTCGCTCCCTGACAACGCCATTGACCACTTTGTCGCCCAGGCCAAGGAGAACGGCGTCGACATTTTCCGGGTGTTTGATGCGTTGAACGACCTCGACCAGTTGAAGGTGGGGATCGATGCCGTCAAGAAGGCCGGCGGTGTCGTGGAAGCCACCGTTTGCTACTCCGGTGACATGTTGAAGGAGGGCAAGAAGTACAATCTCCAGTACTACCTCGATGTCGTTGACAAGATTGTCGAGATGGGCACCCACTTCTTGGGTATCAAGGACATGGCTGGTACCCTCAAGCCCACCGCTGCCAAGCTCCTTGTTGGTGCCATTAGAGAAAAGTACCCCAAATTGCCCATCCACGTGCACACCCACGACTCGGCCGGAACCGGCGTGGCGTCCATGACCGAGGCCGCCAAGGCCGGCGCCGACGTGGTGGATGCCGCGTCCAACTCCATGTCGGGCATGACGTCGCAGCCCTCCATCAGTGCGCTCTTGGCCTCGCTCGAAGGCGAAGTCGACACCGGGTTGTCTGAAAGCCTTGTGCGGGAGGTCGACACCTACTGGGCGCAGATGAGATTGCTCTACTCGTGTTTCGAGGCCGACCTCAAGGGCCCCGACCCCGAGGTGTACCAGCACGAGATCCCCGGTGGGCAATTAACCAACCTCTTGTTCCAAGCCCAACAACTCGGTCTTGGCGAGAGATGGTTGCAAACCAAGGAAACCTACAAGGTGGCCAACCACTTGTTGGGAGACATTGTCAAGGTGACGCCCACGTCCAAGGTGGTGGGCGACCTTGCCCAGTTCATGGTGTCCAACAACTTGACCGAGGAGGACGTGCACAAGCTTGCCGCCGAATTGGACTTCCCCGACTCCGTGCTTGATTTCATGGAGGGGTTGATGGGCACGCCCTTTGGAGGATTCCCCGAGCCCTTGAGATCCAACATGCTTGGTAACAAGCGTCCCAAATTGGACAAGAGACCGGGCCTCACCCTTGCTCCCATCAAGTTCGACGAGATCAAGCAGGAGTTGCGGTCACGCTACGGCGCGTCGTCCATTGACGAGGTGGATGTGGCGTCGTATGTCATGTACCCCAAGGTGTACGATGCATACCGCCAGATTGTCGAGAAGTTTGGCGACTTGTCGGTGTTGCCCACGCGGTACTTCCTCAAGCCCGCCAACATCAACGAGGAGGTGGTGGTGGACATCGAGCAGGGAAAGACCCTCATCATCAAGTTACTTGCCATTGGAGAAATCAGCCAGCAAACCGGCACCAGAGAAGTGTTTTTCGAGTTGAATGGTGAGATGAGATCCGTCACCGTCGACGACAAGACGGTGTCCATCGAGACCAAGACCAGACCCAAGGCATCGCAGCCCAACGACGTGGGCGCGCCCATGGCCGGCGTGGTGGTGGAGATTAGAGCCAAGCCCGACCACGACGTCAAGAAGGGCGACCCCATCGCGGTGTTGTCGGCCATGAAGATGGAAATGGTGATTAGTGCTCCGGTTTCAGGTAAGATCGGGGACATTCTCATCAAGGAGGGTGACTCGGTCGATGCTAACGACCTCATCACCAGCATCCTCAAGTAACTTAACCAGTACAAACAGATCTAGCTTCACCCATATAGGCCCACTCTACTGTTCACCCCGTGGGCAAGGGTGCTAGCCAATGGCACTCTCGTACATACATGTCTCGTTAATTGTATATATTGTTAGTCAATGGGTAGCCTCGCGTGGAGGGCCGCATTCTCCGCGTCCAAGCGTGCCAACTCATCGAGGAGAGCCTGCTCCTGATTCAACTTTGCGTCGAGCTCGTCGTCGTTGATTTCCTCGGGATTGCCGTCCCACTTGGGGTTGCGGAGCACCTCGCTGGTGAAGGAGGTTTGTGAGAGAATGCGGATCCACTTCTCGAGAAGCGACGCCGTGTGGTCCGTCGCCACCTCCGACTTGTGCACGTTGACCTGGGTCGTTTTGATGGAGTCGATGAGGTGATCCATCACGCCGTTGATTTCCGTGAGCTGCGCTAGCTCCCGCTTGAGAAGCCGCTGTCGTTCAGCCATAACAAATAAAAAGTGCGAACCAACATCATGGAGACGCTCCCCACCCGGTGGGAGATTGAACTCGAGTTTGTGCAGTCGCTCTCCAACATCCAGTACGTGACGTTCTTGGCGCAGGGAGACTACCTCCTGAACCCCGAGTTCATCAATTACCTTGAGTATCTCAATTACTGGCGCCAGCCCCAGTACGCCAAGTACCTCGTGTACCCCAACTGTCTTCATGTGTTGACGTTGTTGCAAAGCGAAGAGTTCCGCAAGTCCATCGTGAACCCCGAGCTCATGAACACTCTCATGAACGACATGGTGAAGCGCTGGCAGGATCAGGAGGACGGAATCAATTCGATTACGCCGGACGAAAAAACGGCCGACACCAACGGCACCGTGGCCAACGGCAATGGCGCAACGGATGCCGTCGCCCATGAGGTCAAACAAGCAAATGGCGTCGACCCCATCGGCACCGACGTCTCCCACATTAACGGAGACTTGCTTGACCCGCTCAACGACCTACCGCTCAACGGCAACCTCGACAACAACCTCGACAACAACCTCGACAACAACCTCGACATCTCGCCCAACGGCAAAATGGACATAGATTAATGACTAATGACACTACAACGGCAACTTTGCGACCCGCACTTTTTATGTCCAACCAAGAGCAGTACCAGCGGCACATTGCCACCATCACCAATATCATAGACGTGGTGTCGGCCAAGACGCGGGCCAGTGCGCTCGAGTTGGTGTTCTTTGCGTCGTTTGTTTTCAACTTTGCCTTGGCCCGCCTCATGCACTTGACCTCGCCAACGGAGGAGGTGTACAACTACTACAACGACAAACGCAACGTTTTCAACCAGGTGTTCGTCAAGAAAGGCTGGTTGTGGACCACGGTGGTGATTGTGGTGTTTTACGCCGCAGTGTTGGCCCGGGTGCCCAACAAGGTTGCTGTTGTCCGGAGGGCGGTAATCAACTACGTGGTGGTGACGATCTGGTGGATTTTCTTCACCCAGTGGTTTGGCGGGTTGCCCATCATGGACCGGGTGTTTGTGTTGACGGGAGGGGGATGTGTGGTGAACCAGCCAACCCTTCCCACGTTTGTTCCCCACGGAAACCAATTCAAGCTGACGTCCGTTTCGTCGTACTCGTGCCGCCGCCTTCGCGGGTCGTGGCAGGACGGCCACGATCCCTCGGGCCACGTCTTTCTTCTCACGCACTCGTCGCTCTACTTGTTTTTGGAAACCGCCCCGTTCTGGGTGTCGTGGACCCACCTCGCCTCGGGGTTGCGCCAGGTGAGACATGATGTGCGCGCAGCCGTACACCACCCGCATCTCGTGGTGATGCCACTCGTGGGGCTCTGGGTCTTCATGCTCTTCATGACCAACGTGTACTTTCACTCGACGGCAGAGAAGTTTGTGGGGTTGCTCTTTGGCTATGCCGTGGTGCTCCCGTTGTACTACATCGAGAGGAGGAGGAATGAGTAATACCCGTTTCACTTCGCGAATTGGCTGAAAGTTTCGGCATGTTATTACAGGCGTCTCCGCGATCCTGACACCCGGGCTTAACATTTCGCCAGCGTATTTTCAAAGGGACGGACGCGAAACGCGCATTGTGTTGCAAAACGCGTAATATGCGTCCCCACAGGAGTAAACAGTGCGCTCCATCACCATACTGTTTTTCATCCCCATCACCACCACTCGTTCTTTCGCCAGTATGCTTGAGGTCTTTCTCCTTTTATTCATACACCTTCCCTGGGCGATATGTTCGCCCTACGTGGGGTTCCCCTTCAACGAGCAACTCCCCAACGTGGCTCGCGTCGATGAGGCCTACACCTTCACCCTTGCCAACATCACCTACAAGTCCAACGCCGATGGTGTCATCTCCTACAACGCGTCCAACCTTCCCGACTGGCTATCCTTCGATGCCGAAAGCCGTACTTTTTCGGGTAAGCCTTCGGCGGACGATGTCGGTGAGTTCACGGTGCTGTTGGCGGGCACCGACTCCGCCGACAGCGAGTACATTTCCAACGACTACACCATGCTTGTGAGCAACGACACTGGATTGCACTTGTCGTCGGACGACGTGATGTTCACCCAGATTGCCCAGTACGGCGACACCAACGGCATCGACGGCCTTGTGGTGAGTCCCGGCCAGTCCTTCAACATCCAGTTTAGTGAGTCGGTGTTCCAGTCGTACCTGTCTTCCGAGAGGGACATTGTTGCGTACTACGGCCGCCTGGCCGACCGCTCGTCGTTGCCCAACTGGATCTCCTTCAACAGCGACGACTTGTCGTTCTCGGGTACGGTGCCGTACGTCACGTCCAGCATTGCTCCTTCCATCGAGTACGGCTTCACCTTCATTGCTTCCGACTACAAGGGCTACGCCGGCGCGGAAGGCATCTTCAAGCTCGTGGTGGGTGCCCACTCGTTGAGCACCTCTCTCAATGAAACCATCAAGGTCAACGGCACCTTGGGCGACGACTTTGACATCGCCGTGCCCATCCTCTCTCGCGTGTACTTGGACAACGTCACCATCTCTCGCGAAAACATTTCCCTGGTGGAGGGCGCCGACTTGCCCGACTACGTGAGCTTCAACTCCACCGAGTACACCCTCACGGGAGAGTTCCCCGAGGAAGCCACCTTCGACAACTTCACCATTGTCGTCAAGGACGTCTACGGCAACGAGGTGAGTCTCCCCTACCTGTTTGACGCCATAGGCCTGGTGTTCACCGACGACTTGCCCGATGTGAACGCCACGCGGTCCAAGTTCTTCTCGTACCAGATTCTCGAGTCGTACTTTACCGACTACAACTCCACCAAGGTGACGGTGGACTACGACGCGGATTGGTTGACGTACCACGAGGACAACAACACGTTCACGGGGACGGTGCCCAAGAACTTTGATGAGTTGTCAGTGAAGGTGAAGGCGGTTTCGGACTACGACTCGGAAACCAAGTCCTTCGACATCAACGGTGTTTCCAAGGCGACAAAGACATCGTCGAGCAAGTCCCACTCGTCCACCGCCACCTCGTCGTCGTCGTCCACCGCCTCCAGCACCGAGTCATCACAAGAGTCGGCCGCCCCCGCCTCCAAGTCCAACAGCAGCGACTTCCGCAAGAAGCTTGCCATTGGGTTGGGCGTGGGCATCCCCGCGTTCCTCATTCTCGTTGCCGCCATCATCTTCCTCTGCTGCTGCTGCACCAAGCGCAGAAAGCAACGTGACACCGAAAAGGACGAAGACGACTCGTTGGCTCCTACTGCGTACGAGCCCGAACTCTACGGCCCCGGATTCGGCACCACCCACGACAAGGACGACCACGACGAGGAACCCAAACAACTCGCCTCTTTGAACGTGTTGAAGCTCGATGAAAAAGACACTTCGGATGTGCGGTCGACGTCGTCGTCGCTCACCCACGTTGACGACGACGCTTCCGCCCAGTTCTACGACGCCTCGGAGAAACCCATCAAGTCGTGGCGGGCCATGGACGCGTCCGAGCTCAAGAGCAAGCCCCGTGACTCCCAGGCATCCATGAGCACCGTCAACACCGAGCAACTCTTCTCGGTGCGTCTCGTCGATGACCACTCCAACCGCCAGTCGGTGCAGCTGTCCGCCGTGCTTAGCAACAACTCGTTGAACGCGTTGTTGAAGCGCGAGGACTCCGGGAACATCCAACGCCTCGATCTGGACGGTAACGTCGTCGAGACCCTCCGCCCGCGGGTGTCGCGGTCGCCGTCGGCCAACCTCGATGTGCTCGTCGAGGAAAAGACGCCTCAGTTTGCCCACGAGGACCTGGGGTTGTACCACTCCGCCAGCGAGGGCCGGCTCTACGAAACCGAGGACCTGAGCAGTGCCAATCTCCTCGCCAAGTTCGAGAACAGCGAGCATCCCAGCACATCGTCGTCCAGTAATTACCTCAAACGCGACGACTCGGCCCCCGGCGAGTTCCGCATGGTGCAGAACTCCCAGGGCGAGGTGCAGTGGTCGTCGGACGACCACGACAACTCGGTGCTGCTCACCATGCACCAAAACGGCCTGCGGTTGTCGGTGCTCAGCGACGACCACACGGTGTCCTCGATCATCGGCAACAATGCCGCCGCGCGAATCTCCAATGCATCCTTGGGCAAAAAGGCCAAGCTCGTCGACTTCACCCGGAAGGGAAGTTTGCGAGAGTCGGCGCACGAGCCCGACTTCAACTTCCACGGCCACCTGGCCGCCATCCACGACAGCGACTCCGAGTAGCCTGCCCTTGCATCCATCCGGCCTAATGTATTAGTACAATATAATGACAGAAACAAAGTAAGTTCAACAAGTACACAACACCAACACCAACACAGATTTCACGACATCAGACGGGCATACCTACGAAAGACAAATGTACAAGCAAGTGGTGAAGGCCTCAGTTTCGTCCAAGTCACTAGCTGCTTCTTGTATCAGTCTATATAATAAATAAGGCTAGTCGAGGAGGGTGTTCACAAACAACGCTGTGTCCTGAGCACGTCGTCTGCCCTCCACGTACTCCATCATCTCGGAGTAGGTCTGGGGAATCACCGACGAGTATCCCGGGGTGTTGTCGCCGGAGGCGTTCTTTGGCACAAAGAAGGAATAAATAAAACATCCACTTTCCGTTGACTTTTCGCTGTCCAACGCCTTGATGTGGGTGTCCACCCGCACCTGGATCAAGGTGCCCGGTTCCGACAAGAACGCGTCGTCGTGGGTGTTGATTTTGTTGGTGGCCGGCAACTTGAAGTCAAAGGGAGTGTCGGCATCAATGTCCTCGGGTCCCTCGTGGATGTGCTCGGTGTAGGCGACGGAGGCATCCATGCTCAACACGGATCCCACGGGCACCGGCGCCTTGAAGGTGGTGCTGTCCAAGGAGACAAACCGAGGGCCGGCGGACGAGAAGGCGGCCGCGGCACAGTATGCAAGCTCAAACGACTGTCTGAGAAGGTAGCCGCCAAAGATCATGTAGGAGTGGCGGTTTCTGTACTGGGGCTGCATGAAGAGGGTGGAGCTGACCTTGGTGTCCTTCATGTAGGTGACGTTCTTGGGCTTGACGAGTTTTTTGTCGAAGGCCTTGGACGATTTCCACATGTCGTAGATGAGCCGGTGCTCTTCGTCGGAGGGTTCCATGAGCACCTGGTTTTTGGCGGCAAGTTTCTTCTTGGCGTTGTGACTCTCGGCCCGGCGATAGTCGAGCCACTCCTTTTCCGTCACGGGGAGCAACCGGTTGATGCCAAACGCCCGGTGCGTCTGGGGGTGGCGGGCGACAAACGTGAAGTTGGCTGAAAGAAACACATTTTCCTGGGGAAGCGAGTTCTCGGTGATCTTATCAGGGAGGTTATCCTCAAAGGCATAGCCCTTGACGGTGATTTCCATTGACGACTTGCCTGTCCAGGTGACGGAGCCGGCAAGCACGAAGTTGTAGTGGGTGATTTCGTCCACCTTCTTGACCATGTAGATGCGGTCAACGGACGCCGTCACGTTGACGGGCTGTGCCGGGGAACAATGCCGGTAGGCGATTCTCCCCGCCAACGCGTCCAAGTCCTGGAAGAGTTGTCCCGCACGCAACCGGCCAAACGCATTGATGTAGGAATCGCACAACCACTGGTCGTCTTTGAACGGAAGAGTAAGATACGAGAAGGACTCGGCCCGCGTCTTCTCGCCCACCTCGGTGGTGATGGGGTCCACGTACGAGTAACTGTTGATGACGCGGCCCTCCTTGCGCTGCTTTTCTCTCTCGGTCATGGCGGCGATCCAGGTGGCCTTGTTGGGCTGGATGTCCAAGCGGTCCTGGAACACGGTGGCAGCGGCGTCGGCGGCGTCGGCAGGGATGCTGGAGCCAGCAGCATCGGGGCGGTGGAAGTTGACACTGGAATTGAACCGGATACAGGGGCGGGCCCTGACTCGTGTGAGGGATCTGAACATGCTGAGGATGAGATGCCGGGGTGCGCATAAATAGGCGCGCCCGGGGGCACTCGGGTGCCAGGGTGCACCGGCGGTGCGACACGACACCCGGCGGTTACCCCTCCCACCACCCAACGGACTCACCCCCATGCCCAACCTGGGCCAGCGATGAAAAGGACCGCTCCAAAGTATTTGTCGCAAGGCCACCAACCACCCCGTCAGGGTGGTTGGTGTACGGGTGCGGAAGTACACCTCCGTGGTTTTCGCACGCTGATACGGTCCTCATCTGTCCGTACAGTCCGCAACATATAGGCTCAAAAAATTATCTTTCTTCCCAACACCATGGCTCCTTCCAAGTTATCCACCGTGGCCAAGACCGCCAACTTGGCGGCCTCCGCATTGAAGACACAGGCCACCAGATCCATGAAGCAAGCCGGCCAGTACCAGGCATTGAGAATGATGGACGTTGCTCGCCCGGCGTCTTCCGCTGCCGGAACCAAGACCATGACGGTTCGTGATGCATTGAACTCGGCCATTGCGGAGGAATTGGACCGTGACGACGATGTGTTCCTCATGGGTGAAGAAGTGGCCCAATACAACGGTGCCTACAAGGTGTCCAGAGGGTTGTTGGACAGATTTGGTGAGAGAAGAATCATAGACACCCCCATCACCGAGATGGGTTTCACCGGGTTGACGGTGGGTGCGGCGTTGGCGGGCTTGAAGCCCATCTGTGAGTTCATGACCTTCAACTTTGCCATGCAATCCATTGACCACATCATCAACTCCGCAGCCAAAACCTACTACATGTCCGGAGGCACCCAACCATGTAACATCACCTTCCGTGGCCCCAACGGTGCTGCCGCTGGTGTTGCCGCCCAGCACTCGCAATGTTACGCTGCGTGGTACGGATCCATTCCCGGATTGAAGGTGTTGTCGCCCTACTCGGCGGAGGACTACAAGGGTTTGTTCAAGGCCGCCGTCAGAGACCCCAACCCCGTTGTGTTCCTCGAGAACGAAATCTCGTACGGTGAGTCCTTCGAGATGAGCGAGGAGGCCTTGTCCCCCGACTTTGTTCTTCCAATTGGCAAGGCCAAGATCGAGAGAGAGGGTACCGACCTCACCTTGGTGTCGCACACCAGAAACGTCATGCACTGCTTGCAAGCCGCCGAGCAATTGGAGAAGGACTATGGCGTCAAGGCCGAGGTCATCAACTTGAGATCCATCAAGCCCTTGGACGTTCCTGCCATCATCGAGTCCGTCAAGAAGACCAACCACTTGGTCACCGTCGAGGCCGGCTTCCCCGCCTTTGGTGTTGGCTCCGAGATTTGTGCTCAAATCATGGAGTCCGAGGCGTTTGACTACTTGGATGCTCCTGTTGAGAGAGTCACCGGATGTGAGGTGCCCACTCCTTACGCCAAGGAGTTGGAGGACTTTGCCTTCCCCGACACCGACGTGGTGATGAGAGCCTCCAGAAAGGTGTTGAGCTTGTAATAGATAGATATCTGAAATATTCACGAACCACAAACTTTTCGCACATGTCTGACCACCTCCACAAAAGAGACCACCTGGTCTCCCACGAGGCATTGCCGGTGGCCGTGCAAGACACAAAACTCACCCCGAAACAAAGCAAGGCACTACCCAAGGAAGACCGCCGGGCGTTCGCCATCCTCATTCTCCTCTACCTCCTCCAGGGTGTCCCCGTGGGATTGGCGTTCGGGTCGATCCCCTTCATTCTCAAGGGGAAACTCCTGTACTCCCAAGTGGGGGTGTTCTCGTTGGCGGCATACCCCTACTCGTTGAAGTTGTTGTGGCTGCCGGTGGTGGACTCGATCTACTCGAAGCGAATCGGCCGCCGACTCTCGTGGATCATCCCCGTCCAGGCCCTCTCAGGTGTCATCTTGTGGATCTTGGGCGGCTCAATCGACCATCTCTTGCTTGATCCCGAGCACCACTTGTCGAAAATCACCTTCTACTTCTTCACGTTGGTGTTCTTTTGTGCCACCCAGGACATTGCCGTGGACGGCTGGGCCCTCACGTGCTTGTCGCCGCATGCGTTGTCGTACGCCTCCACCGCCCAGACCATCGGCATCAACGCGGGCTACTTCTCGTCATTCACCATCTTCCTTGCATTGAGCTCGCCGGACTTTGCCAATCGCTACCTAAGAAGTGTTCCCTCCGAGCTCGGCCTCTTCAGCCTCGGGGGGTACCTCCGCTTCTGGGGCCTCACCTACTTGGTGGTGACCGCCATGCTCTGGTTTGTGCCCGAGGACCCCCCGCATCTCGCCAAACTCAACAAGTCCCGGGGCGAAAAGCCCTCTCTCTACAACAAAAAAAACTACCTTCACGAACTCCGCAGCGTGTACTCGGCCATGTTCCAGGTGCTCAAGCTCTCTAACGTGCAAACGTTTGTCGTCATTCTCCTTCTTGCCAAGCTCGGGTTCCAGGTCAACGAGCTGGCCACCAACCTCAAGCTCCTCGAGAAGGGCCTCTCCAAAGAGGATCTCTCCATCACCGTGTTGATCGACTTCCCCTTTGAAATCATCTTTGGCTACTATGCCGGCCGCTGGTCCACCGGCAAGACGCCACTCCGCCCGTGGATCTTTGGGTTTGCCGGGCGCCTTGTTGCCGCCGCCATGGCCCAGCTCGTGGTGTACTTCTTTCCCGAACACCAGCCTGTCGGCACCGGCTACTTTGTTGTCATTATTCTCCAGCACCTCTTTGGGTCGTTCATGTCCACCATCCAGTTCGTGTCCCTCTGTGCCTTTCACACCAAGATCGCCGACCCCGCCATCGGCGGCACCTACATGACCACGCTCAACACGCTCTCCAACTACGGCGGCACCTGGCCCAAGCTCTTCATCTTTGTGCTAATTGATAAGTTGACCCTGGCGGTCTGTGTGTCGGGCACTTCGTACCCCATCACCTCGGAAACAATCAAGGACCAGTGTGTAGCCGGCGGAGGCTCCGTCAAGGTGCTTCGCGATGGCTACTACTACACCAATGCCCTCTGCATCGGCCTCGGCGTGGTGATTCTCCTCTGGGTCAAGAGAAAGGCCCAGTACCTCCAGGCCCTTCCCAACAGCGCGTGGAGAGTCAAAAATACATAGACGCTCACTGAACCGAATAGATTACTAAGCCTCACCTCCTCGGGGAATCCTCCATCCAGTCGCTCCGGGAACCCGTGCTCGTACCCAAAAAGTCAATTGGAGAAAACGGCACCTTGGTCTCGTTCAACATCTTTTTCGAGATGGACGAGTAATTCCCCACAATCGACGGGATGAGCGACGTGTCCAACGAGTGGGCCGGGCCCATGCTGCCGCTGTGTGGGATCATCATCCCCAGGCTCTGTGATAGTGAGCGTTGCTTTGGCGACACTGTGTTGAACACGCTGAAGCGCTTTGGGGTGGGTTTTTGGAGACTGGCGGAGATGTAGTTGGGCGGCGGCGGGGTGATGCCATAGTTGAGCAACGACGTGCGTTCGTCGGGAGTGTTGAAGGGGTCCTTGGGCCGACTCTGCGCACTGGCGTAGGCGTGGTGGCTGGCGTAAAAGTCCTCGTCGAACCAGTCGGGCGACTTGTTCATGTGAAGATCGTGGTTGAACCCGGTTTCGGGGGCCGGGTGTCTCCACATACGATGCTGGATGAGAATGGTGATGTCAAACACCACGGTGCCGGAACTGCCCAAGAGAAAGGGGAGTTGGGCCATGAGGATGTCATGGAATGCGGCATCGTGCTGCCCCCAAAGCATGTAGAGATCGGCGCCAATGGACACCGTGTAGAATAGATTGCCGAGCATGGCGAAGAGGAAGAGGAACGGCAGCACGCCCTTGGTGGAGCGAGTCTTGTAGTTTTTGATGATCTGGGGGACCCGGGACAGAATGTAAAGGGCCGAGCACGTCCACGCGGACGCCATGCCAATGTGGTCCCGGGTAATGAGCCCGTCGAGGACAGTTGCACCCAACGTTTGTGCGATGGCTGGCGCCGCATTGGCGGGCTTGATGAACGTGCTCACCACCGATGCCGAGAGCGCCGTGATGAAGCTGCGCTTGCGCTTGAAGTCAAGCGGCTGAATGTTCCTTGGCGACTCGAACCGGTTGGTGCGGCCGGCGTGCGGTCGAGACCCCGTGGGCCGAAGCATATCTGGACTTTGGAGCAAGTTGTGGTGCACTCGTTGCCGGGGATACACCCTGGTGTAGTACCAGAACTGGAACGACAAGATCAAGTCAATGAAGCAGTAGTAGGTGGCCAAGCACGTTTGGAAGGGAAGCGCCCGCGTCAAGATGCACCCGATGAGATTGGTGGTGTCCCCCGCTATCCAGCACAGGAGAAACATGAATGACACGCCCTCGACGCTCTGGTTGATGTGGTTTTCGATAATCTGTGGTAATTGGGCAAACAACCAAACCAGTAGCGAGAGCATGCCGGATATTCGACTCAACTGGGCAAGATAGTATTGGTGGGGGGCTTGCGACAAGACCCCCGCGAGTTGTGATGTGACCATGCCAACGAAGCCTCAAGTCACAATCGGCCCTGGTAGCAATGGGTACAGACGGTATCGAGGTGATGAGCGGCTCGCAAAAAGAAAAGATAACGTGAGTGAAGGGTCCGTGTACAGGATTCTCGCAGCCATCGACAAATCCGGGAATTCAGAGCGACCCTCCTTGACGATAAATTTCCACGAGCAAGTGGACAAATTGGGCATTGGAGGTGAAATCAAGAGCCGCCAATCAACTCCAATATCCAGCGATGGCTTCATCTGAGGTATGTTTCTGGTGCACGGGTGTTTGCGGGTAACGCGCCGTCTGCAGGACGTTGAAAAACAAAATCTTCATCTTCACCATGTTCCGTCCCAGCGTTTGCGTGGCCCGGAGCCAGGCAAGAGGGTTTTCCAGCACCATACGCCGTCCGTTCCTCGGCAATTTCTTCGGTTCCAAGGAGAGCAAGAAGGAGGAGCTCATCAAGAAGCAGGACGAGTACGAGGTGGACCCCACGTCCAAGATCGTCATATTGGATGAGTCCAACTCACCCAACACCAAAGCATTCGACCCTGCCGAGGACTTGCCGGAGTTTGCCGTGAGTCAGTGGAAGCAACACGTCCATGCGTCGGAGCTTCGGGGAAAGTTCACCGCCGCTTCGGTCGCCCAGGCCATGAAGGAAGTGCACCAGGACCTCACCGGTGCCAGCCCCGCCTCCTTGGAGGAGGTGGCATTGCATGATCTTGAATTCCGCTTCAAGTACGTCAAGGCCTTACAGCAAAAGTTGGGCTTTGACATCAACGACTTCACCATCAGCCAGAGCCACGACTTGGCCACCCTCCACGCCCACTTGAAGGAGTTGGTGGAGACCCGCTACACCAGCGAGCGGAATCCCAACGCCATCGTGTTGGAGCGGGGCGACTTCACCGCTCGTAACGTGTACTTGAACGAGGAGCGTACTCCTGCGGAACAGGAACGAGCATTCAAGGAGCTCGTGGAGAAGGCGAGAGCAGAGGCGGAGGTCTAACCTGTACATAGTCTATAATTAGTATAACGATCACAGCACGCAACCGAGAAAGCATCAAGCTTACTTCCGACTCAAGGTAAATCCCAACACAATGGAGGAGGCCAACACTGCCACCACCCCCAGAATGAGCACCTCATTGCTGATGCCCGGCACCAAGTCGTTTCTCCGGAATTGCTTGATGTTGTGCGCCGGGTCGTTGGCGTTGTGGAGGTACACGTCGGCCTTGTCGTTGTTGAGGGCCCGGTTGATCCGAACACAGTCCACCAAGTCGGTGTCGGTGGTGATGGACACCACGTCGCCCTCGTCGTCAAAGTACGAGATGGCGTAGTGCTCGTCGCCGTCGCGAGCCACGCGGAGGGCGTCAAAGTCCTTGTTCTGGAGCTTGGAGTCCACCAAGTGGCGGAAGCGCTCGAGGCCCTCGCTGGGCCGAAGCGAGATGCGGTGCACGCGCCCGTCGCCGGCGGGCGAGGTGAACTTGAACGTGAATGGCTGCTCCGGTCTGTCCTCGACCGCCAGCACCAGATCCGAGGGCTTGATCGGGGTCTCGATGGTGAAGGAGTTGATGTCGCTGGCACTCACTCCGGGAGCACTTTCCGCCAACGAGTCCGAGTGGGCGGAGTGGGCGTCGTCATCGACAAACGTCCAGAACTTGTTCCAGGCGGGTCCCTCTTCATCCTTCTGGGAGGCCTCCTCGTCCTCGATCTGCTTGATCTGATGAAGCGTCGCATACGTGAGTTTGAGCACGTCCACTATGCCGATGATATCCTTTTGCTCGTCCACAACCGGCAAATTGAGGTAGTGGCCGTTGAACATCTGGCGGAGCGCCAGCTGGATCGACGAGTCGTGGCTGGCGACGTCGGGCTGCGGCGTCATCACCCGCACAATGGAGCACTTCTTGGGGTCGAGCCCGGCGGCTATGACCCGGAGCACCACGTCCTTGGACGTGAAGATGCCCGTGACCTCGTCGTTGGTGTCTCTAACCAACACTGCCGTCGTCTTGTTCTCCTTCATCAACACCGTGGCGTCGTACACCGAGGTCTTGACGGTGGTGTACACCGGCACCGTGGTGTGGTCGAGCACCGTGGTGAGTGTCGGGGTGTTCATCTTTGTTTTAAGGTTCTCGAAATACTGAAACACCTGGTGGGGGTGCTGAGAAATGCCGATTTCCAGCTGCACCGAGTCAAGGGCCTCGTAGAGCTTTTTCGACGAGGCGTGCATCCGCTCGAGCTTCTCCATCTGCTGGGCATACGACTTGGTAATGTCCAACACCCCGACAATCTGGTTGTTGTCGTCCAACACGGGCAAATGACGGAACCCGCGACTCACCATGAGACTCAAGGCGTCCGACGCCGGCGAGTTGGCGTTGGCACACGTCGGGTTTGGGGTCATGATCTGGTCGATCGTCACCGTCGAGGCATTGAGGCCCAGCCCCACGATCCGGAACGCCAAGTCTTTGGCGGTGAAGATGCCCTGGAGCTGTCCACTCTCGTTGATGACAAGAATGCAGTTTTCCCGCTTGGCCGTCATGAGCTGCGCGGCCTCGTACACGGTGATGCTGGGCTTGCACACCACGGGGTCCAGGGGGTTCAACGAGAGCACCGTGCCGGGGGCCGCCTTGCGGGATCGGTTCAGTCTGGTGGAGCCCCGTTTCTTCTTGCTGAGATCGTGCTCGATCTTGCGCCGGATGGCGTCGTCCCTCTTGGACTGGCGCTTCCGCGACTCGGACACCTCGCTGGGACCGGCACTGCTGGCGGTGCTGGTGGTTTTTCTGTGGTAGGACATGTTGACGAGTGGCTGCGTAAACAATAATGTGCAGGAATTTGATCCGGCAAGTGCTGCGAAAACCAAGTCAGACCCGAGTGATGTGTCTGTGTGATGGGTCCAGCTGACTTGTCAAGTGACGACTGTTGTTGACCAGTTCTTCGTATGTCAAGCCCTTATGGCTTACTTTTGAACTGGTTCAAACAACCAGTTTTGCTTTTCTCATCTAGGTCCTTTGGCACGGCCTCGCACTATATAAATGTTGGGCCCACGCACTTCACTGCATGTCTTCTCTCTCACTCCAAGGGGTCCTCGACACCCTCGTGCAATTCCCCGCGCTCTCGTATGCTGCCGGCATCGTCAAGGACGTGCTCATCGGCGTGCTCAAGACCGGGCCCATGCCCAACCACGTGGCGTTGATCATGGACGGCAACCGCCGCTACGCAAAGACTCGCCGGCTTGCCTTGAAGGAGGGCCACATGGCCGGGGCCGAGTCCCTCATCCAGGTATGTGTTCTTGTTCGTGGCTTTCTAACCAGGTGTTGAACGTGTGCTACAAGGTGGGAGTGCTGGTGGTCACCGTGTATGCGTTCTCCATCGAAAACTTCAACCGGTCGCCCGAGGAAATCAACACCCTCTTTGGGTTGTTGCGAGACAAACTCCACCAGTTGGCCGGGGTGGAGAACTCCTTCGCGGCAATCAACAAGGTCCAGGTGCGCATCGTGGGGAACAGGCTGCTCATCCCCGCCGATATTTTGGCGGATCTCGAGAATATCGAGACATCGTCCGAGCCACATGCAACCAGAGTGTTGAACGTGTGCTTCCCATACACGTCGCGCGATGAGATTGCCCATGCAGTGCAAACCACCGCGGCGCTCGCCAAGCTGGAGATTTCGCAGCCGGTGGTGGAGGCCAACATGTACATTGACCCCAACACCGCGCCGGTGGACTTGTTGATTCGCACGTCGGGGCACCTGCGCTTGAGTGACTTCATGCTCTGGCAGTGTAATCACAACTGCCGCATTGTGTTTTCCGACACCCTCTGGCCCGACTTCAAGTTTGCGTCCATTGTGTGGGTGCTCCTTGAGTGGAGCTACCACCGCACGGTGGAGTTGGAGCACAAGGAATTGTGCGGCGACGTGCGCTCCACCATCGACGTGTTGAGGTCGCTTCCCCCTCCTCCCCCTTTTGCGACTGTATCAAACAAGTAGCATGCCTTGGGGCTACAGAATCACCTCTGACGAAATAATCTTCTTCACCTCCTTCTTTTGCCGCTCTCTTGTCTTGGCCTCTTCGATTTTGTTGAGATACCCGAGGTACACCACCACCTCCGCAACAAGCACGAGGATGCCAAAGAACAAGCACAAAAGCACCCGGTAACTGTCTTGGAGGCCCCACAGCGACGCCGTCCAGTACCAGATGGCATACACCACGCTGCCCACACTGATGAGAATGTTGACGATGGTGGTGATTTGGTTCTTGAGCTCCTTGTGCGCCTGGGCCGGGGTCATGATGTCCTGAGGGTTTTGCTCGTATAGTGTCTCGATGGCCGGCGACGGGTTGATGAGCCGCTGGTATTCCTTCTCCTTCTGCTCGAGCCTTAGCTTTGTCATGAGGCTCTCGAACTCGGGGGACTTTTGGGGGGCCGCTTTCTCGGGCACATGCACTTTGGTGGTTTGCACCAACGCCTTTAGGGAAGGTGTCGGCCGACATGACTTGTAGAAGCCAATCAAGTTGGAGTGGCTGATGGTTCCGGCATCGAAAAGCTTTTGCTTGATACTTTTGTCAAGGGACGAGGACTCGATGATTTGCTTCAACTGCGGTGTGATTTGATACCTGGACATGCGGAACTTTCCGCGCGAATCCGCTATCGCTGCAAAATGACCGTGGCCTCCTCCACCATCGTGGGTGCCTTGGCGTGCCAGAAGAACTCGTTTCTCAAGACATTGTCCACGCTTGTGGTGTCGTGCTCAGAATATGAGAAAGGATATGCGGTGGAACTCAAGGACACAGTGCTCTTTCCAGAAGGCGGCGGCCAGCCCTACGACACCGGCAAGATGGTGTTGCCCGACGATAAGGAAGTGGTGGTGGAGAAAGTGCTAAGAAACAAGCTCACTGCGCTCCACATCACCCAGACGCCAGTGGAGGCCGGCACCCCGGTGTCATTGAAGGTAGACTGGGACCGCCGGATTGATCTTATGCAACAGCACACGGGGCAGCACCTCATCTCCGCGGTGTTTGATACTTATGACCTCGAAACTCTCAGTTGGTCGATGGGCGAAGTTGTCAACTACATCGAGCTCCCTCGAAAAGTGGAGCCGGAACTAGTGGAGGAGGTGAGCAAGAAGATCAACGACTTGATTCTTGAGAATGTCCCCATCACCGTCACCACCCCCGACAGCCATGGCGGCGAAGTTGATGTTTCTCATATCCCCAGCGACTACGACTTGTCCAAAGGCATTGTGCGAGTGGTGAAGATCGGGGATATTGACGCCAACCCCTGCTGCGGGACCCACCTCCAGGCCACGGGCCAGATCCAGGCCGTGACGCTTCTCCACCAAACGCCGGTTCGTGGTGGCCACTCGCGTCTTCACTTTGTGTGTGGCTCAAGGGTCTACAAGTACCTTGCCAAGGAGCACGGGATCTTGCGTGCTATCCAAGGAACGTATCTTTCGTGTCAGCTTGACGAGGTGGTGGAAAAAGTGGAGGCTCTCACTACCAACTACAAGAAGGCCACCTCGAGAGAAACGAACTTACTTAAGGAGTTGGCGGCCATCGAGGCCTCCAGAGTGTTCAATCTGTTCAAGAATGGCACCACCACCGCCTACGTTCACCGCGCCGACAGTGTCGAGTACATCACGTTGCTCCAAAAAGAGTTGCTGACCCTCATCAACAACAACAAGGAAGCCGGCGTCGACCTTTCCTCCAAGCACACGGTGGTGCTTGTGAATGGTGACAAGGGCAAGAGCGGCATGGTAAAGATCCTAGGCCCGGCAGCGCCCGACATCCTGGCCGAGCTCAAGACCAGGCTCTCCAACCTCAAGGGCGGGGGGAAGGGCGCGTCGTTCCAGGGCAAGATCACCAAGTTTGAGAAGGGCGAGTTGGACGCGGTGTTGGCGTACCTCAACAGGTTGGCCTAACAACTTATTGATGCCTTTGTAATGTTTGTTGATATATACAGGTTAACGCTTGACCCAGGTAGGGGACTTTCTGGCCTTGACCTTACCGGGTTTCTTTCTCTCGACCTTTCTGGCGTCTCTGGTCATGAGCCCCGCCTTGTGTAATCTCGACTTGAAGAGCGGGTTGTGCACCACCAAGCCCTTGGCGATGCCGTACATGACGGCGTCAATCTGGCCCGTCTGTCCGCCACCACGCACCTCGGCAAACACGTTGTACTGGCCCTCCTGGCCCACCACCTGGAATGGATATGCAAGTTTCTTCCGGTCAGTATCCTTGGGGAAGTACGACGTGAGACTGAGCCCGTTGATGAGCACTTTCCCGTCGCCTTTGACCAAGTACACCGTGGCGACCGATCTCTTTCTCTTGCCCTTGGTGATGGCTCGGCCAAACATGTCGAGGGTCTGGAGTTGTTGCTGGGATGTGGTGGCAAGCTCGCTTCTCGAGGAGCTGAACTGTTTGAGCACCTCACTCACTTCCTTGGGCATCAACTCACGGTCGATCGATCTCAACCGGTGGAGAAGCGTCGTCAACTCCTTGTGGTGCTTGGCCTTCAACCGGGTGCCCGATTGACACTGTTCCTTGTACTCCTCAAACGAGATGAAGCGAGAAGTGCGGAGCTCACTGTCCTCCATGACTCTCGTGGGAAGATTGATGTATTTTCTGATGATTCGGTTCAACTGGTTGAGATTATCCTCGTGCACTGGGTTCCCTCCAAAGAAGGTGGTGAGAGAGGGCACCACTCTGAGACGCTCGAGCTCGGGCACTTGTAATTGTTCGTGGGGTAATGAGGAACTAATGAGGACTTGCTGCTTGGACTTGGCGATGGTGGGGACCTTGGGCCTTCCAGAGGCAATGTCGATGTCGGGACGGACCGCTTGCCACCGAGCACAGCTTCGAGACAACGCCCGTAGAAAGACTCTCGACATGGTGATAATTTTTCAGGCGCACTCTCGTCGTGCGCACTTCTTGACTGAGGGTTGTGTATTACGTAAGCGCTCTATAGTACAGGGCCTTACTCCTTGTCGGAGTCGGCGAGAAGGGTGCTGATGTTGGAGCGGGAGGGTTGCGAGGGGGAGTTGAGCAAGGCGTTGAGACTGCTCTTGGTGGGGGGGAGCACCGGCTTGGTGGGGGTGTCGGAGTTGAGCAAGCTCATAATCAGCGCCTTGGTGGGGTTGGGCGGAGGTGCCGGGGTGTCGGAGGTAAGAAGCGAGCTGATGGAGTTGCGCCCAGGTGGCGGTGCTGCTGGTTGCACCGGCACAAACTGCTCGGGGATGGGTAACCGGTTTACTGGCTGGGGCTGATGCTGGAAGGTTCCCACGGGAACAAGCGGCTCCATGGGCTGGTAGTGATAGAAGGTGCCGTTGGTTGGCGCCGTTGGGGGCACAGGATAATGGCCGGTGGCGGCAAGGTACCGTGCCTCCAACCGCTTGTCGGCGTCTTCGGCGATTCTCGTCCACCCATTCTTTTCCGCATTGCGCTGGTAGTAGTTGCGCACCATGGTGGCGGTCTTGCTGGTGAGACGGTCGGCAATGGCGGTCCATTTGGTGCCGAATTCCATGAGAAGCGAGGGGAACATGGTGGCCTCGGTGATGCTCCAGTAGCTGGACGTGGACCGGTGGTCATCATAGGGCCCCAGCTGGGCTGCCAGCTGGGCTGGTTGGATTGGCAGCTTTTGTTGATATTGCTGAGGCAAGGCCTGGGCCATCCCGCTTGGAACGGGAGGGAGAGGCACTGTTTCTTCCGTGCGCTTGCGCTTCTTGTCGCCTTCCAAAGGAGGAGCCACGCGCTTCTTGTCGTCCTCCTGTTCTGGTGGAGTGATGGACAATGGCGCAAACTCCTCCTTTTCCTGGGTCTCGTCGTCCGCTCGGGCCGACGATGACGGCGTGGAGCCCGGGGTCCCCGTTTGCGATGGGTTGCGAGACTTGGTGGTTTTGGGGCGGCGTGATGACTTCTTTGACGACTTCTTCTTGTACTGGGCCACCAAGTATTTGTAGTTAACGTCCTTCTTGGTGATGTAGTAATGGATCACGCACTCATTGACGGTACGGAGCCCACCCATGAACCGGGATATGGCGCCAAACCGCTTGGGGTATCGGCAAAACGCCTCGCAAAAGAGAACTTGTTCCTGCTCGGAGAAGTTGTTGATAAAATCGGTCTTGACCCGCTTCGTCCACTCGTCATGGTCGGTCACCAAGTTGTTGGAGTCCATGAACTTCACCACGTCGCGCTCCACCGGATCGAGGATCAAGTCGGGGATCTTGGCCGCCACCTTGCTGGCCTTGATGATGGGGTCTTCTTCATCTTGCTTCTCAAGAGACTTGAGAATCTCCTGGAACTCGGCCTCGGTGGTGACCAAATCGCCGTGACGACGACTCCGGCGGCCGGACGACGGAGGTGCTCCAGAAGGCGTGGCCACCTGCGACGAGTCACTGGTCTTGGGACGAATGTTGATCGCCTCAAGCTCCTTGCGGTGCTCGTCGTCGGGAGGGTGCAAAAGCCGAAGCTGCTCCTCCATTTTTGCGCTGGTCTCCTCCCACACCTTGGAACCCTCGGTGTATGTTTTCCAAAGTGAGAGCTTCTTCTTATGGGTGCGGAGCCTGTGGTCTCGAAACCGGGCCACAATGGCGTCCTTGTTGTTGAAGAAACGCCGAAGATTCTTCCGATAGAAGGGGTATTCGTTAAAGGACTTTGCGCTGCGGGAGTACTTGGAGTGAATGGGGTTCTTGTCAGCTTCAAACGCCGCCACGAGCGCATCGTACTCGGCCTCCAATCTGGTAAGAGGGTATTGGCGGGTGGAGTTCTCACTTAGCAGCTCCACCGGGGTCACGGGCTCGGGCAACGGCTCCAGCTTGAGGACCGGGGTCTCGGGCCTCGACTCGAGCTCGGGCTCGGGGGTATGTTGGTGGCTCGCAGCCTCGTCGTCGTCGGGCTTATCTTGGTATTGGTCGTTAGCATCGTCATCACTTTCATCAGAGTTATTCGGCTTATCCTCATCGAAATCACCCACCAGGGAGTTTTGGCTGTCGGGACGACGGGTGGAGTACCGGTCCACATTCTTGGAGTAGTTTCGGGATGGATAGTACGTGTCACCCCGCTTGACACTCTTTGTGAGGGACGAGGAGCCCCTTACGCGATCTCTGGGTCGACTCACGGAGCCCGTGAGGGAGGCTCGATTGGTGGGGGGTAGCGTGGGGCGGGATGGTGCTGTTGAAGGATATGAGTTCTTCCACCGGCCCGGGAACTCGGAATACAGCCCGCTCGGTAGTCTGTTGTATGAGTTGGGACTCTGGGTGGGTGTTCCCTGGGGAGAATGCACATGGGGGCCGCCAGACAGTTTCCGTTCGCCACGCCACTCGGGCTTGCCGTTGGATGAAGGAGGATAGTTGGAGTAATGGTACTTCTTCGAGCCCGAGCTATACGAGCCATAAGACCCGGGAGTGGGGCCGCTAAGGGGACGTTCTCGGCTATAGGAGCCTCTGGACGGAGGCGCCGAGCTCAGGCCAACGGGAGGGTTCTGCGAGCCATACGGCCGTTTGGGATAGTCAGATGGAGTATTTAGAAGCTCCACGGGCTTTGTATTGGGAGCCGGGGCGGTTGATGGGGAGGTGAAGTCTCTTCTGTTTGACGGAGGGTAAAACGGTTTCCTCCGCAGTTTATCGTAGTCGTATTCATTGCCATACCTGCCCGAGGGAGGCCCTCTGGAGCCGGAAGACATGGTTTTAATGAATGGGAGATTGCACGACAGATGGCCTCTATCAAAGGAACATATAAAGAAGGATGTTAAGGCTGGCTAAAAGGGCGCTCCAAAAGTTTTGAAGATTTATTGGGACTATGCAGGAGCGGCGCGCCGTTACGTAGGCTGGACGGGCAGTCGGCCGGCCAATTCGCACGGGCGGACCAAAATCGCACGGGCCCGTGCGAGATGGGCACCAGGTGTTGGCCGTTGGTGCTGGCTTGCCGAATTTGTGAATTTGTGAAAAAAGTGTCAATTCTTAAATTAATCTATGGTGAGAAGCGACTTGAGCACCCCCACGGAACCCACGCTCTTGACCAACTCGTCGTATGGCACATTGGGCTTGATGAGACTGTTGTTGAGGGTGACCACCGACGACGACTCGAGTGCCCCGACAATCTCGAGGAACTCGCCCTTACGGAGACGAGTGATGAGGTTGTCGACCTTCTTTGTTTGCTTTGAGTAAAAGTCAAAGAGATCATTGAGCGATGTGGTCGAGTACGTGGTGTGGCTGATTTGGTACGCGAACAAGCAACAGAGCACCGCCTTTTGCAGGAGGTTCAAGTTGGAGAGCCGCAGCGCGGTGTCGTTGCCAAAGGCGTGGTTGCACACGGTAGCAATGTGGGAAATGAGCACCTTGGGTGCGGTGTGGGGGGTGTAGTTTTGGTCTTGAGTGGTGGCCTCCACCAACTCGATGGCCTTGTAACAAATATCAAAGGCCTTGCGAAGATCCCCCGTCACGCTGGCGGATTTCTTGCAGCAGAGCTGCACCGCCATGGGGTGCATGATGGGGATCCCCGATGCAGGGATGTTTTCCTTGTCCTCATCCACCAACAGTTTGAGTTTGTGGATGATGATTTGGTTGATTTGAGATGCAGTGTAGGGGAGGAACTGGAGCGCCTGGGGATCGAGCCCGTTGCTCTTGAGGCGGGGCAAAAACTTATCTGTGAGATCCAAGGCGTTGGAGATTCCAATGACAATGAGTTTGGTGGGGAGCCTTTGGAACTGCGCGCAGTTGAAGAGCTGGAAGAGCACTTGCTGGTCGCGGGTAATGAGACTGTCGAGTTCATCGAGAACAACCACGACCGAGTCCAACGAAAGCACCTTCAAGAGACCCTGGAGGTCGTCGTAGGTGTGGCGGCGGTGACCGCCGGCAGTCCCCGAGATTTGCGAGTAGATTTCATGGAAAATGTGGTCGGGCTTGGACACCGCCATGCAGTTGACGGCGACCGACTTGAAGGATTTGTTGTTGATGCAATTGCCGTTGGCGGCGAGTTTCTTTGTGATGGCCTCCACCTGGGCGGTTTTCCCGGTGCCGGGGGGGCCCGACACGTAGAGACTGGCACTCGTGCACCGGGACACATTGACCAGAATGAAGTCTTGTAAGATTCTGGCCTCGGCGGTCCGTCCGACGAGCACGTCGACGGCACAGCTTCGCTGGAACAACGCCTTGGCTCGCGAGTACACCGAGGAGAAGGCGAGTTTCTTGCGCGAGGCCCCCTCGAGATGCTTCGAGAGATCCACCACCCGGTGTTTCTCGGGGGTGACGGGAGGCGAGGGGAGATTGCCATTGTGGTGGCCAAGGACCTTGGGTCGCTTGGGAGCGTCAATGTCGAACGATGATGGTCTCTTCATGTGGTGGATAATTGAAAAGTCATCACCACGCGTCTTTTCCCGATCGAGCTAAATGGCTGGCGTGGCGCGGGCCAAGCGCGACGCGAAGGGTCGTAAGGAGGTGACGAAAAGCCGATGGCGCGAGTCCAAAGGACGTGCGACATTGGTGCGACATGGACCGACCCACCACCCAAATGGATGTAGATCACTTCTTCTTTCTGATGGTGGCCTCTGCCTGGCGTAGCACCTCCGTCAAATGGCTGTTTCGGCGCGTCACCATGTAAAGGTCTTCCGTGTTGACGGTGGTCCTCCCCGCATGATTAGCAAAAAGCTCGAGGTCCTCCCCCAAGTTGACAATCTGATTGTACACCAACTCCACCAAGTTGGCCACAAAGGCTGGCGTCGTGGCAAGCAGCGGATCCATCTCTTTCACGTGGGCTTCCACCGCCTTGGCCACCTGGAGGTACACTGCGCTCTTGAGTTGGTCAGACATAATTTCTCCGCGCACTCATGGCCCCTATACGTAAAGGACTATCGTATGTGCTTGGAGACGACAATGACGCCGACAACCACATTCTCCCCATCAATGCTCTCCAGTACAGTCGGCTGGGCCGGCTCTACTCCGGCGGGCGGGACGGCGTGGTGAAGGAGTGGATCCCGGCGCACGACGTGGTGCCGGTGCCACTGGTCAAACCCCACACCAACTACTCGGACCTCGAGGAGCAGATGCTCATGCTCGAGACCCGCATCAGCTCCAACCCCATCCACGCGGGCGACCCAAAGTCGCAGTACACGGCCGCCAACACCGCCAACTACAACATCCACTTTGACTGGATCAACGACTTGGTGTTGGTCAACAACGACCAGCACTTGGTGCTGTGCTCGTCAGACCTTTCGCTCAAGCTCATTGATCTTGGGGGGTTGGCCGACAGCGTCACCAGCTTGGGCGACCGCACGGGGATCCTGCGCTTCCCCAACATCCACACCGACTACGTCAAGAAGCTCGCGTACTTGAGCCACTCCAACTCGTTGGTGAGCGGCGGCCTCGACGGCAAGATCATCCACTGGGACTTGGCCACGTTGCAGCCGCTCTCGCAGCGCCAGAGCGCCCCGCTGGCCCTCTCGCTGTCGATTTACTCGCTAGCCGCCAACGGGCAGATAATATCAACGGGTGGGCCCAACAGCGTCATCAATGTGTATGACGAGCGGGTGCTGGGCCCCACGCGGCGGCTCATCGGCCACCTGGCCAACGTGCGGTGCTTGCTCATGAACGACAACTACATTCTCTCGGGGTCGTCCGACACCACAATCAAATTGTGGGATCTCCGCACGTTCAAGGTGTTTAAGAATTTCGACATCCACGACGACGCCGTGTGGTCGCTAGCCACGCGCCAGTCGCTGGCGCCCTCGCTCGGCGCCAACGACTTCACCGTGTTCTACTCGGGAGACAAGAGCGGCAACATCATCAAAACCGACATGCTGTACCACCTGCAGAACCTCGCGCAGGAGTTTTCCGGCGACGCCGACGCCGTGGACGAGAAGTTGGGCATCTCCACCTTGGTGGCCCGCGACACCGACCCCGTGCTTGCGCTTTGTGTCACCGGCGACGAGCTGCTTTTTGCAGCCACCTACACGGCGCTCGACCGCTTCCACATCCCCGACACAAACTTGCTACTGCACTACCAGTACGTGCGCACGTGCGTGGACTACTTCTCCAACCACGACGACGGCGACGCCGGCTTGGCGGACGGCGGCAGTGAGTCCAACGACTTGAACTCGGACTTTTACGACATTGTCAGCCACCTTTCCATGGACACCACCAACATCGACATCCAGCTGTCGCTCTCCGCCAACTACCCGTTGTCGGTGCACCACGACACCGAGGACTCGACCGAGTACACGTCGATGTTCCTCAACGTCAATGGCGGAGGACCCTCGAAAGAGTATGTCAACACCTTCAAGGAGGAGTTGTGGAACTCCAAGCTTGGCCACGCGGTGCTGCACCCGGACTCCAACGCCTTCATTGACGAGACCCCCGTGGAGATTCTCCTCAACCCGGTGGCCCCCGAGCAAATCGAGCTCATCCCCTTCAACAAGCAGCCCTTCAACAAGTTCCCCCTCACCCCCAAGTCCATCATCTCCAAGCGGCTCTTCAACAACAAGCGCTGGATGTTGGTGTTGTACCTCAACGGGGACATCAAGATCTGGGACATCTTTGTGTGTCGCGTGGTCAAGGTGTTCCCCACCACCAATAACGGCAAGCCCATGAGCACCGAGGAGGCCGAGCGCCGCCGCAAGGACATGGACCTTATTTTTAACGAGCACCAGACGTCCGATACCTTGACCAACTGGTGCGACGTGGAAATCAAGTCGGGCAAGTTGTTCGTGACGTTGAAGGAGTCCTCCGTCAACAACGTGGAGGTGTACTACGACGAGCTCGTGGCGCAGTACCCGTTTCTCCAGGTGGACGGCATTGGCCCCGACGAGCGGTTCCACGTGCTGCGGATTCTCCTCAACTCGTTGTTCCACAAGTACGCCGAGTACGAGTGGGAGTTTGATGCCAAACTCCGCGAGCTGCTTCGAAGAGACGACGACCCCCGCCGCCGCATGTTCTCCCGCAAACCCAGCAAGGCCAGTTTGGCCGAGGACGTGGATGTCGACGACACCACCAGCCTCCTGGGTCTGGCCAACGAGGACTCCATCATGAAGCTCCTCCAGTTCCACAAGCGGCGGTACCTCGAAAAACTCAGCAAGAGCTCGCTGGTGGAGTCGCTGCTCAAGCTCTATCTGCATGAACCACGGCCCCTCATCCCCGCCGACAAGCTACCGGGCAACTTGCTCATTATTGTGTTTGAAAGCTCCCCCGAGCTTGGCAACTACAGAGACGTGTGCAGCGTGCACTTTGAGGACATCAACAAGCTCAGGTACCAGGCCAAGAACGAGCCGCTCGTGGACGAGCTCCGCAGCCACCTCCCCAAATGGGTGGGCCAGCCGATCTTGTTTGATGTGTTCCCAAGCAAGGAAAGCCCCAAGATTGCTTTCCAGCTACAGGAGGTGGACTACACCCAGCTTCCTCCCGACAAGAAGATCGGGGGCCGGGCGCAGCGCAAAATCAAGCGGCTCCCCTCGCTCGAAACGTCCATCAAGCTCACGTCGCACAACATGCTTCGCGTGAGTAAAATCCTCGTTTATCTCACCGACAAGTTTGACGGGCGGACGCTGGAGATGAAGGAGAAGCGGCCGCCCGTGGAGTGGCTTGCCCTCGAGTGCAAGGGCGAGGAGCTTCCCAACAACATGACGCTCCAGACCATCAAAACAAAAATCTGGAAGAGCAACTCCGACATTGAGCTCCGGTTCCGTCGTCGCTTCGACAAGTAGAGTCCGCCGTTGTGTATGTAATCACGTGAATGCGATGAGAAAAAAATCACTTCAAACAACATGGAAGAAACCGACAGAACGGTGTCGCGGCTCTGGCGCACATTCAAGACCGTCAAGGAGATGGTGCGTGACCGCGGGTACTACATCACCCAGGAGGAGATTGACATGTCGCTCGAGGAGTTCCGCAGCAAGATCTGCAACGACATGGGCGACGCCCAGAGAAAGTTGATGTGTTTCCAGGCCAACCCCACCGCCGAGGCGTTGGAGAAGTTCCCCGAGATGGGCTCGTTGTGGGTGGAGTTCTGCGACGAGGCCAGTGTGGGTATCAAGACCATGAGAAACTTCTGTATTCACATTAGTGAGAAGAACTTTGGCGTGGGGATCTTCATCTACCAAAACTCCATCACCCCCAGTGCAAACAAGTTGATCCCCACCGTTTCGCCCGCGTCGATCGAGACGTTCCAGGAGAGTGATTTGATTGTCAACATCACGCACCACGAGTTGGTGCCCAAGCACATAAAATTGGCCAAGGACGAAAAGAAACAATTGTTGGAAAGATACAGATTGAAGGAGTCGCAGTTGCCCCGCATCCAGAGAGAGGACCCCGTGGCCCGGTACTTGGGGTTGAGACGAGGCGAGGTGGTGAAGATCATCCGAAGATCAGAGACCTCCGGCAGATATGCCTCCTACAGAATCTGTTTGTAGCATGTATAATAGCATCAATAAAGAAGAAAGACAAGGTTCTACTCTGAGATCAAATCTCTAGTTACCCTCGCGCACATGACGGAGTCCTGGGTGCCCGTCCACCACTTCACTTCGCTCAAGGTGACGTGCTTGGCGGGAGACACCTCCACTCCCTGGTTGCCAAGATACACCGGGCCCACGGTGACGATGAGGCTGTCGATGAGGTCGCCGTGCTCTAGCAACCCATTGATGACCTTTGCGCCGCCCTCCACCATGACGGAGCGAATGCCCCGCGCTCGAAGGGCGTCAATCACCACCGGCCAGCTTGAGTTGGGGACGCGTATGATCTCACCCCCCTGTGCTCGTAGAAGCTGTTCGTGCTTGACTTGAGTATCTTCAAGCACAACGATGTACGGGGCGAGGCCCTCCTTTCTGTCGGCGATGGCGCGGAGGGCCGACTCCATATACTCCCACCGAGCCCCGGGGTCCAACACCACCGGCCGAAGAGTGTGGTGGCTGTTGTCCTCGTTGAACCGACAATTGAGTTTCGGGTCGTCCGCCACCACGGTTCCCGCCCCGACGAGAATGGCATCGTGGCGCGACCGGATGTAGTGGGTCATGGTCTTGGTCTCGGGGTGCGAGATGACGGTGCGGGTGCCGGGCTGGGCGGCGATGCGGGAGTCAAGCGACTGTGCGTACGAAAGCGTGAGCCATACTCTGTTGGGACGATGGTTGGGGAGATACGCCTCGAGCACGGGCTTGATGGTGGGGGGAAGAGGAACTAGCATGCGCGCACAACGCGATGAGCCGGCCAACTGACTAATGACACAAGGTATCAGTCATCTTTGGCTGGAGGTATCAGGCATCGTTGGCTCGAAGACATGCAGTCATCTTTGGCTTGAAGACGAGTATCTTGGCCTGAGAATGATGTGGTTGCCGAACAAGGACGGCCCTATCTCTGTAGACTCTCCCTGGTTTGCTCGTCGTGCTCCGCCATTCTCCTCCGATCCCGGTCTCTCCTCTCGGCCTCCCTCTGTCTCCAGGCGGCGTACTCATTCTCCGGATCCTTGTCGTCCCCATCAGACACCCCGTCAAAGTCGTCCCGCACCTCCCGGGCATCCACCCTGAGCGCGTGCTCTGCCTTGGAAAGAGCTATTTTCGCCGAGTCCGCCTCCTCCACAGCACCCGCCTTGCTGCGCTTGGTCACAAACACCGGCCGCACGAGCTCCACGCTGGAGTCGGACTCGCTCGACTCGTACTCGCTGTCGCTCATACCGAGGCTATTTGCAAAATCGCGTCGCCGAAAAGAAAACAATCTCCATTTTTCACCCGACACTCGTTTTTTCCTTGTTATGCCCTATTCCCTCGACACTCCCTTTGGCGTTGCGTTGTGGCCGTTGTTCGACCACGCCGTGACCGCCGCCAGTGGCGGCCGCTTCGTGCCCTCCAAGTTTGCATTTCTTGCCGGCAACCTCCCGTTGTCCACGTTTCCCCCCGTGGCGGCCGCCATCTCCACGTACTACGTCGTCATCTTTGGTGGCGACTACGTCTTCAAGAAGTTCCACATCAAGCCGTTTGTGTTGAACGGGTTGTTCCAGATCCACAACTTGTTCTTGACCACGTTGTCCCTCACGCTCTTGGTGTTGATGGCCGAGCAGTTGATCCCCATCATCGGCCGCCACGGCCTCTTCTACGCCATCTGCCACCCGGACGCATGGACCCAGCCCTTGGAGTTGTTGTACTACCTCAACTACTTGACCAAGTTCTGCGAGTTCATCGACACCGTCTTCCTCGTGGTGAAGCAAAAGAAACTCACGTTCTTGCACACCTACCACCACGGCGCCACCGCGCTCTTGTGCTACACCCAGTTGATTGGTCTCACGTCCATCTCGTGGGTGCCCATCACCTTGAACTTGGGGGTGCACGTTGTCATGTACTGGTACTACTTCCTCGCCGCGCGCGGCATCCGCGTGTGGTGGAAGGAATGGGTCACCCGCTTCCAGATCATCCAGTTTGTGCTCGACTTGGGCTTCGTGTACTTTGCCACCTACCAAAAGATCGTCTTCACCTACTTCCCCACCTTGGGGTTGCCCGTGTGTGGGGACTGTGCCGGTACCATGTTGGCCGCGTACTCCGGTTGTGCCATTCTCTCGTCGTACCTCGTGCTCTTCATTGCCTTCTACATTGACGTGTACAGAAGAAAGGGCTCCAAGACCTCCAAGAAGGTCAAGGCCGTGCCCGGTGGAGTGGCCGCCAAGGTTAATGAGTACGTCCACACCTCTGGCAGAGACTCGCCTGCCCCCGAGGGTCTCAAGAAGAGGGCATAAACATATTCTAACCTTCGATGCTCCGTGGTGATGCTGATGCTCCCCGGTATGCTCAATTATTTATGATATTCTAATTGTCCACCTCCGCCAACGTGGGGATGCTCTCGGCAGCACCCTTCTTCTGGATCACAATGGCGCTGGCCCGCGTAGCAAACTCAATGGCCTTGCCAAGAGGTTGTCCCTGTGCAAGCTGCGACACCACCCCGCCAAAGAAGGTGTCGCCGGCCCCGGTGGTGTCAACCACTGCGGACACTTTGTGGCTGGCGGTGAACTGGGGCTGCGTGCCCTTGCTGGTGAACACAGACCCGGTACTGCCCATGGTGATCACCACCACACTCACGTTCCTCTGGTTGATGAGTTTCTGTAGCGAGGACGCCAAGCTAGAGAATCCCGCAATTTTGTCCGCTTCAACGAGAACCTCAAACTCTTCCAACTGCTTGCTGGTGAAGACCGCCTTGGCGACTTCAAGAGCCTCGCCCTCGTTGACAATGAGAAGGTCGATCTGCGCCCACACCGCCGCATCCACCTTCCGGAATGGCGAGGGGTTGTAGGCGATGTTGATGTTGGGTCTGTTGGTGTGAAGCCACGCGATCGAATCGAGCGTGGCCGGGTACTCGTTCTGTAGAATCACATAGCCATTGTCGTCAGGAAAGTACTTGGTGTAGTCTGCCTCGGTAGGCTCCAACTTTCCATTGGCACCGGGGGTGATGAGAATTCGGTTCTCACCATTGCTTTCCACCAAAATCACTGCCACGCCGCTGGGCCCGTCGAGCGTGGCCACGTGAGTCACATCCACGCCAGCAGTCACAAGGCTCTGCTTCAACTCGGCACCAAAAGAGTCGGACCCCACATTTCCCACCATGCGGACCTTCTGAAGTGGGGCTAGGCGGGCCACCGCCAACGCCTCGTTCAAGCCCTTTCCTCCAAGATGCGACTCGAACCCGTTGGCCTGATACGTCTCGCCTCCGTCGGGCACCCGGTTGGTGTACGTGACGAGATCGTAGTTGAGGGAGCCTATTATGGTGATCATTGAAAGTGCGAATCTGATGTAAGTTTTCGTTTACTTATTGGCCTGGGCCTTTCTCTTCAAAGCCAACTTCTCCGCAAAAGTAAGAGGCTTCTTGGGCTCGGCGGGGGCCGGTTCCGGCGTGCTCACTGGACGAGCAGCTCCGAAAGGCGAAGCCTTGGGGCCATCCACGGGACGAGCAGCGCCGAATGGCGAGGGCTTGGGGCCATCAACAGGCTTGGCCGCACCGAAGGGCGAAGGCTTGGGGCCATCGACAGGCTTGGCCGCACCGAAGGGAGAGGATCTCGGCCCGTCAGCCGATGGTTTGGAGTCCACCGGGCGTGCAGATCCGAAGGGCAGCGCTTTAGCCCCCTCTGCAGGCCGGGCCGCTCCTCTTCTGGCAGCAAGCTCGGCCTCTTGCTGCTCTCTCTTTCTTTGCAACTCGGCATCCTTTTCCTTTTGGGCAGCCATTTCCTCTCTGAACCGGGCCATCTCCGCCTCGCGCGCCGCCTTTCTCTCGGCCTCGGCCTTCTCACGCGCCTCTTGCTCACGACGGGCCTGCAACTCCTCGAGGCGTTGCTGCTTGACTTGTTCGATGCGCTCCTGCCTGGCTTGCTCGAGCTGGGCCGCGGCCTCGGCCTTGAGCTCGGCCACCTTCGACGCATTCTTGGCATTGACTCCCTCAAGGAACGTCTGGTAGTCGGGTGCAACCCGGGACAACCGGTCTCTGAGGGCAATGGCCTTGGCGTGGTCCTTCTTGGCCCGCTCCACCTTCTGCGTCTTGAACTCCTCGTGGGCCTTCGCATCGCGCTCCTTCTGCTCTTGGGCATCCTTCTCGAGGTATTGCAACTCGTACCGACGACACGCTCTCTCGAAGTGGTCGATCTTCTTGGCCACCACCTTGAGTTTCTCGTTCAACTGCTTCTGGTCCTTGTTCAACTGGTCAACCTGCAACTTGAGCAACTTGTCCTTGTCAAGGTCCTTCAAATTGTCGAGATCGATCTTGATGATACCCTTGGCGTTGATCTCCTCGGCGATCTTGCGCTTGTCCTCCTCGATGATTCTCTGTCTCTCCTTCTCGAGGCGCTCTCTGTTCTTTCTCTCCTGCTCGGCCTTGAGACGCTCCTGCTCCGCCAACTGCTCGGCGGCAATCTTCTCCTGGCGCTGTCTGGCGGCCTCTTCCTCCTGCTTGCGTCTCAACTTCTCCTGCTCTTGCTTGCGGTCGTCCATGATTCTCACCCGGTCGGCAATGCGTTGCTGCTCCTGGGCCAACTCCTCAACGGCAGCCTTGATTGCTCTGTCGCGTCTCTCGGCAGCTTCGCTCACGGCAGTGGGGTGGATCACCTTACTCGACTGGGCAAGGGTGTAGGCCAACTTGGACAATTGCGTTCTCACAAGCTCGCTGGGCGAAAGTTGCATCTTGTTGGAGAGGTTCTCGGCAAACGAGTCCTCGAAGGGGTCGCTCTTGAAGGAAACCACGTTGGTTTCGTGGTCAATGGTCAACGACAAGTGGCCCTCCTTGACGGCGTTGACAATCAACGCCTCCACCTCGAGCTCAGAAAGCGTGTAGGTGGTGCCCTCCAAAATACCCAACGACACCAAAAAGTCCAACTTGACGGTCTGGTAAATCTGCGACACTTGTTGGTACAATCTGATCAACGTGACGTTGGTCAACGTGGGGATGTAGTGGCGGTAGTCCTTGTCGTCCTCAATGAGCTTGAACACCGACGCGATCTTGGCCTTGGCGGTCAACGGGTGGAACTGGCTCTCGCTCAAAATGTCGTACAACTGTCTGACGGCGGGGTCGACGAACGCCAAGATGTTGCGGTTGGTCAACGACTTGATCAAGCCGTCTCTGGTGGGGATTTGCGCAAGGTTCAACAACGACGACAACTTGGCGTTCTTGGCCTTGTGCTCGTCCACCACGGTCTCGTTGGTGGTCAACGACTTGGTGGGGATGGCCAACGTCGACAACACGAGGATCGACGCAAAGTGGCTCAACTCCTCGTCGGTGGCATTGGGCGACTGCGAGTAGAGGTTGAAGAACTTGTTCCAGGCAGCAGCGTGGAACAAGGCGTTGTCACTGACAGCAAAGATCCGGGCGAGATTCTCGTAGTAGTTGGCCATCATCACGGGCTTGGGCGCCTTCTTGGACGCGGTGATGAGCGTGTGCACGTCGTCCACCGACCGGAAGGACTCCTGCCACAACTCCAACTTGACCGAGATGTTCAACTGGGAGAATCTTTGCTCCAAGTATCTCTGGACCGTCTCGGAGTCGCTGAGGTCGATCTGGTTGGTGGTGGCTCCCGTCTTGGGCTGCGTGGTGACCGATTGCATGTGGGCACGAAGGAGCTCACACAATCTTCTGAACTCGGCCTTGCGGTTGAACTTGAGACAGAACTGGAACGCCTGGGTGACGATGGCCGAGTACGTCACCTCCAACTTGGAGTTGTTTCTCAAAATGTCGAGGGTGGCCCGGAATGCTTCCCAGAGGAAACGGAGCCATGGGGTCACAAGCTCTCTCTCAGTTCTGTCCTGAGAGTCGGTGTTGGACACGGCAGACAACAAGATGCTCTCCGGGGTCTGGGAGTCCTCGAAGTCCTCGACGTCGGCGTTGTCGATCTTGTCGTCGGCCTTGGCCTGGGCCTCATCGAGTTTCTTCTCCGCCAACACGACAAACTTCTGCACAATCACTTGCACCGACTCCAAGCCGTTCTCCGACTGCTGCACGTTCTTCTTGTATTGGTGCAAGGCATCCTTGGCGAGGCGGCCTCTTCTCAAATCAACCGCCAACTCAATGAGCAACAGCGCAATGGGCTCAAGGTCTTCCACGGGGAGGTACCGCGTTCTTTTGCTAACAATGAACTCGTACAACACCTCGAGCGCGGCCTTCTCCTCGCCAACGGCAATGAGATCTTCGGCCCGCTTGAGAATGTTCTCGGGACGGAACGCCTGGTTTTTGTGTGGTGGAGCCATGGTGATAAAATTTTTCGCGGACAAAATTCAACTAACGAGGCCGCGAGGCCGGGCTAGTTGCAAATTGAGCTGTCTAACAGAAAGTAACTCTTAGGCACAAACTGAACTCAACCAAAGAACACACTGAACTCAGCGGGTGTCAACAAACCTCAGATGGCAACGGTAATTGGTGATCTTCAGCTTTTTGCTACATGGTCGTATCTTGTGCTTCATGTATTTCGTCGTGCTGTTAGAAAGGGGGAAACTTCGCCTCCATTTCCGGGACACTCTTGGCCAACCCCGCCTTGTCAAGAAGAATCAAGCTCAACTTGGGATCAATGCCGTACTCTGTAAACACCCGTCTCGAGTCGGTGTCCTGGGTCTTGTTGTTGTACTCGTACACCGCCTTGTACTTGGCGTTTTCCTCCAACACAATGTCCTCGTAGTGGAAGTAGTCGCTCTCGGGGGCGGCCTCGGCCTTCTTCTTCTTGGGTTTTTGCTCATCGTCCTGGATGTTGGCTGCAACAAGATCATACACCTTGGACACCACGAGGAAAAAGTCAAACTCGTACTTGTCGTGGGCATCTTCCGCCTTCTCCATCTCGGAAAGAAGCATCTTGTACATGGGGGGGACCACCTCCACTGGCATGTTGATCATGCGCTCACTGACAATGAGCCCCACCTTGGGGCCCTGGGCGGGGCCCTTGAGAAGTTTGCGCAACGCCAAGTTGAACTCGGTGTCCTTGGTGGTTTTGGCCAACACATAGTCCACCACCGCCTTGACGCTGGGGCGGCCAATGTGCTCGGATACGTTAATCACCGACAACAACGCAAACGGGTCGGACTCCTTGCCGTCGGTCTTGATGGTGGTTCCCACGGCGTTCTTGGTGAGAATGAGGTCCGCCAACCCCAGAATGTCAAACGCACTGGCGTCGTCGCCAAACAACTGCCGGAGAAATGTCTTGGTGGCATGGAAGTCCACCTCGGGGTTCAAGTCAAAGTAGTCAAAGTCGACGTTCACCGCCTCCTCTTGTTGCTGTTGTTCTTCGACCTCGCTGTCGGTGGAGCTGACATCGATGTCCGAGTCGCTTTCGTCTTGTCTTCTTTTGGCCATGGCGATGAGAAAAGTGCGCGATGATTTGGATGATCTGGGGACGAGGTGGTAGAATTCAAAACTCCATTGAGAAAGCAGGTCAGTCGACGACATACCGCTAGAAGGCCCTGGGGTCGGACTCGGAGGGGGTGGTCACATCTGACCTGGAATTGCAGACTAACTCGAACGGCTGACGAACTACGATGTCTCAGCCGTGCCTAAGCTCTCTCTTGCCCCAGAAGTTGGTTACACCCTCGCCATCAACAGGCCATCTCGTGTTGCCCGATGGAAAATGGCCTTCCTCGAGAAAGAGGTTTTGGCTGGCCGCAAAATTCACTCAGTGAGCACTACACCCCCACGTCATCCTGCCTCGATCACGTCACTTAGCACTCGTCTGTGTCGACTGCCGTCGAAGAATTTTCGGCTCGCTAACGTCAGGTGCATAGGCACCTGATGTTCATTGTATGTTCACAGGTGCTCGTACTCGCACCTGTTGGTTATCTAATGTCAGGCCAGGATCACTTGAAGTCCCTTTGTCTGCACCAGGTGCTCCTCGCACCTGGCTAGACCTGGCTAGACTATCGTACACTTCTCCTTCTTATACGCATCCCGACGCTTCCTCCTCTCATGACTGAACAAATGCTTGTGCTTCTTCTTCTCCAACACCACCGGCTCGATGCTCAGAGCCGAGTCATTTCCGTGAATGTACGGACTGCCCGGCACCGGCGAGCTGACGTTGCTCTTTGTCCTCCACTTCCACCTCGACTCCACGCGCTCGAGCTTCTCGTTCACCTCGTTGAGGTTGGGCGGCTCGTCGCTCCACTGGCTGTTGCGACGGAACTGCGGCGTCAAGCTAATGCTCCACTCACGGGTGCCTGACTTCGACACCGTGGGCGCCTCCTTGTAGTAGTTCTTATCCTTGTCCGGCACAAACCAGTAGTATTTGTTGCGTATGTCCACGAACCTTGCGTCTGTCGGGGGGATCTCCGGCATCGGCACGCTCAGCGAGCTTTGCGTCAGGTCCTGGCGGTCAAGCAGCGCTTCTGACTTGATGCTGGGCGCCTTGGACGTGGTGGCCGATAGAATCGGACTGAGGGCGTCGTCCCAGTACTTGCCCTTTGAACCCTTGGGCGGAAAACACGGCCGGCGTGTGGAGTCGGGTTCGGAGGTGTTGGACACGAGCCGGTAGAAAAGCATGTACGGCCACTCGGAGTCGAAAATGTCCTTGAAGGACTTTTCGACGACACGGCCCTTCTTCTTCATGTCGTCGTAGAGAAGCCACGGCGCGTTGAGCGCCGCCTCCTCGGTGCTGTGGATGTTGTGGGTGTCTTTGCGGATGGCCGACACAAAGTGGCCGGATGAGATGGACGTGCCACGGTGGCACACGGCGCTCTCGAGAATCAACTTGTAGTCGCCGGGGGCGCTGTCATTATCCTCGTCAGCGACAAATTGAGGGAGATTAATTACGGGAGGGATGACAATTCGCTTGAGGGACCGGTGGGCCTGCGACTTCTCTGCGTTGAAGGAGTATCGCTTAAGACAGATGGGGAGGATGGGGCGGCGCCCGACAAACTCCGCCGAGTCCTGGGCCACGCTGACGTTGTTGTCGATTTCGTTGTCGTCGGTGTAAAACGGCAACAACCGAAGAAACATCCATGCGGGAAGACTCACCTCGCGCAGGTCCTCTTGCAGCCAGAGCGAGAGCGTCGACGACCGCGTACGCGTGGTGATGCGCACACTCAGCTTGCTGTCCTGGCGGGGAATCTCGGTGATTTCTGCTTGTTCCAGCACCTGACCCTCGCTGATCGGTAGTATCGGGCGGTCCTGCTGGGACACCGTGGCCCGGCGCTCCAACTCCCGCTTGACACTGATGGAGTTGTTGAAGTAGTGCTCTAGACACTCTTCGAGTAGGATCTCATCATCGGCGTGCTCCAAGTGCACGCCCTCGGTCTTTTCCACCGGCTCGGTGTCATCGTCCTCCGGCAAACTCACAAAGAGTATTCGCTCCTTCAGGTACTTCTGGTCGTCCTTGTCGTGCTTGCCCGCGTGCTTGATGTCGACTTTAAACGTCAAGAGGGGCATGGCAAGCAGTTCCGTGAGAAACTCAAACATCAGCGCCGCGTCCTGCTGACGATGGCTCATGGCCTCGGTGAACCCAAGCTTCTGGAGCACCTCGCAGATCCGAATGGTCAAGTCGGTGGTGATGAGGTTGCCCAGCCGGAGAAAGTTTACGTACACCCTGAGCAAAACAGCCAACTGCGACGCCAACGGGTTGGCGTGCTTGTTTGACACAAAGAGCATGGGCTCGAAGCTCTCGAGGTTGGTGAACATGGCAAACAACAACGCGTCCATGTAGCACATGACGTTCTCCCAGTTCTCGGCGCCCACGTATGCAATTGTCCCGCCCTGCTTATCGGTGGGCTCATTGGTGATGAAGAGTCCCTCTCCACTGAGTTGATAGAACCGAATGAGGTGAAATGTTTTGACGAGGTCGCCCTGCGTGAAGGGACTCTTGAGCAATGCAATCACCTGGTTGGCGGAGGGGGCGGGGAGCTTGAGGGTCTCGAAGTACTTGAGGAGGGCCACCACACTGGACGACGACGACGTGTACGCCTTGTCGTTTGGCCGGGCCAAGCCGTCCACTTCCCGCTGCGTCGGGCTTCGGCCGTAGCTGTCGACATACCAGTGCCAGAACGCATCGTCGAGGCCACCCGTTGCCTCGGGCTTTTTGCGAAGGAATCTGCTCATGTCGATTTAGTGCGAATTACGAGACTAGTGCACCAGCCATAGTGGGGAGAGGTGGGGCTGACGGAGATGTGTGGAAATGCAGGAACGTGTGACGTAGTTGGTGGCTGGCTCACTTCGTTATGTTCAAGTCTCTCATTCTCGAAAGAACCAGATCCAAGCGCTGGTCAAGGTTGCCCGAGATGTAGTCGTGACGGGTCTGTGCGTCCAAGCCCCGCTGTAGCTCGCTCAACTGGGTGTAGTTGTCGTTGAAGTAGCGAAGCTGGATCTTGACAAAAGCTTCGAAGGACGGATCGAGGTACGGGATCCGGGCATTCACCAACTGCGGGAGCTCGCTCTTGAGTTTGTGGTTGAGTTGCTCGTACACCTCCTGGCACACGAGCAATTCCTTCTGGGCCGCATCCAACTTCACGTCGTACTGGTGGGAAGGGTCGGGTTTCTCAATGAGCCGGCGCACCTTGTTCTTCATGGCGTCGTAGTCCACCTTCTTGTGGCTGCGCTTCTTGATGGCGTCGTTGATGTCAATGAAGTACAGGTTGAAGCGGGCCACGGGGTTGACCACGGTTTGCGCATATGGCTGGTCGAGCGCCTCGAGGGTGTCGGAGTTGAGCCGGTCGACGGTGGCGGCGTACTCCTGGGCAAACGCATGGTTGCGCTCCAGCCCGTAGAGCAGCAGAAGAGTGTCGGCAATGGACTTTTGCGCTCCTCCAAGGATCTGGAGCGAGTCCTTGTACTGCTTTAGCTCGTGATGGAGTTTGGCGGTGTGCGTCTGCATTGTGCGGAACCGCTTCTCTTCAAAGTCGTATTCGGCGTCGACGGTCTCGTCCATGACCCCCGTTCGGAGCATCACCTGGGCCCCGGCCCGGTTGATGGCTTTCTTAAGTCCATTCCACGACATGGTACAAAGTGCGAGTGCGGGTGCGCCGGGTGCAAATGTTTCAGAGGTGCAAAGAAAGAGGGAGAAAACAAGCTGGTGTACAGGCCTACACACAATCACAGCGTTGTCAACCAGCGTCGTCGTCGACAACACACCATCTCTGAAACGTCCGAGCTCCGTCATCAATGTTCAACATCTCCGGTCACTTCTCTGGTCACTTCTGTCTCAGATGGCAATTTGACAATGATTGTAGCGCCCATTGTTATTGGATCGCCGATTTTAGAATCATCGCATCAATGGTTGAAAATTGCAAAAATCGGCCTCTCCCGAATCTGGCGAAAACCACAATTTCTACATTGTGTCTATGGTACATATAATGGCCGGAACCCGCCGGTCACTCCGCAGGCGAGTGCATGATCTGGGTGACGAACTTCCCCGAGTACCGGGTGATACATGCCACCGTGAGCACGTCGTTTCGGATGGACGTGGTCATGAGATGGTTGAGAATCACGTGGTTGGGGATCAGAAGGTGGTACGCCTCCTTGTTGGAGGCGTAGTAGGAGGAGTCGGCCCGCCGCAACGCCGGCCGCTTGTGCTCATAGTCGGGGTTGGGGGGACGGAGAACGTGGTGCGTCACGGGCGTCGGCAGGTGGTGTTGGTGCAGGTGCTGCTGGGCGGAGATCTTGTTTAGGAGCACGTTGTTGAGATGGGCCGGGAGCTGCGGGGGTTCAGGCAACTCGTAGTCGGGGCCCTTGGTTTTGAAGTAGTCGTAGTTGACAAACATGTCGGGGATCTCCGACGAGTACGCGATGCGGGCCGGCTTGGGCGGCTGGAGAAACAGCGACGTCAGGAGATTGTCCACCAGATCGTACCCCGGGCTGTGGTCCATATCCTCCACATGCTCAAAGTCCGGGGTGTTTTTCGACTCCTTGGCAAGGTACTTGGTTTGGTGCTCGTTGATGTACAGCACGTCGCGCTTGCCCGCCACCTGGATGATGTTGGCGTCGTAGTCGGTGGAGGCCCCGACATGGTTGGGCTGGTTGTGCAGGTGGTTGAATAAATGGTGCGGATCAAGCACCTCGAACCAGTTGAAAAAAATCCCCTCCTGGTCGGTGGCGGTGGGGAGCTGGTCGCTGACCCGATACTCGTTGTTGATGATGTAGAGAAGCTTGTGCACCCCGAGCGGGAGGCCTATGGTGGCCACGTATTCATTGGGGTGCCCGGGCAGCGGGCGAAGCTTGATGACGTCACGCCAGTTGGAAAACGACCCGATGATGGATATCTTGCCAATGTCCTCCTTGGAGGTGTTGACCCACTTGACCTCGACGGGGATGATGGGCTTGTCGTCGGCGTGGGCGGTGTACAGCAATTCTTGCGGGGACGGGGCCACTTTTGTGAAGTCGATCCGACTGAATGAGGGAGTGGGCGTGCGATCCACGGGCTCATCCACGTCCATGGCATCGGCACCATTATCCTTGTCGGGGATGATGTTTCTGCTGAGCGTGGTGTCGTTTTCTAACAACCCGTCGTTCAATTCGTTGAACTCATCCTCGATGGCGTGGTTGGTAAACTGGGGGTTGGCCGCCGGGGCGCTGGGGCGCACGGGATGGAGAATGGAGCTGGAAAACTCGTCTTCGAGCGACGCGTGCGTGGACGCCAGGCTCATGCGCACGTCGACCCGCTGGGCGGCGGTGGACTTCCGCGTCGAGCTGGTGGAGGTGTTGTTGCCCATGTTTGCTGACGAGAAAGATTCGCACTAGCATCAGTCCGGGGAGGGGTCTGGGGTCAGGGCTCAGGGCGAAAAAAGGCTGGATCGAAGTTGGGTCCGCTGGATTGAAGTTGGGTCCGCTGGACCAAAGTCGCGGCCCATTAGTCGCGGCCATTGGACCAGATGCGCGGCCCACTTGGTCGCGGCCATTAGTTCAGATCAACGCTCACCTCACCATGCGCGTGTTTGATGCCAAACCCCGTGAAGAACGGGACTTCACCGAGGTATATCCCGACTTGGACGCCTCGGCCGTGCTCGAGGTGTTTGTCGTCGAGGAAATGCGCAACGGCACCGACACCCGGCCGCACATTGACGTGAACAAGCCGGTGTTTCGGCGCGTCCCCCCGCCAGACTATCCCCGGCTTTCCCTCACTCCGCAACTCGCCAAGTACGGCTTCCACCATCCCAACAAACCATTGCCGCGCCACAGCAGCTACATCCGCCCGTTCGACGTGACGGGCGAGTCCATCGAGGTCAAGGTCGCCCGCAAGCGGCACCAGGTGGAGTACGACATGGACCAACAAGACGTGTTGTATCTTGAGGAGCGGAACAAACAAAACGACTTTGAACTCAGAGCAGAGACGTTCGAGGTGATGATGCTGGTGCTTGAAAAAGAGTGGCTGGCGTTGGAGGCCCAGATGAACTTGTACCTGGGGGAAGATGGCCACCTGGTGTCGACGCTCGACGAATTGAATGATGACAAGTACGGCAACGACGACGGCATTGTCAGCTCGTCGTTTGCCGAGCAAAAGTGTGCTGTTTGCAACGATAGCGACTGCGACAATGCCAACGCAATTGTGTTTTGTGACGGGTGTGACATTGGCGTGCACCAGGAGTGCTATGGGGTGGCGTTCATCCCCGAGGGCCAGTGGCTCTGTCGAAAGTGCATGATATCTCGCAATCAGCGGGTGGACTGTTGCTTTTGCCCCAGCAAAACCGGCGCATTCAAGCAAATGGACAATAGTCTGTGGGCGCACGTTGTGTGTGCTCTCTGGATCAACGAGCTCTACTTTGCCAACCCCATCTACATGGAGCCCATTGAGGGCATTGACTTGGTGCCCAAGAGTCGCTGGAGGCTAGTGTGCTACATTTGTCGACAAAAGACCGGGTGCTGTATCCAGTGCACCAACCGGTCGTGTTTCCAGGCGTATCACGTTACATGCGCCAAAAGAGCAGGGCTCTACATGAACATGACCCGGGGTCTTCAGGGGGCCTTGAACAACAAGGCAACGCTCGAAACGTACTGCGATAAGCATTCGCCCGGGTCGTGGCACCAGGGGTTGCTTCAAGAAGGAATCCGCAAGACTCGAGCATACTTCCATGACGTCAAAGTCATGAACGAACACCAGCACCGCCTCGCTTCGAGGCAACGAACGGAAAATAAACTCAACACCATGAAGTGGCGCACCGAGAACGACACCCCCATTGCCCCGCGGCGGTTTGCACAGACCCTTGAGGATATCGTGATGAAACTTGATGACACCACGCGCCGGCACCGGGTCGACAGAACCTCGGTTCGTCAGGCGTGTAATGACGTGTGCAAGTACTGGTGTCTCAAGCGAGAAATGAAGAAGGGGGCGCCGCTCATACGGAGCAACAACAACTTGGCCATGTCGCTGATCCTCTATGGGAACAACACCGTGGAGGAAATCTCCAACAAACTCGACTTTGCCCTGGAAGTGGATCGAGATTTGCAGCACCTCGGCCAGTTGACCAAGTTGGTTCATTCTCGACAACACACCCAGGCGGACCGGGACCAGGCGTATTTACGAGCCCTCCGTCACGCATACTGCTTTGAGGACGCCATGGTGCAACAGTGGGTTAGTAAGCATCGGAAGCACATACCCGAGGTTTATGCAAAGCGGCATCAGCTCCACCTGGTAAAACAGGTGATTGAAAGCATCGAAGGTGATGTCAACCATGAGGCTGGCGAGCAATTGCAAAATAACTTGAAAAGCATGATGCAACTGCAAAAACGCCCCAGCATCGAGGCGCCCTTTATCGAAGTTTCAGGTGCCCACCTCGCCTTTCGCCATCATGATCCGGAAACGGTATTACGGGAGGAAAATCTTGGGCTCATCGATGAACACGGATACGAAATGACTGCTCGAGGCAGAGTCACGTACAAGCTCGCCTCTGCGAACGATGCCAGGCTTTTCCGTGCATTTTTAAAGGGCATCTGAACGGCGCCAGAGTTCCCGAGGCCCCAAACGGGAAATCGAACCGATGTACATGAGCAAGCAGAGTCAGGGAAAACCCTGTAACGGTCCAGCACTGCCAGAGCACCGGGCCACCGCAAATTGCGGTGGTGCGGAGCGGTGGTGCGGGTCCTGAACGGGGTGCACAGTATCACAGCAAATGCACCAACGAGGCCGATTCCACCTCCCTTTGCTTCTGTTGCTCCTGTTCTCTCCTGCTACTTGTTGCAAAATCAGATGCAATTGCCTGGTAAATGGGTTGGCTGGAGATTTAGGCCCCTGTGCCGAACGAGGCGCGCGGCCCGCGAGTTTTTCCCTCCGCGGCGCGATCGTGGGCCCCATGGTGTGGCCAGTAGATAGGTGGGGCAGCGTCGCGCGGGCCGGGCCGATCGATCGGCCGGATCTAGAACACCGTGCGCGTAGCCGACCCTTTGTATCATCACAGAATGGGCGGGCGACTACGCAGCGCCGAAGCGAGTTGCATCTTGCCCCTTAACCCAGAAAGACCGCCGCACCTGTTAGTTATTTGTTGTCCTGCACCGAGCAAATAGAGGTTGATTTCGTCAACAAAAAGATTGCATCGGCGCCGTTATTTATCCCCGGTGAATCCTCCCCTTGTCATTCACAAATGAATTCCACCATGAGTCCTCAGAAACTTCCCATGATTGTGGACATTGGTTTTGACAACAATGGCAAACAATTGTACCAGGTGCACGAAAGCCACCGCTTGGTCCGCAAGGAGATGCCCAAGCTGGCCAGCTTCTCCGATGACAAGCACGCCCGCAGGGTGTTGGAGGCGATTCTGCCCTCGACGTTGAACCAAAAGGGCGACGACGACGATGAAAAACCCGAGGGCGTGGACGACTCCGACCTCGACATCTGGTCCGAGGACGTGGAGGCCGCCTTCGAGGAGGTGTTGCTGATTATTCCCAAGAACGGACTCAACAAGATTAAGATCAGCGGCCGCCTGTGTGGGCGCAACGAGCTCATCAGTGACTACATCCTCACCAAGACGGGGAAGTACCGCTCGAGAAAACAGGTGAGCAGCCACATCCAGGTGATCAAGAACCTTGGCCAGAAACTCGACATTATCCAATTGATCAACGAGGGACCCGTGTTTCATTCCGAGGAGGAGCGGGACGAAAACACCCGCCGCTTCGAGGAAATCTTTTCCAAAATCAACTTGAACAAGAGTCTTGGCCTCGGCGACTCCGTCAAGAAGCGCCCGTCGCTTGCCTCCACCATGCAACCGCCCAAGAAGCGGCGCGTGGTGAACGTGGCCATTGAAAACTTCTTCATTTCCATTTCCGATACCATGGCCGCCAACCCCATTCTCCTCACGTTGCAAACGTCCGGCGACCTGAAGACGCTCCGCCTCAAGGAGAACGCCGTGCTTTCCAACCGGTTCCCCAGTCTCGGGGACTTTTCCAATTCTTCCGTGCCCATCATCCACAACATGGTGCGTATCCAGGTGCCCCTGCAATTACCCTACAACTACACTCTTGACGGGCTCAAGACCAACTTCCTGGTGAAGTTGGACACCGTGGGCGGCTTGGACGCGTCGCACTTGGCCATCTTCACCAGTGTGTATTCGTTTGGCCACGAACTCATGAAACTGAACGAACCCCTTAAACTCAACGAAAACGTCCCCTACTTGCCCAAGTTCTGGAGTTTTTTCCTTAACGAGTTGATCTCCAAGCCCTCCACCACGTCCGATGCCCTTCGTGGCATCACCATCAAGCAAATCATCTACGAAAGCTCCGCCAAGCCGCTGGCGCTCGTGCCCAAACAAAAAATCAAGGCCCTTCTTCTATGGGAGTTTGCCGGGGTGCTGGACCTCAAGGACGCCGTCACGCTGACGGCCCGCCTCGTGCTTCCAGACCCCCCCGCCGCCAATGCCCACAACGTCATTCCCCAACTGGTGATGTACCAGCCCCCGGAACCGGTGCTGTTCTCGACGCCCAACACCGCGTCATCCATGCTCTCCATGGCGCCCAACACAGCCTCCACCATGGCCTCGGTTCCAGACTTGGTGCCTCCCCAGCTCAATGTCCAACGCAAGTTTCAATCCCTACAGCAACAAATGCCCCTCGTGCCGCCTTCGTACCCTGCATACGCCATGGCCAACCCGCCGCCGGGCCCAGGCATGGACTTTGTCATGATGCCTGACCCGCATGACTACTCGGTGTACCAGGAGCCCATTCCCTTTGATCAATTCCCATAACGAGTTTGTATAAATGTATGAATGACTGTACAGCGTAACGTGAGTGCCAGACTGAAAGGGTAGGATGGGGTGATTCTTGTGGCATTGCTATCAGCTTTGGTGAGCTTCTATTGGCGGATTGTGCTATCAGCAATTTCCATGGGGATGCTTCATCGTTTATTGTTGTCTCGGCACTGCCTTGGTGCTGAGAACTGGGTGTCTAATAATTCTCGTAACCCACCGACTCCAATCTCTCTGCCTTGCCCAACACCTCGGCCTCCATGTTGGTCATATACTGTGACATTTGCTCCAACCAATGGTAGTCCGCCGCTCCCAAGATCCGGATGGCAAGAAGCGCCGCGTTGGTGGAGTTGTTGATGGCCACCGTGGCCACGGGGATTCCCCGGGGCATTTGCACGATGGAGTGGAGCGAGTCGACCCCGTCCAACGTGCTTCCCTTCACGGGCACTCCAATCACCGGCAATGGGGTCATGGCCGCCACCATTCCCGGGAGGTGGGCTGCTCCTCCCGCACCAGCGATTATGCACTTGAGTCCACGCTGGGCCGCCTCGATTGCGTATTTGGACATGCGGTGAGGCGTGCGGTGTGCACTGACAATAGTTAGCTCAAAGGGAACGCCAAACTTCTTGAGAATGTTTGCGCCCACACTCATCACTGGGAGGTCCGAGTCACTGCCCATAATGATACCCACAAGAGGCTTGGCAGGCACATCGGCTTCTTGTGCATAAGAGGAGGCCTCGCCCTGGATATATGCAAGCTTGGACTGCACCACCGCCAGAGTGGCGCCGACAATATTGATGTGACCCATTTTGCGCCCGGGCTTAGATTCTTTCCCGTAGAGGTATACCGATGCGTTGGGAGTTTCCAATGCACGCTTACAAACAGCAAGCTCTGCGTCTTTGGTGGCACCACCCAACACATTGAGCATCACGGCTCGTGTGGATGGCGTGCTCAACGAGGTGAAATTCTTGGGGAGCGGCAAGCCGACAACGGCGCGGACGTGGGCCTCGAATTGCGACGTGACACACGCGTCGATGGTGTAGTGGCCCGAGTTGTGGGGGCGGGGAGCAATCTCATTAATGAGCAACTCGCCATTGGCGAGGAGAAACATCTCCACGCCAAAGATGCCGCATCCGGGGAACGACTTGACGGCGTTCTTGGCCAAGATCGATGCCTTCTCCGCGATGGTGTCCGACACATTGGCGGGGGCAGTGACAATGTGACAGATGTTGTTCTGGTGGACGGTTTCAACGGTGGGGTACGCAAACACCTCCCCTTCAATCAGCCGCACCACCATCACCGCGAGCTCGTGGGTGAAGGGGCACCACTTCTCGGCATAGAGCGGGCGGTTGTCCAAGAACTTGAGGGCCTCCGGGATGTGCTCCTTGCTTTTGACGACAAAGTTGCCTCTTCCGTCGTACGCCATGGTTCTCAGCTTCAACATGTATGGGAAGCCATACACGTTGCCGATGCTGGCGAGGTCCTCCTTGGTGTTGTTCTCCACCTTGGTGGATTCCACCACCGCCACGTCATGGCCCTTCAAGTGCTCCTTTTGGAGATACTTGTCCTGGATGAGCTCAATCGTCTCTGGAAGTGGGTAAATGGGGATTTCGAGGTTCTTGGACACATCCTTCAACGCCTGCACGTCCACGTGCTCAATCTCCACCGTCAAGACGTCACACTTTTTCGCCAACTCCACGATAGAGTCGTAATCCTTGAAGGAGCCGTCAACGTGCGAGTCCAACGCATTAATCTGCTTTGCCGGCGAGTGGGCGGCGTCCAAAATCACCGTCTTGATGTTGAGCCGGTGGGCGGCCTCCACAAGCATCCGGCCAAGCTGGCCGCCGCCCAAAATACCAATGGTTTTGGAGTCCATGAGAAAGAAGTGGTTGCGATAATAATGCGGCCGAGTCAGCGGTACGGGTGCGATAACGCCCTGGTGGTACCTCTGTAATCTCTATCGTAACTCGTGTATTGGCAATGCCATGCTAAAGCAGTGTATTCTGTGTACACCTGAATGATAAACATAAAGAATGAAGAGAAGATAGCGTGATCGTAAGCCTGACGGCACTCATAACAAATGGTCAAGATTAGAATCTCATGGTCTTGTTCTTCTTGCCCTTCTTGGCCTTGGTTTTCTTGTAGATTTGCGAACGCAGGTCTCTCCAGCCGCCCGTGGAGATCTTCTTCTCCACCTTGGGCTCGTCATCGGTGTCCATGGTCTTTTCCTGCTGGTCCTTTTCCGCCAACTTGGCCGCAAGCCGCTTCTTGCGCTCGTCGTCGTGCTTGCCGAACTCGGTGTTTCTCTTGATGGTCTTTGCCCGCATGCGGGGCTTCGATCTCAACGACTTGGCCATGGTGTAGATTAATTGAGAAAGCTCATCGCGTCCCCCATCTCTGCCACGTGCGGCGCACGTGCCAAAGAAAAGGGCACAGACCTCGCACTCGCGTGACGCTGTTTTCTCTTGGTTATATGCAGTGCGTTTTGTCGCCTATTCTGTGCACACCGCGACCTCCGCTCTGGCAGCCCGCCCGGTGGGTCGCTCCCTCAGTAAAAAAAATTTTCCTCTGAACAATCTCTTTTAGCTCACATTATCATTGAACAAAATGTATGTAACTGTCCCCATGTCCCCAAACCCACCGAGATCCGCCTAGCATTCGATGTGTATCAAGAGAGATGTTTTTCAGATGAGTCCCCGTTGAACTGGGTGTCAAATCAGCCCAACTTGAAAGATTTCATCCCTATGAGTCAGCACCAAATGCCATCGCCATTTTTGCTCCGTACTAACATCCAGGGCTAATCTCAGAACTCAAAAGAGACTTGCTGCCTCTGTTGTTGGTGTTGGTAAGAGAAAGATTTGGTTGGACCCTAACGAGACCACCGAATTGGCCTCTGCCAACTCTCGTCAAGCCATCAGAAAGTTGTACAAGAACGGTATCATTGTCAAGAAGCCAACCATTGTCCACTCCAGATCCAGAGCCAGAAGATTGGCTGAGTCCAAGAAGGCTGGTAGACACACCGGTTACGGTAAGAGAAAGGGTACCAAGGATGCCCGTATGCCATCTCAAGTTGTGTGGATGAGAAGATTGAGAGTCTTGAGAAGATTGTTGGCCAAGTACAGAGACGCTGGTAAGATTGACAGACACTTGTACCACTCTTTGTACAAGTCTGCCAAGGGTAACACCTTCAAGCACAAGAGAGCATTGGTTGAGCACGTCATCCAGGCCAAGGCCGAGGCTTTGCGTGAGAAGGCTCTTAAGGAGGAGGCCGAGGCCAGAAGATTGAGAAACAGAGCTGCCCGTGAAAGAAGAGCTCAAAGAGTCGAGGAGAAGAAGCAACAATTCCTCAACGAGGCTTAAACTATATGTTAATACATTGGCAACACTAATCATCACCATTGCTGAGGAACGAAGCAATGGAGAGTCGGGAACTTGACTCTCAAGTCATTCACCTAGTAGTCAACTACAATGAGATGATAGTCGAGTGGGTATTAGTCATGACCAAGTGCATGGAGAGTGAGGAGGGCAACCGCCGTCGAGGTCGGGAAGCGAGCCTACTTGTAAGGACCATTTTCATGTCTCGGTAGCCGTCGACGGCACTGGACGACCACCCGATTTGTGCAATGTGTATCCAAAAGGGTAGGCAGCTTACACCTTCTACGTGCAAGTTCCTGTGGGTCGATGCACACCCAACTACTCACATACTAGTACATGCATTAGAGACGGTGCCCCGGCACCAAACAAAACAACACCGTGAAGGCTGCCGTCAACACCAAAATGAGAAACAACACCCACAAACTGCGCTTCAACAAGAGGCGGTAGATGAAGGGCTCGCTGATGCGGATGAAGGACTTGTCGTAGACAAAGCTCTCGCTGAGGCGGAACCAACAGAGCAACGGGTCAATGAGGTAGATGCTACTGACCAAGCAGTAGAACCCGACAAGGAACGGGATCACCACCGGCGCTCGGTACCCCTTGAAGTAGTCGAGGAAGATGAGGCAGAACCCGATCCAGAATGCAATGAAGAGGGCCACGAAGCCCACGATGATGCGGATGTTGATGGTTTTGTGGATGTTGCGGATGGCCATGAAGTTGAGAAAGCGGGGGAGGTGGTCGTTTTCAATCTTGTTGAAGACGTACACCTTGACGTTGGCAAACACGTCCGGGTCGTCGCGGCCGTCGTACTCGATGGCACGGATGATTTGTTGGTTGAGGTCGTGGGGGAGATAGAGGTTCTTCTCGCTGTCTTCGACAAAGTACTTGAGAAGAATGTTGTGGGAGGACTCCTTGAGGTTGTTTCTGGTGATGAAGGAATGGTTTTCCGAGGTGGAGCTGTTTTCCTTGATGAGCTTCTCCAAGAGCGAAGGGTTGATGGAATGCCGCGACGGCCGCTTGGGGGGCTGGAAGTCCTCGGGCGCCAGCGACAACGACACGTACTTGGGCAGGGTGATGAAACTGGCGGGCTTGGCCTCCGACACCTCGTGGATCGACGAGATGTTCAGGTGGCTATCGTCAAGAAGCCGTGAGCCCGACAGCACCCGCTTGGGCTCGTCGAAGGTGCGGGGCACCTCGAACTTGTACGCCAGCGGTGTCAGGTCCCGCTGCTCGCGGTCCTTTTCCTCGCGGTATTGATCAATGACAGCCTTGAGCTTGGGATCGGCGTGATCGACGTTGATGTCGCCTCGAAGAAACGCCGAGAGGCGGTTGGAGTCGTTGTCTTCAAGAACATGGTCGTTGATGATGAGGTCCAACAATATGGACGACGAGAGCGAGCGGTGCTTGGACTTTTCCAGAAACGGCACGCTCTCTCTGTTGTCATGCAAGTTGGAAAAGTTGGAGTTTCGGTTGGAGGCATCCATGTGGGATGACTGTCTCAAAATACTCTCTCGTAACCCTTTCACGTAGTGTTTGCAGAGGTTGAGGTGATTGATGAGGTCGAACCAGAAGTCAAGGTAATCCACCTTGCCCTCCACCTCCTTCATGAACAAGTAGAATGTGTAAAGATCCACCGGGCTCTTTGTTTTGTTGGAAAGAATCTCTCCTAGCGTCGGCAACCGATTGAGGTCGACGGTTCGGTTGGCCTCATTGAGCGTGTTGAGGTTCAGTAGGTAGTGGCTGTTGGGATAGTCCAGCTGGTAATTTTCCGTCATGGTGAAAAAGTGGTTTCGGCCTGGTTTAAATCAAATATGGCTGGTCAAAACAGACGAGACGACACGCCCGGATGAGACGCACGTGCCGGTCACGTGTGCGTCGGTGGACGCGGCGGGCAGCGAAAAAATGCACCGGGGTGCAACAAGAGAACGAAACATGTCAGTATACGAAGGAGGCAATGGTCAACAGACAAGGGGCAATGGTCAACGCATCGAGATTATTTCAAGTGATGCATCGAGGACAGCGGCTGTTTGATTCGGACGCCAGATCGATCACCAAACAATGGTCGCTTCGCAGCCACTTGCAAGCCCACTTGGCGAGGTGGCACGGCGCCTCCGGCATTCTCGTCGAGCCCTTCATTCCATGGCAATGCGTGGCTGCACGTTGGCTATAATGCCCCAAGACATAAGAGCCCGATGGGCCGCTGCAACCCATGTCTCTAACATTGGGCGAACCCAGGCCATTTTCCGGGTCTTTAACCAAAAAGTATGAGGCAAAGACGTGAGCTCTGAGGTGACCCGGCCCCTCACCTCGCCCACACAAATTTTCCCCCATTTGACACATCACATGACCTCCTCGTGGCAACGGTTGTGGCACTATGGCGAAGACCATTGCCGTGCAACCCGACACGTCACTTTCAGGGCTTTGACAGGCGTGCCCCCTGAGGCGGGACACGTGACATCCCGCGGTTGCGCGGACAATGGTGGGTGGTGCGACTCGGAGGGTGGTTTTCGGATATAGACGGTCGCACAGTTCCGAAAGCCCCGGAGACAGGGGCCATGAACCCGAAATGGTGGCCGTGGCCGGGACGACCTTATCATGGGAAAGGTGGGGGAGGGGGATGATGACTGGAGGTGCCAGGTTGATTTGACCCTTGACCCTTGACTGCAATGACAAGGTGGAGCAGACGCACTTCGTCACATGACCGTATCTACATCCTAGTTTGGCCTGGTGTCAAAAGGCCCGCGGACACGACACCGACGCCAAATCCGGACACCATATCACATCGTATGGTGTGCCCGGGACTGGGGATCCGATTGACAAGCCCCAGGGTCTGTGTTATCAATCCAATGTTGCCGTACGAAGATAAGTGTGGATCCCCTCTGCAGTCGCACTGCAACATCGGTACAATCGAAGGTTCCCCACCTCCAGCTGTCAAAAATAACAACCTCACCAAACCACAAAATTAACGTGCACCCAACCATGGACAACACGAGCAACTCATGGAGCACGGTGCTGTGGTGTCCCACACCTCAGGCACAGTTCGTATTCCGTCCTCATTAATGGTGCCTTGGTGCCGTATGGTTTTTCCTGTGTGCAGGCAAGATAACGGGCCGGCCTGTGGCGACTGATTGGCCGACGGCGCCGTAGCACCATACAGGAAAGCGACTTTATTACTCTTGTCTCATGTGGAGTCTCTAACTGCCGCTGCTTCGGTGCAGGTTGTGCATACCACAGTTATCTTTGCCAAATATGTCTGGATGCTATTCTGGCGATATTAAAAAAACACCTGCCAACAGGTTTCTTCTTTTTGTCCCTGTTTCCTTTGAGTGTTCCTTTTGCTGACTGATTTCTGACTCCCTGTATGGTCCACCATGTCATTTTTGGGCTTATATAACTCTCGGTTGTTCAACCTCGATCCCAACCCTCTTCTGGGGTGGGTCCACAAAAACCTCCTCGTTGCCAAAGTCAACGTCTTCCAGTTTGTCAGCGACGCCATCTTCAAAAAGGTCCGGTTGTTCCCCTCCGTGGGCGTGGTGTCCAACTTGACGTCCCGCTTCGGCCCCGTGGCGTGTGCCGTCGACGACCTCGAGTTCAGTCTCTCGGGTTCGGGCGAACAGATTGACATCTTCAACAACTTCATGAACTTTGAGTTTGTGCTGGCGTCGGACTCGGCCCCGGTGCAGTCCGCCAACAACTTTGATATGATGTACTCGCCCGAGCTGTTCCAGTTCTCGTCGCTGGTGTCCACCGACATGGACCCGCCGCCATTCGAGTTTGAGAAACCCACCCCCAAGTACTCGGCTCCCCTCCACCTCCCCTCGCAGTCCCAACCCACCCACACCGTGGTGCCCTCGCACTTTACCCTCAACATGATTGGCTTGAATGCCCCTACGTACTTCAACGACTTTAAGCACCCGCAGGACAACCAGTCCATTGCCTCGCTGATTCCGTCGTCGGAAAGCTTTGTCAGTCCTCTTGACGAGGACTTTGTCAAGCAAATGCAGGCCAACTCGGCGTACGCGGTGCCGGCGCCCCGCAAACGCAAGTTGTCCCCAGCAAACTCCCCCGTGGATCGCGTCAAGCAAGAACACGACTTTGTGCCCGACTTGGCCTACGAGCCGAAACGGGCGCCCGTGTTGCGGGCGCAAAGCATCCCCACCCCTCATCTTCACCACCACCACGACGAGCTGGGCCGCCTGGCCTCGCTCACCCACAAGAAGGTGAAGCTCGAGGAGTCGCCCGACTCGGTGCGCTACGAGTGTCCCCACTGCCAGGCCCGCTTCAAGGTCAAGTCGTACTTGACCCGCCACTTGAAGAAACACAATCTGTGGAAGGCCTTTGTGTGTCCCTTCTACCAGGATCCCGTGTGTGACGGTCTGGGAAACTCGGTCAACCCGGGCACAAAGTGTCATCCTACCGGAGGCTTCTCGCGTAGAGACACCTTCAAGACCCACCTCAAAGCATTACATTTCATCTATCCTCCGGGAACCAAGTCGTCCGAGAGAAACAGCATAAGTGGGCGTTGTGCCGGATGTTTCCAATTTTTTGAAAACAACTTGAAGTGGTTGGAAGACCACATCGAGCCGGGCAACTGTTCCGGGACGGTGTCCCAGCCCAACTAATGACTTATGATGTATGACTTGAACCTTGCCCCCCACCACCTCCCCGCTTTCCTTTCCCCACCCTAATGCTTGAAATTATTGACTAGTTTCCTTCACTTCTTAATCCATCGGTACTATTTTCCTTCGGGTACCCAGTGTACTGTGAATCATCATCCCGTGAACCTTGCTTGTAGTTGCCTAATCCGCTCGAAGAATTACGATTTTCGCCTAACGACAATCATGTTTGGGCCGCGCGGTAAGCATCAACTAACGCCCCTAAGCCCCGGACAACAACTCCGTGCATGGTGCCCTTTCAAGGAGGTTGCTGTGGTTGCGATCTGGTCCCTGGGCGTTTGGGCCAGGGGATCCCACGGATGTTGACGTTTTGTTGCCCGAGAATATTTTGTTGGTTTTGGCTGTATGACATATTAAATATGCCAACCACGAGTGGCTCGGTTTCGCAGTGTACAACTGCCTAATTCGGTCCACCGATAAGTGCTCCGCGGGCGCCTTCGATGCGCGGTGGGGGCACCGCAGGTTTGCGAGCCACACTTTTGCAGCCGCAAATAAATTTGCGAGTTAGACAACCTGCAAATTTCAATCTGCAAACCAGCCAGCCAACATGCAACAGAAATTTTGCACTTTGTATTCTTAACTTGCACTTTGGTTCCCTCATTTGCACTTTACCTTGGGACCAGGTAACGTGGCGCGCTGGTCGTCCGGTTTTTTCCAATTTCCACTTTTCTATTTCACCACCCTAAAACCATGTCTGCCTCATTGGACAAGTCCTTGGACGATATCATTTCCTCCAACAAAAAGACCTCCAAGGTCAGAGCCACCAAGAAGACCGCCAAGGTCGGCAAAAAGGTGGGCTCCGCCAACAAAAAGGCCATTGTTTCTTTCAAGAAGCCTGCCCCCAAGGCCGCTCCTGTCCTTGACTTGTCTTACGCCACCAAGGTGGTTGCGCAAGGATTGCCAAAGGACATCAAACAGGACGGAATCAGAGTATGTTGCACCAGAGTGTTTTCGATGCGATGAGATTGATGACGAGAAAATGAACCATGAAAAACATCTACACAGATGGGATGAACGATATGACGATATAAACGATTGACGATTTACGATACGAACGTTATGATACCTCCCGTGAGTGACGACGGCCTGGTGCCGGTGTCGATGGCTTGGCAAATACCGGTCACCGACCGATGAACAGTGGTGACTCACTGTATGACGTATATGACAACAGTCATAGACGCGTGATGTCTGCAGGATGGACTCGTTGCTTTGGAAGTTCCCAAAACTGCTTGGTACAATGAATATGCCTTGTTGCGTCATTTCGTACCGCAAACCCTCGGGTGGCACCGAGGTCGAGATCAAGGGTAGCATTTGTGCTACGATAGAGTCAGCCCCGGTGGTACGGCTATCCCAAAACGCCTGGCAAGCGTGATCTCGTCTTGTATTTCGCAGGCGATACAAGGCCACGGACACCACTGGTATTTGCCCTCCTCACACTTTCTTTTCCCCGTTCACATCAAACCTCGCCTCGAGAAAGTCTCGAAACCCGAATCCCCTACTAACCCCAGGATTTCTTCCAGTCGCAAGTTGGCCCCGTGCAAAGCGTCTCGTTGAGTTACAACGAGCGTGGCCAGTTCAAGGGCATTGCCACCATCATCTTCAAGTCCAACAAGTCGGCCAGTCTTGCTGTTGAGAAGTACAACAACGCCCCCATTGACAATGGCAAGTCCAAGTTGAAGTTGGAGTTGATCATCGACCCAAGCAAGAAGCCCTTGGCCGCGAGAATCGCCGCCAACAAGGTGGCCAAGAACGACCCCGCTCAATTGAAGCAGAAGTTGCAACAAAAGAAGCAGAAGCAGCAGAAGAAGAAGGAGCCTGCTGCCAAGAAGAAGCCGGCCAAGAAGGCGAAGAAGACGGTGGAGGAGTTGGACCAGGAGATGGCCGACTACTTTGAAAACTAGTGTATGAATAAACTCTTGTAATTTACAAGGCCAAACGGCTATGACATTGTCGCCTGAAACCGCATTGGCTTTTTTCCCAATTTGTCAAACCGTTTCGCGTATCTGAACAACTCAATTCTGGCATCGAAGAAACCCCGGCAACGAGATGACGTCCCAGCTCAATGAGTCCGCAAGCGGACACAGCCTGTCCAACATCGAGTATATCATCACCGCCGAATTCCACATCGACAAGGGCCCCAGTCTCATACACCAGTGGCCACACGAGCTTCGAGGCATCGCCAACTTGCCCTTTCTCCCCGAGTTGATGCTCCCCGACCAAATCCACAAGCGAGAGGAGGACTACACGTTGTTCTTGCTCTTCAAAAACGCCGCCACCGGCGAGTTCCAGTACCTTCACGATGAAAAGTGTGAGCCTAATCCATACTACCTCTACACCATCGTCAACAACATCAAGGACACATCTTTCAAGAGAGGCAGCATCATCAAGAGTCTTAGTATCATCACCCCCCTCCCCTTCTTTAAAAGCTTCAAGCCATTGTTGCTAATATGTCTAGACAAGTACTTCAGCAACAACGACGAGGCCATTCTCGAGGAACTCTACGAATCCATTCGCATCAAGAACTTCGACATTGGCTCGTTGGGGAACCTGCAGATTATCAAGAAGCTTCTCATCACGTCCATCTTGGACTTGCCCATCAACGATAAAATCTACCACGACGAGTCCTTCCGCAACAAGCTCCTTGGAATCCACGCCACCAACGACGACTTGTTCATTCGAAAAGATTTGAGTTTCAACTCCATCATCCGCTTTGCGTCCATGAACATCCCCATCAAAATCCCCATGATCAACCTCCCCGATACCATCGGCGACTACTTCAACCCCACCGACCTCAACTTCAAGCCTAATCTCATTAATATCCTCAACTCGAAGTTGGCGTCGGATAACTTCAACAACGAGCTCACCATCTACGGCCCCCAGACTCCCCCCATCATCATTCTCATCAATGCCCTTCTCACCGGCAAAAAGATTATCTTCTTGAGTTACGAAAACTCGTCGGGGTACATCATCGACCATGTGCTCCTCACCCTCAAGATTGTCACCGGCGGGGGCATTTTGAGTGGGTTGCTTACCAACTACAACATCTTCCCCATCATTGATGTTTCGAAAATCGATCTCTTGGAACAGTGTGACTCTTATCTCGCTGGCACCATCAACCCCTTTTTCAAAAACAACGATAAGCTCTGGGATGTGCTCTACGACCTCGACACCAACGAGTTCCACATCTCGAGTCAGATAGAGCAGGAGGACACCTCGCAAATCTTCAAAACCTCCATTGTCAGTGAGGACGCCAAGTTCCTCTCGAACCTCCAGCTCTCCCTCTTCAACTACAACGACGACCTCACCACGATCCAACTCATCTTCCGCCGCCACATCAACGAAATCATCCGGATTCTTCTCAGCAGCAAAAACTTCAACGCCAACCTCATGCCGAGGGACAAACCCAACCTCCAATTGCTTCTAGACGGCATCGGCTACTACTGGAGCAGTGACGCCAACAAGCTCTTGGAAGTGTCGTGCTACCAGCTGGTTTCAAAGAAATTCCAGGACTTGCTCTACGCAGATAAGTTCACGTACGGGCTCCTTATTCCCAACTTGGCCAACGAGCTCAACCTCATGATCGACCTACAGTACCACCTCCAGAAGATCAACAACCTCAACACCAAGGTCAACGAGCGAGAAATCTGGTTCAACATCCTCAAGTTTTTGATCAGTGGGAAGTCGCTCGAGATCTTCCTTCTCATCACGTACCTTATTCCCCCCAACTCCTCCACCAGCTTACAGTCAAGTTCCACCCACGGCGGCAACATCACCATCTTTGACAAGAACAAGGGCATCGAGCTCCTTCTTATGAATTTGTTTCACTCGGACCACCAGATCAAGTCGAATGTGATGATGATCCTCCAAGAGCTCCAGGACAACTTTCTCTGTGGATGGTGTCTCAACAACTTCATCAAGTCGAACGTGATTTACGAAATGGCCTTCGAGGATTTAGTTCAGAGTCAGGCTTAGGTATAAAAGAAGAATTGGGCGAAAAGTAGTGATTTCGAGGTTTTGCAAAACTGGGGAAAATACACCAAAATTCGTGGATTTTTCTAATATATACAAGATGGGCTGACACAGACAAAAGTCAGAAGTGTTCAGCCAGCACTGTGAAGTGATGCAGTGAAAGGAGTAGAGGTTTCTTAAATGACTACCAAGGCAATCATAGTGAGGGAATATGACCAGATGAAAATTCCGGCATTCATCACTTTTAGCAAGGTCAGACCTTCCTTGAGATCCACCTAGCCACATTTGTCCTTGTGAGCCACTTCCGACACCCAAAGATTATTTCTTCCCCCATTCACGGTCGAAGAAGCCAAACATCGTGAAGCGGTCGCCCGGCGTTCTCGACGAATACGAGCTGCCCAGCCCCACGTACTTGGACTGCAGCTGACGCTCCTCGTAGTCGAAGTTGGGGTTGTTCTCCGGGAATCCTGGTCTCTTCACCTTTACCGAAAACTCATCGGTCTCAGAGTCGATTCTGGCGTCGGTCTCCCGCTTGTGGCGCTCGTCGTTATGTTTCTGAATATGTCTCTTTCCAACGAGGTAGAAACCAATGGCCCCAACACTGTAGAGGCCGAGTTTCGTGAGAAGGCCCTTTCTCGTCTCCATGCTGTAAGCCCAAACACCAATTCCAAACACCCGCACACCACACGTGAAGCTCGGTCCGTCGGTACCCCACATAGTGCCATGTGAATACGCCCCGGAAAATAAATACGCGTACCACTTTCTTGTCCACCATGTCTGAAGCCGAAGAAATCGCCCATGCCATTGCCGGAGCCGGCGGCGGCGCCCTCCTGATGATTGTCACCTACCCACTTGTGACGCTTTCCACACTAGCGCAAACCACCAAGAAGAAGAAGGCCGAAAGTGAAGAGCCCAAGCCCAAGCGCCACTACAACGCCAGCGAGCTCCACCTCAAGGCGGCGGACGCCATCGTCAACTCCTCGTCGTACCAGGCAGCCAAAGAGATCATCCACCAGAAGGGACCCTTGGGCCTTTACTCGGGGTTGGAAAGTGCGCTCTACGGCATCACCCTCACCAACTTCATCTACTACTACTTCTACGAACTCACGTCCAACGTGTTCCTTCGGGCCAATGCTTCGACCCTGAGACGGGGCAAGGGCCTTCTGACGTTCCAATCGATCATTACTGGCGCCATTGCAGGAGCACTCACCTGCGTCGGGTCCAACCCGTTCTGGGTCGCCAACACCCGGATGATGACCGCCAAGAAGAACGACCAGGAGGCGCTGAGCTCGGCGTTCAAGACCATCCTTCACATCATCGAGACCGACGGCGTGGCCACGCTCTTTGCCGGGGTGTTGCCCGCGTTGGTTCTTGTGGTGAACCCCATCATTCAATACACCATTTTCGAGCAAATCAAGAACGTCATCATTGCCAGAAACGGCAAGCAGTCGTTCACGGCGGTGAAGGCGTTCTTTATTGGGGCTTTCGGCAAGTTGATCTCCACCTCCTTGACATATCCTTACATCACGCTCAAATCGAGAATGCATGTCAAGAAAAAGGAGGTGGCCTCCAAGTCCGACACCGACGTGGCCGAGGTGAAGTTGCTGATGGTACAAGAGATTCAAAAGATCATCACTGAGGAGGGCCTCGAGGGTCTTTACCGTGGCTTGACGGTGAAATTGGTCCAGTCCATCAGCACCGCCGCATTCCTCTTTTACTTCAAGGAGGAGTTGTTGACGGGCCTGGTGAAGTTGGTGGAGATCTTCCGGGTGTTGAGCTTACGTAAGTCTGTAAACAATTAGATGTTGGCCTATCAGCCTGCCCGGCGTGGGGGGAGGGCGGCCAAGCCCATTTCGGTCCGCATTGCGTAAAATTCGTCGGTCCAAGGCTTGGCCGAGCATCGGCCCATCGGTTCGCGCCAGCAGGGCGCGGCGACTTTTCAACGTTGGGACTAATTTCACTGTCATGAGCACCCCCAGTTCTCCCGTCAGTTCCAGTCACAAGAGCAACGGCAGCCGACGGCCCGTGGCCCGGCGGGCGTGTCTTCTGTGTCGAGAAAAGAAAATCAAGTGTGATGGCGAACCCATCTCCACCATCAAAACCGAAGATGGAAACAAGGTGGTGACGGACCAGCCCCGGGTTTGTTCCAATTGCAAGTTTCTCGGCATCAACTGTGTGTTTGTGGCCAGCATGAGGGGCGGGCGTCGCAAGAAGCGCCAGAACGTGGCACTGGAACTGAGCACCAGTCCCAAGGGATTCAAGCACCTCAAGCCCAATTCATCCAAGGAGTACGAGTCGGCCAGCTCCAACGGCCTGATCCAGGGCCGGCTCAACAACTTCATCCTTGACCAGAAGGACGGCTCGGCGAGGGTGAAGCCGGTGTCGCCAACCATCTCGTATTCGCTGGCGTCGTACTCCAACAATCGACGGTATGAGGATGGGGACATGTACCAGCACATGTACGACTACCGGCACTACCCGCCACCGCCACCGCCGCCACACCACGGAGGTCCGCCACCGCCGCCTCCCCATTATGGCGGCCCCCCCTCCTACTACAAAAGACACTATGGCTATGACCAGCCGCCGCTCCCACCACCTCCGCCACCCCACATGTTCGGGTACGGTGGCCACCCGCCACCCCCACCACCGCATCTCTGGAAACAACAGCGAGGAGCGTGGCCGCCATATCCGCCTCCCCCACCTCCCCATCTTCAAGGCCCCCACGGCCCCCACGAACTGCCGCCGCCCCATCTCATGAGGTACGCAGCGTCCCACTCGTCCCAACGCAGCCACGACCGCATGTCCGACGATCCCAAAGCCCATCCCCTACTTCCACCTCCCTCCGTCACCATGCGCCTGGACTCCTTGGGCACGGGGCTGTTTGACCACCGGTCGGACGCATACCCCACGCCGCTGTTCCACAATGCCAACGGCAAGCCCGTGCTCCCACCACTTGAAATGCTCAAGGCGCCAGCCACCACGGCCATGTCGCCCTACGACAACTCGTACTACAACCCTCCGCCGGTGAAACGACCCCCGGTGGCGTCACCCACCCTCACCAAGACCAGCGGGGCGCACCTGGCCATCTCGTCGTCGTCGGCGTCGGCGTCCAGCCAGGGCCTCGTGCTGGTGTCGGCATACACGCCAGCGGTCCCCGAGCGAGTCGACCTGCGCCAACGCCCACCCCAGGTGGTGGTGGACGACGTGGTGGCGCTGCAGACGGCGTTGGCGCCCTTCACCGACGACGACTTGGCGCAGTACGACTTGCCCAAGTGGGAGATTCTCGAGGAAGTGCTCAACTACTACTTCATCTTCCACCACCTGCAAGACCAGCTTCTCACCAACCGACAAACGTTTCTCGAGCGCTTCTCCCTCAACCGCGAGAGCCTGGTGCTCCACGCGTTGCTTCTGCGGGTGTGCCGATACTCCAATCTTGTTGACAGTAACGAGACGGTATGGATTGACCGCGTCTACAAGCACTGGGAGGACCTTGGCGACATTGGAATGTTGCTCTGTTACCTGTTCCTCGGCAAGACCGCCACCATCAGCAACAACTACCTCAAGTTCATGGAAATCAGCTCCAAGATCTACGAGCTCATTGAGTACAACCGGTACCTTGAGGTGTTCCAAAAGAACCACAAGCTCAACTTCCGCCAGGCGTACGAGCGCGAGATTGTCATCCGGGTCATGTGGAACTACTGGGAAAAGCACCTTATTCTCTTCCGCTACAAACAGGGGCTGCCTTACTACAAGCTCTCCATGATCAACAAGGACCAGTTCGACTTTAAGTTCACCTACGAAATGTCCAAGTACTACAACCGGCTTCTTCTTCCCCTCCAGGCGCTGGACCACTTGTTCCTCACCAACCTCGACAAGCGGGCCACCTGGGAGTCGTTGGGCCGCGAGTTCAACGACTCCACCGCCATCATCTACTCCTTGAAAGTGTTTGAGCTGGTGCTCAACAACATCTCCAAGGAGGAGGTGCCGTTGGACATTGACGCCCTCACCCCCACCTTCATGGACTTTTTGCACAACAACTTGTACTGGCTACGAGGCGACAAGATCATGATCAACCCGTGTGTGCTTCGGTCCACGTTTATCACGCGGCACGCCATCATCCTCAACCACGGCACCAAGCTCAAGCGGATCCTCACGTTCAACTTCCACCGGTTCGGTGACAACCTGGGCATGCTCCTCGACGACGTGACCATGGGCGAGTTGTTGAGTTTCGAGGATCTTCCTGCCGCCATCGGCGGCCTCAATGCGGCCGAGTTCAAGGCCCTCATTTGTCTCTTTGTGAGCACGGTGGAACTCACGCGGGCCATTGAGCTTGGCGAGGGCCACGTTCCCGAAGATCCCACCGATCGCCCGGTGGTAATCGGAGCGACCCTTCTAAAAGAGGAACGCTGGTACGACAAGGACGCCCTCGTGACAAGAGGCACCGCCGGGTGGCTCAAGTACGACCCGCTCACGCTCGACGTGGCCATCACGCTCGTGCTGATCATCCCCAGCCTTGTCATTCTCACCAAGTTCTTGGTGCTTTCCAGCGACGGCACCACCGCCAAACTCCAGTGCACCAAGATGGGCTCGGCGCAGACGCTCGGTGTGAATTTGGACGCCAAGCTTGCGGCATTGTTCGAGGCCGACTCGCTCCTCAAGGCCTTTGACATTGCCGTCAAGTTTGTCCACTTCAAATTGAAGGCGGACTACAACAACGAACGGATCTACAACGACACGGTAACGAAAATCAACAAGATCTCCCACTACCTCGAGGAGATTCTTCAAAATACTTAATACAAGTTCAGAATTGCAAAACGCATGCAACACGTGTGGGCCGGTTACGTAAGCGTGGCCGCGGTCGCAACATAAATACCAAGTGCAACCCCAATTGCAACTACTGCAACTGCCATGCTCCAAGTGTTCAGACCGGTGGCCAGCTCTTCCTCGCCACTTACCGTGGAGGGCCTCACGCGGGACGTCGGGCTCAAGAACATCCACTCGCACAACGACTACTGGCGCACGCGCCCGTTGGTGGATGCCCTCAGTGTGGGGGCCGTCAGCGTCGAGGCCGACGTGTGGAAGTTTGACGCCGACTACGTGGTGACCACCACCGCATCCACCGGGGGCGAGACCAAGGAGTTTAAGGCCGACGAGGTGTATGTGGGGCACAACCAAATCTTCCTCGAGTCCAACCACACCCTCGACAGTTTGTATCTTGATACACTTCATGATCTTCTTGAAAGCACCAACGTCAAGTTCTCTGATGGGGCCCTTCTTGAAGACTTTGACTCCAAGTTCAGCATCTGGTACAACAGCCCCGAGCTGCCGTTGTACCTCTGGTTTGACATCAAGACCGACGCCGAAAAGACGTATGCCGCCCTCCAGAAGCTGTTGGAGCGGTTCGTTGCCCAAGACTATCTTGCCTGGTTCGATGCAACCACCAACACCACGCGCGAGGGGCCTGTCTACGTCACCATCACGGGCAACGTGCCGTGGGACACCATCGCGGCGCAGGAGCAGCGGTACACCTTCGTGGACGTGCCGTTGGCCAACTTCACCCGCGAGACCGACGAGGCCCGGTTGCAGCAATGGGCGCAGCTCGGCGTGGTGGCCTCGGCGTCCATGCTGCAGCTTGTGGGAAAGGACAACTACGCCAAGATCCAGCGCGGGGACATCGACGACCACGACGACATCAGGGCCAACTTGACGGCGACGTTCGACAAGGCCCACCAGTACGGGCTCAAGACGCGGATCTGGGGCGACGTCACCTGGCCCAACCACGTGAGCGACAGTCACTTGCGAAGCTTGTGGGCGTACGGGTGTGACTTGTTGAACGTGGACGATCTCGAGCGTGCCGCCAATTTGTTCTGATGACTCCACTGTGCTGTCTATTCATCTATAATATATTACTATATGGCCTCCTCTTCAGAAACTCTTCTTGAGAAACTCATAGACGTAGAAGAGCAACGCATTGGCGGGCACCGCCCGCACGAGAGTGATGCCCAAGCCGTGGTAGAGCGACCGCACACCCCCCTGCCTCACAAGTCTTTGTCCCGTGGCAAGGATGGACTCCTTCGTCTGCGTCGTCTGCATGTTAGACTTGATGGTGTCGACGGGAAACATCGAGAAGTTGAAGAGCACCCCCGCCAACGCTCCGCTGGCCAACAAGTTGGTATCGGCGTAGTCTGGATTCACCCTCTTCAAGTAGGCCGAGCTCACCTCATAGGTGGTGAACCACACGGCGGTCCCGCCGCACTCTCGAACTAGCGTCGACGAAAGGCCCCTCCACATGCCAACGATGCCGTCTTTCTTCACGATCCCGCGTATGACGCCCGCATACGACTGATGGGCGTTCGTGAGGTTCGCCACCTGGAGATTGCACTTGATCAACTCCACCGGCGAAAGCACAAACAGCGCCATGAGGCCCAGGAACGCTCCGCTGGCGGCCTTGATGCCCACATGGTCCAGCGGCCCCACCGCCCGCTTCAACGTGTCCATGGCGTAGTTGTACGACACAAACAACACGGCATTCTCGAGAAACAGGCCCACCATGGGGGCCTTGATGCCCTTGTAGAAGCCGTTGATCGCACCTTCGTGGACATAAGTGTACTTGATTGTCAGCCACGTGGACCGGCTCTGGAACCCCTGGGCTGCTTGGAGCCGAACCTTGATGGTGTCGAAGGGGAATTCAATGACTTTGGCACAGCATCCCGCCACGCCGCCAAACGCTATATCTTTGAGGGCATCGCTCATGCGAAAACAAATTCGGGCAGCGATAATGGCCTCTGACAGAGTTGAAAGACCGTGTCGACCTATCTGAGCAAACTGTCAAGCCAGGGAGTTTGGTTGAATAAGTACCCCTTATCAAGGTGGGCTAATCGCAACCTCTAGGTGAGGCTAGCGCAACTCTTCGCTTCGCTCAGAGGTTGCGGTCGCTCAGAGGCTGCGGCTACTCCCTTACATGTACATTTGATTAGATTATCTCAATGGAATGAATCTGGAAGAAGCGTTACCGGCTCTACCGTGTCTGACAGGAGTGTAAGAGATGGAGAACTCACCCAAGTAGTGACCAACCATCTCGGGTCTGATCTCAACGGTGTTGAAAACCTTACCGTTGTAGACACCAATGACGGAACCAATCATCTCGGGAACAACAATCATGTTTCTCAAGTGGGTCTTGACGATGGGTGGCTTCTCGTTCTCCTCGGCAGCCAACTTGGCGGCTCTCAACTTGACAATGAGACCTTGGGGCTTCTTACCCAAACCTCTAGAGAATCTTCTTCTGACTCTGGCGCCGCAAAGCTTGGCAAACTCCTCGTTGTCCAACTTGAGGAGGTCTTGGAGGTCAACGCCCTTGAAAGAGAAGGCCTTGAAAGTTCTCTTTTTTCTGTCAGCTAACGTTAGTAGTGTTCAATAGGAGGTCGCATGGGGGAGGGGTCATGGGGATTGATGGGATGACGATATGGATGGTGGTGCATCTCGTGGTTTCTGGTTGATCGGTCAACTCGTCGGGTCTCTGGTGATGGATTGCTTCCCCTGTTCATTTCCTGTCCATTCCTGTTCATCCCTGATGGTTTGTCTCCTTTCTCTAGCCACTTTACATACTAGTCTCAGCCATGATGAACGGTGTAGTAAAATCTCTTTTCGCTCGCTCCAATTTTTTTCACCCACTCACTGGGTGTGCACAGACATTTGCGCGAAGCTAGGGTTGGGTCACGTGGCGTGTGTGACGTGCGATTTGCGTGGTGACTGCGCATTTCTCGGCCGGTGAAATTTTTCCACTCTTCATCCAGAAAGAATAGTCTGCCATCCCAGCTTAAACTGATTATTCTAACGACACCATGAAATACTTAGCTGCTTACTTGTTGTTGGTCCAAGGTGGTAACACCGCTCCATCTGCCTCCGACATTTCTTCCTTGTTGGAGACTGTTGGTGTTGAGGCTGAAGAATCCAGAATCTCCGCTTTGCTCAAGGAGTTGGAGGGTAAGGACATCCAAGAGTTGGTTGCCGAGGGTAACACCAAGTTGGCTTCCGTTCCATCTGCCGGTGCTGCTCCTGCTGCTGCTGGTGGTGCCGCTGCCGGTGGTGCCGCTGCTGAGGAGGCTGCCGAGGAGAAGGAGGAGGAGAAGGAAGAGTCTGATGACGACATGGGTTTCGGTCTTTTCGACTAAGCGTTTGTATAATAAATCAGATAATACGTTCTGTAGACAATGGAACCGAAGATTGCAATCTTATGTGGTATGCCTCTATGGTGTATCCCCTTATGGGTATGCCTCTATGGTGTATCCTCTTATGTGAGTGCCTCTATAGTGTATCCTCTATGTGAATGCCTTTATATGCTTTGATTACCTGATAACTCCCTCACCACGTTGTGGAGCTCCCCCCGCCCACTCACACTCACCTTGTAGGCCACCTTCTCCACCAACACGCGGAACCGGTCCACCTCCCGCACCACCTTCTCCGTGCCCAAGCTGTCGAGGACGGTGTCGGTGACCTCGATCTCCTCGTCGTCGGTGTCTGCCAAATCGTCAGATGGCACTTTTGCACCCCCACCAAACGCGTGGTGGAGCTGCCTTCGTAGCCGCTGGAGGTACTCCAACTTCTGGAGCTTGTACTGTAGCTGGGAATTGAGCTCGACAAGCGTGTTCCGCGTGGCCTCGTACTCTTTTGTCGCTGCCTCATCGACAGGCGTCTCAGGGACAATGTCCACCACCATGCCCTCCCCAACCGACACGTCGTGGTCCTGGGGCGTTTCCTTGGTGGCCCCCAAGTACCTTCCCTCCGGAAGCTCCGCCACCAAGTGGCCGAGCTCGCGAATCTGCGCCGCGTGGTCCCCCTCCTCCACGAGAATCGGGTCCACCTTCACCGCAATGCGGTCGAGACTCTCGTTCACCTCGAGCATCTTGGCGTGCTCGTTCTTGAGCACCTGCTGCACCATCTGGTTGACAATCTGGCCCGGGAACATCGACCGGTTGTGTCGTTTGAGCAAGATGTTGGTTTTGAACACCACGGACTTGGCCCGCGCCGCCGCCCGGTCGTCGTCGTCGAAGGCCTGGCGCCATGCCTCGTCCGGCTCCTCCACCTCCCTGAGTGGCTCATTGAGGGTTTTGACCGCCGCCTCAATGAACCCTTTGGTGTACTGATAGGCCATTGCGCGCTCCCCACATAAACACGCCCAAGACACAGCAAACACCGTGTTCGGGCCATGGCCACTTCGTTTGCGTTAGACGACAAGTCTCGCGACAAGAAGCGCACCACGTTCCAGTGGACCTACGACTCGGACAACCACCTTCTTCTGTTGATTTCGGCGTACCAGCGCGACATCTTCACTCGGGGCAACACCTGCAAGACATGGGATCTTATTCTCGACAAGTTTAACGAAAAGTACTTGTCGCTGATTGTCCAGTCAAGGACAATAAGTAACAGGTACCGATCGTTGATGAAGGATTTCCAGACGCGGCTTTCCTCGGGCAGTATATCGCCTGCAACGTTCAATGAGAATGAGAAGCTCCTCCACCACCTCAATCTGTTTATCGAGTGGAAGAAGTCCCACAACACGGTCAAGCGCCGGAAGCTCAAGTCGCCGGACGACTTGGTGCCGATGCTCGTGCCGAATCTACAAGCCGGTGTTTTGGGGCCGCAGGGTCCTCCCATACCACAACCCCCTCAGCCGCCGTTGCCGGCGCGGGCGGATGCCGAGTATGGCTCCCGCTCGCTGTCGTTGGTGGCGCCGGTGTCGCCGCTTGACGAAAGTCGTGAGTTGGCGGCAGTCATTAGTGCCCAGAGCACCGAGCTCAAGCAGCTCCAGGGCGAGTTTGCGACGTTTCGGGCGGAGAATGACAAGCGGTTTCATTTGTTGATGGAGCTGACCCAGCGGGCGCACGAGAAGTTGGACATGGTGATTCAGAAATTGGCGGGATGAACCTGCTCTGGCACGAGGGCTGATCTGTCAGGAAGTGACAGAGCAGGAAGACGAGTCCAGGCTGAAAAGGGCAGGCCCACGAGCCAGAGCAGGCTGAAAAGGGCAGGCTGACAAACAAAGCAGGCCCACGAGCCAGGGCAGGCTGACGAGATCGACTGCCCTGGCACCCGACTCTTACCACTACCCACCTGCTACGCTGGCACCCGATACCATAATCAGTCATTGTCAAGTCGATGGCCTATTCAATTCGTCCTTCAGTTCCTCGACCATCAATTCACCACTGGTGGTCCTTCAATTCACCTAATGGCCATCGACCTTGACATGCCCCAATAACATGCCTCATTACATGGCCTCATTGACTCCGTTAGTTGGTGCAAGCTCTGCCAGACCTAGTCTCCACAAGTCGGCCCGACCAATCTCATGTGGCTTTCACCTTGCGATGGTATTTATCAGTGACACTTTTTCGCGCAGCAACATGGATTCGTCCCCCTCCGGCGAGCCGTACCCCATCTACCGGGCGTCCACGCGAATAGCCCGGGTGCAAGTGGCCATCGCGTTGGTGCTCGGGTTGTCGGCGTTCTTCACCTTCTCCGTGCTCCGACTAAAATACCCGAAAATCTACGTCGCCAACCTCAACCACATCAACCAGAACTACCTCCACAGCGCCACGCGCCACAACCTCCCGCCGCTCCCGAAGCTGCTTCTCGGGTGGATCCCGCTTCTCTACAATGTCAACGAGAAACAGATTCTCGAGCACGCGGGGCTCGACGCGGTGGTGTTTCTCTCCTTCTTCAAAATGTGCATCCATATCCTCACCGTGTGCGTGGTGTTTGCCGTGACGGTGATTTCGCCCATCCGGTACCGCTTCACCGGGCGGGTCGATCTCCCCGACGACGACGACATGAGTGCGGCCAAGTCCAAGGACCACTACCACAGCTTCCTCTGGATGTACACCGCCTTCACGTACGTGTTCACGTTTGTCACCGCGTACTTTCTTGTTCTGCAGACGGTCCGCATCATCAACATGCGCCAGAAGTACCTTGGCAAGCAAAACTCCGTCACCGACCGCACCATCAAGATCTCGGGCATCCCGCCGGTGTTGCGCGACGACGACGACCTCAAGCGCCACATCAACCTGCTTGGCATCGGCGAGGTCGACTCGGTGACCATTGTGAAGGAGTGGACCAGTCTCCAGCGGTTGTTCCGCATGCGGGCGAGAATCCTTCGCCAAACCGAGTACTACTGGGTGGAATACCTCCACATCAATGGCATCCGCAGCAAGCTGCAGTTGCTCAACCTCCTGCTTCGGCCCAGCGTGGGGGACTCCATCAGCATGGGCGGTCTCGACCTCGAGTCGATCATCGACCACATCAGAGACACCCTGAGCTCGCCGGCGTCAATCGACCCCGTCAGAGACACCCTGAGCACCCCGGCGTCGCCGCAGTCGGCGTCCACGGCGGCCCTCCCCCTCCTCAGCGACGACCTCAGCCGCCCCAAGTTCAAAAAGGGCTGGCTTGGATGGTTTGGCCCTTCGGTGGACGCCATCTCCTACTACACCGACCAGCTCCGCACCATCGATGCCGAGATCCGCCGCGCCCAGCGCCGCCAGTACCCGCCGTCGTCCACCGCGTTCGTCACCATGAAGTCCGTGGCCCAGGCCCAGATGATTGCGCAGGCGGTGCTCGACCCCAAGCTCGGCCATCTCATCACCCAGCTCGCCCCCGCGCCCCATGACATCATCTGGGACAACTTGTGCTTGACGCGGCGCGAGCGGAACCTGCGCATCTTCCTCGTCACCATGATCATCGGGTTGGTGAGCGTGCTCCTCATCTACCCCGTGCGCTACCTCACCAACTTCCTCAACGTGCGCACCATCTCCAAGGTGTGGCCCGCGCTCGGCGATTTCCTCCGGCTGAACGAGCTGGCCAAGAACCTCGTCACGGGCATCCTTCCCCCGTACGTCTTCACCATCTTCAACGTCATCATGCCCCACTTCTACGCGTGGATCTCCCGCCGCCAGGGCTACACCTCCCACCTGGACGAGGAGCTCTCCACCGTGTCCAAGAACTTCTTCTACATCTTCGTCAACTTGTTCTTGGTGTTCACGTTGTTTGGTACGGCGTCGTTGAGCGACACCACCCGTATCGCCTACAAGCTCGCCGAACTGCTCAAGGGCCTCGGCCTTTTCTACGTGGACCTTATAATTCTCCAGGGCCTCGGCATGTACCCCTACAAGTTGCTTCTTCTCGGCAATCTTGTGCGGTTTTCGTTTGGCAGCTTGTTTTGGTGCAAAACCCCACGAGACTACCTCAAATTGTACAAACCGCCCGACTTCAACTTCGGCCTCCAGTTGCCCCAGCCCATGTTGATTCTCGTCATCACCATCACGTACTCGGTCATGTCCACGCGGATTCTTTCCGCCGGGCTCATCTACTTCATTGTTGGGTACTTTGTATCCAAGTACCAGCTTCTATATGCGTGCGTGCACCCGCCCCACTCCACGGGCAAAGTGTGGCCGTTGGTGTTCCGGCGGGTGATCTTGGCTCTCCTCATCTTCCAGTTGACCATGGTCGGGGTGTTGGCGTTGGAAAAGGCATACTTGTGTGCGCTGTTCCTTGCGCCCTTGCCGGTGTTGACGCTCGGCCTCTTGTGGAACTACCAGCAGAGCTATATACCCTTGCTGATTTTCATTGCTTTGAGGCTGATTGAAGATAACCACATGCCGTACCATGACGAGGAGGCGTTTGTCGAGACCCCACAAAATGACATTCCGCAAGACTCGCGGGCACAAACGCTCGACGAGAGACGAGAGCTCAACCAAACGTACCAGTACCCTCATTTGTTGGATAAGTTGGACGGGCCGTTGGTGGCAATCGACGACGCGGAGGTGTTGATTATAGCGGAGGACGGCCAGACGGTGAGGAAGCCAACTCAACTGGTGCTCTAATTCCAGCGAAGCTGGCGAAACGTCCCAAGTCGTGCTTAACAGTCCACCAAGGTACCTTTTCTACCGGCTTCGCCGGCCAATCACCATTCCTTTCTACCACCATTTCACCGGAGGCGGTGAAATGTCCCATATCCACGGCACCGGCTGCCATGTAATTAATCCCACCTCATATGGATGACCTAATAACACCCCTAGAATGACCTTGCTAAGAACCTGCTGTAGCACCACCGAAACCCCGAGAATCGCAACGATTGCCGTGTATGAAGCCCGGGTGTTGACATGGAGCGCCTCGGCGGTGATGGCGAGCGCCACCACGTTGATGGTGTTGGCCAGGATCGACGTTTGGTCGTAGGGCCAAATGAGCATGAGGATCGGGAACGTCTTCATGGCGCTCGACGTGAAGATCGTCACAAGCAACACCGCCACACGGTACCCGCCGTGGAACTGGGGCTCGATGTTGATGCTGGACACTTGGCGCCAGTTGCAAAACATGTAGAACTGAACAATGATGCTGATGACGAAGATGCTGTACTCTAGCACAACATTCCACACAAAGTAGAGGTACTGGATGTGTACGGGGTTGCTGAGGATGGAGCTCATGAGCACCGAGTGGGTGGGGTTGCGTTCTTCGTACGCCCAAACAATGTACACCTCAAAGAGGATGGTCATGGTGATGAGGCGAAGGAGCTTTCTGTAGCGGCCAATCCGCCACTGTGAGTGGTCATTGTCTCGTAGTTCCGATTCAACCACATTGTACGCCAAATGACGATACGCCTGGGGCTTGAGCAACAACAAATCAAGAAACAAAATCACATTGTCATACTCAATGTATCGGTCCACTACTTTGTGGCACTGCGGACACGTGGTGAGCTTGATGTACTGCTTCGACTGGGTGTAGAGAGTGGTGATGCCGGGGAAGGAACACTCTACACAAATCATGATTTCGATGCGGCGGTTGTATGCAGGTCAGCACACGGCGGCGGGAGGAGCCACGTCGGGGATGGACCCGAGGGCAAACGCGGGGGCGTGGAACGCCTCCTGGACAGCGGGGTCGAGGTCCTCGAGCTTGGTGGAGGACACGTAGGCGGTGGGGCCGAAGCTTTGTCCAAAAGTGGAGGTTTGCCCAAAGGTAGGGGCCTGGCCAAATGCAGGGGCCTGGCCAAACGGCGACGCCTGTGCAGCCGGTTGACCGAATGGGGCTTGTGTCTGAGATTGGAAGGGTTGCTGAGCCTGACCAAAGGGTGTGCTTTGTGACAGAGTTTGACCAAAGGGTGCGGGCTGTGATGACTGGCCAAAGGCTGAGGTGGACTGTCCAAAGCCGGAGGTGGACTGGCCGAAGGCTGAGTTTGTAGATGCCTGGCCAAAGCCAGAGGTGGCTGAGTTGGTCTGACCAAAAGGTGAGGCCTTGGCTTGTCCAAAGGCTGAGTTGGTGGATGCCTGACCAAATGGCGAGGCCTTGGCTTGTCCAAAGGCTGATGTTGTCGACGCTTGACCGAAGGGCGAAGCCTGGGCTTGTCCGAAGGCTGAGTTTGTAGATGTTTGCCCAAAGGAGGATGTGGTCGCTTGACCAAAAGGCGAGGGCTTGGCTTGTCCAAAGGTGCTCAGTGACTGGGCAAACGGATTGTCGTTGGGCTTGTTGGTCTGAGCAAAGAGATTGTCGTTGGGCTTGCCAAAGGCGCTGTTCTTCTGGGCAAACGGGTTGTCATTAGGCTTGCCAAAGGCGCTGCTCTTCTGGGCAAATGCGCCACTGCCTTGGCCAAAAGCGCCGCTGCTTTGACCGAATGCACCACTGCTTTGGCCAAATGTACTCTGGCTCGCTCCACTGGACCCAAACCCCGCCGAGCCAAAGGCACCGGTCAGTTTGGGGGCCAGGGACGCGGAGCCAAACCCGGTCGAGCCAAACCCCGCCAGGCCAAAGCCCGACTTGCCGAACCCCGTCTGGCCGAACCCGGTCTGGCCAAATCCGCCAGTCGAGCCCGAGGCGCCAAAGCCGCTGGAACCAAAGGCGCTCATGAGGTACTTGAGGATGCTGATATCACAGGTCCGTGAGTGGGTGTGACCTATTGATGTCGTGAATAGTCTGTTTCGAGTTACCAGTGATTAGATAAACACCGGAGGAAGGTATGGCTGAGGGAGCGGAGGTGATGGTGTAGTGAGATTTTGCACTAGTCGCAAACACTTGCGCGAAAGAAACAAGACTGCACAAAATTCACATCGAATTTGGATGTGGCCTAAGTAAATCCTCCAAGTGTTGAGGGAATCTTTTTACATTTCATCTTTGCACAATATATTCCCTAATGTCGGGACTTTCTCAGAAAGCGCGGATTTAGCTCAGTCGGGAGAGCGCCAGACTGAAGTCAACTTCGGTCAGTTAATCTGGAGGTCCTGTGTTCAATCCACAGAATTCGCATTTTTTTGCACCCAACAACTGTGAGTATAACCCGATCGAGATTGACCTCGAGGGCGTTTGAGCTGAGAAGAGAGAAGCAAACCGCCGCTTTGGGTCTTGTATCATGAGTCGTTAATTGTCCTATCTAGGCACTAAGTGCCATACCAAAGCCACTACCGAGGAACGAGGTATTGGCTTCTTTGGTACCTGATATCCCTCATCCCCTTGATATCTTCAGTGCCTCGATCTTTTTGGTATCTGATGCCCCAATCTTCGGATTGGCTCGAATTGACTATACCTGCAATACCTCTTTTTTTTGATATCTGCCAATTTTCTCGTTCCTCGTCATTGGCTTCCTTGGTATTCATCTCCTTCTTGTCTGCCAATGCTTCGTTCCTCGGCATTGGCTCCTTAATACTCCTCTCCTTCTTATCTGTCAATGCTTCGTTCCTCGGCATTGGCTCCTTGCTCATCTCCAATATCTTCCAATGCCTCGTTCCTCGGCATTGGCTCGTTCCTCGGCATTGGCTCGTTCTTCGGCATCGGCAGCTAAAGACTCGAGTATAAATCCTCCTCCTCATACTCCTCGGTCTTGATCGCCGCCAAATAATCCTGATCTGCCCACGACGCCACCGACACATCGTCACTCCCCCCGATGGTGATGAACAAAGCATTCTCCACGAGCCGGAGATCCACCTTCATGTCATCGGTGTCCAAAGCTCCCTTCAACTTCTCCACCTCTGCCTGCTCCATTTCCAACAGTTCTCGGTTGGACAACGGCAAGATGGCCGAGGAGTCGAAAAACTCGCTGATGTTCATGATGTTGGTGGTGCGGTGCATGCGCTTCTTGTCCACCGAAGGCTCTTCCTCCTCCTCAAGCTGATAAATCACTATCGGCAGATGGTCCAACTGATCGTTGGGCTGGGGGCTGGTCGGGGTGTAGGGCGACGCCGAGTCGAGCGTCTCGTTGTCGGAGTATATGGAGGTGGATATGGACATGGGCGACAGGATGAGGTGGGGCGAGAGGGTGGCCACCAGCGGCGACGCGGTGAAGAGCGTGCTGTTGCGTTTGTACAGGCGCGAGCTCTTGACGTTGTTGAGATTGGGGGCACTCAGTCTGGTCTTGAGGGTGCGGCCATGGTCTTCCGGTACATTCTCCTTGTCGGAGGCTCCCCTCTGGCGGGCCACCGCCGAGGTGTAATGATTCTTATCATACTTGTGGAGAAGATTCATCGACGACACACTCAGGGTGAGCGGCCTCGACGGCTTGACGGTGGTTTGCTGGGTGGTTGGCTGGAGCTGGGCCTTGAGGTCTTTGCTGGAGGCCTTGCGGCTCTTGAGGCTGCTGAGGAACGACAGCGCCTTGTTCTTTCTCTCGGTGAGATTGCTGATGCTTTGCGACCGGAGCATGTAGACAGTGATCAAAAAGTTGGGTGGTGAGAAGAGATGGTGCGTGTTTTTATTTACATCACGGCGCTTATGCACTGAATGCTGGGCCGTGTTTTGCTTACCGCATTGGGCGCGCGCGTCTTTGTCGGGAGCCCGTCCCTCACAGCGGGTCCATTGTGGGGGGGCTTCGGTGGTATTGTGCCAAAAGGGGCACAATTGCTCGCTTGACGGCATGTATGGGCAATCGACGCGTTGATTCACCGTGCCTGCAAACAAGTGGGGGTGCAATGGGTACGCGGTGCGCCCACCAATGGTGCAATTATTTACATCTATGCGCTGCACTATATACAAGGCGGCCGCAAGCGACTTCACTTGCAGGCCACTGTGCTCCATGGCAGTTTCACTTGCGGGCCACTGAGCTTGGGTAAGTTTCACTCAGTTGACCTGAGCTTTAACCTTGGCCATTGGCAGGTTCGGGGTGAGGCTGTTGGATGTCGTTTTGACCTGGCTTGACAGTAAAGTGACCGGGTCCACTCGAGCCTCGCTCGGGCATTGCCACTCAAGCCTCGCATTGCTCGAACATTGCGACTCAAGCCCTCGCTTCGCTCGGGCTTTCGTTTGGGCTAACTCTCCGGATAGTAGTACGTCGACGCCACAGTCAATGGCACCGTTGCCGGGGGGAGCTCCGACCACGTCTCGTACCCCTCCGCCGTGCTGGTGGCAAACTTCTTCAACATCTCAAGGTCCTCCTCCTCGTCCTTGGACGGAATGAGTCTCGAGTGAAATGGCGTCTTGCCGGTATATCTCTTCAACTCCACCGTACTCTTGGCCACCCACTTTTCCTTGCGAAGCACATTGCCGTTCTTGTCCCGCCCACTGAGGGTCTTGGTTGTGTACGTGGTGATGGGAACTCTCATGATGGCATCCATTCCTTCAGGCAACCACACCACAAGGGGTTTTTGGTTCTCCACCTTCGGGCCGGTGACGGTGATGTTCACGTGGCCAAGGTTTCTAAACACAAGGTCGACACTGCCGTGAAAAAAGGGAACAATGTACCGCGAGTACCTGCATGGCCACGTACAAAACCTCTTGTTGAGGGCCTTGGGCCGGTCGTTTTCAAGCATCGAGAGCGCGGTGACAAGATCCTTGAAGACGTACGCCTCAAAGTTGATGCAATTGCGGAGCTGGAGTTTGTTGGCCTCGTTGGCGGGGGACTCGATGGCAAAGAGCCCGCCCACGGTGTACACCTGTTTCTTCTGGATGGTTTGGTACTCGGACTTGTACAAGCCATCCTCGTACACCCGGGCTCCTCGCGCAAGGAGCTTGAGAATATTATGGCGAACCATGTGCGCCAGGGAAATGCCCCCGGGCGGGACAGCGAACCCGGGCGCATCGTACACCGTGGCCTCGGGGGTGATTTCGTACCGCATGAGGCCCCGCGTGAACCCCGGGATGTACGACGTGCCGGGGCCCTGGTTCATCTTGTAGTCACGAATGAACCGCGAGGTGACGGTGGGGCGGCCCATCTTGGGGATTTTATTGACTTTGGCCACGAGCTCCAGGAAGTCCCGCGTCACTCGGCGGTTGGAGATCTTCAGCCGCCGCTTGGCCTCTTCTCGGTGCGAGGAAAACACCAACGACGCTACAAGCGACGACTTGCCCGAGTTGGCGTGGCCAACGAGGTACACGTCCCCCTTGAGCCGCTTCATGAGCTCGATCATGTGCCAGTCGCTCCGGGCACTCACCACCATGACATTCTCGGGGGGCACCTTGTACTTGCGCCAGAGATAATCTCTGAAGAACATGCCGCCGTACCGGTCCGCCAACTGCACCGTCTGGAACAACATGTCGGTTTTCGTCACCAAAAAGAGCACCTCGTCGGGCCGGCGGTAATTGAAAATCAGCTCGTCCATCGACAAGGGGAAGTCCTGCGCACTGAGCACATAGGCGATTTTCCCTTGCGGCGGCATGAGCTCCATCACCTTGTCAAAGGGCACGGGGGGGAAGTTCTTGAGCCAGAACTTCGAGTGGTAGATGGCGTTTCGGCATCGCAAGCACTGGGGATCGTCCTTGTTTTCGTGGTTGATTTGGCCCCGGGCCGCGGGGAGCGTGGGCACGTCGGGGTTGCCGTTGGTGAGCAATTGTTTCTCGTACGCCAGGGCCTTGCCCATGAAGCGGTTATAGATCTCCTGCGCCCGGTCCCTTTTTATCTTGGGCGACTTTGGTTTGGGCCAGAACCCGGGTTTCAGCGGGTGGGCGGTTTGGAGCTGGATGCCACACGAGCGACACGTGGTGAAGAGGTTCTGCATGATGGGCACGGTCGAGTGATACCTTAGCGGCACCCGAAGGGTGCCCCGAGACGAAGCAAGGGGCCGGAGGGCCCGGGGGAGCACTCGTGCTAACGTGATGATCATGCGATGCTTCTGGCCCGTGCGAATGTAAACCCGTGCACCGAACTTCGTGCAAAAGCAAAACCCGTGCACCATGGTGCACGGGTTTCTCGCCTGCTTGGCAACGCTGGAAACCGCCCCGCGCCGTACCTGTCTACAATTTGGCACCCCGGCCGCTGCAAGCATGGTGATGCTCCATCAGCCTCGGGGATAAGCTTGGGTCCAACAGCAACCGTGGGGGCATCACAATGTGTCGCAACCCGCCCGGTCGGCACCACAATCCGAGGTCCGCATTAAGCCTCTTTGTTGGCCGTTCTTTGTTTGCAGACAGTGGCCACGCCCTCGCATGATACATTGATTATTTCGCTTGGGGAGTGATATTTTCGCCTTGTTTTTTCTCATCTTCTGCTTCCGCACTAAAAGCAAATGGGCCATTCCACTTGCTTTGTTGGAAAAAACAATGGGCCAGACTAAGCGAGCGTAAATCGCTGCGGATTGTCCATCAATTCCACATATGAAATTCCACTGAGCCTTCACCGATACCTCCACTGGCGCTGGCACGCCAGTGGAGAGGGGATAATTCAGTGCCAGTGAGAACAGCGCCTGGAGGTCAAACAAGCCATCTATGTGGTGGGGGTGGTGCTTTGTTATGAAACAACACTGAGGGCGCATGGGCTGGTCTTATTCCGCGAAGCTAAAAGTCACCGCGGGCAACGCACAAATTCGCACTTTGGTTGCCAGCGATCGGTGGTTGCCGTGGCGGAAGGTTTTGGAGAGCCCCTTGAAGTGCTGGCAGTGACTGAAATCACCAGGGACACATGTCGAAGAATATGAGGAGACTCAGAGCGGTAGTCGTTGAGTGATTGTTTGGGTCGTTCGGGGTGTTTGGGTTGGTTTTGGTTATTTGGGCTGGTGTTGGTGACACCTTCATTTGTTACATTCTGCTCCGTTTCATGGTACAATGATGCGCTGGAGGCCGGCCCCAACGTCAAAGATCTCGGGCGCCCCGATCGCGTGCCGGGCACCTGCAGATGCGGCCGAGGCAACATAACGCATCAAGCGTTATGAATTACTAGAGGAAAAAAAAAGCCAAATTGCTACGTCAGCAACGCAACAGCCGGGGGCCTCAGAGTCGGCAGATTTCATTAGAATACGCACGCTTTTCTGTGGTGCAGCGGGAAGGGAGTATTTTTTACGCGCACGCAGTATTTTTCGTCTGGCCTGGTCGTCTGTATCAGTTGGCTCATGTTGCCTGCGTCAGGGTGGGCGAGGGGGGCACTTTAGGGGGATGGACAAGAGAGGAGGTGGGTGGTAATTTTTCCCAGCCTACCCCACAGTCCCCGCCCCCATCTGCCGACCGGCAGACGGTGTTGTCAGACGGTGTCCATAGGCATTGTGGAGGTACACCACCACACCACCGCTCGTCACAAGAATGTCGGGGGTTATGCAACCAGACTCTAATTCTAGGAGCGTCGATGATTCCATGCACGTTGGGCTACATACTGGGCGCGTCTTTACTTGCGATCCGTCTTGTTTTCTGCACGAGCTGCAGTGGCCGGGCGATTGACATGAAATATATGCTCTAGCGCATGGAGCAAAGAACTCGTGCGCATGCATGTGCGTTCATCGGACACCGAAGAGAGCGGTGACACAACAGCCAAGCCGTGGTGGTGGTAGCACCACGGCTCTCCCAAGAAATCAACTTCTTTTGCCCTCTTCCTTCTCTCTTTCTCTCCCTCCATCTCTCTTCTTCCCCCCTTCTCTTTCTTGTGTGACTCAACGACGTAACAACACCATGCAGATGCGGGATGTACGAGGCTCAAATGCAATGTTCCCCAACCGCCGCACATGAAAGAAGATCCACTTGTTGGGCGAACAAAAGAACAACCGCCAGACCCCCTCGGACTTGGTGCTGCACTCACACGATGAGGTTGGTGACGGTCGGCTCAGGCCCCGATCGAGGTGGCGCGGGGCCCGCGCCCGCGCCCGCGCGACCCCTCTCATGTTTCGTCACAGGTAACTGCAGAACACGCATGCATTGCACCGCAGCGCATTGCATATTTATTTATACCTTGCTCTGCCACCCAGTTGTCAACTTCTTTTCCTCCATTCTCTCGCTTTTTCCCTCGATTAATTTTCTCTCCCCCTACTTTTTTTCCTCCTCTCCTTTTAATTCATTCCTTACACCATGCCCAAACGCTCGGCGCTGTCGTCCCCCAAGGCCAAGCGGCTCCACGCCGTGGACTACGAACACGCCGTCACCGAAACGTGGATTTCCCTCGGTAATTGCGCCACCACCTTGGGCCTCCTCCTTCCCGCCATCAAATCCTTTGAGGCAGCCGTGAATCACGAACCCCTGAGCATCGATGCCCTCACGGGCTTATCGCAGGCGCTCCGGAAAAACGACATTGCCCTCAACGAAACCGTCGGAAGCCAGGCTTCGATCGAACGCCTCGTCAAGGCGTTGGACGTGCACCCCAACCTTTGCAAGAGCGCACGTATCTTCAAAGAGGTGGCGGAGTGCTATCTTCTTGTTGGCTTGAACGATCAGGCCCACCAGGCCATCCAGACCGCCATCCAGCTCTGTCCCGGGGATGCTGCGTTATGGCTTCTTTCCGCCCAGGCCCTCATCCGTGCCGGCGCCCGCTCCCACGCAGCAGGCGCCCTCACCCGGTGTCTTCTGATCCTCCCGGAACTGCTCAGTGCCTTCACTGCTGACAATATCGAGACGGCGAGGGCCGCGCACGCCGAGCTCGCCGCCATCGCCGCTGCCGACGGAAACATCGACCTTTCCATTGCCGAGCTCACCGCCACGCTCCTGCTTCCGCCGCCGCCGTTGGGTCGTATCGACGAGCACGTTGCATTGTGGTGTGCGTTGGCCACCGCCAAAGAACGGGCCCACGACATCCCCGGCGCCATCCAGGCCTGTGAGGGCGCCGAGCGGGCGGTGGGCCTGGCGCCCCGCATCCTCTTGACCCATGCATACCTTCTTCTTCACAACGACGTGTCGGCCCAGCTGGCCGAACATGCCGTGACCCTCCTCAACAAAATCATCACCGAGGAACCCAAGACTCCGGACAACACTCCGTCCACCGAGGGCGACTTTCTTCCCTGGTACCTCCTCGGCAAGGCGCATCTGATTCTCGGCGCCCCCCGCTCCGCCTACGACTCGTACCAGGTGGCCCTCCGCCGGGCGTCCAACTCCCCCATCACGTGGTTGGCGGTGGGCAAACTCTACCTTGAACTCAAGCAGTTGCCCGATGCGTTGGCGGCCTACTCGCAAGCGCTCCGGCTCCAGATGGACGAGAGCAGTCCCGGCACCGCCACCGCGTGGGACGGCCTCTCGTGTGTGTACGAGCGGTGCGACGACCAGTTGATGGACGCCTCCGATGCGTGTGCCCGGCTGGCGGCGTGTTTCCGGGCCATTGGCGACACCAAGAGCGCCCAGTTCTTTGACGACCGCTCCAAGACCTTGGAGCAGGCGGCCCGCAAGGAGGGCCCGGTGCCGGCGCTCCGCGACGCCCCGGACGTGCTGTCGTACTTACTCAGAGACATGGTGGCTCTTCTTCCATCGGAGAGAATTGCCTTTGTGCAGCAGGCCCAGCCCTCGCAGCCGCCAGCTTCCGTGCAATCGCCCCCGGCGTCCCAGACGCCATTACCCCCTCCGCCATCTCAACCCATGCAAACACCCCCAGTCCAACAGCCTCCTCAACAAGTCTACTACAACGACTCCAAGAGTCCTCGTCAGCCAGGCCCCCTTCCTCCGCCAGCGTGGTCGCCCCAACAGCCAGTGGTGCAGCAGCCCTACATGTACAGCCAGCCGCCGCAACCGTTCCAGCCTCCTCCAAACATGCTTCCCCCACCGCAGCAGCCCCACCGGTCGCCCATGGCGCATCCGCAGATGATGCAGCAGTACCCGGTGCCCCAGCCCCCGCCGTACTACGGTCAGTATGTGCCGGTGCAGGGAAGTGTGATGGTTCCATACAACAATTGGAGAAGATAGTTAGCATAGCATTAATGAGAGTCATGAACATATCTAATAGTTGACCACTCTATCGAAAGTGGCCTCAAGCCTTTGTTTCTGCCAACCGCCTTTCGAGCTCGTGCTTGAGCTCCCTCCACAGAAGCTCCTCCACACGTTCACCGATGCGCTTTGCGGCATCGAGCACCGCCAGGCCGGGCACCCCCACGCCAAGATCGGCCTCCACCATCGCCAAAAGGTCGGTGGTGCTGTCCCCCACGTAAAGCACGTTGCTTTCCTTCCTGAAGTTCTTGATGTACTGGAGCTTATCGATGGCGGTACGAACGTTCCCAGGCATTTTGCCCGTGGTGAAGCCGTTGATGGTTTCTAGATCGTTGACGATGATGTCAACGTATGTCGCATCGATGCCGTGGTGCCAGAGGGCCTCTTCGATGAGCCGCCTCGACCAGTTGGCACTGAGGATGACAAAGGGAATTTCGTGCCGGATCGTGTAGTCGTGGAATTCCTTGAATCCCTCACGCAACTCCACCTTCGGGGCAATACTCTCAAACACCGCATCATCCAATCTCAAGAAATACCGATGCCGCTCGAGCTTGCGTATCGACGCCATCTCCACCTCTCGCATGCCCTCGTGGAACCGGATCTCCTCCTGGAGGGTGGTTCTTGGGCCAAACTGCGTCTGGTACTTGGTGTACGCATCCATGTACGCCTTTTTGAAGTAAGCAAAGGGCGGCATACAGAACATTTTGTGGAAGTGGGTGGATTCCGCCAACAACTCGATGGTGTCATTGACGGTGATGGTTTCGTCCCAGTCGGCCACCACGGTCCAGCTGAGCCGTGGGCGCGGTTTGCACATGATAAAAATGAGCGACTTTGGGGAATTGGGCAATACAAGAGATCAGGTGATTGGACAAGGTTCGAGTGGTTCGCAAGTGCCTGGCACTAAGCTTGGTGGTGGTGAGGATGCCAAGTTTGAGGGAGCTAAGGAAACCAATAAAGCCAAGTTTGAGGGAACTGAGAGCGCCAAGTTTGAGGGAACCGAGAGTGCCAAGTTTGAGGGAAAGACGGAGACGGCCAAGTTCGAGGGAAAGACGGACAGTGCCAAATTTGAGGGTGACAAGCCAGATGCTAAGTTCGAGGGCACCACTGCCAAGTTTGAGGGGGACTCAACCGCCAAATCTGAGGGCAACTCGACTGCCAAATTTGAGGGAAGCACCACCACACCTGACAGTGGTACTGCCAAGTTTGAGGGGGCCACCGACGGCTCCCAGGCCGGCAAGTTCGAGGGCCGGGGCAACTAGTAGCCCTCTGGTAGGGTAGTGCGAATGTACGCGACAGCAATGACTACTTCTGACTCCACCCCCACCACCCCTGAGTCCGACAGCGACATTGACGAGCAACAAGTAACCGAGCGCCTTGAGCAGGCAGAAGAACGGGGCGAGCTTCCCTCGCTTCCTCAGCAGCAGTGGCTCCTCAGCGCCGCTCGTCGCATGTTGAATCCCAGCGGCGAAAACCCCGGGGTGGACGAGTACATCGTGTCGTCCTTCAGCTACCTTCTGAATGTGATGTATAAGATGGCGACCGCCAGCGATCGCGAGGCGGCGGCGAGAGAGATTGGGCAGGATCTTCAGAACAGGTTTAACAAGTGGGTGGACGAGAGGCAGTCGGCCTCCAAGTCCAGCTCCAAGACCAGCTCCGTGCCCTCAGACTTGGAGGCCCACGACTTGGACTGATCAACCAAAATCTCCTACCAACTCAAGTTGCCTCCGAATTGTGGCCCACGACTTGGACCGATCAACCAGAAGCTCTTAACAGGTGGTCCTTTGACTTGGGCCTCCCATATCGCACCATCAATTATTCACCTCAATCAGTGCATCACCCCCCGATCAAGCCTCGTCAGCCCGATCAAGCCTCGTCAGCCCGATCAGTCATCAGCACCGTGCGCCGAAATCACATGCTTTGGTGCAGCCGCGCGCTGCCGGCTTCCACTTGTTCGCCTGCTTCACTGCCCGCTGCGCGACTCGCTCGTGCAGCCGCACTGCCAATCTGGTGTGGCTGATCGGCTCGCTGCCCAAAACCGCCGAGCGCGCCCCAGTCCACCATGAAGTTCTTCCCCCTTGTGCTTGCGTCAATTGGCGCCGTGTGGGCCGCCGCCATCGACGGCGTGCTGTTCGACACTACCCTGGTGAGCGGCTCCCTCCAAGACTTTACCGTTGGCTCGTTCAGCTTGCTTGACCTCCACAAACAATTGGTGTCCACGTCTTCCGTCAGCTACAATGAAACCGCCGTCGCCTACTTGTTGGCAGATTACCTCCGTGAAGCCGGACTCACGGTGGAATTGCAGGAGCTCGACGACTCCAACCGCTACAACGTGTATGCCTACTTTGGCTCGGCAAGAGACACCGACGTGGTACTCACGTCGCACATCGACACCGTACCTCCCTTCATTCCGTACAGCGTGAAGGGCACCCAGATTTTTGGCCGGGGTTCCTCTGACGCCAAGGCCTCGGTGGCCGCCCAAGTGTTTGCCTTACTCTCCTTGAAAGAACAAGGACTCGTTCACCCCGGCGACGTCTCGTTGTTGTATGTTGTCGGCGAGGAGGTGGACGGCAGCGGCGCTCTCTACGCCAGCGAACACCTCGGCGCCAAGTGGTCCACGGCCATCTTTGGCGAGCCCACGGAAAACAAACTTGGCGTCGGCCACAAGGGCGTGTACGGGGTGAAACTCACCGCCCACGGAAGAGCGTCGCACTCGGGATACCCGCAGCTCGGCATCAGTGCCTCGGAGCTCCTTCTTCCCGTGTTGAACAAGTTGTTGCAGTTGAAGTTCCCCGAGGACCCGCTCCTTGGACCTTCCACGTTGAACATTGGCAAGGTGGACATTGGCGTGGCCGCCAACGTCGTGCCCAAGGATGGCGAGGCCATTGTGTTTGTGCGGGTGGCCACTGCTCTCGAGGAGGTGGACCTGTTGGTGAGAGAAGCCTTGGACAACATTTCCCCCCTTATTGAAGTCCAATACACCCACGGCATTGGCCCAGTGTACCTTGACCACAAGGTGCCTGGGTTCGACACCATTGCGTTGGCCTACGGCACCGATGTCCCCAACTTCAAGGTGCCCTTGCACAAGCGGTACTTGTATGGCCCCGGGTCCATTCTTGTTGCGCACGGCGACAACGAGAACATTGAAAATGAGAGTTTGCTTGAGGCTGTGCAGGGGTACCAGGACCTTGTGAAGTTTGTCTTGAGTAGTCAATAAAAAAGCGAAGAAGGCAAAGAAGGCAAAGAAGAAGGCGAAAACAACGAAAAGTAAGAAGTAGTATCAAAGAAAGGCAGAAAAAGTACGAGGGGATAGGTGAATATATTGGGGTGGTAGTCGTAAGAGTGTCTGCAATGAAGTGGTTTAGAAAGTCCCATTTTTAGAAATGTACAGTGTAGTGTGACAGTTTTTCACAATCTGGGGACAAAGTCGCAAAATTGACGAAATCCAAGATTCTCGAAATTGGGAAAATCAATTGGCACCACCATTGAAACGCCGAAGACACCGATGATCGTGTCTTGTCATTTGATTTGTTCGTTGCTTACTGCCTGAACCCCTCGCTTCGCTCGGAGTTCAGGCGGGGTTCAGGGGCTACAATGTCCACACTTTCTATATCCACTGGGAGGTAAGGCTCCCAGCGGACTCAAACCGTGCAATCAATCTTGCTGAGAATAGTGACAGGAAGCAGTAGAGCTCACAACCTGCCATAAAGCAGATCTCAGCCACTTTCCTCCAGAGGAAGAAAGTGATGAAAGAAAAAAAAAGGCCATCGCGAATTGCAATCATGAGTGTTCCAGCGTGGAAGCGAATTGGGCTTGAGGTCAAAAAGGACCTCGAGGAGGATCCTCTTGCCATCACCACTCATCTTGAGTCTGCCACCGTCACCAACAAACAAGCCAAGCGTCTCAACAAGCAGAAACGGAAGCTCGAAGCGGGCGAGAAGAAGCCGCCCAAGCGAGTGAAGCTTCCGAAGAGCGAGCGGGGTCCTCCGCCCGAAAGGGACCAGTTGGCATACCTTCGACAGTATCACGAGGATAAAGACCAGTGGAAGTTCAGCAAGCAGAAACAGAACTGGATCTTGCGGAACATAAGGACGATCCCCCAGGAGTACGAACGGGCGCTTGTCGCGTACCTCGAGGGGTTGCAAGGGGGCTCGAGAGACCGTGTTGCCGAGGAGATGAGAGAGGTGGTGAACAAGTGGAATGTGTTGGCGGCCGAGTTGGAGAAGAAGGTGGAGCGCAAGCTTGCGGGTGAGGCCGAAGTCGACGACGAGGCGAAGGCAGAGGCCAAGGAGGAGAAGGAGGAGGAGAAGGTGGACCATGACTATGCCGTGAGGTGTAGGAAGATTTTGCATGCATTGACGGAGGAGCAGGTGGACCTCAAGGGAATTGAGGGGGAGGAAGAGAGCAAGGAAGAGAAAGTCCAGCCAGAAAGCGACGAGGCTGAGAAAGAAAGTCAAAAGGAAGACCAGTCGGAAAGTGAAGAGAAGGAAGAGGACGTGCTCATTCTTGAAGACGTGGAGGTCGGGTACGTGGAGGAGGGCCAGGATGTGATTCAGACGAAAGAGGAAGCCAAGCCAGAAAAGGCAAAGAAGAAGGACAAGAAGAAGGACAGGAAAAAGGCCAAGGCCAAAGCCACGGCCACGGCTGAGGCCATTTAGCATACCACTTACAGCATGTAATAGCAGTCGCGCACTTTAATGATCATCAACTTGGCGTCGCTCGAGGACAAGGCGCGGGACGTGGACCCCGACCTCCGGTTCATGGCGCTCGACGACTTCCAGAAGTACTTGAATGATGCGTCCATCAACAAGAACTCTCGCAACATCGAGCGGTTCATCCCCAGACTCTATGACCTTCTTGCCGACTCGGCCACCGAGGTGCAGAACCAGGCGGTCAAGTCGTTTGCCCCCATGATGCCGTACGTCGGGGACGAGATCAAGCTCCAGGTGATTGGTCACCTCTACAAGCTAGTGGTGGAGGTGAACCACAAGGAGCGGTCGGACAATTACCACAAGTTCACCACGTCGATTCCCAACATGGCATTGCGGTCCATCTTCAATCTGGAGCACCCGTTTTCCGAAAAGAGTGCCCGGGAGGCGTTGGCGTTGATTCTTGGCCACATCTTCACCGACCCCATCTCCATTGACTCGGTGGAGATTCTCATTGATCTCTTCAAGAACCTCGGGGCGCACCTCACCAACGACGAGGTGTTTGAGTACCTCAGCACGGTGCTTAGTGTGATACAAAACACTTCCGGCATTACGTCGAAGCGGGCGGTGAGTGCGTTCGACCACTTGTTGACCCGCTTCAATGCCATTGAGGACGAGGGGGTGCACGCGAATCTCACCAAGTTGGTGGTGGACAAGGTGTGTGAGCTTGACGAGAGGTATCATGTGCTTCAGGTGGTGCTCGCCAACATCAAGGCGAGCGGCCGGGCCCTTCCGGAGGAGAGCTTTTCAAGGATTTATTCTGTGATAAATGACGGCCTCAATACCAATGATCTTGAGGTGGACGTGGAGGACTTTGACCTTGATGGTCTCATCAGCGCCAACGTGGTACGGGAAAGTGCGTTGGTGACGTTGGCGGGGTTGATTTCGGCGGCCCCGCTGCTTGTTGGGAATGTCCTTGACTCCATCTTTGACACCGTCAGAATCTTCATCCAGTACGACCCGCTTCAGCACGACGACGACGACGCCTACGACTCGGACACCTCCGACATTGAGTTCAGCGACAGCGACGACGACGACAATAACGCCCTCGACGACGACAACGACGGCAACGCCAGCCGGCTCCGCCTCCACACCATCTTGGTGGTGCGGACCCTCACCACGGAACGCTTCCTTCTCCCGGTATACCAGAACGTGGTGGACAACCTCATTGTCAGCATTGGCGACCGCAACGAGCAGGTGTCCAACGAGGCCATCCGCACCATCATTGCCCTTGTGAGTGTGACCGGGGGAAGAGGCGCTCGCACGAGAAAGCGGGCGTCGTCCGACGTGAGCATGGTGGAGTCGCCCTCGAGCATCTTGGTGGGCCAGGTGGCCCCAATACTCAGAAAAGAGCTCTTTTCCAATCTCTTCACCGCCAAGAACACCAGCCGCTTCCTGATCTTCCTCAAGCTCCTCGAGAGCCTCATCCAGGCCACGCCCCTCACCACCGACTTTGTCAACCAAATCTTCAACAAGCTCGTCGAGTTCAACCTCACCTCCGCCAACAACAACGAGGTGCTCACGTTGTACCGCAGCATTCTCACCAACATCGACGTGGGCGACATCTCCACGCCGTTCCTCAACGGGCTCATCGACGACTTGGCCCACTCCATCGACAATCGGGCCACCTACCACAACTTCATCATGGAGAGCTTTGCCGTGATCAACTTGTTGATTGAGAAAACCAGCCACGGCCACGGCGACTTGGCCGCTCCCATCAACGCCAAGTTGGTGCACTCCATCACGTCCAAGGTGCTCAACAAGCAGTACTCGCTGGATCTTCGACAGAATGCCCTCAAGTCGTTGAGCCATATTTTGGTGCATGTCAAGGTGGACAACCTACCCAGTGTGGTGGAGGTGTACAAGGAGAGTCTCAACTACGAGGTGACGGCCACCGCCACCATCGACAACTTGATTCGGATTCTTCAGGCCGAGGGCCCCAACAACAACAATCTCTTAGAGGACAAAAAGTTTGTCGCAGAGGTGGTGGGGCGGGTGTTCCAATTTGTGTCGTCGTCCGATGCGTCAGTGTACCTCAGCTCGTTGATTCTACTCGAGAGACTCCCCTTGGAGGCTGGTAACGTGGACAGAGCTGCCCTCTTGGCAAACTTGTTGAGCATACTTGAGGAAACCAACGACTACAAGATCGTCAACCTCGGCCTCAAGGTGTTCCGCAAGCTCGTGGATATTGAAGGGGCTGTCGACGACGCCACATGGGTCACCTTCATCGACAAGGTGGTGGACAAGTTGGACGACACCGAGCTCGAGTGGGCGGCGTTGACCCAGCTCGTGCAGTCGGTGAACAGACATGCCACCTTCAATGTGTTCGACACCACTGTGGCCAAGCTCAAGCCCAAGCTCTTTGTCAGCTCCATCATTCTCAGTGTCATCTGCGTCGAAAGTCACTTGGACTCCTTCATTCTGCAGTGTGAGCAGGACCTCACCGCCTACGTCCAGGGGGGCCAGCTCTCCACCGACAAGGCCATCTTCAACATCCAGTTTCTCGGCAAGGTGAGCCAGCACCGCCCCGTGCTGATTACCCTCGACGACTACTACGTGCTCTTGGGTGTCGGCACTGACGAGATTGCCCTAGCCACCGCGCGAGCCATTGGCCTCTTTGCCCAACGGGACCTCGAGGCCTATGTCCCCCAGTTGCTTTCCAAGTACACCGGGGCCGAGCAGTCGTTCCTCTTGGTGTCGTTCAAGCAGATTTTGGAGTCCGGTGCCGCCATCACCCCCGGCCTTCTCGAAACTATCTGGGAGAGCTTCAACGGGGTGATTGCGACCCGCAACAACCTCTCGACGCTGGAGCTCAAGGCGCTCGGCGACATTCTCTCGCAAATCATCAAGATTGACCGCCAGTACCACCACAAGTTTGTTGAGATTCTTGCCGACACGTCCGCCGACGCCGAGGCCCGCATCTACGCCAACGTGGTGATGATCAAGGCGCTCGTGGGGTCATACACCGGCGCCGAGCACACCATCATTTCTCATCTTGTCGAGTACTCCAAGGTGGTGAGCATCGACATCAAGCAGGGCGTCATCAGCACCATTCTCACGGGCGTGCACAACCGGGTGCCCGCATTCACCAGCCGGCTCAACCAGACCATTATCCCGATGATTTACTCCGAGCTCGAGCCCAAGGACGAGTTCAAGAAAACCATCCCCATGGGGCCGTACAAGTACGTCATTGACGAGGGTCTAGAAGTGCGCAAGTTGAGTTACGAGCTCCTCTACACCATCATCGGGCAGCACGACACCGACGACCACGTCGACTTTGCGGCCATGTTCGCCAGCATCGCCGCCCGCGGGCTCACCGACACCGAGAACGACATTGTGTCGTTGGCATGTGTCAATCTCGGCAACTTGATTGAGCGGTGCGGGCTCGCCAAGGTTGCTAAGGCCGATGTATTTGCCATGCTTGTGGAGAATCTCACCAAGCAAGTCAACCGCAAGGTCCGGGGCAAGGCCAGCACCCAGGAGGTGGAGAGCTACGAGGAGAGCATCAAGTCGGTGATTCGTCTTTCAAAAACCATCAACGACGAGTTGCATCGCACCAACGCCCAGGCGGCGCTGTGGAACGCCTACTTCAGCGACATGAAGTACAAGCACGGGCCCTTGTTCAACAGCACCGAGTGAGCACGTGACTCAGCCGCATGTGAATTCGGCGCACGGGTCCAGACCGTTGGCTGTCAGAAGTTTAAATTAGGAATAACGAATTGGCCAGCGGCAGGGTCCGTTGTCAGGTAGTACTCATGTTAGAGATAACCCCACAATGGCTGGCCGTAATGAGCACGAAGTAAACATGGAATTTCATTTTCGGAGGGGGAAAGGAGGGGAACTCCGCAAGTCATGTCTCACCAACTGGCGCCGTCGTGCAGGGTCGTGGCGGGTGCAAGACTGGGGAATAAAAGGGTGGCCCGGCCCGGTGTCTTTATGCTTGTTGTTTCCAAGGCCGCCGAGATGGTGGAGTGGTTTCTTCGCCAGGTGCTTCCCGCCCGGCTCTTTGCATTGTACATGAGTGTCCAAGACACCGCGGCACTGGTGTTTGACACCTTCATCTACTACATCATCAACGGGGTGATGGTTGTGCTCACGATGATGGAGATGATCCACGAGGCCTTTGACAAGGCCATGTACAACTATCAGATTTTCCTACTGTTTTTCAAGCACGAGATGTACAAGAACATCAACTGACAAAATGACAACGACAAGACAAAACAACGACACGACAACGACAGAGCCAGACGACATAGACAATACATTAGACCACGATGCCATCGTACCATTTGGAGATTTCCGGTGTATTTGGTGGTTTTGTTGCTCTACCCCACATGATGCAAAATAACATTGGTGGGAGTGCGATGCTCCAATAAATAAGTGTATGCTAAGCTTCCGCGGCCAACTCCGACCGCACCCATCCCTCGAGGCCTCCCTTGACGATGATGTCCTGTAAGTTGGTGCCCAACTCTCCGACCTTTTGCTGGAGAATGACGGATCCCTCGGAGTCCACCACCGTGACCTGGGCCTTGGTCACGTCCCACCGGAGAAACCACCCGGTGCGGATGGTGAGCTCGTCCGAATCCTTGTAAACCTCTCTCAACTTGTTGATGAGGGCGGGGATCTCCAACGTCAAGAGGGCGTTGTTGATGGAGTTCCGCGAGAAGATGTTACCGAAGGACCCACTCACCACCAACCTCATGCCGCGAGCGAGAATGGCGGTGGCCGCCTGTTCTCTCGAAGAACCGGTGCCAAAGTTGTAGCCAGAGATGATGATGTCGCCCGGCTTGGTCTTTTCGTAAAACTCCGAGTCGTAGTTCTCCATACACACCCGGGCCATCGTTTCCTTGGGGATGTCGTCCTGGTAGGTGTACTTACCGGGATAGATGCCGTCGGTGTTGATGTTGTCTGCATCACAGAGAATGAGCTCTCCTTCGATGCTCTTGGGGAACCCTTCAAGCACCTCGACGGCACCGCCGTCGGCAGCAGCAGCCTCCGAGGTTTCGGGAATGGTCAACGTCTTGACAATCTCGGGCGACGGATTGACGGCGGCACCGTCAAGCTCTTCGGGACCACCAATACGACCCAACACCGCCGACGCCGCCACCACCTCGGGCGAGGCAAGGTATGCGAGCGCGTCCTTGGACCCCATGCGGCCCTTGAAGTTCCGGTTGGTGGCGGAGATGCCCACCTCGCCGTCCTTCAACAACCCGGTTCCAAGGCCAATGCAGGGGCCACAGCCCGCGGGGAGCGGCTTGGCGCCGGCGTCGATGATGTCCTGCCACGCGCCCGAGGCCTCGGCGTCCTTTTGCACGTTTGAAGAGGCAGCAGCAACGTAAAACTCCACGTGGTCCGCCACCTTTCTGCCCTTGATGATGTCGGCAGCAGCCTTGATGTCAGACAACCGCGAGTTGGTGCACGACACGAGGTACGCCTTGTCGATTTTGATGTTTTCCTGCGCCAATTGGTTGAGGGAGGTCGACACCTTGACGGAGTTGGGGCCCGAGATGTACGGCGACAACGACGCCAAGTCGACGGTGAGGTGCTTGGCGTACACCGCGTCGGCGTCCGACTCCATCTTGTTGTCGATCAAGTTCTGGACGGTGTGCTCGTTCACGCGGGGGTGGGGTTGCGGCAACCGGGCGATTCTGCCCTTGTAGAACTCGAGAAGAGGCTCGTCCACGGGGAACAATCCCGAGAGCGCTCCCCACTCGGTGGTCATGTTGGCGATGGTCAACCGGTAATCAATCGACAACTTGTTGACGCCCTCCCCCACAAACTCAATGGCGTGGTTGAGCACCTCGTCCTTGTTGAAGATCCCACAGAGGGCAACGATAATGTCCTTACCTGTCACTCCCTTGGGCAACTCGCCAATCAACTCCACCTTGGCCACCGGGGGGATCTGCCACCACGTCTGGCCCGTGGCCCAGATACTGGCGGCATCGGTCCGCACGATCGGGGTCCCGAGGGCGCCGATGCCTCCGTAGGTGTTACTGTGGGAGTCCGACGCCACCGTCAAGTTGAGTGGGAACGCGTATCCCTCCTCAATCATGATTTGGTGGCCAATACCCCTTCCGGCAGGGTAAAAATCAATTCCTTGCAGAGCAGCGAACTTCTCGATGTTATGGTACTTCTCGAGGTTCTTCTCCGATTTGTTCTGCACGTCGTGATCCAACGTGCACACAATCTGGCGGTTGTCCTTGACCTTCTTTGCCCCGAGGCCCATGAACTTGGTTGCAACCGGCCATGAGTTATCGTGAGACATACAATGGGCGGGGCGGATCGAAACATAGTCTCCGCTCACCACTTTCTTGTTGGGGGGAAGCCCAACGGCATACTTTTGCACAATCTTCTCCGTCAAGTTCTGCCCCCGGAAATTTCTGGCGGTGGCCAGCATCCATCGGATTTGGGTCGAGGCCATGGTGAGGTGCGATAACTGAAAAATTGTTTTTGTGCCATCTCCAGATTACGCATGGCATTTTCAATGAGTCAGACTTTTGAACGACCCCAGATTGGTGCACGTGACTCCCGCTGCCCTGCGAAGCAGGCAGTGGGGCGCCAGACCCCGAACTCGAGGGGAGTAAACGACGATGGTCACTCTTGCCAACCCCTGGACTACTCGACATCAGTGGATGAAATTCCTGTTGAGGTGTCAGGTGTGAGCATCCCAGCGCTTCGTTAATTCGCATGTATTCCCGGCTCACCGCCTGCGCCGTTGCGTTGGCCCTCTCTGCTGGATACGTCGGCGCCTTCACCGTCGCCCGGCCCACGTCCCTTCACGGGCTCTCCCGCGACCACCGGCAGGTGGTTTTGTTCCGCATCCGGCGGGTGCTGGTGTACTTGGCGGTGGTGGTGGTGGGGCTCCCCTTTCTTCTCCACCAGATCGGGGGTTACCCATCGCCTTATGACGCCTTCCACGCCATGGGTCTAGTCCCAGACAGCATCTCGGGGGAGCTATATCAATGTGGGCGAGCCCTTCTCTCCATCGTCACACTATACGCGGGCCCCATCTACCTCCACTTGTTGGAAACGCCCCTCTCGGAAATCTCCCTTGTCACCCCATTTGCCACGCTTGGTGGGTTCCGGGACCACATCTTCGGCCCCGTGTCCGAGGAACTCGTCTACCGCGCCGGGATCTTGGCCACCGTCACGCCCGCGTTCGCCTCGGTTGCCTGGACGCCCTTGCTCTTTGGCGTGGCTCACGCCCACCACGCGGCGGACCTCCACCGCCGGGGCATCGAGCCCGCCATCATCGCCTTCAACACCGCGCTCCAGTTGGCCTACACGGCGATGTTTGGCGCGTACGCAGCCCGCCTCTTTGTCCGCTCGCACTCGGTGTGGCCGCCCGTGGTGGTCCACGTAGTCTGCAACCTCATGGGCTTGCCCGAGCTCCACGCCGCCTCCCGGCTCTACTACGTGCTAGTTGTTTTCGGGGTCGTCGCGTTTGGTTGGCTCTGGTAGTTTTTCCCCTTATTGTCATCTTCACGAGGTGCGCATTGTTTACCCACACCACTCGTCTTTTTCACGGTGCCAACTCACGCTATTTTTCACCGGTCCTTGATCTGCCCGATCCGATCTCTGCATACACCCATTAGCATCATCAACAGTACATACATTCATTCACAACCCCAAAATCAGTTCATGTCATGAATGCAGAGCTGCCCCCTCCCGAGGACGATGACAGAATCAGCATCTATGAGCTGGCCGCCAAGGAGATTGAACAGGAGAAGCAGATGGTGGCCGCCCTCAAGCGCTTGTCCATCGGCAACATGATGAACTACGATCCCGATCTCCCAGTGGAGGACACCGAATACCACTTCACCTTCCTGCAGCAGGTTTCCCCACAGTCCTACGACGACAAGCTGCCCGGATCATCGCCGCAGTCGCAACGGCACTCGGGCCTCTCGCGGCTGTCGACGCTCTCGCGCCAGCACTCCCTCCATCGCCAGGGCTCGTTGTCACGTCACAGTTCTCTCAGCAGAAAGTCCAGTCTACGCAGCTCCTTCAAGGCCAACAACACGTCGCGCGACCTGCTCGAGCTGAACGACGAGTTCTTTGACGCGGAGCTCGCCGACGAGCCTTTGGACACCAACAACTTGCTCTGGGTGCCGGCGAGTCTCCACCCGGAGATCGACCCCGACCAGTTCAAGATGCACATCAAGCACCAGGTGGAGCAATTGTCGAGAAAGAACCTGTCGAAGCGGCTGTCCCTCAGTTTGGTGACGGACCTTGATGTCGATCCGGAAACTACCCCGCAATCATCGCAGTCGCCAGAACCCGAGGACAAGCGCTCCTCCGTCAATGACCGATACTCCAACCCGTCGCTCCGCGACCTCACCCACGAGCTCGAAAACCTCTCGCGTCTAGCGGGCATGGACTCCACCGATGCGCTCACCTTAGCTCGCACCCTTTCCACCACGTCGCTTGGCTACACCGACGTGGAGCGCAACGCCATCGACGAGTTGAACTCGTCGCCCCCTCACAAGGACTACCTGGACCCGCTCGACACGTCGCCGACAAAGCTCCCCAGCCCGCCGGCGGACATTTCGCCGGTGCGCAAGCACCGCAGCCCGAAGCGCAGCCCCACCAAGTCCTTGGCGAGTCCGGCCCGCAGCGTGTCGTCGCTCAGTCCGTCGAGATCGCTGCGCCCGCCGTCGGTGGAGGTGCCCAGCCCAACCAAGGCCACTCGCCAACTTTCTCCGAAAACCAGCCCCACGAAAAACCAAAAACGGCTCCAGCCCCACGCGAATGTGTACCCGGGGCAGGGCCCCCAAGTACAGCAGTACCCCCAATACGGGGAAAGGCGGCCTCTTTACAAGGGACAGCCCCATACTTCCCAACATGTTGCACCGGCGCAGCCTTCCGCTGGTCCTTCGGAACCATCGAGAACCAGCGGCCACCCGGACCCATCTCGCTCCAGCGGCCCTTCTGGCCATGCTCATCGCGAGCGCACCACCCCCGACTTTGCGCTCAAGCGCAGTCGTCGCATGGACTACCGCAAGCACTCTGGCTCGCAGCTCCAAACCTCCAAGGCCGGCAAGTTGGCCGAGCTTCGCAGCAATTTGCATGGCGACTCGCTCATCCCCCAGGAGCCCTCGCCCCGGGTCAAGGTGAAGCGGTCGCCCCACCAAAAACCCCATCCTCGCAGCTCCCAGATGCTCTTTTCATACCGCGACCCCTCGGGGCCTCTGCAGCGCACCTCGCACTCGTACCCGGTGCCCATGGCCCAGGAGTCGCCGTACCCAAGCCATAGGAAGACGTCGCCGGCGGCGTCGTCGCACCACATGCCTCTTTCCCCCACCAACGAAGAATTCGTGGAGAAGCGCCGCCACAAACACAAGCACCGGCACCACCACCGGAGCCACCATCACGGCCATTCTCCAGTTGACGAGCGGTTCCCATCGCGTCACTCGTCCGGCGATACCCATAAAGTACGTCCCCATGAGACTTTTGAGAAACGCCCTCAAGAGACTTTTGAGAAGCGCCCCCAAGAGTCTTTTGAGAAACGCCCTCTAGAGACTGGGGCACGCCCTCAGGAGCTTCTTCACGAAAAGGTCCGGTTGGAGCCCTACGACAAGTCGCGGCAGCTCAACCAGAACCTCGATCTCCTTCGGCTGGAAATCAACGAGTTCAAGGAAAGTCTTTCCCGCACCGAGCCCAAGCCCGAGCCGCCCAAGTCCCCCATTCTCTACAACGAGCCCGAGTCCATCTTCAACTCCCCCGCCAGCGAGCACGACCTGGACTTTTCCTTCGAGGCCACCTACCAGGATATCAGCTACGAGGACTCGCTAGGCATCGAGCAGGAAGTGCTCCAGGAGCTCAGCGACGAGGCCCAGATGCAGAAGCAGCGGGAGATCCAGGCCCAGCTCGAGCGCCAGTTCCAGTCGTCCATGGCCAATCTGGACGACGACACCGAGTCGGAGAGCACGGTGCAAGGGTACGAGCCCATTCTCGCGAAGCTCGAGGACTTGCACGAGCGCGAGCGAGTGGGGGCCGAGTATGAGCAGGAGCCGGTGTATGAAGAGGAGCCTGTGTTCGAGCAAGAACCCGTGTACGAGCAGGAGCCTGTGTACGAGCACGAGCTCGACCCCGTTCACCCACAACAGGAGGATGGACACGAACGCACAGCACAAAGCCGCAACTTCTCGGGCAACAGCGACGAGACCGTGCGCCACGAGCCCCAGCTCGGGTCCCACGAACTACCCGTGGACCACTTTGACGGCGTCCAGGAGTACCGTGACCTGCTCTTCCCCGTGAGCATCGATGAGCCGGACCCCAGCCTGGAGGTCTTTGAGACCCCCTTTTCGCCCACCACCCCACAACTCCCCAAAAAGTCTCTCAAGAAGAAAAAGTCGTGGCTCTGGGGCAAGGAGAAGGACCGCGCGTCGAGTCTCTCGAGTCTTGACTCGGGCCACGGGGTCGAGGCCAGTCCCTCGCGGCTGGTGCTGAGTCCCGAGATCCGCAAGCAGCCCACGCCCGTGGACGTCTACGAGCCCGAGAGCCAGATTGCACGCGACCGTAGAGACGGCAAGGAGAATGTCATCATCAAGTTCTTCAAGAAGAAGCGGTCCAACAGCATCCCCGTGGCCAGTCCACGTCCCGAGCTCGAGGAAAACCGTCTGAGCCAGGAACTGGGGGTGACGGTGGACTACGAGTCGGACTCCGACGTGCGCAGTGCCCGGCTGAATGCCAGCCGCAAGAAGAGCGGCGGCATCTTCAAGAAGAAGAAGAAGGACAAGCGGGACTTGGACGAGAAGGTGCTCCAGCCGCTGACGCAAACCAATGTGTTTGAGTCGGACGTGGAGCTGGATGCCATCGAGGTGGACACCCTCAATGAAGCGGAACCCGAGCCGGAGCTCCTCCAAGAGGAGAAGGAGGAACCCAAGGTGGAGACCCGGGCCGAGAAGCGCGAGCGCAAGAAGAAGAAGAAGAAGGAGAGGGAGGAAAAGGAAAGAGAGCTCAAGGAGGACGAGCAACCAGAGAAGAATGCCCCCTCCACCCTCGAGGTCCAGGAGAAGCTCAAAAAGTCCATCAAGCGCACGCTGAAGGCCAACCAGCCCATCGAGTTCACCGACTCGGCGTTCGGGTTCCCCCTCCCGCCACCATCGCAGTCTACGCTTGTCATGTTGGACTACCGGTTCCCCGTGCACGTCGAACGGGCCATCTACCGGTTGTCCCACCTCAAGTTGGCCAACCCCAAGCGGTCGCTCCGCGAACAGGTGCTCTTGTCCAACTTCATGTATGCGTACTTGAATTTGGTGGACCACACGTTGCACTTGGAGCAAATGAACGGAGAGCAACCCGACGAGAAGGACGACTTTGTCGACATCCCCGAGGACCTCGACGCCGAGGTGGCCTGACATGGCGGAGCCCGCTCACGTGGGCTTACATAAGCAACAATATAATCACCCAATACGCGAACCGATGCCGCAAAACATAACACCACCTTCTCATGTCCCGCAACCTCCCCCTTCTCTCCGCCTCGGAAGTGGCCAAACACACCTCGGAGAAGGACTGCTGGGTGACGCTCTACGACCGCAAGATCTATAATGTCAGCGGCTTTCTTGACGAGCATCCGGCCGGCGGCGACCTCATCATGAAATTTGCCGGCAAGGACATCACCCAGATTATGGCCGACACCATGTCCCACGAGCACTCGGAAAGCGCGTACGAGATGCTTGACGAGGATATGTTGGTGGGATACCTCGCTACCGCCGAAGAGGAAGAGGAATTGTTGAATAACCGCAACCGCACCCCGGTGGAGGTCAAGTTGGAGGATGGCCAGGAAACGATTGATCTTTCCGAGTTCAGAGACACCCTTCCCGCGCTTGAGATGTTGCTGATTCAAACAGACTTTGCCAGGGACATGAAGAAGCACAAGTTCCTCGACCTTTCGCGCCCGCTCTTCCCGCAAGTGCTCTTTGGTGGGTTCAGCAAGGACTTTTATCTTGACCAGGTCCACCGCCCCCGCCACTACGGCAAGGGCACCGCGTTGTTGTTTGGCAACTTCCTCGAGCCCCTCTCGAAGACGCCGTGGTACGTGGTGCCCATGGTGTGGCTCCCCGTGTTTGCATATGTCTTCACCATCGGGTTCATCAACCAGAGCAAGATCATCGCCTTGAGTTTCTTTGTGCTTGGGCTCTTCCTCTGGACCTTCATTGAGTACGCGCTCCACCGCTTCTTGTTCCACTTGGACCACTACTTGCCCGACCACCCCATTGCATTGAGTTTACACTTTACCATGCATGGCGTGCACCACTACTTGCCCATGGACAAGATGCGGTTGGTGATGCCCCCCGCGTTGTTCTGCATTCTCGCGTACCCATTCTACCGCTTAGTGTTTGCCGTGTTCCCCTACTACATGGCGTGCTCGGGCTTTTCCGGCGGGTTGCTCGGCTACGTGTGCTACGACGTGACCCACTACGTGTTGCACCACACGCAGTTGCCCCAGTTCTTGCAGGAGCTCAAGACTTATCACTTGGAACACCACTACAAGAACTACGAGTTGGGCTTTGGCGTGACGTCGCAGTTCTGGGACGTGATTTTTGGCACGGAGATCACCTCCACTTTTGAAAAGAGAGCCTAGCATCACGAGCGAAGCGAGTGTTGCTGTCAAGAGTTCTTGCCCCCTAATTAATGAAATGTACGGTTTAGCAAACGACAAAGCCATGCTGCTGATGATAATACATTTAATAATACAATCCTATAGTACAATGACACGAGTCAGATCCTGGCGATAAAGTCCTCCTCCGCCAACGCCCCGAGGCCCTTGCTGATGGCCGCCGTGCGCTCTTCCTTCAAAACATCGCCCTGTGCTATAAACACCCCATTCTTGTCGGATGGGTGCCACTTTTTCGGGAGCTTGGCCACCTCAGCGTCGTCAACATAATGCCGCGTCCTCTTAACAGACAGCTCGTACGTCAAGTGGTTGAGCCGCTCGTGCACCTCGAGCCGCTTTCGGTAGAGCACTTCTCGAAACTGCATCATTTCGCGGTCCTTGGCGAGTCGGGCCATCACCCACTCCTTGTGGTCGCGATGCACCCCCATGGGCCGGTCGGCCGCCAACTGGTCGAGCATTGCCTCGTGAGAAAAGTCCCCCTTTTCCATCTTGTAGTCGAACTTAGCATCCACAAACATCTTTTTGGCTTGTCCGTACAATCGCTGGTGTTTCTCCACATCTAGGCTGGACCCCCGGCCCAGGTCAACGTCCAAGTTGGCAAACATCATGTCCTGCCAGTTGTAGGGCCGGGCCCGGCGCGTGCGGTCGCGGCCGTCCATGCGGACCACTGCATCGAGGAAACGGCCGATGCGCAGACACACCCGGCGGGTCATCTCGGCCACCGCGGGGTGGTCGAGGTCTCCGGGAACAAGACTGGTGGTTTTGGAGTTGTAGCGGCGGAGAATGCGCTGTTGCACGAGGGCGTGGACCTGGTTGAAGAGCTCGGCCCGGGGGTCGGCGGCCGTGTGTCGTCGGGTGACCGAGCGGATGCGGAGCTTGTCGATGTTGTCTTCAAAGAGAGCCCCATTGGCCTCGGCTTCCCCTTCTGACTTGACCTCTGCCTCTTGTGTGTGTGTGTCTTGTGTCTCAGTTGATTCTGGTGATTGAGTGTCTTGTGTCTCATTAGTTTGATCTGATTGTGTTTGATTTGATTGTTGATTTGATTGTTGATTTGATTGTTGATTTGATTGTTGATCTGATGGTGTTTGTGATTGTGATTGTGCTTGTGGTCCTACCGTGTCTGGCTTGTTTGGATCTGCCTGTTTACTCGAGGCTCTCTCACTCTTCCACTTGGCCCACTTCAACCCCACCTTGCGCTGGAGCCTCGACCTCACCAAGTCTGGCTCCGCCTCCCTGAGGTGATCCACACTGGGCATGGACTCGGCCGGGGAGTCGACGTACTTGGCCTGCGGCCGCGGCACCTCGTTTGGAGGAAGCGGCCACGCCGTCCATTTTCCCGGGGGGAATTTGGGATCCAACTCATGGAGCAAGAACGCCAGGTAGAGGTGCACCGCCAAGTCGTGGCGGTGGCGATCCTCCAACATCTGGAGCACCACCTCGCATTCCTTCTTAGACATGGGCAACCGCGCAAAAAAACCCCATCGCCATGCAATCGTACCAAAGCGACTTTCTCGAGCTCGCCCTCGAGTCCAACGCCTTGAAGTTTGGCTCCTTCACGTTGAAGTCGGGAAGACAGTCGCCGTACTTCTTCAACCTCGGCTTCTTCAACTCGGGCAAGTTGCTCCTGACGTTGGCCACGTCGTACGCCAATGCCATCATTCGCCTGGGTATCGACTTCGACGTGCTCTTTGGTCCAGCCTACAAGGGCATTCCTTTGGTGGCCATCACCGCCGCCAAGTTGGCCGAGCTCGACCCAAAGTACGCCGATAAGGGCTACGCTTTCAACAGAAAGGAGAAGAAGGACCACGGCGAGGGCGGCAACATCGTGGGCGCCGACCTCGAGGGGAAGAAGGTGTTGATCATTGACGACGTCATGACCGCCGGCACCGCCATCAACGAGGCCTTCGGCATCATCGGCGACGCCAAGGGCGTGGTTGCTGGTGCCATTCTTGCCTTGGACAGACAGGAAACCACCGCCGACTCCGACTTGTCGGCGACCCAGGGCATTGCACAAAAGTACGGCATCCCCGTGGTGTCGATTGTGACCTTGAAGGACATCATCGACTACCTTGGCCCCAGAATCTCCGAGGACCAGCTTGCGGCCATGAGCGAGTACCGCACCAAGTATGCGCCCAAGAACTAAGTACTGTATTACTACTTGTTGCATGCAACATGGCTGCTTCTGCAGCTCAGTAGACTTCCCTCTCGTTATCCCCTCACTCTCATCACCTTTTTCTTCTGCTGCTTCACCGGCTTGGGGGCCTCCACCTGCTCCGGAGCCTTTTGGTCGTAGATGGCCTTGGTCATGGGATGCTTCAATGTAAGTTGCGAGTGCACCGGCACAATGGTGTTCATCTTGAACCCCTTCACCCGGGGTAGCTCCTCCGGCGTGAAGCCTGTCTTGTACTCTGCAGGATATGGCACTCCCGACGACGGTCCAATCGACGAGAGGGTGGTGGGATGCAACTTGAGAAACCGCGCAATCAGGTTGAGAAGCGATTGCTTGGTGGTGAACCGACTGTCACTGGCCTTCCCGTTCTCTTTGAGGAGCACCCGCACCCGGCCGGGGTTTCCAAAGTCTTGGGGATGAGTCTTGTCAAGCTCGAGAATCACGGGGATCCCGAGAAACCGGCACGCGTCGGAAATGCCATACACCAACGGGTTGGCCACGGCGTTTTCTGTGCTCACTCGACGGCCTTGCTTGTGGGACCGGTTCTTGTCAAAGTAACAGGGATACACCACCTGGTACTTGCGGATGTGTTCGCGCTCACTCTCGGTGAAGTTGTTGCGATCGAGAATGTCCTCGTCTTCTTCAGTCTGTAGGGGGATGTTGGGAAAAAGTGGTGGTTCGGCGTCCTGCGACCGGACAACCTCGGGCTGCGGTCTCAAGGGGGCGATGGGCGTGCGCAACGACGGGTCGAACTCGGCAATGTCCAAGTCCATGTTGTCGATGTCGTCATCGTTGACTTCTTCCAAGACGGGTTTTCTCGACATGGTGCCAATGCGAACTGCGAACGAAGTGAGCAGTGAGCTTTGGCCAAAAACCCATACCTCATCATCTCCCCCACGTGACAGGCTGCCGTCATTGACTTAAGCGCACGTGAGCACTGTGGCCATGGACTATAGCGACGTTGTCTCCTCTACCCCCCGGCTCCTCAAGACGTGTGTTGATCTCACCAGCCTGCCCAGCCCCCGTACCGTCGCTGTCTCCTCGGAAAAGTTCAAGGACCACCCGACCATCCAGTATTTCCGCAACATCAAGTCCAAGCATCACTTTGCCTACCATAAAGCCAAGCGCTCCAACCTCGAGTCCATTCTGGCCAACATGTCGGTATTTGACCCATACAGCCGCGAGCTACTATTGGAGCGGCTCGCGACCTTCAACGTGTTGAACTGGCTGGTGCCCGAAGTCGGCATCGACTTGTCCGAACTCAAGTGTGCCCGAAACGGCTGGAAGTGTACTTCCATCAGCGCCAATAACAACACGAAAAACCACCTCATATGCACCCAGTGCCACGCACAAACCATTCTCAAGTTCCACACCCTCGACGCCTCGCTGCCGTTTGAATTTGACTTGGACGATTACAACGAGCTCAATGCGGCGTTGAAGGCCCAGTACGCCGAAGTCGTTGAGAAGTCAGGCCACCGGCCCGAGTGCCTGTGGGTGAACTTCGAGACCCCGGCCGAAGGGGTGTACTACTTGCGCCCGCATCTCAAGCAAACCAACGAGAGTCTCATCAACGACTACCTCAAAAACCTCATGAATCTCGTCGACAACAGCCAGGTGCTCATGGAGCGAGCCAACCTCCAGGACCTGGTCCGCATCAACGGCAGAATCCCCGACAACAACGACGAGTTTGTGCGGGTGCTGAATCTATGGCTTCTCAACCGCTACTTTGCCGACAACAAGGAGAACTTCTCGCTCATGCTCGACTTCACGCCCCGCTGGTACTACTCGGTTGCGCTATATGGCTGGGACATCCATATCCAGTCCTTCTCCGACACGTTGGTGCTTCTTCTCATTTGCACAAAGTGCAACAAGCGCATCTTCCTCAATACCTCGCCCCATTCGCCGGTGAACCGCAACGACCCGTACGGCGTGTCTCCCAGCACCAACATTGCCGTGAGTGCGTCCAAGATCCTCACGCCGTGCCGCTTCCCTCCGTCGGTGCCGAACGACCCGGAAGAAGAGGACGAAATCTTCGACTTGGCCGCCGACCACAAGCCCTGGTGCTGCAACCGCACGGGCCACGCCGACGAGCTCCACCTGTACTTTGTGCAGATGCTCATTTCGAGCGAGGAGTACATTGGCAACGCCGGCGACTTTGACTATTCGGAAATGCTGGTGGACTTGAGTGATGCGCCGGTGAAGAGGAGAGTGAGTTTCGATGTGAACGACGGGTTGGACCGCTTGACAAAGTTGAGGAAGTTGTATCTTCTCGACGAACACTAGCCTAGCTGCGGAGCAAAGCTCCAGCGTGACGACTCAAAGTAATGATGCTTGATGAAGCTCAAGCTACTAATGGACATAGAACTTGGCTACACGAAAAGCCGCTAATGAACATACTACGATCAATGGTGTCTTCTTAGAATGGATCCAAAAGCTCGACACTCGATGAGCTTGGCTTCCCTACCTGGACATGATGCATATCTAATCAATAGACTATACAGCTAGCTCTCAAGCTCAATGACGTCCCGCTTCTCAGAAGACCGGGTCGGGGGCGACGAGAAATCGAGAATCTCGATGAACGTCTCCTCCGAGTCGTTGCGGGTCCGCTGCACCGCCGCAATGCACCGGTTGCAGTCGAAGCGCACCTGCCAGATGCCCCCGGTGATGTCGGTCAACAAGTCTCGGACGAACTGACCGTTTTGGATGTTCCACAACTTGAGCATGCGCTCACTGCCACTCACCACGCGGAGCGCATCGTGCTGGAAGCACGTGATGGCGCCGCTGTGGCCCTTGAGCTTGCTGTAGTTTTCTGCCGACAGCGAGTCCCACACACGAAGAGTGGAGTCGGCGGCCGCCGACACAAGGTAGTTTTCGGAAAGCTCAAGGAGCCCGACGAGCGACGAGTGGCCCTCGAGTGAGTAGAGAAGGCGACCCTTCTCGATATCCCACACGTTGATGGAGGAGTCCATGGACCCCGAGTAGCACCGCTTGGCCTTGAAGTTGAGGGCGGTGGAGTAGATGCGATCGGTGTGCCCTTCGAGGCGGAACTTGCAGCGGCCCCCGTCAAGGAGGTCCCACACCCGCACCGTGGTGTCGTATGATCCCGACACAATGATGTTGCCGTAGCCCGTGACCGACCGCACCGACTGGGTGTGACCAATCAACACTTTGACGATGTAGGGGTTGTTGGTGATGTCGCCCGAATCATAGGTTTGCTGGTCGCGGGAGTTGAGCTCGTCCTCCTCGTTATCGAGAGGAAGCTTCCAGACATGCAAGTTGTGGTCTCGCGACCCCGTCACGAGAAGTGGGGTTTCCGGGAATACAATGTTTTCACCCTGGTCGCTCTTGCCAATCACCACGGGATGGAGAATGTCGAGACACCGCACCGTGGACGTGTGGCCCCGGAACACGTGCGTGCACCGGCCGGTCTTGATGTTCCACACGCGTACCGTGCGGTCGGTTGAACCCGACACAAGGGTGTTGCCCGAGTACTTGAGGGCCCAGACGCCGCCCTCGTGGCCGCGTAGCACCTTGAGGAGCTCGCCCAGCTTGGTGGAGTAGATGTTGATGAGCTTGTCGTCGATGCCGGTGATGATTTTCTCGTCGTCGTGCTGGAGGCACGTCACCACGTTGCTGCCCTGCCCCGGCACCGAGATGCGCTTGGGCTCGTACCACGGCGTCATCCAGCGCCGGTGGATGATGCTGCGTTTTTTGTAGAGCACCTGGGCCACGTTCAAGTGGGGGAGATGGCGCGAGGGGTCGGTCACCCAGCCGGCCATGAGGTTTTCGTGGTCGGCAAGCTCGGCCTCGAGCTGGTGCTCGTTGTCAATGAGCTTATCTCGGAGCAAAAGCAGCCGCCAGAGGTTTTCGTTGTCGAGGATGCGGTTCCAGTTTTGGCACGCAACCAGCACCGCCAACAACGACTTGAAGTCGAGAAGCGACAAGATGTAGTGGGTGATTTCCGTGGGGAGATTCAGGAGGAGGTCTCGCCGCAAGCTGGTGTGGATGAGCCCTCCCAACAGACTGAGAGATGTGCGGTTGACGTTTTGGAGAAGTTGGAACACGAGGTGGTTGCGGTTCTGCTCACTCAAGAACCCCGAGAGCGTCACCATCATGTCGATGAGCTCGCCCTGGGTGTGGGGCACCTTGGTGAGTTCCAGTTCCACGGGGTCGAACGAGGGTTTGCTGGCCTGGACCGGCGATGCGCTGGGCGAGGGGAGCGGGAGCTGCTGGGGGTGCTCGTCATCCATGTCCACCGGAATCGAGGGCAGGTCCACGTCGTGGGGCGTGCGAGGGGTGTCACTGGACGCTCTCACGGGGGTATCGGTCATGAGCGGGCCTGCCTGGGGAGATAACACCGTGAGCCGGCGCTTGGGCGGGTGCACCAAGCCGTTTTCCCGGGCCACCAGCAGTATCAATCCACTCAGGCTACTGATCTGGCTGTTCAGGTCGGTGTCGCTCATGGCCAAGTCGTCGGTGTCGCTTTCCTTATCGGAGGCATGGTCGTCCTTCCGCTTCCGACTTTCTCGTCCTTGTTCGGGCAGAATGAGAGAAAGTCGTTGGTATTCTTTGTCGAGCCAGGCGTCGGAGAGTTTGCCACTGGGGTTGGACAAACGGCACTCGTATCCCCCACTGGATCCCTGGAGCGGGAACATGGGCGGTGGGTTACTCATGGGGATGTTGTTTTCGTGAAACGACAGAGATGTCGTGGCGACATGCGCACCAGTCCACGGATTACGTCGACGGGCCAAACTTGGGGCCGGCCCCGCGCGGGGCCGTGGACCGACCCATTCGGGAAACAACTCCCTGTGATATTACTGGGACAACCAGGGCACAAACCTTCAACTCACCTTGTGGAGTTTATGCTACCCATTCACACCCATCACACTACCGTATTCTCTATTACTCTGTTACAAGTTTCTGATGTGGATGCCGGGCTCGCCAGGGACAGCCGCCTCCACGATCTTGCCCTTGAGGGTGATTTCCACCTCCTCGCCCAGGACAATGTTCTTGCCCTTGGCCTCGCCGTTGCGGAACTCAATCACGTCCACCTGCTCGAAGTTGAGCGTGGTGGATGACTTGGCAATGTTGTCAAGCACACTCTTGACCACGTCCACCTCGTCAAAGGTGAGCTTCCGGTTGAACACCACCTCGGGGCTCTCAGCACGGAGTCTCTGCTTGAGGAGCGAGATGAAGGGCATGGCGCGTTTCATGTCCTTGCCCACCTTTTCTCTGATGGCCTTGTTGTCGTCGAGCGATTGCTTCTCAAACAAGTCTCTCACCACCTCGATGTAGTTGTCCTGCCACTCGGGGAACGACGTGGACACGTAGAGCGTGAGCGCCGCGGGCTTGGACCCGTCCACCTCGCTCTTGCCCTTCTTGCTCTTGAGCACCGAGGCCTCGGACTCACGCACCGAACGCGCCAACTGACGAACGTAGTCGATGGCATCCGACAACGCCTTGGACACGGGCGTCGCCGCCCGGGGGAACGCGGCGTCTTGCACGGATCCCTTTCTGTTGAGCACCTCTCTCCAGATGTACTCGGAGAAGTGGGGCGTCACGGGCGCAAGAAGAAGCGCCTGCACCTCGATGTAGCGAAGCACGAGGTCCTTGTGCATCTTGATGCCGCTGACGGAGTCACGGTAGAAGTCCCGCGCCGTCTGGAAGTCAAACAACCCCGATTTGAGCGCCGACTTGTAGTTGGTGGCGGTGTAATGGGCGAAGGTCTCCTCAATCAACGCGTTCATCTCGTTGTCGAAGGCCTTGTCAAAGAAGGAGTCGTAGTCGCCCTGGCGGAGCGAGCCGAGTTCCTTCACTTGTTCCTCACACCACTCCTTCAACGTGGTGAGACGAAGAATGGCGGCGTTGGCGTTGGCCTCGTCGAAGTTGGCGTCCTCGATGGTGTCACCGGCATCGGCAAGAGCAATTCTCGACGCGTCGGCGCCGAACTTGGCGGTGATTTGCTCGAGAGTAAGGAAATTTCCGGTACTCTTGGACATCTTGGCGTTGTTCAAAAGCAAGTGGCCGTTGGCACGGATACCCCGGGGCCAGAACTTCTTGGGGAAGAGCGCCACGTGCGTGTAGATGAAGAACGTCAAGTGGTTGGGGATGAGGTCTTTTCCACTGATGCGGGTGTCCAAGGGGTAGAAGTACTCGAACTCCCGTCTCATGGCCTGGAGTTGCTCCACGGGGATGTCGGTCTCGATGTTCTCTCTTCTGGCAAAGATGTAGTCAAACACCTCGTAGGTCATTTGCTCGGGCTTGATGTCAAACTTGCCCGAAACCTCCCCAAAGTAGTCCAGGTGGAGGAAGTGCGCAATGGTGTAGTACGCCATGTAGATGGTGGAGTCCGACAACGACTCAATGAGGTACTTCTCGTCCCAGGGCAATCTGGTACCGAGGCCAAAGTTTCTCGTGAGAGCCCAGTTCTTCAACCAGTCCAACACCCCCTCGAACCCGTTGCGCGTCTCCTTGGAGAAGGTTTGCATGTTGGCCAAGCACTCGACGGCCTGGCTCTTCCACTCGTCTTCACCGTAGTCAATGTACCACTGGTCCTCGAGCGAAACAATACACTCGTCTCCCGACCGGGAAATCACCACGCCCTCGGGCTCGTTGTACACGAACGCATCGCCCGAAGCAACGAGGTCCGCCTTGACCTTGGGCTTGGCGGCCTCCACCTTCTCGCCAGCGTACTTGCCCACAATCATCTTACCGTTGTAGAAACCCTCCTTGTAGGCCTGCTCCTTGGCCGCAGCAAGCTGCACGCTGTCCTTGGGCGACTGGATCTTCATCTCGTTCACCAAGTACTCGGCACACTTGTCGCCGTACTTCTCGGTCTGAACAATGGGGATAATGTCCGTTTGCACCCACTCCTTCTCGATCTTGTAGTACTCGGGCTTGTTGGCCAAGTCACGCGTGGTGACATAGTCATCGGGCGAGTCGGAGGGCACACACGTGACAACTCCGGTACCCTTGGTGGCCAAAACGGTCTCCATGGGCAACACTCTCAACTCCTTGTGCACGGCAAGGGGGGCGCTGATCTTGGAGCCAATGAGCTCGGCACCGTTGATCACCACCTCGGCGCCGTAGTAGCCCCGCTTGGGAGTGAGCTTCTGGTACGACATGTTCTTGAAGGCACGCTCGGTGGTGATGAAGTACTCGCCGTTGCCGGCGTCGTACACACCGTAGTCGATCTTGGGCGACACGAAACAACACGTCTGGCCGTACATGGTCTCGGGTCTGAGGGTGGCGGCAACAAGGAACACGTTTTTGTTGGCGGCATCGAACCCGGCGTCCGCAAACACCTTCTGGGCACCGGCGGCAAACTCCGTCACGCGGATCTTGATGCCGGTGTACTCCTGGGGCGTGACGCCCTCGCCCGAGGACCGGTCGTGGTCCAAGCACGCCTGGCCGTCCTTCTCGGAGTAGATGGTGTATCTCTCGCCAAACTTGATGCGGCCACACTCTCTCAACCGGGTGATTTGCCAGCGCACAAACGCATCAAAGTACTTGTTGGCGTCAGTCGTCACGAACGATCTTCTCCAGTCAACACGTCCACCAAAGTCCGTCACGTGCTGCTGCACTCTCTGGGGAAAGTACGTGAGCCAGTAGTCGGACTCGGCAAACTTGGCCACCTCCTCGATGGGGATGCCCAATTGCAACATGATCTCAAACTGGTACTTGCCGCGGCCCTGCTTGGCGGCAGCCTTGGACTTCTTGGCCTTGAACTTGGTGACGTCCTCGCTCTTGGCCTTGGCCTTGGGCTCGTCGTCCTCCTCCTCGTCGGCGGGCACGCCGGAAAAATCGGCGCCAAACAACTCCACCTCCCGCTTGATCTTGTCGGCGGAAGCCTTGATGGGCATACCGGTACAGTGGAAACCCAAGGGGAAAAGTGCCCGCTTGCCGTTCATTCTCTCGAAACCGACGGCGTAGTCCACCTTGGTGAGGGTGAAGGAGTGGCCGGCGTGGAGAATACCATTCATGTAGGGGAACGCCATGGTGGAGTAGAACTTGGGGTGCTTCTTTCTCAACTCGTCGGAGTCGTCGGTGGGGTCCTCCTCGATGGTGGGGGCATTCACCTCAAAGAGCTTCTCGTCCGCCCATATCTGCTGGTATCTCTTTTCGATCTCAACAAGAGTGTCTCTCCGATCGGTTTTTTCAAGTTTGATGGTAGCACTCATGGTAATTTTTCCTCACGTGAGTAAAATTTTCACCACTCCCGAGCGCAGCGAGGGAGTGCCACGACCGGCTGCAAATTACGAAGCGGAGCTACTTATGAGTGTCGAATGTTTATTCTAAATAGTTTCTGGCGATTGTAGACTTTCAAAGTTCGTGGACTATCGTACATTTGTTTCGAGCTCTCCAGCTATCTTCTTCTCCTGAGGGCCGGCGGCACCATGAGGGGCTTCTTCTTAAACAAGTCGTCTCTATTACCCACCTCCACCTTCGCCCCCTCCACCTCCTTCCCGGTGAGGGCCATCGCAGCCTTGCCCGCGGCACCCCCCGACTCAAACTCCACAAGGGCCCCGGAAACGGACGGAAACAACTCCACCCGCGCCGGCACCTCATACTCGTCGCTGACAAACCGCACAACTTGCTGTTTGGTGACGGTGGAAGGAAGCTTCATGAGCGCAATGCTCTTGGAGCCGTCGAAGTCGTGGCGGTCGGCCTCCTTCTGCTTGGACCGGGTGACTTTGATTGTGCGTCCGTCAAGGGTGGTGCCATCTAGATGGAGGGCATTGGCGGCTCCGACTTCCAGCTTGAACACGACAAAGGCGTAGCCATTGTTTTTGTTGTTGCCCTTGTTTTTGAGAGGCACCCGGATCAGCGCCACATCGCCATACGCAGAGAATAACCCGCGGATTTTGGCTTCGTCCACCGTCTGGAAGTTGAGGTTCTGCACGTAGAGCTCGGTGAGCTTGCTGGTGGGATTGGAGATTTCCACCTTGAGCGAAAAGTGCTTGTGAGACACCGGGTCCTCGAGCGACTTTTGGTCAAAGAGGCGGCGGGCGGCGGCGGCTTGCTCTGGACTGGCAAACTCAATGTAGCAGAAGCGCCGTTCTCGCCCACCTCGCTGGGATGGAAGCCGCGTGCTGACTATGGTGCCGGCCTCGGAAAACACCCGCTCAATGTCTCCGGCAAGGAAGCTGGGGGGGTAGTTGGCAACGAAGATGGTGGCCTCGTAGAACCGCGTCACCGCCAAGGGGCGCTCGTCCACCAACTTGAGGTTTTTGGTGAGGGCAGCAAGTACTTCCTGCTCGGAGTTGAACTCCACAATGGCGCTGGCGCCGTCGCCTTCGACAAAGAGCACCACGTCCCGGGCGTTGCCACAATCCTTGAAGAAGTCCCGGACCTTTTGCTCGGAGAACGTCAGGGGAAGCCCGCTGGCCTTGACGGTGAAGAGCTCCCGAGAGCGAACGGGCTCCTTCACCTCCACCGGTTGTACCCTCTGCTTCTTCAGAACGGGTTCCGCCTCTGGCTCGATTTCATGCTTCGTCATCTGCTTCAAGAGGGTGTCGGCCCTCACAACAAACCTGCGCCCACTCTCAAACGTGCCAAACACCTCTTCAAAAGTCACCCACTCGGCGAGAAGCCGCTCCGGCCAGTCGAGCTCGCCAAAGTGCTCGGCGGCCTTTTCAAAGACTTTGGACACCTCGTCGTACGACGCATTGTGCCGGCGCTTGAAGTCAAGCGCATACAACCACACCTCCACCTGGGAGGAAAATGCCCGGAGCATCTCGTCCACGAGCCGCGCCGCCGACTCCAAGTCGTCGAGGCCCTCGTAGATGGCCACGCCGAGTTTCTCCACCGAGTGGAAAATGTCGTTGTTCTCGAGAGCCCGACTCGTGAACGCCTCAATGTCCTGGTAGAGCACGTCCACCGCGTCGGTGTTGCCCGAGTTGGCCGTCTTGTACTCGTACGAGAGTGCCGAAAGGGCGTATGTCTTCCACTCGGGGTACTCGCTGGTGGGGGGCTCGGCGTTGTAGCGGGTCCGCAACTCCAAGAAGGCGGGGAAGTCCTCGGCGTCCATGCTTCGGAGCAGCTCGGCGTAGCTGGCGGCAGTGGTGGGGAAGTGCCTCACCAACTCGATGCTGAAGGACTTGGCGGCACTCTGGTCTAGGTCATACAAAAAGTAGAGGAAGCGGAGCCAGAGTTGGATGGACGTGTGCAGGGCAACTGCTCGGTAGAAGATGGCCCGAAGGTGGGCAACGTTGTGGGTGTAGCGGTACACCGACTCGAGGTACGCCAGCCATGTTTCCACGGTGTTGTCCTTGGCCAACTTTAGTTCGTACGTCTCGTAGTACCGTAGAGTGCGCTTGGTCCGGTTGTACACCTTGCTTGCTTTCTGCATGAGGGTGTCGTACTGGTGGTTGAGATTGGCCAGCACATGGGTGGAGGTTTCAGAGTACACCTCCTCCAAGAAACCCAGCGGCTTGGCAAGCCACCGCATGTACACGGCGAACTTGTCGTCGGCCACCTCCAACGCCTTGTCCCAGACCTTGCGGGAGGCGTAGTCGTAGTCACAGTCATTGAGGGCCACGCCCAAAATGCCCAGGCCCTTCACATCGACTCCGGCCCCCGCCAAAAAGTCAACGTACTCTGCCCACGAGTCCAGACTCGGGTGTTGCTTCACGAGCGCCTTGAGGAACGCCCCAGTGTGGCTGGCCTTCTCCTCGGGGTCCTCAATGGCCCCAAGATCGGCCCGGAATCCGAGCACGTCGAGCTGGTCCATGGCATAGAGGGCGAGTTTGCGGTGGCGGAGCTCGAGAATCGCCAGCACCGGCGAGCCCGCGAGTCGCTTGGCGTCAATGAGCTCGTTGTATTTGGAGCGCTGGTAGGGATTGGCCTCGAGGGAGGCCTCTAAGGAAGAGATGTGGTTCTCCATGCGCGCGAATAAAGACATGAAATGACCATTTGAGAAACAAAAGGAGAGCAAACAACTCCGATAGACTCGGGCAGACAATGATTCAAAGTTGTAGTTGAGAGGATTGGTGCAAACGTGGCCTGCCACTTATCTCATCGCAGGCATCGCACATCGCGAAAATCATGAATGCCAAAGGGTACCTCCAGTCGTATGGCTGGCAAGAAGGCGAGGCCCTCCAGGCCGGCGGGCTCAAGAAGCCCATTCTCGTGAAGCACAAAAAGGACACCAAAGGGCTTGGCCACGAGGCCAAGGACGTGGACGTGTGGTGGGAAAACGTCTTTAATGGGCAGCTCAAGAGTCTTGATGTCAAGACCGAAAACGGCAAGGTGACGTTCGAGCAGAACACCGAGCAGATTGCCATTACCATAAGGAAGGAGACGAGTCCGTTGTACCGGAGTTTCGTGAAGGGCCAGGGGTTGGCGGGGACAGTGGGGCGGACCGACTTTGCGAAGAAGACCGACCAATTTGAGGAGATGAAGGTGACGTTAAAGGCCGACGGCAAGAGGGACAAGAATGAGAAGAGGGACAGGAAAGAGAAGAAGGGCACGAAGAAAGTCAAGGCGAAGGATGGAAAAGTCAAGAAGAGCCTGAAAGATAAGAAGAGCCTGAAAGACAAGAAGAGCCTGAAAGACAAGAAGAGCCTGAAGGTCGAGAAGAGCCTGAAGGTCGAGAAGAGCCCGAAGGACGAGAAGAGCCTGAAAGACAAGGAGGACAGAGCCAAGAAGGACAGAGCCAAGAAGGCACTGGAAGACAAGGAGCTTAAAGATAACAAAGCATCCAAAGACACGAAAAAGAGAAAGGCCAAAGACCTCGTCGCCAAAGAGAAGCCGGTGAGCAAAGAGCTGACGAAAGACAAGTCAAAACCCAAATCATCCACCAAAAGCAGGAAGAGAAAGGTCGAGGACGACCTTTCGCCTCAGAAGTCCCACAAGAAACTCAAGTCCAAGGAGTGATACCAGCATGCAGCCAGTCTGCCCAGCATACAATAGACAACTAGTATTGACTCAAGTAGACGGAAAAGCCATGGACTATGTGTGGTATCATTTTCACCTCTGGTGATCGTCTCACACCTTTGTTTTCGCATGAGACTCGAGCCGTTGGCGGCCTACTGGCCACAACTCGTGGCCGTGCTCTCGGTGTTGGTCGTGCTCAAGTACACCATCTGGTACTGGATGGTGTTTGCTGGCGGAGTGTTGGCCAGTGTTGCCGTGGTGGTGTGGATAAGCGTGCTCATCCCCGTGAAGCGCACCAAGGCTCGCTCGTCATGGCAGTTCCGCTTCATGAGTGAGTGGGACGACCGGGTGGCGGGCGTGCTGCCGCAAAAGACGGTCCATCGGCCCATCTTCAGTGATGTGTTTTTGATCTCGGAGGTGGTGGACGACTTCATTGATCTCATTCTCAAGGAGTTTGTTTCGGGCTGGTACCGGAACATCTCGAAGCTGTCGGTGTTTGAGGACAGCATCAAACGCGAGCTCCAGCACGTGTTTGAGCAATTGAGGGCGAGACTCGAGAAGGTGGACCTTGCGGAGTTGGTGGTGGGGAAACTACTACCACTAATGAACGACCACTTTGTGCATTATACAAAAACACAGGAGTTGGTGCGGTCCGACGACGACGTACAGGTGGCACGCGCCTACAACCGGGGCAAGCTCCATCCGGCGGTGCTGTTGACCCCCGACGACAAGGAGAAGCGGTACTTACGAGACAAGATTGGGCGCGTGCTCCCGCTCCTTCTCTCCGAGGAGGAGAGTCTGAACGAAACGGCGGTGGCGTTGGTGCGCGAGATCGTGGCGTGTACCATCCTCGCCAACGTGGTGTCGATGGTGAGCGAGGGGGACTTTTATAATCTTCTCATCGTGAAGCTCATTGGGGACAATTTGAAGCATCGACAGCAGGTGAAGAAGCTTCGGGAAGTGCTCGAAGAGCACACGGCTCAGAAGCAAGAGGACAAGTCGTTGGCCAGTATTCTCGCTTCGACCGTGTCGCTGGCGGCATTCCACGAGTTCATGAAGGCCCGCGGCCGGGGCCCCGTGTTGGCGCTCTACGAGGCCATTGACTCGATGAAGGCGCCGCTCGAGGACGCCGACGAGACCGAGCTCTCGCTCGAGTTCTTGAACCTCGAGGATGTCAAGGCAGTGGCCGATACCTTCTTCGATGTGGTGGACATCAGCGACGACATCAAGCAAACAGTCAACGACTACCTCCACAACCAAGAGCCCACCAGGAAGCTAGAGATGTACCAGGCCGCTCGGAGGGCTCTTCTTCGGCTCCAGGAAAACCTCATGGCACTGATGGAGCGCACGGACTTTGTCGAGTTTCGCCAGAACCCGTTGTACGAACGGCTTGCCCAGATCAAAGACGACACGAGAATGCCTTCCATCAAGTTTGCCACGGGGACATATGTACCTCCGGCAGTGAAGGCGGTGGAGGACGCGTTCTCCCAGATCATGAACACCGAGCTTGAACCCGAGGAGGACGACCGCAAGTCGCTCTTTGGCGACACCTCGAGTCTCTTTGGCGACGACGTGGCGGTCCGCAATTCCCGCCTCTTTGACGACAGCGACGAGAGCGGCACCGACACCGACTCGCTCCACAGTCTGGTGGAGCTCGATTCGGCAGTGTCCGACCTGGTGCACTTGGCGGCGCCAGGCAACCTTCGGCTTCTCGAAGAGATCACCAAGCTCACGGATGAGATCCAGCTGTTGGCCGATCAGCAGGCGATCTTGGAGCCTCTCATCACCAAAGCCGAACTCACCAACAACATCACCGAGCTCCGCATCTTGCGCAAGTCGAAGGCGTCTCTTGAGCGAGAGATCTCGTTGAAGGAACTCCAAAAACAACAGTACATTGTCCAGGAGAACGACAACAGTTTGTACGGCAAGCTGCGAGTCAGCATCCAGTCGTACATTCCCGGCACGGAAAAAGGCAAGGAGTTTATTCTCTACATTGTGGAAGTGCAAAAGCTCTCGGAAAACACCGTCACCGCGGGGTGGATTGTTGCCCGCCGGTTCTCCCAGTTCTACAAGCTCCACGAGTACCTCAGAACCAAGTACCCCGAGGTAGCGCAGCTTCGCTTCCCCAAGCGCACGGTCTCAATGCTCAAGTTCCAGCAGCGACAGCTCGTGGAGCTACGCAAAACAGCCTTGGAAGAATACCTCCAGGCACTAATCCAGATCCCCCAGGTTTGTTCCAACAAGGCGTTCCGGTCGTTTCTTTCCTCGGAGAACTTCACCATTCGCAAGAACCAGCCCTTTGACGACAACTTGCCGACGCTCCGGGACAACATGGAGCTCGTGGCCAACAAGGTGTACACCGGGCTCCAGCGCATCTCCAACCCAGGCAGCCGACCGCAGAATGACGAGCTCACCAAGAACTTCGACGAAATGCAGCGAGAGCTCCGTCTGTTTGATTCCGACAACAAGCGGGCGTTTGTCAAGCCCATCTGTGACCTTCTTCTCTCGGTGTTTCGGCTCAACAGCTCCAAGTCGTGGCTCCGGGGCCGGGCGCTTCTTGTCATCTTACAACAACTTCTCGGCACCACCATCGAACGCAAAGTGTACGATCTCACCGCCAACGTGACCCGCGAGGAGCCCATTCTCGACGTGCTCACCATGCTCAAAAACATCATCTTTCCCAACGGCAAGTTCAAGGACCCGCCCGTAGTACGGACGTTCTTTGAGCAGTCCTCAACAAAGCAAGAGGCCCGGTTGTTGCTCCAGACCCTCATGGCCGAGACGTGCTCCAAGATCTTTGGCGTCTCCAACACCGCCTACGCCAGTCTGCGGTTGTTCGGGATGTTGCAGAACGACTACCTCAACCGACACTTGGTGTTTGAGATTTTCGATGAGCTCCTTGGGGCTTTGTTTCCGGAACTAAATCTGGTGTAACCATGCTAGTCTGCCTTCCAATGATGTCTAGCAAACTTAAATTTTACCCCCAAAACTGTCAGGGCTAGCCTGATATTCGATCAATATAATGTCATTCTATTATACAACTCCGTAACTCTACTCCTGGTGCTTTTGGACGTACTCCGTCGCAAGCGCCTTGACTCTCGTCGCCGCCTTCTCGTCGCCCTGGGTCTCCTCGAAGGAGAGCCACTTCGAGAAGAAGAACTTGGCCTGCTTTCTCGTGAGCTTCTTGGTGATGACTCTCTCGAAGAGCGCCTCCACCTTGGCCCTCTCGTTATGCTTGATCTCCTGGTCAATGTACACGTTCCACAAGTCGATCTTCTTGGGGGCATCGGCAACAAGACCCTCGAAAAGCGATCTTCCTTGCTCGGGGTCACCCTTGGCAAACTCAAGCTGGGCAAACTTTCTCACCACCTCGATGTGGTCCCGCTTGGGAAGCACTTGGAGCGACTTGGCAAGCACCTCGTGCGCCTCGTCGTGTTGTTTGCGGTCAAGAAGGTACGATCCGTACGACACCCACACCGCCACCACCTTGGCGAACTTCTTGGTCATGGTGGTGTAGAGCTCCTCGGCCTGCTCAAACTTGTCGGACATGGTGTAAATACCAACAAGCTTCTGGTGCATGGTGAGACTGTCCATGTACTGGGTGGCTCGCTTGAACACATCCTGGAGCAACTCGTCGGTGCCGAAGGTGTTTTCCAAGTTCAAAAGAGCAATCCAGATATTCATCTTCTCTTGTTCTTCACGGTAGTTGATGGTCTTGAGCGCCCGCTCTCCAATCTCGCGGGCCTTATCAATTTCCGAAAGCTGGAGCTGGAACGACATGTAGTTCATCCAGAGAATGGAGCTGTTAGAGTTGCCCACAAGAAGACGCTCAAAGTCGGCGGTGGACTGCGGCGCCCGGCTGTTGATGTCGCCAGTCTTGTCCTCGACGCGCTTGGACTTCTTCTTCTTCTTGACGGTGAAGTCCTCTTCGTCAGAAGACTCCTCGTCCTCGGCCTGGTCGAGAATGGACGCTGTCCAGTCAAAACCCTGAGTGGAAAGACCGTCGCCAATGGAAACGGCCGAGGCGTCGGATTCAGCACCCTGGTCGTCCTCGGACTCCAGCTCGTCGTCGGAGTCCATGTTGACCTCGTCTTCAGACTCGTCCTCGTCCACCTCCATGTCCTCGGTGAAGTAGCTCGCCTTCATGCCCAACGAAATTCTCTGCTTCTCAGCATCCACACTCAACACCTTCACCTTGACCCGGTCGCCTTCGCCAAACAACCCAGTCACGTTCTCGATGTTCTTGTTGTCGGAGATCTCCGAGCGGTGACACAAGCCACTCACGTTGAAGGTTCCGTCCAACTTGACAAACACACCAAAGTCCATCACCTTCTTGATGGTACCCTCGTAGATGTCGCCCTCCTCCAACTCACCAAATGTCTTGAGCACCTCCATGCTACCGTTGACATCGCTGTCCTTCAACGTCATCGACACCCGGCTCTCGCTGTGACAGGTGAGGATCTTACCGGTGACCACCTGATAAGGATGGAAGTTGTGCTTCCAGTCATCGGATGGAACATCGGAAATGTCGGTGGGCCGCACAAGCGCGTAGATGGAGCGGCCCAAACTGATGTAGAGACCGGTCTGCGTGATGCTCTTGACAAATCCCTTGACAAGTTTCCCTGGACGAAGCTCGCCCAACGAGTCGATGGGCTTGTCAACAGCAGACTCCTCGTCACGAAGCGACACGGCAATCTTGCGGTTGGCGGCATCCACGGCAAGCACCTTGGCCTGGACGAAATCGCCCACCCGGTACACCTCGTTGATGGCGTGGTCGAAGTTGTTGAGCGCATCGGTGATGAACGCACTGGCAATGATGTCCTCACCCAAACCAACCAACACGTAGGCAGGGGCAATCTTCAACACCCGCACGGGGACGCTGGCACCCACGACAACGTCGCCAAACGACTCGAAGGGATGCGTGCGGTTGGCAAACACCGCCACGTTGTGCTCGGTGTTGTACGAGGAGTACTTGGCCGTGAACACGGCACCAACAGGCAATTTGGCCTCGAGATTGGCGGCCACGCTGGCGTCGTCAGAGAGGTTGAGAACAGACACCCGGCCAGAAATACCGGGCGAGGGAGACACCCCGACAAACCCGTTGGCCACATACCGCACGCTCAAGAGGTACTCCTGTCCCGGTACAAGGCTATTCTTCTGAATGAAGTTGTCGACGCCGTCAAGAGCCAACGAGATCACCGAACGGGGGCCGGCCTGGCCCACGGTGGAGAACAGATCCTTCTTGGAGTCGTGGAATCCAATCACCTTGAACGAGAGGGTCTTTCCCTTGAGGATTTCAAGAGGGGCAGAGGGATTCTCGATGTCGTCAAGCGACTTGAACAACTGGGTGGTGTCGGCACGGGCAGTCAAGTTGTCGGCGAGCTGCACCACGGCGTAGCCCGGTTTGATGGATTTGACCAAACCCTTGGTCACCACACCAGGCACATACTGACTGGCCTTCTTGTACTTGTCAAGAGGATTGACAAGCCTGAGAGGCCCGTTGTTGGTATCCTCGGTTGGCGCAAGCCAGAACCGCTCGGTGTCCTCGGTGAGACGAATGACATCACATGCAATCGACTGGTTCTTGAAAAACACGCTGAAGTCGTCCACCACGCGGGGCGAGATGAGACCGGTGAGACGGCCGCCGAACGCCACGAACGCGCCCATGCTGGTGATACTCTTGATGTATCCGTGCACTACCTTGTTCTTGGAGAGTTCTTCAAACACCACGGGAAGCTCGCCGGAGCGGGCGGTCTCTATGAGCGAGGGCTTGGCCGTGACGGTGACGGCACGGGCACGAAGATCCTTGTCGAGAACAAGCACCTCCAAGGCGTCGCCCACGGTCAATTTCTTGAGGGCGGCTCTGCTCTGCTCGTAGTTGCCGTCCTCCAAGTGGCCGGCGTCAAGCACACCACGCAACCCGTGGCCCACGTCGACAATGGCCGAGTCCTTGGTCTTTTCCACGACGGTGGCCTTGACGAAGGTACGACCAACAACGATTTTTTCAATGGCAGTGACCTGCTCCTGGTTCAACTCAAGAGACTGGCGCAAGGTCACCGTCAACCGGTTGTTCTCCTTGACTTCTGTGATGGTGGCCGTCACCGACTGGCCCACCTTGAGGTAGTCGGACGCCTGGGCAATGAAGGACTCCGAGATCTCGTTCTTGGGGAGGAATGCACGTGCCTGGCCAAAGAACAGGATGATGGCTCCGTTGGGCACAAACCGGTCGACGGTACCCTTGGTTCTGAACCCGACGGTGGCCTTCGACACGTCCGCGAGCACTTCGTCGTCCTCAAGCGACACGAGCGACTTGCGCACGGTGACGAGGAGCTTGCGGCCGTACTTGGAGAGCACCCGGGCCCGGATCTTCTGGCCCACCCGGAACTTCCGCTCGGGGTACACGAGCTTGATGTCCGACATGTGGTTGGTGGGGACGAGCGCCTCGAAGCCGTCGATATCGACAATGAGTCCACCCGAGCCATCGAGGATCTTGACCACTTGTCCCTCAACAAAGGCTCCCACAGGGATACTGTCCGTGTTGAGGAACTTGGCCTTGACGAGCTTGGGGTTGAGCGTGAGCACCAACACCTGGTCGATGGCGTTGTAGGAAAATACTCTGGCCTTGTGCTTGGAACCAACAGGGTAGTTATTGAGCTGGAGATCGGGGTCGATGTTGGAGTTGTGCACTTGGCCGCGGAGGTGGGTGCCAAACTCCACGTAGATGTAGTTCAGGTCGGAGTACTTGACGGAGACCTCGTCAAACACGTGGCCCGGGGCAAACGCCTCCACGCCGTCGTGGTATGCCTGGGTGTCCAAGGAAAGAACTGCCTTGAGCTTGGACAATATGAGCTTCTTGGCGCCCTGACGGGTCACCACAGCAATGACGCGGGCCTTGTGCGAGGACCCGATGGGGAATTTCTGCGTCAAGTTGTTTCTATCAAACACGCCAACTTGCGCAATGGAGAAAGTACCGTCAACCATACCAAACACTCTGGCGTGCACACCGTCGTCGCTGACGTCGGCCACAAGCGCGTCCACCACCATGCCGGGGCGAATGGCATCAACGGACGAAATGGTGGAGACCGTGGCCTTCTTCAAGTTCTGCACGGCCACAGCAGGACGGAGCGTCACGGTCCGTCCGTTGGACTTGGACACAACAGATGCAAGTAGAACCTGGCCCTCGGCCAACGAGGCGGGCGTAATGTCGGCGGCCTCGAGCTCTTTATTAGACATGAATCCTCCCACACTCAACCCCGTGGTGAGAAGCACACCGTGGTCCTCCACCGACTTGACGCTGACCTGGAGTACGTTGCCCGCCACCAAGTCGTCGGTCTCGAGGCCGCGATTCACGGTGGAGGTCTCCAACGAAAGGAGAATGCGCTTCTTGGCCTCTTCGCGGGGCATCACCACTCCGGTGACCCACTGGCCCACAGTGAAGAGCTTGGCCAACGACGGAATGTCGCCCTCCTCCTCGTCGTCGGAGTCGTCGGCTTCCTCCACCTTCTTGGTCACCTCCTCACTAATATATGTGATGGGCACAAACGCACGAAGGTTGTCGCCCAATGCCACCTCCAAGTCCAACTTGTTGATTCTGGTGATCTGGCCCAACACCTTGGCGCCCTCGGCCATGTTGGAGAAGTTGAAGTGCTCGATCTCCACCTTGGGTTCGTCGTCGGACGCCGTCTTTTGTTTTTTCAGCTTCTTTCCTCCCGACGCCGGCCCCGCCCGTTTTTTCTCTTTGCTGGCCACCTCGAACAAAACGTCCTTGGTGGCCTCGTTGGAGATTTCCTTCACCTCCAACGCCGTCAACGCAGTACTGCCTCCTCTGGGGAAGGCCACCTCGGAACTGCTGATGACACTGTGCTCGGACATGATGAGATGAGAAAAAAATGCGATGAGCAAATCGAAGATGCTTCGTAGGCGACTTTCCCCAACAACACTACAATATGGCCCAGACAGTGGCCGTGACACACATCATCTGTCTTTCGTTACTTTCTCTAGATCCTCCGGTCGTCGGGGTTGCCCAGGGCCTTTTTCTCCTCAAGCTTGAGGCCCGCCTGGATCGCCCCGTACCGCTTCACCAACTTGCTGTAGTAGAGCCCGCACGCATTGCACAACTCCTTGGTGCCGCTGGGCCCCTTGCGCCATTCGGGGGTGGTTGTCTCGCCGCACTGGATGCACTGCTGGAGCGTGTGCACGTTGAACTGGGGCTGCTTCGACACCTCCAACGAGGCGCTGGCGCTGGGCGTCAGCTGGCGAACCCGGATGTCCATGATGGACTCGACCCCGGTGCGCTGGCGCTTGTGGGGGCGCTCGCGGCCACGAAGAATCGCCGTCTTGCGGCTGCGAAGCCGTTCCACGGCCTTGGCGCTCTCCTTGAGATCAAAGATCAAGTTGTCGAACGCAGAAATCGGGAACAGGTCGATGAACCGGTCAATGGCCTCGTGGCGGGGCTCGTACAGAGGAATGGCGTTGAACCGGACCTCCATGTCTTGCACCACCGTCCACACCCCTCTGACGGAGGAGATCACCCGCCCGGTCTCGTCAATGTACAGATCCGCCAGCTGCTTTGGGGCGGGCGGAAATGAGTACAGAGGTCCACTGAAACTGGCGTGTCGTCCGTGCCCCGAGCTCGACCCCTCTTGGACATTTGAAGACACGATGGGAACCGAGCCGGGCCCCATCGGCAACGAGGGGGTCCGCCTATGACCCCGTGGGTGCTGTTGGGCAGAAGTCAGGGAAGTTTGGGCGGTGGGCTCGGAGGGCACAACGACAGGCTCGCCCACCACAGGCACTCGTAACAGCCCCTGGTGCTGCATCAGGTCTCGCCTTACAATGGCGTAGTCACCCGGAGGGAGGTCTCCCTGCTCGATTTTCGGAAAGTCACTAAGACTCGAATGGGCGGAGTGGCTCACTTCCCCCGGTACACTAGCAATGGCCGTGTCGTACTGCAGCGGCTGGGAGCGATGGAGCACCCCGGCAACGGGCTGGCGCTCCTGGCGAATGGCCTCGAGGATCTCCGACACCGACCGGAGTCGTTTGGGGGGCATGACACAAATGCGTTTGGCTACCGCCGCTTCTTCTTTTTGTCCTTGACCACCACCGTGCCCTCTCGAGCCTCCGGGTCGTCCTTGAACCTCTCCTGAGACTCGAGGAAGAATATGAGGTCCTTGACCTGGTCCTGCAACTCGGCGTTTTGCGCCTTGAGCAGCTCGTTCTCCTGGGTGACGTGCTCAATCTTGTTGCTGAGACCGTCGTGCATCGAGTTGACCGATTGGAGCTCCTTGGTGAGAGCCACGATCCGCAAGTCCTTGGCGCGGAGCTTGTCCTTGAAGTCGCTCTTCATCTGGTCCATTTCCTGAGACAAGAGGTCGAGTTTCTTCTCGTAGTCGCCGAGCTTGGTGAGGGTCGAGTCCCGACGGGACTTGGGCGCCATCTGCGCCATGAGATCCTCGTAGTATTCCCGCTGGCTCGCCAACTGGCTGATGAGAAGCTGCAGATACTCGAGCCCCACCGCGTCCACCTTCTCCGACGTTGACTTTTCGTGCTTGTCGGAAATCTCCACGATCTTGCCGTCGGAATTGGTCACTAGCCGATGCACGTAGTTGTCTCCCGCGTAGTCCCACACCCTCGATGTATCTAGCTCCATGGCAAAGCAGTGACCTGTCTCAACAAAGTGCTTGAGCGAGTGCTGGTCGGGAGCATAGCGGTCACATCCAATGTTCCCACATATTAGGCACACCCAGAGACTGGTGTTCACCGAGCAGTCGGCACAGTGTTCGTCACCGACCTCGGCAACCGGCCGGAGCAGCGACCGGCGCCGCGGCCGTCGCTTGCCCTGGACATTGCTGTAGCGGCAGATTGGGCAGGTGTCGTCGGACCACTTCGACAAGCACTGGCAGTGAAAAGTGTGCTGGCACGGTATAGTAATTAAACCCGTCACCGTCAGATCCATGCGGTCCAAGCACACGGGACACGTCGGTAGTTCCACGAGCTGGTGGTTCTGTCTTGTGAACGGGTCATCGAGCATGAACGGTATGAGCATGTCGTTGGTACTCCCTTCCTGGAACCGCACACTCTTGATGAACACCACCATGCACGACTCGGGTTCCATGGAGTTGAAGGGCTTGCCATTGTAGTTGTAGTGGAACTCTGCCGCCTTGACAATGTCATCGAACTTGATGAGCACGACAAACCGGTTAGGCTTATCGCTCTTGAGGATTCGGAGGTGGGTGATGTGGGGCAAGTAGCTGTCGCCAATGAACCCAAGGAGATCGGTGGCGGTGAAGTAGGACGGCACGGCAAGGATCAGCACCATGGTGTCGTCGCCAGAGTTAGTCAGTTCCGATTGCGATGACGATTGGCGAAAGAGCCGGATGACGCCGTCCCCGAGGAACTGGGCCTGGAGCGGCTCGCCGGGAGTATGGGGGTCCACCGCCGCCAACTCGATCGGCAGCGTGCGGTAGTCGTCGGGGCGGCCAATGTCTATGGAGAGATGGTAGTCCATGTGCGAATTACTTGACGTCAAGAGGTTTATTGAATAACCCATCTACTGCTTGGTGGAGTTCTTGTCTACGACAAATGCTCATTGACGTTGAAGTCGGTCCACTCGGCCACCATAACCCCGTCTTTGATAATCTCCTTCTCTCTTCCATTGAGCACAGGCAATGCCTCGGGATGAGGCCGCCAGATCACCTTGGCGCCAGCCCGCTGGCCAGAGATCACCCCGGGGATGCCGTCCTCAAACACTAGACACTCGTCGATGGCAATGTCGTCGAGCCCCTGGGCCCGGCGCTCCTCATTGAGCGACTCCAAGCACGCGTACCAGATGTCGGGTTCGGGCTTGCCCTTTCCTGGGGGGATGCGAGGATCATCGCCCGTCACCACGTGCTGGCCAAAGTGACGGAACCCGTGCTGGAGGTGACCCGTCTTGCGCTCGAAGTTGACGCGGTTGCTGCTGGTGCCGAGGGCAATGGGGATGTTTTTCGACACAAGGTGCTCCACGAGCTCAAGTGCTCCGGGGAGAAACCGAGACTTGGGCCAGAGCGGCGCCTGTTTGGCAAGGGCCTTTTCGTAGAACTCCTCGGGAGTCAACGGAAGGTTGTAGTGATCAATCATGATGCGGTTGGCCTCGGGCCCGGGGCGTCCTTGGAGGTTGATCTTGACGTCCCACGTCATGGGGCCCTTGCCAAAGTCCGCCAACATCTGGGTGGCGGCCTCGGTGTAGAGGTCCTCGGTGTTGAGGAGCGTGCCGTCCATATCTCATTAGTCAATTTCTGGGATCTTCACATACCAAATAAACACGCTCTTGCCATGGTCGCAAAATGTATAAAAGGTGAAAATGTGAAAAATCAAAAATGGGAAAAACTCAAAGACTTGAAAAAAGGGCTGTGCCGCTCGGTGCTGATGCTTGTGACTGTCTCTGGGACTATATAAATACATTGCTCACAAGGGAGCGTTCTTGAACAAATAAGATATACTCTCACCGTTGTGAAGTCTGCGGATGGCCTCCGCCAACACCGCCGAAATGTCGATGGTGTCGAGACGAGGACACTGGCTGAGCTTCTCCTCAAAGGGCACCGTATTGGTACATACCACGCGGGCAAGACGCGAGTTGTTGATGTTCTTGAGAGCATTGCCGGACAAGATGCCGTGGGTGACAATCGCAATGACATCCTTGGCGCCGTTGTCAAGAAGCACCTCGGCGGCCTTGGCCAACGTACCACAGGTGTCGGCCATGTCGTCGACAATGACACAGATCTTGTCGCTCACGTCTCCCACAAGCACCATGCGACTGACCTCGTTGGCACGGGCTCTTTCCTTGTGAATCAACGCAAAGTTGAGATCAAGCCGATCGGCGAGCCCGGCGGCCCGCTTGGCGCCGCCGGCATCGGGCGAGATGATGATGGCATCCTTGTAGTTGATCTTTTCCTTGATGTACCTGACAACACTGGGCTCGGCGTACAAGTTGTCCACGGGCACATCAAAGAAACCCTGGATCTGCGACGCGTGGAGGTCCATGGTGATGACGTGGTCACACCCCGCGGTGGTGAGCATGTCGGCCATCAACTTGGCGGTGATGGGCGCTCTGCTCTTGTCCTTTCTATCCTGACGAGCATAGGGGAAGTTGGGAAGAATCACACAGATGCGACGGGCGGAGGCGGTCTTACATGCGTTGATCATGATAAGGAGCTCCAACACCCGGTCATTCACCACCCCACTGCCGATTTGGCACACAATGAAGATGTCCTCATCTCGAACACTCTCGCCGATGGAGAAGAGAACCTCGCCCGTGGAGTCCCGCTTGAACTCGCACGGCGTGAGTTTGATGCCGAGACGGCGGGCCACAAGGTCGGCAAGGCCCCGGTGCACGTCGCTGGCAAGCAACTTGATGCTGTTGGTGCTCATTAGGGAGATGAATGATGAGAATTTTTGTGCGCACCACCACCTTATAAGGTACTCTCACGAAGATGGGAAATAGGGTAGAGTAGCACCGATGGTGAGATGGGATGGGTGTAATTACATAGACATACGGCGGCCCCGGGTTTATGTGTGGGAAGCCGGACGGACTGGTGCGTGAGCCGCGGGCCCTCGGAGCCATGCGGAGGTACCCGAAACGACAAAGCAGAACAGCAATGCGACTGGTGGGTCTAGAACAAGTCGGCGAGGTTGTCGTCGTTGTCGTCGTCGTCGTCATTGTCGTCGTCGTTGTCTTCGTCATCGTCGTCGTCGTCGTCATTCTCGTCATCGTCGTTCTCCTCCACCTTTGGAGCCTCCTTCTTTTCTGGCACCGCATGCTTTTGTTGCTCCTCTCTGATCTTGGCAAGGCCCCGGCGCTTGGCCTCAATCTGCCCGCGGAGGGTACTGCAGTTGGCCTGGAGCTTCATCTGGAGCATCTTGTTCTTGGCACTCTCGAGCTGTCTCTTTTGCGAGGCGAGGGTTCCTTCGAGGTCGGCAATCTCCTCCTCGAGCTTCTTGACCTTGTTGTTCTCCAACTTGGTCTCCTCGTCGTCATCGTCGTCGTCGTCGTCGTCATCGTCATCATCGTCGTCGTCGTCCTCTTCCTCGTCCTCTTCCTCCATCTCCTGGTCGCTGCCGCGGCCAAAGAGGTTGTTCATGTCGGGCTCACCCTTAATATCCACATCGCTACCAAGAGCATCGAGCTCCTCTTGTAATGCCGACTCCAAAAGATCCGCTTCGTCGGGCTCCGCAGGCTGTGGCGTGGGAGTGGGTGCCGCCAGCGGGGTTTGGCTGGCACTGAACGTGTGGAGCTGGCTCGCCTTGCTGGGGTCCACGAGCTCATACTTGCACTCCTCTGCCCTGGCGTCCTCCTTGATGAGCTTATTGACACGCACGTCAATATCGTCCATCACCCGATGGTTGGCTTTACGGGGCCGGAATCGCCTATACACATCTTCGTAGGGGTAGGTGAGTCCATCGCGGAGCACCAATCGCAGCGGTTTGATTTCCTCCTTGGGTGAAAGCTGGTACACCGGGTGCACGTAGAGCCACTCGGGCGGCACGGTAAAGTCCCGTTCAATGTGAAGGTCCTGCGGGTTGATTTCCTTGAGCACAAGCAACATCTGACACAAGTCAAATGTTTTGTAGATGTTCTTCTTGTCGATGGTCTTGTAGAGCTCGGTGATGGTGGGCAAGTCCACTAACCGCGCCAGGTAGAGGGTCTGGGCCACGTTGACCACGGCCTTTTCTCGCGTGAGCCATTTGATGTTGACATTCAGCAAGTCCCCCGTGTCGACGGCGCTCTGCACTGTTTCGAGGTTTGTGTCGTCAAGAAAGCGAATGACAATGCCCTGCTCCATGAGCGGGTCGTCCTCCACGTCGGGGGCCTCGGCGTCGTAGCCATCGCCGGGGATTCGGGTGGGCTTGATGCGCACTCGTGGTAATGCCTGGGGTTTGGGTTTCTGCTCCTTCTTCTTCAAGCTGATGGTCAACTTCTTCACCTCCTTGTCGGGCTTGACCACCTTGGGGGGTTTTATCTTGATTTTTGGGGTGGCCTCGGGCTCCGCCTTGACCTTGAGCTTGAGTTTGAGCGCCATGGCTGGATTTGGTCAATTGTTCCGCGCAACCCATTTTTTCAGATAATGCCTGCCTCACGAAGACCCAGTGTCCGCGGCCGCCGAGGGTCGGTGGTGTCGGTTGAAAGTGGCTATAATGAGGACACCAACGAGATGTTCTCGGGAGCCGCCAGCGAGGTCATTCCGTCGAGTATCTCGTCACTTCACCACCCTCATCACTTTGCTCACCGAGACTCGAGAGAAGTGCTGCCGTTGCTCGAGGATCTCCGGCCCGCAAGATCCAACAGCACCACCAGGCTGGACTCCCACTTCAAGTTCTTCTCGACGGACGAAATTGAAACGGCGGTGGGGGGTTCCACCCTCGAAGACCCTTTGCAACCAGTGGACTACAACACCGACTGGGAGTACTCTTTGGACAAGTACGAGGAGGAGGCCAACTTGCTCATACACCCAACCTACGATGCCGTCAGTGACTCCGAGAGTATCAACACCCACGAGGAGTTTCGGCGCCGGGGCAGCGACTCCGAGCTGTCGAAGCTGGACTCCGAGCTGCACATCACCCAAAAGTCCGAAACCTATGCCAATGCCACCACCACGTCCCAGCGGTTCTACTTGGCCGAGGAGGACTTGGTCATTGGTATCGCGGGGTACAAGAACAGCTGGAAGTACGTGTTATACTGGGCCGTGTGCATTGGCACCCTTGGTCTCGGGTACCTTGTGCTCCGATGGTTCCCGCGATGGCGTGTCTGGCTCCAGGGGGACCCGTGCGTGTTGGCCAGAGCCGACTGGGTGGTGGTGGAGACCCAGTTCGGTGAGCTAGCGTTTGTCAATGTCGACAAAACCAAGTACGGCGAGCGGCTCTCGGGCTTTTGTGTTCCTCCCGACGACCACAACCCCACCGTGGCCGTCATCCACTCATTCCGGTACCGGTACGTGAGTTTCTTCTACTCGCCGGCGGAGGACATGTTCAAGACCAACTCCACGTGGTACGACCCCCACTGGCAGGCAGTCAAGCACATCAAGAACGGCCTCCCGCAGCTGCTCGCGGACCAGCGCACCGAGGTGTTTGGCGCCAACTCCATCGAGATTGACGAGAAGCCGCTTGGCCAGCTTCTTCTCGACGAGGTGCTCCACCCGTTCTACGTGTTCCAGATCTTCTCGGTATTTCTCTGGCTCGCCGACGACTACGTGTACTACGCGCTGTGCATCTTGGTGATCTCGGTGGTGTCGGTGGCCAACACCCTTATTGAAACGCGTTCGACCATGCGGCGACTCCAGCAAATGTCCCGCTTCAATTGTGACGTGAGGGTGTGGAGAAACGAGTTCTGGAAACAGCTCGACCTGGCCGAGTTGGTGCCGGGGGACGTGATTGAGATTGACCAGCAAATGACCACGGTGCCGTGCGACGCCCTCTTGCTCAACGGCGAGTGTGTGGTGAACGAGTCCATGCTCACGGGGGAGTCGGTGCCCGTGTCGAAGTTTGAGGCAACTAACGAGACCGTCAGCCATCTCCGGGATCACTTCACATCGCCCCTTCTCGCCAAGTCGTTCCTCTACAATGGAACCCGCCTTCTCAAGGCAAAGTCCTCCAACGAGGAGCCCGTGGTGGCCATGGTGGTCAAGACGGGCTTCAACACCACCAAGGGGTCTCTCGTGCGGTCCATGCTTTTCCCCAAACCCACGGGCTTCAAGTTTTATAGAGACTCATTCCGATACATCGGGTTCATGACCGGGGTGGCTGCCCTCGGCTTCATCTACTCCACTTACAACTTCATCCGGCTCGGGCTTCCGCGACGGCTCATGGTGCTTCGGGCCCTCGACATCATCACCATTGTGGTTCCGCCAGCACTCCCCGCCACCCTTACTATCGGCACCACCTTTGCCATCAGCCGGTTGAAGAAGTGCCTGATCTTCTGCATCGCCCCCACGCGTGTCAACGTCGGCGGAAAGCTCGACGTGGTGTGTTTTGACAAGACGGGCACCTTGACTGAGGACGGGCTCGACGTGCTCGGGCTCCATGCCACGGCGCCCATCCCCGGACGCAAGGCGGTGCAGTTTGGCGACCGCATCGACCACGGCGGTGATTCCATGCTCACCGCCAGCATGGCGTGCTGCCACTCGCTCCGGCTCATTGACGGCGAGCTTCTCGGCGACCCGCTTGACCTCAAGATGTTCGAGGCGTCCCGCTGGAAGTACGACGAGGCGGGACCCACGGTGTCATCGCCCCACGGCCAGTACGTGATTGCCAAGGAGTACGAGTTTGTGTCGCAGCTTCGAAGAATGTCCGTCATTGCCCGAAGCACAACCTCGTCCTTTGTCTTCACCAAGGGCGCTCCAGAAGTGATGGTGGACATTTGCGACCCGGCCACCATCCCACAAGACTTTGAGGAGCTCCTTCACCACTACACCCATGGCGGATACCGGGTGATTGCCTGTGCCTACAAGCCCGTCAAGAGCGTCGGAGACCGAGAGCTGGTGGAAAGGGACCTCACTTTCTGCGGCTTCATCGTGTTTGAGAACAAGCTCAAGCCCGCCACGAGCCCGACGCTCGCCGAGCTAGCGGCCGCCCGCATCCGCACCATTATGTGCACTGGTGATAACGTGCTCACGGCCATTAGTGTCGGGCGCGAGTGTGGGCTCGTTCCAAAGGCCGCCCGGGTGTACGTGCCTTCGTTCGATGACTCTCGGCCGGGCGGGTTGGTGTGGGAGGATGTCGACGACAGCAATCGTCGGCTCGACGGTGATCTCCATCCCGTGAGCGAAGACATCCGCGCCGACGTTGCCGAGTACTGTTTGGCAGTTACCGGCGAAGTGTTCCGGTTTCTTGTACGGGAGCCACGCACCCTGGTGCTCGAGGCCATGTTGATGAAGGGAGCGGTGTTTGCGAGAATGTCCCCCGATGAAAAGCACGAGCTTGTGGAGCAGCTCCAACGACTTGATTACACCGTGGGGTTCTGCGGAGATGGGGCCAACGACTGCGGCGCCCTCAAGGCCGCCGACGTGGGCGTGTCCCTCAGCGAGGCCGAGGCATCGGTGGCTGCTCCATTTACCTCGAGAGTGTTTGAGATTGGGTGCGTGTTGGATGTCATCAAGGAGGGACGCTCCAGCTTGGTCACCTCCTTCTCGTGCTTCAAGTACATGTCTCTCTACTCGGCGATCCAGTTTGTCACGGTGCTGATTCTCTACTCTCGAGGCACCAATCTCGGCGACTTCCAGTTTCTCTACATCGACATGTTCCTCATCTTGCCGCTCGCGGTGTTCATGGCGTGGTCCAAGCCGTACCCAAGAATCGTCGTCAAACGCCCCACCGCCAACTTGGTGCTGCCCAAGGTGTTGGTGCCGCTCATTGGGCAAATCGCCTTGCTTCTTGCTTTTCAAGTCCTTGCCTGGAGGTACGTTCAGACCAAGCCGTGGTACCAGCCCCCGGTCCCGGGCAACGACGAGGAGGTCCAGCTGGCTGACAACACCATGTTGTTTTTGTTCTCCAACTTCCAGTACGTGCTCATTGCGCTAATCACCAGCCAGGGGGCTCCGTACCGCCAGCCCATCTGGGAAAACAAGCCTTTTGTCGCCAACGTTGCCGCAGCGCTTCTTCTCTCGGTGCTTCTCTTCTCCGTCGACGAAAACCTGTGGTGGGGCAATCTCATGCAATTGACCAACTTGTCGCGGTCGTGCAACGTGGTGTTGGTGGTCTTGGCAGCGCTCAATTTGGCCGCGATGCACTACGGAGAAGTGACGGTGTTTCCGGCGGTGGCCCGCTGGTACAAACGCGCCAGTGGTCGTATCACCAGCAAAAAGAAGTTCAAGCGGTTGTTGGGCAACCATTTTGAGGTGGCCTGATGATCGGCCTCGGCTCAGGTGATGCCAAAATCCCAAAGGCACGAGTCAAGGATGGTCCCTTGTGCCGGGCCGGCCGTCCCCTTCGCCGGGACTCCATTGTTGGGAGAGCACCAAGAACACCCCCACAAATGGTGGGTCCCCGCCTTCCTAAATCCGGCGGGGGGAAAAAAAGCAGTTTTCGCGGTGGGTGCATATTTGTGGGGAACTCCGAGACCGAGACTATATAAGGGTGCATCACCTGAGCAAAGAAAACGACGGTGCTAATATCCTCTTCTAATATGACCTCCATCGACGACTCTTTGCACAGCCACGGCTCCAAGGAAATCAGTGAAACCAGCCACGATTCCTTCGGCAAGGTCAGAACCACCGGCGACAACGACGAGTTCATTATTCTCGGGAACCAGAAGTTCCATCGCCATGAGTTGATGACGGCGTTTGGTGGTACGTTGAACCCCGGCCTCGCTCCTCCTCCCGCCCACGAGTTTGCCAATCCCGCCCCCATGGGCTTGGCGGCGTTTGCTCTCACCACATTTGTGTTGTCGATGGTGAATGCACGGGCCATGGGTGTCACCACCCCCAATGTTGTTGTTGGGCTCTCGTGTTTTTACGGTGGTGCGGTGCAGTTTCTCGCCGGAGTTTGGGAGTTGCTCATTGGAAATTTGTTTGGAGGCACCGCCTTGACGTCATACGGCGCGTTCTGGTTTGCCTACTCGGCCATTCAAATTGAAAGCTTTGGCATTGTTGAGGCCTACGGTGACGATACAGTCCAACTTCAAAACGCCGTGGGGTTCTTCCTCCTTGGCTGGGCCTTGTTCACCGCCATGCTCACCGTGGTGACAGTCAAGTCCACCGTGGCGTTCTTTGGCTTGTTCTTTACCCTTACACTCACCTTTATTTTGTTGGCAGCTGGTGACTTGACCCAGATCCCCAACGTGACTCGTGCTGGAGGGGTCATGGGAGTCATCACCGCGTTCTTTGGCTTCTACAATGCGTTTGCCGGTGTGGCCAACAGGCAGAACTCGTACTTTGTGCCCCACGTTATCCCCTTGACGAAAGCTTGATCTCCTGGTGAGACGAATAATGATGCTCGTATATTGCCCCACACTTTGTAGCCCCACCCGAAAAACCCATTTGTTCGAAATGTTGCACGTGATGACATCACGTGCATATCTCTGTCCACCTTCGATAATGCGCCCACGTGCGTAATCTATTCACTACATGTCCAGCCAGAACAAGAGGATTGCCCTTCCCGCCCGGGTGGAGCCCAAGGTGTTCTTCGCCAACGAAAGAACGTTCCTCTCGTGGCTCAACTTCACCGTCATTTTGGGATCTCTTGGCGTTGGTCTACTCAACTTTGGAGATTCCGTCGGTCGCATCAGTGCCGGGTTGTTCACCTTCATTGCCATGTTCACCATGGCGTATGCCCTTGTGACCTATCACTGGAGAGCAAAGGCCATCAGAATGAGAGGCTCGGGACCTTATGACGACAGGTTCGGGCCCACCATGTTGTGCTTCTTCCTTTTGATTGCCGTGGTGGTGAACTTTGTCTTGAGAATTAGGGCTTGAACGACCCAAGCAACCGGGAGCGTCAGCGAGCGGTTGCTGGTGTCCCAACAAGCTCAACCAAACCAGCCAAGCAACCTAACAAAGCTGGCAAAGCTCAATACTCAGTTCTCAGCCATAGTACGTTCGTTTGAGGTGCCGGTACCTCTGAAGGAAGTAAAGTGCTTCCAATTCTAGTTAGTAAATGCATGTTTGTCATGAATCTCTGGCGGATACTCACCCTTCACCACATGCTCGCCGTGAGCAAGGGCCTTGTCCAAATCATTTTCCTGCACCGGCTGGCGAAATTTCTGCTTCAACACCCTCATGAACTTGGCCCGACCACCCAGCGCCTCCGGGTAGTCCTTGCCCATGTACACGAGCGTCTTGAATAATTGGCGTACTCGCGGGTCCATGCGAAAATCGATAATCATGACTTCCTCACACCCACCGCCCGTGGCGGTGATGTTTGTCAGTCAATTCGACTTCTCCAAGGGGTACACGTTGGTGTGGAAGCGTGCGACCGATGCCCACAAGCACGTTTCGTTCGAGGGGCTCGAGTATAAGGCCCTCCCCTCCGGTATCCAGGAGTTTGATGCCAACACCGTGCTCTTGGCCCACCGCACCGACGCCTCCACCTACTACGGGGTGTCGCGGTTCCGCCAGGTCAACAACAACAATGCCGGCGAGAGCGACCGGGCCAAGATCAAAATGTACGCGGTGGGGGTGTTGGTCAAGGACAAGAGCGACGAGTGGGAACCCAACAACTACCTAAAGGTGGGGTGGGAGTACATCACGGGCCTCGACGATGCTCTCAAGACGTTTCTAGCTGCTGACGACTTGACGGTGTTTGACAAGTTGTTTGCCAAGGTCACTGGCCAGGCGCTCCTGATCCCAGGTGAACCCTCGCTAGCTCTCGAGCACCACCCGTTGTCGCAGCTCCCCAAGCTCTTCTCGACCCTCGGCCCGTTGGTGTTCCCGCTCTATAAGTTGGCCTTGATCAAAAAGAGCGTCTTCCTCTTTGACAACATCAAGGCGGGGCAGACCCACGTCGACTTCTTTGCGCTGGGGTGCTTCACCGCGTTGGTGTCCCTCCTCCTGTTGGTGCCCAAGGACTTGCCTCAGTACACGAAAAGCCCCTCCCCCGTGCCATTGTACCAGGTGGGCCTCATTGACTTGGAGTCACTGCTCTTGGGCGAGTCGGGCGTGGTGGCCTCCACCAACGACGAGGTGCTTCGCTACCAGCACCAGTTCGACTACGCCGTTGTGTTACAAGGCGATGACGGCGGGCTGCCGTACCTCGTCACCCACGATGACCTCAACAACAACCCCTCTAGCCACATCAGGGCCACCTTCAAGGACTACAAAAAGTTCAAGGCCATCTACCGAAAACTTGAAAAGGTGGTGCCTCCCGAAACGTCATCGGACGACCTTGCATCCGTCACCACGTCGGCGTCCATTCTCTCGAACATTCGCTACGGCTACCCATTTGTTTCCGACAACCGGTACGAAAACGAGCCCGCGTGGTGGCTCACCCACGCCACGTCCCCCGTCAGCTGGCGCGAGTACATCTGGCTGGCGTTCGCGTGGTTTGCCAGCGCCGGTGGCGCCGGCGGGGCGGGCACTGGTGCCGGCGCCAGTGCTGGACGCGACGACGGCGATGATGTTTCTGTACCGACCCACGACTCGAAAACCACCCTCACCCAAATGGTTGGCATCATTGGACATTTCCACCAGCTCACGAAAAAGTGGTTTTTGGTGGTGCAAGACATTGTCAACGAGGAACTCCGCACCTCGGACGACTCGCCAGTGTCGATTGAGCTCACGTACCACGACATCACCGACATGGAGCTCGACCCCTACTCCCACCAGGACCTTGCCTTTGTGCGCGAGTTCATCCTTCTATACTGGAAGGACAAGGTGGAGCACGTGCACATTGGCATTGGGTTCCTGTTGTGCCATTAGCTAGTGTAATTTGCAGCCGGACCGGCGCTGACGTAAGCGGTGCACGGGCGTGCCGCGTGTTACCCGCCCGCGTGGCGTGTTAGCGAAATCAACGCACAACAACAACTCCAATTGCATAATCACAACTGATTCCCGTCGGTTGTCTTTTTTGTGGGTGTGTGCTTGAGCTTCAGGAAGCGAGTGCTGGCTTGTTGCAATTGCCAAGGTTTCTTGTTTGTGTGTGACGCTCGAGAATTCTCGTTTTTCGTGATCCCTATATAATTGTGGAGTTACGAACGGCCACCAATTACTGAAAGACTTTCGAGACTTTCAATTGCAACCTCACCCTTCATTGTTGTCACTTGATTGTTGACGACTAAACATGGCCCACAACAAAAGTGCCAAGAACGGCCACCGCCGGTCCACGTCGCATGTCAACGGACCGGGCGGCGACTCGAGAGAAAGGACCCCCAGCGACGACAAGCCCAAGGCCGAGTTCAAAACCGACGCAGACATTTCCGGCAAGTTCCAGGCCCGCGAGCGGGAATTGCAGCGGTGGGTTCCCGACGAAGATACCCCCGTTGTTTCACTCGAGGGCGGGAATGACGGTGCCTGGGATCAATTCAAGGTAAACGAGGAAAAGTTTGGCGTCGAGTCCACCTACGACGAGCACTTGTACACCACCCGCATCAACACCACTGTTCCTGACTATCAGAAGCGGGTGGAGTATGCCGACCGCATTGCCAAGGAGATTGAGGGCCAGGTGACGACGGACCGTCATGTGTTGGAGGAGAGAGGCGTTCAGGTGGATGACAGTGGTGTTGACGAGGAAGACAAGTACTCCGGGGTGGACCGGCGTGGCGACGAGTTGATGGCGCAATTGCGCAACGCCAGCATCCTGGGCGAGACGAAAACGTCGTCGCCAACTCCCGGCAAGTACGTGACCCCCAAGCACCGGGCGGCGCAGTACCACAACGACCCCGCCATCGTGCTGAGTTCCGCCACCAGCAGAAAGGGCGCCAACGCGTCGCCGGCCGAGGATGCGCTTCCCCCCAAGCCCAACAACGAGTCCTTCCGCCTCAATGCCCAGAGTGAAATCAACTCGCTTCGCGAATTCAGCGCCAACTTTAAGATTCCCCACAAGATGCCGCAGGATCTTCTCCCCATTCTCTCCAAGGATAAAGTGAAGCAGGACGAGATTCTCAAGAAGCAAGAGCCCAAGGCCGCGTCGCCACCGAAAAAGATGGACCCCACCAAGCCCGCATTCAAGCCCAACCCCAAGGCGGCGGTATTTACGCCCTCGCAGAAGCATAGTCCCGTGGTGCCGCCACAACCCCCCAAGGCGCCGTTCCAAAGACTGCCCAGCACCAAGTCTCCCCGCATGAATAGCCAGCGGCCGTACTCGAGTGGATCTCTGTCTTCTGGAAGTAAGAGACACTACCAGATCTCGCCCGCCGATTTCTTTGGCGGCGCGGACCGCGTCCCCACCAAGCACGGCCAGGAGGAGAAGATCCGCAAGTTGAAGCAAACCTTCAACTTGTTTGTCACGGCGCAAAACAAGCACGACAAGGCGTCGCCACTCGTGCTCCAAAAAACATTCCACACGCCCCCAACGTGGGACTTCACCATCGACGAGTCCCACGACAAGTTATTCCCCCAAGGTGCGGGGTTTGCCCCCGTGGTGGTTCCTGGGACCCCGTCATTGCCCTTTGTCCCCAGTCCATTGGCCCCGGGCGGAGCCCCCAGTCCTGGAGCCGGCTATCCAGGAGCTCCCGGCAAGTACCCACTCTCGCCCCGTGAACAACATCAGCAGGCGGCCGCCATTGCATTCCAGCAACAGCAGTTCCACGCCGCCATGATGTACCAGCAACTGCAACTGCATCCCCAACAATTCCTGGCCACGGGCGCACCCCCCGTGCCCTCGCCGGTGCCCATGTATGCGCCCACGGGCGAGCCATACTTGCCTCCCGGGGGGTTTATGGTTCCTCCAACAGGATTCATTGGAGGTAGTCCGGTGAATGCAAAGGCGGCTCTTGGTGGACAGTACGAAAACTACAATCATTACAACCGGAGGTATCAGGGGAAGAGAGGGTCCCAGAATCAGTAATGAAATATACAAGATAAAAGAGAGGTAGCTGCAAGAGAATTTCCGCCAAATCCTGAAAGTCATGAAAATCATAAAATTCTCGAGAAATGAACAAAAGTAGGAGGTGATGAGACTGGCCAATTGTACCCACCCACAAGAAGACACGACACTACAATGAACCGATAACAACACTCGGGTCAAATAGCAGGAATGTCGCTGGGGTCATTAGTGTCAACATGGGAACGCGCGGTTTGGAACTATCATGAGTGAGGCAGCCCTTCTGAGAGTGGCCCACTTGATCAAGGTCGAGGATGACCTCGATAAGATCCCCTCCATCATGCAACAGCTCTTCAAAGAGAAGGCGCTGGTGGACGTTAAATTGAACACCGCCAAACAATCTCAAATCGATGCCATAATCAACAACCTGAAGAACCTCAACGACACCGCCGCCAAGATGTCGTCGATAAAAGCCAGTCTCAATAAAGTGAACCTGATCTATGACGAGTCCGTCACCAACATCAAGGACTACGACACCATCCGGTCCATGACCGGGGTATACCAGTTTCTTGTTCAAGTGCAGAATCTCACCCGGGACATTTCAAAATACAAGGGGTTCCTCGACCACATCAACAAGGAGATTGACGACGAGCTCGAGATCATCAGCGAGGACATCCACTACCCATTGGAGAGGGTGCTCCAAATCCACTTTAGTCTCACGCAAGCATGGAATCTCAAGGACTACCTTGAGAAGGAGAGCTCCAATCTCTCCGATGATCTTCAGCTGATTATCTTCAAGATCGTGGCGCCGCTCAAGAAGACCATCCGCAAGTTTGACGAGCTTCTACGGGAAATCATCATCAGCACCACCGAGGCCTTGAAGGACGACAACACCCAGCTCATTTATAAGCTCATCAAGATTGTGGACTACGAGCTGGTGGAAGACCTCAAGTTCGAGCTCATGGACCGATTGGGCCTACAAAAGGGAGCCAAGACGCTCAACTACGCCACCTATCGTGGGGCCAAGCGCAACTACCGCAAGTTCTTTTACGACAAGCTTGAGGAAAGCTTGGTAGATATCTTCGACAAGTGTGTGGAGCACTTCCAAACCGACAAGATGTTGGTGTACGACAATCTCGACTGGCTTGAGGACGAGCTCATGTTTGTGGCCAACACATTTGCACCCATGTTTCCGCAGGCGTGGGACATCAACAATTTCATTCAAAACGTCTACTACAACAAGCTCCACAAGTTCACGATGGACATCATTGAGAGCGACCCGCCCGCCGAGGACCTCATGCGGATCTTGGCGTACGACGCCCACTACAGCGACTTTGTGGTTGCGCTCAAATCCGACGAGGACAAGAAGATCAAGAAGGAGCAAAAGTCCATCATTGGCGAGGAGCTCAAGAACGTGGTGCTCGAGGATTATCTCAAGGTGATTGTCACCAAGATGGACGAGTGGAACAACACCCTCATTGAGCAGGAGACCGACACGCTCGTATTGAGAGAAAGTCCTCCCGACCGGTATTCGTATCTTCAGCAAATCGAGGATGAGGACGGCCTGGACCAGATCATCACCCTCGAGTTGGAGACTGAGGTGTACGTGCTCCCCGACTTTAAAACCACCCTCACCATGCTCAAGGAGCAGGCCGACGTCGCGGCCGACTCGGGCTACGGCAAGATTCTTGTTGGGGTCATTGAGCACTGGCTGGAGTGCTACATCAAACGGGCGGTCAACTACCTCACCATCATTGACGAGGAGTTTGACAAGTACATGTCGGTGTTTTCCAACGAGCGGCACCTCATCAAGGAGAGCAAGACGCGGGCGTTGTTCCGGCGCAAGCGGGTCCACGCGCCGGCGTGGGAGGAAGTGGACAACATGACGGAAGAACAGATTGGTGAGATCACCCGCGGGGGGCTCATTGAGTACCTCACTGCGTTGGGGAACACCTACGAAATCAACACCGAGCGTCTCCAGGACAAGTTTCTCCCCACGTACCGGGAAAAGGTGCATACCACGTACCAGGGGCGCATTGAGAAGGCATTCGAGGATACTTTGGGGCCCACCAACGAGCTCAACGCCCAGGTGATCCGCACCATTGTCGAGATCATCATCAACGACTTGGTGCCGGCGTTGTCCCAAGTGTTCACCAAGTCGTGGTACGAGGATAAGACCCAGACCGACGAGCCCAGCATTGCCGAGCGCATGGTGGAAACCATTGTCGAGTACATGGGCGAGTTGCGGGGCTACGCATCCTATGAAATGTACTCCATCACCTTCAACGTGTTATTGGACCGGTTTATTTCTTCATACATTCGCATCGGGTACGAGAACATCCTCCATGGCCAGGGCAAGAAGATCGATCCAACCGCCACCAAACGCCACAAGTCCTTTGCTCCTGGTGTTGGGCGCGACGTCACCATCTTCTACACCTCGCTCGAGAAGCTCTTTACCCGCAAGGACGCCGCGTACTTGCTCAACAGTTTGCGGGCCATTGAGTTCCTCGGGGACTTGGCCACGTGCGAGGACCCCGTTGGGTTTGTCCCTGAAATGTGGGAGAACGAGATCTTGGGCTCTTTCTACCACTGCTCGGTGGAGTACGTGAAGGGAGTACTTCTTTGTCGGGACGACATGGATGTCAAGACGGTGAACGTGGTGGTGGCGGAGTTGGTGGACCGCCAGCGCCAGTACCACCAAAACGTGGAGTCGCCGGCGATCCTCGTGGGGACCCTCAACGACTTTGCTTTCGAATGAACAACTTCTGAGCGGAGCAAAGAAGTTGTTATTTTCGCCCACAAGGTTCTAGTCACGAGTCCAGACGTTAAGTGTATGAGCATAACCTTTACTTCTACGGTAGCATTTACATCATTCATTATTGGCGTGTCATCACAAGGAGGGCCGTACATAGCGCCACGCATGCGTCGAGCTGGGTGGTGTCAATGGCCACCGCTATGGTGCCACTGTGCTGCGAGACATGGCCCACCTTCTTGTCGTGTTGGTTGAGCAAGTCGCCCAGAGGAAGGTACTGGAACGACCCCTGGTCCAAGGTAAACTCAAACGTTCTCTTTTGTAGCTTGAAGGCCACGGTGATTTTGTCCCCCGCCTTGGGTCGCATCTCGTCCGAGTCGAGGTACACCATCTTGTCTTTTGTGAAGGTTTGGAGATGGGTGAAGACGTAGTTGTAGAAAGAGGTGTCAATGTGGCGGGCGGGTTCTCGTAGGATCTCCACCATGCCGCCCTTTCCAATGGTGGCATTGGACACGGACGCGATGCGCCGGAGGTCTTCCACACTATCTAGATAGTATTGGTGATTGTAGCGGCGATTATTGGTCACCTGGGGGAACTGTGACTTGACAAAGCGGTAGGGGGTGTTGCCGTCGGCATCATTAACGTTCAAGACGCTGCGGTTGTGGGCGTCGGGAATGACTTTGTACACAGTCGGGGTTTGTTTGTTGTCGTGAAGTTCGTCATCATCGAGAAGCGCTGTGGTGGTGGCGGTGGTGCTGTTTGACTTTAGACTCATCAAGCTGGGCTTGGGGCGGGGCCGGCGACTTCGTCGCAGGTGGACTTGTCTTCGCGTACAGTAGTAGTGGACGCTTCCGGAGACCGACGTCACCAGCCACACGGTGAAGAGCCCGAACAGGATGGCTGTGATCATGAGCTCGTATCAAGGTGCAATTGGGGCTAATTTGAGGAGCGCCGGGTTTCCATGGCAATCGGGAGTTAGACGAGTAATTAGAATGCCGTTTCGAGCGCGTCACTCGGACAGGTAGCCAAGGTCGAGCGATGCGCTGGGCGCGCCGGACGCGCTGGCCAAAGCTGGCGTTTTAGTCGAGGTGTCGGTCGACGCACTTTTTTCGGTCGACGTGTCGGTCGATGCTTTCTCACCCGCTGGCGCGGCCGTCACCACTGCCCTCGGCCTCTTCACCTCGATCCTTGTCGGTATAGCTGGCTTGGGGATGGCCACCACCTTGGCCCGCTTGTGCTGGAACGCCTGCCGGACCGCCGCGTCGTGCTCGTCGTCCTCCGCCGCCTCGCTCTGCTGGATTCTTCGCTTCGCATCGCTCTGAAGCTGGGCCTCTCCCTTCTCCTGTAGCTTCGAGTTCTTCGACTGGAGAGACTCCAACTCCGTTTCGAGCTCGTGCTGGCGCATCTGCGCCACCATCTTTTCCTCAAGATTCTCCATCTTGTCGTCGCTAGTGGCAGCGTGCTTCCAAAAGGGGTTCTTGGCCCGCTTCTCCTTCTCGAGCTGGAACTTCTTGTTCTCTTGTTCTTCTCGCTCCAACCGCTCGAGGATCTGCTCGGGCGTCTCTTCCGTCGCCACTTCCTTTTCAAGTTGGTTCTTGGTCAGCTCGTAGTTGCGAACTGCCCCCTGGTCGGGAACAAACCCCGCCGTCTTGGGATTGGTCTTGAAACTGATGGAGTTGTTGCACATGGGACACGTGATGTAGAAGCGCCAGATCTTCATCGAGAGATAGCGTTCTCCCGAGTCTTCCTTCCGAGCATTGAATTTGCGACTGTGGGCAATGTACTCATTGCACTTGAGACACCGCATGGAGAAGGGCGCCATCAACCGCACCTTCTGCACGGGCTTCTTGGTGTTTTTCTGCTTCTTGGGGACCTTGGACGGATCATAGTCGGGGGGATACCATTTGTTGATGGCCTTACGTTCAGACATGTGCGACTTACAATACCGATGGCCCTCCCAGAAATCTATAAATTAAGAAGTGAAGAGCAGGGGAATCCACAAGGGCAAATCGGGTCGGTCCTTCGATAGAAGTTTTGATGGTAATCAATTTGGCCTTTTGGATTTGGCCAAACCACCCGTGTCTTTGGTTGAGCTTGGTCGACAAGTGCTTGCTGGCAAGCACTTGTCTGCTAATAGTTTGCCAGCAAGCACCTGCTACTGCCGTAATATACATACGTTTATTATTGATGCATCACAACCAAGAGAACCATTACACTTAATCAGCGTTTCTTCTGGCAGCTCTCTTAGCAGCACGACGTTGGGTACCGAAGATCTTCTTGTCTCTGTTCTTCTTTTGCTTTCTTTGTTGTCTGGAAGCCTTGTCAACCTTCTCAGCCAAACCGTATCTCACCAATCTGTAGGCTGGCTCGAATCTCTTGGCGTCGGCAACGGATTGGTAGATCAATCCGAAACCAGTGGACTTGCTACCACCGAAGGCGGTTCTGAAACCGAACACGGAAACAGCGTCCTTCTCGGTCTTGTAGATCTCAGCCAACTTCTCTCTCAACTCGTCCTTGGACACGTTGGCTCTGTTTGGGTGCAAGACGTCAATGACAAACTGTCTTCTGGCCAACAATGGGTTGGAGATAACCTTTCTAGTTCTGATGGTAACGGAGTCACTCTGACTGTTAGTATGATGAAGGGAATGCCCGTGGGTGGAACTGGAAACAGTTGGGCGCACGGCTCGGTGCGTATTGGATGTATAGCTCGAATGGACACATGATGGATCTATGGGGGAAGGGCAGTTCGGTGGTGACATACCATTTTGGTGTTGAAAGTCGATGTAAAAAATTTAGAGCGAAATGAAAAATCTTTTGTTAGCGTACACCACTCCTGTGTGGAGGCGCTGGATGCAGGACGCCAGTGCGCTCTTTACGGGTGTGAGGTCACAAGGCCTAGCCACGAGCGCGCGCAAGCAGTCACACGCGCACGTGCCCTCATCGCGGTCCTCATCAATCAACCCCGATAACAGATCAACCAACAAACACCAGTGATTCACCTGATAGCTGCGTGAATTGGCTGTTTCCTGATACCCTCTGATGTCCCAGAGGAGCTGGAGAAGAGGACCCGTTTGCGGGGTCGACAATTGTCGGTCCCGCCTCTACACCTCGTATGCTGGCCAGCAAATGTGTCAGTTCGGGCACATCATGGAGGGCGAGATCGAGGTCAACGATGATATGGACGACAACTTTGTGCCGACGCGTCGGTTGAACCTCCAGGTGGCCGAGAATGGCCAGTTCATTGGTACCCAGACCCAGCATTCACAAGCGCCCGAGCAAAACAAACGCAAGTACGGTGACGACGCCAAGACGCTCTACCTCCAGTGTGCCCAGATCCTTCTCAAGAAACAAATCAGCGTGGTGAGTGAGCTTTTCGGTGTTGATGAAGAATCCTTGGCTGCCCAGTGTAAGTTGTACTGGCTGCAACTACTCAGCTGGACACTCCCACTTTCCAAAAGGCGCAAGCTCCCCACCAACTTGGACTTGGTGGCACTCATCTACTTGGCCGCCACTCACATCAATGTGGTGCCGGTGTACTCAAGCACCTTTTTGCACCATCTCACCCACAACCGCATACCCTACGGCCAGACCATGCACCTCATTCCCAAGGAGCTCCTCGACTTGCTTCCGACGTCGTACTACATGTACTTGAAGCCGCCGCGGTTGCCTCGAGATGACGAGTTTGTCGAGCGCATCGTGCGGTTGGCCCCAATTGTGGGGTACGAGAACTGGCCGCAGCCACCGTACTACTACCCCTACATGTTCCATCTTGTGTCCGAGGTGCTCCTTGTACCCAACGCGTGCGAGGTGTTTGTCATGAGCGTCAAGTTGGCTCGGGAAGTAGAACTCAACGGCCCCCGCATCCACCATTTCCCCGAGATCTGGCTTAGCTGCTTGGTGGTGTTTGTGCTCAAGCTCCAGTTGATTTTCGACGTGTCGGACTTTCCGCGGGTCGACTGGCACACGTGGCTCGATGCATTGGCCAGCCACGAGTTGGCCTCCGAGGTGCCCTTTCTGCGCAACCCCGAAGTCTCGGATCTCTTGCACGCCTCCGACGAAAAGGTTACCCGGTACTGCCAGTGGGTCTACAACAACCTTGTGCCTCGCATCAACAAGCTGGTGGACAATGTGGACGCGCTGCGTCTCGAGGAAGACCACGGCGAGCTCCTGATCATGAACAAGCGGTTGTTCCAGATCTTCGACGTGACGTTGCCCGAGACGACGCCCGAGCCGAGCTCGGACCCCATGATGCACGTGTACAAGCTTGCCAGCTCGCAAGCCCGGCGGCCTGCCAACGTCAACGAGGTGGCCCGGGTGTCGGAGGTTGTGTATGAGCGGGTCTCGCACCATCTAAGAGTGTCAACTAGAACACTCGCCCTAGGCATGTCGGAGTTTGAGAGTCATCTCAAGGGCTACAGCCATGACCACACTAATGAATGAGACGATTGTAAGTTGTGTAATATTCGCACGCGTATGTCTTCCCCATCACCTCCACAACCCCACCAATCGCCGCCGGCCACGCGTCTGGCCACGCCCGAGCCCCCACAATCAGTCACCGCATCCCCCAAGCGAAAGGCCGACTGGGAGCCGGGCCGCGTCGAGCACATTCGCAAGAAGGTGGCCGGTGGGCTCATCGACAAGCATTGGGACCCGCTCGACCACGAAAGCAAGGCCATCTTCAACCGCATGATGGCCACCTCCGTCAACAGAACCCTCGAGAAGTTCACCCCGGGCAAGAAGTCCGAGGACGTCCGCATCAGAGAAACGCAAAAGGTGTTGGTGGACTACTGGCTGGGCCACAATTCCACGCGGAGCTTCAGTGCCCGACTCGACGTGACGAGCTTCCCTCCGACAAGCACAATGAGACACAGTGCCCTCAAAGACGACGGGCCCATCAACTTCCTCAACCAGGACGTGCTCCTACGAAGAAAGAAGTACCTCGAGACGTACCTTGCGGCAGAACTAAAACAACTACACGAGCTCGAGGCCCACCACCGCAGGGTGGAGGCGGCGTACCGCCTGGACCTCAAGTACTTGAATGAGTTCAAAAAGACCACCCACATTGAGTCGCAGCAGATGAAGAAGGACTTGGCGTCCAAGGCATCGGCGCTCGGGCTCGATAAAGTTCCCCAAACCTCCGAGGTCCGGCTTGTGGAGCCCCCGACCAGCGACTTCGACCCGCTCCTGGACCCCGACACGCGGCAGGTGGTGGAGTCGCTCGACTCGACCCTCACTTGGTTTGCGTCCCGCACAGACACCTTGAAGGTGGTGAACGACAAGTTCGAGCAGTTGTACAATGCGTTATGAGACACTGCTTCTTGGCTACTCCACATAGATCCAGTGGACGGTTATGAGGGTCACGTCGTCACCCTCGTGGCGGTACGTGACAAAGCCGTCGCGGGAGGGATCCCACACCCCGCCGACAGTGGTGGCGGCCTCCACGTCACCACCACCAACGGTGGTGACACTGACAAAGAACTTGTGCTTTGACAGTTTTGCCTGAAGCTGGGGGAGGAGCTTGTCGATCCAGGCGGACCGGGTGTGGGGCTTTGAGGCGGCCACGTCCCCGACCAACACTTGCAATTGGTCCGGGGCAATTGGCAGTTCCTGGTACTGTGACGAGACTGTCGTCAAAATTGGTTGTGGTACACTCATGAATTTTTGACGCGCTTCAAACTACATGGGGTTGTTTTCCAAGAAGAACGACGACCAGTCGTCGCTCAGCTCCCACACCACCGAGACCAGTGCCAGCAGCAGCGGGAGCAAGAAACTCATCAAGCGGCACACGCCGTTCGAGCACCCGATGAATCCCATTGTGCCGCCAAAGTTCGACCTCACCCACGAACAGCAGGCCATGTACGAGGAGATCTTGGCGTACTTCCACGAGTACGTCAAGAAGGAGATCCCCGTCAACGACTCGGCGCACGCGGCGCTCCACCCCATTCTCGACGAGGAGAAGGCGTGGCTCACCAAGGAGTGTTTTTTGCGATACCTCCGGGCCACCAAGTGGAAGTTGGACGCCGCCATCAAGCGCATCGAGGACACCTTGGTGTGGCGCCGCACGTTCGGCGTGGTGTACATCGACGGCCACACGGACCCCGCCAAACACGTCACCGCCGACTTGGTGGAGCCCGAGAACCTCACGGGGAAAAACCTCATCATTGGCTACGACAACGACAACCGCCCGTGCCTCTATCTCCGCAACGGCTACCAAAACACCTCTGCATCGATCCGCCAAGTGCAACACCTCGTGTTCATGCTTGAACGGGTCATCCAATACATGCCGCCGGGCCAAGATACCCTTGCATTGTTGATTGACTTCAAGGCGGCGCCCGCGCACATGAAGCTCCTGGCCAAGTTCCCCTCGTTGACCATCTCGAAGCAGGTGCTTCACATTTTGCAAAACCACTACCCCGAGCGGCTTGGCCGGGGGCTCTTTACGAATATTCCCTGGATCGGCTACACCTTCTTCAAGCTCGTGGGACCGTTCATCGACCCATACACCCGGTCCAAGACCATCTACGATGAGCCCTTTGAGAACTATGTTCCCAAGGAGCAGCTCGACAAGGAGTTCCGGGGGTTGTTGGACTTTGAGTACGTGCACGAGGTGTACTGGAAAGAGTTGAATGAGCTTGCAGAGAAGAAGCACAAGGTGTACATGGAGAATTTTGAGCGGTTGGGCAGGGGCATTGGTCTTAGTGAGTATGATTTGAGGAGGTCTTCCAGCTCACGAAGTGAGCTGGGTGAGCAAAACCCACTCAACGAGAAAACCGACCCCAAGCTCTCCGAGTTCACCGAGCCATCCAAGCTTGAAACTGAAACCACCTAGTTATTCAAGCTCTACATAGATTGTACATTATTGCATGTCGCATCACTGCGTCGCGAAATTCAACCATGTCCCACGTCATCACGGTGCTTTCCCGCACGGAGGTGTTTCCTGCCGGGGCCTTTGCCAAGGCCACGGCGTTTGTCGAGGGCCTCCCCGTCACCATTGTCGAAACGTTCACCCTCAAGGAAAACCGCGTGGTGGACTTTATTGTCAACGTGGCCGACCCTGCGGCCGTCATCTCCACCGTTCGTGATACCCAGGACACGTTCGTCGACTACGACGTTGTGTTCCAGCCCGTCGCCGGTAGAAAAGAAAAGCAGCTCTTCATTTTCGACATGGACCTGACCCTCATCTACCAGGAGGTGATTGAGCTCATTGCCGCGTACGCCGACATCGAAGACAAGGTGGCGGAGATCACCGAGCGGGCCATGAATGGCGAGATCGACTTCAACGAGTCGCTCGCCCAGCGAGTGCTGCTCTTGAAGGGCATCGATGCCACCACGCTCTGGGACGAGCTCAAGCACAAGATCCAAATCACCAACGGCGCCCGCGAGTTGTGTCGTGCTCTCAAGAAGTTGGGCGTGGTGATGGGCGTGTGCTCGGGAGGATTCATCCCGCTTGCCGAGCACGTCAAGACGCAATTGGGGCTCGACTACGCCTACGCCAACCAGTTGGGCGTTCATGATAACAAGCTCGACGGCACCACGTTCGGGCCCATAGTCAACGGCGACAAGAAGGCCGAGTTGCTATTGGAGATTGCCAACAAGCACGGCCTCGACCCCCAGGCCGCGGTGGCCGTGGGCGACGGCGCCAACGACTTGAAGATGATGGGTACCGCCGGGTGGGGCGTGGCGTGGAACGCCAAGCCCAAGGTGCAGAAGCTTGCGCCGTGCGTGCTCAACTCCGCATCGTTACAGGACATTTTGTATATAATGGGCTTCACCGAGGCGGAGGTGGCCCAGCTTTCCTCATAGACGGGCAATTTTACCACGAACAACCCCCATCACCCCGTTGAAAAGGAGAATCTCGGCGCCTTCGCGGAGGTCCAGCTTCTTGATTGTCTCTTCTTTGATGTAGTTCTTTCTTAGGAGAAAGTGTCTCATTACCCCACACAAACACCCCGACGTGAGCTTGGGCGTGATCCAGTGGCCGCTCTTGGCCCGGAGCGCAACGTTGGTGATGCTACCCTCCATGACGTTGTCGTTGGTGTTCACGAGGAGCACCTCTTCTTTGCCGGGTCGTAAACCTGGAAGGTGGGTGCGGGCTTGATTATAAACGTCCCTTCGTGTCGTCTTGAACGAGGTGAACGGAGACGGCAACACCGCCTCGGGGGCAACATACACATCCCACGGCTCTCCTCCCTCGAGACCCATGAGCAAGTTGTCTTTGGGAGGAACGGGGTAGAACTCCACGCGAATTGGTCCGGTGAGCAGGACCAAGAGCCGGATTTTCATGGGAGAAAACACCGGCACCCCCAGCTCGCCCAACTGGTGTTTGAGCTCGGTGAAGAGGGTGTCGGCGTTGATCTCGGGGACGTCGTCGAGGTGGGCTTGCGATGCAAAGTACGACACGGTGAACTTCATCCGCTCCACATGCTCGGGGAGGAGAAAGAAGTTGGCGGGCTGGACGTCCTCGATGGTGACCGGCGGGATCTCGGTGATGCCCGGGTCGTACCGAATCGTCAGGAGCAACTCGAACGAGTCCACCGGCACGTCAAAGGTGTCTAGCTGGGGATACTCCATGCGCGGTGATTATTTGTCTATGCTTAAATACGATGCCTTCGGCGAGCGCCCTAGTACGGGCGGAATCTCTTCTTGTCTCTCATGGTCTTGACGCGCTCCTGGTCCTGCTTGAACTTCTGGAGCAAGTCGTTCATCTCCTCCTTCTTCTTCTGCCTCAACTGGTAGCGGTAGAAGTCGTCCTTCTCCTTCTTCTTCATCTTGGTCCGCGCCTTGTCGAGCTCCACCGTCTGGGCCAACTTCTGCTTGCCCATGATGCCCGCCTTGGTCTTTCTGTGCGAGCCCACCACCAACGTGAACCCATCGTCGTCCACGAGTTGTGTCTGCTCCTGGAGCGCCTCCGCGCTCTCCTTCTCGGCCTTGTTGAAGTTGGCCAATGCCTGGGCCACCTCGTGCGTGAGCGTATTCCGTTCAAGCACTTGGTCATGGAGTTTGGATATGAAGTACGCCGACCCCAAGCTGGGGATGGGCCACTTGGACGCACTGCCGTCGTGTGAGAGCTTCTTCAACGCGTTAAAGGCAAGCTGGTATGCACTCTTGTCGACAAACGTGGCCACGCCACATGTTCGTGGCAACCTGCTGGCAGTTTCTTTGAGTTGGTCCTTCGGGAGCTTGAGGTCGCTGGTGAGCCGGGTAAGGTCGATGAACACATCCTCATTACAGTCAGTAAGGGAGCTGGCGACAAACGACTCGAGCGTGGCGCCGATGGCCACGTTTTGGAGAAACTTCTTCATCACGCTGGCGCTGGTCTCGATGGGCAAGTTGATGAGGAAGAGCAGTCGGCCGGCGCCGTCGGTCTTGACCTCGTGCTTTTTGTAAAACACATAGTGGGGGGCACTGGCTCTCGGAAGACTGAGGGGCAACACCCCGTAGCCTTTAATCTCCATTGTGGTGGTGGTGATGGTAGATGGGTCGTGCGCGCTCGTCACAAATTTTTTATCACTACACCATGGACAAGGCATCGTTGCTCAGCTCCCTCCAGGGAACGTTGGATGCCAACCCGGCCGTCAGAAAGCAGTGTGAACAGCAATTGCATGTGTTTGAAGAACAGCCCGGGTTCACCGCGTACCTCCTTGACTTGATTGGGGACGCCGACGCTGCGTTTGGCGTCCAGATTGCCGCCGCCGTGTTCTTCAAGAACCGCGTGGTCAACTACTGGGTGGTGCCCGAGAACCGGCCCAACACCAAGCTCTTCGTTCAGGCCAACGAAAAGCCCCAGATAAAGGAGAAACTCATCCAGACATTGATCAAAACAAGAGCCAACCCCAGGGTGCGCAACCCGTTGACGTTGGCCCTCCACAACGTCTTGAGCTACGAGAAGTGGGACGAATTGACCGACATCATCTACAAGTTGCTCACGGACTCGCTGAATATCGACCACGTCTTCACCGGATTGCTCTGTTTGTTCGAGTACACCAAAAACTATAGATGGCATGGACTCGAGTCGGCCTCGGGCACTCGCAACCCGGTGCTCGACGAGGCCGCCGACAAGTTCTTCCCGCTCCTCGAGCAAATGACGCAGAACCTCATTGACTCCCATGGGGACGCCTCGGCCGACGAAATGTTGTACCTCATTGTCAAGACGTTCAAGTTCTCGACGTACTCGTATCTCCCTGCATATCTCAAGGACAACACGAACCTTGGCCGGTGGTGTCACTTGCAGATTCAAATCATCAACAAGCCGTTGCCTCAGGAGGTGTTGAACGAGGACCCCGACCAAAGAGCGGCGCACCCGCGCCTCAAGGCCATCAAGTGGTGTTTTGGAAACTTGCATCGCTTCTTGTCGCGTCATGGCGGAGGCTTTGCCACCAAGGACAAGGAGAACAACGAGTTTGCCCACAACTTTCTCCAGAATTTCGTCCCCGAAATTTTGAACTCATACTGGACCATCATCGAGGCGTGGTCCACGAAAAAGGTGTGGTTGTCTGAAGGAGCGCTCTACCACTTGATTTCGTTCCTTGAACAGTTGATCGAAACCCCCGCCTGGGCCCTCACCGCAGACAAGTTGGAGGCCATCGTCAAGCACGTGGTGCTCCCCACATTGAATGCCAACGAGCTGATCGTGGAGTTATACGAGACCGACCCCGATGAGTATATTCGTCGGTTCTTCGACATCAACAGGGAGAGCAACACCTCCGACGTGGCGTCCATCAACTTCATCTTCCGGGTGTCCTCCAAACGGTTCCAAGAGTCCATACCGTTGCTCTTGAGCATCATCAACGACATTCTCACGCGCCGGGCCGCCAACCGGGCCGATGCCAGTACCGCCATGGAGACCGAAGGGGCGTTCCGCATTCTCTCCACCATTTCCTACAAACTCGACAAGAACGCCTCGCCCGTGCAGGGCCGCGTGGACGAGCTCCTCCACTCGTTCGTGTACCCCGAGCTCTCGGCCGAGACCCTCCAGAAGTTCCCCTTCTTGACGGCGCGGGCATGCGACACCTTGGCCATGTTCTCCCACAAGTACCACGACGAAAAGGTGTTGCAGGAGATCTTCCAGGGCGTCGTGCAGTGCTTTCAACAGAACGAACACTTTGCCGTCAAGTTGACTGCCGTCGATGCGTTGCGCACGCTTGTCGCCGAGGAGTTGGTGGCGGACCAGGTGGCGCAACAATCGCCTCAGCTCATGCAGATGTTGCTCGAAATGTCCAACGAGTTCGAGAGTGACGTCATCACGTCGGTGATGGATGCGTTCGTCGACAAGTTTGCCGTGAACCTCGAGCCCTACGCCAACGAGTTGTCGGTGCGTTTGGTTGAGCAGTTCATTCGTATTGCCCACGACTTGTTGCACGACAGCAACAACATCGACACCGGCAAGGAGTACCAGGCCTCGGGCATCCTCAACACGTTGGCCACGCTCGTGATTGCCATGAACCACTCGCCCGCGGTCGCCAACCAGTTGCAGCACGTGGTCAAGGACATGATCAAGTTCATCCTCGAAAACTCCATGGTGACCTTCTTGACTGAGGCAGTGGAGATCTTGGAGTCGGTGCTCCTTGGTGTGCGCGAGGTCACCCCCACGTTGTGGGAGTTGTTCCAGAGTTGTATTGACTCCTTCGACACTTATGCCATGGAGTACTTCGACTCCTTCTCTCCCTTCTTCGAGGCCATCATCAACCGCGGCTTCAGCGCCGAAAACGTGTCGTTTGACAACCAGCACGTGCAAGCCATGTTGAGCGTGGCTTTCAAGGTGGTGGACGCCGACAACTTCGACCCCATCTTTGCCAGCACCGCGTTCGAGCTCATTGAGTTGACCATCTTGAGCATGAAGAACCGCTTCGTGCCGTACATTCCTGCATTGTTGGACAAGATCTTCCTCATCTTCCAGAAAATGGAGGCGGTGGATGCGTTCGACGGGTACATGTTACATTACCTCGCGGTGTTGAAGATCTTCTTTGCCGGGTTGTGGCTCGAGCCCTCCACGGTGTTGCAGTTCCTCAACGAAAAGTCGTTTGTGGCGGGTTTCTTCAAGTTATGGATCAAGTACTCCGATGACTTCCAGAGTGTATACGGATGCAAGCTCCAGATCCTCGCGTCGTTGGCGATCCTCGGCGACAGCAACCTCGCCCTCATCGGACAACAGGATCTCATTGGCGAGGTGACCGACTTGCTCATCTCCAACCTTGAAGTTTTGCCCTCTGCCATCAAGGCCAAAATGGATCTTATTGAAAGAGACGCCAAGGGTTTCGAACAAGACGACGACGACGAGTACGGCAATGCCTACGACGACGACTTTGAGGCCGACGAGGCCGAGCTCGAGGCGTTCAAGGAAACGCCCATCGACCAGGTGAACGTGTTTGAGGTGTTTGCCACCAAGGTGACGATGCTCCAGCACCTGGACCCCGAACGCTACCAAATTGCATTTGGCGGACTCGACGAAAGCCAGAAGGAGATTTGCACAAAGATTGTGGAGATCTCCCAGGCGGCGAGGAAGTAACGTAGATAATAAAAAAGCTGCTACAAGTGAAACTTCTGGCCATGGAACATCTTCATTTGATTTGGTTGATGACGTAATCTCACAAATCACCAAACTCCTCGCATCATGTTCAATGGATTCGGCTCCAGCATGTTTGGGCTGTTTGCCCCCGTCAACACCACGTTCGAGGACTACTTCCGATGCTATCCCATAGCCATGATGCCCGACAATATCCGCAAGGACGACGCCAATTACGGAGGCAAAATCTTTCTCCCTCCCTCCGCACTCAACAAGTTGACCATGCTCCACATCCGGTACCCCATGTTGTTTGAGTTGGTCAATGAGGCCGACACCAAGTTGACTCATAGCGGAGTGCTTGAGTTTGTGGCCGAGGAGGGCCGGGCGTACATCCCCCAGTGGATGATGGCATCGTTGAACATACAGCCGGGCGGGTTGCTCCGCATCAGCAGCTGCGACTTGCCGCTTGGAAAGTTCGTCAAGATCGAGCCCCAGCTGGTGGACTTTCTCGACATCTCCGACCCCAAGGCGGTGCTAGAAAACGTGTTGCGGAAGTTCTCGACGTTGACCGTGGGAGACATTATCGAAATCAACTATAACGACACCATTTATGGCATCAAGGTGCTTGAGGCAAAGCCCGAGAACACCAGCCTGGGCATCTGTGTGGTGGAGACGGACCTCGAAACGGACTTTGCGCCTCCCGTTGGGTACGTGGAGCCCGAGTATAAGCCTCAGGCACAGAGAATCGCCGCCACCCCCATCGATCCCTCCAAGGTCAACCGCAGTGCTGGTGCAGGCACCATGTCGCGGTCCATCAACTACGCCCAGTTGGTGGCCGAGGCGTCCGACTCCACCAGCTTCAAGGGCCTGGGCGTCAAGCTCTCGGGCAAGCAGACGGAACAAAAGACCAAGTCGTACTCAATTGACGACTTGGACCCCGACGCAGCCCCTGTGCCGCTCAATCTTCCCGACAACCAGCTTTTCTTCGGGTTCCCCGTGGTGTTGCCCACCCCCGAGGCCACCGACGACGAGAAGCCCGAGACCACGGCATTCTCCGGCACGGGCCAGTCGCTCCGAACAAAGAAACGCAAGGACAACACCACGGCGTTCCCGTCGTTGAAGAACCACCTGCGGTCGCCGGACGTCATTGAAATCGACTAGGTCTACCAATGTCTAATATGTCATGTACTCGGTAACTCTCCTATTCGGTGGTGGAAGGGATGAACACGTCGTTGCCCTGCTCAATAGCCCTCTTGTTGTGGTAAACAATGTCGGTGCTCTCCCATGGGTATGCAATCCACACATCAGGCACCTGTCTAGCAGCATAGTAGTGGTCCTTGATGATATCCTCGGGCAAGTCGGCTCTCTTGGGCTTCTGCTTGTCATGAAGCACAAAGATTCCAAACTTGGTGTCCTTGGGGTCGGCGCCCTTGGCGGCACATTGCTCAGCAACATCCTTCTTCAACTCCGACACAGCATAATGAAGCGTGGTTCTGGTGTCGTCCACCTCGTCAATGATCAACACGTTCTTGCCAACAAGATCGATCTTGGACTGGTGGTAGTCGATCCACTGGGTTCTCACCACTTGAGTCCCCACCTGTTCCACCTGCGAGCCCACGGTGCCGATATCTTCGTACAACGAAAGAATGATCGCCATGATTCTCACGTTGGGCTGGCCGGGCTCCTTGAGGAACGTCCGCAACATTCTGGCGGGGATGAACCCTCCACCACCAATGGCAATGATGAGGTCGGGCTTGAACTGCTTGATCTTGGAAGCAGCCTCCTGACACAACTGGTGGATGTTGTTGTAGGAGATGTACATCTTCGAGGCTTCAACGTCGGCGGCGTCCATGGTGGAGACAGGGTCTGAGAATGGGGGTTTGGTTATCCAATACCAGAAAATTTAAAAATTTCGGCGATGCGGCCATTTATATGCGATGACCTCACCACCCAAGATGTGCCTTAATTGACTTACAAACAATGGCTTGTCACTGAGGCAACTTCGCCCGCCAGTGTAGTTGCTACTTCTCTCATACCTGTTCTTATTTGGTGGTGGTTTCGTGCGAGGCCGTCCCCTAGACCGGAGCCCCGCGGACCCCTCGGCCCCGCCCCGAGTCCCGTGTAGCCTTCCTTCTGCCCCAAATACACCATAGACATGCTTTTCAGGCTTATCACAGCACTTTTTTTGGGAAATGGAGTACGGTCCAACTGCCGATGGTAGCTGGTGTACGGGTGTCCCTCTGGAGGTGCGGCGACGTGGCGTCACGTGCGCGCCGGCGCTTTTTGGCAGTTGATCCAAAGTGTTCTTCATGAAACTCTCATTGCTCTTGATGGCCACGCTGGCCCTCGGCGCCATTCTCGGTGTCGACTACGGCCAGCAGTTCTCCAAGGCCGTGCTTTTGGCTCCCGGGGTGTCGTACGAAATCGTGTTGACCGACGAAGGAAAGAGAAAAGATCTTCTGGGGATCCTGGTCCGGGCGGTTGCCGATGACATTGAGCGGGTGTACGGTCTGCAAATCGGCAGTTTGTGCACGCGGTTCCCCCAGTCGTGTTTGACGGGCATCAAGCCATTGTTGGGAAGGGCCTTTGATGACAAGGCCACCCAGGAATACCTCCAACATCACTTTGGCATTCGGCTCTTGGAAGACTCGCTGCGCAACTCTGTCAAGTTTGACTTGGGTTTCGCCAACCAGTCGTACCAGTTCTCCCCTGAGGAAGTGGTGGCCATGAACTTGAACGAGATCAAGCACCGGGCATTGGCGATGCTTGAGTCCAACCCGCACGCCCAGCCCGTGGTGGAGGACATTGCCGTATCCATTCCTCCCTTTGCGTCGCAGCTGGCCCGCCAGGCGTACCTTGATGCCATTCAATTGGCCAACTTCTCCAACCCATTGGGGCTCGTGGAGGAGGGAACCGCGGTTGCGTTGAACTTCCTCTCCAACAAGAAGTTCGACAAGGCCGATTTCGACAAGAAGTCCTACCACTTGGTGTACGACGTGGGTGCAGGTTCCACCACGGCCACGTTGTTCTCCTACACACCATCCATCACCGGGTCGGTGACGCTTGACGTGGAGAACGTGGGCTACGACGAGTCTTTTGGCGGGGCTCTTCTCACCAAGAGCATCTTTGACATTCTTTACGACAAGTTTCTCGTGCAGTTTGGCTTGAGTGAGAGGGTGGAGATTTCTCCCAAGCTCTTGGCCCGACTCTTGGACGCCAGCGAAAAGGCCAAGACGGTGCTTTCCGCCAACACCGAGTACCAGGTGTCGCTCGAGAGCTTCTACAACGAGAAGGATTTCCGGGCGTCGATAACCAGAGATGAGTTTGAGGAGATCAACGGCGACCTCATGGCCCGCATCACCAAGCCCATCCTCGATGCGTTGGACTCGCCTTCAGGCAAGTTGACCATCGGCGACATCGAGTCGGTGATTCTCAACGGCGGCAGCTCGCGGGTGCCCTTCATCCAAAAGCACTTGGTATCGCTCATTGGTGATGACAAGATCGCCAAGACGGTGAACGCCGACGAGTCGTGTGCTCTTGGAACCACCCACAAGGCGTTCAAGCTCAAGCTCCAGCTCGAGAAGAAGAACGACATCAAGTTGGTGGAGCGTTCCTTCCACAACTACGAGGTGGCGGTGGGCGACGAGCCCGAGGTGGTGTTTGCCCGTGGAGACGTGGTGGGCAACACCACCACCAAGAAGCTCGGCGAGCTCCAGGACGTGATCTCGTTCAGTCTCTATGAGGACGGGGCGTTGCTCAAGTCGTACACCGTGGACGGTCTTCTCAAGAGGGCAGAAAAACTCTCGTGCAAGTCGACCGACTCCAAGGATGTTGTGGCCACGTTTGGCCTCGACCACAACAAGATTTTCGATCTTGTTGGTCTTAATCTTGAGTGCACCAAAAAGTCGGAGGGTTTCCTTGACAAACTTCTCAAGAAAGACACCGAAGAACCCGTCAATGCCACCGCCACCAACACCACCAAGACCGCCCGCCCCGCGCGGCCCGTGGCGGTGACGCTCCCCAAGGCCACGTACCCCCACGTGAAGCCCATCTCACGCGTCACCAAGGACCGGTTGTTTGACAAGTTGGCGTACCTCAACTCGCAAGACGAGCGCCGGGCGCACCTCGATCATGTCAAGAACGTGTTGGAGAGCAAGTGCTACGAGGTGAGAGCGTACATTGATGATCATGAGGAGGCGCTTCTTGAGGAGGTTTCTGCTTCAGCCATTAGTGAGTTCACCTCGTTTGTTGGCGCCACCATTGAGTGGTTGGAGTTTGAGAGCGACGACGCCACTCTCGAAGAGTTTGAGGCCAAGGTCGAGGAGGTGGCTGGCGTGCAGCGCACGGTGCAGCGGTACCTTGACATCAAAAACACCGACTTGAGTCTCGAGTCGTTCCAGGCCCTCTATGAGGAGGGCACCAAGCAGGCGATGCAGATCCAGACCAACATGTTGGAGTTTGGGTCGGAGATCTCCGAGATCCGCCAAAAGTACGACGAGCACGGGTTCGCCTTTGACAAGGAAAACGACCGCATCAAGATCCAGTTGATGGCGCGTGGCGACGACGCCAAGATGTTGAGTCTTGACCAGAACCTCGCCGCGTACAAGCAGGATCTCACCGACATTGGCGACATCACCGCCAACCCGAAAACCTTTGGCAAGTTGCTGAAGGAGGCATTGTACGAAAAGTACACCCAGCTTGAAGAGAAAATCAGTCAGATGGCAGCGGACGTGGCCGCCATCAACGACAGCCACCAGCACCGCATGACCCTCTTCAACACCAAGTTCGACAAGTTGCTTCAGAGAAAGCTACAGAAGGAGTTGAGTGAAAAGTTAAAGAAGGAGGCCGCCGAGCCCGAAGAGGAGGCCGAGGCCGAAGTCGAAGGTTTCATTGAGGAGGATGACATTATTGAAGAGGCCACTCAGGCCGAATCCTCCACCACTCTCCCCGTTCAAGACGAGTTGTAATAGACTGCCCGTGATGAGTTGTAATAGACTGAAGCCATGTCGCGCGTGGAAATCGTAAATCGCATCTCATGTCAGATTATCGTCGAGGCACCAACGCCCGCGAGCGGGTGGTTGGCGAGGCAGGCCGCGTACGGAGTGACGACGACCGCCGTCTAGCTGCTCGGCGGGACCAGGGCCGGGGGCGCTACGACCGGTACGGCGGAAGTGAACGAAGAGACAAGAGCCCGGGAAGAGAAGGGCAGTACCGAGATCAGAACAGCTATCAGGGCTATCAGAGGAGTCAGTCCAACTACCAGAGCCATGGCCTGGGCCAGGGCCGGGACCAGGGCCAAGGGCAGAGGTATAATGGGTACCGTGACAACCAATACTCGCGGTACGACCGTCGCGGCTACGACCAGTATAAGGGCCAAAGAGGGAGAGATTCATATGGTTATGGCAATGGCGGATCGTATGGCGGTGGGTATGGCGGTGGCTCTGGCGGTGGGTATGGCAACGGTGGGTCCAACGGTGCATATGGAAATGGCCACAGCTCATCGTACAGACCCGGGCGGGAGCCCCGCGAGCGCCCCCGTCGGGCCGACCCCGATGCCGGAGTGCCCAAAGAAGAACTCATTCGTCGGTACGAGGCCAAGCTCCGTTCCCTCGAAAAGGCCCCCGCGCTCCACGACCTCAAGCTCCTCGAGTCCAAGTGGGGCGTCAAGCCCAAGGGCTTCGAGAGCGTCACCGCCCAGCGGGCCAAGATGTCCGGGTTGTTCCCGCTCCCCGGCGCCACGCGGCCCGTCGACGTCACCAAGTTGGCGGACGGCAAGGATGCGGCGGTGTTGTTGGACAAGTCCAAGATCGACCCCATCGACTCGCGCAATGCCAGCGTGCTCATTGTGGAGAACATCGACTTTGAGAAGTACGACTACTTGAAGATCACCGATTTCTTCAACCGGTTCTTGGGCAGGGTGGATGTGCCGCAACTTCTGCGCAGTGCCAACATTGAGTCCAAGAGAAAGACCAAGGATGACAAGAAGCTCATCATCGAGTTCAAAAACAACACCGGTGCCACCATCGTATATGCCCTTGACGGGCGGCACCTCGACTACTCCACCATGAAGCTTGTGGACGCGCCAACCGCCGACACCATCACCCTCGCCATCAAGCGCCCGGGCGAATACGTGTGCCAGTGTCTACCTCCGTACAAGCAAATCACCGACGACATTGACGATGACGTGAAGGACAGCCCGCGGAAGCTCACCGTCAGCGTGGCCCCCGACCTCACCGAAACGCAAATCCTCGAAAAGCTCCAGGCCATTGCCCACGTGAAAGGGTTCCAGTTGCTTCGGGAGGTGGGCACCAAGGAGTCGCTCGGGCTTGCGTTTGCCGAGTTCTGGGTGGACCCCAGTCTCCGCACCGCCAAGGCTCTTGAGACCACTGACCAGTACGTGACCGCAGCACAGGAGGTGTTTCATGTTCGCTACGCTTGTGCACCCAAGGGCACCAGCATCCAAGACTGCCCCATTGAGTTTGGCACCCTCCGGCTGTTGGTGAAGAACGAGTACGTGACCACGCATCCCCGATCAAGAGTCATACAGCTCATCAATCTTGTCACCGGCCATGACTTGGTGGACGACAAACAATTTGCATTTATCCAGGACGACATTCTACAGGAGGTGGAGCAGTTTGGCCGCGTGGTGTCCATCAAGATTCCCCGGCCCGCCAGCAACCACACGCCGGGAATCTCCCAGTTCACCCAGCCGGGGTTGGGCAAGGTGTACGTGGAGTTCCAGGAGGAGGACGCGGCCCTCAAGGCCATCATGGGGCTTGCAGGAAGAACCTACAACGACCGCACGGTGCTCTGTGCATTCTATCACCACGGGGACTATGTCAATGGGTTGTTGTAACAATGTCGAGAGTGTCAGGAATGGGTCACAATGTCAAAAGTGTTAGTGGTAGGCCTTGAGCTCCGCGGGAACCGATGGGTCGTGGCCGTGCCTCACCAAAAGATCATAGAGGCCCTTGGGCAACTCGGGAATGAAACTCAAGCTCAACTTGACAATCTCGGTTTCCTCCAACGGGGGAAACGTTCGTAGGAGCGACATGGGCTGTTCGGACAGTAGAAGCGCCGAGCGGTTCATGATGAGCTGGGCAACGACAAACAAGATGTTCATGTGGGTGCCATACGCCAACAACAAGTCCCAGAGTCGGAGGACCGACTTGAGCGGCGGCGTACACGCACACATGGTCAACACCGAGGGGAACGCATAGATCTTGGCCTTGAGGAACTTGCTGTCAAGGTAGTCACTGAGCACGGGGTCGATGATCTTGAGCACGATGTCCACGAGACTGAGGCCCGTGTGCACGCCGTCGAGGTTGGGGGTGATGTAGAGGGGAATCTGTTTGGTGACTAGATGGTGGAGAAGCGCATACGCCTGGGGCTCGCTCTTGTGGCACGTGTACACGATCGGGGCCAAGAGCACGTTGAGGCCCTGGACGTAGCCCACCTTGTTGTTGGTGGAGATGGCGAGCGCCGAAAGTACTCGTATGAGGCTCTCCTCGCTCACCTTGTCGTGGAACTGGGTATCGTGCATGAGGGTTCGGAAGGTGTCGTTCTTGATCTTCTGGTAGAGCTCCTGCAGGAGATGGGCCGGGGTCTGTTCAATCAACTTGGCGTACTGGGCGGTGGGGAATGTCGGTACTTTGCATAGGATCAGCCACACGTAGCTGCGATACGGGCACTGGTCATAGCCCGGGGGGACAGCTAGGCCCTCGACGAGGATCATGTACCGTAGCTGGGCCAACGAGTTGTCGAGGAAGAAGTGCTGCGACCCGATAAACAGCTCAATGGAGTCCTTTCTCCGTCCCCGTCGTGACATGTTTACCCACAATCGTAGTGTTTTTGTTTGATCGCGCGGCTGGACCCGCGCTTCCCTCACCGGTCGCCCCGCGCACTCGACCCAACTGGCAGTGCGTCGCGCTTTCTTTAACGCTAAGCATGTTTGGTTTGGGCAAGCTCCTCTACGTGATCATATTATCCGTCAACGGGATCGCCGTGCTCAGCGAAGAGCGGTTCCTCAACCGCATTGGCTGGGGCTCGGGCTCCGCCGCGTCCCAGGTCCAGTACCAGCAATTCGTCCCTCCCTCCAACGACTCCTCCATCAAGCGCCGCCTCATCAACTTGATCAGTGCCATCCGAACGTTGTTGCGGGTCCCCCTCATCATTGTGAATGTGTTGATTATCTTCTACGAGTTGGTTCTAGGTTAACCAAAATTCTTCCACTCTTCACCACCAGCCACAATCCACCCACCAGCCAGCACTCCACCCAAGCACTCCACCCAAGCACCAAGCACCAAGCACCAAGCACATCGAAGCTCCACCACTCAAATAGTGTACGACAGCACTGGCACCCATAATATACATTAGACATCTAGCTCTAGGCCTCCTCCTTCACCTCCGTCTTCACGTCCGGGTTGTTCTGCAACCGAGCCCGGGACTTCTTGAACAACTCCTCCTGTTGCTTCAATAGCTCCTCCTCCGTCAACCCCGAGTTCTGGAACTTGTTGTTCTTCTTCTCCTTGCCCTTCAACAACTCCTTGTGCTCGTCAAGCACCTTGTTGATAATCTCAAGATAATTGTGGAAGCCAAGCTCCTCCAACGCCTTCACCACATGGTCGGACGCAATGGTCTTCTTGGCCTCCTTTTCCGCAATATCGTTGGACTGCGTGGAAAGGATCATGATGAACTCAATACTGCACTCGGTGATGGCCTCGCGGGCCTCCTTGGAAATGGCAATGTCCTTGGGGAGAATCTCGCCGATGATTTTCTGGACGGTGGCCTTGGGGAGCGAGAGGTCTTCCCCCACGTTCCCAGAGTATTCGGCCATGTTGTTAAAGTGCGCGATGTCTGTAAATCTATGACTTTATGAATGCCTTGAGCTCCTTGACAAACTTGGTGGGCTGCTCGCTCACCAACCAGTGGCCACAGTCAAAGTCCACGGTCGAGACGTGGTCAAAGTACTGGCGGAAGTTTTGGAGGTGCCGGTCTTGAACAAAAGGAGACCGGAGTCCTCGCATCACCAACACCGGCTTGCTGAACCGGCGGCTCGTGTCGGGCCACTGCTCGATGCGACTTAGCACGTCGTGGTCTCGTAGCTGTAGCACAGGGATGCGGAACTGGAGTGGCTCGTCCTTGCGAGAGCCCTTGAGATTGGACATGAGAAACACCCGGACCAAGCGGCTGGGCTCGTACTTTGCCAACACCTCGTCGATGCGCTTGAGCTGATGCTTGTGGGGCAGCGGGGGTGCATGTTGCTGCTGCTGCTGCACCTCACACATGCCCTCCAAGTCGTTGTAGAACTGCTGGTCGAGCCTCTCCGCCACCGGACTGTTGTCCACCACCACAAGCCGCTCCACGAGGTCCGGCCGCTCGAGCGCCACCGCCATCACCACCTTGGCCCCCATCAGATGTCCCACCAATACCGCCCCGTTTCCCCAGTCCGGCTTGTGTTTGTCGCTGAGAGGAGAGTCTTGCCTGAGGCCCTCGAGGTATGCAATGACATCGCTCGCCATATGGGGATAGTCGTGCGGCAAGGCGTGGGGCAGGTCGCCGTGGTTGCGGGTGTCGATGCCCACCACCAAGCGGCCCGTCTCGCCTGCCAATTGCTTTCCCACCGACATCCAATTCTGCTTGTTGCCAAAGAGGCCGTGCACCAACACCACCGGCGGCTGGTGGTAGCCGGGGTGGCCCCTAATTCCAGGGTACACGCGGGACGCCAACTTGACACTTCGGAGCATCGCACTTTTATTTACTCGGACTCTTTCTTGTCAATCAAGTCCTCAAGATACATACTGGGAATAGGTTTGCGGGCGCCCGAGGCGCCCTGGCGAGGCGACCCCACGTTGCTGCGTCCCGGAACATTGAGTCCATAGTCACTGTTGTTGGCCTCACTGTTGACATACAAGCTGGGGATGAGCTGCGAGTGGCGGTTGGTGGCTGGCTGAGGATTGGCCAAGTTGGTGGTGCTTCCCCCGGCAAGTAGTGATGGCATGGAGGGGCCCAGGCCGCCGTACACCGACGAACGCACGCGCTTGTGCATGGCGTCGGCGGTGGGGGAGATGAACATGCGGGTCATGTCGTGCTTCTGAGCAAAGTCCGGTTCCGAAGCAGTGATGGTGGAGGTGTCGCCCACCTGGGAACCGCTGGCCCCAAGACCACTGAGGATGGACTTTGACGGATGATGCGACAAGAGGGGTAGCCGCGAGACCAGCTGGTGCTCGTTGACCATGTATGTGGATGACGACGGCGTGAGGCCATATGCAGTGGAGTTGTTGTTTTGGTACTTTTCATACATGTGTTTTTCGCTGGCCAAGGTCTTCTTAGCAAGCCGGGATGCCTTCACCGAACGGATGAGATGATAGATGATGAACGCAAGGAGAATCGCCCCGACTATGCCGCCCACGGCAATGAACACCGTACCGTTGACGTTGGACGTCTGGAGAAGATACGGGTTGTCGCTCGATGGGGGCACCGTCACCGAGGGGGTGGTGTATGCGTTTTCGTCGGTCAACGTGGGCATGGAGTCCTCCGACGCCGTGGGCATGGCCTCGGTGGTGTCTCGCCGCCACACGGTGAGCGTGGTGGGGGTATAGGTTGTCTTCAAGTTCTTCATACCTCCAGGGCTATGATCTTTTTTTAGGCTCGACTTTTTTTCCGCCTGATCTGTGTAATGTAAACAATCACGAGGCGGGTCACGTGCGCGGGCGGACATGAAACCGGGCCCACGCACAACACCACGCTTCCTGCAACGGGGACCCGAGGCGTGTTTCACAATTCTGAGGCGGTTCCTCCCACGGCTTGCCAAGCGGAGCGTCCAGGAAATGCACCAGCCGAACGTGGGAAACATTCCACTCCACGCCGAGCGGCCCGCCCTCGGGCGCCGTGAGAAAGTGTTGGTGCCAGCGCTCTCGCATCAGGCCCGTGAGCACGCCGTAGTTCTGGTGCGGAAGGATCGCCACCCGCACCGCCGCCTGGCGGAGGGAGTCGTCGACCCACCGGTTGATGATTTCCATGTCGTAGTCGCCCGAGCGCCGAAGACGACGGCGATTGCCAAGGTGCCACCACCAGGGATTGTAGACGTAGTCAAGGAGCTGGGGGAGGTAGTGGTGCCGGGGCCGAATCACCATGACATGCGAGGCAAAGAAGTCTTTGTCGTTGGCTAGCTTCCTTGGGGTGTCTCTAATCACCGGAAGACCTGACCAGACCTCCGGGGGGCTTGAGCTTGTCCCTATTTGATCTGTTTCTATTTGTTGATCTGCTTCTGTTGGTGTTTGGCCTATCCAGTAGGCCCGGGGAAGGGCTAGATCCACCTCTTTCGGCAAGTTGAAGAGCTCGTCGAGATTCAGCGCCTTGTCGGTGAGCCAAGACTGGCCCGGTGGTGGCATCACCATCAGGTCCGCGTCCATGTACACCACCACGTCGTAGTCGGACTGGTTGAACACATGGAGCTTGGTGAAGGACTCACACCACGTTGTGCTGGCGCACCGGGCGGTAAGGAGCGGCACGTGCTTGAGGGTGATGTTCCATTGGGTAACGGCGTTTGTGAGGGTCGAGAAGTCCTCGTGTTTGGCCACGTTGTCGGTGTAAAGAATCACCAACGCATCGGCTCGAGTGTTGCCAACCCTTAGGTCAATGCAGTTGTTGACCGCTGCCTGGAAGTAGTCCATCTGCGTGGCATACTGCACGTATGCGGTGGTTTCATTTGTAGTTGGAAGCCGGTGGATGAGGTCGTAGGGAAGGGCTCGGAGCGAATGGCTCAAGTCAATGCTCGGCCGCATGTTGTAGTAGCAGAGGTAGGCCACCACGAGGGCAAGGACTCTTGCCTCCCAGGACATCATCTACTTGATTGGGTATAATGTATTGTGCAAAAAAACGGCGTTTTTCACAATTTCGCAACCTCGTCGCACACGGCCAAAATCTGTTGCACGGCACCATTGTCAATGAGGGTTTTGCGATAGAGTGAGCCGCACTGAGTTGGGACACTGTTGGACTGGGAGTACTTTTTCTTGAACACAGAGTACGCCGCCTCCAGCAATTCTCCAAAACTAAAGTAGAGGCCCGGCCGGGCGTCGTCCGCAAGGTAGTCTCGTACAATGGCTCCTTGCCGGAGCAACTCGGTGGTGTAGGAGGAGTCGACGTACTTGACCACATCGCCCAAGCCCACGTACAAGAGGTACACGTACATGAGCTGGTTGTTCCAGCGGGAGTCGCCGTTGTAGAGGGCGCCGTCTTGATTGGTGGCCGCTTTGGCCAACTCAATGGCCCTTTCCTTGTAGAGAGCCTTATTTGTGTGCTTGTACAACAACGAAAGGGTGCTCATGGCACACCCCACCGTGTAGGAGAGCTTGCCCGTGTTGACGTTGGTGTAGTCACTGTCCATGCCATCGAAAAAGAGCCCGTCATCATCCTGGAAGTACTCCACCATAAAGTCGATGCCCTTGGCGGCATACGTCAAGAGCGAAGTGTCCTTGGTGTACGCATAGAGTTTCACTGCCGCGAGGGCCGCCTCACTGGTGGAAATGGACGCAATGTAGGGACTCTCGTACTTCCAAATGACGCCGCCATTGGCATCGGTCTGGGTCTTTAGGAAGTCCATGATGTTCTTCGCCCGTTCCAAGTACTGGGAGTCGCTGGTGATGTCATACACATCAAGAAGCACCCATATCAACTGGGCGTTGTCGTCGTTATAAATGTCGGTGTCCTTGGCGGTGGAGGCCGAGTACGCACCCACACTGGGGTTGAGGTACTGCTCGAGAGATTTTGCAACCAAAACGGCGCGGGAGGCCAGCGACCGCGCGGCGGGCCGGCCGGCGACGGCGTGGTCCCACGCCAGCGCCTCAACAAACTCGGTGCGACACGCAATGTCCTCGGTCCACGCGCCGGCCGCGTCGTCCCAAAAGGTGTCCCAGAAGGCCCCGGTAGAAACAGGAAAGCCCGCGGCACTGGCGGTGGCGGTGGCGGTGGCAGCGGCAGCAGCATCGGCCCACACCACCGTGGTCAACGTGGTGATTCGGGTTTGAGTCACGTAAACCACCTGGGCAGCAACGGCTCCAACAAAGAAAAAACGCATGCAGACTTCAGGACCCTGGGCCCTATTTACGTTTTGAGCGTGGCAGACATTGCGGTGCCGGCATTTCGTGACGTGTGTTTGTTTGTTTTGCCGGTGTTTTGCGGCGGCCCAGACTACGGTGGGAAATGTGGCAGGTATGCTGCGCTGCATTCTCAATGTGCATTCCGCGATAGCGTGGAGAGTTTGTCGCGGATTTCTCCATTTGTCTCAGCATCATGACCCGCAGCTACCTCAAACACCCGCTCTTCGTCTCCCCCGCCAAGTGGCTTCTGCTCCCCCGGGGCCACGAGCCCTCGCTATATGTGCCCGGCCACTACGACGAAAGTGCCCTCTCCCACAACCCGTTTGTGCTCACGCTCCAGAACACCGCCCCGGAGGCCGTCCGCACCCAGTTCCCCACGGGAAACATGGTGCGGTTGGTGGTCAGCAGGGCCGAGCATCCCAGGGTGGAGGCGGTGCTCTTGCCGGTGACGGAGATGGTGGCGTCGGACCGCGCCATCGCCAACCAGACCCTGGGGTTCGTGCCCACCCCCGCGCCCGTGGGCCAGGTGCTCAAGAACAAGTCGTATCTTCTGTACTTGGTGATGAACGGCCTGTGGCGACAGAACCTCCCGCAGGAGTACCGCTACCGCAACCAGGCGTCGGTGGTGCACAAAACATCAATGGACGAAAACTTGCCCGACACCATCGAGAAGGACCTAAAGAGAACCATTGAGTCTTTGCTTCCGTCGGCAAATCAAGCAGCCGGACCGGGCCTCGTGCTCCGCTCGGGCCCATACAGCGTGCACTTTGACAACAGCACCCCGGTGGTGACTTTGCCCATTGACACCGATGAGCTCCATCTTCCCTACGCCCAAAACACCAACTTGTGTTTCCATATAATGAGCCTCGCCGACTACATGAACTAACTACTGTTCAGAGACCTCTACTGTTAGAAAGAGTCGGTGACCTGGGCCACCGCGTGGAACACTTGCACCAATGACGCATAGTCAAGCAACCCGTCCTGACACTCGCCAATGTGCGCCTGGTACTGGTCATACACATGGCGGGCCTGCCTCACCAAGTCGTGCCGCACCGCGTCGTACGCCTGCTTCTGGTACGAGCTCCTCGGCGTTGTCTTCTTGAGCAAATCGCCAAAGCCCTGGAACAACAAGTGCAGGTACCGGAGCTGGTCGTTGATGTACCCGTTGGTGTAGAACTGCGTGTTGAGATGGCCCGCGTTCATGAACCGCATCGCCAACTCCACCGCCACCGCCTGCCAGTCCCGCGAGGTGTCGTTGGACAAGCTGAGGTGCACGCACGTCAGGATGGCCACCCCGACGGTGTACGTCAACTTGCCGGTGTTGACGTTGCCCGATGTGTCGATGCCATCGTAAAAGAACTTGTCGGTGGGATCAAGAAGCGTGTCGAACGACCAATCCATGAGCTTCTTGGCGAACCGAGTGTACTTGGGAAGGGGGGAAACCTCATGGAGCCGCACGGCCCCGAGCGCCGCCTCCAACGTCAGGATCGACGCAATGTAGTTGCCGTTGACGCTCCAAAGAACCCCCCCGTCGTCGTGCTCCCACAGCTCAAGAAACCCAAACAAGTCCTTGGCCTTATCCCACGAGCTGAGGTACGCATCGGTGAAGGCCCACATGATCTGCGCACAGTCGTCGGTGTAGATGTCGCCGTCCTTGGCCGTGGACGCCGAGTACCCGTCCGAGCTGGTGCTCTTATAGTTGGCAAAGGCCTCCACCACCTTGTTGGTCTTGGAAGTATCATCGCCAAAGATGATGGCCCGCCCCGCCACCGCCACGTCCCACACCACGGGCTCGTTGGCAGCCCCACACTGGGCACCCCACGTCAGGGAGTCGCTGTTCCAAAAGAACTTCCAAAGATTGGCGTTGGCTTCTTCAAACACATCTTGCGTCCGTACCTCAGGGGACTTTGTCTCGACGGACTTTATCGAGGGGGACCATTCCCCAAGCTCTCGTTTGACTCTTGGTGGCACGGCGGCCACCACCATGGCCATCCACAAGATGAAAAGCATGCCCTCCCCATGCTATCCCTTCCTCTTATACCAGCGTTTGGCAATCGCAGCCATTGTTCGCACTTTCACAGGTCGGGCCATTGTCCTGCAGCAAACTTCGCTGGTCCAGGGCCCACACGGGTCGATGCGACCTGCGCATGCACAATATTTGCACCTACTGGGCGACAGCCACGCCGACGCAATGCACACTGACCCTGGCCGGGAGTTCCAGGCTTGGCCAACACACTGACCCTGGCCGGGCTTTCAGGCTTGGCCATCACACTGACCCTGGAAGCCCTTCCAGGCTTGGCCAACACACATTTGTGAGACGGGTCGACTTCATGAAATTGGAAGGGCTGTGAGTTGGTGGATTACTGTGTCCAGTGGGCCCGCCCCTGGCGGGGCGGGCCGCGCCCGGTGGACCCGGAACCTGAATTCGCGTTTGAAAAATTTACCTCCACCCGGATGGCACAAACCATCACCCACACCACCATCCTCCCGCCGCTGTCGATCCGCGACATCGTGGCCCTCATCTTCATCCTCCTTCTGCTTCCGCAGCTCGTGTCATGTGTCATTCTCCTCACCTACATTCTTTCCGGATCCACCAAGTTCCTCGGTGGGAAGTTCCTCGCCCGCCATCTTCTCGGCCACCAGAGCTTGGACTTGGCCTATGATACCTGGAACGTCAATTCCCACTACAAAAACAAGCTCATTGGCTTCTCGCTCCAAATCTTCTCGGTCAACTCGCTCGTTCTCCTCGTGTTCTACTACCTCTTCCCCAAATCGTGGCTCCAGTACTTGGTGATCTTGGCCAAGTCCATCGTGGCCTCGGAACTCATTGGCAGCACCACAACCACCACCACCACCATCACGTCCATCACCTCCACCAACCCCCACGGCCACACCACCACCACCACCACCGTCAACAACTCGCCCAAGAAGAAACCCGACCCCCGCTCCAACGCCAGCATCGGCCACCTGCTCATCTGCTTCGTGCTGGTGATGTACATCAACTACTTTGTGCGCGAGTGGCTCCTTGCCATCGACATCAGACAGTTCCGCACCGTGGTGCTTCACGTGGTTCGCCTGACGGCGCTCGTGCTCCAGGGCCAGCCGGCCGAGCTGTTCCCGGCGCTGGTGTTTCTGGCACTGTTCCCGTCGTCTCGCTTCAAATTCTCCTCCCACCCGTTCAACCGCTGGGCCATCCACACCGCCATCAACCACCTCAACTGGCTGGAGGCCGCGGTGGTGCGCCTCTCGCTGTTCTTGTGGCGCATGTCGCTCGTGCTCAACTACGTGTACTTGGTGCTCTGCATCCATGTGGTGTTTCTCACCTTCTCCCCCCTCCTCAGCAAAATCATCCTCCTCAAGGACTACTCCCGCACCCTCGACCACTTGCTGAGCTTGACGCCGTCGATCCCGCTCGACTTCAAGCGCACGTCGCTCTTCATCTCGTCCAACGACGAAATCAACGTCGAGCCGGCCCCGATGGAACGAAAGCCCGACATTTTTGAAGTCAATCTCGATCCCAGTATCTCCAACGAACCCCTCCCGCACTCGGCGCCACCCCTTTCCATTGCCGCCAAAAACTTCGAGATCTTCTGCGTGACGCCCTTCTCGTCCAAACCCCTCCTCAAGCCCGGCACCAAGGTCAACTCGCAAAAGACCTCCGCGGCCTCCCCGCCCCCTTCTTCCACCACCATCGTCGACAAAAACCTCGTGAGCATCGTGCTGGTGCAGCCGTTCTGGTCGCTTCTCGCGTCGGCCAAGATCATGTTCATGAACCCGCGGTTCTTTGCCGGCCAGGCCACCACCACCAAGAATTCGGGCCACCGCTTCATCACCGGCCGCCGCGGCGGCCCGGTGTTGCGCATCTCCGTCAGTTACATCGATGCCACGCGGGTCATCTTTCGCGTCCTGGACACCGAGACGTTCCGGGCCACCATCGACGATCTCGAGGACGTGGCCATCACCGTCAACGGCGTCGACTGGCCTTACTCGGAGTTTGTCACCGGCGACAACGAGCAGGGCGAGGTGGTGCTCATCAGCGTGTATGGGCTCACCCCTCTCTACCAGTACGAGGTGGAGTTCTCCCGCAAGTCGGACGGCCTTCTGTTGAGTCAGTTTGTCGTCAACACCATCTCATCCAATCGGGCCATCCTCAACAAGTCGCAGGAGATGTCGCCGCTTCTCACCCTCCAGTCGAGTTTGGTTTCGGCCATTGAGAACCTCAACCTTCTCAAGGCCAAGTACAAGAAACTCAAGAAGGACGAAAACAAGCGCATCGCCGACATCAAGCGCGAGATCGACGCCTACAAGAACAAGCTCGGCAAGGCGTCGGATGCTCGTTCCTCCAGCAAGCTCAAGGGCCTCAAGCATCTGGTGAAGCAGCTCGAGGGTGACATTGCCTCGTTGAACTCGTCGCTTGACAATATTGGTCTGATCCAAGAAGAGATTCACAACGACTATAAGGAGGAGGAAGTCACCCTTCAGCACGAAATCGACACCCTCGAGGCCACCATCTCGCACCACGACTCGGTGTTGGCCAGTCACAAGGCCGCCCTCAAGCAGGCCGAGCACGAATACCAGGCCCTCGTGGCCAAGCGCAAGCGCACCATCAGCAAGCAGCACGCCAAGACCCAGGATATCGCCCGCCTCAACGGAGATCTTCGTACGCTCAAGAAGAACGGCATTCTTCATCGCATCCACAAGAAACAGCGCAAGGTTCAGGAACGGTTCGAGTCTATTATGCCCAAGGTGTTGGAGGCGCGTGTGCAGTTGGAGAAGGAGCTTCCCACGGATTAGATCAAGACTCAATTCTATCAAGACTGACGACGAAGGAGTCAGTCTGTATAGCTCAATAGACTAACTTATCGAGACTGACGACGAAGGAGTCAGTCTGTATAGCTCAATGGACTAACTTGTCAAGACTGACGACGAAAGAGTCAGTCTGGTATAGCTCAATTAAGACTGATTCAATCAAGACTGACTCCTTCGTCGTCAGTCTGGTAAAGCCCAATTGAGACACTTAATCAAGACTGACTCCTTCGTTGTCAGCCTTTTAGCTCAATAAGACTGCTCCTTTAATGTCAGTTCGGGATGCCCAATCACGACTGACTCCTTCGTCGTCAGTCTGCTAAGTCTCGTCTGTTGTCATGCATTGTCGTTACTCTAGTAAAGGCTTGCCGATTTTGTGAAATTCTCGGTTGTAGTAAAGCATCCCACCCGTCTTTGTTATGTCCCCTTTGAACCGTTTGTTCGGCAGCAAGATGTGCTCCACGGCCACCACCCAGATCTCGTGGTTGTCCACTTCAAATACCGCGTGCTTTTTGCAGAGAAACACCCGCTCGGCCTCGTTCAATATGGGTATTTGCGTCTTGTCCACCAGCACCAAATGGTACTCACTTTCTGCAAGCTCCAGAAACGGTGTCGTCATTTCGTGGAAGGGGAGACCATCGGCATCATGAAAGTCAATGTGACGACGGTCGAGCTTCACGCCCTTGGCGAAGATCCGACCAAGCTTCACCGACTCGCTGGTGGGCGGAAGGAGATGGAGGGCGAGGTACTCGTTCGAGTGGAGCGAAGACGACGTGTACGACGGTAGGTGGAGATTGAACTGGAGAAGTGGTTTGGGATACACCAGAAGCGAACACACCAGCGAGAGCGTCATGCCGTGGAGACACTGCGGCTCGGCCACCAGGGTTGCTGCCGTGAGCACCATGGCCTGGGAACTGACGCGGGCCATGGCGTTCTTGAACGATTCGTTCAAGCTAGCCGGGGACATTGCCGGCGAGCGAGAGCTCATGGCTCGTAGCCCTCGGAGGCCCTGGCGTAGTGGGAGCATATTTTTCACGCGGACCCGTGCACCACATAACCACAAGACTTGCAATGCCAAGGAGGTGTCATGGTGGAAACATCACGAGAAATTCACTGGACCTAGGTCTATACGAATTGATGTCGAAAACTAATCACTTCACCTTACGGTTTTTTTCACCCTCCGTTTTTTTCACCTCCGGTTTTGTTTCAAGAAATTCACGTGACCTGCGCGTAAACACAAACAAACATCATGTCGTACTCCCAGGTCTGGCGCATGCTCGAGCCCAACCCCCGGGGCCTGCGACAAGTGCTTGGTGTGTCGCGTGTGGGAAACACCTCACGACCGGAGAACCATCTTCAAATGGCCCGGCAACTCATTGAGGGCGCCAAAAACCCGGCCTTCACCGACTCCGAGCGGGTGGAGCTCACGTCCCGAGCTTTTGCATATGTTTACCACGAGGACAGAGCATCGCTAGCGGTGGCGAAGCGGCACGAGGCGTTCGTGGTGCTGTTGTTGGGAAAAAAGCTCTCCCGCCAGGCGTGGAAGGAGTTGACTGTACTTCACACTGTGTTGACAACAACCAAAGAAACCCCAGGCTCGCCCCTCGAGGGGGTTGCCTTTACTGGCAGCAAAGAGAGCACGCCCCACGTCATTGCATTCTACTTTCTTGTGTTTCAGTGTGCTCTACAGCACATGTCGCAGAACCTCAAGACCGTGGCCCTCGACTCGGACCCGGGGTGGAACTTGGCCACGCTCAATGCGGTGGCCCGGCACACCCTCTCGTCGAGCGACTTTAGCCGGTGGATTGCATTCTCGTACCAGGAGGGTCTCAGCCCGAGGGGGAAACATCACTCCAACTTGGTGAAGATTGTGGGAGGATTTCTCAAGATTGCCAAGTTTTTAGGGTCCAAGGTTGACGACCGCCGTGTGAAAGAGGCCGTGTGTGCATTGGAGCTCAAGTCCGTGGAGCTATGTGGGGGGGAGCCCCCACGTAAGGTACCCCCAGCATGTGCTCCCTACCTCGAGGACTTACGAAGGGAACGGCCCCACCTTGCGGAAATCAACACGGTTGAGCTTGCCATCAACACGGTCGAGCCTGCCACCAGAGACGCTTGTGTCAACACTCCAGTCCCTGTCACCGACGAGACAATCCACGATGTGCTCAAGTGCATCCAACAAAACCCCACTCCCCGCCTCATCGACAAGGCCACCGTGTACGCCAAAGGTGTCCAGTCCCCCCACGCCTACGACATTCTCTGCTCGCTCTTCTCGTGCATTGACAACGACACCAGGCGCATGCGCAATGTGGCCAACCTCATGTTCAATCTCGCCAAGCGGCATGCGTCGGTACCATACATGGAACAGTGCCTTGACATGGAGGCCCGCATCCATGCGTGCGAGCCGTCGCCCGCCAATCTTGGTGCTATGAGCGACAAGCTCGCCCGCGCCGCCGGCGTGCTCCGCGTGCTGGCACCCATGGTCAACAAGTACCTCCGGTGCGTGAAGGCGGGCCCGATGAACGGCGATGAGCTCGATTTTCTTCGAGGTGTTGTGCTTCGAGACGCCATCTCGGCAGTGACCAAACTAGGAGACTTCCACGGTATTGGTGATGGGGTGGAGGCCGCGGTTCAAGCGGCCGTTTTTGTCCAGGTGTGTGACTCGAGCACCGAGGCAGCGACGGCGGTGTGGCCCCACCTCCTGGTGGGATCGTTCCTCCATGCGTGTGTTTATCGCTACTGGTGTTTGGTGGGCACGCACCCACCGACCGTGGACCGGACCTCGGCCTATGGTATCGCAGCAGGAATCCACGCGATGATCCACGACGACAACTACGACCCCGAGCTTGTGGAGGCGGTGCCTTCTCTCCCGCAACACCTTCGAGAGGATGCGGCCGCCCACACAATCGGCTACCTTTCCCATAAAGACCAGCACGGCCAGGCGCTCGTGTGTGCCCGGCGCTGGGGTGTTCGCCTTGTTGAGTGCTCGCTTGCATTTGAGCTTGGCCTTGTCGACGACATCCCCCGTCTCCTTTCCGAAAGCGGGGCCGCTGTCAAAAACCTGAAGCCAACAACCCAACAAGTGCTCGAATGGAAACTCCTCCAGCTAGAGCACACCCTCCAGAACAACGTCGACGCAGCGCATGCCCGCATCGACGCGCTCGCCACGTTTGTGCGGTCCAAGCCCGACTTTGATCTCGGTGCCCGGGTCCCCCTCCCCACCAAATTCACCAACCTCCGGCTTCTCGCCAGATTCCACTTGATCGTCAGCCGGTTCCACGTGATGCGTACGGCCTACGACGACGCCTACAACTCGGGCAAAATGGCCATCAAGCTTGCGCTCCTGGTGCTCCGCAAAGTGCCCCCTTCGTTGAGTAGGCTGGCCTACAACATCACCAAGTGGGACGCACAACGGACGCTCGCCACCGCCTATCACCACATGCTCGAGGTGCTCCTGTACGCGGGTCTCACCAAGGATGCCAGCCTCTACATCAAGGAGCTGGCGCCCCTCAGTCCCCCGGACCTCCAGCACCACCTTGTGCGGATGCTCACGATGATGGAGAGACCCCATGATGCCGACGAGCTTCTAAGCAGTATTGGGCCGGTGCACGGGGCCAATGGCGACGTTTTGGCCAGCCGGGCCGCCGACTTGGTGGCCTGTGCTAAGGGAGGGGTTCATGGCCCCGACCTCCGCTCCGAGACCGCCATCACCACCGCGAGCGCCATGTCGGACTCAGAAGTTCAGAAACTCCACCGCCCGATAGATGGAGACGCCGCTCGCGTCGAGTTCGACCACGCCATGTCGGTGTACCGCCCGCGGGCCAGCGAGTACGCCGTGTCCGGCCGCCACGCCGCATTGGCGGCGCTAGTTTCCGCCAAACACGACCTCTCGCTTCTCCAGCGCAAGCTCAGGCGCCCCGTGGCCACGTTCCCGGCGCTCGGACCCACCAGGGGCACCGACGCCCTTGCCGCCGACCTTGTGCGCATCAAGCTGGCCCTCTTTGCGGCCTCACAGGCCGACCTCCAGGTGCACGAGGCCCACGACTTGGCCCGGGTCGCGTGCCAGTGTGTGGTGCTTCTCGCGTCGGTTGCTCCCGCCAAAAAGGGAGTGTCCGAGCTCGCATCGTGGCTCCACTTGCTCCTGGACCTTCCTCGTCAAACACCAGTGCATCACCACCGGCTCAGTGCCCCGACCCAGCTCGTGCCGGAGCCCTTGTCACCGGCCCCCGTGCACCTCGACTTTGTCGACCACGCGGCGGAGTTTGCGTCGACACTCGCCCACCTCCCAAACCTGTGGGCGGTGGTGGCCCTCGACATCACCCCAGAAAATCACTTGATAGTCACCCGTCACGGCGAAGACGGCTTTATTGCATCCGTTCCTTTGAGAAAACCCTTTGGCGTGGTCAGAGACGAGTTCCTTGACATCATTGAGCAGAGCGCCCACTCCGTCAAGGCGTCCACCACGTCGCGCATCACCACCAAACAAGACCGCCAGAACTGGTGGAAGTTGCGGTTCTCGCTCGACCTCCGCCTCAAGGAGGTGCTCGACACCATGGACAACGACTGGCTCGGGTGTCTCCGGGGAGCGTTTGCACGGAGGGGCCCCGACGCGGTGTACGACGACTTTGCTGCCGAGCTCGCCGAGGTGTGGGCCCGCCACTGCACCACTCCCCTCTCGGACACGTTCGTCAAGCTCGTGTACCACGCCGACTCTCCGGGAGATGAATCCACCGACGCTGTCGACCGACTCATTGACGCCGTCCACCCCAAGGCGCCCGCGTCGCTCCGCCACGCCGTGTATCGGCTCATCTCTTCCTACGGCGACACCAAGCGGGCCATGGACGCGTCCCAGATCACTCACCACGTGTTGTTGATTCCTCTGTCGAGGTGCTCGACCTTCCCCTGGGAATCGATAAACTGCCTCCGAGACGTGCTGGTGACGAGGATGCCGTCGCTCGAAATGACGGCCCGGCTCCTCCAAACCTATCACACGTCATTTTCACCCAAATCGGTCCACTACATCGTCAACCCGGAGGGCGACCTCAAACGCACGGAAAACACCTTCCGCCCGAAACTCGAAAACCTCTCCGTTCCTTCCTCCGGCACCATCGGCACCAGGCCCCCGGATTCGTGCCTCTCGGACGTTGTCGGCTCCGACTTGTTCGTCTACTTGGGCCACGGAGGGTGTGAACAGTACATTTCGCCTAGTGCCCTAGCTTCCGCCGAGTCGCTTCCCCCCAGTCTACTTATTGGGTGTCTGTCGGGAGCACTCAAGCTCTGTGGACACTTGGAGCCCCACGGGAACATCTACAATTGGCTAGCCGCCGGCTCGCCCATGGTGTTGGTGAATTTATGGGATGTCACGGATAAAGACATCGATGCGTTTAGCGACGCGGTGCTCAACCACTGGGGGCTCACCTCCAGTCACAGGGGCGTGCCCATCTCGACGGCCGTCGCCCGCAGCCGCAACCAGTGCACCCTCAGGTACTTGAATGGCCTGGCGCCGGTGGTGTATGGCCTTCCTCTTAGCATAGAATAGATACATTAGGCGTCAGTTTTGTCGGCCTGGCGCCGAACTGTATGCCTTTCTCAGAATAGAACATTAGGCGTCAGTTTCGTGATGGCCCGGCGAACTATATGCCTTTCTCAGAGTAGAACATCAAGCATCAGTTTCGTCGGACGGCCCGTCGCGCGGGGTGGCGGCCGCAGTGGGCTCCGTGGTGTTGGTGGTGTTGGACGAGTTGCTGGGAATACACCAGTTGCGATGGCAGTGCCATGCCCGCATTTGGCAGTCTCGCGAACAGTACTTGGTGCGCTTGCACCGCCGACACTTGGAGAACTCGCGGGGGTAGCTTTCCCACCGGCCACACTCGAGGTTGCCGCATTGTCGGACGCCTCCACGAAAATCGTTGCGTCGACACGAGTTCCGCATAATCACCCCGGACCAGTAGTACATGTCGGTGCCGGCGAGAAAGGTGAACTTCTCCACCATGGGGAAGAGATTCACCTTCTTGTACTCCACAAGCAGCTCGTCGTAGTCCTCGTGGGAACACTCGCCGTCAATGTCGTAATTGGTGTAGGTGTCGTAGTTCCACTTTTCCGCGAGGTACTTTTTCTTCTCGAGTCGCTTGTCAATGATGGTTTGCGTGAGCCTCTTGCACTCGAGCTCGATCTGCCCGTTGATACGGTCGCTGATCTGGAAGAGAGCCACCTCGCGGTCGAGGTCGTTGACAATGGACTCGGCGTTGATCATCAGATCGTAGAGCTTGGTCAAGTACGATGTCGGGCCCTCCTTGGTACCAGCCAAAAGGTACTCGTCGTCGTCGTCGTCCAAGTCCTTGCGGTCGCTGTCGTCGCTGAACTCGTCCTCGGCCTCGGCGTTCTCGATGAGCCCCTCGTCGGGGCGGGTGTTGAGGTCGAACTTGTCTTCTTCTAGTATGAGGTCGTCGTTTTGAATGATGTCGCCGAGCATCTGGGGAGAGTTGGAGGGAGACGGCTTGAACCGCTCCACGTAAGGATGCACCGTACCTTCCGTGCGCTTGCGCGACTTGGGGATGATGGTGGGGCGGGCCTTGATGGCCAACTTCTTCTTGAGCTTCAACTTCATCTGCTTCTCGAGAAAGAGCTTGAGTTGCTTGTCACGGATGCTCATGTCAATGACAAGATGGGTATTTTGAAGCACCTCCTTCAAGTGAGGGTACTTTGAAATGTATGCTAGCAACTGGAGCGACCACACAATGTCGTCGTCTCGAGGAATGACAACCCCTGTCTCGGTGAAGTTTCGGGGCGCGGCCTTCATGTTCACCTGGCACCCCAAGTTGGAGTTGCGATCGTCCTGAAGAAACATATCCAGAAGGAACTGGAGCCCGTTGTCCATGTCGTAGTCGCAGTCATTAACGAACTTATCTTCGGGCAAGTCGTCCTCCTTCTCCTCGCGAAGCTTCTTGATAATGTTCACAATGAGGTACCGGCGCTTGAGGTCGCTACTGGGCAAGTTGTGGTCCTTGGCCACCGAGTTCACCCGCACAAGCTTGAAGAGCTGCTCCACGCTCAAACTGTCGTAGTCATCACTGGTTAAACTGCTTGTGTGGTTGTTTTCGAAGAAACTGGGCACATTGCCAGGGAGGTGCGCGGCATCAACCGCGCCCTGGTTTTGGGGCATCGCCATCAGCGCCGTTTGAAACAGGTCGATTTGGCTGAGGAATTGCGTGGTGGCATTGTTGGTGGTGTCGTAGGCATCGTCGTTAATCATGGCGTCATTAAGGGGGTCTTGAGGGGGCTGGAGCGGCATGGCGGCGGCAGACGGAGCTCCGGTCGGGGGCATAGTGGTCACCACCGGGTTGGCATCCTGGAACGAGGTGTTGGTGGTGGTGGGGGTCGAGTCAAGCTGGGCGTCGCTGAAGGAGAACGACGCCGCTTGTGGTTGAAGATGAGACGGGAGGCGGGTCACCCCACCGTCTTGGCTGGCGGTGGTTTCTCGAAGCTGGCTGGCGGAAATATCCAGTCCAGCCCGAGCCTGGACAAACGTTCTCTCGTAGAGCGTGAGGTAGTTGTCAAGCACCGTCGCAATGATGGGGAGCATGCCGGCCTTCACCACCTTCTGGCGGATTTTCTCCGTGCCTCTGGTACCAATAAGCACCAAACACTGAAACGCCAACGTCCACTTCCATGCCGTGAGGAGTTTCTTTTCGCTGTTGAATATGTTGTCGTTGAGGTTGAACGTGGAGTTGTGGCACTCATGGAGAATTTCAATCAACCGCTCGATACCTCCGTCGTTGGAGAGCGTCTCCCGCACCTTGGCAGACGAACTGACAAGGTACGTGAGGTGATTGAGCGAGTTGACCAAGGGCTTGTCGGAGGTGACATCGAGGGCTCTTCTATCGTATAAGCTGGTGGTGATGGTCACCGCCGCCTTGTTGTTGACTATGGATTTGTAGTTGGAGTCTCTCATAAACCGAACCAAGGGCGGATATTCTAGCAATGGGCAAATGGTGGAGGCGATAGATGGAGTGTTTTGTGTTATTTCCCGGGTCTCGTTTTTGTCTGCCTCGCACCTCTTTTTTCCTTTGCCACCTCTGCGCACGTGACATGAACGCTTATCCGCTTCCCCACGTTCCGTGGCTGTCAAGCCAACTTTTGCAGCAGGCGGAGGAAATCAGCCATGGGGTGACTACATGGAAAAAGGGCAAGACGTTTGTCGACAAAGTCGCCGGGCTTGAACTAAAGACTGATACTTACACCAAAAACTTCAACAACGACTTTTGGGCGGCCAGGGAAGCAACGTTGCTGTTTGACGACACCACCAACCACAAGTTGTATGAGCTCTTGGACAAGCACATCTTGGGGTCGTTGAGCGACTTGGGCAAGACCCACTCGGAGTACGAGAAACTGTATGTGGAGGAGGTTGTGGATTACACCTTGGTGCCCAGTTCGTTGGAGTCGACCGACCCCAATTACGACGCCGTGCTGTACTTTTTGCAGGCGCACTATAGGTTCGGGTGGCCGTTGTCCCGGCGGGTGTTCTATGAGTTTGTCCATGTGCTTCGGGCCAAGGACGGGTCCCATGGGTACGTGGTGACGCTCGCGGTGACGCCGGACCAGGAGGGGTTCACGCGGCCCCAGGGGCATGTGGTGGCGAGATACACGTCGGTGGAGGAGATCCGGGTGAAGGAGGAGGGGATCCAGTGGATCATGGCCACGGCGTCGGACGCGGGCGGGTGGGTGCCACGGGCGGTGCAGAAGTTGGCTATCCACGGCGCTGTGGCCAAGGATGTGCCGTGTTTTTTTAGGTGGGCGCTTGAGGAAGCCCAGTAAGCACAGTGAGTGGAGCTTACTGTGCTTCGTAATGCCAGTCGATATCCGTCACGACTCTGCCGGCAGAGTCGTGGGGCAAACTTGAGCCGAGCTTGCTGACACCAGTCAGTCGATGAATATCAGCAGAGTTGTGTTATTATAGGGCAAATCCAGCTCAGAGAGTAGCTCCGCTCACTTCTCTTCAGTTTGGAAGACTCGTGTTGTGATGGAGGTAGCTCAGAAGAGCGAGCTCCGCTCACTCTTCTTCGCCCTCTCCCGCTAGCCAAAGCTTCACGTCCTCGCCGAGATTGTCAAGAAACCCAAGGCTCGCATACTCGTACATGGAAGCCAACGGCCCTGGCTGGCGCACCACCTTTTTCTTCAGATGGTGCTTGTTCTTTATAATGATTGTATGCTTATCACGCTTGCCAATGTAGTAGAACATCCAGTCGTTCTGCTTGTTGCTGTTGAACTTGTGGAGGTACTCGTCAATGGTGCCGTGGCCAAGCAAGTCTTTGTTCTTGCAAACAAAGAGCTCAATGAGTTGGTCGTGAAGGTGGAATATGGCATTTTCATAGGGAGCCACCCCGGTGTCGTCATTGGGCACAGGGAGGTACGGGAGAGACGATTGCACTTGCCCGTTTTCAATCACCACGTAGAAAAAGTCGCTGTCGGGCTCCGCTTGCATGGGAAGACTCTGCAAACTGATGCTCCCCCCGAGAAGAAACGAAGCCACGGCATCGCACGTTGGCTCCATGACTTCTCGTGCAAGATCGGGGAAGAACTTGGACTCGCTCACCGCTAGCACCAGCGAGTCGTACACGAGCGTCACCACAATATCTCCTTTGCGGTACACCACCAACAGATATTGCCGGGGGCCGACGTCGGTGTCAAGATACACAGGCCTGCTGTGGATCAAGTCGTCGCGAAGCCCAAGGAGGAAGCCGCCATGGTCGTCCTCGTCGTCCGAGGGCTCCTCCGGTACCTCGTGGGCATACTGTAGATAGGACGGCAACCACGCCGTGGGGTTATCGGCGATGGAGGTGCCCACGGTGCGCACGCCGTTGAGGGTGTACGATAACGGGGTGATGACGAGGTTGGTGGTGAGCGCGGCGGTGAGGTTCACCGGGTTGAGGAGGCCCAAGGTGGACTCCTCGGGCTGCGGGTCCAGGGCAATTTGCTCGTGCAACTTTTGCGCCGACGCAAAGTGGTTGCGGTGCTCGGCAAGCACGTCCAAGGTGTCGTGGTACTCGTGGTACTCGAGCCAGTTGTAGATGGGAAGGAGCAGGCCAACCGTGGCGCCGTCCTGGGCAAACGTCTGTGCGTGCAAAAGACCAAACTTCTTGGGGGTCTGTCGGTTAAAGTAGGACAAGAGCACCCCGCAAGGCACGGTGCCGTGCACCGGTTGACGCACCTGGCCGACGATTTCGTCTTGTGCCGCGTGGGTCAAGCTCACAGCCAGTTTCTTTGCACCAAACATCCCGAGAAAGCCCCGGTAGTTGAGGGTGTTGGGCCACGCGAGCGCCGCCGAAATTTGGTACATCTCGCCGTTGTATGCATCGAGAAAGTCCTGCCAGTGACTGGCAACGGTGGAGTTGAACGTGTCGGGGTCAAACGTTTGCTGGAGGTGCTCGAGGGGCAGGTTCAAGAGCACAAAGAAGTCGTGGCTCTGCCGCAACAACACCACCAACTGCTTCACCACGGGCTGCGAGCGGGCCACGGGGATCGACACGGAGCACGCCAAGCTGTACGCGCCGAGCTCCACCACCACGGTGGTGGTTTTGTTCCCTTTGATGGTGTATACCTTCTGTGAGTTGTCTGATGCAAATGTATGGGCGAGGGACACGATGCCCCGGACAAGGCCCACCACATTGAGGTGCTCCGGCTGGTGGGCGTGCTTCGGTCGGTTTGGCGTGACAAAACACACGATTTGGCGGGCGAGGTCGGCGTCCAGCTCCGCGTCGGCGGCGAGCGATGGGTTGAACACCGCCACGTAGTTGACGTGGCACTCGTCGCCGTGGGTCACATGCAGAAGATCGCGGGCGGGGCCAATCAGTCGGATCAACTGGGTGAAGTAGTGGCTCATGCGCGCAGGTGGTACACAGCGAAGGATGAGCTGTGTACGGATGATAAAGATTGCACTATCCTAAGGCACGTGGTGTATGATATCACTAGTGTGTTTTATGGTGATGAAGACTGCAGTACACAGCGAGGCACGAGCTGTGTACTAATGAGCTGATAGCGGTGAAGACTGGGGTACACAGCTCGTGCCTCGCTGTACTAATGAGCTCCGTACCTCCATTCCCTGAGCTGTATAGCGGTGAAGATTGCAGTACACAGCTCGTGCCTCGCTGCGAACCAATGAGCTGTATAGCGGTGAATATTGTACACAGCTCGTGCCTCGCTGTGTACTAATGAGCTGTATAGTGGTGAAGATTGTACATAGCTCGTGCCTCGCTGTGTACTGTCTTGCTCACACCCAGAGATCGTGCCAGCCGATGTTCTTGCGGACCGCGTTGGAGAAGCCCTCGTGGTACTTGACCCAGATGCGCTGGGCGTCGTCGCGGGCCGCCGGCACGGCCAAGTCGTCGTAGCGGCCCTTGAAGAAGTGGCCGTTGGGCTTCTTCTTCTTGTCGGGTTTGTTGGACAAGTCGGCGAGCTGGCGCTTCACCACGGGCTTGGCCACGCGGCGCACCTGCTCGGCCAGAATGAGCGGGAAGAGCTTGTGCCGACGCAATTGCGTCTGCTTGGCCTTGGCCGCGGGCGGCACCCCGTTGACGGCGGTGTTGTAGTTGACGAGGGAGTCCCACGACGGCTGGAAGTGGAGACTGACGGTGTTGGTGTCGAGGTCGCGGTGCGACTCGAGCTTGAGGTTGAGCCGCCCAACAAGGTCGGTCACCTTGGCGATGTCGGCGTCGTCGTGGCGCGGCGGAGCCATGATGTGGTCGAGGTACGGCGCCGTGTGGCACACGAACGCGTCCGGCCGCTGGCGCATCGACAAGGGGAGACGGTCGACAAGCCGTCGCGCCGCCGCCGAGTTCTCCTTGGCCGCTTGCACCGCGTCAAACTCAAGCAGCCGCATGTCCGCCACGAGGGGCTTGTGGCGGGGGTTGATTTCGCTGAACATGGTCCACATTTTGAGCGTCACCAAGTTCAGGTACGCGTCGTCCCGCATGAGTTCGTGGTATGCGAGCCAGTCACTGACAACCCCGGGCTTGACGAGCGAGTCGTCTTGCATGTGGATGGCATCGAGGTAGCGGTTGAAGCACCCGCGCACCACTTTATCAAGAGACCCCAGACTCGAGCACGCGGACTTGCCCCCGCCGTTGGTGACCACGTCGAGAAGCTGCAAAAAGTCCTCGTCCTTGCTCAAGTGGGCATTGCGCTTGAAGAGGAGATCCACCATCGCAAACCACAGGAGCTGGGTGTCCTTGTTGGTGCGGAGCATGGTGGGGGCGAGGTCGGCGTCGAGCGGGCGCCCGGAAAACTGGAGGTGGTTGAGACAGGCGCGGATGTCGCCCTCGCACATGTCCACCACGTCGCCAATGACCTGGTAGTCGAGGGCTAGCTTCTCGCGCTGGCACACCGCCATGAGGTGCTCCTTGATGGTCTGGATGGCGTTGGACTTGGCCTCGGCCTTTTTGAACGCCACCACCTCGCACATGGGCCGGAGCCGCTCCATGGCGCCTTGCCGGTTGGTGTAGATGTCGTTGGCAATGCAGATGATGGGCCGGTTGAGCACAAAGTCCCGGCGCTTGCGCTGGTCCTTGCGGTGGGTGCGGTTGTCGGCACCCACAAGCTCGCTGAGCACCTTGACGATGTCGCCGCAGTTGACCGCGGTGTCAATCTCGTCAATGACAAGACACGACGGCGCGCCGCCTGCGGTGATGGCGTTGGACGTGAGCGCGTTGGTGATTTTGAGCCGGAGCGCCTTGTTGGCGTTCTGGAACGCGTTGCCGCTCCCGCCCTGGGGCAATGCGTCCATGCTGTTGGCGGCATTGAGCTCCTGCACCGCATAGCCCATCTGCTTGGCCAAGAGGTGCACTGCCGCCGACTTGCCAATGCCCAGGGGGCCGTGCACCAACAAGATCTTCTTCCACGGGCGCCCGAGCGGGTCCACCTCCTTGTAGGAGGACTCCTCGCCAAACACCACCGGGGCCCACTTCTTGATCCAGTGCATGATGGCCCGGTACTGCTTCTCGTTGCCGGCACTGCACAACTGGAGGAACCGCTGGGGTTTGTACTTTTCCGTCCATATTTGCGAGGTGGTTGTTTTCTTGGCCACGGCTCTGATCTTGTCTCTGCTGGCCTTGGTGGATTTAGCCTGTTCCACTTTCTTAAATAAAAGGTCCATGTCGATGGAGGTGTCGGTGTCCTCGAGCGCGAGCTTCTCCACGTCCACCACGCGGGTCTTCTTTGGCCGGGGCCGTAGCGTCACCACGTTGCCGCTGAAGAGGCGGGCCTGCTTCTCGGTCTCGTGGCGCTTGGTGGCGGCGGGGGCAAATAGTAGGGAGTCTGCGGTGAAGAGGTCCATACGCGTCGCGTTCGCACTCACAACCGATGAGCGAACCACAACCGATGAGCGAAGCGAAGAGGTTGTGCGACGCTGTCCACCATGAAAGCCACACCATGAGAAGATACACCATGGAAGATACACCATGAAAACTACACCATAGGAAGATACACCATTGAGAGGCTACACCAGCAAGGAAGACTACTGAACAGAAACATTGTTGCAGTCCACTTACATGGAAGGTTTGTTTGGCCAACTTTGCGGTTGTAGCTGTTACAAGACATAGCGTGGAGGAGGTTGGATCCCATTGGCAACCTCTTGGCTTTGCTCAGAAGTTGTAGAGTCTGTCTTGTGTTCAACCTCTGTTCGCTCGGAGGTGCTCTTTAGAGGTTGTGTTTCAGGGGACACCCATGCACAAACGAATTTCTCGGCCAGTCGTACCCCGCCTGGGCCCACGACGTGAGGTTCGCGTCCATGTACGCATTCTTGTGCCGGTTAATGTACTCCTGGGTGGGATAGTCGTCGGGCTCGCACGTCATCTCCTCGAGCCCGTGCGGCTGGTACACCCGGATGTAGTCCACCTCCAACGTGGCGGGAAACTCCAACAGAAGAAAGTCAATGTCCATCCACTGCGGCGACATGGCAAGATTGAACACAAGGCTCATGGGCTCGCGCGAGACGGGGCGCCAGCCCACCGTTCCTTCGGGGTGGAGGGCGTCTCCATAGAGCGTCATGGTGGTGGAGTTGCCAACATAGAACAGAATGTACAGGTCGTTGGCAGAATTGTCGCTGTTGTACTCAAAACCATACCTCTGAAATTTTGAGGCATTCTGAGGGAGTTCGTACCACTCGGGGTCAAGAACCGTCAACGCGGCAATGGCCTCCTGGGTCATGGACCCGGTGTGCGGATTCAAGTACGTGTGGTGGCCGGGGACCACAAGGTAGTCGTAGTCGGGGCGCCACCACGGGTCGAACGGCGCCACCTGCACCGTTTGGGCGCCGAGGGCCCACGGAGCGGAAACGTCGTGGGTGCCCTCGATAAGGTCGATTTCGGGGGCGCCCCGGCCCACCCCAAGCCCGGGGTGGTCTTCCCCCAAGCAAGTGCACTTACTGAGTCTCTGCCCTGGCAAGAAGGAAATGCCATCGGGAGACAGCTGGTTGGCGGTGATGCCGTAGTCGCAGGTGTCGTAGGTGTAGGGCCACACGCCATCGGTGGAAGCGCCGAAGCCGGGCCGGGCCAAGTTCCCAAGGCTCCACACGGCGGGCCAGTAGCCGCGGGCCAGCGCTCTCGCCGGCATCCTCATGCTGATTTCCACCATGGCCCGCTTGTTGAAACAAAGCTGGTTCCACAGCTGGAGCATCAGCAGGCGGAACTTGAGCCCGTTGGTGGGGTACTCGTCGAGGGTGATGCGGAGCGACCCGTTGGCGGTGGTGGCCATTTCGGGGATGTAGTACTCCAAGTTCTTGGTGGCGGCGTAGTGGAAGTCGGGGGCGGTGAAGAACTGGTCGTCGCCTTCAAAGAAGGTTCGCCCGTTGGCATTGAACTCGTCGGAAAACACCAAGTGCCACGACTCGCCCGTGACGAGCGACGTGCGGTGCAATGCCTCCTTGGGAGTGTCGGGGTCCACGAGCAGCGTCCGGATAGCGGCAAGCGTTGGGTACCGGTACGGCGAAAGCATGTCGTGCACCTCGGGCGGCGGCCGTTTGAGAAGATCATGGGCACTGATGACGGCAAAGATGGCCAGCACGCCGAGAATGGCCACGAGCACCGCCACGGCGGCGCCCAGGAACCGGGTCAACGCGCTCCACCGGCGCCACGACCACCAGGGGAGTTTGGGGGGTTCGGGCTCCTCATCAGACAAGTAGTCATCGGGGTGGAGCTGGCGGAGGTCAGAGAGCTCAATGTCCAGGTCCGACAAGCAGAGCGTGGACCGGCTGTACTCGGCCGTCTGGACAAAGTACCGGGAGTACTCCTTGTCGAAACGCGACACCGACCCGGGCGACCTCTTGAGGGGGCCGGTCAACAGCAGCAGCGACTCGGGCGACCTCTTGAGCGGACTGGCCAAGAGCAGTGATGACTCAGGCGACCGCTTGAGCGGACTAACCATGGACATCAGCGACGACTCGTGCGGGAACGGCAGCCGTGTTGGTGGGGTATACGCCGCCAGGGGCTGGCGAAGGCTTTGCGGTGTCACCGGCGTGGGGGGAGCCGTGATGGGTGGAGCGGGCAGCGAGGTGTTGGAGAACCCATCACGAACTTCGAGGGAGTTTTTGTTGTTGTCTTCAGGCATTCTGTTCTGAAGGCTTTCACGTTCAATGGAGGTTTTGTCGTCTTCAAATATTCCACTCTTCATTCTGGGTAGTTGAAATTCTATTGCTGCAAAATAGGAAAGTCGACGTGGGGCACGGGTGCGGAGTTTGGGCGGACTTTGATACGCACTTGTCCGACATGCCCACGGTTCAAATCAACGGGGCGACGCTCGCGTACTCGGAGGTTGGACCCTCTGACGGGCCATTGGTGATCACGCTCCACGGCGGGCGGGGCCAGGGGTCCAAGGAGGGCGACTTCCGCGTGTACCTGGGCCTCTTTGAAAAGTACGGCAAGTACCATGTGGTGAGCTTCGACTTTCGGGGCCATGGCCACAGTTCCGACACCCCGCCGTACACGTTCAAGCAGATTGTGGACGACGTCGAGGCGCTCCGCCGCCACTTCACCGAGGAAAAGGCCATCATCATTGGCGGGCTGTTTGGGTCGTTTTTGGCCCAGCAGTATGCCATCACGTACCCCGACTCGTTGAGCCACTTGGTGCTCCGGGGCGCCGCTCCCTCGTACCACCACGAGGCGGGGGCGTTTGCCAAGTTGGACGAGCAGCTCCGGGCGCCCAACTCCAAGCTCGGCAAGACCGTCACCAAGCAAATGCTCGAAAAGGTGTTTGGGTCCTTCGCCAGCGACCTCGAGTTCCGCTTGGCCATGTTTGCGTTGGGCCCGTTGTACTCGGAGAACTACGACGCCAACGTGGGCCTTGAGCGCAACTTGGCCACTCGGTTCAATGCAGAAAGCCACAACTCGTTGTACTCGGAGACGGAAAAGTACTTTGACTTCACCAAGGACTTGCCGAACGTCAAAGTGCCCACGTTGATTGTGGTGGGAGAGAAGGACTGGATCTGTCCCAAGGACCAGTCGGAGCTCATTGCACGGTTGGTGCCCAACTCGAAGTTGGTGGTTGTGGAGGGAGCCAACCATGGAGTCCACGCGGAGCGAAAGGAGCTTGTATTGAGTGAGATTGAGGAATTTATAAGAAGGCATCCATAGACCAATCAGGGTATACTTGTATGTCTTTCATATGTGTCAGTCTGGCGATTAAATCAATCTTATCTAATATGTCATTATTGAAGGTTGCCCGGGGCGCGAGGGGCCTCGCCCTCGGGACCAATGTATTGGGGGTCTCTCCATGGACCATAGTCGTTCAAGTATAACTCCTGGTCAGTGACGTCCGACTGGCCACCAAACTTCTTGGGCAAGTTCTGCGGAGGAATCTGCTTCAACAACTCCTTGGAGTACGACGAGCCCAAGATGTTGATTTTGGACACCGTCACCGGGTCCAAGAAGTTCTTGAAGAGCTTGAAGGCAGTGGAGAAGCCAAAGGGCGCGTTGATACAGTAGAACTTGCCCATTCTCTCGGGGTAGTAGTCCTGGCCAATCTTGGACGCTTCCTTGACGTAGCCCACCACATTATAAGCAGCACTGATGGAAATGCCCTTCAAGTCCATGATGGTGCACGAGGTCTCCACAAGGTATCCTCTCTCGCGAGAGCACGCAGGCAATCTGTTTCTGGTGAAGGCCTCGTACTCCCACACAAGGTTCTTCAACATTCTCTCCTGGGTGGTGATCTTCAACATCTCGTGCAAGTTGACCTTGCCAAGCTCCTCAATGTACACGGGTCTGCCGTCCTTGTCGGTTTTGTGGTAGTACTGGGGGTATAACTTGGCCACGAGGGGCTTTTCCTCGTAGTGGAAGTCCTCCAAAATGGTGTTGGTGCCGAACTCCTGTCTCCACTTTTCACAGTTGACAAACATCACCTTGGCCTTCTCCACGTCGAACTTGCGGGCACGAAGGAATCTCAACAACGAGGCGTCATCCACCCGTTCCGTGTAGCCCAACTGGGACAATTCCTCGCGGAGACTGGCGAGCGCGGCCTTCTGTTCCTCCGTCAAGTTGGACGTGTAGCCCGGGAGGGAGGAGGGAGCACTGACCTGGGGGTACGAGGCGAGAATCTCGGCTTCCGTGGGCTTGGTGGTGGTCATGATGAGATGTTGTTTGCTCCGACGTGTACTTTTACACGAGTGCGCGCAGTGCTTATGTCATCGCAGCAGCACCAGCACCAGCAGCAACAGCAACGAAGCGGCCGGGGCGACCAGTGAGCCGTGTCAATCGAGAGTTCAGTTCTACGTTTTGTACATTCTGATGGTTCATTTTCAGCAATGTCATTTACATCAAATATCATACATTCATCGTTATCTCTTCAACCACTTCTTGAACGGGTTCTTGGTGTTGTGCTTAATCACAGACCCAAGCGAGTTCAGACTGTTGGACTCCACAAGGTACCCCCCAAACTCCTCTGTCGATTCCGGGAACTTCATCTTCAAGAGCCCAAAGGCATTGTCGGCGATCTTGCGGTAGTGGCTGGGCACCAGGTCCTGGAAGTAGGGCTCGTGGAACACCACCACGTTGCGGGAGGTGTCGAGGTACGCTCGCGAGAGAATGTCGGCGGAAAACGCCTCCCACATCTGCAGGTCGTTCTGGTAGTTTTCCGGGGTCTCGGGGCTCTCGAGGGTGATGAGAAGATCGCTGATTTTGTTCATGAGATTGGTGCTCTGTTTCTGGAGATCCTTGAGGGTGATGTTGGACGTGATGAACGAGAAGATGTTCTCGTTGCTTCGGCAGAGCGACTTGATGAAGCCCTCGGTCTCGTTGTCGCCCACGAGGTCGAGGAACTCGGACTTTTCAAACTCGAGCGACCCGATCTGGTACACGTTGCGCTCCGGGTTGATGTGGATGTCGCCGTTGCTGTCGCTGTCGCGGTGGTAGAGCCCGCTGTGGGTGCTGCTCTGGAGCTGGGACACAATCGAGTTGGACGGCTGGCGCTGGTGGGTGAGCAGCGTGGTGTCGTTGACAGAAACCCCACTGACGGAGGAGTTGGACGTGGTGAGGCCCAGCGCCAAGTGGCTGGTGGACACAATCGACGACGAGTGGTGGTGGTGGCCCTTGAGATTGAGGAGGTGGATCAACTGCGTGAGCCGCAAGTACTTGTCAATGAGATACGGCGTGGTGGGGAGCTCGGTGGACGTGGAGTCCCCGCTCAAGCCAAGATCGAAGCGCTTCATCTCGTGGCTGAGGTCGAGGATCTTCTCGTTGAAGTCGTTCCTGCGCCCGGTGATCTTGTCAAAGTAGTCGTAGATCTCGTCCTGGTGTTCACTTAAAAACCGGTTCATCCGCACCAAGTGGGGCTCCTTGTGCGGTGAGAACTCCTGTCGGTTGGCAAGATTGAGGAGGATCTTGGCAATGAGCGTGAGCGTGCGCTGCGTCGTGCCCGTTTGGTGGTTCTTGGTCAAGTAAAACAACTTGGGGTTGAGAATGGCAGGACAGAAGAACCGGAGAAAGATGAACGCACTCAAGCAGTTCAACGCCGTCACCTTGTCGTCGGGATCACACGCTAGATCCACTTTTGTGCGGAAGTTCTTGAGCTGGAGCTTGATTTGCTCGGGAAGATCGTTGGACGTGACGTAGATCTTGCGCCAGATATCCTCCGCGTACTGGTAGAGGTTGTGGAAGTTGCTGTCGACCATGGCCTTGATCTTGCGGTCGCGCTCGTGCTCCTCGTCGGAGTCGTAGCCGTCGTCGTCGCTGTCGCTGGCGTCCTCCTCTAGCTCCTCGAGGGTCTTGCCCTTGCGCTCGGCCTTCTCTAGGAGACGGACGTAGCGGGGATCAACCTCGCAGTTCTTGCCCTCTTCGGCGACCCGAGAAAAGAAGTCCCCAAACACTTTTTCCAAGTACTCCTGACCGATGCGGAGGTTGTACTTCTCAAGGGACTTGCTGAAGATGGACGAGCCCCGGAACAACGTGTTGAAGACGTTGTTGCTCGAGGTGGTGGGCGCCTTGGACACGTAGTTCTTGCGGGTCATGTTGTCCACGTTGACGAGCTCCACCTCCATCAACGCCTTGAACCAGCGGTCCTCGATGCCAAGGCTCTGGAAGATATCCAAGAGAATAAGACTGACGTTTTCAAACTCCGACGTCGACACGTTGTCGTTGCAAAACTTGATCAAATCCTTCATCGGCGCATTGAGCAACATGTTCTCGAGGGTCTTGAAGTTGGACGGGTCCATGATGTGGTATTCCTTGAGGTTCACCGTGAGCAAAAGCTTGCCGATGGGCACGTTGGCGTGGTCGTAGATGGACAACCGCACAATGTCGTTGGAGAAGTTGCTGGTCATGCTGGTGCCGGGCAACGCCGCCCCCCCGTGCATGGTGGAGGTGGTGCTGAGCTGGCGGAGAAGAATGTCCGGGGTGATGTACACCGTGCCGATGAGCTTGTCGCCCGCAGAGTAGGTGTCGGCGAACGAGCACTTCTTGATGAGAATGTGCACAATCTGGGTGGAGATCGGGAGATACGTGCTGAACTCCTCCTTCCAGAAGGGGTTGTGGGTGTGGTTGACAATGGCGGTGCGGGACCACGGCAAGCCCCACATCACCACCTCGGCATAGATTTTTCCGTGGGACTTGCCCGGGGCAAAGTCGTCGAACTTGGCCTCGATGATGTCGATGGTGACCCGCTTGGAAACGCGGAGATTCTCCTTGGTGTACTCGCTGAGGGCAGACGAGGGGAACGACGACGTCGTCGGGGTGTTGGGGGCCGAGCGCTGGGTGAAGGTGGAGAACGTGGTGTCGGGGTCCTCCTCGTTGAGGGTGTCGGTGTCGGGAGCAATATTACTGATTGGCTTCACCAAGGACTTTTCCCCACACACGCCAATGTACTCACGCTTGGCAAAGTAGTTGAGGCCGACAAACCAGTCCTCGAGGTCGATGTGGAGGGGGAACTCGATGAGGATGCGTTGGTTCAGCGCCACGGTCTTGCCGTCCTTGGTGAGGAAGGACGACGCGGTGGCGAGGTGGTCCGGGTTGTTGGTGGTGACGGTTTTGATGATGTTGTTCCAGCGCAACTCTTTTAGCTGGCCAATGAAGATGATGTTGGAGTTGTCAAAGATGGAGTGGTGGACCTCGCGGATCTCCAGCGACATGATGGACTTGATGTCGATGGAGTAGAGCAACGTGCCGTCCAACTCGCTGATGAAGTTGAGCACGCCGTTGCTCTCAAGTGCGCCCATGGTGTAGAACCAGCCCTCGTTGACGTTGGGGTCCGCGCCGCTGGGGGCCGTCGGGCCCTGGTCGAGGCTCAAGGCCTCGAAGTTCTCGAGGATGTTGGGCTGGTAGACCGGCGCTCGCGGGCCACTGACGATATGGAGGTTCTTGGACTTGGCGGGCACCGGGCCATACACCTTGAAGCGACACACGAGGAGCTCGTGCGGGTTCGACGACGACGACGTCAGGTTGAACACCTTGTTCTCGCAGTACCACTTCTTCACGAGCCCCGCGGGCTTGAGCGCCTGCCATACGAGAAGCGACGACACGAGGTTGCCAAAGTTGGTTTTGGAGGGCACCTTGATGTAGAGCTTCTCGTTGTCGTAGGTTTTTATAAACACCACGGGGGGCTCTTCGGGCGAGGCGGACTTCTTATCGAGCGACGTGCCGGAGGTCTTTTTCGAGAGCTTCTTCTTGGAGTTTGTTGTTGATGGCGTCGACGACGGGTAAATCTGCACAAAGCACAGTTGTAGCGACTGTAGGAGGAGGTAGTGGGCGTCGTTTTCGTCGTTGGAGAACAATTGGCCCTCGGGGGTGATCAGAAGCGAGTGGGAGTGGATCCAGTTGACCGAGTCGGTGGACACGAGGAAGTTGCGGCCGGTGAACACGCCCTTGTCCCGCGTGATGACCTTTTGGAACGGTTTCAGGTATTTCATTCGGAGAACAGATGGAGAAGGCTTCTGGGTCGGTGATGGTATTATGTCCGTATGTAGTTGGGGGAATCAGCCTTGACGCGTTTTATTTTTACTTTGTGCTTTTTCGGCTAAACCATGCAGGAACGAAGCCAGAACGCCGACTGCAAACAAGGAGAAGGCAGAGCCATCGGGGTGCTGGTTTGAAAGTGGCGAGTAAATTGTGCTTATCAGGAAGCGATATATCAGGAAGTATGTCAGGTTGCTACCAGCTGTATCAGGATGTGGCCACCACTGTGCCTTGGCCCTTTGATCTGACCCACTCACCCGGACATTCGCTGCCACTCTTTATGTGCCCTGTCGTAAAAATCTCCGGTAGTGCACCGTGCCGCTGACTTGCTGTGATGCCATTGCACACCCTTGCTGTTTTCTGTGGGGAGCGGTGTCTGCAAAGTGGTGCTTACATAAGCAGCCGCACCCAGTGAAAAATCATGAGCGACCATGAGCTCCAGCACGAGCCCCAACTGCTCGAGCTAGCGCACGCGTGTGCCTACTGTGGCATTCACGAGACGCGGCTGGTGGCCCAGTGCGCCACGTGCGCCCGCTGGTTCTGCAACCACGGCCCCCGCAACCAGCCCAGCCACCTCGTCACCCATCTCTCGATGAACAGCCACTCCACCGTCAAGTTGCACGAGGAGAGTGATCTTGGCGACACCACGCTCGAGTGCTACACGTGCGGAAACACCAACGTCTTCACGTTGGGCTACGTCACCGCCAAGGAGCAGAACGTGGTGATTATTCTCTGTCGCATCCCGTGCGCCCTTCAAAAGGATATCAACTGGGACATCAACAGCTGGAAGGCCCTCATTGACGAACGAAGACTTGTTTCGTGGGTGAGCCCGCCCCCTTCCGAGCAGGCGTTGCAGGAATCCAAACGCATGTCGCCCGCTCTCATCAGCAGTCTAGAGAGTAGTTGGCGGGAGACCAAGTCGCCACAAAAAGTCGAGGAGGTGGAGGAGGAGGTGGAGCCCATTGGCTCATACTATGCGTACCCCCACGACTACGTGGTGGCGTTCAAAAAGCTCGTGGAGAGAGAGAAGCGCGCCGACATGCTCCTTGGCGAGAACAAGGCGTCGGAAACCATCTCGGTGGTGTGGGGGGTGTCGGAGAACGATCTCCCCACGGTGTCGTTCACATTTGCATCGCAGGAAAGCACCGGGTTCCGGTACATGGCCGGCGACGCGGTGAAGATCCGCCACGACCAATCCAGCACGACGTGGGAGGCGTTGGGGTACCTCGTGGAGGTGCCCAATGCCACCAGCGAGTACTACGTGGTGGAGCTCGAACGGGGAACCGAGCCCATCGGCGCCACCCAGAACTTCCACGTGCAGTTTGTGTGGAAGGACGTGACGTACCAGCGCATGTTGAAGGCGCTCAATCGGTTTGGTGACAGCGACAAGATGAACGTGCACGTACGTAACGTCATTCTTGGCCAGAACTTGGGCCGGCCCAGTGAGGCGGAGCTCTCCGAAAGTCTCAAGGACGAGTTCTCGCGCTACAACTCGTCGCAGCAAAAGGCCATTGCCACCGCGCTCGTGCTGACGTTCACGTTGATCCAGGGTCCGCCGGGCACGGGCAAAACCACCACCATCAACCTCATTGCCATGCAGCTTGTGCGGGAGAGCACCAGGCCCATCTTGGTGTGTGCTCCGTCCAACGTGGCCGCCGACGACTTGGCTACACATTTATACTCTAGTGGCATCAAGACGGTGCGCCTTGTCAGCGAGAGAAGAGCGCACCTCGAGTCGGGCGCCGACTACCTCTGGCCACTCAACCTCATTGCCCAAAAGACCCACGGGCCCCATGCCAGCGACCTTCAGGACTACATCCGCGACAACCTACTGCCAGCTAAGCGCAAGGCGTTTCTCCCGTGGTTGCGGCGCCAGGAGAAGGAGCTCTTCAAGAACGCCCGGGCCATTTGTTGCACGTGCTCCATGGCCGGGGACCCGCGGCTCAAGCTGTTGCAGTTCCAGGCGGTGTTTGTCGACGAGTGCACGCAAGCGTCGGAGCCCGAGGCGTTGGTGCCGCTTGTGCGCCGCACCAACAAGGTGGTGTTGGTGGGCGACCACAAGCAGTTGGGCCCGGTGGTGCTAGACCCCGCTGCCCGCAAGGCCGGGCTCGAGGTGTCGCTCTTTGAGCGGCTCATCAACCAGGGGTTCCCGTCGGTGAGACTCGACGTGCAGTACCGCATGCACCCGGCGTTGGCGGAGTTCCCCTCCAACAAGTTCTACGACGGGTGCCTCCAGAGCCAGGTGACGGAGGAAAAGCGGCTGGTGCGGCGCACCAAGTTCCCCTGGCCCATCAAGAAGATTCCCATGATGTTCTGGAACAACTACGGCCGCGAGGAGCTCAGTGCGCTGGGGGTGTCGTACATCAACCGGCTGGAGGCGGTGAATGTGGAGCGCATCGTCGCCAAGTTGAGGAAGGACGGCATCCGGGCGCTGGATATCGGGGTGATTACCCCGTATGAAGGGCAGCGGGTGTACCTCACGCAATTGCTCCGCATGACGCGGGGCACGTTGGCCGGCGTGGCGGCGCCCGAGGTGGAGGTGGCGTCGGTGAATGCGTTCCAGGGGCGCGAGAAGGACTACATCATCTTCTCGTGTGTGCGGGCCAACGACTCTCGGTCCATTGGGTTCTTGCGGGACCCGCGCCGCATGAACGTGGCGTTGACGCGGGCCCGCTACGGGGTGATGATCTTGGGCAACGCCGCGTCGTTGGCGGTGGACCCGTTGTGGAACTCGCTCTTGACCCACTACCGAGAAAAGGGGTGTTTGGTGGAGGGGCCCCTCGAGAACTTGGAGATTCTGATGATCCAGTTGGGACAACCGCCGGAGACGCAGGCCGAGGTGCTGGCGTGGCCTCTGAATCCGTTCAACCAGAGTTTCCTCGACAAGTTGAATCTGCTTTCTATGGATGAGGTGTAGTCGAGGTGGTGCAAGCCGAGCCGGCCCGTGGCTCGAGTCGAACCATCTCAAGGTGCAAGTCGAGCCGGCCCGTGGCTCGAGTCGAACCATCTCAAGGTACAAGTCGAACCAGCCAAGGTGGCTGAGAGTCGAACCATCTCAAGGTGCAAGCCGAGCCAGCCCGTGGCTCGAGTCGAACCATCTCAAGGTGCAAGCCGAACCAGCCAAGGTGGCTGCAAAAGGCACTTACTCCGCAACTCGAGGTGGCCGCAGCCACGACGGTGGTGGCTAGATTCTACTATGAGTGAAGCTCCCGGGCTACTAGCCAAGAGATGCCTCGTCACGCTAAGCATTGTGATGGTACACTTCGTGTCACCACGAAGGAGCCGGTCTGAGCAGAACTTGCACCATTGCTTCCGTGAAACGCCAGGCCAGTTGACTTGGCTTAATGCACTTAAAACCGAGATTATCGAGGTACCAGCTCTGCAAGCACGCACCCGTAGCGATTACCGACGCAAGCACGAGGCATGGTCATCATTGTTATGCACCAACTAGGTTAGAACGTGATGTAGCAGACCGGACAACTATTGTGCCAACCCGCGAGCCTGCAGCGATTGGCCAGTGGAGACATTTGCCAGAGCCGCCAGTGTCTTGTAGTAGCTTAGTGCCAGACCACGGCAAACAACTGCCAGACCATTGCCAGGCATCCACAAGACTTAGGGCCAACTCGCTCGCAAGCTCGCTCGTTGAAGGGGGCCTTCCATTGCATGGGCGGCTAAAAATTAGAACGGGGTGCGGAAATAATAACCACCTGGCGTGATTTTTTAGTCTCGATCGAGGGGAGGATGAGGTGGTGAGGCACCCGAGCGACTCGCAGGGGGTGACACAATGCCGGGAAAACCCGACGGGTGCCGTGGAGGCTCGTTGTCGTTTACAATGTCGTTGTCAACTGAGGGTGGCATGCACGGGGGTGCCAGGCTGGGAAGAGAAACCCGCCGTAAGGCACTCCCATGCCGGGATGCGCTGATACGGCAGATTGCCCGTTGGCCAGGAAAATTATTCCGAGCCAGGGCTCGAGGGGATATTTTGTCCGTGCGATTCGGACAGGGCGATCTGGCGGACGCACGAGGCGGGGATATCTGGCGATGGAGTTGTAATTTTGACACGGCCCCCGGGGCGATGCGGTGGATGGCGCGGTGTGTGGGCGGTTGTAGCAAAAATGGGGAAAATAACGAAAAAAGGCTCGCCGGCGTAAGCGTGCCGGATTGGGCAACGGACAAAAACCCAACGGTTTGGGTCGTTCTTTCGCGTTGCATGATGCAATGTTTGATCTACAAACAGGAGACGAAAGGCAGTTTGGGCCCAGTTTGAAACGCCGGCGGCACCAAGGAAGAAGTAGCGACAGGCCAAATAGGCACGGTTCTGGCCATGTGCCGGAGGATGGAATGGCAGGCGGCAGCAACGATGAGAGAAGGAATGTAGGGGAATTTGAAAACTTCACCAACAGGTTGGGCTCGGGCATGTTGGTGCCACGCCGAGTCATCACAAGAGCAAGGCCCACGTAAAGCAGGTTAAATGGGAGCAACGTTGCAACGACGTTGGTGCGAGGCGGGTCGATATGTGGCAGACAAAAATAACCCGGCGGTGAGAGCACCGAACGGACCAAATCATCAACAACCCCCACGCCAAAAAAAGCCCAAGGTGCGGAATCAGGCAGGCCACAAAAGTCCGATTGGCAGTCAGAAAATATCCCGGGCGAAGTATGGGCCGAACCGTGGGAGAAAGAGGCGATACTAACGACGTGCGGAAATGGAGAATTATCCATTGGCAGCGAAAAATAAATAGACGTACAGCAATCGCAAAGCGCCGCGCCCGTTGGCGGGCAGGGGCTGGCATGGTGCGTGGACTGGAAACAAATCAAAAGTTTTTGGTGGCCTCCGGTGATCAGACAATGTGTCATGGGTGCCTGGCGATCGAACCTTGGCTGGTGGCGTCTTGTTCGAGCTGCCTCACCGGGGCGCCGTCCCACGGATGCGCGTGTGAATTTTTTGCATGCGTAATTATTTTGCGCCCGCGCATATCTTAAGTAGCGTACAAAAAAAAAAAGGCCCAACCCTCGCATTGTTTTCCGCATCCATGTCGTTTTGTACCCTTTCCAACGTATCTCATCGTCCCGCCGCCACCAGTGGTGGGTCATTTCAGGCCCTTCCATGTCCCGACGTTTCTCCAGTGTCGGTTTAGTGCTCGCTCGGCGAAACGTCATGACCCACTTTTAGTGCTGCACCGATAATTTTATATATAAACGTCTAATTCCGTGTTCCACCTTTTGTTCGTTTTGGCCCAACCCATCTTTAACATTCTACATCCTCTTCTTCCCCGTGCTGTCCGAGGTGATTGCTTTTGTTCCACCGTTTCACCTTCCATCCACCTCCCCCTCCCTCCCCCCGACCCATGGACATCAGCAAATCGGATGACTTCCAGGGGGCCTCCACCGACCACCAGATCCTCCGATCCGCCAACCACAGAACCAAGTTGACCTCCCTGGACGTGAAATTGATCCTCTACCTCATAGTTTACATCAAGCCGTTCAAGTATGTCGGCGACCGGAAAATCAGCCAGACGAAAAAATGGGAGTTGATCCAGAGCCAGTACGAGGAGTTGAAGCGCCACGACACCGCCAACAACATCATCAACAACGTCAACGACGAGGTCATTGTGCCGACAGTCCGCACGCTCCAACGACAATTGGCCAATGCCATCAAGAAGGCCCGAGTCAGACGCTCCGCCTCGGGGCCCATCAAACCCCACGGCGCCCCCACCGAGACAGCGTCGTCCCACATGCGCCACCTCGACCGCAGCGAAACCGGCGTCTACCTATTTAATTTCATTTCTCGCCAGAGTTCCATCAGTGAACTCGAGCAAGCGTTGCTTGAGCTCCACGAGCTCAGCGAAAAGTTGAAGAACGGCAAAACCGCCTCCTCCACGGTGGAATACCAGGAAATTCCCTTGGGACTGCCCACCATCAAGAGCGACGACGACGACGACCCGCCGAGGCTATCGTCGTCCGCCGAATCCATCCTCAAACAATTCAACGAATCCCAATCGCTCCTCCAATCTGAACTACATGCCGAAGTGCCGGATACTTCCAAGATCTTCCCCTTGATGGAACTGCTCATCCACCAAAACCAATCCTTTCAAAGTGAACAAAAGAAACTGATTCATGAGTCCATGCAAGCCATTCTCACCCAGAACCAACACCTCCACCAAATGATTGAGCGTTTCCAGCACGAAATCGAAACCCAGAACAAATTGACCCGGGATCTCTTGGTCCAGGCCATCGAACGCGTGGGCAGAAGAGATCCGCCCAGCACGTTAAAGTCGCTCCACGAGTTGCTCAACTGACCCACTAATGTCCTTCCTCGGCCGCCGGCCCACCTCCATCTGTATCTTTTCTTCTCCAGCCCACGACACACAACTTGGCCGACCCGACAATCTCCTTGGCTCCCCCACAATGCGCCGACAAAAAGTAGCCTAATTTCACATTCGTACCTTCAACCCGGGCCATGAGCCCAGACAATCACATACTGCACATTATCTCCGACACCAAATGCCCCGTGCTGCCAAAACATGGTGATGGCCATCTCCTTCACCGTTCATTGTAGTGTTTTCGGCATATATCCGTCTCCACAAAGCCGGAAGCACAAGGTGCTGTTTTACATCAACAATCAACGCACCTGCCCTTACGTAAGCGCGGGCCTGACGCGGCGCCGCCCGGCGTGGCTGACGTAAGCGGCGGTTGCGTTGCCGTTGTTTTCACAACCATGTACCTGGGCTTTTTGTATGGCGTGCTTCTTAGCGTGGTGCACGCGGATGATTGTGCCAGCTGCTGGGCCACCTACCTTGGCAATTCAGACGTTGTCTTACCAAGAAGTCTTGATTTTGGTTTGGCATCAGCAAAAGTCGGAGGCAGTCACATTGACCCCAGCTCGGTGGCAGGAGCTGGGGCCGCGGCATGGTGCCACCACCAGGGAGCGTGTGCTGCCCGCCCCGCCACCTTGACGGCGGATGTTTCGTCGTGGTTCCCACCGCAACCGTCGCCTTACGAAGCTCCCCCCCGGTCAGGAGCTTCGTACCGGGTGGTGCATGTGTCGGATGTACTGTACCAGTCGACGTATCGGGTGATGGCGGAATCCAATTGTTCCCAGGCAATATGTTGTATGAGCACCAGCACCAACGCGATGGCTAAGCCGGCCCACGACGAGGGGGCGCCGTTGTTTCGCCTGAGCGCTTACGTCAAAGGGCGACTTCGCCAGGGCCCGGCATTCGACGCCTACATTGGTCCGCCGGTCTGGGCCCCGAGCCTGCCGTTTGGCGCCTACACGTGCGGGCTGCCCATGGTGCTCGTGAATGCGACGATGGCGAGTGTTGGCGAATTCCATGCTCGGTGGCCGGTGGAGTGGGCGTTGTTTACCGGAGGATGTGTAGCAGAGGCCAGCCACTGGGAGGACTGTGCGCCGGTGGTTCGGACCATGGCACAGTGGCCGTTTCCGGTGATTCCAACCGTCGCCTCGCGGGACGTGCCGTGGCACAACTCGCTGGCATTCCATCATGTTGCTGATGAATGGGCCGACGCCAATTGGCTTGATCTGACCGCCATCAAGCGGTTTCGCTACCACCACACCGGGTACGCCTACACCACCGAGCGAGATCTCAAGGTGGTGGTGCTCAACAGCCAGGCGTGGGACCCGGACCTTGTCGAGAACTACCGCGACGTCAGCGACCCGGACCCCCATGGCGTGTGGCACTTTCTTGTAGATGAGCTCGTGGACAGCGAGCAAAACAACCAGCGGGTATGGATCCTGGCCCATCGGACCCCGGCTCGGGGGATGCCGCTTCAGTCGGCGGTATTTGCCAAGATTGTCACCCGCTTTCTGCCAAGGGTGATTGGGGGAATCTTCTTTGGCGAAGGAGACGAATTCCTGGTGCTTTACAAAAACAGCACCGCCGTGAACCATGCGTTGCACGGGCCATCGCTCAGCCCACTCGGCGGATTCAATCCAGCGTGGCGGTACTATGAGGTGGACACCCACAGCATGGAGGTGGTGGGGGTCTACACCTACTCCACGGCACTAGGCGAGCCGGAGTGGCGGCGGGAGTACGAGGCGGGCGAGATGTGGGCATACCAGGGGAGGGACACCAAGGAGGAGGGAGTAGCTGAAGGGGAAGAGGCTGAAGAAGAAATTTGGCAACAATTCTCCCTGGGCCCGTCAGAAAAGTCTGATGGCATCGTCCACATTGCCTCTTCCCTCGACCACACGCCCCCTCTCTCCAGTGCCTGGTGGGCCGCCATTGCCGAGTCCCTTGTGCACTCCCCCCACAAACAACTATTCCAACGGCTCTACTCACGTGGGGGCCCGGCGGTTGTGCTGCGCCCCTATTGTCGAGTGACTCTGTTCACCACCGACGCATATCTTCTTTGCATTGAGTCATTCCCTTCAGGGACATCATCATAACAGCTGGTGCAACCCCGTCCCCTGCCTAATTGGGTAATAACCAAAAGTTGCCCGATATGGAAGAGGGCCCACCGTTGGTCCGCGCGCATCTGTGCGTTAGAGGGCTGGAAAAAAAATTGGCCTAATTAGGCCGCGCATCGAAGCAAGCGTCCTTTACCCCACATTTACAGGCACTCCGAGCGGCCGCGCGCGGCCGTCCTCTTTTGTTTGAAGCAACCAACCCCTCCTCCTTGGCCCCTGGGCAGACTGATTAGGCATGTGGATTCCCGGCGTGCTCATCGAGCATGTGCGCTGAACCTAATTAGGTGGAGCAGATTTTGACCGAGGCCTCTTTCAGTCCCCTCCTTTAGGTAGGTGGAGGGTAATTAGCTGCATTCTTACGAGCTCGTATTATGAGGGGGCCTCGATAAAGGCAAGTGCAAGGTTCCCCTGTAGGCATTAGGTGGGTACAATGGAGCCCACAAGTGGGTGGTTATTTGGCCTATAGTCAAGAGATTTCTGGGTATCAGTGCAATAAATATACAGGGTATCAGGTCGTTAGTCATAAGCGCATTCTAGATCAGAATGAACGCATTCAAGTCAAAGTCGTCTCTCAAGTCAATGCCCTCGAGGTAGTTGATTGGCTTTTCGAGATCCTCGTCGGAGTAGTCCGAAATAGGAGTGTAGCTGCCCTGGAGATCCGACTCGAGAAACAGCTCAATTTGGTTGTTGAGGTCCATAAAGTCCTCCAAGTCTGCACTCTTGGCGGGAGAAGCGGGCGTGGCGGGCTTGGTCACGGGCACGCTTTCCGAGCGCCTGTGGGCCTTTTGCTTGGGGCCGGTGTATGTTTTGAATTGAAATGCAGGTTTTTGCTTCTTGGTAGGAACGGAGGACGTTGACTTTGCACGCTTATGGTGGGGTTGTTCGGGCGACGCGGGCGGTTGCTTCATCATGGATTGCTGGAATTGGAGAAATTGCTGGAAAGCCATCTGCTGGGCCATCCAGTTGGGGAACTGCGGCATGCTGGGCACCACCGACGACTGGGGGTAGTCGACGTTCATGATGCCCAAGCCCATGGGCTCCATGGCGGGGGCGCTCAACGCACCGAAAAACGACGCGTCCTGCACGTACGCGTCGAGACTGACGTCATCGGCGATGGGGTCGGCCATTTGACTGAACACCGAGTCACAGTCGGACGCCAGGCTCATGGAGTCGTTGGCTTCCACGTAGGGCGACTCCAAGGGCGACGCGGGGGACGACTTTTCCTCGTCGCTCTTGACGGGTGACAAGTCCACAAACACAAAGTCGGTGGGCATGCCGGGCTTGGTCTTGGGTCTTCTCGATGGAGGCTTTCTGGTGGTGTACAGCTTACCGGCAGCAGCAATTCTCAATGAGTTTTGAAGACACTCAATGGAGGAGTTGGACTCCAGGCGGTGGTGCGAGCCGGAGGGAGTACGCTTGACTCTCCACAACTTCTTACCATTGGCAGGAGGAAGTACTTGTCTGGGTTAGTAGGAGAAGGCAACGACGGAGTTACATACTGCTTAGACATGGGTAGGGTATAATGTAGACTGGGTATGGGTATAATGATCAATGATCAGACAAGTCAGGGTATAATGATTGTGAGTCAGGGTAATGATCAGTGATCAGAGAAGTCAGGGAAGTCTCAGAGAAGATGATGACTTACGAAGGGGGGAACCCAGTATATAAGTGAAAATTTCCCAGACGAGAAGGGGGCCGGAGTTGCTAGCACGTCTGGGTGTCCGGAAGCCAATTCCCCTCCGAACATGGGTTATGGGATGCATGATGGAAATAATGCACGGCAGATAAAAGAAAGGCACAAAGCATCGAGCGTCGGGGTGGGGATGCTGCAAAAAAAAGGATTGGGCGGGCAATATTGCAATGGTGATGGAATTGAATGCATGAGCGACGGCGTTCCCCAGATTTGGGCATCGCGCCAATTGCTCGAGCACCAGGCGTAGCAACACGGCGAAAACGTGGTGGTGGGGGTAACTGGGGTGGCAGAGTCCACTGCCTTGACGTCAGCCCCATGGTATAGGTTGTCGACGAGCTAAAGGGCAAATACCACCGGGGCGCATCCGGGGCTGCACAACCGAACAATTATTTATCACCTACTTGAATAGGCATATTAGGTGCATGGGGCTGATGCACAAAGCCTAAAGAGTGCTCCTCTTCATTTACCTTTTTAGGCAGGTGCCAAAGCACATGCATTTTGCGAGCCTCATTAGGAAAGTGGAGTTCGAAGGGGCGGCTGCCAAACGGTGGAATCACGGGTCGAATTCTCCAGGAAAGTGGTGGTGAGGGAAGGCCATCACCACCATCTTGGTCCTCCCGAATTTGATCTTTTGGTTGGGCAACTTCAGCAACATAGCTTGTCCCCCTTGGAGACCGGCTCAAGGTTCGCTCGTATTATTACGCATCCGGCCTAATTAGGAAGGGAGGGGAATTTGTTGGGAGGGGAGCGACAAAAAATACGCCCGCCCGCCACAACGCCGCTCTGGCGATGCTGTACCCAAGCCATCACTCCGGGTGACATGAACGTGAATTTCTCGCTTCTCCCCTCAGGAGGGGACCAACGGTCCGAGGTCTTGTGATGACAGACACAACACAACAACAAAACACATTGGACTGCGAAGCCGTCTCTCTTTTGGTTTTTCCCTACCTTCAAATTGTTGGCTCCACCACGTCCCTTTGTCACCGCAACAATCTGAGATTGTCAGCCCGTGATTCTGTCATTTCGTCGAAGCATTCGCCTCGCACTGCTCCTGCCTAATTAGGCCGAGCCTCTGGCCTAATTAGGCCCAATTCTGCGCGGAGGCCGCATGACAAATCTACCGCGGAAAAATATCATTAGTGTCCCTGAGCACCACTACACCGTTTAACCCAACACCTATGCATCGTCGGGCCGGCCATTGTGAGCAACGGCATGGCCGGAGGTCGGCGAAGGCCGGCGGACACAATCGAGTAAAGAGCATGATCAACAAAGTAGCCAATGAATTACCAATATCGCCATAGTATTACTAATTTAACCAAAATCACCAACTCCAAAACTCCAATACACCAATTTCACCTATTTGCCAATCACTCACCCACCTCTCTCGGCGGCTCTTGTCTGTTTATTTCTCTCTCCTTGCGGTGATTGTTGCTGCAACCAATTAATGCACTCAATTATCGGGGCTCTCCACCACGCCTCGTCTTTAGCAAACATCGCGACCCCACATTTCAAGGCCCCATATCGTCACCACATGCCATGCGTCCGTCTCATACCACATATCCATGAAATGCAACCGCACCTCCGGAGTTTCTTTTGTCGACCCCACTCAGATCGTCGATCCGGCCGGAGGGATGAGGGGTCGGACCCTCTGACCTCGGTGGTGCCAACTCCGAGATGGATGTCTGAATTTGGGCGTTGGCCGTGTATTTACAAGATACTGAATAGGTGAATGGGTCCTGGGGTACGATAACTGCAACAGTGATACAAAACACAGCCAGTGATTCCATCCAATGAGTGCCGGTCAATGCAACAAAGGTACCCAGTGAGACAAGGTACAAGCGGAATGTTGGTCCGTCGAGGCACCAAGGGCAATGCGGCATGCAAGGACTGCCGCCATGGCATCTCGAGACAGAGTGACCCTCGAGGACGGAAATTTGATGTCACACAGGCAGCCACTGTCACCAAACATCATTGTATCAGTCGCTTGTCGGGTGCCGAGTTGGCCGGCGACCGGGTGTTCCATCTCGAATCTCTTCAACTGACTTTGTCCAAATCCCACCAAATCGAAGTCATACTCCTTGAGGGTTTGACCTGACCCCTTGCCAAAGGTCAGACATGATTTTCACTGTCCACATGGTCACCACTGGTCACGTCTCGGTGTCTTACCGCTTCCATTGCTTAAACCCGCTTCACCTCATCTGAAAGTTCTCTCCACCCCATCAGTTTCTCTCTTCACCTCATCTGAAAGTTCTCTTCACCCCATCAGTTTCTCTCTTCACCTCTTTTCAAATTCTCTTCACCTCTTCCTAGATTCACTCTCTCCCTCCTTTAGTTCGCTCCCCCTCTCCTTCTCCTCGATGAGCCTCCGCAACCGCTCCTTCGCCTCCGGGGTGTAGTCCAACGTCATGGTGTCCGCCGTCTTCATCGACATCCCCACGCCCTCGCGCTTGCGTCGCTCCATCTCCTCCTTGGAATGAGGCTCGAACCTGACGTACTCAAAGTCCTTGCCCGCATCCAACATCACGTAGATTCCCGCAACTGTGGCCACCGTGCCCACAATCAACTTGTGGAGAAAGGGCGGTGATGGTTTGGTCATGGTGCACGTGACCCGGCTCCGCGCACAAATCCCCCCTCTCCCCACCATCCACTTGTACCATGGCTGCCCTCCCCAAGCGAATCATCAAGGAGACGGAACGCTTGGTGTCGGACCCTGTTCCCGGCATCGTGGCCACGCCAAGCGAGGAGAACTTGAGGTACTTCCAGGTGGTGATTGACGGCCCCTCGCAGTCGCCCTACGCCAACGGCAAGTTCCAACTCGAGTTGTATCTTCCCGACGACTACCCCATGTGTGCGCCCAAGGTGCGCTTTCTCACCAAGATCTACCACCCCAATATCGACAAGCTCGGCAGAATATGTCTTGATGTGTTGAAGGACAACTGGAGTCCGGCGTTGCAGATCCGGACCATTTTGTTGTCGGTGCAAGCATTGTTGGCGCTGCCCAACCCGGATGATCCGTTGGCCAACGACGTGGCGGACGACTGGAAGCGAGACGAGGCGGCCGCCATAGCTGTTGCGCAAGAGTGGACCACCAAGTATGCCACCCAGGGGTAGGCGCCTAGCTCGCCGGCCCTCAACCAAGTCAGTGCCATCGCCTCGCCTACCCGCCGACCCACCTCAGTCTATTTAATCCTGAGCCCACCAGCCCACCAATGCCTACCACCTTTGACCGTTACATCCAGTTGGTTGGCCCAATTCCACCATGGCCGGCTCACTCGGCTCCTACAATACACCTCCTAGCACCAGCGTAGCCCCAGACCCGTCCTTTCCGATTCACAACTCTCTCCTCGATCCATCCGCAACTCTCTTGTTGATTTGATCTCCACCTCTCTTATCTCTGCTCATCCTTAATTCCAGATGGACGCGCCGCGTGCCTTCGTCTAACACCTGCTCCGCCCCACGTCAACGGACTCATCCCAGCTCCGTACCCGAGCCGTTGTGCTTGCTCATCTACTTGACACCCTGGCGCAGCTCACGCGTCTACACCGCATCGGTAGTCGGACCACAAAATCACACCGCTCCTTAGCACCCGAAAAAAAATATCGTCCCCTTCGTGAATCAGGTCAAATCTTTCACCACCACAAAACGCTCCGCTCCCACTCCCATCCACACGGGGCCACTGCATACACATTCTCCGATCCTAACCGCCGAGCTCGTGGTTTGGCCTTTCTGTTTCTTTTGCATTTGTCATCATGACGGAGGATTCGTTTGATTCCTCCTTCCACAGCACGCTGTCCCATACTCCGCTCCAGGGCCCCCGGCTGCCCCCGCCGCCGCCACCCGGGCCGGTGCACACGCCAATTGGCCCTCATAACGCGTCCAGATCAGACAGTTTTGATACCGACTCGGAAAGCTACCACAGCGTGCTCCCCACCCCGAACCTCAGCACGTCCCCGACATTCAGCCGGCGCCCGCTGCTCCGGTTTCACATCGACAACAGCCCCCAGACGCGTCGCGTGGCGTCGCCCTTTGGCGACAGCACCATTCTTGAGGATGAGGTGTTCCGCAAGCCCAACTCGCCCTTTGCCAGTGAGTTTGCCTTTGACAAGGGCGACGACGAGGATGACACATACTACCACGACGACGCCACCATGAAGCGCCACCGCTGGGGCACCACCCGCAACAAGGACGGCCGGCCCAATAAGGAGAACTTATCCCGGTCCAAGACGCTCGCCCGGATCCTCCGGCCCGGCCCGCGGTCGCGGCAAAACCTGGTGCGGTCGCGTCAAAACCTGGTGCGGTCGCACGGCCCGTCGCGCCAGCCCTCCGCCGAGTCGCTTGCCGAGGCCGAGCCCAAGGAGGCCACCGACCGCCGAGACGAAAAGCGTCTGATTGTCTTCAATCGGATTCTCCCCGAGGAGTTTCTCGACGAGGAGGGGAACCCGACACCGGAGTACCCGAGAAACAAAATCAGAACGACAAAGTACACCCCGTTGTCGTTTGTCCCAAAAAACATTTACAACCAGTTCATCCACAACATTGCCAACATCTACTTTCTCACGCTCATCATCCTCGGCGCGTTCGAGATCTTCGGCGTGCCGTCGCCCATTCTCGCCGCCGTGCCGTTGATCGTCATTGTCATCATCACGGCGATCAAAGATGCCATTGAGGATTCGAGAAGAACCGTCACCGACCTCGAGGTGAACAACCAGGCCACGCACATTCTCTCGCAGGTGCGCGACGCCGACTTTGTCTACTCCAACAACAACGCCAACTCGGAGACGGTGAGCTTGTGGCGCCGCTTCAAGAAACTCAACTCGCGCCTTCTCTTCAAGTTCATTGCCAAGAGCAAGCGGAACCTCACCAAGGAGGGTAGAGCAAACAAGGCCCGGGCCCAGGCGGCCGAAACCACGGCCGTCCGCAAGAGCATCGACAGCACCACCTTCGAAATGAGCCCCCGGCCCTCGATGGGCCGCCGGTCGATGGACAATCCCTTTGCGTCCCGCAAGTCTTCGGAACGCACCCTCGCCTTCTCCCGCAAGTTCTGGAAGGACGTGCGGGTCGGCGACATGTTGCGCATCTACAACAACGAGGAGATCCCCGCGGACGTGGTCATTCTCGCCACCTCCGACGAGGACAACTGCTGCTACGTGGAGACCAAGAACCTCGACGGCGAAACCAACCTCAAGGTGCGCCAGGCGCTCAAGTACGCGGCCCACTCCAAGATCCGCAAGGCGGACGACCTCATGGCCCACCTGTTCCAAATCGACAGCGAGGGCCCTCACCCCAACCTATACCTGTACCAGGGTAACTTACGGTATGACGACGACGGGTTGGAGCGCGAGGAAAGCATCACCATCAACAACCTTCTTCTTCGCGGGTGCACGCTCCGCAACACCAAGTGGGTGGTGGGCATCGTGGTGTTCTCCGGCAGCGACACCAAGATCATGCTCAACGCCGGCATCACCCCGACCAAGCAGTCGCGCATCTCCAGCGAGTTGAACTACTACGTGCTCATGAACTTCTTGCTCTTGTTTGCCATTTGCTTTGCGTCGGGGGTGGTCAATGGGTTCTACTACACCAGAGACAACACCTCGCGAGATTACTTTGAGTTCGGCACCATTGCCGGGCTGCCGGCAATCAACGGGCTCGTGAGTTTCTTTGTCAACTTGATTCTCTTCCAATCGTTGGTGCCCATCTCGCTCTACATCACCATCGAGATCATCAAGACCGCCCAGGCCTTCTTCATCTACCTGGACACCAACATGTACTACGAGCGGCTCGACTACCCGTGCACGCCCAAGTCGTGGTCCATCTCCGATGATCTTGGGCAAATTGAGTACATCTTCAGTGACAAGACGGGCACGCTCACGCAGAACCTCATGGAGTTCAAAAAGTGCACCGTCAACGGGGTGTCGTACGGCCGCGCCTACACGGAAGCACTCGCCGGCTTGAGAAAGCGCCAGGGCATCGACGTTGAGGCCGAGGGCGCCTTGGAAAGACAACGCATCGCGGAGGAACGCACCCACATGGTGGCGGGGCTCCGGGCCATCAACCCCAACTCCAGCAACTACGACGACGAGCTCACGTTCGTGTCGCAGCCCTTCGTGGACGCCCTCCGCGCCGACGACAACGATGTTCAGCGCAAGTGCAACGAGCACTTTATGCTTGCCCTTGCGTTGTGCCACTCGGTGCTTGTCGAGGACGACCCCAAGCGCCCGGGCAAGTCGTTGCTCAAGGCGCAGTCTCCCGACGAGGCGGCGTTGGTGGGCACGGCGCGGTCCGTCGGGTACGTGTTTAAGGCGTCCACCAAGAAGGGGGTGGTGCTTGAAATCAACGGCAAGGAAAAGGAGTACCAGATTCTCAACACGCTCGAGTTCAACTCGACACGAAAGAGAATGTCCGCCATTGTCAAGATCCCGGCGGACGAGCCCAACGGCACCCCCAAGGCGCTTCTCATCTGTAAGGGAGCGGACTCCATCATCTACGGCCGCCTCTCCAAGGCCAACGACCCCGCGTTGTTGGCTAGCACGTCGACGCATCTCGAGGAGTACGCCACCGAGGGACTCCGCACCCTTTGCATTGCCCAGAGAGAGTTGACGTGGGCCCAGTACACCGAGTGGAACGCCCGCCACCAGAAAGCGGCGTCGTCCCTCGACGACAGAGAGGCCAAGATGGAGGCGGTGGCAGACTCCGTCGAACGGGAACTCATTCTCCTCGGCGGCACCGCCATCGAGGACCGTCTTCAGGACGGAGTGCCCGACACCATAGCTCTCCTTGGAGACGCCGGCATCAAGCTCTGGGTGCTTACGGGAGACAAGGTGGAGACCGCCATCAACATTGGCTTCTCGTGTAATCTTCTCGGCAACGAGATGAAGCTCTTGATGTTGAAGACATCCATGAGCGAGGACGAGCTCAAGGCCGCGGGTGCACCCCCATCGCTCTCGTCGATGGAGGACACCGCGTTGGTGCACGCGCTCATCAAGACGTATCTCAGTGACAACTTCCACCTTGACGGGCTGTTTGAGGACTTGGAGGCCGCCCGCAAAGACCACTCTCCCCCTAACGAAGGGTTCGGGGTGGTGATTGACGGCGACGCGTTGAAGATTGCCCTTCTCCTGGATGACGTGCGCCGCGAGTTCCTCCTTCTCTGCAAACAGTGCAAGGCGGTGTTGTGTTGCCGGGTTTCGCCCGCGCAGAAGGCCGCCGTCGTCAAGCTCGTCAAGGATACCCTCGACGTGATGACGCTCGCCATTGGCGACGGGTCCAACGACGTGGCCATGATCCAGGCCGCCGACGTTGGTGTGGGCATTGCGGGAGAAGAGGGCCGGCAGGCGGTGATGTCGTCGGACTACGCCGTGGGCCAGTTCCGGTACCTTGCTCGGCTTCTCCTTGTTCACGGAAGATGGTCGTACAAGCGCTTCAGTGAGATGATCCCCAGTTTCTTCTTCAAGAACGTCATCTTCAACATTGCGTTGTTCTGGTACGGTATCTACTGCGACTACGACGGCACCTACCTCTTTGAGTTCACCTACCTCATGTTCTACAACCTTGCCTTCACGTCGCTCCCCGTGATATTTCTCGGGGTGCTCGACCAAGACGTTAGTGCCAAGGTGTCGCTTCTCGTGCCGCAGCTCTACCGTACGGGTATTCTCCGCAGCGAGTGGACCCAGGCCAAATTCTGGTGGTACATGGTGGACGCGCTTTACCAGTCGGTGATTTCGTACTTCTTCCCACACCTTCTCTGGCACATTGGCTTTGTCGGACAGGGCGGGTTGCCCGTGGACCATCGGTTCTGGATGGGCATTGCCGTCACGTGCATTGCGTGTATTTCGTGCAACTTGTACATTCTCATGCACCAGTACCGGTGGGACTGGCTCTCGGTGTTGTTTGTGAGTCTCTCCATCTTGATCATCTATGGATGGACGGGGATCTGGACCACGCCGCTCTACTCGGCCGAGTTCTACAAGGCCGCGCACCAGATGTTCGGCATTGCCGCCTACTGGGCGGTGACGTTTGTCGGGGTGCTTGTGTGTTTGATGCCCCGGATGATGTATGACTTTGTGCAGAAGCTCTTCTTCCCCAAGGACGTGGACATTATTCGAGAGTGTCAGAACCGCGGCGACTTTGACCCATATCCTGAAGATTATGACCCCACCGACCCCAATCGGCCCAAGATCAGCAACTACAGTGCGCAGTACGACTACGGCACCAGCAGCGGCAGCTCCGCCACCGATCTCGAGAACCAGGCCACCATGGTGGAAAAGTCCATGGATGCAAAATTCCCGCCCGAGCCCAAATTCCAGCGAATGAGCCAGTTCAACTACACCGCCAACACCCAGTCGTTTTACGACAACAACTCCCTCATTGACAATTACAACGGCACCACCGACGACCTCCCGGGGTCAATACAGACCGAGGAGATTGCCATGGACGACTTCACCAAGAACCACCAGCGGGCATCGCGGATCTCGAACGATCGTCGGCGGTCCGCCACCTACAACATAGGCCACAATCAGACATAGGAGCAGGCCACAATCAGACATAAGAATAGCATGGAACACCATCGTATTTGCGCGAGATCCGGGGGCCGCACTTCCGGCCACGCGTCCCAGAACCTGGAGTCGAACAAACTGGAGGTTTTGGCTCCATTGGGCTGATTGAGAGGGTCTGACTTGGCCCATTGCACTCTCCGGCCACAATTGACTCGTCACCTCGTCAATTGTTCATATTCTGGTGCCAGCCAGCACCCGGCCTTTTGTGCTTGTGTGAAAAATTCACCGCATCGGCCAATCACAGCGCGCAGTTTCCCCTGGCCAACCGAAAAAGCCCGCGAGGTCGTGTGCCCGCGGCGAAAAAGTTGATAATTTCTCTTTTTTCCCACCGATATATATTGTACCCCCTACCCGATTCGAGGTGATTTTTAAAATTTTTTTTCACAACTTCTTCTAAAGTTTTCTAATATATTCACCATGGGTATCACTGACAACTCTTTCTTCATTGACTTCATGATGGGCGGTGTTTCCGCCGCCGTCTCCAAGACCGCTGCCGCTCCAATTGAGAGAGTCAAGTTGTTGATCCAGAACCAGGACGAAATGATCAAGCAAGGTCGTTTGGCCAAGAAGTACGACGGTATCGTTGAGTGTTTCAAGAGAACCGCCGCCGAGGAGGGTGTCACTTCTTTCTGGAGAGGTAACACTGCCAACGTGATTAGATACTTCCCAACCCAAGCTTTGAACTTTGCTTTCAAGGACAAGTTCAAGGCCTTGTTCGGTTTCAAGAAGGAGGAGGGTTACTGGCCATGGTTCGCCGGTAACTTGGCTTCTGGTGGTTTGGCTGGTGCCACCTCGTTGGCTTTCGTCTACTCTTTGGACTACGCCAGAACCAGATTGGCCAACGACGCCAAGTCCACCAAGGGTGAGGGTACCAGACAATTCAACGGTTTGTTCGATGTCTACAAGAAGACCTTGGCTTCCGACGGTATTGCCGGTTTGTACAGAGGTTTCGGTCCTTCCGTTGTTGGTATTGTTGTCTACAGAGGTTTGTACTTTGGTTTGTACGACTCCTTGAAGCCTGTTGTTCTTGTTGGTCCTTTGGAGGGTTCTTTCTTGGCTTCTTTCTTGTTGGGTTGGACTGTCACCACCGGTGCCTCCACTGCCTCTTACCCATTGGACACTGTTAGAAGAAGAATGATGATGACCTCTGGTCAAGCCGTCAAGTACGCTGGTGCTTTCGACTGTTTCAAGAAGGTTGTTGCTGCTGAGGGTGTCAAGTCCTTGTTCAAGGGTTGCGGTGCTAACATCTTGAGAGGTGTTGCCGGTGCCGGTGTCATCTCCTTGTACGACCAGTTGCAAGTTATTGTCTTCGGTAAGAAGTTCAAGTAAGTGTATTGATAAATTGTATATACTTGATCTACTATTTAACAACTAGAGACACGAGCTAAGCGAGTGTCAAGTGTCCTGTAGTTCAATCCAACGACGGGATTGCGTAATCTTTTTCATTCATACATATGGAGTCGGCGAGCGATTCTCGCCTTTTTACGGAAGCTGCGAAAAATTGGTTTTTTGTATATTATTGCGTCAACACGCCCAGCGCTGTAGAGGAAGGACATCGGCTCTTTCACACCGGAGCCGCCACGTTGAAAAAAGGATAAAAAGGGTCGCGCCCTTTCGTGGTTGTCCTTCCACTATCCCCCAATGCTGGTTAGTGCTTGACAAAGTGCATGTACAAGAGATTGTACTCGTTGTGCAAGTCGTAGGTGATCTTGTCGTGCTTCTTGTAGCCCCGCTTGGCCAACGCCGTGTCGCACGTGCCAAGCTCGGCAAACGTGGCGGAGCACGACGACGAGATGGACGACATGGACGACGACAAGTCCTCGTGCTCGTTGATGAGCGTCACGATGAAACTGCCGGGCTCAAAAACATCCAACACCTTCATCAACACCGAAGAGATGGTCACGTCGCCCTCGCCAAATGGATAGTTGGTTTCAAACGACGCATACGACCACCCATCCTCGGGCGTGATGTGCAACGTGTAGTAGTACCCGGAGTTGCTGATGGAGTTGGATGAAAACCCACACGGCGTGAACGAGAAAGCATCGTGGATGAACGAGGGGCTCTTGCGCTCGATCTCGACGTCGGTGTCGACGTCGCTCACACACGGCGTGGGCAATTGGTCGAAGTGGGAGCCAAAGAGCGAGTCGAGCTTGGTGCACGCCATGGTTTGCTTGCCGAGGTCGTGGCCCAAGTCCGAGTCGACGTCGTCTTCCACGTACGACTCCTTGCCGGGCTTTCTGTTGGTGACGAACGCCTCAGCCTTGGCCGGGTCGAGGTTAGTCATCAAGATCTCGAACGTTTGGTCACCGCCGCGGCTGGCGTGGTCAGTAGACCCGCCAACGTAGAGATACCAATGGTCGTCGCTCATGACGTCGCCAACCACGTACAGCTTGCCATTGACAAAGTACTGGTTCAAGAGCTTGACCTCGTGCTTCCAGTCGCGGTGGACGTGCTTTTGCTTCTCGGGGAACATGAATGCTCTCCGCGAGTAAAACACCTTGAACACCGACTTGCTGTTAAGCACGGGAGCTTCTGCCAGCAAGTACTTCGAAACACTGGCAAACAACTCGTCGAGGCACGCGAGCGTGGTGGTGGTGCCACACGTCTTCAAAATCACCTTGTGTGGAAACACAAACAACGACAGCTCCGACAACAAGTACGCGTCCATGAACTTGCAAGATTTCATCGACAAGACCTTGCAGTTGACAAGGTCAAGCATCTTGACCCACTGGGTGAGCGGAATGGCCCGGAGGCCCTCGGGGTTGTATGGGCGAGGAATGAGCTCGTCGGGCCAAAACCACACCTCGAGCAACTTTTCGGGGCCCTCGAACGCATAGGTGCTGTCGAGATTAGCCGACAATTCAACGTCGACATACGTGTCTTGATGGTGAGCGGGAGCAACCATTTTTCCTTTGTTTGTTCGGTGGATTGGAACTTACTCTGGGGTTAAAATTGAAACGAAGAGAGAAGTAGCAAGAAACGTTTCAAAGTCTGTGTCAGCACGGCAAAATGGGTGGTGCTGGGGGTAATTCACTGGCGGAAGGGGGAGGGTCGACAACCAAGTGAATGATGGATTGGGGATATGGTTTTTTTGAGTTTTTTTAGTTGGTTCTTGGATGGCTTGTGTTATCCAGGTTCAATTGACTTGTTGAAGAGGTACGATCGTGATGGTTTCTTAGGCATATATCACGAATATGACAGTCTGGGCTTCTTGCGTTTTGTGAGGCAGCAAGAAACCGGGCTTATGAGTGGTGCCAGCGAGCTATTTGCAGCGGGACAAGGCACAAAGAAGATTTGGAAGTAGCGGACGATTCAAATCTAGCACACGAGCGAAATCGGCGGTGATCTGAAGACTTGGGTGGGTGTCACGGATGGAGACGGGGAAAAAATTTTCAGGCCGTGACTTTTCTTGTCATTCTGAGACATTGCTGCGGAGATCGGCGGTGGCCAAACAGCGGGCGACTTGTCGACCGATGGTGCGACCTGTCGACCCATTTGGGCCGGCAATTTTTTGGCTCGCCCCGCTTCCCCAGGCCGCCCCATTCCCCTGAGTCATCGCACCAGCCATTACAATGTATTACTCTAAACACTCGAGACAATCTCCGACGCATTCTTCAACACCTCCACCATCTTCAAGCACTCCTTTCTCTTCTGCACCGTGAGCTCGTTCTCCTTCACCAAGTCGCTCAACTCGGGCGAGTTGTACAACTTCTCCAACAACACCTTCTGGATCTCCTCCTTCAGTCTCACAATCAACTTGAGCATCACCGCCTTGGGCACCACGTCCGCCACCGTGCGCTTGACAATGTTGTAGTAGGACGTGATCAACAACTTAATCACCTCGGTCTCCATGGTTTCTCTCTCGGTCATGGTACCGGTGGCACGCAACACCGGGGGAGGCGCCTCCATGGCCTGCAATCTCTTCTTGTTTTTGGACGAGAAGAACCCGCCAAAGAACCCGTTGGTGCCTTCCTCCTTGGCTTGTTGTTGTTGAGGAGGCTGTTGACTGGGAGGCAATGGCTTGCCGGACTTGGGGTCCACCGCCACCTGTGGCTTGGGGTGGAACTTCTCCTCGACAATGGCCATGGCCTGCGAGCCCTTGAGCAAGTCGGGGTGCGCGGTGTTGACGTACGTTTCCTCCAGCTTGATGATGTCGGTGACAAACTTGTTGGTGGGGATCAACGCATCGCGCAAGAACTGAATAAAGTGGTTGGACAATTGCTCCTTCAACGCGGGGTACCGCAGGTATTGCGGCTGGCTGATGATCTGCGACAAGATCCGCACCAACTCGTCAAAGATCAAGTTGATACACCGCACCGAGGGCTCCTCCATGCGGTGAATCTGCTGCTTCACCAACACCTCGAATGCCTGCGTGCCAACAAAGAGAGACGGCGCGGAGCCCGACGTGTTGTGCATGATGGTGCGGATGTCGGCGTCCTTGATCTGGTCGTAGGGGTCCAACGCATTAATACCATTCTTGAAGATCTCGTGGAACACAAACGAAATACGCGCCCCTCCACTCAACTCCTGGGAGGTGAGTTCCTGCGACTCACCGTTGAGGATGCCGTTGTAGTCCTTGGTGAAGTTGGTGATCATGTTCAACGCAATGGACGTGGGCAGCTCGGCCATCTCCGGGCCCAACGTGCTCAACTCGCTCTGGTACTTCTTGAGCGCGTGCTCGATTCTCATCTTGATGTCGGGAAGCGTGCCCTTGATGTGGTTCAACAAGATGTTGTTCAACTTCTTGGCAAGGTACGGCGTGCCGCAGTAGTGGGCCTTGGCGCTGTACGAAGGGTGGCCCTCGAAGAAGGCCTTCTCGTCCTGCAATGCCTGTCTAATGGTCTTCTTGCCCTCGATATCTTTCTGACCACGATTTATCACGGGAACATACCCCAATCTGAGGGGAATGACCCGCCCGGCAAGAATGTCAATGATGTCGGTACCCTCGTCCATGAGATCCACCTTGGTTAATACACCAATGGTTCTCACTCCCTCGGGGTCAACTTCCCGAGCAAGCTTCAACCCATCGGAGTTGGCCAAATCGGTGTTGGAGGCATTCACCGACAAAATGATGGCGTTGGGTCTCGAGATGAACTTCATGATCATGTCTCTGATTTGCTTCTCGATGTCCTTGGGCTGGTCGCCCACGGGCACCTTGGTCAACCCGGGCAAATCCACCAACGTCAATGTCAACACATGCGGCGAGTAGATGCGGAGGTTGATTGGCGCCGGCGAGATGCCGAGGTTCTTGCCTGTCTTGGCGTCGGTTTCCCGGACAATCTCCTCTCTGATCTCCTCGAAGTTGTAGAACCGCTTGTTGGGCTTGTGCAAGAATTCACCCCACTCGTCGGCGTTATTCTCACTTTGCTCTCCCTTGCTATTGGTGGTGTTGATATCCAACAAGTCGGTGTTGGACGATTTGACCGACCGCTTGTTGATCAATTGCAAGATGAGCGGACGTCTGGTGACAATCCCGGTTCCTCTGGGGAGAAAGTCCCGGCCCACGATGTTTTCCAACACCGACGATTTACCGCTCGATTGCGATCCCACCACGGTGATTTGGGGCAAGTCCACGGGCGAGGCCAGGCCGCCGCCCAAGGGCGCCAATGCGTCTTGGAGCTTGTTGATGGTGGCAATCAAGTTTTCATCCATTGTAGGTGGCACAGTTGATAAACAGTGCGCGCACCGATCCCTGACGAGGTGGGCGCTGACATAAGAAAACGTGCATGCTTATGTAATTACAGGTAGCGGTCGATGAAGCTGGTGGAGGCGGTGTAGCTGAAGCCGGCGAAGGTCTGCGACTTTGGCTGGGCGACGGGGATCTCCACCGCGAGGTTGGTGAACTCCTCGGCGAAGTTTTCCGCAAGAATGGGGTCGGTGATGAGGGGGACGATGGGGGGAGTGATGGTGGAGTCCTGGGCCTCGAGCGCCAGCCAGTTGATCTTGCGGAAGAAGCGGTGGCACTTGAATGATTGCCAGTTGGCATCGACGGGAAACCGCTTGGAGCTGTTTTTGTTGAGGAGCTTGTTGAGGAGGTCTTTCGCATCCATGGAGAAGTAGAAGGGCATTTTGAGTTTGTTCCTGAGAATCTTGTCCTGGATGGCCTTGTGGGAGTTCCCGGTGAAGGGAGGTTTCCCTGTCATCATGTCGAAGATGACACACCCAAGCAGCCACCAGTCGACGGGGTAGTCGTAAGCCTCGCCGCGAAGAATCTCGGGCGCCATATATTCCGGGGTGCCGATGATGGAGGTGCACGCGTCGTCCGAGTCGGTGCCAATGGCCTTGGAGAGCCCAAAGTCGGTGAGAACGAGATGACCCTCGGTGTTGAGGAGACAGTTTTCCGGCTTGAGGTCGCGGTACACTATTCCAAGCAGATGAAGGTGCCGTAGCCCGAGGGCCATCTGGGCCGCGTAGAAGGCCACGTCGTCCTCCTTGAATGCATTGCCTAGGGTGTTGGCCAGGGACGTGAGGTGGTGGAAGAGCTCGCCGCCGGGGATGTACTCGAGAATGAGGTAGAAGCGGTCGTTGTCCTGGAGGGCGTAGAACAACTTGACGATGTTGGGGTGGTGGGTGACGTTGGTGAGAATCTGCCTTTCTGAAAGGGTGCGCTGCACCTGGAGGTCCAGATGCACCTCGATGGCCGGTTTCTTGAGCTGCTTCTGCGCATATAGCTTTTGCGTGTGTTTGTCTTGTACGAGGTACACCTTTCCGTAGGCCCCCTGGCCGAGCACCTTTATCGGGACAAAGTCGGAGAGCACCCTTGCATGAGCACTTGTTTTGCGGTCGAAGTTGGCGGGAATCATCACCTCGTGGGTCGATGAGGCCAGCCCCACCAGCCGCACGGACATTCGCCGGTACACCGACGAGCGGCGGCGGCTGGGCCGTTCGTACGGCTCGGGGGCAAGGTGGATGTCGTCGACGGCGTCGGCCAACGGGTCGAGGTCCTCGTCGAAATTGAATATGTTCATGGGCATGTGCGCGAGGAATATGGAGCAAAATGCGAAAAACGACATCACCAGAAATGACAAACATAACAAGACAACAACAAAACAAGACAGGTGAAAGTCAGTAGCAAGGCCAATTGGAAGGACATAGGTCACATTTGTTTCATCGAACGACAGTTACTCCCGTTGACGTGGCATCCAGTTGGGCCATGCCCCATGTTGTTGTTGGTAGTCACACCCCGTTCATGTGTCTATCACGTAGACATTGATGTGAAGGGTTGAGGCCTCGAGCACCTCCGCCGTTTGTTCCCACGGCACCCCGAACAACCCCGCGTTGATCTTGGGCATGTTAACCACGTAGTGCCCGTCGTGGGTTTCCAAGGGGACGCCGTTGGCGGCCAATTGGTGGGTTTGTTTCTCCAAGTCGGTCATGGCAGTGGCGGTGTGTTTGACGATGTCGTCCGGTGCAAGCTTCTTGCGTCCGGCAAAGTCGCTGGTGAAGAGACACGCCACGTAGGTGCCGTTGCCGTATGCCGGGTCAGACTGCTGTGCCGGAATGAGGTAGGTGGAGCCCAAAAGGCTCGCGGGCTCGGGTTGCTGTTTGCAGTACGCCACGTACTCCTTATAGGTGGAGGGGAATTTCTTGCGGAAGATGGTTGCCACGCCTGCTCCCCACGACCCGCGGCAGTTGTTGGCATGGGCCAAGATCGACACCTTGGTGGTGGAGTGGGAAAAGAGGTCTCCTCTGATGTAGTTGATCATGCGCGCACCAGGTGATGGCATCACTTTGACGAGAGGGTGAGCCGCTCGCCTGGCGACCGGAAGTTGACGCCGTCGTACCGAAACCCGTGCTCGCAGCCGCACCCAAATACGTTGGGGAGAGCGAGTTCCGGGCCTTTGTCGGGCTCGTGGTAGCCGGTTTCCTCGTTGGTGCAGTCAAACGAGAACCCGGACGTGGGCCACGGCTCCGGCAAGCGGTACCGGTCGGCGGGCGCCAACATGAAGAACTCGATGCGGTCGCCCACCCGGGGCCGGGCGTCCGGCAGGAGCGCCAACATGCCGGCCTTAGCACCCCAGCCTCCGCCTCCGGCAATCACCTCGTAGCGCTTGTTTGCTAGTTTCACAAACACGAGCGTGTCCTTGGAGGCGAGGTCCATGAGGCGGCGGTTCTCCTCGAGAAACTTGGCTGCCGGTTGTTTGTTGATGGTCTTGATGAGGTTTCCCGTGCACCGGGTGACCCGAAAGTCCGACTCGTCGTAGAGCGCCGTCCACCGGTCCGACGCGGTGGCCGTGACGTCAATCTCCTCGTTGAGTACAATCTTCAAATCGCTGAGGGTCTGGCCCAGGTTGAGCTGGGGAAGATGCAGTGGCTGAAAGTAGAACATGGTGGCCAACTTCTCCGTGTGAAACACCGTGTTGGCGAGCGAAAGCACCACCGAGTGTCCGCCGAGCCCGATCTCGAGCGACGACGAGATGTTCTTCCAGTTCTCCTTGGCAGTGACAATGTGCACGCCGTCCGACCGGCGGAGCTCCTTCTTCTTGTCCTTGTCGTCTAGGAGCACCAGGTCGCCGATGGCAAAGTAGTTGTCCAGCCAGAGCTCAGACACCCCGTTGTTGGAGTTGGCCACGGCATTGACGCCGGCGACAATCACCTGGAGATTCTGGCGGTGGAGCTCGATGCTTCGCCCGATGACCAGCTGGAGGTTGGGCGGAGTGGCCAACACCAACACCGATTTGACGTGGGGGGACGGCGGCTCGAGCAACACGGTAGGACGGAGGGTGGTCCGGGCAATGGCACGGCACCGGGCGGAGGTGCAAAATGACCGGGTGGTGAACATGCGCACTTGAGATGAGAGATGAGAGATCAAAGGATTTTATATTGATGCTACTAGTTCCTCCGCTGCTTCTGCTTTAGTTCCTCCGCTGCTTCAGTTCCTCCGCTGCTTCTTCTCGTTGTGGTCGTCGCCCTCATTGTCCCGGGCACTTCGCTTCGGGGGCTGGGGAACGGTGTCTGTGGGCGGAAACTCTCCCCGGACATCCACCTCTGCGCCCTTGGCAAACACCTCCTGTAATACCCTGCTCCACACACTCTCGTCATTCTCGGTAAAGTCAGTCAACTTGAAGGTGTTCTTGTGGAGCACCCACTCGTTCTGCTGGAGGCGCGTGAGCTCCACCATGTACGCCGACGACCCGAGCGCCCGGCCAATGTCGCTGAGAAGACTGCGGATGTACGTGCCGGAACTCACGGTGGTGGTGATGTGGAAGAGGGGAAGCTTGTCGGGGTGTTCTCCCTCGAACGACACGAACTTGGGCGCCTTCTTTTCCTCGGGGGGGATGTCATCTCGGGCGAGATACTCCTCGGAAAAGTACACCTCGCTGTCGTTGAGCGTGGGGTTGTCCTTGAGCATGTGGTCGATGGTGTCGCCGTTTTCATCCACCGTCTTGGACAATTTCCCGAACGGGTGGTCTCTCGAGAGAAGATCCTCTTCATGCAACGTGAGCGACTTGATGGACACCACCCGCTTCTTGATGTTGGTGGGGAGCGGGAGCCCCTTCCGCGCGTACTCATAGAGTGGCTTGCCATTCACCTTGATGGCAGAGAAAATCGGCGGGGTCTGGGTCACCGACCCCACGAACTTGTCGCACACCCGGGCCACGTCTTCCTTGGTGATGTGGTCAACGGGGTTCTGCGACACAATCTCGCCTTCCACGTCGCCCGTGGTGGTGGAGAACCCGAGAAGCGCCTTGGCCTCGTAGGTCTTTTCGCCGTGGTTGAGGAAGGTCTGGAGCTTCTTGGTGCCGGCGCCCACGCCAATGATGATGACCCCCGTGGCCAATGGATCAAGCGTGCCGCCATGGCCGATTTTGATGCGGGTTTTGTTCACCTTGTTGTCGATCTGGTGGGGCTTCCACTTTTTGTCTCGAGAAAGATTCGACCGCACCAAGTCCTTGGCCTTTTGGAGTTCCCCGGCAAACGCCGTGGACTCGGTGAAGATCCTCTGGAGCTCCATCACGAGCTGCGACGACGTGTACCCGGGGGGTTTTTCAATAGCAAACACTCCTTCCATGATTTTTGGCCGGAAGTATCTGAACATGCGCGCGATGAGCTAACCCGCCAAGGCAACTAAGCCAAGGGCAACGAAGTTGCACTTGGCGATGGGCCAGTATTCGGTGAATGACTTGTAGAGCCAGTCCAATTTGTCGGTGTGCAGTTTTCGTGGTAGTTTGGGAGAGGCGCCGGCACCTCGATGTCCAACGAAAGGTACCCCGTGCGGCGGGGCAGCACGATGGTCACCTCCAAGGACCTGCTTACGTCTTCCACGTAGTCCTCGAGCCGTCGGAGAAGGGCCTGGCTCCTGTTGGGCCAGAGCCTGTTGACCACCTTCGAATAGAGGGTCCCGGTGACGATATCAAGCACATTGTCGAGGGCATTCCACCCAAACGGATCGTACGCCTGGCGGAGCAACTCGTTCACACGCCCAATCACGTCGTCGTAGCGCTCCTTCAGCATGTACCGCTCGAGGGGAGGCACGGACCCCGCCCCAAACTCGGCGCCGTCGTACCGGCCAATTGCCTCGAACCTCGGGTTCTCGTCGACGATGGCCGCGGGCTCGTGGCCGGGATAGTACGTGGAGAACTGCGGGATCAAATACAGCCACCGGTGGTCGTACGAGCGGGGCACTCTGACGATGCGTGTGCCGCGGTGGTTTGTGTGAACATTGGGAAAGTGGGTCACCACCACGCGGCGCCCGTTGGCCGCGGTCACCCCGTACTCGTGGTAGTTGAAGAACGCCGGTGGCGCCAGACTGGTGTCTGTCATGCAATTTCTGGGTGCAAAGGTACGGGCCCACTATAAAAGGCGCCCGCTCGCACTTTTTTTTTCATCACCCAAGGTATGTTCTTTCACCATGACGATACTGAGTCCACGGACTCCATAATAAACCCAGCTCAGTTGATATTTGTTCATGATAATATTGTTAAAGATAGCCGAGTGAGAGACTTACTAACATATAGAAGACATTGACAAAATTAAGTGATGCCATCGCCAGATGAACATGTGACGGATCACCACACTTCAGAACGGGCACGCCCTCCGCACACCGTGAGGTTGCGAAGGACGATGCACTGTTGGTAGACTCGAAAATCTCTGTTCTGAGCTCCCTGTGAGCTCCCTGTTTTCAGGTATTTCCCTCTCTTCTACCTCTCCTCTTCCCGACCAATACCTCTTGCCATTATTCTGCCACTTTCTACCACTACCTCTTGCCACTTTCTGGCACTTTCTGGCACGAGTAGGCCGCCTCCTCGCCTACTCGTTTTCACTCACCGCGCAAATTTTATCACCATGCTTCCATTCCGTCAAGCACTTCGTGTGGGCCGCGTGCGCCTACCCGCGGTGTCGTTGGCCGTCCGGTTCAACCTGAGTGTGCCGGTGCCCTCACCCGAGAAGTTGGACGCCAAGGAGGTGGAGCCGGCGGAATCGGACCCCGCTGAAAAATCCGTCAGGAAACAGTTCAAGCACCCCTTCAACCGTAAGTTGCGGGACATTACTCGTCAGATCGGCACCGCCGTGGCCAAGGGCGACCCCACGGGCGAGTGCATCGAGATGTTGGAGGAAGGGTTGAGTTATCTTCGGGAAATCCAGACCGTCGAGGGCATCAGCGACGAGCTGCTCTACCACCGGTTTTCCGGGGTGGCGTTCGACCTCTTCAAGCGGGCCAAGGATGACGGCCTCATCGACCAGTTGTTGGAGGTGTTGGTCAAGTACAGAGTGGCGCACGAGTACCATTTCGTCAATGCCATGATTGCCCAACTCCGCACCATCAACGGGGAAAACGCCTTGGAGGTGTACACGTCGATTCTCCGGCTCTGGGTGTGGAAGGTGGAGTACCACGCGGTGCCCGGCAACAAGTGGCCCGAGCTGGCGATGATGTGGAACGCCGGGTGGAAGCGGTACTACGGCCTCAACGTCGCGTACTTTGCCTACGTGATGAGCTGCCTCAAGACCAACACGCCGTATTCCATGGACGACGCCCACAAGCTTCTTCAGTACGACAAGCTGTTGCCGGCGGTGAACGGGGTGACCCTCACGCTCAAGGACCTTGGCCTTCGTCAGACGCTCCACGAGGACATTGCCCAGTTCCGCGCCAGCGTCGAGGCGCTCAATTTGCAGTCCATGGACCCCAACGGGGCGTTTGTCGTGGAAAAGATGAACGAGGCCGTCCGCAAGCGAGACGTGGCCGCGTTGGACCGGCTCTACGAGCAAATCAAGCTGGTGCTGGCGCAGCGGGCGGTGGCGGTGTCGGAAAACACCATGCTTGCGTTGCTCAACAGCTACTTCAACGCGTATGCGTTTGACGGGGTGTTCCGGGTGTTTAGCGACGTGCTTGCCCTGGGGGTGACGCAGCCATCGGTGGGTGTGTGGGACGTGGTGCTCCGGTCCATGGGTCACAACTACCGAGTGCAACACTGGACCACGGAGAAACGCCGCGAGGCGGTGGACCAGGTGGAGGCGTCGGTGGCCACGTTGACGCAATACCACGCCATGACGCCCAAGCTCTTGGCCGCGGTGGTGGGGTCGCTCACCAACCTTGGCCGGTTCGACTTGGCCCAGGGCTACCTCGAGCGGTTTTCACACGTGCAGCTCATCGATGCCACCAAGAACAACATCATCATTGGTCTTCTCAACACCGGCGACGTGGCCGGGGCCGAGGCCCAGTTCAGGGCGTTCGAGGGCTTTGTCCCCTCTACGATGGTGATGAACACGTTCCTCGACGTGTACGCCAAGCGCAAGAACTTTTCTGCCGTGGAGGGCATTCTCTCTTTCATGAGGAAACACCATGTCCCGGAGTCCACCGCCACGTATGGTATTCTCATCAACGTGTACTTTTTGCTCTCGCGTGAAAAGGGCCAGGTGCCAGACGTGGCGCAGATTCTTGCCAGCATCTTCACCGACATGAGATTCTTTGAAAACGTGGTGCTGGTGACGGCGCTCATTGACGGGTTGATCAAGGACGGCACCAACGTGGAGGCCGCCCGCCTGGTGTACGCGTACGTCCGCAGCAAGTACCCCCGCTTGAGCAAGGCGCCGCATCTCGCCACCACCATGATCAAGGGCGAGTTGGACCACGGGTCGGTGGCCAGCGCCGAGCTTCTTTTCAACGAGCTCATATCAAAAAACAACGTGCCTCGCATGTGGAACATGGTCATCAACTCGTTGATGTACCGCCACCCCGACCGGGCCATCGACTACTTCAAAAAGTTCCAGCAGCAGGCGGAGCAGCACCCTCGCGTCAAGCCCAACTTCTTCACATACTACTTTCTTCTCACCCACTTGAGCAAGAAGAACAACCGCACGCATGTGCAGTGGTTGTTGGACCAACTTGCTGAGGAGCAGTTGGACGACTTTGGCAACGAGCTTCCCTCGTTGGTAAGGGCGTTGTCGAAGGAATATGTGGTGAGCGACGCCTTGTTGGCCAAGTTGAAGTAATGTATATAGACAGTCAAATCAAAGCCTTAGTGTCGAAGACACTCAGTGTGTTACAGTGTTGCGATGGCAGACACTCAAAAAGCCTGAGTGTCGAAGACACTCCGTGTGTTACAATAGCGCGGAGTATAAGAGAGTATCGGCCTGGTATAAAGGACACCACCCCGTAAGCGTCGTGACCAACGCTGAGTGTTGACATGCCAGAGTGGTGCCAGGGAACGGTATTTGTGTCTTCCAAGAAGATCGTTTAATCATATATTCATGCTCATAGGTTAACAAGGTGTACAGGAAATGCAGAAAACGGGGCGACACAACTGACGAGCGAAGCGAGGCGTTGTGAGTCGTGAGGCACAGCTTTAGTTGTTCGCTCGGCAGTAGGGGATGTAAGACAGCTTGATTGGCGACTCAACTTCTCGCATTGCTCATCAGTTGTGAATTGTGGGACAGCTTGATTGGCGACTCAACTTCTCGCTTTGCTCATCAGTTGTGAATTGTGGGACAGCTTGATTGGCGACTCAACTTCCTCGTTTTGCTCGTCAGCTGTGAGATACAGCTGGTCGGCTTGGTCACAGCTTCCTCGCTTCGCTCGTCAGTTGGGGGATCAGCTTTGGCTGGCTTGGTCGCAACTGCTTCGCTTCGCTCATCAGTTGCTAGCTCATCAGTTGCCATCGAATTCGCCCATCGCCCGCTTCCACAACGGCCCTCCCCAATGCACAAACCGGTCGATGGCATTGCCCGGCGAGTCAAGCGCCGGCCGCGTGTCCAACATAAACGCAGGCATGCCCGTTTCCTCGTCGTCCGGCGCACCGTAATAATCAATAATATACCTGACTTCCTTCCACCCCTTGTTCTTCCCAAGCGATCTCAACACCGTCCAGTCATGCCTGTCAAACGGAGGCTGGGTGTTGAACGTCTCCGGGAAAAACTTGGCCAAGGTGAGGTACATGCGGGCCCGAGGCGACAACTCGTGGGGCTTCCCCGTGAATTGCTTGAGTCGTGGTTCCACCTTGGTGGCAGCAGTGTAGGGGTCCTCCCACTGGAGAATCTGTTGCCACGCTCCCTCGTTGAGGAAGTTGTGCACCTCCACCATCAGTTCCACGGCATCTTCGGGAATACCGTCGCCCTTGCCCTTTCTCAACATGGCATTGAGCATCTGCTGGGGCGAAGGGTACTCCCAGTTACCCTGGTCTTCCGACTCCCCACGAGGAATGGACGAGATGGTTCTCTCGGTTGAAAGAACAATCTTTTGGCCGGGAGCCCGTTCCGATGATATGGCCATCGGCATGTTGTTCATGGGGTTGAGCACCTCGACATCGTCATCGGAGCGAGCAGCGGGCTTGACGGGACACACGGCAGCGGCGGGGAGCGCCGAGTGGTCGATGGGACACACGGCGGCCTTGCGTAGCGGCACAGGAGCTTGATCAGCCCAGAACCAACCCATGATGCGATGAAGAAAAGTCACGTGCGACAGGGTCAGCAAGTGCGATGGCATTGGCTGCTTACATAAGCAACAAGGTCATGGCCGGCCGGGCCCCAATTGCCTGATCCGGCCGAAGCTGGGGCATGCCATTGACAAACTGGTTGCTTGGCCACTGCCACTGCTACTGGCTTCGCCACTAACAGTGGGTGGGCAGTGGGTGGGCTATCGCCAATCGCGGTTGATCAGCGCACGGGCATATCTCCATTGGCCCCGACGATCTTGCCGGCATTTGATATGACATGGCCATGGTGCCGATCCACCATCACCGCGAGTTGGGGCGGGCTTGGGTGTGGGTAATTGACTAATGGCAAGTGGAAGAGAGCGAAGAGATGTGGCTCGTGAAGGGCCGCCACGGGCGACTCAAGCAATTACGAGGTGAAGGGACCATTGTCCCAATGGGGAGAAAGGACAGAGACCAGCGAGCAAGAAAAGCAACCCAGGCAAAAGGTGAAAAAAGTGAAAAGTCGTGAAAATAAGCCCGCCGGCCAACCACACACGAATTGGTCCGACAATGGCCAGGCAACAAAAGAAACGGCCCGCGCGGTGGGCGGAGGCCCCATCATCTGTCGCTAAGTCCATTCACCTTGGAAACAGGGCCCAGGTGGGGACATTTTTTCTCCGGTTGCAAGGTGTCGCCTCACCTATCCCGCACTCGGGTTGGGGACAACCAAGATCAGCCAGGATTTTCTGGATGCATTGGACGTTGCGCCGAGCGAGGGAGGAAGAACATGAAGGGGCCGACATGATCATATGGTGGAAGTCGCACGGTGCGATTAGACCAAAGCGGAGGAAAATATCGATGGACGATGAGAATGCGGGTTGCGACGACGACATTCCCCCAATGCCCCAGGGACGCTGGCTGGTGCAATGGTGCACCATTGCACTGTACGCCCGCAAGGCATTGGGGCAATGGCCCGAGGATGTGCAGGGTGGAGGTTCCAATGCATCATCGGTGTGTTCTAGATGACCCGAGGGCATCAACACTACAGTGAAGGCGGACGGTTACAGTGCTGGGTGGTAACCTGCAAAACCCCCAAGGAAGAAGCAGGGGTCTGGCGCGGCACCCGGCCAAACGGGATGTCGCGGGGGAGGGTGCGACGTTGCGACATGGCCGGTGCCGTTGAGATTGCCTCAGGGTTTGCCAAAGGTTGGCAGGGTTTGCCTCAAGGTTAGGGATTAGGGTTTGGGTGAAGCTTTCAGTTTGGAGCAGGGATCGGGGATCACGAGTGAGTTATATGGTTTGGTTGTGGAGGCAGACTTTGTCCGCCACCAAGATTGCTACTCCACACGCAAGTGAACATGCAATCGCCGGAGGCGCCCAACCAGAGCGGACTAAAACGGGGTAATCGAAATATTTAGATGTGCAGGCCGGTCCCCCAATGGCCCGGCACCAATGGCACCCGGTTATTTGAGTGGTTAGTCGCCGATGCGGTGCGAACTTTCGGTCGATCCTTGGCCCGAAGCAGTATTGGACGGCGTGGGGCCTATACAATGTGACAAGGATAGCCGGTGCAACAAAGACGTCCAACTCGGCAATTCTCGATTAGAGCAAGGGTGACGAATTGCATGAAGAGGTTGTGTGGGTTGTCTCACAAACAATACTGAGTGGTTTGAAGCAAAGGATTATTCCCGGACCACAAAGATGGGACCACACGATAAGGGTTCATTATTTTATGGCGTGGGCCAATATTTTTCCCCGGCGGGAAAATACTGGAGAAGTCCATGTGAACAGGTGGTGGGGGCCCTGGCACGATAGACGAGGCCAGTGGATACGTGGCTGGCCAATGGCCGGCCATTGGCCGGCCATTGGGCTAGACATATCTGCTCGTATTGGTGAAGTGTTCGTTCATGTTGTGTCTGTTGCTTCATTTTGTGTTGTGCCTATACATACATCCGGCGTGAGACACTCCGCCATTCGGATCGAATGATCACGGCACTGGGCCGACCGTCGGTAGGGCGTCCGGGCATCATTCGCACCATGTGCGTATACGTGGAGATTTTCACCAGCGGCATGGAAATACCGGTGGTACAAAATCACGAGATGAGCCCCTCGCAAGTGGGAGCACACCTACTTTGTAACCCATTTCTATAGCAACTCACCACGGTGCCTACCAAGATGCCCACAGAGTTGCCATGTCGGCATAAAGGAAAAACCGTTGCCAGGGTGGTTGCAATGGTAACCAGATTGTGCCAGGCACCAATGCCGATGAACAAGAGAAAATCCTTCGATAGGTGTTGTTGTAGAGAAGGATGGCGGACGTTGTCATTGACAACCATGTCTGGAGCCAGCCTCAGTGGGGACACTTCTAATAGGAGGTTTGATGGGGCTCGTTTCAGGAGCGGTCTGGCGAGATCAGGCCGAAAAGAGTTAAAAAGGCCTGCCTTTTTGGGATCCGAGAATAGCACGGGGGTGTATGCACTCTTGGCTTAGACGAGGTAAATCCGCGCTAACAACTGCTATTGTGCAAAGGGGAGAAGGAGGGGATGAGGAGAAAAAGACGTGGGCATACATGGGGACACTGGCAGAGTCACAGGAATGGCCGGGGGTGTGGTTGTCGTTGTTGTAGTCATCACCGCCATGGTGGCTCTCTTGTCCGACTCTGGTCCGGGCGGCTTTGTGGTGCAGAGCCGGCTGATGTATGGAACAAATTCCATGTACCAATTTGTTGTCCGTTGGCAGGCACCGTGCAGTGAGGCATTCCGGTTGGCCCACAAACGTCATAACCATGTGGCATCTAAAACAGAGTTTGAGGGTTCCAAAATGGCTCCTTTGTGTACACCGCCCACTTGCGGGTGACAGATGGGGGGAAGGTGGATTTGGCGACAATGATGGGCCCGATCGTCAATCGGCCAAGATGCTTCATGGAGCACCACCTTGTCTTTAGTCTTTTTTGCAGGTTACATGGTACAATTGTTCCCAAAGTGGAGAGGCCAATGTAGGGATGTCGTCGGTAATGTGAGCACATTATCGTCTCGTCGCCAATTGCGGGTTTCTTTTGTGGGCCTGCTGGCGCCCCATGTCGCACCAGGTGCGCACCTGTTTTACTTGGACGGGCTCCTGCGACTTTAGTGGTTTTTGCACCTTGTGCCGACATTTTTCCTGTGCTCGTCGCATTTTACACTTTGATGATTTGCTTTTTCGTTTGGGCGGTTGAGAGAATCCGGTTTCGTTCCCGACCTCTGGCCACTTGGTCTCCTTTTTCTTTTTTTGGCACTTTTTCCTCGATCTCACCAATCTGGTTATTTTATATTTTGCCCAGGCTGCCGATGGGTGCCTACCAACTGAAACATCCCCACAACCATCCAATTGTGAAGCCCCCGGGCAATGTTCCATACACCAGCCATACGTTAGACATGCGCCAGCTCGCTACATTTCACCCTTTGGCCTCCTCTGCTTTCGGTAATTCTGAGCACTCGAGGCTTCCTGCATACGCCCCGGGCTTCATTGCCCCTAATTAACTTTGATAACCTCCTTCAGGGCGTCTAATACTTTATCGTAAGCTTCCAAGGCTGGCGGAGAAAATCCTTCAACTAGAGTACATGTAACCGTCTCCTATTAATTATGCCACAAAGTGGCTTTTCTTGCTATTGTTGGTGCGGAACCCCGATGTCTCAGAAATGTATTTTTACGAGCAGAGGCGCCGCCCCGGCAGGTTTACGAGACCGTGCATGTCACGTGACAGTCACGGGGCGTCCACCAACGAGTTGTAGTGCTCCCCCAACCCATATGAATGGCGGTAAAAGCCCACCTTGAGCTCGGCATTGGGTCCGTTTTCGTTGAACACAATGGGGGCGGCGCCCGCCTGGAACACGCGGATGGGACACTCATATGCCTGTGCCAACGCGTGGATCTCCATGTCCGAGCCCCACATGGCGGTCTCCTCCAACTCCTTGAGGTACTCATCAATGTCTCTGAGTTGCATCGTCTCGGGGTCAAACAAAAACGGAAGGTAGTCGTCTTTATTTTGTCGGATTTGTTCACCGGCGGTCTTTCGGAGCTCCTCCACGCCCACCTCTGTGTTGTGTCTCTGCTGGAGTTGATGCGCCACCAGGGCAAATAAGCAATGCCCGTCCGGGCGAATGTCATGAACACTGAGTCGGTTATGCACGAGGATCTTGCCCATTGAATCGAGCTCGATTTGCCGGTAGTCAATGGAGTTTTCGGCCTCTTCACGGGCCTGTTGTTTGATGGCTTCGATTTCGGCATTGCGTTTGGCAAGCCGTTCCTTGGCCCGATTGCGCTTGCGCCCACCACTAGTTGATGTAGATGCAGTGGGGGTGGCCGGTGCAGATGAAGATTCGGGCTCCTTCGCCAATTCAGTACCAGCAGGGTTGGACGATGTATCATCGGGGGAGATGGCCAACTTGAGAAGCATGTCCGGGGTCAATTCGTCGGTGGGGCCTTCGAGCTCTTGGATTTCTTTGCGATGGCGTTCATCTAGCGAGTACTGAAGATCGGAACACTTTGAGTTCACCAGTTTTCGTGTCTTCTTGGTGGCTTGCTTCTTCAAGGCGGTGATTTGGTTCTGGAGCTCCTTCTGCTCCCGCCTGTGGCGGGCAAGTAGTTCGTCCATGGAGATGACATCAGAGGCGGGTGAAAAGTTGGTGCGCGCACGCCGCAGGCGGCGCCGCGGCACGGGTGTTTCCTGCGAGGGGCAGGCCCCCTGTGCGACATTTGTCCGGAAAACAGGGATGCCGCCTGGCGCACCCCTCCGTCCGGACAACCTCCTTCATCTGCGGCCTCTGCCACTCATGCTTCGCTCCGAACGCGGTGCGTTTACAGTTTATGCATCCCACAATAGGTGGTTTGCAAATAATAATGATTTGCATTATCAACGGAAAGGAGGATTCAGAATGAAAGAATGGAATGAATAAAAAAAAAAAAAAACCTGTGGTATCCCTATACTGTGGGTGTCTAGGTAACAACATTTATATAATCTGGCGATTTTCCAGTTTCTTCACCTCCTTCTTCTTTTCTTCTCTTGTTGCTCATCCACCCCTCCACCGGTCCCTCCTTCTTTCATCCACCCATTCATTCTCTTCAGCATTTCCCATTACAAAAAATCCAAAACCGATACATCACCTCCGTCATTTGTCATTTCGTCATTCGCATGTCCCCATACTAATCGCATCCTATTCATCAGCGTCAGCTTCTCCTTCCTCTTTGCATTATGAACCAATCTCCCGACTCGCTCCATCATGTCCGGGTGTCTCATTCGTCTCTCAAATCGGCCAACATCAATCTTCAATTGATGGAATACAAGGCCCATGGCCAAACCATCATTGACTACAAGTTGGACATGCTTGACCATCTCTTACTGATGGAAAGCCCCACCCAGCCCAATCTCTCATTGATTCAACAACAACCGGAAATCAATCTTCGAATGAGACCCCTCTTGCTTGATTTCTTGATGGATGTCATCAACAAGCTCAACTTGAGCAAGTCCACTTTCCCCTTGACGGTGAACTTGATTGATCGGTACTGTTCCATCCGCATGGTGAAGAAACAACACTACCAATTGTTGGGCCTCACCAGTCTCTGGATCGCATGCAAGAACCTCGACTCCAAGTTCAAGATTCCTCTGCTCAACGATCTCTGCAAAATGTGCTGCAACTGTTACGATAAAAACTTATTCATTGAGATGGAGATCCATGTGCTCAAGTCGCTCAATTGGACGGTGGGGTCCCCCACGTTTGACTCGTTTGTCGACTTCTACATCAACGTGGCCCACCACGGGTTTTTGGCCGGTCTGAAAAACTCGTCCAAGGTGTGCAATGACTTGAAGGTGTTGTCCATCTACATGTGTGAGTTGATCCAATTCTACCCCAACATCTACTTTTCCTACTCGTCGTCGCAGATTGCCCTCGTGGCCTTCATCACCGCGTGCATGACGATGGACTTGGACCGCTTTGATGCCGCCCGCTTCATCCCCGCCGTACGCCAGGTGACTGATCACGACATCATGTCGCTCACCTCCTTCAACCAGTGCTTCACGCTCTTGCTCAAGGTGGTGAAGTGCCCCCCACCCTCGTTGAAGTTGAAATACTTCAACGACGACTCTCGCTTCATCGACCTCATGAAACGCTTAATCATCTTCACCAACGACCGTCTCCAACGGTCGGGAACGCAAACGCCCAAGTTCTACCCCACCACCCCTACATCCTCCGACATTAGCCCGAAGCAGCCTCACTACATTCCTCTGTTCCAGGTGATGAATGTCAATGATGATCTTCGAATGCTACAGCTGCCAAAATTGTCGCCTGCCGACAACTCGCGAGGAGGGTACTTTGATGACGTCAAGAAGAGAACCTTTGACGATGACCATCGCATGGTGAAGCGGACCAAGCTGATGTCACGTCCGGTATTTCATATAAGTTAACATAACGACTAGAGATAATCTGAAGTAGAATGCGTACCGCCGAAGGTCGGCTGTTCCTCGGCACATGAACAGATTGGTCCCGATTGGGCATGACAAAACCCACTCTGCACAAAATGTCGTCCGCCCCGTCCCCACTGTCCCCCGTAGCCCCTACATTGCCATGGCACCGGAGCTAAAAGCACGCCCCTTTTCTCGTGTAGGCGCCTGGCCATTTTGCCCCAAAATGGACCCGGCGCAGTTTCAGGTCGCCCGTCGGCGACAAACCCCCCGTGCTGCATGCTGCAAAAGTGGGGACCTCCCGGCAAGGAGTGGCCAACCTGTAAAGACGGCAACACTACATGGCCCAAGCCCCTGCTATGTGACACCTCACCCCTGGTTGTGAGCTGATGTTTTTGGTCCGATGCCATGGGGTCTGCGCACTGAATATTTCTTTCTTTGGACACCCCATGCCGCCTCTGAAAAGACAAAGACGACTCAATGCCTACGGTGGTTACGTCATCGGCGAGGTCCAGACACTCACGGAGTTCCCACCCGGCATTGAGAGCACATCGAGGTGGTTTTACGAATCCTACGTGGGTCCGCGGCGGCCAGTGAAAATTGCTGGAAGTTGTCCTGTGGATATCACCCGCTTCAAGAGAGAGAGGTTGCTAGAGACGCTTCAGTATGAGGGGGAGTTGCAAGTTGAGAGGAAGGTTGACCTGGGGTTTGGACTGGGGAAGACCCGCGAGCGGATGACCCTAGAGGAGGTGTTGAAGAGGGTGGAGACGGATGATTCCTACTATCTAACGACCCAGTACGGGGGGAATGAAGAGGGGGAAGACGAAGGGGAGGAGGAGGCCGATGAAAAGCATGAGGATAATGAAGAGGAAGAGAATGATGAGGAGCAAGAGGAAAGTGCCCCAGAACTTGCCTTCTCTGCTGATTTCTCTGACACCTCGCTGGTGGGCTCCTTCGACGCGAACGACGTCCACGACGACTTTGACGACCTTGACGACCTTGGCGACCTCGATGGTTTTGACGACTCTGCCTCTGCCTACACTCGCATCCTGGAGCTTCTCCAGCCGCCACTCACCAACCTCTACAAGACATCGTTCCCCCTTGTGCCGCCATTTCTTTCCACCCTCATCCCCCAGCAAATCAACCTCTGGCTCGGCGCATGCACCCCCCATGAGTTTGTCCTTCCGGAAAACATTAGTGTGTCTACTTTGGGCAAAGCCCTTCCCAAGGGCAACTCGTCGGGCCTCCACCACGACCATCAGGACAATCTCTACATTCTTGTGGAAGGCCGCAAGCGGTTCACGCTCTACTCTCCTGCCGACGCCCTCAAACTCCACACCGTGGGGGTAATCCACCAAATCTACGAAAACGGCTTGATCGACTATGACGACCAGGCGTGGGCGCATGTTCGTCACGACGGCGCCCTCGTTGCCAATGTTGCCGAGTGGAAACTCGCCCAGGACATACCGCCACAGGAACGTGCAAAGTACCAGCGAGTGCTCGATTCGGTCAAATGCGGCAAAAGCAAGCCAGACGAAACGCTCGATAATGTCGACACGGCCAGTGCCGATCCTCCCAGTTTCTCAAAGATCCCCCCCGTGTTGTGCCATGTGGACGACATTTCCGATCCCCGCCAGCGAGCCAAACTCGTGGACTGGGCAGACAAACACTTCCCCGGATTCCTCCAACTCCAAAAAGCCGAGGTGTGGCTCGAGCCCGGCGACATGCTCTATCTCCCCTGCGGGTGGTTTCACGAGGTCACCAGCTTCGACTCGGATCAGAGCCCGCTCCACATTGCATTGAACTACTGGTTTGCTCCCCCCACGGAGCCCGAGTGGAGTCTGCCGTATCCGGACGCATACTGGGCAAATGACTTTCAAATTACAACCGACGCCATAGCCCACGCCAGCCTGAGATAAGCGTAATGGGCCTTGCATAACGTGTCTTGGCCTCGAGTTTTTGGGTGCTTTGTTTCAGGCTTATTCCCGAGCCGCACAACGCTAGCCTCCTCGGCAACTGGCTATCATCACCTGAAACTAGGGGGTGGAACATGCTGTCACATGGTTAAGCGGCCCCGCGCTGCACGTCCGATTTTTGTGTCGCTAAGCGAGCGCGCGATGCGCCCGCGTGCATCTTCCCTCCGCTTTTGGCGTCGCTACAGTCTTCGATGCTCGTACTCGAGCCCTAACCACCGGCACGTGATGCATGCAAGTCTGTGCGCATGCCCACGACCGAGCGGTCAGGGAGAATGAGATGGGTGGTGTTCTCTCTATTGGCGAGAGGGCCAGCCGTGTCTAGGATCAGTTCTGGCAAAGCTGTTAAAGAACCCCCCACCTCTTTTCCATTTTTTGCCGGTTCCGGCGTGACTGTTATCAGTTCCGCTCGCACTCGCCGGCGCACCAGCCACAACCAAGACACCAACACCTCGACACCAACACCTTGACACCCACCACCCCACAAACACCCCCACAAACACCACCAGCACCTCACAATACACGCCATGCTTTGTAGAGCACACCAAACTCCCGGTCTCTTGTCCCAAACTTCATCCCGCTCTTGCTGTGCCGCGCACGCCCCATCGCACAAATCGCTCGCGGCGCACTCAGCTAGTATCTCGCATCAATTTTTTTCTCCTCCTTTTCTTCATCCTAGTTCCCAACTACCCCAGAATTAAGCCTCGTCTTGGGAGAAGGAAATAGTATGTGATTTACCACTGGTTGACCATGTGTGAATGGTGTGTTTTTCAAATACACCAGCCTTTTTGTTTAGGGCTAGGGCTTGTTGCACGAGATTTTTCGCACCCTCATTTTTCACCCTTATCAAGGACACAAAGACCAGTGAAAATCCCCCGTCCCCATACTAATCCAGTCTGTCTGCTAGCGCTCACTTATTCAGTTAATTGGGCCTCCGTTTGTTACCGTTTTGTTTACTCCGTCCTGTCCTCTGTTTGAAAGTCACATGAAATCTTACGTCTGATGGCTTTGGCAGATACAAGACCTCTCGGGTTCCCAGTTACTTCAACGTCGACTCCCGCATCCGCTGCGTTGGATGCAGAAGACGACCGTATGAAGTCGACCATTACCGATTTAAAGGGAACAACCGAGAATGACGCCAGTCCCTCGTCCCCCTCTGGTGAACATGTATCCAGTCCCGATGCGGTGCTGCCCACCAGCGGCTCCACATCCCGGTCCATTTCGCCAGACTCTCTCATGCAAGAATCCAAGAAGTTGGCCTCCATGAGCTCCATGAGTTCCCGCAGCTCCACTCCTCCCAAGGATGCCCTTCGGCACCAGTTGAAGAAAGCCAAACCAGCGCTGCGGGTGCCCATTGCCACGGGCATCTCCACCACCATCCCGGTGACGGGAGAAAAGCCCCGGCCGTCGCAGAATGGCGACCCTTCGTTGGAGGACGACGTGCTCTATGCCATCTTTGTCATTCTTTATGAACGAGACACCCCGGGACAGGGAATGACCGTCAAGCAAATTTGCGATGTGTTGATTGAACAACACCCAGACATGGCCAACCTCTCCACCAAAACGTCCAACTTGGTGAGCGCCAAACTCAACGCCTACGTGAAGCGCGTGGAGAAGGGCGACCCCAACTTGAAGTACGCCTTGTCACGAGAATGGGCCGATGCCTCACCCAAGCGCATGGTCTACGTGTACCGGGGCCTCTTGGCCCCGGACTTCCATCTCCACGTCAAGGCCATGCCCAAGGACTTTGACGAGCTGCCCGCCCCCTCGCCGGTGAAAAAACTCCCCGATCTGTTTGAGAGTGGCCGCCAGCTGGCCATCCTCAAGTCCCGACGCCAAACCATGTTTGACTTGGGCTCCAAGCAAATGTTCAGCGATCTGCTCGACAAAAGCACGCTCTGTGTGCCGTACTCCTCGGCGCCGGTGGCGGCGTCATTGACTGACACCCCCACCTCCACCTCCATCACGACCGACTCTCTTATGCCCATGACCAAACCCACCGACTCCGACTTGGAGTTTGAAGACTTTGAGGTGTTCAATGATGACGACGACGACGACGACATGTACATTGACATCATCAAGAAGAACAACAAGCGCTCCAAGTCGTTGTCGTACCTTTCGCTCAACAAAAAGACCAAGTTCCTCACCGCCGCCGCCGCCGCCCCCCGGGCCCCGCGGACCCCCAACTCCCACTGTCCCAGTGCCGCCGCCGCCGCCGCCGCGCTCCATGCTGCCGCCGTCAAGGCCATTGCCTCGTCCAAGGAGGCTCTTGCAGCCAAGGCCTCGGTGGCTGAGCGCCAAAACTGGACCAGCGTGGTGCGCTCGGGGTTCTTGACCCAGGAGATTGCTGCTCCCGAGGACGTCAGCTTGTCCGACCTTGACAAGCTCTTCAAGTGAAGATGTAATACTATGTACGATAGCGCGAAGTAGCCAAAAAGCAGGACGATCTGGTGGTACAAAGGTAGGGGACAACCACCAAGGCTCAGACGAAACCAAATCCGGACCATGGTCCAAGGCTCCGAGTCAAGGTACGAGCCGAATGGCCAATTTCGGACATAAGTTGCGGCGGCGCCCACGGGCATACCGACCAAAGTTTGTCCCGTCTCACGAGAGAATTTCCAGGCACAAGGTTGTTGACGGGGGCTAACATGTAAACGGGTTTGTGGCGTTTCCTGAAGTTTGGTGGGAACTCGCTTATGCACGGTCCCATATGTAAGTAATTAGTGGTGCCACCAGCCTGGCAACCAACCGCCACCCAGCCTGGCAACAGCCGGCAACACAGCCTGGCAACAAAGAGGCAACTCCTGGTATTCTCCTGGCAACCACCATGTACATAACTGACTCTACCTTTAGGCTGCCTACGATAATCACGAGGCTGAGGCATTGCCCCGGCCCGATGTCTGTCTTGCGCCCAAAGCCTGCTCTCGAGGCACTTGGCTGCTGGCGTATCTGCGAAATCCACCACTTTTGCTGAAAACGTGAAAAACTAACCTTTTGTCTATGCTCGTGCTTCCTATGCTATAAATATCATGTCATGTAGTACTTGGGCCCGTCCGAGCCCTCGGGCACCTGCCAGTCAATGTCCTGGGTCGGCACCTTGATGTCACATGTCTTGCAATGAATGCAGTTTTGACTGTTGATGTTGAACTTGACGCCCAAGGGCTCGCTGTCGTCCTCGACGTACTCGTACACTCCCGCGGGACAGAAGCGCTGCTCCACGCCCTTGTACTTGGGCCACGAGGCCTCGGTGTGCTTGCGGTGGTCCTGGTTGGGGATGCGCAAGTGACATTGTTCGTCTTCGTCGTGGTAGGTTCCGGTGCGAGACACCGACGTGAGAATGTCGAACGTGAGCTTGCCATCGGGCTTGGGGTACTCCTTGGGCGAGTAGTTGTTGGCTTCCTTTGTGGCGGCCGCATCGGTGTGATGATGCGAAAGGGTCCACGGCTCCCAGCCCTGGGTCAACATGGTGGTGAGTCCCGAGTGGGCCAACCCGCCAAGGAACCCGAGCGGGCCAGGAAGAAGATTAAATGAAGGGCGGACATTGCGCACCTGGTAGAGTTCGTCGTAGGCCCACGAGTTCTCGAAGTTGTCGCTGTACGACTTGAGCTCGAGCGGCGTCAGCATGTCGGTGTCTTCGTCCACGGGCTCCATGTCTTTGAGCACCTCGAACGCACTCTCGGCGGCCAAAATCCCCGACTTCACCGCGGTGTGGGTGCCCTTGATTTTTGGCACGTTCAAGAACCCGGCGGTGCATCCCACCAACACTCCCCCGGGGAAGTAGAGCTGGGGAATCGACTGAAACCCTCCCTCATTGAGCGCACGGGCTCCATACGAAAGACACTTGCCGCCTTCAAGCACATTGGCGTAAAACGGGTGCGTCTTCATCTTTTGGAACTCCTGGTACGGCGAAACGTACGGATTGGCATAGTCGAGCCCGACGACAAGCCCGACGGCGACAAGCCCATCGCCAAAGTGATACATGAACCCCCCGCCGTACTCACTGGTACTCAAGGGGAACCCCATCAGGTGCGACACAAACCCTTTCTCGAAGTTTTCCGGTAGCACCTCCCACACCTCCTTGATGCCAATGCCGTAGGTTTGCGGGTCGCTGTCCAGACGGAGATTATACTTGGCAATGGCCTTTTTGGTGAGGGAGCCGTGGCACCCTTCCGCAAGCACCGTGAGGCGGGCGTGGAACTCCATGCCCCGCTCGAACGAGCCCTTGGGCTCGCCGGTCTTGGAGATGCCCATGTCTTTGGTGGCGACACCCTTGACGGCGCCGTCGTCGGTATATACAAGCTCGCTCACACTGATTCCCGGATAGAGCTCGACGCCAAGCTCCTCTGCCTGTTCCGAGAGGTACTTGACCACGCTGTTGAGCGACACAATGTAGTTTTTGTGGTGATTTTTCATCTGCGGTGGTTCGGGAAGGGGAAATGCATATTCTTCAGTGAGGTACTTCATGGCGTCCTTCTCAACAAGCGTGACCAAATCGGGGGGGAGGGCAATGCCACTGCCGTCCTCATTCAAGTGTTCACTGTCTGGAAACAACTCTTTAAACGCCTTTGGCTCAATCACCGCTCCACTGACAATGTGGGACCCAAAGTCCCCCGCCTTTTCCAACACCACCACCCGCAACATCCCCTCGCCATGCTCATTATCAAGCTGCTTGAGCTTGATGGCGGTGGCAAGCCCCGAGGGGCCGCCTCCCACTATGCAAACATCAACATTGTCACCGGCCCGCTCTTCGCTCAACGTCACCTGATCCTCCTCCGACAATTGCGAAAAGGGCACCTCGCTCCGTAGACGCAAACTGGAGCTCAACCACCTCGGCGACACCCTCGGTATTCTGGCGCGGGTGGGCCGTAGACTGGCTCGAACTAGGCTTCGGAACATGGGTTGCAAGTCGACTCGGCGCGATGGATTTTTCGACTCGGCGCGCTCCAATCATATTTAAACGTTAGTCATCGTCACGTGATACTATAGACTCTAACAGCGCCTACGATACCCAAATGGTCAAGGTGCGGTCGGGTCCCAATTCGTCCAACATGTCGAGCGCAAGCGCCCAGTCGTCGGTGGAGTCCATCACCACAAAGTCGCCGTCCTCGTCCTTGTACTTGAGTTTGCTCACGAGAATGTCGTCGTTGACCTCGTCGGAGGACGCCACCTTGGAGGTGATTTTCTGGTGCAACTCGCTGAATTGAATTGACGACATCACCACCAATTCGCCCGAGATCTCCATGCGGTTGTACACGAGCCGGATCGGCACGGGGATTCCCCCGCTTCCTTGCGACAGGAACAGGCCGTCGTGGTTAGCCGACGTGGATTGCGAGCTCTGGCGCAGCTCCGACTTGGTTCGCGCCTGCCGCATCATGCTGAACGTCAGCAGCGACGAGTGGTGGCGGTACAGCCCGTTCGACAGCCGGAACGACACGCTGTCGCTGGGCGGAGTAGTTTCCGTGACTTGATTTGGCGGAATGGCGTTGGAAAGCGGACTGGTGTTGGCGTACGCCGACGTCACGTCGTAGAGAAGCGACAGCTCGTTGGTGGACGCCAGCACGTGCAGGTCGCGGAGCTTCTTGTGGATCTGGGTGTTCATCTCGTTGGTTTTGAGGTTGCGGAGGCACGTTTCCCACTGGTTGCGGGCCTCCTCGTTGCGGTACCGTAGGGTGAAGGAGCCGCTCTCCTTCTTGCCCAGCCACGCAATGACAAGCGTGTAGCCCAGCGAGTTGGACGACGAGATGTTGTAGATTTCCGAGATGTACACGCGGCCCTTGAGCTCGAGCTGCGACTTGTCCTTGGCCGAGTTGAGACTCTCGAGGAGATTGACGGTGGAGGAGGAGGTGACGGAGGCGGACGACTTTTTTCGGGTCGATAGTATTTCCCTCCGTTTCTCCTTCTTCTTCTCGTTCTTTTCCTGGTTCACCTCGACAAAGAAGAAGATGATGCGCTCAAAGAGGTACGCCACGTACTCCTTCTCGTTCTCGGCGTCTCGCACACCAACCCGTCCGTGGTGGAGCAACTCGCCCTGGTCCTTGAGGTTGAAGCCGCGCCAGTTGCTGACGCGATCGACAAGCGACTGGAGGTAGCCCACGTTTTCCGCCCGGCGCTGGGCCTCGTTCACGCGGTTGGCCACCTCCTTCATCGCCTGGTTGGCAAGCACCAACTCGTTGTAGGAGGCCGCCGCCAGATCGCTGGGATCGGGCGTCGCCTTGATGAGTTCCTTCAAGAGCAACGGGTACTTGCACAATCGCTGAATTGGCTTGAGAATGTACGACTGGAGCTCGAAGCCCGGGTCCATGAGCTGCGACGACTTGCGGAGGTTGGCCGCCTCCTTGTTGATGAGATCGATGGCCAGGAGCTGGCCCACGGTCCAGGGTTCATATGCTGCGAACGGGCCCAGCGCCGCGTGGATGAACACCAGGCCGATGCGCTGGTACTTGGTGGGGATGTTGATGTTGCACTCGAGCCCGTTGAGGAACCGGCGCTGGAAGTCGATGATTTCATTGAGGTTGGGGAAGAGCGTGTGGAGCTGTTCGGACGAAACCAACTCCGCCTGCGAGAGTTCATTCTTGTAGGCTAGAAGAAGCTCGAGGTCCTGCACGTACTTGCGTTCGGTTTCGACAATCTCTTTGAACACCTTCAGCCGGTCGTCACTGATTGAGAGCTCACTGAGGCTGGGGATCGGGTCCACCTCGAAGCTCACCGCATCCTTATTTAGCGCGAGAAGCTTGTTCACCACCTTGACGATCTTGAGCAAGTCGTGGGTGTTGTCCGAAAACACGTTGGAAATGGTGAACATGAAGTCGTCGTCCAAATTCAAGTGCATCTTGACGGCAATCAAAAAGTCGTACACGCTCTTTTTGCACACCCGCAAATCGTCGCTGCCAATGATTGGGATCTCATAGTTTGGGTACACCCAGTTGAAAATGAGACAGAGGGGGGCGCCCTGCTGGAACAACTTCCAGAGCTGGGTGGCGGGGTCCACGCTGATGTTTGCCGGCAACACGCCCAGGGTGAAGGTGAAGATATTACTGATTGAGGGATGGTGCGTGGACGTGGGCAGCGCCTGGGCGCCGTTGGCCGAGGTGTCGGAGTGGATGGAGAAGCCCGCGCTGCTCACCAGGGATCGGAAGTCGTTGGCGGTTTGTTGTTGCAGTAATTGTTGCGATAAGGCCAACGCCTGCTGTTCGGCACTTTGCTCGGCGGCATCAAAGGCGAGATCGAGGAACGGGCCCATGCCGTTGATTTTCTCGAGCCGTTGCTTCAACGCAGCACACTGGTAGTACAAGTGGTCCTCGGGCAGGGACGTTCGATTCAAGTTACTCATGGCCAGGAGCGGGCCCAGGGCCACGCGCGTGATGTTGGTTTGCAGCGAGCTCAACGACCCGCTGCTGTTGGACGAAAACGACCGGAAGGGGGGATTGGGCTGGGACTCCATGGCGGTGGAGAAAGGTGGACGGGAATGCTAGGACGAAAAAATTCAATGGGTTAATCCACAAAATAAACAAGCGCGCGGGGCACGGGTCTACGCCGCGGGACGTGGTGTGGCATGAGCCGAAGCTGGGGAGACGGGGTGCGCGCGCGGCGGCACGTCGACCCAGCGCGGGCCAAACCCGGCGTGGTGTGGCCACCTGGCAAATAGGCCGAGGCGCCGCGATGCATCAATGGAAATGTTACTGTCTTCGGGCAGGCTGGCACACGACAAAGGCGTGGCCGGCGTCGCTCACGTACGCGTACGCTACTTTGTTTGGGAACCAGCACACCCGGGCACCGACGGAAGTCCCGCCGGCACTATCAGGAATTTCATGGACATCCTCCTTTGAAATGTCCCAGATTCGGGCGTTGACCCCGTCAAACGACACAGAGACATGGGCGCCGTCGCGGCTGACGTCCACGTGCACCACGGCCTCGTCCACCTGGGTGATGAGTCTGGTGGGCACCATGGAGCGGAGCTGCCAGATGGACACCACGCCCTCGTTTCCGCCCACCACCAAGTACCGCCCGCGGGGATCCACCGCTAGGGAAGTGGCCGCCAGGCGGTGGCCGCGGAGGGTGTGCTTTAGCCGTGGTGTCTCGCCGAACTGGTATATTGGCACCGTTCCGTCGGCGAGGGCGACTGCAAAATAGTGCCCGCCGTGGAACCACACCATGTCGTATGGCCGCAGAAGCCGTACTTCTCCCGCGCGAGCGTAGTTGCCGGCCACGCTGTAGAACACCACCACGTCGGTGTCGGCCACCGCCAAAACGTCTCCATCGTGAGAGTAACTCACCAACAGGCACTGGGGCCGGCGGCCGTCGTCCCTCGTCACCTGGATCTCCTTCTCGAGCGAGGTGCCCCGCCACACCTTCACCAAGTCGTCGCGGCCCACCGTGGCAAAGGTGTGTTCCGCCACCGGGTTCCACGCCACCCGCTCCACCGGCTTGGCGTGGGGCCGCTCAATCACCACCAGGTCCCCCACCTTGCCGGGATAGCACTTCCAGATGCGGAGCGAGCGATCGGTCCGGGTGGCGATGATGCGTGAACCAGTCACATTCACCAGAAGGTGCACGATCTCGCTTTTGGCCGAGTCGTAGGACGTCAGTTGGAACGCCCTGAAGTAGTTACTCATGCGCGATGATTTTCGCACCTAACACGTATGTCTCGTCCCCGGTTGATCTCGATCGATGCGTTTGCCAAGACCGTGGAGGACGCCAAAGTCAAGACGGCGTCCGGCGGAATCATCACCTTGGTGTGTGGGCTCATTGTGTTGATGTTGATCCGCAACGAGTACCTCGACTACATGACCATCGTCAACCGGCCGGAGCTCGTGGTGGACAAGGACGTCAACAAGATGCTCGACATCAACGTGGATGTGTCATTTCCCAACCTCCCCTGTGACGTGTTCACCTTGGACATCATGGACGAGAGCGGCGACCTCCAGCTCGACGTGCTCAAGAGCGGGTTCCAGAAATTCCGGATCATCCCCGGCACCAACCAGGAGATTCTCGACGACACCCCCATTCTCTCCAACATCTTTTCGCTCGAGGAAATGGCCAAGGGCGGCCAGAAGGAGTGTGGCTCGTGCTACGGCGCTCTTCCCCAGGACAACAACGAGTACTGCTGCAACGACTGCGGCACCGTGCGGTTGGCGTACGCGCTGAAGCGGTGGCAGTTCTTTGACGGCGAGAACATTGCCCAGTGTGAGAAGGAGGGATACGTGTCTCAGATCAAACAGCGCATCAACGACAACGAGGGGTGCCGCGTCAAGGGCACCGCCAAAATCAACCGCATCAGCGGCAACATGCACTTTGCCCCGGGGTTGCCCTTTGCCAGTCCCGGCGTGCACATGCACGACACCTCGCTCTACGAAAAGTACAAGGACAAGTTCAACTTTGACCATGTCATCAACCACTTGTCCTTTGGCGCCGAGCCCGAGACCTTGGTCGATGTGTCCGAGCAGCTGACCCATCCCTTGGACAACTACAAGCATATCACGGGCAACAAGTACATGGTGAACTCGTATTTCCTCAAGGTGGTGGCCACGCGGTTCCAGTACCTCGACAACAAGCCCCCCTTGGAGACCAACCAGTTTTCCCTGATACAGCACCACCGCCCGTTGCAGGGAGGCACTGACGACGACCACCAGCACACCATCCATGCCAAGGGCGGGTTGCCGGGGGTGTTTTTCCACTTTGAGATTAGTCCCTTGAAGATCATCAATTCCGAGCAGTACTCCAAGACGTGGTCGGGGTTTGTGCTCAACGTGGTGAGTTCCATCTCGGGGGTGTTGATTATCGGGGCTCTCTTGGATAGATCGGTTTGGGCGGCAGAGAAGGTCCTCCGTGGAAAGAAGGATCTTTAGTCTAGTGGTGAGAGTTGGGAGTTGAAAGGTCCTCTCAAGGGTCAAAAAGTTAGCAGTCATAAGGCAAGGGGGTTACAGAAGTTAGGAGATAGAGGTGGAGGATCTCAAGAGTATGAAATTCAAGAGGTCTTGAAAGACCCTGAAAGCAAGGGATGAAAAAGGCTCCAGCCATTTTTTTGAATCCCCTCGTGTTGTCTTTGATCGTTGTCTATGTTGTCAGCTATATACACTAAACATCGCTGAGAAGATGCTCGATTTCCTCGTAGTACTCCTTGGCCAACACCTCGCCGACTTCCTCCTTGGTCAACCACGCGTGCTCCACCTTGGACTTGAACTCGCCCGAGAGGATATGGGACTTGATGAAAAACTCCTTGGTGGTGCCGTTGGTGTGCAAATGACATGGTTTGGGGGAAACGTTAAAGTAGTTGATGGAGTCTCCGCCAAGTTTGTAAAGACCTTCCTCGGCAAGAGTATGCAATGGTTTCAACGTGGACTCCTCGGCAAACGTGGGGAATCTCCATTGGTTGTTTTCCTTGACCACAAGATACAAGGTGCGGGCCAACTGGCGCTCAAGACTGCTCTTGTCGCCGGAAGCGTCGGCCTCGGTGGTGCGGGAGTTGGGCACAATCTTTCTCGACAAGTTGTCGATCTCGTCTTCGGCAGCAGCCTCGTCGTAGGTCTTGGGAAGCTTGATTTCCTGTTTGAAGCGACGGTCTCTTTGGTGTCTGATTTCCGGCCGGCCGCCAACAAACTCCAAGTTGGGGTTGTTGTAAACCGGAGGCTTGTTCAACTCTCTGAACCGTTGCTCTGACAACGTTCCCGGACGGTAGTAGTACCACTTGGGGAAGGTCCACATGAGGCGCTTCCACAACTCCTTCTGGTACTTGTAGTAAAGCGACTCAAACGCACCGAGGTCGGCGGTCACCACGGGGTTCCGTGACAACACCAATGTCGACGCGATGGACGGCGACGCCGTGGCGTATGCTCTGGCGCTTCGGACCCACATCATTGGAGAATTTTCAGTTCGCACGTGAAGTCAGGGCGGGTAATCTTGCCTCCACTATAAAAGGGGCGCGCCCGCCGTTTTTTTCTTTACAGCTCCCCTTACGTAGCAACGTAATGTCCACCGCGGAATTCGAATCCATCTTAAAGGAGCTACAGACGTTGAAGGCCCCCGGGGTGTCGGGGTCCCGTATCAAGAAACTCACCGACCTTGCCGTGAAAAACGTCCAGGACGAGTCGCAGCTCATCACCATCTTGTATTCCAACTGTAAGGCCACTCCTTCTTCCCATAAGTTAGGTACCTTGTATGTGGTTGACTCCATTGTTAGAATCTACATGGACGAGGCCAAGAAGCAAAACCAGGAAATCTCCAGCTCCGCTCCCGACGGCACCTTTGCCGCGGGCGTGTACAAAATTAGTGAATTGGTGGAATCGCTCGTGGATGACGCGTTGGATCTTCTCATCAGCAAGTCTCAGATTACTAAAATCAGTAAACTAGTAGATATCTGGGAACGTGCCGAGACCTTCAGCCCGCAAATCCTCGAGTCCATCCGCTCCAAGCACTTTGCATCCACCACTCCTCCGGGCACTCCTCCGAGAACGGCGGCCGAGTTGGCGGAGTTAAACAAACCCAAGGAAGACCCGGCGTCGCTCCCTCCGGTGCCCCCAAGCACGGGGGATTCGGGCTCCATTCTTTCTGCTCTTGCTTCGCTTGCCAAGCTGTCTTCCACCGACTCTACCCCCCAACCTGCCCAGGCCCAACCTGCCCAACCACAGCCTCCAGCTGACAACGCCAACAACATCTTGAGCCAATTGTCTGCGTTGGCAGGCACCAGTGCCCCTCCGCCTGCCCCACAACCTCAACAACCCCCACAGGCCCCGCCGGGAAGCGATATCTTCAACATGTTGCAGCAAATGCAGGCGCCCCAGCAACCACAAGGGTACCAACAGCCCGCGTACGGTCAACCCCAGTATCAAGGGTACCAACAACCACAACAATTCCCCCCTCAGGGCTACCAACAAGCACCCGCCCAGGGATACCAGGACCGACGCGGCCGCGACGACCGCCTGGGCGGGTACTCCAGAAGAAACCGCTCGCGGTCCCCCACGGGCAACACCCAGTACGGCGGCCCCCCTCCCGCGGCCAATGGACTTGTTCCCACCAGGCCCGTCAGTCTGAAGGGCCAGGGCTACTCTCCCAGTGCTGGTGAGCGGAACGTTCCCGGCAATCCTCACTACCGGGTGAGAAACGTCGGTTTCGACCAGACCCTTCCCCAGGGCAGTTTCAAGGTGATGTCTCGAACATTGTTTGTGGGAGGAGTCCCCCGAGGCATGGATGAGCGCGAGCTCTCCGAGGTGCTCAGACCCTATGGTGAGGTGCAGTCGGTCATTCTCAACAGCGAGAGAAGACACGCCTTTGTCAAGGTGTTTTCCCGTCGCGAGGCCGAGCAGGTCATTTCCTCCTTCAACAAAGACCAGCAGCTCCCCTTGAGAACCCGATGGGGCGTGGGATTCGGCCCCAGAGACTGTTGCAACTACCAGCACGGAGTGTCCATCATCCCCATTTCCCGGTTGACCGACGCCGACAGAACGTGGGTGGTGCAGGCCGAGTGGGGTGGCACCGGCGGCCAGCCCTTGGTCACGGGCATGGTGCTTGACGAGCCCGACATCGAGATTGGTACCGGTATTTCGTCCAAGGCCATGTCCAAGAAGATGCCCACCAACTCGGCCAGAAACGGGCCCAAGTCCAACAACCCGGGCGAGGGCGGCGACGTGCCGGCCAAGACCCCATTGCTCAACGCCGCCCTCGGCCAGCCAGACTTTGCTGCGTATAATAACCAGGCAGTGAACCCATTGAGTGGGTTGTTCAACCCCCAGCCGGGAGCACAACCTCAAGCGGGGTACCAGAATGGCTACCAGCAGCCCAACGTGACTGCCCAGCTTGCAAACTTCTTCCAGAACGGGGGGCAGCAATAACAAAGTAGCTATTGAAGGAGCGAAGTATGACAAAGTAGTAAGGTCAATCAAGAAGCCTGATTCTGTATTGGAATAGCCCTAGTATATAAGATTCTAGTTATCCTAAGTATGTCTTGGATGTCTTGTTAGTATGTGTTGTTGGTGTGTCGTCGTATTTTCTCATGCCTTCCTTTCTGTTTATTTACATGCTAGGCCTCTGCGGGGACCGGGGCCGGGTCGTTAATCACCTCTCTTCTCCCCGAGTTCGTCTTCACCACCGTATTAGACACCGTCTTCATTTTGTTGATGGGCTCGCCCCGCACCACCTTTTCCATTTCATCGCGAGTCAACGTCTCGTACTCAAGCAACCCCTCGGCCAACCGCTGCAACTCCACCTTCTTTTCGTGGAGAAGCTTGCGGGTTCTGTTTTCCGACTCAATGAGAATGTCACGCACCTCGTTGTCGGCCATATCGCGGATCTTGGACGACCACGACTCCCAGTTGTCACTCAACTTGACCGGCCCGATTTTGTCGCTCATGCCGTACGACGTCACCATGGCCCGCGCCACGCCCGTGGCGTTGGCCAAGTCCGACGAACACCCACTGGTGACGTTCTCGGGCCCATAGATCATCTCCTCGGCTACCTTGCCGCCCATACACACGTCCAACCGCGAGTAACACTCCTTCTTGGTCATCTCCACCTTGTCCATTTCGGGTAGCTGGAACGTGATCCCAAGCGCCCGGCCTCGAGGCAAGATCGTCGCCTTGTACAAGGGGGTGGCGGCGGGCGAGAACATGGCCATGATGGCGTGGCCCGCCTCGTGGTAGGCGGTGTTTTTCCGGGCCTCCTCGGTGATGACCATCTTCTTCTTGGCGGCGCCCATGAGAATCTTATCCTTGGCCCACTCAAAGTGGTTCATGTCAACGGCTGGCGCCGAGAGTTGCGACGCGTGCACGGCCGCCTGGTTGACAAGGTTCATGAGCTCGGCGCCGGACAACCCGGGGGTGCCTCGCGCAATGAGCGAGGGGTCAACGTCGGCGGCAGTCTCCACGTTCTCCATGTGGTGCTTCAAGATGTCGACCCGCCCCCGCACATCGGGCAAGTCCACAATGACCTCCTTGTCGAATCTGCCCGGTCTGGTCAATGCTTTATCGAGAGACTCGGGGAAGTTGGTGGCACCAATGATGATGATACCAGAAGACTGCGAGAACCCATCGAGCTCCACCAACAACTGGTTGAGGGTCTGCTTGGCGTAGGCCTGGTCCTTGGGGTTTCTCTTTCCTCCAATGGCATCCAACTCGTCAATGAAGATGATGGCGGGGCTCTTTTCGCGGGCCTGGTTGAACAACTCCCGGATTCTCTTGGCTCCGACTCCGACGTAGAGCTCGTCAAACTCCGACCCCGACATGAAGAAGAACGGCACCCCCGCCTCGCCGGCAGTGGCCCGCGCCAACAACGTTTTACCGGTACCTGGGGGTCCCGTCAACAATACACCCTTAGGCAACTTACCGCCCAAGCCGGTGAACTTGGAGGGGTCCTTGAGAAAGTCCACAATCTCCTCGAGCTCGGCACGCGCCTCGTCACACCCACACACGTCCTTGAAGCGCACCGTCGACCGCGTCACGTCCACACTCTTGTCGGCCACCTCGGAGTGCTTGAAGATGGTGCCGTTTTCAATCACATAGTTGAAGGCGGTGGTGGCGCCGTACGTGACGAGCGCCACGGGAATCAACCACTTGAGCCACTTGGACACGATAGAGAGAAGCGACTCGCTCACCACCACATGGACCGGCTCGTAGCGGCTGCCGAAGCCGTGGGGGAACCCCGACGACTGCGAGTTGGCGGAGGTCTGCGAGCTGAGCGTGGCCGCCACCTGCTCGGCCTTGCCCTTCTTGCCGATTTTGTTCAACGCCTCGATGTAGAGCTGGGTGCACTCGGGCGACGAGGCGATGCCCGGGGTTTCGTACCGTTGCACCACGATATGCGGGTAGTTGTTGGAGAGCAACAGCTGGTAGAAGTCGGCCTGGGCCTTGGTGTTGTTGAGGTCCAGGTTGGCCAACTGTTCCTGGCTCTGGAGAAGGCTGATGGTGTAGTTGCTCACCAGCCGAACAGCACGGAGAGGTGGTGCAACGTGAGCACGTGTGCCCACACGGCCACTCACCCGGCCGAGACCAACGTAGAGAGACCGACCACGGGGTAGCACTCGAATTAACATAGTGGCAATGAAAAACGAGCAAATAAAACCCGTGCACCAACTACCGAACGGCCATACCTCCAACTACTTCTCCCAAATCTAGCCACACAACTCTTTATACTCTAGAACTTTATACGTAGATCGTCGTGGGACTCGGTGTTCTCGATCAGAAGGCCGTGCTCGTTGGCCAAGTGCAACAAGCAGATGAAACAGAAGCTGGTGGAGAGGTCCTTGCGCTCCTCGGGCGCGTAGAGCTTGCCGATGGAGCCCACCACCTCGGCGAACTTTTTCTCCTCCGGCTGTTGTTGCTCCTCCTTGATTGAGCCCCAGATGTTATCCTTTAACTGGCGGATATCCACCCGCTTGGCCACCCGCGAGAAGTTGAGGTGGTCCGGCCGCACCTTGCGGCCGCCGGTGATGAGCTGGGACCCGATGCCGTCCTCGGGCTTGACGTCGTCGGCGGGAGCCAACGCGTCGTTGAAATCGATCCCGCCAAACCCGTCGTTGTCGTAATCCTCATACTCAGCCTGCTGGAATGAGGCCGCCAACAGCTCGTGGTGGCGCTTTTCGTTCTCCTGGTACTGCTGGGCAAAGAACGCCTCGTCCGCCACGGTGTCGGTGGACTGTTTGGAGAGCGTCATCACCGAGAAGTCCGGCTTGAAGAAGAGGTTGCAGAGGCGCGTGGAGTTGTACTTGATGTCCTCCGGTAGAAGGTGGTGGTGGGCAAACTCCCGCTCGTCGGGCTTCCTTTCAATGGTGGTGGTCTTGGCGGGTTTTTTAAAGAGCACGTCCTCGTCAATGTCACCAGACAGGAGGAAGTCGATGGAGGTGTCGGTCCTCCTGGGCCGGGGCTCTGCCCGCGGCGTGGTCTCCTTGTCAATCTTTTGTCGGAGGTTGGTCACCTTCCAGTATTCTGGTCCTCGCCAGTTCACCAGGAGCTTCTCGTCAAAGTACGCCATGAGATCCTGGTCGAGCACCTGGGTGCGATGCACCTGGGCGTCGTGCCCGTCGTCGCCGTTGATGAGACTGGCCACCTCGCTGGCGTGGTTGCTCTCGGCGAACGCGGCGTCGCCAAAGTCGTTGTCGGCCAAGTTGAAGTCGTCGGGGGCCTCGATCGGCTCGCGGTCGTCGTCGAGAAACTTCTGGTTGACGTCGCCAAGCACGCTCTTGGCCTTGTTCACGTCCTTGAGCACCTCGTGGAGCTCCCCGAGCGAGGGACAAATCACCTGGTCATCCAACTCATCGGGGTCGTCGTACAAAAACCGCAGGAGCAGCGCAATGTTCACGGGCGCGTCCAGCTGCCGAACCACCACCTCTTCCCTCAGGTCAAGCCGCTGCGTCGTCGCATCAAACACCACGCGCCCGCTGGCGTCGATGCTCAACGTATTCAAGAGCAAGCTCTTGGCTCCTCCCTCGTCAAACTCGGCGAGCGCCTTTTTGAAGAGGGGGTCGATCGCTAGTTCCTGCTCGAGCTTCTTGATCCGGATGGCATCGAAGCCCACGAGCGTCGACTCAAGCACCCGGTTCACCCGCCGCTTCTTCTTGTCGTCGGAGCGCAGGGTGTCGGCTTCCTCAGCGTCGTCGTCCTCCTCCTCCACAACCATATCCTCCTTCTTGGTGGCCAACCCACTGAGCAACTTGCCCGTTTCCGACGCCACCGACTCCACTCGGCTCAGATAGATCTTCACACACCCGTCGAGCGTCGCCGACGCCCGCTGGAAGTTGATGTTGTCGCCATCCTTGATCACATTCAAGTCGTGGAAGTAGTCAATCAACGCAAACAGCCACGAGTTCTTCAGCGTGATCTTGTTATCCGTGGAGAGCTTGATCCACTCCTCGAAGTTCAGGAGAATGGTGTGCTTGTTCTCGTGAAAGTGGATGGCGTCCTCAAACAGCGTATCCTCTTGTCGGGCAAACATGTCACCCCGACCCCGATTCAGACCAACCCGGCGGGACGCCGTGCGGCCCAGAATGACCCGGCCCTTGTGGGAGAGATCGTGGATCAGACTCACCCGCCCGCCGGGCTGCTTGCCTCTGTTCTTGGGGAGTACGTTCATGGGTAAACAAAGGCACGTGACCGGTGCGATGATGTTTGTGCTAATGCTAATGGTGGCCGCGGCCGCGCCCGCCTCGCCCGCCGCGCCCGCCGCGCAGGCTCTTCCCTCGACCCACGGGCCCGTTGATTCGGTCGATGTCGCGCTGCGAAATCACAAGCCCGTTGCGCGTGGACTTGCCCACGGCGTTGATTTTGAGTCCGCGCTCGCGCCGCTTCTTGCTGGCCCGCACCCCCGTGCCCAAGCGGTCCGCCACGAACGTCGACCCCTTGCCGAAATCGAGATCACGCACCTCGCCGTTCTTGGTCTTGGAAAGTACAATGCCCGCCTCCTTGGCCTCGCGCTCGTACTGGGCCACGCGGTCCTCGCGGGCCTTGATGTGGGCCTTTCTCAAGTTCATGGGCATTTTTTGTAGTTTCTTGGGGAGGCCGCCGGTGGACGAGTTGGTGGCGGCGAGCGTCCGGATCCGGTGCGTGAGCACCTTGCGGCGGGCGGTGCCCGTGGGGTCGTCGTAGTCGATGGTTTTAAGGGTCACGTCCGCACCCAGGTACTCGAGCTGGTTGGCGAGAATGTGCGATTCAGCAAGGAGCCGCTGGAGCTTGAGGTCGTTTTCGAGATTTTCTTCGTCCTCCTTGGCTCCCTGGGCCCGCTGCTTCTTTGTGAGCTTGGAGAGCTCGGCTTCTTTGCGTTCTAGCTCGGCGAGGGTGGGCGCTCGTCCTAGCCGGAGAAGCTTGCGGTCTTTTTTTGATGAGGATGGCGGGGGGTCCACTGAGTCCGAGAGTGTGATGACTTTTGGCGCCGGTGGCGAGTCCGACGAGTCTGACGAAACAACTGACTCCGCATCCGACCCATCGGATTCCAGACTTTCTGAGTTTGAGCTGTCCGAGCTGAAACCCCCAAATTCGTCGTCTGGCTCCTTTTCCTCCTTCGTCTTGTCACTGTATCCAAGCTCCTCCAAGGAGCCAAACTGGGCCTCGAACGCCCGGCGCTGGAGCTCCATATAATCCATGTGCGATGAGGTGCGAATTTATGACTCGCTTCAGAGGGTGCATCGACATCCACTCCGGCCAGGTGAAACAAATCGTGGGCGGTACGCTCACCCAGGATGATACATCTGCCGACACTCTGACCAAGGAGAACTTTGTGTCGACCAAGCCGGCGTCGTACTACGCCCAGTTATATCATGACTCTGGGGTTTATGGCTGCCATGTCATCAAGCTCGGGCTGAACCCCGAGAACGACGCCGCCGCCCGGCTCGCGTGCTCCACGTGGCCCGGCCACCTCCAGGTGGGAGGCGGCATCACCATCGACAACGCGCTCGAGTGGTTGGACACCCACCACGCGTCGCACGTCATTCTCACCTCATGGCTCTTTTCCACCAACCAAGACAAGAGGGTGTTTGACTGGGACCGCCTCCGGGCCGTCAGCACCAAGGTCGGCCGCCACCGGCTCATTGTGGACTTGAGCTGTCGCACGATCAAGACCGACACCACCCGCTGGGTGGTGGCCATGAACAAGTGGCAGACATTGACGGATGCAGAGTTGAGCAAAGACTTCTTGGAGCAGGTATCCGAGTACTGCGACGAGTTTCTCATCCACGCCGCCGACGTGGAGGGCTTGTGCAACGGCATCGACCAGCAGCTCGTGCAGAAGTTGGGCGAGTGGTGTCCTCGGGGGTTTGAGGGGAAGATTGTGTATGCGGGGGGAGCCAAGTCGGTGGAGGACCTCGACACGGTGGAACGGCTCAGTGGAGGGAAGGTGGATCTCACGTACGGGTCGGCTCTCGACATTTTTGGGGGGGACCTCGTGAGGTTTGAGGATGTTGTGAAGTGGAACGTCAAAAGCAAACAAAGAGAGGAGTTCTAGAGAGAACTCGAAAGGAAGGGGATACCTTCTACTAAAAATCAACGAATACTTATTCCTTATAATACACTAGTTCCAGGTGGTGGACCCAAACTCTTCCTTGCCGTAGTAGGGCGACTGGCCTCCCGGCGACCGTCCGTAGGTGGTGAACCCGCCCGTGTTGGCGGTGCTTGCCTCCACAGTATCCTTCTTCAATTCCATGGCAATTCCCGCGAGCTTCAACTGGAGGGTCTCGATGCCCTTCAACACCACCTCGTTCGGGGGCAAGTTGCCCACGGTCTCGACGTCCACGTAGTAGTTGGAGGGCACCGCGCGGTAGTCGAAGGGCGCCTCGGGATCGGGCGCCTCCTCCCACTCACAGTTTGCGCTCTTGGGCCACTCCTTGTCCGCGTCCACCTCGTACCAAAAGTCGGTGTGCTTCAACTTGTTCCAGGGGTCGTACTCAAACCCGACCGCCGCCACCGGCGACCACTTGGCGTGCTCCTTGGCAATGCCCTTCTTGGCAATGCACGTCAACCGGAGCTCCTGGTGCTTTCTCAACTTACAGATGAGGGGGCCCTTGCGTTCGGCGTCTCGAATCACGGGGTCGCCCAACCGCAGCCCGTTGTGGAACTTGGCAAGGTCACTGGCATACACGTTCATGGTGCTGTCGGTGTCACACTTTGCACTGAGCTCAAGCTTGACCGAGCAGTTGGGACAGTACTGGTCACACGTGCAATCTCTGGAGTACGACAAGTCGTCGATGCCCTCGCTCACCAAGGGAATGAGACCCAACCGGTGGGCAAGAAACTCGTCCGCCAACACCGACGTGTTGGCGTCAATCTCCACGAGGTCGATGGCCAACGTCGGCACCTCGGCCATCACCACGCGCCGAATGGAGTTGGCCATGGCCATGTCCACGTCCCGGAGAATGAAGTCCACGTGGTCGCGCTCCGCCTGTCTGATGGTGACGCGGGGCCCGCCGTCCCACTTGTCAATGTCCATGGTGATAATTTTTTGTTTCGCGCAACATGGACTTGGTGATCCCCGACCTCCGGTTCGAGAGTTCCTTCAACAAGTCGTTGCAGGCGTATGCCGAGAAAACAAACCCAGCACGGTTGACCGACGCCGAGTTGCGTCGGTTGAACGTGGAGCTCGACGACGCCGAGGCGGCGCATCCATCCCAAAACCCCCCCCTTGGCTCTATCACCCCCGGCATCGTGCTCTACGCCATTGTCAAAGACCAGGTGCTCATGCCGTTGCTCCAGGGGTTTGCGTGGGCGGGCGTCTTGATCTTGGCGGGCCCGACGCTTCGCCAGATTGTGGTCCACGGGCAGCGGTGCGGGACGTACCTAGCGAGAATGCTCAACTTGAACCTGATCACGGGGTGACGGGTGACCGGCTGGCCAACGTCAATGCATATAACCCACTGACCACATGCTACGACAATGATTCATGACTCAATGTACAATTATGGTACACCTCCACCCAGGGTACATCTACCGATACATGTAATACCCGTGATACATGGAGATATGTCGGTAAGAAATGTAGGACCGGTGATACATGTCGGTAAGATATGTAGTCGGTGGTCCGCTTGCAAGCCTGGCGGCTCGCAAGCAGAGTGCGAAATTTCAAAACACGCACCCCGTTTCATTGCTAGCCATGTTTAACCGTCACCGCAAAACAGGCCAGTCCACGGCGTACACCGGCGTCAACCACGTGGCGCCCGCCAACCACCAGCCCAACCTGGGGGCGTTGGCGGCGGCATTGACCATCGGCCAGGCGCTAAAGAACCCCCAGCAACAAGTGCCTCGCTCCCCCTCCATCCAGTACATACGGAAACCCCCTTCAAGACAACCGTCGCTTCTCAAACGAAGTCCGTCGTTGCTGTCCAAGGGCAGTTTTACCATCTCGTCGATCCACCAGCCGCCACAATTTTCCCACCATCACCGGCTGGCCAGCACCGATGGTTATGACATTGATGACACCTTCGACTCCCAGGCCAGCGTGGGGTCGGACAACTACGCCGCCATGCGCGACTTGAAGTTGGCCCACCGCCCGCCCCAGCAAAAGGTCAAGACCGTCAAGAAGTACTTGCCGACCCCAAATGGAATTAAGGTCATTGAGGTGCCGGAAGAAACCTTCCAGCAGGAGGTGTCCCGGAACAACTCCATTCGCTCGGGCAACAACATTCCTCGGTCGCCGCTGTTCCGCAAGGCCCCGCGGACCTCGAGCCTCAACAATGTCAAGAAGGCCCCGGCCAAGGTGCCCAAAACTCCCAAGATTGAGGAGAGCGCCAACGAGGACGCGTTGGCCCGGTCCGACGACTTCCACGAGCACGAGATCAAGATGGCCAACTTGCAAAAGCACATTGAGTACGAGAAGGCGTTGGCGCGGGACTTGGAGCTGAAGCGCCTCGAGTACGAGCAATTGCGCTTGGCCCGCCTTGAGAAGGAGAAACTGTTGCTTGAAGCATTGAAGGCAGAGGACTCCACCGCCGAGCCCCAGCCCATCCGTGACCTTGCCGAGGAGCCCTTGTCGCTCAACCACGACGAGCCCTTGTCGCTCAACCAAGACGAGCCCCTTTCCAAAAGCTCGCTTCTTTCCGACTCGGAGGAGGACGTGCCCATCACCCGCGTGCCTCCGGGTGTCGATGAGCTCGACCAACTTCACTCTCCTCAGTCACTTGGTCCCGGCCCCTCGCACGAGTCCACTCTCGTCAAGCCCGTTCTCGACGAAGTCGACTCCGACGAGGTGCCCACCATCAACGCGCTGGACGTGGTGGTGGACGAGCTCGAGCACAACGAGGAACACGACATCATCAGCCACTACCGCGACCAAACGCCCGACATCTTGAACTCCTTGCCTGAACCCCTGCCAGAAACCTTGGACCCCAAGTACGAGACGTTGAGTCCGGAGCCCGTCTCGGGCAACAGCTCGGTGTACGACGACCAGGGGGACTCGCTCGCCAAGCACTTGCGCCCCAAGTTCGACCCGTCCCCCGAAATCATCAACGACGAGTTGCCCGAGCCCCAGCTCGAAACATTGCAGTTGCCCGCGACCCTCAACCCCGCCCACAGCTCGGGCTCGTCCATCAGCAGTGTTGACTCAAGCAAGAAGCGGCCCGTCAAGCTGGCCATGAAGAACCTGGCGTCGTTCTACGCATCCAAGCCCGTGGCCGAGTCCAACCCGGCCCACCAGGCGTACCTCCTGCTCACCACCGCGGAAAACACCCGCCTCAACTCCAAGTTGCTGTCGTCGCAGCTCTCCGACATCAACTTGCTCAAGGGCTCGCACCAGTACCCCACCAGCCCCACCAGCCCCTACCGCCGGTCGCAACAGTTCAAAAAGCCTCTGGTGAGCCCATCCCACAGCAACAACGGCAACCAGAACGGCAACGGCTTGACCGCCCGCTCACTCAGACCCCACTCGGTGCACGCCGACGCGGGCCAGGACCGCCACAACCTATCGGCCCGAACCCTTCGTGACAGACAGTCGTACGTGCAGCCCATTGCGCAGCACCCAACCCTCAGCCCCAACTACCAGTCACCCTCCAAGGCCCGTGCCGCCGAGCTCTACGCCAAGGCCAACGCCCGCCCCAGACTGGTGTTCACGCCCAATCTCGCCAAGAAGCTGTCCTACGACAAAAGCCACGACCAAAACGGCCAACCTCCCCGGCAAACCACCCCGACGCGGGCCCACCGCACCACCCTCCGCGGACCTCCGCCCGCCCAAGAAGCAGAAGAGGCCCCCCAGTCCGCCCGGCCCGCGCCGGTGTCCCGGTTCGCCGACTCCGACGACGAGGACGGTCCTTCGAGATTGGCATCTCGTTTCGCCGACTCCGACACCGAGCTGGACCACGTGCCCGTGCGGGCCCACCGGGCCCCACCTCCCGCGCCCGTGTCGCCTCCGGTGCAGAAGCAGCACGTGGTGTCGCTTCGTCCGGAGAAGGAGAAGGACAAGAAGGAAAAGCCAAAGAAGAAGAAGTTTCTCAGAAAGCTTTTCGGGAGGGACTAATCCCCACGGATCCAGGCAATACCGGAGGTGTTTAAATAGCACCACTATGAAACAATAATCTCACGTTTACTTCAATCAAAAGTAGTACGGAACAATAACCTCCAGTTTTACGTACTTGATGTTTACTGAGCTGGTGGCATGGAAAGAGCAAGTCGGCCATCACGTGTTGGTATATAGTTTCATGCCTTGCTGGCTTAGCTTCGTTCACCAACTGCTAATGCTCACTGGACTCAAACTCAATGAGGTTCTCTTCGTTTGGCCTCTTCTCCTGGAGGTCTGTTTTCTTGCGCTCCACACTCGGGGCCGGCACCACCGGCTCGGTCTGCGCCTCCGCCCCGAGCAAAAGATCCTTGTCGTTGTCGTCGATGGCCATAACGCCAAAGTCGTCGTCGCGCTCGTCGTCCTCCTCCTTTGACTTGGACGACTTGACCGAGGCGGCATCGGCGGGCGGAGGCCGCGAGTCCATGCGCTGGCGCACCTTCTTGGCCACCTCTTTTCCATCAGCCAACATTCCGTCAAACATATCCCGCAAGTTGCGGATGGTGCTGAAGTCGGCGTCAAGCGGCTTGGCAAGGTGCATCGACTGGCGGAGCGTGCGGCTAAAGAGAAGCTCGTAGGTTTCGTCCGCCAACACCACCATGCGGAACGTGGGCAAGTTCACGTACACGGGGGTGTTGGGGTTTAGTGCGGCGTTGTGGGTGATGGACAGGTCGATGGCCAACTCCTCGATGAGGAGCGACTCGGCGTCGGGCTGCGCGTACTCGAACGCCCGCTGGATGAAGGTGCTGGCGGCAGAGAGGTACCGCTCAATCTGCTGGCTCTCCAACTTGGGCTTGTCAATGTCGAACTCGGTGGGGAGGACGATCTGCTTCGAGTTGGTGGCCTGCTGGCGCTTGTAGACCTCGTCGGCGATAGCATTCTCAATTGCCTTTTCCGTCAAGTGGTCGAGAAGAAGCCCGTCCTTCCAGGGGGTGGTGATATAAAGCAAGTCTTCCGAAATCCGCAAAATGCCCTCGCGGTCGACTCGGTCGCCCTGGGCATACAACTCAAAGAAGTTCAGCATGGCGGTCATGAGATCGGGCTCCACGAGCTTGTTGAGCCCGAGCACAAGGTCGGCGAGCTTGAGCGAGCCCTTGTTGTCGGAGTCCCAGTGGAAGAACAACCGCTTCAAGAATATATCTGCCTGGGGCCCCTCGGTAACCCAGTCACACACCTGGGCCATGAACTTCTTGAAGGCATCAAAGTCCATGGTGGACGAGCTGCCGGTCTGGATGTTCACCAGCTGCACCACCGAGTAGAACCGGTCGTACAACACGCTCAAGGTGTCCTGGCTGATGTTGTGGGTGCGGGGCAAGTTGCGGAGCTCGGTGCGCTTGACGAAGGAGGAGATGTTTTGGAAAATGGTGTTTTTGTGCTTGGCCCGATGTTTCTCGATGGTTTCGTCGGTGATGATGGCAAACTCCTTGAACGCCGTCACCAACAACTCCTGGAACTTGGTGATGGCGCGGTACTTGGGGTTGGGGGAGTCGGGGTGTGCCGACTGGTCGAGCGTAAGGAAGTAGTTTTTGAGAATGGAAATGAAGGTGCCGTCGTCCTCGGTGCGGAGAAGCTCTTCGCCGTTGAGCTTGAGGATGGCAAGCGCCACCTGGAACAACGTCTTGGGTCCTTGTAAGAAGAACACGTCGAGGATGCGGAATGCAAACACCAACGGCATCGAGCTGAGGTACAACGAGAGAAACCACGGGAGCGACACCACCAGCAACTGGATGTCATTCTTGGAAATGTGGTCCCAGAGCATGGGCATGGTCTTTTGCACCAACAGCTCAAACACCCGCTGGTCCAAGAGCGTGCCGTACATGGTCTTGGAGTAGTAGCCCGGCACAATGCGGTCGCAGAGCACGGTGAGGCACCAGAACGCCTGCTCCTCCGACATGTAGATGAGGAGCGCCGCCACCACGATGTTCATGGCCTGGCAGTAGCCCAACTCGGGGTTCTTCCACGAGTACGCGGTCAACACGCGGCGCAACCGCAAAATGCCCTCGGGGCTCTGGTACGCGGCGTACTCGGGAAGCGACCGGTTGAGGTCCTTTTCGATTTCCTCGATGGCAAACGACGTTTTGGCCTTGTTCTCTGCAAGAATAGTTTCGTAGTCGGAGGGGTGGCCCACCCGCAAGTACATTGACCCGCAACATAGTTCCCAGATCTCGCCCCGGAGCCGGTTGGGGAGCCCGACCCGCACCAACTTGTAGAACATGGGGGTCTTGACGAGGGTGAGGTTGCGGCCGTCGGAGCGGAAAAGGTCGAACCAGAGCTTCATTTTGCTCTTGTCCTTGAGTTCCTTGGGGTTGCCGGGAAACTTGAAGATGGACCCGAGGCCCCCCGGAGGTAGCAGGGTAATTTTTTCTGAGGAGACGTTGTTTTTGGCGAGGAGGTACTCCGAGTAGCACGACTGGATGAACGGCTGGAGGTGTTTGACGTTGTGGAGATTGTCTTTGAGCGCCAAGCGGAGGTTGTAGGAGAACCTCTCTGAGTCCAGCCGGATGCCCACGAGATACAACGTGATCATCAACTTGGAGTGGGTCGCGATACTGAGCGCAAACCCATACGAGCTGGTGGGGAGCCGCTCCACCTTCTTCACCGTCGACAAGTGGATCACAAACAGACAATTGCGCTGGTCGAAGGCATCCCGAAACACAACAAAGTGCTGCGTGAGGAAGATGCGGCCCTGGGGGTAGGCGTCCTGGTAGGCGCCCAGGGACACCTCGGACCGCACGCCGACTTCCACCGCCAGTTCGTCGACAATGGTTTCGCCGTCGGGCAATCGGTGGTCGCGGCAGAACGCCTGGTCCCGCGTGAGGCCATTGCCGTCTTTTTTGTCAAGGACTTGTTGAAGAGTATTGACGGCTTTCTCCCGGAGGGTATCAAAGAAGGCCATGCGCGCACACTACAGTGCACCTCTGAAAAGGTGAAATCTTACAACTGACAAAGTGTCATGACAACAGAATATCGATCTGATTATGCTGGGTGGTGTATGGTTCAAACGCCTTTATCCCCATTTGGGTCCAGGTCGCGGCGGCGGTCCCGTCCCTCGGACTGAAGATCCTGGATCGTCATGTAATTCGCGTAGTTGGCAATCTGCTTGAGGGGCTCGTCGACCATGTCCCGCTTGCGCATGAGAAACTTGTTGCCGATGATCTTGCCCGTGTGGTTGAGAATCACCTTGATGATATCCTTTCGCAACCGCACGATAAAGTCCTCGCCCGACCACGTCTTGTTGCGGTACCGGAGCGTGGGGATGGTCATGTGGAGATTGTGCACGTCCAAAATGTGGAGGTGCTTCGGCGGCTTGAAGCTCACGTTGATGTCCATCTTGGCCACCTCGATGTCCACGATGGAGATGTACTTGGACGACCGCATCATGATTTCCTGGATGTCGTCCGCCGGCTGCGACGAGTTGGCGGACGGCTTCAGCGAGACGCTCTCGTTGTCGGGAAGCACATCCTCGTGGGCCTCGCCGCTGTCGGGGAAAATGTACTCGAACAATCGCCTGGCGGTGTGGTAGTCGAGCTGCACCTGAAGAGGATGGATTTCGAGCTTCGCCTGCTGCATGATGGGAATTCCCCCAATGGGGTCCAACATGCGCCAGGTCATCTGGGCGATGGGCTCCTCCATGGGCTGCTTGTAGGGTCGAAGGAGCTCGGGGTACACCGCGTGCTCCTGCAAATTGAACCCCTGGATCATCAGGAACGCCAACTTGTTGGAGTTGGACCCGTCGTTGGAGTCCACGCGCATGAACGTCGAGTCGGCGAGCGCAAAGTCAATGAAGGGCAGCCGCTCGCCGTCCAAGAGGTGCCAGATCACCTGGTCCAGGTGGATCTGCCAGAACCGGGCGGGCCGCTTGGACGCCGACTTGCTGCGGCGGGTGCTCAAGCCCCGCATGAGAAGAATCAACTCCACCCGCATCCGCTCGAGCTCCATCTCGTACAACCGCACCTGCCCGTGCTCGTGTTTGTTGAGCGGCACGGTGTGGGCGTCGAGCCAGAGCAAGAGCTCCTGCGACAGCCGGATGCCGTCCTGAAGCTCGCGCACCCGCTCGTCCATCCCGGCAAAGTCGTCCACGTCCGACATGGACATGACCTTGTTGAGGCGATTGATGAGCTGCGTGTGCGCGGTGTTGGAGTGGACTAGCAAGTCGGTGACAACGTGGTAGAGCGTCAGGTACTGCCGGGAGTCGGCATCAATCACCACCTTGGAGAGGTGCACTCTGATTTCATTACCTTGCTTTGTGGTGGACTCGGCGAGGAGCTCGTTCGGGTTCACAAACACCAACCCAGAGGTGTTGCGCTCAATGACGAGCTGCTGCTGCACGAACGAGGTGTCGTAGCACACCTCACAGTCGAGCCAGGGGGGCCAGCTCAGATACAACGGCGAGTCCTTTTCAAACACAAACGTGTGCGAGTCTTCAAAGAGCACGCCGATGCGGTTCTCCACGTTGGACGCCACCTTGGCCGCGTCGCTGAGCAAGTCGGCGGTGCCCTCGAGGTTCACGGCAAGAATGCGGGCGTTGAGCGACCGCGACGTGATGAGCACACACGATTCGGGATCTTTGTTGCTGACAAGCTGGATCTGCGGGTGGATGAGCCGGAATAAGTACTTGTGCTCGCGCTCCTGGTCCGCCTCCACGTGGGTGAAGTGGCGGTCAAAGTTCTTGAGCACCTCCTCCGAGGAGCCGGCGGGGTGCCACGCGAGCTTGTCGTCCTCGTCCGCCACCGCCGACGCGCTGTCCTTGATGACCGCATCCACGAGGTCCAACGCCTGACGACTCATGTAGTACACCTGGGACTTGCGCTCGCTCTGTTTCTGGATGTAGTCCAAAAAGATGTTCCGCAACTCGTTGTTCCACTTCATGCGCATGTTGTGCACAAAGAAGCGGTTGTGGTAGGCGGCGGCGCCCTGGAGGGCCTCCTCGCACTCCATACCCCCGACGGCGGCCCGCAACTGGGCCACCTTGGCGGTGTCGGCGTCGATTTCGGCCCTCACCTTGACGATATCGGCGTCGAACTCATGGTCGTCGGCGTACTCGAGCTTGGCGAGAAACGTCTGCGCCAGCAGGATCTGCGCCTCGAGCTGCTCGATGCGCTGGGCGGTGAGATCCACCTGCGTTTGGTTGGGCAGCACCCCGAGAAGACACTCGTGGGCGTCCTCGTGGCCAAACGGATACTTACCGTCCTCACTGGAGAACTCTCGGAAGTAGGTGAACCGAGGAGCCTGGAGCATGGGAATCACCTCGAGCCGCGGGAACGGCGAGAGCGTCTGCCGCATCTCCAACTCAACAAAGTCGTCGGTATCCACCCACAGCACATCCTCGAGAAAGTCGTTCGACAGCGACAGGTCCGACCGGCCCTGGAGCGACAGCGTGTAGTCCAGACCGTTGAGGTACGACGCAAGGTGGCCCGTCATGGACTTGTCGTTGAACACCGCACTCACCACGCGGATGTCGGCCTCGGCAATGTCCACCTGGCCCTGGTTCATCTTCAAGTGCGGGATGCGGTTGTTGATGGCGAGCTTCTCGTTGACGTAGCGAACTAGCTCCTTCCGCTGGTGGAGGTCGACGGTGCACCGCTGGAACTTGCCCTTGATGCCGGTGAAGGCCACGCGGTCGTTGTCGTTGATCATTTTCGAGTGCACGTACAAGTGCAGCACGTTGAGGGGCTCGAGCGCCAACTGATACTTGACGGTGAGGAGATGCGGCCCCAACTTGACGTGCGACAAGTCTTTTGGTTTGCTCTGGAAGAGCGGGCCCATGCGGATCGGGAGGGAGACGTACTCGGTGAGAAGGTCCCACCAGTAGTAGAAGTAGTGGAACGCCATGGGCGTGAGGTACGCCGCGTTGTGCAGGTTGCCCTTGGCCGACTTGGACGTGACGCTGATGGCAAGGTGGAGGTAGTCGGAGCGAAAGTTGGTGTAGGAGTCCGGGTGGAACGCGAACGCCGGGTTGGTGACCATGACGTCGTAGTGGGGCTTGAACTGGGCCGTGCGCTCCTGGTCGGCGGAGATCTCGCTGGTGTCGGCGGTGTTTCTCTCGAAAAGGAGCCCGAGCTTCCAGCACACCTTTTCGTCCGACAGGAACTTCATCACCTTCTTGAGGTACTGCACCTCCCTGATTTCGTCAAAGAAGCGCCGGTTCTGGGGGTACTCGGGGATGGCAAGCACAAAGTCGTCCGACTCCAAGCGGATGAGCTCGTCGTGACGACCACCAGGATTGATTTGGAGACTCACGTTGTTTTGCCAGCACCACACGAACCCCGCGTGGCGGCCGATGGTCTCGTACGGCGACGTGCCGCTCTTGATGTGGAGACAGAGCTGGTTCCTGATGTTGAATGCCATTTTGCCGTGCACCAAGAGCGCCATCTTGTCCCACCACCCGAGCGGGCTGTCGTCGATTTCCGGCTTGGTGAAGTTGTCGAACGCCGACATCACCAGCGAGAACGCCGCCTGGTACAGCTTGCACCAGGAAATCACACACGGAGTGTCGGTGTTCAAGTCCCACTCAAGGTTGATCATGAACTTGACGGGGGTGAGCGTCCGCGGGATGCGGACCGAGTAGAAGTTGTCGTCGGTGTCGCTCAACGCAGGCGAGAACGGCACAAATATGTACCGCAACTCCTCCTTGCGGGTGATGAGCTTTTCGTTGATCACCACGTCTCCCCTGAGATGTACACTATTGCCGGTGGCATTCTCCGGGAACGCCAACACGGGGAAGGGATAGTCCCGGAGGAACATGTAGAGCGACGATGCCCTTAGATCTGTGTTCAATGGGATAAGGATGGAGTACGCGAGCTTGGGCTGGCCCTTGCCGTGGTCGTGAAGAAACTGGTCCACGTCCACCAGCGACGCCCGCACCGTCCACCGAAGATTTCGGAGAAGTCCGCCCAAGAGGGGGGCGCCATAAGCATACTCTTGGATTTCAAACTTGTCCGTCACGAGCGGGTTGATGATCTCCTCGCCCCACACGTCGTGGGCCCGCTGCGCCCACATGGCGGTCTTGACGGCCCGGAACTCGCGGAAGGCAGAGATCCACGACGCCGACAGCTCTTCGAGATTCAATTGGCGTGCCTCCTCGATCTTTGCTTCGGCTTGTGCCGCCGTAAGAGAAGGGCCCTTGTCCTGGGAGCTCGTCACCTGGCGCAACGGACTGTTGAAGCGGGGTGTCGAGACCGACTTGATGAAGTGCCGGGGCTCCGGCTGGGCGAACGTCAAGTCCTCCGGCGAGTGGACGCGGGCCCGGAGCTCGGCGCACTTCTTGTCAAAGAGCTTTTGTTTCTGGAGCCGGCGTCTCTGCTCAAGCAACCCGAGCTCAAAGATGTACGAGAGCTCGTTCTCAAAGGGGTCGTTCTCCAACACGAGGCCAAACGACGTGCTGTTGAGCGTGACCTCGGGGAACTGCACCGCCGGCTTCTCGTCGGGAAGGATCGCGTTGTAGTCGTCCACCTCCGCCTCCAAGTTCCTGAAGTTGTGGTTGATCTGGCGTATCGCCTTCACGAGCGTCACAATGTTGTCAATCACCGTGTAGAACAAGAACTGGTGCGGGATGTTCAACTTGATGCTGCGGGAGTCCACCGTCACCAGGCCGTCGTACTCCACCAGGGCATTGTTCACCGTGAGGAGACGCGCCCAGAGCTTGGTCGACGGGTGCACCACGTACAACCGGGCGTACTTGAGGTGGCCCAGGGAAAGCGCCATCACGTTGTTGAGGCTGAGAGTGTCCACCTCCACGAGCACATCCACCGCGTTGGGGAGCCGGGTGACAATGGCCGCCAGCTCCAACACCACGTCGAGGCGGATCTTCGACGAGGGGAGCCGGTGCTGGTACTTGCGCTCGACGGTGGGGGCAAAGTAGTGGAGGAGGTTGCGGGCGTAGATGGTGCACCACACTAGAAAGATGTCGAAGCGGCCGTCCACCTCGGGCACGCGAACCACCAAGGCGTCGCCCTCGTTGGTGGCGGCAATGTCTCTGACCGAGAGCACCCGCTTGATTTTCTTGGTGGACACATTGTCGAACGACGACGCCAACGACGAGAGGTCGCTGAAGTCGTCGTCCGAGTGGCACTCGGCCACATGGTCAAAGTCAGATATGTACTCGGAAACGTACTCACTGAGCGTGGAGCACTGCACGGTTTTGACGCTAATGAGCACCGACTCACGGGCCCGCTTGAAGGAAAAGGAGCCGTCAGACACCCTGAAGGACACTCCCCGTTTGAAGTCGCCGAGATCGATGGACTCGCCAATGGCAGCGTCGAACATCTCGTGCGGAGGGAGGCCATCCTTACAGATGATGTCGGCACTGATGGACGACACGCTGGACTTGATGGACACCACGTACGCTGGAATGAGCGCCATGAGCGTGGTGTACTCGGACACGGGACCCGGGTCCGGCGAGCGGAAGAGCTCGGCGCACCTGGTGTTGTAGTGTTCCACAGAGATGTTGCGGAGAAGCCGCACAATCTGGAATAACATCACGTTGACGGAGCTCATGTGGATGTTCTTGCTGATGGTGTGTACCGAGAGCTCGTGCCGGGGGAGATTGTACCCCACAATGACGCTCATTTTGGAAAAGTGGATGTAATTGTCGGCAACGTCGAGCTTGAAGTTCTTGAACTTGACAAAGCCGTTGACGCGGTCGTCGCGGCGGCTCAAGAGCCGGTACACGAGGCCCAGGAGCTGCGCGTGCACCACGTTGTTCTTGGGACTGGCGCGGTGGAAGTCCTCGTGGTGGGAGAGGTGCGGAAGGTGGAGGTCAAGCGCAAAGTCCACCACCACCACCTTGGCGGAGAAGAAGTGGGAGGGTACAGTGTGGCCCGACAGGGGGGACTGGCGGCGGACCAAGCTCAAGAGCGGGGTGATCTGGTCGTAGTAGATGTCCAACTTCGGGTTGGTGAGCGTGACGTTGAGCGGATGCCGGTCGTCATCGAGGTGGAGCGCCACCGTGGCCGACGGGAGCTCGAAGCACCTGGTGTCGAGGTGGAAGAGCTTGACGGAGGTGAGGTACGCGGACGCGGAGGTGTGGGTGGCCAGCACCACGAGCGACAGCACGTCGACGTCAAAGTCGGCGTGGTAGAGCTCGAGCTCTTCGAGCCGCACCTCAACGGAGGAGAGGAGGGGGAACCTGGCCGCAACCGCCTCGAGCCGTGCGGCGAGTGGATGTGAACTGCCACTCAGAGGTTTCTGTGAAGCGATGCCCCCAGTCCCCGTAGTGTGTGGAAGATCAGCCGGTTCTTTCGCCGGTGTCTGTACAGACTCACGTTGCCCTAGGTCGTAGGCATCGACGGCCAACTTGCCCACCGACAAATGCAACGCCACGTCCGCCACCGTCACCTCGATGGTGTCGGGCTTGTCCTTCGGGCACCTTGTCACCACGTCCGTGGACACATTGAACACCAAGTTGCGGAACAGAATATCCTTGGCCGTGCCGTGGAGGATGCTGAGGGCCACGCGGCCATCGGACCCGTGGAGGTCCGCGTCCAAGCGGGCGTACTCAATGTCGAGCCGGTCCACCGGCGCATGGTCGACGTGCACCGAGCACCGATTGACAACCACCGTCACCTGGTTGAGAAGCGTGTTGACAACGAGGTAGCCCCGCTTGGAAAGCGTAAACGAGGGAGCGGTCAACCCGCCCGTGTCAGTAGACCTGCTTTCTGACACATGCAATTGAATGTCGTGGAGCACCAACTCCACGAGCTTGTGGTGTTTCTGGAATACGTTGACCCGCAAGTACACCTTGCGAGCGTGGACCGTCACCACGCCAAAGTCCACATGCACGTGCTTGAGACATAGCCAGCCGAAACTCTTGACGCCAATATGCGGGACCCGATTGACAAGCCAGAGGCACCCCAAGTAGGCGGCAACCACAACGCCGACGAGGTACGCTGGGGACATGCCGGTAGTTCCGTCAAAAGCGCGGGTGAAAAATATGTGGAGATGGTGGAGATGCCTTCAAGTGACGCCGATCACCATCACTTTTCACACGTCTTTCACACATTCCAAACACCATGCTTAAGCCATGGCCTACGGGTGTCTCACGGGTGTCTCACCCGGACCCTGTCACGTGATGACCATGGCACGTTCCTGCCGGCCGCTCTTCGGTGCATTCTCTTCATTCTCCGCTGATCTCCACCAGGCCGCCCTGTCACCATTACTGTTTCGGGATATCGTCTCCTCCGTAGCCTAAGCCATTGACTTTGGTGAAGAATTACCCCAAATGGAAGCGTGAGGGGCCGCGCATCCACCGATCCAAAGTGCCAATACCACCACCACCAAATCAACGACACCCCAGTCCACCGCACCATCGTGACCAGGCTGGTGGTGGTGGCATCTGAACCGTCTCTTTTGTCCACTGTTGGGTCCCTTCAATTCTTTCACCCGGGTCGTCCCCTCCATTAGGTTTCCCAATGCGGAAATCGCAGAATTTCCCAATCGGGCTATCTTGCAACAGCACCTTGTCTCATATAAGAGCCGGAGGCTTGCACCACCAATTTTTCTCCCAACACCACTATACCCATGAAGTTCACCACTGCCCAAGTCACCCTCGTTTTGGCTCTTGCTGGTACCACCTTGGCTGCTCCCGCCGGGTCGTCCACCACCCTTTCCAAGAGAGAAGTGGAAAAGATCAACACCGCCATTGCCCACTTGAACTCTTACACCGCCAAGAGAAACGCCGGTGCTGCTGGCGACGTGATTGACGTTACCGCCAGAGAGTACGCCATTGTCACCGAGATCTTGGAGGCCATCAACGACACCGACCTTGCTCCTGGTATCATTGCCGGGTTGGTCACCAACGAGGACCTCCAGCCCATTGTCACCAAAACCATTGTGTCTCTCATTGAGAGTGGCACCATCAACTTGACCACGTTGTTCATTGCCTTGGACGAGTCTGGTTTGGCCGAGACCGTCATCACCGACTTGATCAACGACTGTACCTTCTACTCGGACATTTACAAGTTGGCTCTTTCGTACGTGTCGGACCTTATCGACAAGATCAGAAACGGTGGTGAGAAGAGAGAGGACGTTGCTACCCTCGAGGCCAGATACGACGCCGACGGTGTAGTCAACAACTTGTTGGAGTCTCTTGCCGAGTCTGGGTTGGCGTCTTCCGTGGTGAGAGAGTTGATTGTCAACAAGGACTTCTTGTCGTACGGTGCCTCACTTATCAAGGAGTTGTTCAGTTCCGGAGCCTTGACTGCCGGTGATGTTGTTGACGCGTTGACGCAATCCGACTTGATTCCTGACTTGTTCAAGCAATTCTTCACCGTCGACACCCTCAAGACGGTGATTGTCAATGCGTTGGCGGCCGCTTCTGGTAAGTGTGGAACCCCAACTGATACCGCCACCACCACCGCCTCGGCCACCGCCACCACCTCCACCTCCACCTCCACCGGTACGGGGGCTTGTAAGAAGAGAAAGAGATCTTACAACTAAAAGCTTCGGCGTTTGATGTATACTATGAATGATTAATGTATTAAGGTAGTGCGACATTTTGCAGCAATCCACTTTCTGCATAATTGATGCAAAATACAGAAAACAAAAAGTCGCCTCAAATCATATATTGAAATTGGCACTTTCGAGGGCATGCAAAACGGTTGATAACACGGGCTCTCATTACACACGGAATACAGTAAGATACCACACAAGCTGACTCTAATTCATATATTGATGACTAAAATTCAAGTCCATTGTCGAAAAACTCCTTGATGGCACCGGAGAGACGCTTGCCTCCCTCGGCAAGCTCTGCATCGGTGTTGGCGGGCGCAAACGAGAGACGGAAGAAGTTGCCCCTCTCCACACTGAATTTCTTGTCCACGGCCATGTTGAGGCCAATCACCACCCCCACGCCGTAGGCAGTGGCCTTCCAGTTCAAAAGGTCAATCTTCTCGGCAATGTCGGTGCCCTTGGGGAAGTTGATTTTGATGGAGACAAACATCCCTGCGTTGGGGTCAATCACATCAAAGTACTTGTTTCTGTAGGCATCACTTTCAACAAGTGCATTGACAAGAACGTCTCTTCTATGGGAGTAGGTTGTTTTGACCTTGAGGATCCACTCAAGCCAGCCGTCGACGCCCTTAAACTTTTGCTGGATGATGTTGTTGACCAAGGTCTGGGAGGTTCCCGACGACGATCTGGTGACCACGGCCGCATACTGGGCAATGGCGGCAATGATCTTTTTGTGGGCCACAATGAACCCGAGTCTCAAGCCGGGAGCAAACAACTTGGAGAAGGTCTCGATGCGGAGAACCCGCCCCGAAGTGTCGATGGTGACATACGAGGGAATGAGCTCCTTCTCGAGGAACTCGTCCACCGTGACAAACGCATCGATGCTGGTGAGCGGCTCGGGCTTCTTCCATGGTGGGTGCACAAGAAACCCATATGGATCATCCTCGATGATGGCAAAGTCGTGCTTCTCTGCCAACGCATACACCTTCTTTCTGAACTCAAGCAGTTGCGAGTAACCCGTGGGGTTCTGGCCCGTGGCAATGGTGTAGAGGGCCTTGGGCTTCTTGCCCTTGTGCTCGGGTCTGAGTTCGTCCCAGTTGGCCAACAATTCCTCCAAGTAGTCGTAATCAAGACCATTGCTCTTGGAGGTGTCGGGGTCAATGTTGAGCTTGACCGGCACAGGGATGCCCCCCGCGTTCTTGACGTTCTGCAAGAACGGCGTGAACGTGAACTCCTCCACCAAGATGATGTCGCCGGTGTCGAGAAGGGCATCGGCAGCCTTGTTGAGGCCGTCGCCGGCCCCGTTGGTGATGATGGTGGACCACTCGTCGTACCCGGGTGGGTGCACCCGCTTGACAAAGTCCTGGGTGAATTGACGGAGCTGGGGAATTCCCTCCACCTCGGAGTACTGCAAGCCCTGCTTCAACGCAATCAACGACTTGTCGTCGTGCTCGGTGGGGATGTGCACTGTGGCGGACTTGCCCTTGACCGGCTCCAATGGAGGAGTGGGCACCTGGGACAAATTCTCGAGCGACGCGTTGGTGACGGGGAGCTGGCTCAGTGTCTGAAACGGGTACTCCTTCAAGTGGACATCGATGCTGTCCACCGGAAAGAAGCCGTGGTTAGGCAACCCCCAATTGAGAGGAAGTGGGTTGGGGTGGGGCTTGAATCCCTTGGGCGCATTGTCGGTGCTAGTCAGAGCAAAGTGGACTGCGGTTCTACCAGCAGCCCGGGATGAAAGTAAGTGAGCCATGAGAATAAGATCTGGGATCTACTGGGATATTTATGTGTGGCATTGTGGAGGGGCAGAGCCGCACATGAGCGCGATAAGATAGCTAGTGACTCAGGGGTCCGTTGTGCGACCCAGTCGCGGCACCACGGTGCAACGTGCCGACCGAGCGTGGGTCGAATGGGCCCGGCGGATGTGTGGCGGCGCGCTTCCGCCAGCACCAGTGTGGGTGAGTCAGTGTGGAGCAGTGAATTGATGAGTAATCACTCGAGGTACTCTAGTGTCTGGCACGCACGGTACTCGTCAATGACACTCACCACCGCCTCCTTGCACTCGGCAAACACGTCGCTCATTTGCGCTGCGAGCTGCGGGTCGTTCTGGTCGTCGGTGTAGTAGTTGATGTAGGCCTTGCGCTTGGCAAGTAGGTCGTATTGTTTTAGCACCTTGGAAAGCACGTGGATGATGGAAGTGTTGTTGGAGACCTGGATGCCATTCACTGGCGACGACACATACGGCGACCGTCGGCTGTTGACAACGTGAATCGACGCCAGGGTCCAGGGGACAAACTCCACCCGCAGCGCGGCGCGGATGGTGCCCTTTCGTATTTCGTGCTGGTTGAGCTTGTCGCCGATGAAGTAGTTGAGCATGGAGATGTACTTGACCAGCCCACTGACGCGGTTCATCTTGTAGCGGTCACTTAGGAGCTCGAGGGTGATGTCGTATTCGTTCAATGAGGTTTTGCGCCCAAAAGGTGCGATGGAGGTGGTGAGAAACTTGAGGTCGGGGGTTGGGATCAACAGCAGGAAGATCAGCTCCTGCGATGTGTACATGTATCCGGGGAACCGGATCGGGTTGGAGATGGACGCACACGCCCGCGCAATGAGCTTGTTGGTGCCGTCGAACGCGGCGGAGTCGAGCCGGGACCCATGGAGAGTGTTTTCGAGGGCGTACAACGCATCGTTCTCAAACACAAACGAGCCATCACCAAACTCAATCATGCGTTTGAGGGTGAGAAGCGTGTTGTACGGCTGCACCACGATATCCGACGTCATCTCGTTGGAGGGGAACACCGAGAACGTGTTGACAATCTTTTTCAGACCGTAGCGGTCGTTGAGGAGCTCGAGAAGAAGCGACCCGACGCCGGACCCGGTGCCTCCGGCCACACTGTGTATGAGCTGGAACGACGACACGTTGTTGCACTTGTCGACCTCGCGGTCCACCAAGTCCATCAACTCTTCCTGGTGCTCGACCCCGTACTTGTAGCCTTTCAGCCAGTTGTTGGCCGCGCCGCTGCCCGTCTCGCTGAGGTGCACGTTGCGGGGATTGAACATGGGCATGGTGCTGGTGGCCTTGGCAATCACCGAGGGCTCCAAGTCATAGAGCACCAGGCGCGGCGTGTACTTGTTGTCGTCCAGCTGGGAGAAGAACAACTCGGCGCGGTCGTCGCGGTTCTTGGTATCGCTGGGAATGGAGTCCTCCAGCTGGAACTGGAAGTCGGTGTTGGGGTATGGGGAAGGCGCTCCGTCGGGGGAGATGCCGTGTTCGAGCGCCAATTGCTCCCAGTACTGGAGGCCCACCTGGTTGCCACACTGACCCGCCTGGAGCGTTATTGTTTCACTGGGTTAGTAGGACAAGAGGCAAAACACATACCCTGGCATGATGTTGTGATTTGACGCGCTGCGCGGAGAAGAGTGGTGATGGCTATATGCAGGACACCCGGTTGGACAAATTGGCAGGACAACACCAGCCCAGTCGATACAGAAGCTTCGGGCCAACGATCCACGTCGACAGTGTGGCCATCAATTAATTGTGTCCATTTATTAGTGTGAATTTGCAAATCGCGACCCCCGATCATGTCCTTCAACTTTGCCAGCTTCACCAACGACCTCAAGAATCTCGGCGACAAGCTCACCACCGAGTTCAACAACGAGATTCTCCCCTATGCCCAGAGAACGACTCGTCGTGTGCAAGAGCGTTTCGGCAAGGTCAACATCGATGACATCAGCCAGTTGCCCTCTGAGTACACCGAGCTCGCTGATAAGTGCAACAACATTGAGAAATTGTACAAGAATGTGTTGAAGGTAACAAGCAACTACGAGAACGAGTCGTACGACTACCCGGTCAATTTGCAAGAGTCCTTCAGTGAGTTTGGCAAGAACATCACCACCCGCGTGACCACCTTGAGCAAGGCCACCACCCCTGCGGAGGCGCAGGCGGCGTTGATCAACCCCACCACGGGCGAGTTCAAGCCCCCCAAGACGCTCTACCACGCGTTGGCGCGGGCCACCGACGGGTCGGTGTTGACGTCGGGCGAGACCCAGGACCCCCTCATCAAGGCATTGGACTTGTACTCGTCCAATGTGAACAAGATTGCCAACGCCCGGTTGGGCCAGGACCAGTTGATCCGCACCAAGTTCAACAAGCCCTTGACCACGACGTTGCGCCAGTTGATTTCCCAGAGCAACAACATCCAGAAGAAGGTGGAGCAGCGCCGAATCGACTACGACTTGGCCCGCTTCAGCTTGACCAACTGTCTGGACCCCACCAAGGAGCCCCAGCTCCGCGTGGCCATGGAGAATGCCGAGGACGAGTTTGCCAACACGGTGGAGGATGCCATCAACGTCATGCAGAACGTGTTGGAGCACGCCAAGCCCTTGGACGAGTTCCTTGAGTTGATCAAGGCCCAGCTAGCATACCACAAGTTGGCCACCGAGCTTCTCGGCGGCATGGTGGGCGAGTTCGAGGAGTTGATTGAGGGATCCAAGTCCAAGAAGGCGGAGGCCGAGTCCGCCGAGTTTGACATTTAGCCATCTGTGTACACTCAATCCTCGTAATTGTCTATGTACACTCAGTAAGTGATTGTCTATTATTCGATGCTTGAGTAGTTGAAATGTCTATCTAACTGAGTGTCTATGTACATCAATGCTTAAGTAGTTCTATGACTCAGTCTTAAGTAATTGTCTATGTACATCAATGCTTGAGTAGTTCGAGACGGGAGTCGATGGCCAGACCCTCGAGGCCAAAGTTGCCCTCTAGTAAGCGAGCGTGGATCGACTGCAATGCTCTGATGGTGTCCTTGGCGTTGATGACGGCCGAGATGTTAATTTCGTTGGCACCCTGCGAGATCATCTCGATGTTGATCTTCTCGTCGGCCAACACCTTGAACATGTTTCCAGCAATGCCAATGAAGTTGACCATCTGCTTGCCCACGAGCGAGACAATGGTCATGTCTCGGGTGACATCGACGGTTCCCATCTTGCGCAACTCCTTCAAGGCGTTCTTCAAATGGACTTCCTGGTCGGACGAGATTTGGAGTGCCATGGACACATGCACCTCCGAGGTGGAGATCAAGTCCACCACCAACTTGTAGTTGTCCAAGGTGGTGAAGATGTGGGCCAAGAACCCGTGCGACAAAGTTTTCTTGTTGGAGTGGACGTTAATCACCACAATGTCCTGCTTGGCAGTAATGGCGGTGGCCGAGCGTCTTTTGTGAAGGTTGATGTACGAGCTCGACAACGTCTCGTACGCAGCCGGAGGGTGCGGGGGCGTGGCCTCACCCCGCCGGCCCAAGTTGTCCGGGTAGATGATGGTGCCGTTGCCGCTGGGGTTCTCGACGTTTTTGATGCGAATGGGGATCTTGGCCTTGATGACTTGCTCCATGGTGAAGGGGTGGATGACCTCCGACCCGTAGTACGTCAACTCGGCCGCCTCCTCGGGGGTGACGCTATCTAGCAATCTGGCGTTGGGCACCTTTCTGGGGTCGGCGGTGAAGATGCCATCGACCTCCTTCCAGATTTGTAGTTCCTCAGCACCCACGCCCACTGCCACCAACGCGGCACAGAGGTCGGTGTACCCACGCCCCACTCCATTGAGCAATCCGCCAGGGACCGTCCCGAAGTAGCCCGTCAAAACAGGCACCACCTCGGGCTCGAGCGCCGCGACCTTGGCCCCGAGCGACTGCGACAAGAACTTGTAGAACAGGTCGTCGAATCCGGTGGTGAAGTCGTAATCCAAGGGAATGATATCCAGCAAGTCGATATACTCGGACTGGAGCCCGTGGTCTTGCATGAGGGAAGCCATGAACAAACACGAGAGTTTCTCTCCAATGGACATGATGGAGTCGAGGGTCCGGGGACTGATTTCCCCGATGACCTGCGATGCTTTGAGCAATTCCCGGGCGCGTTCAATCTCCCTCTCGGTGCTTTCAATCAAAGACGCCTGGATCAGGGCATCGCCGATGCGACCCCGGGCATTGTCAACGTGGTCGGCCTTGATGACATCAAGAAGCGGCTGGAAGTCTCCGCCTTCCAAGGCAATGTCGGCGCTGCGGATCAAACGCGACGTGGTTCCTTCACTCTTGGTTTGGGACGACCGGGCGGAACACACCACGGCCACTCGATTACTTTTGGAGTACACCTTGACAATGTCGTCGACAATATTCTCGGGGAACTTTCCCACGGAGGTGCCTCCAAACTTCTGGACAACCCAGCCTTGGTTACCGGCCTTTAGGTCCAACACACTGTTGTAGGATCTGTTGATGGGAGTTGACATGAATAATTGCAAATATGACTCAGGCGAAAAATTATGCCGGTGACGGCGCCGCACGTGAGCTCTTGAGTCAACTGCACCCCACGAAAGAGACCTAAAAGGGACGAGAAAAGAGACCAAAAAGGGACAAGAGAAGAGACCAAAAGGAGACCGACACGCAAAAGAAGACGAGAGTGCTCTTCATGGACTACAGTTGCCAAGCATGAACAAGCCGGTATCACACATAGAATAGACTCAATCTGACCGGCGTTTTGACATGATCGCTTCACCCATCACACTCACCCTGGCCGCTCCGATCGTTTCCTTCTCTTGTCTACTTGGCCTCGTTGTCGGGCCCTGTCAGCTGACGCATCACCCGATGTTTAGCTCTTCTTTTGCAGCATCCACGTGACGCGCGGTGGTTCCATCTCATCATGACCAAGCGTTCCTCCTCCGACCCCCAGCCCAACGGCAAGCGGCCCGACGTGGCCGAATATAGCGGCGAGGAGATCCGCCGTTTCTTTGGTGGCAAGATCTGGGACGAGAAATTCCAGGATTCGCTCGAATCAGACATCCAGCAAAGCCAACCGTACCGATGGGGGACCGTCACCGAGCTCATGGACGATTCGCTTCTTCGTAACGTCCGCAACGAGGTGCTTCATGAGATCGCCTTTTCCAAGAAGGAAACCGACATCTACAAGGTGTACCAGTCGGGAGACCTTGCCAACTTGTCTGGGTTGAATTGGGACGATCTCTCTCGTCTTCCTTCCTTGTACAAGCTTCGAGCAGCCATTTACTCCCAGCAGTTCCGGGATTTTGTTTCGAAGGTCACCGGCTGCGGCAAGCTCAGTGGCGTCAAGACCGACATGTCCATCAACACCTACACCAAAGGGTGTCACCTTCTCACCCACGACGACGTCATTGGCCTGCGGCGAGTATCGTTCATTCTCTATCTTCCAGATCCCGACAAGAAGTGGAAGAGCCACTACGGCGGCGGGCTCCGGCTCTTTCCTGCCATCGTGCCCAACGTGCCCAAGACCGATTTCGAGGCCAAGCTCGTGCCCCAATTCAACCAAATTGCCTTCTTTACGGTCCAGCCAGGATTGTCGTTCCACGACGTGGAGGAGGTTCGCGTGGACAAGCAGCGGTTGTCGATCCAGGGATGGTTCCACATTCCCCAGCCGGGAGAGGAGGGTTACATCCCAGGAGAACAAGAACAAACCGAGGCCCGCTCGACCCTCCAGTTGCTCCAGACCAAGGAGCTCCAGGAGTACGACTTCCCCAAGCCGTTGCGGGACGACTTCACGCCCGAGGACGTCAAGCGGTATAAGGAGACGGATGCTTTGACCGCCGAAGAGAAGGCATACCTTGGAAGGTTTCTCAACCCCGCGTACCTCAACGAGGCCACCATCAGCCAGCTCAAGCTGGTGTTTTTGGAGGAGTCGGTGGTGGAAGTCAAGCAGGTTCTCAACGACAAGTACGCCGACGTTTTGCACGCTGCCATTATCAACCACGAGCTCAACAACATTGCCCCGCAGACGTCTGCTGAAGTTCAATTCCCCTGGAAATGTGCCATTCCTCCCCACAAGCAACGCTACATGTATATTGATGGTAAAGACACCTTCGATATCAACAGCAAGGCCGACATTGCCCGCATCAACAACATCGAGGGCGACGAGCTGCCCAACTTCCGCCTCACCGGCAAGCTTACGTCCCAGCCATGCGACCAGCTCATTCTTGATCTCCAGGCCATGATGCGCTCGCACGCCTTCCGCAAGTGGTTGGTGTTGGCCACTGGCCTCGTGCCCACCAGCGACCAGATCCTCGGGCGTCGCTTCCGCCCCGGGCAAGACTTTATTCTTGCCACCACCACCGACAAGAACCTCGCCCGTGGCGACGAGCTCAACGTGTTGCTTGAAGCCACCATGAACCTCACCCCCACCGCCAAGGACCCCAAGAACTGGGACAGCGGCGAGTACGGCGGCTATGAACTCTGCATGGCCTTGAACAAAGGCGACGACCTGGACTTTGAGGATGACGACCCGGCCATCTACAAGGCGTCCGACGCCAACGACGACAGTGTGTTGTACACGGCGCAGTGTCAGTGGAACACGCTCTGTCTCATGTTGCGGGACCCCTCGGTGTTGAAGTTTGTCAAGTATGTGAGCATCAATGCCAAGGGCTCGAGATGGGACATCAGCGGCCAGTGGAATGTACGGGACGGAGAGGAAAACAACTAATCGACCTTGGACTTGGTTGCCTTGCTCACAAGGGCCCATAAAGACCGCAAAATAATCCAGATTGTCCACACGAGAATCACCCCAAAGTACAAGTTGCCGTGAGTCAAGCCCCAGTACTCGTCGTAGGTGCACCACTCATCAAAAATACTCGCCAAGCGAGACACTTGCAGACTGTAGTTGCGGAACCCGTGGTTGATCACCGGCCACACGCCAAGCTGCAAAAACACCACCAAGTCCAATGCCCGGGCACCGTAGCCAAGCACCTCGTCAAGAAAGTCACTCATGTCGACGATATTGTCGAGGTGGCTCAGTTGGTGTACGGAAATTTGCACCCACTTCCCCACTCATGCACGTGCCAGATCTGCCCTACTTCAACCTAACTTCATGACACATCTGCCCTACTTCAACCTAACTTCATGACACTTCTATGCCCACTCGGGTTTTGTATTGCACTCTCTACTTCAGTTAATTAGTATGAATAGGTGTCTACGCCCACTCGGGCTTGGTGTTGTAGTCGGAGTTTCTGCCCCGGCCACGGCCCCCACGACCTCTGCCCCGGCCGCCTCTGCCCCGGCCTCTACCTCTGCCACGGTTGACCGACGCCTCGCCAAAGGTGTCCAAGTTCAATTCCTTCTCCTCGCTCCATCTCATGGTATTGCGCGAGGTGGTGGACGACGACATGTTGTCAAAGAACGACGACAGCTTGTTGTACACGGTGTCTGGCTTGTCGTGCTCCTCCTTGGCAAACTTGGCGTTGGCGCTCTCAAAGTCAAACTCTTCGTGAGGCACCACGCGACTTGGCTGGGGACGGGCGCCGGGCTGGGGGGCTCGCTCGGTGGAGTTTCTTCTTTGCGCCGGCTGGGGCTCAGACCGCGGTTGCAGACGCTGCACGGGAGTGGGCTTCTCTTGTTGTGTTTTTGTGGGAGCCGGCTGAGCAGCTGGTTTGGCAGCGGGTGCTGGGGCAGTTTCAACGGGCACTCTGGGTGCAGCAGCGGGAGCGGCACTTGGAGCAGCCGGCGGCGCGGGCTGCGCCGTTGTTTGTGGGGCTGGTGCCACCGGTGGAGTGGCCTGGGTTGGAGCTGGGGCCGCCCCCTGCGTCTTGGTGGGTGCAGCTGGCGGAGCACCTTGTGCTGGGGTGGGTTGACCCTGGTAGTACGGCACGTAGGGCTCGGGCTTGACCTGATCAATGGGGATATCCAACACATTCAAATCCTTCACGTCGGACCCCCGGAACACCACGTAGTCGTACAAGTCGTTGCCAGGCAACACCTCCAAGTGAGGGTTCCCTGCCTGGGCCATTCTGCCCTCGGTACCAAACGACCGCACCGACCGCAACGCCACGGTGGCGTCGTTTCCGTTGATGTTGTCCAACAATCCGACGTATCGGAGGCCCTTGTTGGAGATCAACGAGATGGTTTTTCCAATGTACTGGGACATGAGACGTGTGAAGAAAAGTCGCGCCCAGTGAAGGAGGACGATCCAACCAAGACGGAACGACCAAACGAACCAGACCATTGGCTTGTTGCCTTGCAAGAGAACCACCTCTGTAGAGAATCGAGTTGGATCGGAGATTTACATTTTTCGGTTTTTCAGTTTTGCACACATTTGGCCAAATCTCAGAGATTCTACAAATAATAAAATCTTTCAGGTTCAATTGCAAAATCGAAAACAAGATAGGATGTACTAGTTACAGTTTCGAACATCCGGCTTTGATGATACCGTCAGGGTGTTGTAGGCTACGCAAGACAGACGTCGTTCTGACACTTGTTGGTACACCCGTGCACTCTCGCACTTTCAAAATCACCATGTCGGACTCGCAGACCCCATCCATCCCCCCCTCGCCGCAACAGACGGAGCTGCTGAACATCTTCGACGAAGCTGCCGGCGGCCCCGACTACGATGAAGAACTTTACTCCATCAAGGCCCACAAGACCCAGAGCTCACAGGTGACCAAGAAGAAAAACATCCGTAAGCCCAAGCGGGCCGAGGCTCCAGAACGAGGCCAGTTCGTGCCGGTGCAACAAGAGGAGGAGGACTACACCACCATGGACTTTCGGAACGAGGACCTGGCCCAGCGCAAGAGAAGAGAGCTCGAGGAAAAGATGACCAGCGCGTTAAAGTCTCGTCTGACCCGGTCCCGCAAGGCGGACGAAGATGACCTTGAGAGAATGCAAGACGACCGCATCGACGCTCTCAAGAACAAGATGATCGAGGCGGCCAACTTGGACGTGGAAAAGAACTCCCAGGGCCAGATAGCCACCGAGAAGTTGAAGCTTCTCGGCGAGGTCACCAGTGTGTTGTCGAAAGCCGACCTTGCCATCTCCATTCTTGACAATAATCTCTTGGAGGCGGTGCGTCTTTGGTTGGAGCCATTGCCCGATGCCAGCATGCCCGCGTACCAGATCCAAAAGGAGCTCATACAGTCTCTCGAAACACTCCCCATCAAGACGGACCATCTTGTTGCATCTGGCATCGGCAAGGTGCTTGTGTTTTACCAACGGTCCAAGCGGGCGGAACCCAATCTCAAACGGGTGGTTGACCGGTTGATTGGAGACTGGACCCGGCCCATTTTGAACAAATCGGACTCCTACAAGGATCGGACCATCCAGTTCCACGAGTACAACAAGAACAAGTTCACCAACCAATTGTCATCGGCCAAGCGGGCGCGTCCAAAGGAGGCCAAGACGTTGTACGAAGAAAGTGCCGAGAGAAGAAAGAGAGCCGCCATTCCCTCGGCCAGAACCACCGCCTACAAGATTGCCCCCAAGGTTGATCCCAACTTGTTAAGAAGACAACAACGGTCCAACAACTCCGAACGATTCAAGAGAATCAACCAGAAGATCAACAACAAGACCAAGACCACGTCGAGAAGAACGGGGCCCTCGATCGAGGGCAAGGGATTGTCCATGTAATATAATGAAGTGTCACCTACACCCAGTAATCTCCATCACAACAAGATCAGCCCTCCATTGAGGGAAAGGGATGTCCTTGTAAAATAACGTATGGGTAAACCCAGCAATTCACCTACACCCCGTAATTGTATCTTTATTATGTGTCATACAAAATAAGGAAATGATTTCTGTATGCTCATTAGAGTATTCATGCCCCCTAGATTGGATAAATATACACGAGGTAAATTTAGGATCTTGGCTTTTCCTTCTTCTCCTTCCACAAAGCCAACAAGGAGACACCGGAGACCTTGACAACCTTGAATCTGACACCGGGGATATCACCCTTAGCCTTACCTCTTCTACCGAAACCGGCAAGCAAGACTTCGTCGTTCTCGTCGACAAAGTTCAAACAACCGTCATTGGGCACGAAAGCGGTAACCTTCTTACCGTTCTTGATCAACTGGACTCTGACACACTTTCTGATGGCCGAGTTGGGTTGCTTGGACTCAATACCAATCTTTTCCAACACAATACCCTTGGCGTGGGAAGAACCACCGAATGGAGACGACTTGAAGGCAGTTCCCAACAATCTGGACTTGTAAGCTTGGTCAGCCCATCTGTTGTTACGACGGTGAACTCTCAATTTTCTAGCAGAGTTAAGACCTCTTGGTTTACCACTACCCATTTTGTTTGTGAAATGTAGTTGACAAAGTTGAGAAGAGAATCGTTTTTTGGAGTCTTGAATTTTTTTCACGGCGACCCCAGGGGCCGCGAGGGTGTCGCGCATCACGTGTAGGGCGCAGCCCTAAAAGAAACCGCGCGACAAAGTCCATCACGTGGTACGCGTGTCACGTGCTACTTTTCTTATCGGGCATCTATTAGCGTCTTCTTCTCTCTTTGATAAGGCGAAGAAGCAACAAGAAAAACAAGTCGATCTGGTCCTTGAACATGAACAAGAGCCCCTGCACAAACACCCCCTTCAAGAGCTGAGGAGCAATGCCCTTGTAGAGCCCGCGAATCTTTTCTGTCTCCCACAAGTGGGCCAACGCGTGGGTGAAGCTGTCAAACTTGATGTCGTGGACATTCTCCTCCCCCTTCTCCAAATCCTCGGGCTTGTGGGCCTTCTTTTGAAGCATGGCCTTGGACACAATGAGGGGCTGGGTGGCCAACGTGGCGAGCGACTTGGCAAGCACCCCGATGGAGAAGGACTCCAAGGGTCCAAGGTACTGTTTGTCGCCATAAAACACCTGCTTCAAGCGCTCGTATGATCCATAGGTGATGGAGGGGTTGATGCATAACACCAAGGACACCCGGAGTCCCTTCCAGAGGCCGGTGATGCCGTCGTGGTCCAAGATATCTTTGGTGAGCTGATACAAGGACTTGTGGGTTCTATCGGTTTGTTGCTGGGTGGTGATGACGCCAATGGGCATGGTGAAGAGCTGGGAAATGGCCGCGGCCAATGCGCCGAGAAACAACTCGGTGGCCGTGGTGGGCTTGTGGTTGGGGATGTGCTTGTAAAGATTGGCGTACGCCTTCTTGACGATGGTGTACCAGTAAAAGTAGGAGAAGTTCTGGGCGGCGGTCCCGAAGATGGACGAGATGAGCCCGTGGTACCAGCCAAGGACTCCCTTCTTTGCGTAAATCTTCTTAAGCACATCCAAGGTGTTTTTGTATTTCAACTCGCCATTGTCTTTCTTGGGGATGTACACACTGTCCTCCACTTGCATTGGCGTGCTCTGGAACGACAGTGTGCTAGGTGAAGGCGATGCCTTGGTGGGCTGCCGCACCTGGGTCTGGATCAATGTCTTGCTCAAGTCCAATGGGTACACCAAGGTGTTGGCAAACGCCGAGGCCAACGCTCCGCTGGCGGCCTTCTCCAACGGCGAAAGGGACATGGTAATAAATATGCAGGGGAAGAGTCGAGTTGGTCTTTACAAAAGCAACCGGTGTGGAGGAATTGTGGGTAAAATATTGGGGTTGGGCTCGGTAGTTGGGGTGCGGGTTTACCGAGGTCGACCCGGCTATTCCCCTTTCGGCATGTGAGATGGGGAAATGAGGAGAGCGCGGCCACCCGTACCGCATGGCCGGGCCGACCACATCACTTGGACCAAAGCACCACCGCCCGGTCCGCTCCGCACGTAGCGAGGCCCTGGCCCGCGGCAAAGGTCTTGATCTTGCCGGTGTGGGCCGGAACTTCCACCACGGCTTTTTCGTGCACTAGGTCCATGCCTCGAAGAATGCCGTCTTCGCCAAGCGCCCACACCCCCGAGCCGTCCTCGCGCCACGCTATCATGGCCGTCGAGTACTTGTCCTGGGGACAGAGGGTGTTGAGGTTTTTGAGAATCTGGTTGCGCTTGACTCCGCCTGGCTGCAAATCGGTGAGCGCAACCACAATCAACCGCATGTAGGGCTCGTGCGAGGTGCCCACGGCAACGAGCGGTGTGGCCCCAGCAAGGATCTGGATGGCCCGCGGCGAGAAGTCCAGCGTGGTAAACTCGGCGTCGTTGAGCGAGATCTTGTGGATGAGCTCGAGGCCGCCGTCGAGCGTATACACCTCCAAAAGAGTGTGTTCGTTCTTGCCCACCACCACCACGAGCTTGCCTTGGTACTCGATGGCGTCAAAGGCACTGCCCTGGACCAGGAGCCGGGTCTCGGCCACCTGGGTGAGTTCTTCCGTGACGGTAAACACCCGAACGAGAAAGTCCCATCCGAGCGTCACCAAGTACTGCTTGTCGCCAACCGCCACCACCTTTGCGTCGGTGACAAGCCGCTGGTGCACCTTGCCTTCCCAGATGGTGGAGATGGAGTCGGGTTGCACCTGCACTAGATGGGCACTCCCATTCATACCAATGAGCACCGCCCGCCCGTCGTCCACACGCACAATCTTCTTAATCACCACCCGACCAATGTAGTTGGCCCACTCGCCCGTCTTGTTCCCGTCCAAGTCCACCGCCACAAGCTTGGTGTCGGCGGTTGCGAGAAGAAGCACCGACCCCACAAACTGGGCACTCACCACAAGCCCAAGCGATCCGTCGAGCCGGTGCTTGATCACGGGGTATGGCGACGTCCAGTTTCCAAGGCCGCGCGCCACCTGCTGGAGCTGTTCGTCGAGGATCTCGTTGATGTCGAGGTGCTGGAGCCCGGCCACCTCGTTGAAGGTGTAGCGGTCATTGACAATCTCCTCGAGCGACTCGTGGGCCGGGAGCTCGAGGGGAATGGGATTGCCGTGCTCCGCCTCGAACTGGCGAAGCGTTTCGTGGTAGTTATTGGCGTGGAGAAAGTGGGCCACCAAACTGTGAAGCGACATGAGCACGTGACCACTCAGACCGGCGAATATCTGGTGCCAATTGCCTATCGACCAAAAGCACCTCGATTCACCTCGACTATGGCAAAGATATATTCTACTCTCGTTACTTATGCCCCAATCCAGCGGTAAGTTTTGTCCGTCGCAAACAGACTCTCCTGGAGAATGTTGTCCGACGAGTTACCCACCAACACCTTGTAGGTGTCCTTCTCCGAGAGCCACTTGTGGTGGTACGAGTCCCAATAGGACGTGGCCTCCTTCACCGACGTGACAATCTTCACCGACTTGGTCTTGCCCGCATCAACAAACACCTTGGCAAAGTCCTTGAGCTCCTTGTTGGGGCGGATGATGGATGGCTTGGTGGGGGCAACGTACACTTGCACCGCCTCGCCTCCAGCAATCTTGCCCGTGTTGGTGACATCCACCGTGACGGTGAGGTCGTCGCCGTCCACCGACACCTTGAGGTTGGAGAACTCGAACGTGGTGTAGGAGAGCCCAAACCCAAAGGGGAAGAGCGGCTTGGTATTGACCTTCTCGTAGAATCGGTAGCCCACAAACACGTCCTCGCCATAGAGCACCCGCCCGTGGGTGCTGCCAAAGTTCAAGTAACTGGGGTTGTCCTCCAACGCCACGGGGAACGTCATCGACAACTTGCCCGAGGGGTTGTAGTCGCCAAAGAGCACGTCGGCAATGGTGTTGCCGAGTTCGTTACCTCCGTACCACGCCTGCACCAACGCACTGATGTCGTTGATCCACGGCATGGTCACGGGGGACCCACTCTGGTTGACAACAATCACGTTCGAGTTGACCTTGGCCACCTCGGCAATCAACCGGTTGGTGTAGCCGGGGATGTCCATGTCGGGTCTGTCGAAGCCCTCGGACTCGAACTCCTTGGAGATGCCCACCACCAAAATCACCTTGTCCACCTGCTTGGCCACTTCGACGGCCTCCTTGAGGGCGGACTCGGACTCCACCTCGAGCTGAGCGCCAAAGAACACGCCGCCAATCTCGGCGTACTCGGTGCCGAGCTTGCTGGTGGGGCCCGACCCAAAGTCAACCAACACCTTGTAGGTCTTGCCCGCCTCCAACTCGATGGTGCCGGTCTCCTCGCGAGTGCCCATGCCCAAGAAGAAGTCAGCACCCTTGACTTGCTTGGTGGCATTGTCGACAATGAGCTTGTCGTCAACATAAAGGGTGGACGTTCCCAAACACGACGTACCAAACTTGTAGGTGCCGCTGACCTCCGGGGTGAAGTAGCCCTCGAACTCGGCGTAAAAGAGGGCATTGCCGCTCTTCTTGCCGGGATGGTCGTAGTCGGCGAGGAAGATGCGCGTGGTGTTGATGAGCAACTCGTCAAAGGTCTTTCTTCCCTTGACGCTCGAGTCCTCGGCGTAGAAACGGCCGGTGATGCCGAGCTGCCCGTCCTTGGTCCGCAACACGGTGCCGAGGTCGGGGGTGATGTTGTCGAGGTACGCGCCAAGCGAGTACTCCAACTTGACGGCATCGGCACCGGCGGCCTTCACCTTTTCGTAGATGCCGTCCCATGGCGTCACCTTGTATCTGGCGCTCATGGAGGCAGACCCCCCTCCGGAGTCCTGGGCCACCTTGGCGTTGGGGCCGATCACGGCAATCTTCTCGTTGCCCTTGGACGCCTTGGCCAGCAAGGGAAGAATGTTGTTGTCGTTCTTCAAGAGCACAATGGACTCGTCGCCAAGCTTACGCAAGAGCCTCGACGCCTCCTCGCTCTCGTTGGGCCCGGGCTCCTTGCTCTCGTCAATGCCGGCCTTGAAACTGTTGTTGATGAAGTTGAGCACATGGCGCACGTTGTCGTTGATCTCGTTGATGTGGATCTCGTGGTTCACCACCTTGTGGGCCACCTGGAGCGGCCGTCTGAACCGCGTGGGGCCGGGCATCTCGAGATTGAGCCCGGCGTCAATGGCCTCCTTGGTGGAGTACACCCCAAACCAGTCACTCATGATCAACCCGTCAAAGCCCCACTCCTTTCTCAAGATCTCTTGCAAGATCTGCTTGTTCTGAGAGACGTGGGTGCCGTTGACACGGTTGTAGGCGGTCATGAAGGCCTTGGGCTTGGCGTCCCGCACCGCCATCTGGAAGGGCTTGAGGTAGATCTCCCGGAGCGCCCGCTCGGTGATGATGGAGTCCACGCCCTTTCGCTCGTGCTCCTGCTCATTACCAACAAAGTGCTTGACACACGACATCACGTCCTTGCTCTGGATTCCCTTGACCACGCTGGCGGTTGCGAAACCACTCAACACGGGGTCCTCGGAGTACGACTCGAAGTTCCGGCCTCCAAGTGGCGACCGGGCAATACACGTGGTGGGGCCCAAGATACAGTGGACGTTTTTACACTTGGCCTCGTCGGCCATCAACTCCCCTGCTTCCTTGAGCAAGTCCTTGTTGAAAGTGGCTGCCATGCCGGTACCACACGTGAAACAGTTGGAGGGAATGGAGTTGAAGAACTTGATTCCTCTCACACCATTGGGGCCATCCGACAACGTGACGGCGGGAATGTCAAGCCGGGGGATGGGCACGGTGGCCCAGTTGTTCTCGCCGGCAAGCAACGAAACCTTTTCCATGAGGGTCAATTCGTCGAGGAGCGCCTCGACATCTAGTTGGCGAACCATGTTGTTGGGATTTTAAGGAAATCGAGTGGCCTTTTATCCAATGGAAGCCGGACAGACTTCCGGATTCGGCGATGAGACGCGACATGCGGGGCGCAAAGTTTGTGGGGTGCCAAGTTCGGCCGAGCTGTTCGACCGAGCCCGAGTCTAGCACCGACATGTCGTATTGACACAATTCTGGGCGCTCTAGCGCCCCGTGGTGGACTCTGGAGGGCGAGGACATTGGCCTCGTAAAAATGCTCGCTGAATCGCGGGGTGCGTGTGGGGTGCAAAACACAATGCCTTTGACTACCTCTCACCCAATTCTCCACACCCCTCAATAAAGCACAAGGGGAGGCCAAACCTCTCACAGTACTCGATGGTTTGCGAGTTGGGCCAGTAGCGAAGGGGCACGGCGTCGCTTCCGCGGGCGCGGCTTGTTGGGGCGTGGGGGACAAACTCGGGGATGGCGAGCGCTTTTCCGTCGACCCGTGCCTCCTCGTAATCGACAAGCTGGCTGAGCTCGGCCATGAGGTCGGGCACATACCTCCAGGGGTCGGTGAGATCTCGCGGGTGGAGCGCGTTCCACTCGGAGCGGTGCGATGCAATGTACGACTCCACCACCTTGTCGATGGCCACCAGGCGGCGGTCCAAGAGGAGCCCCAGGCTGCTTTTTGGCGCCATGGGGATGATCTCGAGAAACTGCCGGCGCGGGAGGCACTTGTCAAGGGCGAGGAACTCGGTGAAGGCGGCGCCCTCGGCCCGCGGGGTCACTGGCCGGGAGTCGTCCATGTCGAGCTCGATCTCGTCGGCCCCAGCCACGAAGCGGTGCCGTTCCCTGCTGGGCACCCGCTCATGGGGGATGGTGGCGGTGAACTTGGTGTGGAGATGGGCCAGGAACCAGTGGGTCGGTCGGAGCACCTTGAGTAGGGTCCAGTTGACCGGGCTGCCGAGGGAGTCGGCCTCGATGTCCGGGCGGAAGTGGCGTTTCTTGCGGAGGAGCGCCGCCACGTTGCCGTACCGGTGCACCTTGTCGGGCCAGTCGTGGCTCACCACCACGTCGGGGTACTTCTGGAGCGCCATCTTCACCACCGCCTTGGGCTTGACGTGGTACACCAGCCGTAGCGTGCTGCCGTTATAGGGAAGGGACTCTATCTCTCGGGTGTGGCGAAAGGACTGGGCGGACCAGATGCCCAGGATGCCCAGAATGCGAACGCCCCGGAAGGTGACGGTGGAGCTTTCGCCCATGTAGTAGATGTTGGGCGCCACCCATCCGCCGTAGCGTAGTTCCTGGAGGTACGACAGCGCCTCGTGGTTGCCGCCCACAAAGATGGTCGGCACGGGGGCGGTTCTCTCGCCGCTGTAGTACTGGTGGAAGTCTCGCATGTGTTTATAGCGGTCGGGCACATTCAACGTGTCGAGATCGGTGGGGTTGCGGAGCGCCTGGAAGTCGCCGCAGATGATGAGGAGATCCACGGGGGGAAGGTCTCGGTAGATGGTGTTGAGCTCGCCGTGACAACATCCTTCAACGGCGATGGAAATCGTCATGTGCGAAAAGACAAAGAGACATCAAGAACGCTTTGGTCCGTTGATTTGTCATTCTACATGAAGATTCATATGTTTGTTTTGAATATCTGATTGAATAACTTAAAACTTGAAGACGTGCTCCTTGGTGTAGCCGAGCTCGGCGAGGATGCCCGTCACCTCGCCCTGGTCGGTGGGGGAGATCTTGTTGCCCGAGATGGCATTGTACAAGCCCGGTGGGCCGCACACAAAGATCTTGGTGTCCTTGGTGGGGCCCGGCAAGTTGGACTGCAAGAACTCCTTGGAGATGTAGCCCGTGTTGCCCTCCCACGCGTCGTCGGCCTTGTCCAAGAAGTACTGGATGGTGACCTGGTCCTTGTTGGCGGCGGCAATGGCGTCCAACTTGTCCTTGATGAGAATGTCGTCCTTGGTCAAGTTACCGTAGTACAAATTGACCTTGGTCTTGTCGTCCGGGTTCTTGGTGATTTCGTGCAACAACTGGTACAAGGGGGTGATTCCGGTCCCGCCGCCAATCAAGGTGATGGACTTGAACTGGTTGGGCTCCCACTTCCACTTGACAATGGGGCCCTTGAAGGACACGGTATCGTTGGGCTTCAACTCGTCAAAGTGCTTGGAGAACTTGCCGTTCTCGTACGTCTTGACAATGAACTCAATGGTGCCCTTTTGGTCGTTGTCACTGACTGGGGTGTAAGGTCTAATGACATTGTTGCCCTTGGGGGTGACGTACTTGGCCAACAACGCCGACGCGGTGATCAAGCCACTGACGTCGTCCTTGTTCTTGAGCTCAAACACGTAGTGCTTGGTGTTGTGCGAGAGAATGTTGGACTCCTTGAGGTGGAGGTCGATCCATTCGTCGCCGCCGGTGAAGGTCTTGCCGGACTCGTTGTGGATGGCATTGAAGGTGGAGTAATGCACGGCCAACGACAATGCACCGGCGCCGGCGGCAAGGGGGACAAACACCCGGGGGTTGGTGAGGGCTTGGCTGATTCTGGCAAAGGACATGGTGGTGAATAATTCTCAAGCAACCCACAAAACGCAACTTATGCCACAGCTGGTCCCATTGGCCCGCATTTTCGCCGGCACACGAACCGGAGTTTGCCCGCGGGCCGACATCCGCACCGGCCGCCCAAAGGGCCGCCTGAAGCGCGCCCAACACCGGCCGATCCTTTCAATCGGCCGCGTCTAAATCAGCCCAAGGTATTCTTTAGTTGCTTGACCATTGCCCTCACAATGCTCAATGGAAAGTCACACAAGGAATTGCTCGGGCTCTCGCGGCTCATTGTCCAGCCGTTGAGGCTGTCGCTCCACAAGGGCCAGGCCGGCAAGATTGCCGTGGTGGGAGGGAGCGAGGACTACACCGGGGCGCCGTTTTTTGCCGCCCACCTGGCGGCGCTCGTGGGCGCCGACTTGAGCCATGTGGTGTGCGAGCGGGCCGCTGGATCGGTCATCAAGACGTACTCGCCGGACTTGATGGTGCACCCGTACCTTTACCAGCTCAGCAGTCCCGAGGTGAAGGAGTGGGTGGGGCTGGGGGTGGTGGAGACGTTGTTGAAGATGCCCCTTGAGCAAGCGCTCGCCCAAAAGGCCATTGACGACGTCGTGGACGCCCGCATCTTGCCGCGGGTGGTGAAGTTGCTCGAGCGCATCGATACCGTGGTGGTGGGCCCCGGCTTTGGACGGGACCCGCTCATGCTCAAGACGTTGGTGAAGCTCGTCGAGCAGATCAGGGTGCTCAACAAGCCGGTGATTCTCGATGCCGACGCGCTCTATCTCTTGTCGCTTCGGCCCCAACTCGTGCACAATTACGCCAAGGCGGTGGTGACCCCCAACGTGGTGGAGTTTGCCCGGCTTGCCAGCGCCATTGGTATCGACTATACTCTCGACAAGTCCGACCAGGTGGCTGCCACGGTTGAGCTCTCATCGAAACTCGGAGTCACCGTCTTTTGCAAGGGTGCAATCGACGTGATTGCACGCAACGGCACCTACGTCACCAACGATACCCGGGGCTCGCTCCGCCGCGTCGGCGGCCAGGGCGACACCCTCTCGGGGGCGCTCGCCACGCTCATCACCTGGGCCTACAACTTCCAAGACAACCAGTGGGACCGCGGCAAGGTCGACCTCGACGACGACGCCCTGATACTCTTGGCGTGCTACGCCGCCAGCACCACGGTGCGCCGTGCCAGCGAGGGGGCGTTCGAGCAGTACGGCCGGGCCATGCAGACGTCCAACGTGCACGAGTTTGTGGGTCCGGCCTTCACCGAGTGGAGCGACGAGACATTGGCCCTGATGAGATATGGGTTTTAGCATACGAGTACTCGGATAAGTCCTCATCCGAGTGTAGCACGACAAGTGGCAGCACGATGATATGAACTAGTCAGTGTAGCCTGGTGACCTCGGCACCCCACAGTCACGTGCGCGCACCGATCTTACTCACCATCATGGACGCCAGTTGTGGACCCTCCAACGCCCTCCAGAACCTCAACAAGCACACGCAGAGGGACACGTCGCTCCAGCATGAGTTTGTGAACCGTCCCCAGCAGGCCGCGCCGGCGTTCCGCCAAAACCAGCATGTGGACCCTCGGCTCAACTCCGAGTTCAATCAGTTTGCCCAAGCGGGCGAGTTCGCCCAGCCTGTCTTCCAGGGGCAACTGGTTCAAACAGCCTTCCAGCAGCAACAACACCAGTTTCAGCAACAGCCTCAGACTCACCAACCACAAAAACAGCAGCCTCATAAGTTGAGTTGGGTGAATGACTTTTCCAACATGTCGCTCCAGGGAGCTCCCCAGAAACTGGACTGGCACCAGCAGTTCTTGCAGCAACAGCCTGCACAAGTCCACCGCCCGATGGGCCAGGCGCCGATGTACCGGATGCAACAGAATCTCCAACCGTCGTATGCAGTGGGCCAGATCCCCTCAGAGCACAAGGAGGTGCATTACATGGAGCAGAGCAAGCAGTTGGACGACCAGTTTGACCAGCTTGAAAAAGAGCTTGCTGAGCGGGAAAAGACTGAAGAGATGCAACAAGGGAACGATGTCGAGAAAGAGGCGTTTGCTAATAGTGCCCGCCAAGTGCGAGACCTGATGATGAAGGCCAACCAGCAGTCGACGGAAACCACCGAGAAGTTCCGGCAGAGCGAGTTCTTGAAGTTGATGACCTCCATCTCGGACCGCCAGGTGGAGATCTCCAATGAGGGGGACTCGCTCGTGCACAAGGCTACCGGCCAGGACATTCGCGAGCACCTCCCCGATCCTCTCCAGGATGTGCGGCAGGAGACGGGACACGAGGCCACCGACGAGGATGTGGGTGCGGTAGCCGGCGGGCCCTACGACATCGACTTCCACCGCCCCGTGCACGATCCCATTCCCGCACCCCAGCCGTCACAAGCCGTGCGGGACGAGCACATCAACCACCTCCCCGACCCGTTGGCGCACATCAAGGACGGCGATCTCGGCGACATCATGGGGTCTCTACAAGCAGCGCAGGTGGTGAGTGGAGGCCAGGTCAGCCACCAGGCGTGGATGGAGGACGACATGTGGGAGCACCCGCCGCGGCGCCGCAACAACATTCTCGACGACCACATGCAGGAGATGTACGACGACTATCGCAACGACGATGACTTCCATTGATGAAACGTCCCACGTGACGCCGGAAAAACCGGTTTTCGCCCTGCCCCGCCCGGAACATCCCGCATCCTTACATCATCGTGAGTCGTGTTTGGTGCTGGCACGGCCACAACAGATACGAGGTGGTGTGCAGTAGGGTGTATGATGAAGGGCAGTTTGGCAACTCTCGGGTAATGTTGCTGTGACCCCGCTTCCATCCGTTGACGGGCGTCTGGTGATAAAGTCCGACCGTTAGTCAGGTGACAACGGCGTGGAAAACGGCGTGGTGTACAGCGTGGTGAACAGCGTGGTGATGTACGTATGTGATTCCAGGGGGAGAGCGTAAGCCAAGAGCGTTCGTCAAGAAAGGGTATGACGTCGTGGTGCTTCTGGGCCTTGTTGACGGCTTTGTGAAGGTGGTGATGACATCATAATGGCGGAAGTGGCCCCTGGAGTTTGGTCCCGCCTGCACACGGAACAAGGTGTGCGTTTCTTTTGTCGGTGCGGCGAGATCCGGTCGGTGCGCCAGATTCGAGGGTGCCGTAAATGCTGTTGGGTCGCATTGATATAAAAGTGCCCGTCCCCGCTGGACCCCTGCACAGCAAATATTCAACATGACCACCGATTCTTACAAAGTCGCCAAGCCCTTCAAGATCTCCATCATTGGCTCCGGCAATTGGGGCACGGCGGTGGCCAAGATTGTCGCCGAGAACACCAGAGAAAAGACCCACTTGTTCGAGAATAACGTCAACATGTGGGTATTTGAGGAGCAGATCGACGGCCAGAACCTCACGGAGATTATCAACACAAAGCACGAGAACGTCAAGTACCTCCCCGACGTGAAGCTCCCCGAAAACCTCATTGCCAACCCCGACATCGTCGACGTGGTGCAGGGCGCCGATCTTCTCATCTTTAATATCCCCCACCAGTTCCTTCCCAGAACGTGCAAGCAACTCATTGGCAAGGTGAGCAAGAACGCCCGCGCCATCTCGTGTCTCAAGGGATTGGAGGTGAACACCGAGGGGTGCAAGCTTCTCTCGCAGTCCATCACCGACACCCTTGGCATCCACTGCGGGGTGCTTTCCGGCGCCAACATTGCCAACGAGGTGGCCAGAGAAAGATGGTCGGAAACGTCCATTGCCTACACCCGACCCAGCGACTTCCGCGGCGAGGGCGTGGACATTGACGAGTACATCTTGAAGAACGCCTTCCACAGAACGTACTTCCACGTGAACGTCATCCAGGACGTGGTGGGCGCGTCGATTGCCGGCGCGTTGAAGAACGTGGTGGCGTGTGCCGTGGGCTTCGTTGAGGGTGCTGGGTGGGGCGACAACGCCAAGGCCGCCATCATGAGAATCGGCATCAAGGAAACGATCCACTTTGCATCCTACTACAAGAAGTTCGGCATTAAGGCCGACAGCGCTCCCAACCCGTCCACCTTCACCGAGGAGAGTGCCGGGGTGGCCGACCTCATAACCACCTGTTCCGGCGGCAGAAACGTCAAGGTGGCTCGCTACATGATCGAGAAGGGCGTCGATGCCTGGGAGGCGGAGAAAGTGTTGCTCAACGGGCAGTCGTCCCAGGGCATTCTCACCGCCAAGGAGGTGCACGAGCTCTTGGAGAACTTCAACTTGAAGGAGGAGTTCCCGTTGTTCGAGGCCACCTACAGGGTGATTTACGAGAACTACGACGTGGCGGAGTTTCCCCACATCTTGCAAAAGGGGGTTGAAGAGTAATGCGAATGTATATTAGAAGGCTAGTTGCGAATATTAGGCTAGTTGCGAATGTTGTGTTGCACTTCTCCGCGCTCCACGTGAAATGGAACTGTTGTACCTCGAAAACATCCGCCGATACGAGCCGTGGTACGCCCAGGGCCACACCGTGTGGCACGGGCTCCACCCGTCGCGGCGGTCGGCCGTTTATATCCTTCTCTTTCTCGGGTCGCTTGGCGAGTTGCGGGTCATTCTCACCAAGAGGTCGTCCAAGCTCCGCAGTTTCCCCGGCCACATCAGTTTCCCCGGAGGCAAGGCCGACTCCGAACACGAAAGCGAGTGGCAGGTGAGCCGTCGCGAAATGGGCGAGGAGATCGGCCTCAGTCTGGACAACAACGAGCTCCAGCGCAACTATGGCTTCACCATCGACAACTTGAACGTGATGCCGTGCTACCTCTCGCGCACGTTCTCGGCGGTGCGGCCGTGCATCGGCTTCATGAACGTGTCGAACGTGCTGGAGCTGGAGCTCATCACAAACCTCAAGTTGTCGGTGAACCCGGGCGAAAGCAGCAGTATCTTCTCGTGTCCGTTGCGGGACTTTCTCTACCCGTGCGAGGCCGACAACGCCAAGGAGGCGCTCGAGAGAACGTCCCACGACATCCACTGGGGCGGCATCCCGTGGAAGTTGCGGTCGTACCTCTTTCTTCAGAACAACGAGTTCGAGGCGCCGTGGCTTCGTGAGTTCAAGGATATCTCGGCATCGGAGGAGGAGGTGGATTCAGAAGGGCTCACCGAGGATGAGGCGGACAAGAAGCGCCAGCTGCCCGTGCCCGTGAGTTCCAAGAAGAAGAAGATGGCGCTGTGGGGACGCCTCGGCGCCCGCCGCCATTCCGAAACCAACGAGCGCATCTACGACGTGTGGGGCTTGACCGCCAACATTCTCCACGACTTGGCGGTCATCACCTACGACAAGAAAAGCGACCAGGACATTGGCCAGGAGGACTTGATCCACGCGCTTCACAATGCGGGACAGATGAAGAACAAGGCGCGGTCCGTCGCCGAGAGCAAGTTGATCAAGGCGGGGGTCAACGACAAGTTTGGCTTCGGCGATGTTCTTCCTCGGACAGAGTTCTTGCGTCTCAAGCGGGTGTATAAGCCATATTTATAGATGCACATTAGAAGCGCGCCATGAGTCTTTCCCACGTCACCAGGCTCCTCGAAGATATTTCGCTCAACGACCCGGCCGAGGAGCAGGACGATGTCCGGATCTCGGGGGACGGCGAGCTATCACCAGAAGACCAGAAAGTGGCGGATCTTCTTGAATTGGTGGGAACATACGAACAGTTGATTCGACGCCAGAACCACCAGTTTGCCAACGGGTACCTCACACTCAGCCGGGCCAACTACAACCTGGGTATCACCAAGAGATACGGGGCGGAGAGCTACGATCAGAGGCCATATGAGGCAATCACCAGGGTGAAGTTCAATGGGGAGTTCAGCTTGGACGACAAACCCGAGGACAAGGCTGACCTATTCGAAGACAAGGGGGACGTATCCGAAGACAAAGCTGACGTTGAAGCACCTGAACAAAAGCTACGAAAGAGAGGCAAGGCGGCCAAGGCCATCAAAGATACTAAAGCACCTGCCAAGGCCTTTGACCCCATTTACCAGTTCGGGGGGATTGTCCCCTACCAGCTACGCCAGTCACAGACGTACTTTTCCAGCGGCCTCGAGGTGGCCATTGCCGCCTACAACATACGACGCCAAATCTCCCGGGCATTACAGAACATCAACTAGTCCCTAGATCACTCCATCATGCATCACTAAACAAGTCACTGTCGTTTTCGTAGTCCTCCGGCCGGATGTCGATCTCGTCGGAGGAGTCCGAGTCCACCGCCTCGCCGGCCTCCTTTCTCGCCTGGCGGCGTGCCTTCTTCTCCTCCTTCTTGGCCTGCTTGGCCTTGACGTTCTCCATCTGCTGGGCTCTTCTCTCGGCCTTGACCTTTTGGCTTTCCTGGTGTCTCTTCTCAAGGTTCTTGATCTCTTTTTCGGTCTTCTTGACCGTGGCGTGGTAGAGGGTCTTGGATGATCCCAACAACCCCTCCTCGATCTTGACAAGACTCATGGAGATGCGGGGCCCGAGCTCCACCAACTTGATGGCGCGCTTCTTGGTGGTTTCCGTTGGCTCGTCGGGCTTTTTCTTGAGGAGGTTTTCGTCGTGCTTGATTTCCACCACCGCGTCGTCCTCCACCTCGGAGTCGCTCGTCATGCCGCCCACCGAGTACGGGTCAAGCACCAACTCGGAGATGTCGGTGTTCTTGGTCATGTTGGGCAACTTCTTCTTGTTGTTGTGGGACGAGATGAGTTTCTTGACGTTGCGGGTTTCCTCCACGAGCTTGGTGTTGATGGAGTAGTGACGAAGCTCGATGATGCCACTTTCGGGGTCCTTGTTCAACATGAGCACCCGCTTGATGCCGCCGACGTTGGTCAGCTGCGGCTGGATGGGCGGGAACAAGTTCTGGAACACCGTGATCATCAACTTCTCATGCATCTCCGCCTCGTTCACCTTGGTGGTGAACCCGTTGAGCACAAGCAACGGCGGGTTCAAGTTCTCCACCGAGTCCTTGCCCACGCTCTTGGGCCGCTTGAGAATGCGCTTGACGTCCTTCATGAGCGAGTAGTTGTGCACTTTGAACTGGAGCGTGGGCCCGCGGGGCATCTTGCCAATTCGAAGCGAAATGCTCCCGGTGGACTCCAGCTGGTTGAACACGAACAAGTCCGACACCCCCAACGGCCCGGCCATGACAATGAAGTCCTTCAACTTGTTGCTTTTGCGTTCTCTCAAGTTGATGGCGGTGTGCGGCTGCATGACATAGCGAAAGTCCTTCACCAACTGCGAGAGCGAGTGGTTTCTGAGCGACTGCCCGATCCGAAGCACCATCGACCGGGGGATCTTGGCGAGCTCCTCCTCGGGCACTTTTTTGTGGGTTCTGTGTTTGACTCTTCTTTTAGCCATCGCGATGAGATAAAAGTGCGAGAATTTAGTCAAGAGTGCCTGCCTAGAATTACACCTCCCCCATTATGTCAGTCAAAGCAAAGTCATCCAAGACAGACGCCCGCAGTCTTGCGGAGAAGATCAAACGCAACGCCCTCAAGAAGCAGCAGCAGGCAAAAACCACCCTCCAAAAGGAAAAAGAACCCGAGGAGACCGTCGTCTCCGAAAGCAAGCTCACCAGCTTCTCGGAGCTCAAGCTCATCCCCGAGCTCCTCGAGGCCATCCAGGGCATGAAGTTCACCAAGCCCACCCCCATCCAGTCCGAGTGTATCCCCCACGCCCTCGAGGGCAAGGACATCATTGGGTTGGCGCAGACCGGGTCGGGCAAGACGGCGGCGTTTGCCATCCCCATTCTCCAGGCGCTCTGGCACGCGCAGACGCCGTACTTCGGGTTGGTGTTGAGTCCCACCCGTGAGTTGGCGTACCAAATCAAAGAGACCTTCGATGCGTTGGGCGCGTCCATGGGCCTCCGCCTGGTGTGTATCGTGGGAGGTATGGACATGATGGACCAGGCCCGCGAGCTCATGAGAAAGCCCCATATACTTGTTGCTACTCCTGGTAGAATCATGGACCACTTGGAGCACACCAAGGGGTTTTCGCTCAAAAACCTCAAGTTCCTTGTCATGGACGAGGCCGACCGCCTCTTGGACATGGACTTTGGCCCGGCCATCGACAAGGTGTTGCGGGTGATCCCCAAGCAACGAACAACCTACTTGTTCTCTGCCACCATGACCAACAAAATCGACAAGTTGCAGCGAGCCTCGCTCTCCAACCCGGTCCGCGTGGCGGTCTCCACCAAGTACCAGACCGCAGACAACCTCGTGCAGCTGATGATGCTTGTTTCGGACGGCTACAAAAACACTTACCTCATACACCTTCTCAACGAGTTCATGGGCAAGTCTGTCATCATCTTCACCCGCACGTGTGCCCACTCGCAGCGGACGGCGCTTCTCGCCCGGATCCTCGGGTTTTCGGCGGTGCCGCTCCACGGGCAGCTCACCCAGTCGCAGCGGCTTGGCTCCTTGAACAAGTTCAAGGCCGGCAAGGCCAACATTCTCGTGGCCACCGACGTGGCGGCGCGAGGCTTGGATATCCCCGCGGTGGACTGTGTCATCAACTACGACATCCCCACCGACTCCAAGGCGTACATCCACCGTGTCGGCCGTACCGCCAGAGCGGGCCGTTCGGGCAAGTCCATTTCGTTGGTGACGCAGTACGACTTGGAGATGTACCTTCGCATCGAGAGCGTGTTGGGCAAGAAGCTCCCCAAGGATCCCGCTCCTCCCAAGGACGTGTTGGATGCGCTTCATATGCATGTGGACCGGGCCAGCGCCGAGGCCATCCGAGAGACGAAGGAGTTCCACGAGAGGGGGAAGAGCAGAAAGAGAAGAGACGACCACGATCGCGAGGAGAAGTAGTAGCATGTACCAATATAATGAGACAAATATGAAGCACACCGTCAAGAGAAATCTTGTCTATTCGTCTTCTGAGTATTGTCACTTGGTCATCATCACATGATGTCATTGCTTGGCTTTCTTCACTTAATTATCATCACTTGCATTATCATCACTAACATTTATCATAAGGTGTATGCTCTTCGCTGGGCTCATGGGCTCATCGATGGATTACGAGTATGTTCTTCGCTTGGCCTCTTCGCTGCGCTCATCGGCTCGCTCATCGGCTCGCTCATCGGCTTGCTCATCTGTGGATAAAGTGTACCGGACACTCGCCGTGCCCCCGCTTATTAAACCAGTCCTTGATGCACTTGTAATGGAACACACACAAACACTCAAGACGCCCGACCTTGTCGCCCGGCTTGAGGTCCTCGAGACAGATGACACACTCCGAGTCAAACGACCCCTTCTCGGCGTGCCCCCGGATGGTCGACTGCGACGTCACCGACCCGCTCACGTCGTTGGGCCCAATGGTGTCGATGGAAGTGCCCGACGCCCCCGGCAACGTCTCGAACTTGGGCTTGGGAATGGGGGGGATGTTGTACACAAGCATCTTGTTGCGGGTGTGGGCGCCCTTGCCAACGCGGTGGGTGTCTGAGGTAAAGTCATACTCCCGAAGACACCCGTTGATATGAGACTCCTTGAACTCGTCAAACGACGTCGATATCTCGTCGTCCTGGTACTTGGCGGCAAGGTTCACCGCGCACACGGGGCACAACTCGTCGTCGGTGTCGTGCACGAGCAGCGAGTCCGTGGAGATCATGTGGGTGCTGGTGTGCGTGGTGAACTTGGTGGTGCTGTTGTTGTCGGGCAGAGAGGAGCTGGCCCGGGTGACGCTGGGCACCAGGACGTGGGACTCGGTCTCGGAGGGGTCGCCAAAGAGCGCCCGCCGGATCATGACAATCTCGTCCACACAAACATCGCAGGTGCGGTACAGTTCGTACCGGTTGGCCCGGCCAATGTGCCCGTCGGGGTTGACGATGGAGGTGTTGGGGAAGTACTCCACCGGCACGTCGGAGCACCGCCCACACACCACCCGTCCACACTTTCGGCAGTGGTGGCGCCGGTTAAAGAAGGTGTACTTGGAGTGGCAGAGGTAGCAGGCCAGGGAGGCCTCGTCCGGCTCCCACCGTAGTGTTTGGCTCATGAAGATTGGGGGTTCGAGGGTGTGCACAATTGTGCAAAGGAGTAGGGATGTTGATCCGGGGAAGATAAGGCGATGGGTAGTGTGCGCCACACCGAGACAGTCGTGTGCGCGGTTGACGGGGCCAGCCCGTGCGAAGTACGGGCTGGACCCATTTCGCGCGGGCTGGACCTTTCGCGCTGGACCCATTTGGCGCGGGTGGACCAAATTCGCACGGGTGGACCAAATTCGCACGGGTGGACCAAATTCGCGCGGGTGGACGCCCGCCCACGAACATGTCCCTGGCCGGGTCCACCCGCACTTCGCGCAGGTGAACTACTCGTCATGTCCGACAGACTCACCCAGCTACAGACGTGCCTCGACCAGCTTGTCGAGCAGTTCAACGCCACCGTCAACTACGTCAACGTCCACTCGGAGCCCGCCGTGCTCGACGACGGCAACTCGTACATCGCCATCGCGGCCAATGCCCCTGTGCCAGGCCAAACCCAGGAGGACTCCAGCAACAAACAAACTACGGGCAACTCGGTGGCGGCCCACGAGACCGATCAGAACTTCGACAACGCCATCACCGAGCTCTCCACCGACATCATCCTCAAGTCCCGGCAAATCGGCATGTTGATTGACTCGCTCCCGGGCATCGGCACGTCGCCCGAGTCGCAGCTCGCCACCATCGAACGGCTCGTGGAGGAGCTAGAGGAGGTGGAGAAGACCCGCGTGAGGAAACTCGAGGAAAAGGACGTGTTGTTGCGACGGTGCGAGGAGTTGATCCGCAGCGTCTCCTCCGGCATTGCGCAAACCAGATAACGATAATGACTAGAGTGTTTATTTTCTTGTGTAGGCGATGCAGTCGAGGTCCCACGAGGCCATCCACTTGGCCTGCAAGCACAGCGTGATGTCCCACGGGGTCCCGTACACCACGGGTATAAATGTGTAGAAGGTATAGGCGGCGAGACCCACCACCACCACCACCAATGGGTAGCCGAACCACTTGGCGGTGGCCACCTGGTGCTCGAGGTACTGCGCAACGAGCAAGATGCTGAAGAAGAGCGCGGGGAGGTAGTGGTGGAGAAACAACTGCCGGTGCATGTGGAAGTAGGGGAAGTAGTGGAGGAACCACGCCGCCGCCCACTCAATGGTGCCCTGGTAGTAGGTGGCGTGTGGTTCCGGCACCACGTCAAACGGGTTCAAGTGGCGAAGGGCGTAAAATCCAAGCTTGAAGGCGGTGATGACAAGCACCACCACCGCCGAGTAGAAGATGGCCGCGTTGCCGATAAGATACACGTGCGATCCCGTCTCGTCGGTGAGAAGGGTGTCGGTGTCGGAGTTGCTGAAAAAGTTGATGCCGCGGAGCACGAAGGGCCATGTTTCCGGCGACGACGAGAAGTCGTGGTCGTCGGTGAGCGAGCTGTTGATGCGGAACATGGCGCGGTGGTACTCGCGGAGCTTGTGCCAGAAGGTGACGGAGCCGTACGCCACCCTGGGTCTGCGTTCGTCCTCGTCAAGCACCGGGTGCGAATTCGTCTCAATGTACCAGAGACTATTTGGGATGGTGGGCTCGTTGACACAAAGCACCTCATTTTGTCCGTAGCCCCACTTGGGGAGCTTTTCCTTGTGCGACATGAGCACGCAGCTGGTGCCGCGGTGGAGCAACTGGAACACGGTTTCGCCCGCGCGGAGCTTCAAGAGGGGGAGGTTGTTGGGCGCCCACGGCTTCTTGAGCACGGTGCGCACCTTCCACTCGTAGTTGGTGTCGCCGCCCAAGTCGTCCCGCAGCCCGTGGCACGACACCTCGTTGGAGTGCTCGTGCTCGGAGATGGGCGGCCGCACGTCGTTGACATGGAGGTACTTGCCCGTTTGCTTGTGGAAGAGGCGCACCACGTCGCCGTCCTTGATGGGCTTGAACTTCTGCTGGAGCTTGCCCTCGTAGTTCTTGGTGCGGGTCTCGATGATCCACTCGTTGTTGAGGTCGCGGTTGTATCCATAGAGGGTGACCTGTTGTTCGCCTGAGCCGCCGGGATAGTTGTACTTGTGCGAGTGGAGGTATCCTTCCTGGTTGTTGTGCTTGATGGTGATGGTGCTGCCGTACGACACCTCCACGGGGGAGTTGGTGACGTCGTCGGAGCCGGCGAGCGTCAGGCGGAAGGCTGGCGACACCGCCCCCGAGGCGCTGGTGTCGTTGCGGAGCTGCGCAAAGTGCACGTAGAACAAGCTGAGATAGATGGTGACGGGAACGGCCACTAACGCAAGTGCCCGGGCCACAACGTGTTTGATGAGGTCCACCGCCAGCACCTCCAAGTCACCGAGAAGCGTCCACAATTGCACAAGCGTGAACGCGCCGACCCAGGCCACGGTGAAGAGCCCGGTGAGCTTGGAGGACACGGTGAGGCCCAAGCCAACGCCGGTGAGCACGAGGAACTTGGCCCACAGAAGCGAAAATGCCGTCTGGAGCTGGAACCTCTTGAATGCAAACACCGTCAAGCTGGTGAAGAGAAGGAGGGGCCCATCAACAAGGATAAACCGGCTCTGGGTGACAAAAGTGTTCTCAATGAGCACGAGGAACGCTCCCACAAATGCCACCCACGGTCTGCACCGAGAGGCCCTGAGAATGCCATAGGTCAAGGGCACCGTCAACGCGCCACACACCGCGCTGAAGAGCCGCATGTGGATGTACGGCACGTTGTTGTCGTACACGTCGCCAATGGCAAGGAACGGGAACTTGCCGTCCCAACCAAAGACCTTGGCGATCCAGAGATACGTCAACTTGACAAGCGGCGGGTGCACGTCAATGAAGAAGTCGCCGTGGAAGTAGTCCTGGGCAAACCCCCCGAGATGCACCTCGTCAAACACAACCTTGGGTGGTGACGGGAGTTTGTACAAGCGGACAATTATCGCCGTAGCAAACGCAATGAAGGTGTACAAGTGGTCGACGGAGGCGTGCGACGCCGCCACAAGACCGGGGAGCGGCCGGGACGTGGCGTACGGGCGGAACGTGCCGTGCTTGTAGCCCACGGGTAGGGATTTCTCCAGCATGATGGGGCTGAAAATTCGCGAGCGCACCACTAATAGCCAATGTAGAGACCGCCGCCCCGGGCATCGAGCGTGTCCACAATAAACGACACGTACTCGCTCTTGGGGTCCCAGCCGAGCTTGGCGGTACAGCTGACGTTTTTGAGGCGCGGGAGCCTGTTGTCGTTGAGGGCAATGGCCAAGTCCACCAGATCGAGCTTGTTGGAGGTGCCCAACATGCCGCTGGAGTCAATAAATAGGGAGCGGAGCGGGCGGTCGTCGGCGTCGGTGAGATTGTCGTCGTCCAAGAACGAGTTGGACACGTAGTCGACGGCAATCTCGAGGTACGTGAGGCGGGGACAGTACTTGAACACCGGGTCGAGCGAGTTGTCCCGGAGCGACGGCATGGGATACTGCACCTTGAGTGTGGTGAGGTTGTGGCCAAAGCGCCAGAGAATGGTCTGGAGGCCGTCGTGGTGCACGGCGGGACAGTGGGAGAACTCCAAGTGGGTGATGGACTTGGGGAACTCCGACTGCGTGAGAAAAGTGTCGGTGATCCCCCCCGAGATGCGAAGCGCCGTGAGCCGGGGCGGCCACCGGATCGACAGGTAGTCGTTGATGTCGATGGACGACCGCGGGAACGACAAGTGGGTGAGGTTATCGAGGGTGCGGATGGACCGAAAGAGCTCTTCGAGGTTGAGGGTCTCTGAAACTAGCCGGAGATCGAGCACCCGGAGGTGTTGGCAGTTCTTGAGGGCAATGAGGGGCCCGAGCCCAAACGACGTCTGCGGCGCCACAAACACCTCGAGCTTCTGCCGACTGCGCTTGAGGAGCTTGGCCACGTACGCGTTCTTGCCCGTCTGGATGATGTAGGAGAGATCGAGCTGGCGCACGTGTTCGCCGGGGTTGTTCTTCTGGGAGATGGTGTCGACGAACTGAAAGAAATTGGACGCCTTGAGCTTGGGGTTTTCGTACACCAAGGGAAGGCAGATGCGGTAGAAGAGCCGACACACCCGGAGAAACCGCGGTCGGAGCTTCCCCCGCTGGTGCAATATGACAAGTATGTTGACAATGATCTCGAGGGGGAGCGCCATGTATTTGGACTGGAGTTCGATCTCGCGGACGGCCTCGTCAAAGTCCTCGTTGCCGTTGTTCAAGCAACACAGGAGCACGTCCACCTTCTCGAACTGGGACCTCGGCCACACCTTGCCTCGGTAGCTGTGCTGATTCGTGAGGATGTAGGTGCTGGTGATGGCAAGATTTGTTTTGCGGCTGAAGTCCTTGGCGTTCCCGTACATGTCCGCCGGTTCCTCGTCGGTGTCGGAGTCGTCGTCGCTGTTCTTCTCGGTGAAGTTGGACCGGTACACATATCGCTTGTACGGCGGGCGGGCCTGCTTGGGTCTGCGCTTGTTGGCCATGGTTTATCAGCGCGCATCTGGGTGCAAAGAGATGAGCTGGAGCAAGTGCCGCGGGGGAGGGCCGGACGGTTCAACGGCACCGGTGTTCACAGAATGTATCGCCAATACCACCGGGTACACCAAAGCCTTGGTCGCAAGAATCGGAAGAAAAGTGGTTGCAGCCACCGTCACCCGGAACGTGTTCCACGGCACAAGCACGGTGGCGGCATACACAGTGTAGGCGGCCCGGTACACTCGCCAGCCAGGCGGCACGTCTGCCCACTGGCGGAGGCGACCCCTCACGTTGGGGTACGCTGCCACCACCCGGCACCACACTTGGCGCTTGACGTCTGCAATGTGGCAACGAGCTCGTTCTCGACAGCACCAAAGGTGCTCAGCAACAAGCGAGAGGAGCTCGGTGTAGACTTGTGTCATGGCAATGGGGTTGGAGAGCGAGTCCCAGAGACTGATGGCTTCTAGCTCGCGGAGCCCCCTGAGGAGTGGGCTGGAACCCAGCGTAGGTGACGTCATGACTTTGTGAACAAACTGGTATTTTGAAAACAAGTGGTTCCTTTTTGCAACTTTTGAGGATTCCTCCTTTTTCGTTTTTCTCTTTTGTTCCTTCATTATTCGTGAATAAATACTATATACATCACTTCCCGTCGTAGAGCCGGGGGTCCACGTCGAATTTCGCCCGCTTGCCCTTCTGGCGGTACTGCTTACTCTGCTCCAAGTTGGAGGCCAAGGAGTCCGCCAACGTCACAATGTCGTGCTCAAAGTCGGCTTCGTCGCGACTCAACACCTTCTTCCACTGCTTCTTGCGCTGCTCCTTGAGAAACGTCTTCTTCTGGGTCTTGGCCAACACGTCGAGCTTGTCCCTGGCCTTTTCCAGGAGTTGGGCCTTGACCACGGCCGACTTTTTGCCGTGGGGCCAGAGGTCTCCTCGCGCAACCTTTCTCACGTCGTGGTACACCTGCTTGCCCAAACTCTTGGGCACCTGCCACACCTCGATGTTGCCCGAGGGGGCGCTGACGGTGAGCTTGACGTTCTTCTTGATTTTGGTGGGGTTGGCGATGACCCGCGGCCAGTGGCCGGGGTCTTCCGGGTCGACCTCGAGCTCGTCGGCAATTTCTCGCTGACTCTCAATCTTTCGGATGGTGTCCACGTCATTGGGAGACCGCTGCGCAATCACGTACGAGTACGACCCCGTCTCGGTGTTGTTGGAGCCCGGGCGGCCCAGCCCTCCGAGCTTCTTGAGGGTGCCCTTGGAAAGCTTGTCGGTGCCAAAGCCGTCCTCGGCGCTCTTGTCCCACGCAACCGCAAGCCGGCGGCCCTTCTTGAGCTCCATGGTGTACTTGGGCCGCTCCACCGTCTTGTGGAACGTGCAGAAGCTCAACCGGTGCTTGTGCGCGGGGATCTTGTAGTACTTGGGGTCGCCAAGCTGAAGAGGACACTTGTGGTGGTGAGAACAGGGGGCCACAATGCTGAGGTGGTAGTCGACACTCTCGCTGGAGAGCTCGTGGAGCTCGACCTCGTCGGAGTCCTCGAACTCGAACTTGAGCTCCTCTTCGGAGACTTCGCCGTACTTGGCGTTGAGCTCCGCCTCAAGGTCTTCCTCCGCCTCCCCCTCCAATTCGTGAATCTCCTCCTCCATTTTTGCAAGCATGTGCTCCTCGTACTCAATGTCCTCCTCATTCACCATGCGGTCCTCGTGCTTGAGCCGTTGGGGCTTGAGCGACGAGCCCCGGATATACGGCCGGGGTATTTTCACCTTCTCGTCGCCATACGACTCCGGGCGAATCATCACCTGCCGCGCCCGCGTGATGGTTTCGAACCCAAGAGCATTGCCTCGCTCAATGAGCACAATGTGTCCTCCAGGACTAAGGAGCCGGAGAAGCATGTGCATGTTCTCGTCGACGTCCCGGGGGAAGTTGTACTCGCGGGTGAGAAGCGACTGGTTGACCATGATCAAGTCGTACTTCTTGTCGACGGGAAGAGTGTCTCTGAGCTTGGAGTGGATCTTGATTCGTGAGACGTCAACGGGCCCAATATAATCGGGGGAGGGCGGGGCCTGGGGTTCTTCTTTCACCTCCACGTCTTCTTTCCCGTCTTGTTCCACCTCCTCCACATTCTCGTTGCGCTGACGGGACAAAATGATCTTGGCCCGCTTCTTCATCTCGTTGTTTCTTCTGCCCACCACATACACGTCCTTCTCGTCCGGGATCCACTCCGGGCCCATCACCTCGTTCAAGGCCACCATGCCGGTGGCCGGGCCGTACCCGACGTCAAGCACGCGGCGGGGATTGAAGTCTTCAACCCGGTGCTTGAGCTCGGTGAGCACCTGCCACGCATGCGAGTAGTTCTGGAGAAACAACGCCGCAATGTGGGCGTCGCAGTCGAGCGAGGACTCGGGCACCTGCTGGATTTGTTCTTTGCTGAGACTTTGGTAGATGACGGCACATCTCTCTCGAAGTTTGTCGGGGACCGTCAAGCTGAGGATGTTCTTGTTGATGGCCTTGGCCACCTCGTGGGGGAGACGCACCACCAGGCGGTCCACGCGGGCGTGCAATGTCTTGGGATCAAGGCGGGCCTCCTCGGCGTTGGTGCCCCGAATGTACGAGCCGTCGGCGTTGCGGAAGGGCGACCTCTCCTCGGCATCAATCACCACGCTGCTGGTGTCGTTTAGTTGGTCGGTTTGGCGGAGATTTTCAGACACCACCAACTGGCCAAACGTCTCGCTGTGTCTGATGTCATTGAAGGGAAGAAGTTTTTTGTGCTCAAACTCAACAAAGTCATAGAGCGTCTTGTCCGACTGGCTGAGCTTGGATAGCGTGGGCTTGCACCTGACGGCAATCCGGAAGGGCCTCCACAACCGTAGCATGAGATGAGATGTGATCGCACCATCACGTGACGACAACCTTCTCACGTGACGCACGCCCAACCAATAAAAGCATGTTGTCGAGAGTGATTCTTCGGGGCGTGCCCGTGGCCGCCGCCGGCATTGTGTTGAGTCCAAGCACCATCAGCAACGAGCCCAAGAGACGCTTCTACGAGGACGAGAGCTCGGTGGTGCCGGTGCCCGGCACCGTGACCCCGGCGGCCGGCACCGAGGTGGAGGCCCTAGGGCCAACCAAGCTTGTGGACGGCACCTCTGTCCGCACGTCCCAATCGCTCGAGTCCTTCTTTGCATCGTCGAGATCGGCCCTCTCCCGCTGGTACACCGGGGCCCAGGCATACATCAACGACGGGTACACCAAGTACTATGAGACCGAGCGCAGGGTCACCTCCACCGTCAGTGACCTCCACCACAAGCAAGAGGACCTTCTCCCCAACGGAATCTATGTTGTCATTGCTGCCCTTTCAGGAAACATTCTTGCTCGTCAGAGAGGCATTGTGGCCAAGGCGGTGTACCCCGTGGCATTGGGGTTGGCTTCCTTTAAGTACTTTTTGCCCCAGACGTTTGCCAACACCACGGGGTTTGCATGGACGTTGGAGAAGCGCTTCATCCCCCAGGTGGCCGACACCCAGGAACAATCCCTCAAGAAGGCCGACGAGCTTCTCCACAAGCTCGAGGCGACATCGGCGTCGAGCCAACAAAAGGTGCAATCATCGGTGCAATCGCTTCGCCAGAAGATTGCCGACGTGACGGGCCTCAACCTCGACGGCGAAGTGTCCAAAAAGTAGATATGCCATAGTGCGCCATCTCAATATCTTGCAACCATATCTTGCACCATTCTGCAACCACATCTTGCACCACTCTGCACCATGAATTCCAAGTACACGTCGGCACTCTCGGGCACACCCGAAATCGTTTCGGTGAGTGCCCTCCGGTCCCAGTCGGCGTTCATGCGGCTTGTCGACAAGCTCAACGGGATGGTGGGGATCCAGCCCACCGTTGAAACCGCCGAGACCATCGAGATGCAGAAGCCCCGGTTCCCCAAGATCTCCGCCGCGTCGGTGGGGCTCCGCATCTCCAAGTACGTGCGGCAGCAAAGCCGGGCGATGGAGGAGCTCCAGGCCATTCTCGTGGAGTTGGACCAGTGGCTGGGCACCGTGCTCAGCATCGAGCACCGGCACATGATCAGTCTGTTCTGCCTGATGGCCAAGGCGCAGCGGCAGGCGGAGATCGACCTCGTCAACCAGTGGCTCAACGTCAAAATGCAGTTGGCCACCATCAGCGAGCGAGAGCAAACGCTTCGAGACTTGGTGACGCGCCGGGCCCGCTTGATCAAGACGTTGCGAGAGTGCGAGACCAAGCTGGGGCCCCATGCCAAGAAGCTGTACACGCTCTGTGATCTGCTTGAGGTGAACTACCACAACATTGTCATTGTGGATCTGCAGTTCCAGCGGTCGGTGGCACGGTGTCTTCGCCAGGCGTTGGAGCAGTACACGGTGTTTGTGGAGGACAAGAACAAGCTGGGCGGCGATCTACGTGACGATGTGATGAAGTTGTGCAAGAAGATTGAGGAGATTGAGATTGAGCGAGGGGACAAGATTGACGAGGTGAATCTCTCGCCGTTGCTTGAGATGGCGGGGTTCACCAAGATCACCAAGACCAGGCGGTTGGGCCATGCCATCGAGATGAAGGAGAACCTACTTCCTGAGCAGCCGAGGGGGAAGCCGCGGGTGGGGTCGGCGGACGAACTCGAGCGGTCCGCCAAGGAGAACATCACGCCGGCGTTCACGCCCGACTTTGAGCCCTTCTCTTCGAGTTGGTAGAACTTATTAGTATATACAGGTTATCTCTTGAAAAGAGCCTTGCCGATTTCGTAACTGGAGATCATGATGGCGCACGACGGGGCAATCTTCATCACACGCGGCCCGAAGCCCGTGTAGAGCGCCGCCACGCCCTCGCGGGCGTAGATTTGCCGGAGGAACGTGAACATGGACGGCCGTTTGTGGCTGGGTTCCTGGGTGATTTGGAGGCGGGTCTTGCCCACGTCGAACGGGTTGGTGAAGAATGCAGCAATGGATCCGCTGATGGACCCACTGAGGAAGGCCGTGGCAAACACCTTCTTTTCGTCGGAAGGTTTGTCAAAGTCGGTGTTGAGCGCCCGGCCAATGCGTTTTTTGAGAAGCTCGTAGCACATCCAGTACACCCCGGAGAAGGGCACGTCACGCCAGAGCGTGATCTGGAGGCCCGTGAACATGGTGCCGATGCCCCGCTGCTGCACCTGTTTGAAGGAGTCTCGAAGCAACGTGCGGAGAATGTTGGGGGACGTTTTCTTGTCGGTGGGAATCAGCTGGAGGCGGGTCTTGATGAGCTCGATGGGCGACACGAAGGTGGCGGCCATCATGCGGGCCACGGCGCCGCAGAGCAACGGGTTGAGGGCGTGCGATGCCACGGGCAGGTGGTCGCGGATGTATTCGTACCCCGTGAAGTAGATGATGTTGGACGGGATGGCCATGAAGAGCGTGAGACTGAGGCCCCGCCACAACGTCTGCGGCCCCTCATTCCTGCTAATGACGAAAAAACCCTGGAAGGTGCCCTTGATTTTGGAGCAGTTGGCCGCTTGCGAGCAGTAGTTCTGGTTGATCCAAAAGAGCTCGGGCCGCTCCGCCACCACCAACTGCGACGTGCTGGCCAACGAGAGCGCCGGGTTCTTCACGAGCGTGTTGCGGACGCTTTGTTCCACGGGGATGGTTTGACAGCACTGGGCCTTGGCCGGGAGGATTTCCTGCTGCTGGATTCGTATTCGGATAACGTCAAACGGCGTCACCACGAGCGACGTGATGAACAGCCCCAGACACGCACTGAGCATGCGGTGCCACGTCGAGATGCCGTCGGCCTGGCTCATGAAAAGTAAGTCGCAGTTGCTCCGATCGCGGGTATTCAAGTGACACAAGAGTGCGAAACCATCAGAAGAGGGCTCTATGTCAGTGGTTTCTTGTGCTTTCCTACTTGTGCTAGTGCTTACTTATGTATCCTACTTATGCTTTTATGCTTACAGTCGTGTGGAGCTGTGCCTCGCAAGTGCTGCGCTTGCAAGATCTTATACATAATCCTGGACAATGTCCTGGCATGTGTACACATTGATGTGCCCGTCCTGGTTGTAGTTTGTTGCCATCATCATCCAGTGTGGATGAAACACCGTGCTGGCGAGGTAGTTGGCCGTGCGGTTGGAAAGATAGTGGTCGTGGGGGTTCTTCAATGTCGAGATGAGGTCCCCCGCAGTAGTATAAATATTCACCGCCTTGGACCCGGTGGTGATGATGGGCGCGTGCTCGTGGGTGTCCAGGCACCGGATCGTTTTCTCCGGGGTGTTGTTGAAGGTGAGCACGGGCTCGTCGTGGCGGATGTCCCAGAGATTGACGTAGCCGTCGGCACTGGTGCTCACGAGCTCGCGAAACCCGCCGCGCTGCATGTGGACATTGCGGATGGAGCCCCGGCCCCAGGATCCGTCGGCGGGGTTGCGGGACGGTTGCCACGCCTTGACCATGGACTCCCGCGCATCGAGCCGCCGGTCGTACACCCGCATCAGCCCGTCGTCAAACCCGGCAATGAAGATGTTGCCCGCCACCTGGTCCGACGTGAGCGACGTGATGAGCGACGACGACCGCGCGGGGATGTCGAGAAGACAGAGTTCTCGCGGCGCGTCCCACACCCGGATGATCTTGACGTCTCCGGTAACGAGAAGCGACCCGCGGCTCTGCTGCCACTCGGAGATGAGCCCGCTGCTCTTGGAGGTGAGAAGCAAGTCGGTGAGCGCGCGCCACGACGTGATGTTCTCCACGGGCCGGTCGGACTCAAAGTACTTGTAGATCTTGATGACTCCGTCGGAGGACCCGGTCAACAACAACGGGATGTCGTCCTCGTTGAGGTACTTGAGGTCGGTGATTTTCGTGCCGAACGGGTTGCCGTTGGAGAACCTCTGCACCACGGTGTTGCGGTCCCAGTCCCACACCAGGATGGTGTCCTTTTCGTCGGTGGCACAGAGCAACTTCTCGAACTGGGCAAACCGCATGAGTTTCGGCTGGCTCTTGTTGTTGAGCACCGTGACCTTGCGGTTCCAGTCGCCTCGCACGGCAAGCTTCTTCTGGGCCTGGGTCTCGGTGATGATGTGCTCGTTGCGGTTGCGCCGCCACAACCGCTTGACGTACTCCTGCAGGCCCGGCTCGTCAATCTCGTTCTTGGACATCTGCGGCTCCTGGAAGTACTCGCAGCTGTACTCGAAGAACCCGCTCTCGGCAGGAAGTTCGGGCGCAGCACCAAGGTCCCGGGGCACGTACCGCGGCGTCTTGGGCTTGTAGGCCAGGCCGTACGTCGAAGGCACAGGGCCGGTGTACAACATGCGGGTGAAGTTCTTGAGGTCGGTTTCCTCGTTCATCTGGAAGCTCTTGAAGAGCTTGGAGAGCGTGAACCCGCGGAGTTTGGACGTTATCGACTCGGCATCAGAGTTGTCCTCGTACATGTTGTTGGTGGACGCCGACCGGGCGCGGGTGGTGGACCCGTCAATGAGCATGTTGGAGCGCTTGTGAAGCGCGGCACCCGACGACACCTGGCGGCGGTCGCCCGGGGCTCTCACAACATGGCGGTTGGGGATGGGCTGCTTGAAGGTTTCGCCAATGTTGATGGAGCTCTTGGACAAGAGGTAGTCCTGCATTTCCTTCACCATCTGGGAGAGCTCACACTGGTTGAGCTTGACCATGATGGAGTCAATGAGCGTCTCGGCAAGCTGCTTCACCTCGAGGTGGGGGTCCTCGGAGAGAATGAGAAGCGCCTTCCAGATTGACAGGAAGATCAGCCCGTACGCGGGCGACTTTTTGCGGAACTCATGGAGCGAGTTGGGGTTGTCAATGAGCACAATCTCCTCCTCCAACTGGTTGAATGCCACCACAAGAAAAAACTTGGTGTAGATGCCCACAAAGCGGTTGATGAAGTACACAATCTCCTTGCGAACCATGGACGACCCGTCGCCCAACAAGCTCAATATCACGTTGGCGAGCTTGAGGTCCTGCTGCTTGAGCTCGTCCTTGCGCGAGTCCGCCGTCGTTTGGCTGGAAAAGTCCGCCGGGTCCAGAAGAAAGTTGGTGAGGGCAAGGATGATCGACGTCCGCACCTCGGGGATGGGGTCGTTCACCAAGCTCAGAAACTTGTGGAGATACCCGTCCTTGTAGATGATCCACTTGCCGTCGGGGTACTTGTGCCAGAGTTGCGACAAGAGCAACGAGCACCACTGGCGGAGGAGCGGGTTCTCGCTGGAGGCAAGGAACATCAAGCAGTTGTTGATGAGCTCGGCAGAAAAGCAGAGTCGCTGCCCGTTCTTGAAATCCTTGATGAAGAGCGTGAGGATGAACGCACTCATGGCCTTGTGGTCGTCGTTGATGAGCACGTTGGACGCCAGCCCGACCAGCCCGCCGGGGGCCCCGGGCGCCCCGATCGGGTTGGCCGGGGTGCTGTTGAGAATGAGATAGAAGTAGTTGTATCCCTTGTCCTTGCAGAGTTCCTGCTGGGTGCTCTTGTAGTCGATGGCCATGATGCGGGCCCAGATGAAGATGAGCACGGGCTTGAGCTCCTGTGCCGGGGAGAGCAACAACTTCAAAACATAAGGGAAGATGCCGATGGAGAGGGACAAGTACACCGCCCAGGGCCCGAGGTCCAAGAACTTCAGAAGGAGAATGAGCGCCCGGAGCCGGTGCACCTGCGAAAGGAGCACCTGGAGCACGATGGGGAGCTGTTCTGGGGCGTCCTTGTTGGAGGGCCCCGCGTACTTGAGCCAGATCTCAAATGCCGTGAGCTGCTGCTCGAAAAACGTGCTGTGTTGGTAATTCAGAAGCGCCTGCTGCTGGGGCGGCGGGGCCGGTTTCCCGTTGAGGGGAAGTGCCACCGTGCCGTTGGGGGTGGTGACCGGGTCTGGCTGCGGCGGCGCCGCCGGCGTGGCGTAGTTCTTGAAGGATGCAGTTTTGGGGGACGCCGCCTGGCTCTTGATGAGCTGCGAGAGTACCTGGTCGATGGCCAAGTCCCACAGGTCCCACATCAGGTGGAACCGCACGTGCTCGGGGAGCGGCGGGTCGCTGATGGGGTTGCAGTTGAGGTGGGGCATGATGCGCTTGGCTAGAAGAAAGTTGCGGAAAAGCGCCGCCACCATGAGGTCCTGGCGGAAGAGCCGCTTAAAGATGGGACGCGAGAGCGACGTCCATGCGATGGTGTCGGTGATGGCGGTGAAGATCCAGTTGAGCTCGCCGAGGGGCGTGCGGCGGTCGGAGAGCTTGCCGGGGATAATGACGTTGCCCACGGAGTTGAGGGGGAGGAGGTTGTAGTAGTTTTTCTTGAGGGGAGATTGCATGATAAACCACTTGACGGAAATGTCAATCGGGCACGTCAAGCAACAAGTGAAGAGATCGGCGGGGAGATCGGGGCTCATGGGGAGAAGCTCGTTGCTCTTGCACGCGGCGAGCTGGATGGAGTCCAAGTACGCCGACGTGGGCGAGGGTGCCGACACGTCGTGGTTGCCCTCGTTGTCGTCGTCGATGCGCTTCTGCACGAACTTCTTGTAGTTGTGGATGATGTTGCCGGCGCTGTTGCAGTCGTAGACAAAGATGACCGGGGCGCCGAGCCACGTCTGGAGGTCGTAGAGTGAAATGGGAATGTACTGGGTGTACCCGCGGTTAAACACCCAGATCTCGCCGCTGGCGGTGGGCTGGGGCACCCCGTGGCCGTTATAGTGGAAGAGAATCCGCTCGTCCTTGGCGCCCCGCCGCAAGGTGTTGCAGAACCGCTTGACGTCCTCCACGCACGGGTCGAGCGACTGCTTGTAGCGGGTGCGGAGGGAAAGCGTCTCGTACTGCAGCTGGAGGTTCTTGCCAATCAGCTCAATGGCCTTCTTGGTGTCGGGATACGCCGATGGATCACACCACGACTCGTACTTGGCACACGGATAGGTCTTCATGATGTCGGGCGGGTCGACGCCCAAATTGAGACAAAGCACCAAGATGGCGCTGATGGTCTTTTGGCGTTCCTTCATCACCTTCCAGTCGGTGATGGGCTGGAAGTGGCGGGCGTACTCGGGCGACTGCTTGCGTTGTTCCAGAATGGGGTTGCCGTTGGTGTTGTGCTTTTTGTCGTCAAAGTAAATGTAGAAGGTGTTGGCAAGAAGCGTGAGGAAATTCTCCAGGTTGTAGTCCTCGTCGAAGCCGTGTCGCATCTTGTCGTTGAGCGGCTGTAGCGGCCGGGGGCCGTAGAACACAACCTGCTGAGATGACATGGAGGTCGGCGGTTTATCTCACGTGACGCGCTCGCGAAGTAGGCTACGTTTCTTTTGTGTCATCATCATTTATTACGTTATCAGCAGGTGGAGGCGCCCTTGGGGTTCACCAACTTGCCCTGCCACGAGTAGTATTTGCTCATGTCCACATGGTGCTTTCTTCCCGTGGATGCCTCATACATGGAGCACCCGTACAACAGGGCATATGGGGGGGTGTAGAGATGCAACGACACGGCGTAGTCGTCCAGCGGGTTGGAGATCTTGTGGAGGCCAATGGTGTCGGCAATGTACCCCACCTCGTTGCGCTGGAGAATGGTTTCCTGACGCGGAATGAGTTGGTGGCCTTCCTCGGAGGGCACGTCGTAGAGCGACTCCTTGAGCGAGCCCTTGATGACTTTCATGCAGCAGTGAGCGTTGGCGTGGTCGTGGATGGCGCTCGACTTGTTGGGACTCCACACGAGAATGAGGAGGTTGGCGTTGCCGTTGATATCAATCACCCCGTTGCGGGTGTAGTTGCGGGTCTCGTCATGGAGGGCATACTTGCCCCACTCGGCTTCGTCCAGCACGTAGTTTTCCATGATGCTGCGGACCTTGTCAATGTCGATTTCGTCCGACGAAAGGCCCTTGTCTTTTCCAAGAAGGGCCTTGAGCTGTTCGATGAGCTTGCCAAAGTTATTGTTGGGGATCTCATCGACGTTTTCGGAGGCACTGACACAGGACATGGGGGTCGTGGCCGAGTGCATCAATGCATTGCTGTGAGCAGAGGTGTTAACAGTGAGCATTTTGAATTTTTGCAAAAATAATAATGATAAGGGGACTTGATGACAAGAAATTGGGGGAGAGCCAGGGTATTTATAAAAATGCATCCAGGGGCGGCGCCGACAAAATCACACGTTTCGAGCAATTTCAGGGTGCCACGCGGCCCCGCTTGCACCACCCGACGGAATCCCATAGAGTGCGCGCACCAAGTTAACCCAATGCGGAATACGGCGGCGGGCGCGGTGCCCGGACGTGCGGCGCCGCTCAATTGCCTCAGTGGGTGGGCCGCGGCCCTGGGAAAACGCGCGCGTGACCGCCAAAGCCCGCACATCGCCCAAAGCCCGCGTGAGTCACCAGGAACGGACTCATACTCTACAAGCATGCTAGGACACACTGACCCACTGCTTACACTGTGTTGACACTATGCCAACAGATAGTGTCGATATGATGTCTGCGCATTGGGAGCCGGTGAGCTCGGGGGCCTCTGCGCACTTTCTGTTTGCGGGCTTTGCAATCGCCGCGGGCTTTGCTGATGCTTTTCTCGCGGGCTTTGCTTTGGCTGCGATGTCCCGCAACCGTTATAAGACCCCAGGTGGAGCCACATGTCGGCAATGGCATCATCAGACTCAGAAACCTTCTCCGTGGGCATCGCCACCGCATTTAGCCGAGACACCCAGCTCACGCTCAGCCCCGAGCCCGTTGGCGTGGGTGCCCATATCAACAATCATCTCATCAAGAACTTCACCCCGGCCTTCTTCATCCCCGTCATGGGCACGGGCATTTGTTCCACCATTCTCCGATCGTTCCCCTACCAAGCACAATGGCTACGTGTTTGCGGAGATATTATGTGGGCCATTGCCATCATCACCTTTCTCAGCATGTTTTCCTGTCTCATCATCTCCGTCATCAAGTACCCCCGCCGCTCGACGCGGTTCAACTTCGACATCCCCGTGGCGTTGTTCATGGGTTGCTTGCCCATGGGCTTCACCACGTTGGTGAACTACTTCTTTCTTCTCACCGGCAAAAAGTACATCTACGTGGCGTGGGCCCTCTGGTGGGTGGCCCTCGCGGGGTCGCTCTACACCGCGTGCATCACCTTCTTTCTCAGTCTTGTGATGAAGCGGGAGGGCGAGAAGAACGTGACGCCACTCCAGAACCTCCATGCCACCATCCTCCTTCCTGTGGTGACCCTCACCGTGGCAGCATCGTCGGGGGCGCTCATCTCCCCCTCCCTTCCCAGCATCGAGCACCAGCTCCTCACCACCACCATCTCGTTTCTCGCGTGGGCCATTGCCATCAGCATCGGGTGGAACATCCTCATTCCTATTTATTTCAGCAAGTTGTTGGTGCACAAGGCGCCTCCCAAGACGCTTGTGTTCACCAGCTTCTTGCCCATTGGCCTCGTTGGCCAGGCGGCCTTTGGCATCATGCTCATTTCCAGAAACGTATTTGACATGGGCCAGAACCCCGACTTTCTCGCATCCAACTTCTTCACAACACCAATTTCCGCCGACGCCTCGGCGGTGGTCGGATACATGGCCTTAAGTGCCGGCGGCGCGGCGTGCCTTTTCCTCATGGCGTTCGGCTACTACCTCACCGCCATGGCCGTGCTTGTGTGCATCTCCAAGCTCGAGCACAAGCTCATCAGCTTCAACATGTCGTACTGGGCCATGACCTTCCCCTTGGGCACCATGGCGCTCGCCAACAACGCCTTGTACTCCAACTTCAACGGCTTCGAGGCCATGCGTGTGGTGTCGGCCATCTACGGAGCAACGGTGGCCACCATCGTGGTGAATTGTCTCTGGGGGACAATCTTCATCATGGGAAGAAGTGTGTGGAGAGCAGCCCATCCCGAACAAAAGTCAATGGTCTAACCAACAGCACAGCATAATTAGCATAGCATAATCAGCATCTCTTTTGTAATTTGTCTTTGCCCTCTCATATTTGCCAAGCTGCCATACCCGTTTTCGCGCATGAGTCTCAGTCTCTTCATACCCCGGAACCTGGCCCTACCGACGGAGGACATTGACGAGTTCCTCGAGGCCAGCAGGCGGGACCCCGGCCGCTCGCTCATCTTCTTTGACGAGCACGTGGTGGGCTACGTCATCCAGAAGGACTCGGCCAGTGTGTCCAGCGTGTACCTCAACGTGTCCATAGTCCCAGGTCCCCAAGAAGGCGGCGAAGACGCCAGCTCCATACTCAGCACCCCGCTTGGCTCGGACGACATTGTGTTGCAAGGAAAAGGCACCATTGACGAGAAACACTACTTGGTGTGGCGCTTCGAGCTCCCGATAGTGTACCCTCGCAAAAAGTACGCCTCGCCCAACATCGAGTTCTCGTGCTCGTCCATGGCGCCGCCGGCGCCGGCCAACGGCCACCTGGTGGTGCCGCCGCTCCCCGATCTTGTCGCCACGGAAAAGCCCAACTTGCTCAGCGAGCTCAACCACCTGGCGACAAAGAGTGCCCACTACTATTTGCTGAACACGTTTGTCGACGAGGAGTCCGATCCAGAGGAGGTGCTGCCCGTGCCTGAGGCGGCGCTTCTGTCGTCGGTGGTGCTCCCCATTGCCGTGTGCTTGGTTATTCGCCTCAAGTCCACCAAGCCCGCAGGCCGCAACAACATTCTCCTTGCCACGCTCAACATCGAAGTGTCTGAGGAGCTATTGGCCCATGTGAACTCACCACACGAGTACATGTTCCAGATTGACGAGATTTCCATGGATTTCAAATATGGCTCCATCGTCTTGGTGCTGGGCCCCATCGAGTACCCCCTCCAGTACAGGCTCCAGGACTCGCTCAATCTCACCTACAAGCTCGTCAACAACGAGTTTCTCGACCACGAGCTCAAGCACGACGGCCAAACCAACATCTCCAAGCCCGTGGGCATCCGCCTCAAGCTCCTGGTGAAACTGGGCGCCGACAACGTCTCCAACACCATCACCACCGTGTGGCAGCCCACGCTCGACTTTGGCATCATCGCACCCCCCATCAACAACTCGCTCAAGTCGCTGACCAACTACTCGCAGCTGCAAATCTCCAGCCACAAACCCAAGCTCCCCAAAAACCTGCCGTCGTCGTCGCTGCCGCTGCTCTTCTCAGTTCCCTCGCAACCCGTCATGACCAAGCGCGTCAAGTCGTTCAACTCGGCCTCCTCCGTCACCGTCAACCTCACCACCAACAACTCGTCGCTCCTGGGTCTCCGCCTCACCTTCAAGGGCAAGCTCAACATCTCGCTCGGCGAGGTCACCACCTGGCGCCTCCAGGCCATCAACAATTCGCATACCCGCCTCAACCTCTCGCTCATTGTCACCCATCCCCACCCATCGTCCCCAAACAATCACTCATCCTCCAATCTTGATGGTGAAGGCAAAGGGTTGGTGTACACTAAAGCACAGCTCCACCACACCTACACCCAGCTCCGGCACTCTCACCACGGCATCATCATTCTCGACAACGACATCCGCATCGGACCCGTGGACGCCAACCTGGTGTTCGAAACCGACATCAAGCTCATTGGCATGACCAAGGGCATCTTCAATCTCGACGGCATCAAAATCTTCGATGTCAACCTGGGCGACGGCATCGACTTTGGCAAGCTCGTGGAGGTATTCGTCATTTAGCATAAATACTACAAAAGATAGAGAGGTGCAAAAAAGGGGCGAGCTGGGAATTGAACCCAGGGCCTCTCACATATTTGTACGACCGGGAGTCGCCGCCCAAAGCGAGAATCATACCACTAGACCACACGCCCTTTTGTGGACTAAAGTCGGGCTGCTACAAACATGAGACCCACGGTGTGATGGGCCGCCCCGGTGTTCAGTATATCATGATTTACGAGTGTATTTTAGCATGCAGATAAGCCACAATCGGTCGTATGCCGGATCTCATCGATTGCCCGGTGCCACGCATCGGCAAGGCTGCGCGTAAATACCCAAAAAGCGGCCCCACAATGTCGTTTGAACAACTTCTCAAGGTCAATTTCGTGCCCAAGTCGACCCACCCAATGTCTTTTGAACAAATCATTGCAGCCAACCCCGTTCCCAAGTGGACCCACACCCCCGAGAGCCTCATTGCCGAGGCCAAGGCGCTCATTGAGTATGAAGTCAAGTTACTCGACGAAATCGCCGCCACCCAAGACCCCACGGTGGAGAATGTGTTACAGCGCCGCGGCCACCACGACGCCGACAGCGAGCTCACGTGGTCGGTGCTCATGTTCTATTCGGCGGTGTCCACCAACAAGGAATTGCGGGACGCGTCGACCGAGGCGGAGATCCTCATCACCACCACCGCCGTGGAGCAATCAGTCAGACCCGACCTCTACCAGGTGTACTTGAAGCTCCAGAAGAAGGTGGACGAGGGCCTTGCCATTGACCCCGAGTCGAAGCGTCTTCTCGAGAAAACCATCCGTGACTTCAAGAGAAACGGCTTGGACTTGCCAGAAGACAAGCGCCAGGAGCTCAAGCAGATCAAGCTCGACATCAGCAACTTGGCCACCCAGTTCTCCCGGAACCTGAACGAGGACACCGAGTACATCGAGTTCACCAGAGAGGAGCTCGAGGGCGTGCCGGCCGACGTGGTTGCGGGGTTTGCCCAGCTGGAAAACGGCAAGCTCAGAATGACCTTCAAGTACCCGGATGTGCTTCCCGTGTTGAAGTACGCGGAGAACCCCGACACCAGAAAGAGAGCCTACATTGGCAACCAGGACAAGGTGCCGCAGAATGCCGATATCTTGAAGAAAATTGTGCAACTTCGCTACAAGTCCGCCAAGTTGTTGGGGTACAAAACCTACTCGGAGTACGTGTTGGAGGAGAGAATCGCCAAGACTCAGGACACGGTGGTGGACTTCCTCGCGGACCTTCGCGACAAGCTCACCCCTCTCGGGAAACAAGAGGTGGAGAAAATGAAGAAGTTCAAGAACAACTACTTGAAACAAAAGGGATTGGCCCCCGAGGACGAGTACTACTTCTGGGACGCGGACTTTTACACCAACAAGCTCCTCGAGCAAGAGTACCAGGTGGACCACAACAAGATCGCCGAGTACTTTGCCCTCGACACCACCATCGAGCGGATGTTTGCCCTCTACGAAAAGTTGTTTGACCTCAAGTTTGTCAAGGTGGAGAGCACCGACCCCGCGCTCCTGTGGCACGAGGACGTGAAGCGCTTTGCCGTGTTCCAGGACATCACCCGTGGCAACGGGCCCACCTTCAAGGGCTACCTCTTGTTGGACTTGCACCCCAGGGAGGGCAAGTATGGCCATGCCGCCAACTTTGGCTTGGGGCCCGGCGGCGAGGGTTCCAAGGGCCGCATCCACCCCTACACCGCGTTGGTGTGCAACTTCACCAAGCCCACCGCCGAGAAGCCGTCGTTGTTGAAGCACAACGAGGTCAAGACCCTTTTCCACGAGTTGGGCCACGGCGTGCACAACCTCGTGGGCTACACCAAGTACAGCTCCTTCCACGGAACCAATGTGCCTCGAGACTTTGTGGAGACCCCCTCGCAGATGCTTGAGTTCTGGACATGGTCCAAGAACGAGCTCAAGAGCCTCTCGTCGCACTACCAGACGGGCGAGCCCATCCCCGACGCCTTGGTGGACCTGCTCATCAGAACAAAGCACGTCAACGACGCGTTGGCCAGCTTGCGCCAAATCCACTTTGGCACCTTCGACATGTCTCTCCACACCATTGACAACGACGCCGACATTGAGGCCATTGACCTCACCAAGAACTGGAACGACCTCCGCGAGGACATCACGTTGCTCACCTCCGGCGGCATCCAAAACAAAGGCTACGCCACCTTCGGCCACCTTGCCGGAGGCTACGAATCGGGCTACTACGGTTACTTGTTCTCTCAGGTGTACGCCAACGACATCTACTACACTCTCTTCAAGGATGATCCTCTCAACACCGACAATGGTGTTCGTTACAGAGACATTGTGTTGAAGAGAGGCGGGTCGCAGGAAATTTTGGATGTGCTCAAGGAGTTGCTTGGCCGCGAGCCTTCCAACAAGGCCTTCCTCGATGAGCTTTTAGGAAATTGAAAGATCGATCGGGTGTATGGTGCTTCAAAAGTTAGATTTTCACATATATTGATTGTGCTAGTTGTCGGCAGACTGGGACTCGAATGGGGTGAGCTTGGCGGTACCCTCGGCCCACGACACGCCGTTGTAGGTGATGTCTCTGATGGCAGCGACAATGTCCTGGAAGGACCCTCTCACCTGCTTGGTGGAGTCTCTTTCTCTGAGGGTGATGGACTCGTCCTTGACGGAGTCAAAGTCGATGGTGATACCGAAGGGAGTACCCAACTCGTCGTTTCTGGCGTATCTCTTACCGATGGACGCCGACGAGTCGTCCACCTTGAATGGAATCTGCTCCTTTCTCAAGTAAGAAGACACCTTCTTGACAATGGGCTGGAGCTCGGCGTTCGACGACAAGGGCACAAGCAACACCTTGGTGGGGGCCACAATGGGGGGGAGCGACAACACCAGTCTGTCGGTGTCCTCGGGACGAGACCAGAACGAGTGCTCAAAGAGCGAGTAGATGATACGCCCGATACCGAACGAGGGCTCGATGACGTTGGGGGTGAATTCTCTCACATGCTCGGTTCTCTTGATCTTGTCAATGTTGATGAGGTCGGTGTCCAACTCAATGTCGGCATTGTCGAGCACACCCGGCACCTTGAAGGTGATCTTACCGAACTCCTTCAACTCCTTGCTGAGGTCCTCCAACTCACACTGGGTTCTCGCCAACAACCACTTCTCCACGGTGCCGGCGTCCTTTCTGAACTTGGGCCCGAACTTCTTCTTGGCAATTTCCACCTCCCACTTCTCCACGGTGATGGGCTCGGCCAATTGTTGTCTCACCACCAACTTCTCGTTGGTTCTGGCTGAGTGCACCGACAAGTCGTACGCCGATCTGTCGGCACATCCGACACACTCGATCCAGCCATGCGACGTCTGGAGCTCGGCGTCCCAGCAGTCGGCGGCGTAGTGCGCCATCTCGTTGGCCAAGTGCTGTCTGAATCTCAATCTGGCGGGGTCAACACCAATCTTGGTCAAAAACTGGTAAATTCTGGCAATGAAGTAACCGAGGGTCTCGTTGTCAACCATGCCGGACTCGACGGCATCACCAATGGTGGTGAACTTGAGCTGGTTGGACCCACTCTCTTGCACGTCCTTGGGCAAGAAGCCCAACTTGGTGTCCTTGACTTCGGCGAATCTGGGGTGCTTCTTGTCTTCAGGGTCGACAAAGTGCTCGATCTCGGCCATGAGGAACTCACGCACTCTCAACAACCCGGCTCTGGGGGAAATCTCGTTTCTGAACGACTTACCAATCGACGCAGAGGCAAAGGGCATCTTCTCGTTGTTGAAGTCCAACAACTTGTTGAAGTTCAAGAACTGGCCCTGGGCCGTCTCGGGTCTCATGTATCCCTTCAATTGACCGGAAGGACCAATGGCGGTCTCGAACATGAGGTTGAACTCCACCGGTGGCTCCAAGGGTCCGCCGGTGGCAGGGTTGGTGATGTTGTACTTGGTGATCAACTCTCCGAGCTGAGGACCGGAGAACCCGTCAATCTGGGCGAGAATGTTCTCGTACTCGGCCACTTCCTCATCGGGCAACTTGACGTTCTTGATTTCCTTCACCTTCTTCTTTCTCTTCTTCTTGTCATCACTCTCCTCCACCTCCTTGACGGTCTCTCCTCTGGCGGCCTTGTCTCCCTTCAATCTGGCCTCCAACACCTCTTCCACGAGGTGGTCGGCTCTGAAAATCTCGCCGGTCTTCAAGTCCTTGCACATCCAGTCGGAAAACTTGTCAACGTGGCCAGAAGTCTTGAAAACGTCGTGGGGGGTCAACATGGTACAGTCAACCTCCAACATATCCTCTTCAAGAATGAAGTGCTTTCTCCAAACATCAATGACGTTGGCTTGGAGAGCGCACCCTGGTGGACCATAGTCGTACAATCCAGACACACCTCCGTAGATTTCGAACGAAGGCGCAAAAAAGAATCTTCTCTTCAAGAGTTGCTCTAAGGTGTCCCTGGAAAAGGGCACGGCGGTTCTGTTGGTGGACATATTCGCTTTGAAATGACGGAGCACGGAACGAAACACGGTGAAGGTGAAAAGTTTGCGCGGGTGAGTCAAGTGGGGTGAAGACAGTGAAAACCCCGAGAAGGCTCTGGTGGAGATCGATTCTCTGGAATCCTACAGTAGAGGTGGGTGCCGAAGATGCAAAGTTGGGGGAAGTGGACAGAAAGACCAACTCGCAGTCATGTGGAGCAACAATGGTGTTGAGAGTGGGTGCAACCCAGCTGAAGTACCTAGAGATCACTAGAACGACATTCACCAAGGTTAGACTGAGTCATAAGAGTTGCGCTGCAGTGTCATGGGGTGACAAAACTAAATTGGGACATAGACTTAGACCTTTCACCGGGTCCTTCAACATGAACCACATCCACTTGGGCAGCTAAAATACACGACACGATAGAAACTCTGTTGAAGCATCGATTCTACATCTCTTTCGTCCAGTTTATTTTGAATTTGTCCATTTAATGTCATTTTGTCGAAATAGTTAATGCTCCTTTGGCTTCACCACGTCGAGGTCCTTCCACGAAGGATGTCTCATTGTCCACCAGTACTGGATCTGACTCCATGGGTACACCGTGGAGTTGACCCCGTCCTGACGGTACCACGAAGTACACCCACCAAAGGGCGAGCCGAACACCGCCTGCGAAAGTTCCTTTTGCACCGTGGTGAACCAGTTGTCATAGACCTCGTCCTTGACGGTGACGGACGCGTAGGTGCCATCCAACACCTTGCCAGCGACCTTTTTGAAGTAGGCGCATCCGTTCTCGATGGCCAACACCACCGAGGAGTGGCCCGTGGCCGAGTTGGGGCCGCCAATGAAGAAGAAGTTGGGGCAGTTGCGGGGCAACACCGTCTTGTAGGCGGAAACCCCCTGCTTGTGCCACAACTCGTTGAGGGAGAAGCCGTTGCGACCAATGATGTCGTAGCCAAAGAAACTCTGGGGAATGTCATAGCCCGTGCACGCAACGACAATGTCTGCCTTGACCTCGGTGCCGTCGGTCAAGATGATGGAGTCCTTGGTGAAGTGGTCGATCTCGTGGTTGGTGAGCGACAATCGCGGGTCGTGGAGACTGGGGATGTAGTTGTGGTCAAAGATGAGGCGCTTGCACCCAATCTTGAACTCGGGAATGATCATGTCGTGGTACTTGGCAGGGGCCTTTCTCATGTAATGCAACGACACGGTACGATTTATCCACGCAACCACCTTGGCCAAGAACACATTTCCCTTGAAGAGAGGGAACCGGGACTCAGCCACCGTGGCAACCACCCACCGCACAAACACCAACCCAAAGCGGGAAAACGAGAGCAACCGGTAGAAGAAGTACACGAGCCACGGAAGCGGCGGCATGATGTAGTGGCGGGAGCGACTGATCTGGAAAATACTCTTGACCTCGTAGTCCTTCAACAACGCAGGCACCACCTGGTTGGCAGAGCACCCGTTGCCCACCACCACCACGCGCTTGTTCTTGAAGTCAACATCGTGATTCCAGATGCCCAGGTGCATGTACACGCCCTGGAAGTCGTCGAGACCCTTGGCTTGTAACTGCTTGGGGACCACCAAGCCACCCTGGCACGACGCCAACACCCGGGCGATATGGACGAATTTCTGTCCGTTGTCAAGGTTCCTGCCGGACAACTCCCACACCTGGGCGTTATCGTCCCAGTGGGCCTTGGTGATGACGGTGCCAAACTTGGCGTGGTCGCGGAGCTGGTACTTTTCCACCACCAGCAAAATGTACTCCTCCATCTCGTACTGGGGAGGCTGGATGCGACTCCAGTTGCTGTTGAGCTCGCGGAAGTAACTGTACCAGAGAGCGGGAATGTCCGAGGCACACCCGGGGTAGGTGTTGGCCCACCAGGTGCCGCCAAAATTGCGGTGCTTTTCAAAGATGACAAAGTCTTGTTCGGCGAGGTCCTTGATTAAATTGATGCCCACGCCAATGCCGGCGAAACCAGCGCCGATGACCGCCACCTTGGACGACGACTTGAGGGTGGGAAGCTCATCGTTCTCGGGCACACTGCGTGCGGGCCCGAGCACCTTCTGAGCATCGTTGTATCTGATCCGGAAGTGCTGAGGCTCGGTGTGCGACACCTTCTTGAGTGTCACAGTCGACATGATGTTTCGTGGAGCCGAAGCAACCAACCTTTATATCATGGCACGATGAGCACATGAAAGACGGTTGGGCTTCGCGAACCCCGCCCTGGCACCGGGGTGCATAAAGTCCTATTCGTGCGTCACGCGTACTTTTCCTCCACCATAATCTCCTCGTCGTACTGCATGAGGGCACCGGACTTGGCGCGCGCGCCGGTAATGACGGCGGTAACAAGCACCGTGATGCCAAACACCTTATCGAACCAGAGGTCAATGAACTCCACCTCTTTGATGGAGTCCTTTGTCACCGAGGTGGCATAACTTCCGGATAACGAGAGAATGCGGGATATTTGGTTGGAGAGCTGGGTGGGAAGGTTGGTTCGAATGAGAAGTGCCGTGGAGATGACGTAGATGGCCAAAAGCTCGGCCACAATCAAGTGTTTGAGCCATTGGGTGGTGGTCTGTGAAATTTGCGTGAGCGTGGGGAAAATCCGGCCCACCGACTTGAGTGTCACAAGCACATTGGACACGGAGCAAACAAAGAGGCCGCCCGAAAGAACAAACCCGATCTGATTGACTAGCTGGTCCTCCGAGAACGGAAGGCTCACCATCAGCTGGATGAGCTTGGCGATGGTGACGGCAAGCGCGTCACGGGACCGAGGCACCTCCTCTGGTTCCTGGGTGTTGATGACGGTGGTGTCGTGAAGTTCCTCGCTGGGTGGACCATAGATGTAGTGGTAGGGGAGCCGGATCATCAACACGTTGATGATGCGATAGATGCAATACACCAGGAACAACACCATGCCCCATTGAACGAGTTTGGCAAGGGGCTGTTGGCGGTTGATTTCGTGCTGTTTGTGGAGATCGAACTTTTCTAGCGCAACGACAAGGTCGTCGTACAACAGGTTGGAGAGCTTGGTCAAGCCGCCGACCTCCGCCTCGAGCTCGTCGGCCTCGGACTTTTCTCCCCGAAGACTCGAAAGCGAGGCAAACGACTGCACTTTGTGGAGCACCCCATTCAATCGGCTGCTTTGTCGCACGAGCCCCGGACGGTGGGTGGGAAGATCTTCATACGACTGGCTGGGAAGATTGTACACCGTGCCACTCTCCTTCACAAGGAGGGAGTTGAGCTCCGCCTTGCGCTTGCGGATGAGCATGTTGGTGCTGTTGTAGTTTTGGATGATGGTGTTGATGTCTGCTTCCGACACCGCCCTTGGCTGCGACGTCCACAGGGACACAAATGTCTTGTAAGGGGTGGAAGCCAGACCAATGCCCGAGAGAATGGCCATGGTGGTGATGCCACTGATGACGATCTCGTTGATTTTTCGCTCAATGAGCGACCGCGTGTGGAGATCTCGGAGTGACGGAGAGAAGGACTGCGACAAGTGGCCGAACCGGTGAAGAAGCACAAACCAAAGCACGTAGATGGCCCCGGTGGCGGCTTTGCGTGGACGAGTGCATCGTACGGGAAACACTTCCTGGTTCAAGTACAAGCTGATGATGATGAAGGGCAGCACCACGGTGATGAGCACAATCAACGCGTCGATGGTGGCTTCGAACGCCACGAGCCGGCTGCGCTTGTTGAAGGTGGCGGTGAGCTCACACATCATGAGCACCACGAGCTCCACACTGAGGGAGATGACTCCGGCAAAGATGACGCCCACCGCGCGGTCGGTGGCCTTGGTGGAGTCGTGCACGGCAAACACCGGGTTCTCGTAGATGGACGAGAACTGGGACTCGGCCCTTCGTTTGAGCTCCTCGTCCTCCTGGACCTGGCTCGACTCGTCGACGTACGCTAGGTTCACCTGGTACTTGTAGGAGAAGATTTGAAGGTGCTCGTTGATTCTCGACACGGGCACACTTAGTCGAGGGGTGTACTTGGCAATGAGATTGCCCTCGTACACGTAGTACAACAGGCACCAGAACACCCCGAGGAACACGGCGGTAAAGGGAACAAGCCCCACCACGGTGGAGAAGGACATGGGGACTTGGGCACGTGACGCGCACTCTCGACATTTTTTTCATCAACCACCCACCAAGATGCCGATGCGTATGAGAGCAGAGAAGAAGATGAGGAAGTTCCTCATCGAGCAGTTAAAGGCCCGGAAGGTGCTCGGGTCTCGGCTCGCCCAGGGCGAAAAGACCATCGAGCAACTCCAGCAGTTGAATCTCGGGCCGCAGGTGTTTCTCTTCAAGAACTTGTTCTCGGGCCAAGTGCTCTATTCACAGGTGCCTGGATTCCACCAGGACCAGATCGACGCCCAGTTCAAAAGACCCAACTGGGAAAACAGAAAGCCCAGCAGAAGAAACGATCTCTGGAGAATCATGTGCGTGGCCAACTTCTCCAACTATGAATACGCCGAGGCCGCCTACAAGGGTCTTCTCCAGTTGAGAGAGGCCCGCGACATTGTGCAAAAGAAAGAGGCCAAGGCCTTGAGAAAGAAGGACGACGAGGGCAACACATGGTACTCTGGACAGTACCGGCCCACGCATTCTCAGGAGGCCGTTGCCGACTTGGCCCATGTCATTGACGAGTTTGAGTTGGAGAACACCACTCTCTTGTGGGAGTCGGTGTGGAGAAAGGGCGACGACGAGCATTGGCGACACGATCTCGTGGAGCACGAGGCGCTTCCTCCCTTCAACCCCCAGCATCAAACCGTGTTGTTGGATGAGGTGAGAGAAAAGGCCGTGGAGGCCTTCAGACAAGCACGTGAGGCTGAGGCCAACCAGCCCGAGTCTGCTCAACCTGAGTTGGCTTAAAGGACTGCCCCACCCGAGTTGGCTAAAGGACTGCCCCACCCCACTCCCCTGCATTGTACATAGACATACACATCATTAGCCGATGCCACCACACTGCCACATGACACCACGGGCCGCTCGCAAAGGTGGCTCGTGACGCCATATCAATCAGCGGGCGCAATTGTGGAGCGGGCGTGGCGGCGCACGTGACCGGCGGCCATCGGGCCCGCCTAATAAAAATCCGCTCAATCGCCGCATTCAGAAACTCCACCATCCCCCATGGAATTTTGCTACCGGAAACTGATGGGCAACGGCGCCGTCACCAGCAAGTTCCGGCTTCAGCAGACGTCGCCCGAAGTCGAGGGACGTGAGCTCCCCGACCCCGCCCCTATTGAAGATGTGCAAGAAAAAACCACCCAGTCAGCCGATCACACGGTGGAGTTTTCCGACACCCACCACAACAGCAACTGCATCCGGTGCTACCGCCTCAAGAAAAAGTGCTCGCGGCTGTACCCCAAGTGCCACAACTGTACGCGGGCGGGATCCAGCTGTGATTATGTTGATCGTCAGAACAAGCGCAAGAAGAAGGAAAAGAAGGAGTACATCGACCCCAAGTACAACGAGGACGAGCACGTGGTGGCCCACAAGTTGGTGCTGATCCGACTGCTCTTGACCGACGGCGGCAGGCTGCCCAGCCCGCGGCCCGTGGTGAAGCCCGAGCCCGTGGTGGATGTGCTAGTCACCAAGGTGTTGGCGCTGCCGGTGGACTCCAACTTGAAAGAGGAGTTTGTCACCATCAGATCCATCGAGCAAGACGACCTTCCCTCGGCGTGGGTGTCGAGTTTCTTCCACAACTATGAGTACGCATACCCCTTTGTCAACAAGCCCCGCTTCCTCGAGGCCTTTGGCAAGATCGACTTCCGCACCGAGGCCATCGTCAACATGGACATGTACTTGCTCTTGGCCATTGGGTGTTTGGTGCACGATGCCAACAACCACAGGGCGCACTTTGACCAGTACTTCAGCACCAAGACCATCGAGTCGTTCATCAATGTGCTTCACTTTGGCAGCGACACCCACGAGTCGGCGCACCTCCTCGTGCTCCTCTGTCTCTTTGCATTGACGTCCTTCAACGAGCACCTCAGCTGGGCGGCGGACGGACTACTCGTGAGAGCGGTGGTTGACCTCGATCTCCATCGCTCCACCAACCCTGACCACCACAACCTTCTTTGGTCCATCTACAACATCGACAAGGAGCTCAGCTTGTTGCTCGGGCGGCCCAGCCAGTTCCCCGCCGATATTTTCATCAGGGTGCCCTTCCCCTCGATAGACCCTACAACCCAAACACCCACCGGCACCAAGCTTCAAAACCACCACATTCAGCTCCGCCGGTTGTACGACTCGCTCCTCACGTACCGCCTTTCCAGCCCGCCCTCGGGCGAAACCCTCAAGACCCTCTCGCTGTCGCTCGAGAAATGGCGGGTGGCCATCAGCTCGCTCATCCACTCGGAGTTTGCCGGGATGCCCGCTCTCCAAGAGTGCATTGGAGCCGTCAACGTCGACTACTACTACCTGCTCATTGAGCTCGACCAGGTGTCACTGACTGAGTCGTTCCAGTTCACCCTCCAATTCCTCTCCAACTCGTTCGGGCTCATTCTCTCCGACGCCGACACCAAACAAGACAAACACATCATCAAGCCGCAGGTGTACTCGCTCCTATGGTACCGCAAGTTCTTCAACGTCATCCACTACAACCTCAACTCGCTCGTGGACATCATCACCACGGCGGGGCCCACGGCGTCGCTCAAAATCTCCGAGTTCCACGGCAATCTCCAGCTCATGGTCAATCTTCTCCGCCACATTGGCCTGGACCCCACCAAGCCTGCCGCCATCACCTCGCGCATTGCCGCGTCCATCAATGCCCTCAGTTCCCTCAACGTCAAGCTCATGAACTACACCCCCGAAGCCAAGGACGTGATTCTCGACGAGATCCGCCTGTTCCAAACAATCTAACCAGTTATGTATAGAATAATGAAACGTTTACGCCAACACCGGGTGTGGTGCACGGGTTTTCGTTAGCGCGATTGTTGCCACCAACACCATGCCACCGAAAGCTGATTGGGACAAGTACGTTGCCCCCGACGAGGAGGAAGTGCAAGAGAAAATCACGCCGTTGAGTGACAACGACATCCAGGTGTTGAAGACATACGGCGCTGCTCCGTACGCCTCGTCCCTCAAGGAAATTGAAAAGGACCTCAAGACCATTGAGGAGCGCATCAAGGAAAACATTGGTGTCAAGGAAAGCGACACGGGCTTGTCTGCCCCCCACCTATGGGACGTGATGGGTGACAAGCAACGAATGGGCGAGGAGCAACCGTTGCAGGTGGCGCGGTGCACCAAGATCATCGATGCCACCAACCCCAATCCCCAGGCCGGGATGCCGGGCATTCTTTCCAATGCCGACAACAAGTCCAAGTACGTGATCAACATCAAGCAGATTGCCAAGTTTGTTGTGGGGTTGGGCGAGCGGGTGTCCCCCACGGATATCGAGGAGGGCATGCGTGTGGGTGTGGACAGACAAAAGTACGAGATCCAGCTCCCCTTGCCGCCACGAATCGACCCCTCGGTGACGATGATGACGGTGGAGGAGAAGCCGGATGTTACCTATAGTGACGTGGGTGGATGCAAGGAGCAGATTGAGAAGTTGCGGGAAGTGGTGGAATTGCCGCTTCTCTCGCCCGAGCGATTTGTCAAATTGGGCATCGACCCTCCCAAGGGTATTCTATTATACGGTCCCCCCGGTACCGGAAAGACGCTTTGCGCGCGTGCCGTGGCCAACAGAACCGATGCCACGTTCATCCGGGTCATTGGCTCGGAGTTGGTGCAAAAGTACGTTGGTGAGGGTGCGCGGATGGTGAGAGAGTTGTTTGAGATGGCTCGCACCAAGAAGGCGTGCATCATCTTCTTTGATGAGGTGGATGCCATTGGAGGTGCTCGTTTCGACGACGGTGCGGGGGGAGAGAACGAAGTGCAAAGAACCATGTTAGAGTTGATTACCCAATTGGACGGCTTCGACCCCAGAGGTAACATCAAGGTGATGTTTGCCACCAACAGACCCAACACCTTGGACCCGGCATTGTTGAGACCCGGCAGAATAGACCGCAAAGTCGAGTTTTCGTTGCCCGACCTCGAGGGTCGCGCCAACATCTTCCGAATCCACTCCAAGACCATGAGTTGTGAAAAGGACATCCGATGGGAACTCATCTCGAGATTGTGTCCCAATGCCACCGGAGCTGAGCTCAGATCGGTGTGTACCGAGGCAGGAATGTTTGCCATCAGAGCAAGAAGAAAGGTGGCCAACGAAAAGGATTTCCTCAAGTCGGTGGAGAAGGTCATCAAGGGCAACTTGAAGTTTTCTTCAACGTCCCAGTACATGCAATACAACTAGCACCAGAACCAATACAAATGCAAATGTTTAATGAGTAGTACATGCTAATCCCACCACGACACACAGCCCATGCCGTCGGTCTGGCAACTGGCCAAAATGGCGTATGGCGGCGTCTTGTTCACGGGCTCGTCCTTGCCCAGGGCCTCTAGACTGGACTTGGGCTTGATGTTGACAAAGAGCTCCTGTTCGACGCGGAATCGTATCTTCTCGTTGACATCAATGAAAAGCTCGGTGTCCTCGTCCGGCTGCCACACCCACGCCTTTTCCACCTCGCGGAATGTGCAGTTTTCAAAGAAGTAGTTTTTGGGGATGAAGATCTCATCAAAGAAGTCGAGCTTCACCTTGATGCCTTCCCCTGTGCACTCCGACACCCACCCCGTCAAGATCTCGCCGACAAACGGTTTCCAGACGACGAGCCGGAACTTGGTTTGCACGAACGACGCCCCGTCCCCCGGTTTGAGCATGCCATCGTTGATCTCGAGTATGTCCCACACGCTGATGGCCAACCCCAAGTTGCTGATGACCTTGTTGGCGTACTTTTTGTGGAGCTCGTCGGTGATGGCGTTCGCCACCGGTATGTTGAAGGTATGAGGGGGGATTCGGACGAGGTCCGATAGTTCAGAGAGGATGAACATGTGGAAATTCGCACCATCACCCATCTCATCATCATCTCAAGACAATCTCCCAATACACTTCTCATTGATGAAACCCTCCAAGATCAGCAAGGCGCCGGCCGCCCGCCACGATCGCCGGCCGCTCGGCAAACGGCCCGATGCGTACCTCCACGGTGCCATCACCAAGCCAGTTGCACCCAAGTCCAAGAATCGCCCCGCCGGCAAGTCGGACCCGCTCGCCGAGTGGGACCCCAAGCACTTCCGGTTGTTTGTTGGAAACCTCGGGAGCGACGCCAACGACCAGCTTCTCGAGAGTGCATTCAGGAAGTACCCCAGCATGTCGAAGGTGAAGGTGCCCATGGACGCTCGTCTGGGCAAGAACAAGGGATACGGGTTCGTGGCGTTCGCCAGCGCCGACGACTACCTTCAAGCTTTCAAGGAGATGAACGGGAAGTACATTGGGTTGCACCCAGTGCAGCTCAAACGTGCCGAGACAAAAATCAAGAGGAGGTGAACAACGAGACATGCAGTGCGGCAGACCATGCGTGACACCAGCGAAGCAGAGTATGCTCTGCTGGGGTCTATATAAGCGGTGCTCGCCAGTTGCCAATTCTACTACCCATGACCTACGAAGTTGCCGCAATGGCCAGAAAAGCTTCACTTTCGTATGAAGACACCCCCGAGTACCAGCATCATGTCAAGCAGGCCATTGCCTTGGTGGAGCACCTCCTCACCCATTCCCCAATTTCCAAGCATTTGCGACGGATGGCGCTTTCCATGTGCCAAGGGTCTGAACGCTACACATCTTTGGCCAAGGATGTCCTTGCAATGCGTGTAATCATCATGCAGATGCGGAGCAAGCGGCGGCGGCAGAGCTCGAGGCTCCTAAGAGCCCGGGTGCAAAGTTGGTATAACTTAGCGACAATCTAATTGCCTCACCATCGTATTGCAAGACACCCAAGGAACCATGATCCCCACCAATACGTTGTATATTTAGTTGTATAGTATATAGTTATCGAAACATCAGTGTCTGACAATCTGCTTTGTGCGGATATTTTTCATGCTACCACGAGTATACCTCCGTCGACCCACGCTGGGCCTCCTACAGTGGGCTCGGTTCAAGAGTAACCTCCCCGAGAACTTCAACCCCAAGAAGAACCTCCCGTCCAAGGAAGAATGGAAGCATCTCAAACAGCACATCCCCGGCGAGAGCGTCCAGCCCAACGACTGGAAGAGCCGCGTGCCCAAATTCCCCTTGGCCAAGGAGGTGGTGCCCACGTTATTGCCCCGTCCCGGCGTGCCGCAAGTCAGCGCCACGCTCTCGTTCCGCCAGGTGCTCAACATCCTCAAGAACAAAACCAAGCCCGAGCTCATCTACGAGGCCGAGCCGCACCGGCTCTACTTCTTTGCGTGCTTGTGCTCGGCCGTGATCTTCACCGTGTACGGCATTGTGTTGAGTGAGTACGCGTGGTTCCAGGCCAACAAGGACTACGACGAGAACCCGCGGGAGCTCGAGGAAACCGTTCGGCGCCGCGAGTGGGTGTTCTCGCTCCTCAAGAACTCCACCTTTGGCATCGTCATGTTGGGCGCGGCGTACTTTGTCGGCACCTTCCCCACGCGGTTGGTGCGCCGCATGTGGTACTTGCCCGGGCCCGTGGAGCACATCAAGTTCACGTCGTACCCCTTGCTCCCCGGCCGCCCCACGCCAGTGTTTACCGTTCCCCTCAAGAACTTGACGCGCAAGCACAAGGCCCGGGTGTGGACGGGCAAGGGCTTCTACGGAACCGCCGACAACTCCATGTTCTTCTTTGTGTTGAAGGAAACGGGCGCCCGCACCAGAACGTGGGTGGTGGACCGCAAGGGCTTCTTCTGGTCCGACGGCCGGGTGTTTGACTACATCTTTGGCAAGGAGACCGTCGCCGAGGCCGAGGCGGGGATCCCCTACGACGAGCAGATTGGCATCATGGACAGAGAGGTGCGCAAGAAGAAGAAACAGCTTCGAAAGGAGCACGGCTTTTTCTGGAAGTGGAAGCTTGCGGGAAAAGAGGCCCAGCACGACGCCAAAAAGGCCGCCAACTACATCGCGGACTTGCGCAAGTCCAACAAGCTTCCCGGTGGTAAACTGTAAATAGAATAAACCATGGGCTAGGAAGCCTCAAACGGCCTTGGCCTGGAGCCAGCACCCCTCTGTGACCCTAGTTATGGGCGTGTGGCGTAGTTGGTAGCGCGTCTGCCTTGCAAGCAGAAGGTCACTGGTTCGATTCCTGTCTCGTCCATTTTTTACAAACTAGCGAGTTTGAATTTTTGTCCAACACTAGGCCGTTTGTTGCGTTTTGTATTATCTAGGTACGAGCCTTGAGAGAGTCAAGCTCTTCCTGGAGGGCCCTTATGTACTGCGACGCCAACTCCACCGTGGTGGCCTTAGAAGGAATCGCCACCTGGTCATGGTAGTCCTTGGGGATGAGCCCCAGGAGCTCCTGCACCGCCACGTTCATGCGGTTGCGTCGGCCCTGCTCTGCGAGCTTGTGGGACGCCTTTTTGGTGGCGGGCTTCTCGCCCTTGCGCTTCAAACTGAGGGACGTCGAGGACTTGGAGCGCTGTGACTCGAGCACGGGAGACGGCTCGCCGGAACTCGATGACTTGGAGCCATCCTTGTGGGTGTACAGAAACGACTTGCGTCGCGACGACCGGAGCTGCGGGCTGGTGGTGTTGGAGGAGGACCCGTTTTGGTACGACCCGTTGAGATGGGGCGACCCCGGGTCCAGGTCGCGCGCCTGTTCCGCTAGGCGCCCCATGGTGAAGCCCATCATGGTGGCCGGGGTCGAATTGCCGGAACTGTCGACATCGACTCGTTTGGCCAGGGGAGGGAGCATGGCCGTGGAGTCGGGGTGCCCGCGGGAGTAGCCCAGTTCGGGGAGTTTGTCAAACGTCCCCACCTTGCCGTTGCGCGGCTTGACTGCTGGCAGACGTTTGTTGGAGGCCAGGAGAATCGGGGTGCTGTGAGGAGTGCGGCGTTTGTGGCCCAGGGGCACCTGGTCGTCATTAGGAGCAAACATCAGCGACGACGACCGGCGTCGGTCGACGCTGGACGGCTGCGCGCTGAGCGCCGGCAGCGTGAGAGGCTCGAAGGCGGTGCTGATGGGGTTTTGCTTGTTGATGTTGACGTTGGACTCGTGCGGCGTCACCGCCGGCGACACCAACGGCGTGAACACCGCGTCGGGCCGGACGTGCTGCAGCTGCGGTTGGTGCACAAACAGCTGGTCCTTTTTGAAGGCATTGGGGGTGGACTCCTCGCTCGAGTGTTTGTGGTAGAGATGCTGATTATTGTAGGAACGATCGTTCTGGCCCGGTAGAATGGGCGACGCCATCACGGGGTCGCCCTGGCGAAGATCCGACAGCTTGGCCAAGAGACTCGGGGTGTTTTGCGGGAGGTGCGAGGGTGGGTACGCGGTGGACGCCGACGACGTCAGGTGGTGGTGGTGGTGGGCGCCGTTCTGGCGCTGGGGCTCGAACTGCATGTCTTCCGGCAACATAAAGTCGAACGTCTCCATGTTCAAGTCGGTGTACTGGGCCAGCCCCGGGTGAGACGACGGGGTGCCCGTGGAGTTGAGCGATGCCGTCACGGGCGGTGCGTGCCCGTTGGTGCTGCCCGGGGTCTGATTGGGGTACAAGTTGTGTTCGATTTGCTGGAGGAAGAAGTGGTCCTGATCCAGGAAGTTGTTCTCCGGCCCGAGTCTCAGACTGGCGGGGGTGTGGGCCGCCGGGGTGTCGTTGACTTCATGGAAGTATGGCGTGGACTGCTCAGACTTGGCGGGAGCCGTGGAAGAATTGGGCGAGAAGGTGGTCCAGTCAGCTTCCATTAGTAGCTGATATGGTACAAGAGGAAGGGGTCTTATCAATTGAAACGATGCGCCCACACAGCAATGGAAGAATCAAAGTGGTGGTGGATCAACAACAGATTAAATGACTCGTTGTTGGGCAGGTGACTTTTACTCTTTTGACCGTAAGGCTTACAATGGTCGGGCCGTTTTAGGAATGCAATTCACGGGTCCCACGTGGGTGACAGATGATGATGCGCGGGTGGTTACGAGCGCGGCTCGTATCTGGGAAGGGGAAGCCGAGGTCGTGTGAGTCGGTGGAGCAAGCCAACGGGCGGTGTCACCTAAGCCGACAGCAGGCGGTGGACTACACCCGATCAATAGGGAGCATCGACGGTGGATCATGTGACTGGGCGGCCCGACCCTGGTGCGGCGCAGCCGCACCGGTGCGCCGCTTATCGGAGGGCATTTGGACCGTCGCGCCATGTCTCCATCGCGTGTCAAGGCCAGCACCGAGGCCAGTGAGGGTGGCAAAGACGACTCCCGCCGCCATCGCCACAAGGCGCCATTTGCCCCGGGCAACTCCCTCTACAAGAAGTCGTCGATATTTGCTGATGCTCCAAAGCCCGACAAGCAAAAGCGAAAACACATTGCCCCAGCCGTCCCCCGCAAAAAGGCCCGGCCGGCCCATGACTCCGACTCGGACGAGCTCATCGACCTCCACACCATCAGTCCGTCGCGGAGCCTGGCGCCCACCGATTTCTCGGAGATGGATCGCCTCATCAGCCTGCCCCACAAACCAAAGGACAAGCCCACGCCCAAGAAACTGTTTGCATCCACTCTTCTCGGCTCCGACGGCAACATTCTCTCCAACTTTGAGCGAGAGCAGCACCAGAATATCGACGCCATCAGGGCCAAGTACGCGCACCTTCCCCTGCCCATCACCTCCAAGAAAGCGCTCCGCCTACGAGTGCTTGCCCATAAGCACACCATCGCCAAGATTCTCCAGCAACAGTCGTCCCACTTCTACTCAATTGCACGAGACCAGCGACAACGGTCCAACCACTCCACCATGTCTAAGGACGACAACTGGGACATCAACTGGAGCCGGCTCATGGGCGGGTACTACGGGTCCAAGCGCCAGCACTTCATCAGCAGCGTGGTGATGAGCGAGTTCAAGCACGCCATTGTCACCAGCACCGACGCGACCGTCCAGTACTGGGACCCGCACCGTTTCACCACGTACGTGTTGGCCAACGAGATCATTGTGCGGTTGGCCATGGAGGATCTCGCGTGCGACCAGCAAGAGGCGGAGCGGGTGGTGGAGTCGTCCCACGACTACGGCGAGGTGGTGGCCAACGCGGTGGCCATGGAAGATGACTTGGACGTGCATGCGGAGAGCAAGAAGGCGGTGCTCAAGGGATTGGAAGACAAGGACGATGCCTTGGCTGCGTTGCTACATGACTCTGACTCTGAGTAGTGATTCACACATTTTGCATCATTTGTCCATTGCCTAGCAAAAGACCAACTTACTCCAACCTTCTCCCTATATATAATATTACCTTATACACGCCTTCCCTACAAGTCTTCCCTGTTAGCCCGATATAAGAAAGCCAATTGGTGTTTCACTGGTTTAGTCGTTGTCATCGCTGCAGGTGTGCGAAATCATCAAAGTGCTTCTCCAATCGTCCCTCCAGGGCCTCCGACCCCTCCTTGTGTCCCGGCTGTTGCATTCCTCCTCCCTCATGTTGAAAGACGTTGTATTTATTAAGTCGCTAGCGGCCACCGCCATCACAGGCAAGGATGCGTGGCACCGCCCGACCCCCCAGCCCATCACCCTCGACATCAGTCTCAAGACCGACTTCCACAAGGCCGCCGAAACTGACAACTTGAAGTACTCGCTCAACTACGCCGTCATTCTGCGCAACGTCGCCGAGTACTTGCGCAGCCACGAGCACACCAACTTCAAGAGCCTCGGCAACATCGCCGAGTCGGTGGCTGCCGTGGTGTTGGACGAAAAAAAGGGCGGCGGCTTCGAGGCCACCGTCAGCGTCAAGTCAACCAAGAGCGAGATCAGGGCAGCAGCCGTGGAGTATAGAGTGCAGCGATCGAAAGCGCATCGCTTGGCCCCAGACACCGTCCATGTGCACGGCCTCCAGCTATTGACGATCATTGGCGTGTTCACGTTTGAGCGATTGCAAAAGCAGATTGTCAACATTGACCTCGAGTTGACGTTGGCGCCGTCGTCCACCATGGCCATCCACCAGGTGGTGGACGCGGTGACGCAGTACGTGGAGTCCTCCAACTTCAAAACCGTGGAGGCCCTCGTGGCCAAGATCGGCCAGCTCGTGTTCCAGACCGCCGACGGGGTGGAGCTGGTCGACGCCAAAGTGACAAAGCCCAATGCCATCACCTACACCGACGGCGTGGGCGTGCAGTCGACGCTCATGAAAGCCGCCGACTTTGCCGGCCACGACCCCATTGTCACCACCAGCACCTCCTCCACCGGTTTCAATTTACCGACTGGCACCGACGAAAACTACAACCCCAGTGTCAGCCACACCGCCTACATTGCGTTCGGGTCAAACGAAGGCAACCAGCTTGCCAACATCTCGCGGGCCCTCGACTTGATGAACGAGTATGGCCTCGACGTGGTGGCCACGTCGGCGTTGTACACATCCAAACCCATGTACTACAAACACCAGGCGGACTTCTTCAACGGAGTGGTGAAGGTGAGGTTCTCGGGCAAGTCGCCCCACGACGTGCTCACCATACTCAAGAAGATTGAGTACGACCACATCAACCGAGTCAAGGAATTCGACAACGGGCCCCGGGCTATCGATCTCGACATCTTGTTGTTTGACGATATCAGCATCAACACGCCCGATCTCACCATTCCCCACAAGTCGATGCTTGAGCGGACATTTGTGTTGCAGCCGTTGTGCGAGCTCGTGCCCCCCGACTTCCTCCACCCGGTGTCGGCGGAGCCCCTCCACAACCACAGCCGCCAGCTCGAGGCGGCCAACCCCAACGAAAACCTCCAGGAGTCGTCGCAGCTCCTCCAAATCACCCCAACCAAATCAAAAGGGCTTCTGTTCAATAAGCACTCGCCCACGGTGGTGATGGCCATTCTCAATGCCACCCCAGACAGTTTTAGTGATGGCGGCGACAACTACGACCTCGACGTTGCCCAGATCCAGGCCAAGGCACGTGCGCTTGTTGCTGACGGTGCGGACATCTTGGACATTGGTGGGGTGTCCACTCGACCTGGTAGTGAGGAGCCTACCACAGAAGAAGAGCTTCGCCGAGTGCTTCCGGTCGTCAAAGCTATTCGAGCCGCCTCCGACCTCGATGGTGTTCTTGTGCTGGTGGACACCTACCGCGGAGAAGTGGCGGACCAGGTCCTCAATGCTGGCGCTGACATCATCAACGACATCTCCATGGGCTTGTATGACGACTCCATCTTCGCAGTGGTGGCCAAGCACGGGTGTCCCTACATCATGAACCATACCCGGGGCACGCCGGCCACCATGAGCAAGCTCACCAGGTACGAGTCCAACATGAACGAGGACCTCATCGAGTACTCCATCCACCCCGTGCTCGGACAACAAGAGTACCCCGATGCCGCCGTGGCCAACCTTGTGAGCTCCGTTGGCCGCGAGTTGGCGTCGCAGATGCTCAAAGCATTTACTCATGGTGTCAAGAAGTGGCAGATCATCGTGGACCCGGGCATTGGTTTTGCCAAGGACCTCAAGCAAAACTTGCATCTTGTCCGCCACACGCGGTTGCTCAAGCACTACGCCATGGCGGACGCCACGTCCCGGTCCTACGTGAGTTTCGCCGGACTTCCGACGCTAGTTGGCACTTCTAGGAAGCGATTCATTGGTACTCTCACTAACGAGCCGGTTGCTGGTGACCGGGTGTTTGGCACCGCCGCCACCGTCATGGCCTCCATCGAGCAGGACGTCAACATCGTGCGGGTGCACGACGTCAAGGCCATGAAACAGGTGTGCTTGGTGGGCGACGCCATGTATCGGGCCTAGCCCTTGGCGTGGGGTAAACCAGATGGCGGGGCGGGTAACCCTCATTGATAGAAAAAAAAACTTCGCATAGTAATCTCGAGAATTTTTTGCACGCAAAAGATACGTACTAATCATCATGGCTGCTGTTTTCCCAAGATCCTGTTACAAGTGTGGTGAGATTGGCCACTTGGCCGAGGCTTGCACTCAACAAGAGAAGCTCTGTTACAACTGTCGTCAACCCGGCCACGAGTCCAACGACTGCTCTGAGCCAAAACAACCCATCCAGAAGCAATGCTTCTCCTGTGGAGACGTTGGCCACATCCAGGCCGAGTGCCCCAACGCCGCCCAGGGTGCCAAGTGTTACAGCTGCGGTGAGTTCGGCCACATCTCCAAGAACTGTGGTGCCGAGGGTGCCAACACCGGTGCTGCCCCCGCCAGAAAGCCCAGATTCCCATCCAAGTCGGGTGCCTCTTGTTACAAGTGCGGTGGCCCCAACCACTTTGCCAAGGACTGCAGAGCCAACGTCGTCAAGTGTTACGCTTGCGGTAAGACTGGCCACATCTCCAAGGAGTGCACCAACGCTGGTCCCGAGAAGACCAAGAACTGTTACACCTGCGGTGAGACTGGTCACATTTCCAGAGAGTGCACTGCTTAAGTGACGAGTGGATTTGGTTTTGTTCCGAGGAGATATGATGGGTGGTGTGAAAAAAAAACGACGTGAAGACGCTAATGTTAATGATCACTTATAATTCTTGTATGATTCTCCTTCCTCATTGTAGTCGAGTAGATTGGGAAAAGTCAACCACAACCTGGCGTCCGTCAATGACACAGCTCTGGAGCTTGGCGTAGGCTTTGTTGGCTTCCTCCTTGGTGGAGTACTCCACAAACCCATAGCCCTTGCTCTTGCCCTCGCTGTCCTTGACGATGTGGGCGCTTGTCACCGTGCCGAACCGCCCAAACACGATTTCGAGCGCGTCGCTGGTGGTGATGGGGTTGAGCTTGGCGACAAAAAGAGTCTGAGGAGACGGCTTGACGTTGTGGTGGGAAATGTCTCCCATGAGCTCAAGAACAAGCGCCTGGTATGTCGAGTCCTCGAGTTGCTCGGGGAGCGAGAACCCCTCGAGTTGGGAGTCGGTGGGGTAAGTGGGTTTGGGGATATTTGCAAGACTCGGGAGGTCGTCGTATGGATCGTGAAGAACGTGGGTGTGGAGGATCCGGGCCTCGTGTTTGTTGATGGCCTCAAGAACAGCAAAGCCTTCGGCCACCAGGCCAAATGCTCGTGATGCGTCTGGCAGCCGGCCGAGGCTGATGGAGAAGCCTTTCGGTGTTGCCGTCACCAACCCCACGGGGTTGCGGTCGTTGTCAAGGGTTACTTCTTGCAAGTGGGCTGGAACCTCGACGTCAACAGCACACTCTGCCGTGACTGCAACATCCACCTCCACCTCGAGTCTTGCAAAGAAGTACCCATCAACCTTACACTGCTTGAGAAACGTGTATGCTAACTTGGGTTGCTTTTCAAAAACATCAATGACAACATTTCCAAGAGATGTTTCGAGAACAACGCTCATGGAATTGGGCAATTATATATGGCGGTGTGGAACCCAGGTGGTTATAACTGTGGTGGTCGCACGTGATTGCAACAAACAAGATAAAAAAAAATGCGAATTCTGTGGATTGAACACAGGACCTCCAGATTAACTGACCGAAGTTGACTTCAGTCTGGCGCTCTCCCGACTGAGCTAAATCCGCTTTCGTGAACACAAGACGAATGTCACGGGCCATAACGTGAGGTTTTTGGCTTACGAATATTGCTTTTTCGTCCTGCACACCGCCACACCCGTTACATTTATTTGCAGGTCAGCAAGAGCGGCCAACGTCAGACACCATCCCCACCTCCTTCTTCATCATGGATAACCGACTGCTATTCGAACCACAAGTGGACAAGATATACTGGGCCAACCCACAGCTCGTGGGAACGCAAGACTCCGGGTTGGAGCTCAAGCAAGAGAACATCGAGATCTTCAACCAGTTTCTCGATGGCTCCGAATACTACCAGCAAATCCCCTCCCAAGACCAACTCAACGGACTTCCCAACGCCATCGGCACCAACACCGTCAACGGGGTAGGGTATCGTCTGGTGAGCTCATACTCATCTCCTTCTTCACATGGGAACCCCCTCAACAATAACTCCCCCGGAACATCGGCTACGCTGGGGGTGTCGGCGCCAGAGAAGGTGGCCAAGCCCAAGCCCAAGACCAAGCGGCAGATTGCTGACGAGCAAGACGCCATACTCATAGCAACCGACGATTCGGAGTTGACCGAGGAACAACTCGCTCTCAAGCGAAAAGCCCAGAATCGGGCAGCGCAGCGGGCGTTCCGGGAAAGAAAAGAAACCAAGCTCAAGGAACTCGAGGGCAAGTTGCTTCGAAGCGAGGAGGAGCGACAGAAGTTGTTGGATCAGCTCGATGAGATCCGCCAGCACAATGTGTCGATCCAGACGGAGAACCAGATCCTCAAGTCCGGCACCGACCCGTGCCAGACGGAAACGTTTGCTCGCCCGAGCGCCAATCGCTTCTCGTTCCCAGAGAATCAGAGCGAGTTCATCCAGTCGTTGGTGGCCGAGGGCCACACCATCTACGAGGATAAGGTGCACTCCATCTACGAAGAGCCCAAGAACTCGGGCAACAAGGTGTTGGCGGTCGGTGCCGTTTGGGACTATCTCCAGATCAAGGCCGAGGAGTACGAGGACCTCGACGTGACCGAGGTGATGAAGTTGTTGAAGGGCCACGAGAAGTGCCACGGCTACGGCCCCGCGTACCCGCTCAAGCTCGTCGACGAGGCCATCGCCAAGGTGCTTTGCTTCTGAGTTGTGTGGTGTTTGACCGACAAGCTGGCCACCACGGGCCTGGAGCTTGGAGTGGCCGGCCGAGCGCGGCCCCGCGTGCGGGCCCGCGCGGGCGTGTCGTCGACCGAGCACATCGAACTTTCTAGAACCGCCCACTCGCCCAACCTCGCACTTGTTATATAAAGTATTTTCCATCATATCTCCTCATCTCCACCAATCTCGTAATGTCTGCTGACGAATACAAGGCCCAAGGCAACCAGTTTTTCGCAGCCAAGGACTTCACCAAGGCCATTGAACTCTTCACCAAGGCCATCGAGGCGTCGCCCGAGCCCAACCATGTGTTATACTCGAACCGGTCGGCGTGTTACGCATCGTTGAAGAACTTCTCCAACGCTCTCTCCGATGCCGAGGAGTGTGTCAAGATCAAGAGCGACTGGGCCAAGGGCTACAGCCGTGTTGCCGCTGCGCAATACGGTTTGGGCAATTTGGAGGACGCCAAGAGTGCATACACCAAGGCGTTGGAGATTGAGCCCACCAACGCCATGGCCAAGAGCGGGTTGCAAAACGTCGAGAGTGCCATTGCCGCCAAGAACGCCCAACCGGACTTGGGCTTGGGGGCGATCTTCTCTGACCCCAACTTGATCACCAAGTTGAAGAGCAACCCCAAGACCGCCGAGTTGATGAAGGACCCCGAGTTGGTGCAGAAGGTGTTGAACATCCAGTCCAACCCCAAGGCCAACGCCACGCTGTTCTTGTCGGACCCGCGTATGATGACGATCATGGCCGCACTCATGGGCATTGACTTGAACATGCCCGAGGCCCCCGGTGCCTCTGAGCCCGAACTCAAAAAGGCCAAAGCTGAGGAGCCAAGGACTGAGGCGAAGCCAACAAAGACTGAACCAAAGCCCGAGGCAAAGGCAGAGGAGGACCCCGCCGACGCCGACCCCGAAGACGTCATCATGGAGGACTCCTCCAACGAGGAGGCCGCCGTCGCTGCCAAGCTCGAAGGTAACAAGCTCTACAAACAGAGAAAGTTTGACGAGGCCATTGCCAAGTACGAAGAGGCGTGGAACCTCCACCAGGACATCACCTACCTCAATAACCGGGCCACCGCCGAGTACGAAAAGGGCGACTTCGACGCCGCCATCGCCACCTCCAACAAGGCCATCGAGCAGGGACGGGAGCTCAGAGCAGACTACAAGTTGATTGCCAAGGCGTTTGCCAGATTGGGTAACACCTACCTCAAGAAAGACGACCTCCAGAGTGCTGCCAATGCTTTCGACAAGTCATTGACCGAGCACAGAACCCCCGACGTGTTGACCAAGTTGAGATCGACGCAGAAGGAGATCAAGAAGCGCGAGGCCGAGAGCTACATTGACCCGGAAAAGGCGGAGGAGGCCAGATTGGAGGGTAAGGAGTACTTCACCAAGGGCGACTGGCCCAACGCCGTCAAGGCCTACACCGAGATGATCAAGCGGGCCCCCGACAACGCCATCGGGTACTCGAACCGTGCCGCGGCATTGGCCAAGTTGATGTCGTTCCCCGATGCCGTCGAGGACTGCAACAAGGCCATTGAGAAGGACCCCAACTTCATCCGTGCGTACATTAGAAAGGCCAACGCGCAATTGGCGATGAAGGAGTACTCCCAGGTGATGGAGACTCTCCAGGTGGCGCGTGAAAAGGACCTTGCCTCGGGCGAGGGCAAGAACGTGCGTGAAATCGACCAGTTGTTCAACAAGGCCTCGGCCCAAAGGTTCCAGGCCATCGAGGGCGAGACCCCCGAGCAGACCATGGAGAGAATCTCGCGAGACCCGGAAATCGTCAAGATTCTCCAGGACCCCGTCATGCAAGGCATCTTGCAACAAGCGCAGGAGAACCCCGCGGCTTTGCAGGACCACATGAGGAACCCCGAGGTCAGCAAGAAGATCAACATGTTGATTGCCGCCGGAGTGATTAGAACCAGATAGTACGAATAACGTCATAATGCAAGAAATCTATTAGTGTGGGTTACAAACCATTGTCAAAGAAGTAGTTGGGGAGCTCGCCCAAGCCGGGGGAGTTCTGTTGCCAGTACGAGTCGTCGGTGTCGAGGAACTTGGCAAACTCCATGATATCCGAGAAGGTGTTGGGGTTGGCCGGTGGCGGAGGCTTGGACTCCGTGCGGAGGAGATTGGAGATCGAGGGCATCCGCCGGTCCTCGGGCGTCAGGCCGGGCAGATTGGTGCCGATGATGACGTAGCCCGTGGCACCGAACTTGAATTGGGACCCGGCGGTGCCTGACAGAAGCGACGAGTGGAGCATCGACGACACCAACTTGCCGCGCTGGTACTCCTCCATGCGCGAGGCCACGCTCTGCCTGAAGCCCAGGTAGATGTCGGGGTACTCCGAGCGCATCGACGTGAGAAGCACACGGAGCTCGGGGTCCTTCTCGAGCACCTGGACGCCAATCTCCGTCTCCAACACCTTGATTGCGAGGCGCAACGTGATGCGGAGAATCAAGTCACAGAGACACACGCGCTGGTAGAAGATGCGGCTGTTGGACGTGTCGAGAAAGAGACTCAGGCTGCCGTGGGCCTTGATGCAGAACCGCCGGAGGAGCTGCAAGTCGTTGAGAGCTTCGGGGTGGTGGGGATAGTTCACACAGTTGGCAATCAAGTTGAGGTACGCGGCCATGGGGAAGATGATGTCCCAGTCCACCAAGGACGTCGGGTACTTGTGGTGGTCCAACTCGATGGCCAATTTGAGGAGGGTCCGGGCACTTTCCGACGAGACGTGGCGGAAGTGGAGGCCGTCGTTGTGAGCCTTGGTCAGCAGGTCCAGGCTGATTTGCGACGGAAGGCGATTCACGCTCATGAGGTGAAGAAAGTATGCCATCTGGAACGTGATGACATTGTACACCATCGTCGGGTGCAGAAACGTCGACATGAACTGTTGGACGTGGGCCGAGAAGTTGGGGTCGCTGTGGAACAACGGCCGCACGCGGGGGTCCATGGACTCGGCGAGCTTCTCCATCTCGTTGTTGATGCGGTTGACGGTGGTGGCAATGGACGCGTAGCTGTCGTAGCTGACACCGGCGGTGAAGAGTTCTTTGTAGCTCTTGCTTCTGATTTGCGTGAGCTTGAGGAGGTAGTTACCCGAATAAATGTGGAACAACCGGTCTTTGACAATCTTGGTCATGTCGTTGGGGGTGAGCCCGACGCAGGGGTCGCCCACGCCGTATCCGCGGTCCTTTTCTGTGAGGGTCGTGACATCGTTATCATTCACGATGGGGGGCTTGCCGTAACGGTAGCACACCTCCATATCGAAGTACTGGCAGAACCACCAGATGCGCCGGCGAAACGCCTGCTCTTCCTCCGACAAGTGGGCGAAACTCTCGCACCGGTGGAGCCCCATTTCTTGCGCAAACCTCACCGCATTCGACGCTAGCACGTAGTTGATGTGCGACGACACCAACGTGGTCTCGAGGAATATCACAAGAAGAAGAATCGCCTGGATGGTGCGGATGCCCTCACTGATCACACACACCCTGCCGTAGTAGTATATCGAGTTGATAAACACCGTGTCCTGGAGCTTGATGAGGTCCTCGGTGGAGGTGGCCCTGATGGCAGGGGTCTCCAGCACTCGCACCCTGTCGGACTCAATACGCGAGTTCACCACCGTGGTGATGCAGAGCACGAGCGACGCGTTGATGGCAAGCAAGTCCGAGTACTTGTGGCGGGGTGTCTCTGGGGAAGACGTTTTGGCAAAGTACAAATTCTCCAACAGCGCCTGGATCTCCTTCTCGTCACAAAGAAACGACGCAAGGTAGATTTGCCCAAACAACCCGAGCAACTCGGTGATGAGCGGCTTGTTGTGGATGTAGATGCCGTCGCGCTGGCGGTGGTTGGTCCGGTCAAACATCACGTGCGGTTCCTGCCAGAGGAAGTTGTGAGACCGCTTGCATATGTTAATGAAGATGGGGAGGTTCTCCATGGGCATGGTGATGTCGGGGTCGTCGGTGCCGACCCGCTGCCGGATGTAGTCCATGCTCTTATCGGAGAAAATGTGGAATGCCGAGTGCACGCCGTAGCACTGCTCGATGCTGAAGCTGGACGTCTGGAAGCTTTCCTGTACGACGTTGTTGCTTTCAACAACCCCAAACGACTGCACGTATTCGTCGCCGTCTTTGGACGCCGAGTTGGACTCGGACGTGTCGTCGTCCTCCTCATCCTCTTCCTTTTTGATTTCGTCATCAGACACCGCCACGTTCAGGTCCGGCAGTATGCTCCCGCCCGCCGGGAGCTCCAACTTGCTCGTCAAGTTGCTAATCAACAGCTCCAACCGGGCCAAACGCGTGTCCAACAGCCGCATGCTCTCCAAGTTGGAGGAGCGCTTGCCCACCCTCAGGCCCCGTCCGGTTTTGGCGGGATACTCGCACGGCCGGTTGGAGTTGGCACAGTGCTTGCAAGGAACCTGTCCATCACACTTGATCTTCTTTTGTCGGCAAACCACGCACGCCTTGCTGACTCTATGACGTTTCGGGGTTTCCATGGAGTAACGTTCGCATCAACCAATGTGCGCGCACCGTTTTGCACCCAGGGTCTTACAAGAAGGCATAATTCGTAATGATTTCTACTAACTCTGGTCAATGCCGAGACTGCTGTCAAAGAAAAAGTTGGGGAAGTTGACCATCTGCGAGAACAACGACGCATCGTCGCCCGGGAGAAAGTCGTCAATGTCGTTGGAGAGATCGGTGCCGTGGCCCGGGCCGTTGCTGGCCTCCAGCGTCTGGGGGGACGCCTGGGTGCCCGTGTTCAGGTTCATGGACGACGGGCTGTCGTGGCTTCGCCCGTCATAGACGCCCTTCATCACCCCCGGGGAAATGCCCAATTGGTTTGATTGGACTTCGTTGTTATTTAGGAAGGAGGGCGGCATGCCGTTGAGCTGGCCCACGGTCTCGGGCACCTTGGGCTTCTTGCGCTTGGTGCGGTGTTGATTATTTGTGAATGGCAGCACACCAAGCACAGAAAGGTACTTCCCTCCTGATCGGTAGAGCTCGGGGTACCTATCTTTGAGACTTTCGAGGTCCTTTCGAAGAGCCTCGTTATTGGCAAAGATCTTGTTGCCGGATTTGGTCTCGAAGATAACGATGGTCACCCGAAGAATCATCTTGATCATGAGCGACACAAGCTCCGACTCGCTGTGGCGCGAATGGGCCTCAATGTCGATGGAGAAAAAGTCGTTCGACGACGAAATGAGAAGCTCAATGTCTTTGGGGGCATCAGGCGACGTGGGGTGGTTAATCACCGACACGGCGAGATTGAGGAACGCCGACAACGGGAAGAAGAGAAGCCACTGGTAGAACGTGAGCGACGACCGGCTGGTGAAGCCCTTGACGGCAATTAGGATGGTGCGGGCGCTGTCGAGGGAAAGGTTGCGGTAGTTGACAGAGCGCTGGTCGTTGTCACTATGGTCCGAGTCCACCAACGAGGGAAGCCGATTAATCACCATGAGGTGGAGGAAGTACGAGAGCTGCACCGCCAAGTCGCTGTCGTCCTTGGTGGTTCTGACGTCGGGGGCCTTGAAGGATGGGTGGTTGTAAAAGTAGGGCTTGCAATCGTCGGGCATGTAGTCCCTGAGCTCGAACATCTCCGAGTTGAGCTCGTCCAAGGTCTGCGAGAGCGTGTCGAAGGAGTCGATTTTGGCCGACGCCATGAACAACAACTTGTACGAGCGACTGCGCAACCGTGTCAAAAGGGTGAAGAAGTAGTGGTGGTACACCAACTGCTCGTCGGCATTGAGAAAGTCAAAGTAGTGCTGGGTCTTGGGTTGCTCGAGATGGTTGGAGAGAATCTGTGAGGGGAACCGGTTCAAGGGCAGAAACACACTGAAGGGGGTGATGTCGACGTCGGGGCCAAAGTGGTTGCTGACGTCAAGCGGATTGATCATGGGCGGCTTGCCCGTTCGAAAGGCAATTTCCATGTCAAAGAAGTGGCAGTACCACCAGATCTTGCGGCGGCGGTCGCGTTCCTCCTGAGGATAAAAGTCGTATGCCTCGGCCCGGTGCAATCCTGCCTCCTGGGCATAGCGAATGGCCACCGACGACAACACGAAGCTCACCTTGGAGATGAGCCACGACGTCTCGACGTACATGATGAGAAGAAGAATGCCCTCGATGGTCTCGATGCCGTCGCTCATGAGACAGATGCGGTGGTAGTAGAAGATGGCGTTGTCGAGGAAATCCTCCTGGAGTTTGCGGGCCTGGTCGGTGTCGAGGTTGCGAATGAGCACCGGCACGTCCCGCTGGTCAATGAGTTTCTCCTGGCTCAAGCCATCGGCGTCAATCTTGAAGCATAGACAAAAGATGAGCGCCACCGTCATGATCAAGAGCTCCGAGCACTTGAGGCGGCGCTTCTTGTGGCCGCCCACGTTGTAGTACTCCTCAAAGAGCCGACGCACCCGCTCTGTCAGCATGAGAATGCGACACTGGATGATGCGGTCGTAGTACGCGTCCAAGAGACCAAACACCACCGCGGGATCCTCGGGAAAGGGCAGTTCCATGAGAATGGTCTTTTCCTCCTGCAGCACCACCCGCGAGTCGATCCACCGCAACACCAGCAACCGCAGGCGCTTCTGGATGGCGAGGGGCATGCGCGAGAACGGCCGGAGCAAGTGGGTGTTTTCCTCGCCGAGTTGCTTGGCCATCCACTGCAAGCTCTTTTCCGAGAAAATGCCCAAGAACGAGTGGGTGCCAAAGTAGGTTTCGAACTTGCGGTTATGTAGAAAGTTGCGCTCGGTCCGTTTGTACTGGTGCGGCGATGGAACAGGGGGCTTGGGGGCAGGCGCCGCCTTCACGGGCTCGGGCTCGTCCTCCTCCAGGGACTCGGAGGGCAGCTCGGTGGAGTCGGAATAGTCGTCGGACTCGTGTTTGGTCAAGGAGTTGACCCGCGCCCGAAGGGGCTGGATGGGTGGTTTCTGCGAGATGTGCTGGAGCTGGCCCAAGATGTTGGTGATGGCGTTCTCGAGGTTGAGCATTCGGTTGTCCAACACCTCCAAGTTGGCCCGGGCCGACGATTTGCGGGGGCGCTTGGGGGCGCTGTGTTGACGCTGGGGCCGTTCCTTGTAATGGCAGTCGGGCTCATCGCTCTGCTCACAATTGGAACACGGGTACCCGCCATTGCATCGAATTTTCTTGCGGCGACACGCATCGCACGCCACGCTGATTCTCTTCTTGGTCTCACTCATGAGAGTGATTGATGGTGGAAAATCTGGACACTGGAGAAAATGCGGCTCCCGCCGTTTTGATGTACTTGTCGAAATCTCACGTCCTGTCTACAAACGAGTGCCAAACGCACGCCTCGGTACTTCGGGACAGCTCTCCCGGCGCGTGTCTTAGTCCTGCCTCAGGTTGCAGGTCCTCATTCAGTATATGTCCGTGTATGCACGGGCTTCGGGTGTCGGCACTCCTTCTGCTTCCGTCCCGAGACATCGCACCCTGTCTTGGAGCCTGTGCAGGACCACCTCGGTAACCGGTCAAACTAACGGCCGACTCTTCGGCGGTACGGCCGTGCTCGGCACGAGGGGTTAAAGCCGTTCAAGCCTTGGCCAGAGTGGCACCTAGTACATGCCTCAGAAAGGGAGATGCCTCAAAGAAAGAGACTCAACAGTACTAAGAGCACCTCACAACAGATGGCAACAGAGCACAGAGCGACCAAGCACCAGAACCCTTGCTGTGGAGATCATGCGTCTGCTCAGCCTGGGGCTTGGTGTGACACATGGGCTCATTGCAGCGGATAAATGCAATTGCCGGGTGCCGAGTGACTAACCCAAGAAGTGTCGTATATGTACCGGTGCGTGTTATCGGTCATGCTGTATAGGGCTGGAGCTTGGTGTTAGCATCAGGCCATGACTTCAAGGCACTAACCAAAATAAGTCATCGTGCAAGCATCCGCTATGAGACTTAAGTTATGGGATCAAGCTGTCTCGCTTTTTCACACACGTGTCCATCCAAAGGCCAAATCGTGTGTGCTTATCATTGGGGTACCTTCACTTGGTAGACATTTGACCGCGCAAAAATTCTCACCATGTCTCGCAAACCCATTCTTGCCAACAAGGAAGATGCCAACTTCCGAGAAGCATTGAAGCTCTACGATGGCAAGCAGTACAAGAAGGCGTTGAAGCTTGTGGAGCAAAACCTCAAGAAAAATAACAGCCATGCCGAGTCGTTGGCGTTGAAAGGATGTATTTTTCACAATACCGGCTCCAAGCCCGAGGCCGAGGCCTACATCAAAAAGGCGGTGGCCAAGGAGCCCAACAACTATCTTGTCGACCATCTTGCTGGGATTTACTACCGTCTGGTCAACAGGTACGAGGATGCGGCCAAGTGGTTCAAGGCCAGTGTCGATAATGGCTCGCCCAACAAGCAGATCCTCAGAGACTTGTCATTGATGCAGGCCCAGATCAGAGACTACAAGGGCTTGGTGGATTCCAGACAGGCGTACCTCGAGTCGCAGCCGGCGTTCCGTGCCAACTGGACCGGTTTGGCGGTGGCCCAGTATATGCACAAGGACTACAACAATGCCGTGCTGACGTTGCAGAAAATCGAGGACATCATCACCGCCCACTTGAATGAAACCGACATGTACGAGCAGTCCGAGTGTGTGTTGTTGAAGAACTACATCATTGCCGAGGCTGGGAACCATCAGCGTGCACTCGAGCAATTGGAGAAAGATGACGCTCAAATTAGAGACAGATCGGCTTTTCTCGAGTACAAGGCCCGGTACCTTCTTCTCTTGAACAGAGAGAAGGAGGCCTCCGTCATCTACCGTCGTCTTCTCCAGAGAAACCCCGACAACGTGCACTACTACCAGTTGCTCGAGACTGCGCTTGGCTCGGCGTCCAAGGGCGCCGCGGTTCGTCTCCAGCTTTACGACAAGTTGGCGTCGTTCTACCCGCGGTCGGACCCCCCACAGTTTATTCCCCTCACGTTTCTCGCGTCGTCCAGCGACGAGTTTGAAAAGAGGGCGAGAGTGTATATTCTCGGCCAGTTGAAGCGGGGCGTTCCTTCGGCATTCGTCAATGTCAAGCCATTGTACAAGAACAAGAAGAAGCTTGCGGTGATTCAGAAAATTGTCGAGGAGTTTTACGAGAAGGAGGTGCCTTCGCTCATCCCCACCGTCAAGGTGTGGACGCACTACTTCCTTGCTCAGCACTATCTCTACTTGAAGGACCTCACCCAGGCTCAACATCACATTGAGGCGGCCATTGACCACTCCCCCACGTTGGTGGAACTCTACATTGTCAAGGCGCGTGTCTTCAAGCACAAGAAGTTGTTGGAGGAGGCCAGCGCCATCATGGAGGAGGGACGCAAGTTGGATTTGCAGGACCGCTTCATCAACTCCAAGGCCACCAAGTACTTTTTGCGTGCCGACAAGGTGGACGAGGCCATCAACACCATCTCGCTCTTCACCAAGTTGGACGCGGACGCGGTCAACGGGTGCAAGGATCTTCACCTCATGGAGGTGAACTGGGTGTTGGTGGAGAGCGCCGAGGCCTATGCCCGCATTGCCGCCAGGGCCCAGACCAAGCTCAACACCTTGACGGAGGCCGATGAAGAGTACGCTGATGTGTTGGAAAACGTCGAAACGTACAAAGGCTTGGCGTTGAAGCGGTTCCACGCGGTGTTTGAGAAGTTCGATGGCTTCTTCGAGGACCAGGCCGACTTCCACTCGTACTGTATGAGAAAGGGCACTCCTCGCGATTACATCGACATGTTACGCTGGGAGGACCACATCCACTCGACACCTATTTATGTGAGGGCCCTCAAGGGGTTGGCGCAACTCTACTGGGGCATTTATCACCAACAACAAGTTCAGCCCGAAGAAAAGGACCAGAAGAAGACCAAGAAGAAGAAGAAAAGCAAGAACGTCAAGCGGCTCGCCGAGCTTATTGCCAAGGTGGAGTCCAAGAAGGACGACGCCGACCCTCTTGGCGCCAAGTTGTTGGCGGACCTCACGTCCAACGCCAACGGCCCCGTTCTTGATTTGTTGTCGGTGTATGTGAAGCAGTTGACGGTGGAGGCGCCCCGATACCAAACCACCTGGCAACTTGCGTTTGATCTCTACAAGGAAACCGGCAAGTACGTGTTGGCGGTGCAAGCCGCCAAGTCGCTCGACAAGATTGTTGCTGGATCGGGCAAGCGGCTTGGGCCGCTGCTTCTCGAGAAGGCCCGCGGCGACGAGACCGCCAACCCCGCCATCGTCAAGGTGGTGGAAAAATCATTAGAGCAATTTACATAGTTACAACTTCATGTGTTGATCCACGAGTCCACCTGGGACCGGGCCACACTGCCGGCCAAATTCAACGTTTGCTGGCCCATGGGGAAGTACGACACCGTGTACCACACCGCGGAAATGAGCTGCACGATTCCAAACACGATGGAGAGAAGCGTGCTCTTTAACGAAAGGGCACTAATCAATGTGAGAACGATGCTGGTGACAAACACCACGGTGAAGATGATGCGTGTCGATGAGAAGAGGTGGAGCATGTAGGCCTGGAACCCTTGGAGCACGCCGAAACTCACAAGGAAGAAGATGGACCCGAGCGACCAGAGGAACGCAAACTTGCGTGGCTTGAGGGTAAGCACGGGGAACAAGAAGATGCAGATGAGGTAGCAGATGACGGCGCCGGCGAACGTGAGGGCAAAGATGAGCATGCGGTCCCACCGGGAAAGCTCAAAGTAGCCGGGCTCGGCGGTGACGTAGTTGTCGTCATCTTCAAGGTAGACGGAGTCGGATCGGAAGGGATTGAGTTTCTGGAGCCTTGTTTTGAACAGCGATTGAGGTGGCGGTGGGGCCGGGGCGGCCGGTCCCTGCGACACCGGGAGGTACGAGTCGTTGTTGGAGAAAGATTTGAAGAAGTTCATGATTTCGAGTAAAGTGTGATTTTTCTAAAAACCCGCAAAAACCATGTCCTTCACCAGCACCTACCTCCAACTAATTCTGCTTAGCAACGATGCTTCTCCCGATAAGTTCCTCACCACCGACGGCTACGGCCAATTGGAGTCGCTCGGCCCCAGTCTTCCCGTGATCAAGAGCACGTTGCCCAGATCCCAGTCTTCGGGTGGTGGCTCAGTCACTGTCAACTTCAAGTCCATCAAGCCCCCTTACAAGTTCACCGCGGTACTCAACAACGTGCCATTGTCCCACTCGGTGTACCGGATCAAGCAGGATCTCATCGAGGCGGTGGAGTCGCTAGCTGGGTTTGAGCCCGCCAACTTCAAATTCATGATCAAGGGCAAGGTGCTCCTGGATACCACGGCGTTGTCTGCCATCACCACCGAGGATGTGAGTGTGATGGTATTGGTGAGTCCACCCACCAAGAAAGACCCGGTGCCTGAGCCGGAGGTGGTCCCAGTACAAGAGAAGGTGGTGGTGCTGGCGGCCACCTGGGCCAAGATCGGCGAGATCCTACAGGCCGACTTGGGCGAAGCGGGCAACGCAGTGTTGGCGAAGCTACAAAGTGTGCCATTATACTAGTGGTAGTTGACAAACAGTAGTATGGATACAATAGTGTACGCACAGAGTGGACAAATAAGATATGCATTGACTTCGTAAACGAGCCTGAATAGGCTCAAGTATCTCTTGGTAGGCTTGGGATGTGAATTCACTGATGCTTCAATCTCAATTGACATCCTCTCTTTAGTTTGTCCACCAGCGGTAGACCAACTCGTTTAGAGTATGACCCTGTGGCCGTCCCACACGATGCTCATGGACGTAGTAAGCCGACACCCCAACGAACAACCCTATGGCCGGGTCCACCGTTCGGGAAAACAAGTAGCGGTACTGCACCATGAAAAATGCGAATGCCATTTCGGACTATATACCTAGCGAGGCTTGCGGAACTTCTTCTTCATTTTGGTGGAGAGGTTTTTGTTCCAGACGACGCCGCTCATGATGGAGCGGTGAAACCCGTACACGTCGTGCACGTCGTCGAGCCCCGACCCGAGCGCCCGGCGCTCGTCCTCACTCATGTGGGCCGTCACCAGGCCCTTTTTGTTCTGTAGCTTGGACCGTTCCTTGGTGACGAACTCGCGGCACTTGTTGATTTCGTCTTGCGAGAGGGAGCCGAACCCGTAGCCGCCGATCTTCTTGAAGCAATTGTCAATGAGGAGGTTTGGGTCCACGATGGTTTTGGGGAAGTTCTGCACGAATTGAAAGAGCTCGATCTGGTCGGTTTCCAGTTTGCCGCCCGACACAAACCCCGGGTCGTCCTGACAGAGCTTGAGGATGGTGAGCGAGATGCGGAAGATGGTCTTGGACCCCTCGTACCAAAGAATGTCCCACACCCGTAGTAATGACTCAAAGGGAAGGACACCCACGAACACCAGCATGAACCACGATGACGTCACGAGGGTGACGGGCGGCAACCGCGTGAGAATCTTATCTGGTGAGAGCGACGACCCGTCGAACGTCTTGCCAAGAATACCCCATAACTGCGGGATGTACTCACGCACACAGAGCATGAGCACCCCCTGGTCGGTGTGGACGCCCTCCAAGTTGGCCGCGTGGACCTTGGGGATGATTCGTTCCGTGAGAATCACCAACATCCAGAACGCTCGTTCCTCACTCATGAACAAGAGAAGAAGCCCGGCAAGAAAGTTCAACAGCTGGCAGTACCCGATCTGGGGCTGGTACTGCGCGAATGCAACAAGCACCTGGCGGAGCGACTTGATCATGGCGGGCTCCTCGTCGTGCTGCTGAAAGTGGATGTTGTCGGGGAATGTACGGTGGAGGTCTCGCTCAATGACCTCGGTGTCCTTGTTGTGAATGCCGGCGGTGCTCTCCACCAACTTGTCGTAGAGCCCCAGGTTCTTGCCGAGGCGCTCATAGCCCCCAGCATAAAAGAACCACGCGTTGCCCCGCCATTCCGGAGGAATGCCTTTTCTCACCATCTTCTTCACTTTGTCACTCCGAGGGGGAAACCGCGTCGGCACCTCGTAGTCCAAGCCGGTGTGCTTCATGAGCAAGTCCCACTTCTTCCTTCTTCTCTGGACGTGGGGCCAGTACTGCTTGATCTGGGCGTCGTACTGATCCCGCGTGATGCCATAATGCTGTGATTGCTTCTTGAAGCCATAGACGTCGTACTCTCCTTCGAGCATTTGTGAGAGACTCGCTTGTTTTTGGACATTGAGGTGGGGATTGCGGTCTGGTGCATTCTGGGCCGTGACCTCCGGGGCAATGGTGTCGTTGGGGTCACTCGACGAACCTGACTTTCCCGTGACATACGTCTCATCAGTGATGTTGCTGAGGTGCCGATCTGACGCATCCGAGTGAACATCGTCGCTTTGCGGCAGCTCGTCGTATATGTTGAGCAACAGGTAGTTGCGCAGGTACGACGATTCCGATCGCTGGTGGGTCTTGGGCGTTTCCAAGAGCAGTCCCGGATCCAAGCGATCGGGTTGGGACATGCGTGGGTGCGTACTTGGGTGAAACGGCTGTGGTGGTGTTTGGGCCTGCCAAGTGAGTGTGCGACCCATTCCTTTATACAGGCTGCCAAGAAGATATGGGCCTTTTCAAAAGAGCCTACCGAACCATGTATTGGAGGGACTACGACTGGATAAACGAGGTGTATGGGGCCTGCCTGCCGATCAAATTGCCGGAGGGGGTGCTCGTCCCGCATCACAACAACGCCCCGGTCCAGTTCATGAGCGAGGGTGTTTATCATCAGGTGTGCTACAAGGGCGTGGTGCCCATGCTCAACACCAACATTGGCGTGGTGCTACGAAAGGTCGCCTCGGCCCTCCCGATAGTGCACGAGTCGTGGAACGCCTATACTCGCAGCGGCGACCGGGGGCTGTTTGCTTACAGCGTCGTGAGCATCATCTACTCCATCTCCATGTCGGCGGTGATCACCTGGTTCCTCACCATCTTTGTGCTCACCAACTACACCATCAAGCCGTCGTTGCTTCTCAAGCTGAGCACGGTGGTGCTGTCGGTGTATCTTCTCATCACCGTGGTCAAGTGCATTGTCATGCTCCACAAACAACAGCGCAATGGCTACCTCCACGGGGCGGAGTTTCTCGACCATCTCAACTCCAGCACCTACCTCAGCATCATTGACTTGATTGTGGTGATTCTTCTCCAAATCAGCCAGGTGCAGGTGATTATGCGGATCTTTCTGCGCCAGAAAGACAAGCGGGTGTCGTTCTTGGTGGGCGTGGCGGCGTCGGTGCTGTCGCAGGTGATTTGGGCCGTGACCAAGTTCCATCGCTTCGATAACGAGGACGACGCCGGCGAGATTCTCCCGGCCTTCATTTACCTCGTGAGAATCGCCATGGCGCTCTGCTACGCGGCGCTCATCTCGGTGTACCAAATCAGCAAAATCAACTACATCATCGCCAACAAGGACATCTGGCTACTCCTGTTGCTCACGTTCATTCTCATCTACACCCCCGTGGCCTTCTTTGTCGCGGACATCACCAACGCGTTCGTGTACGAGCTTTCGGAAATCTTCTCCGTGGTTTGTTATGTCATTTGCGTGGTGATTCCTTGGGAGTGGTGCAACAAGATGAACATCATCATGAGACGCAAGGAGAAGGACGGCGTGCTCGGGCGCCGTTTCTACGAGGACGAGCTTTACGAGCTCGATAAGTACGAGGTGTTTTTCGAGCCGGCCGGCGACCTCTCCGACAACGACGAGCCAAAGCAAACCATCTACAAGGAGAAGCCCAAGTCCCGCTTTGTAAAGACCTGCCACACCGCCCGCGACGCATTCCTTACGCTAACCGACACCATCATTGCCACGGGCTTGGCCATCCCGCGGTCCGTGAGTGTGTCCACTCCATCTATTCACCACGACAATGTCGACACTTCCCGGGCACAGCCGCTGGAGACGCCGTCGCGGCGCCACGACGTGTTTGTGTACTCGCGGCGCGAGGTGATTATCGACTTGACCGACGACGAAACGACTAATGACTAATGCATGTATGACTATTTATGGCCCTTGGTGGCGATCTTGAGAGCCTCCTGTTCGTAGCCAGGGATGTGGATGTACTCCACCCCACCCTCCGTCAACTTGGTGTAGCCGGTGTTGTCATTGACAAAGATGTCTGGTTCCAACACCCCGACAAAACACGTTTTGATGGACGTGGCCAAGATCCGATCCACGCAGGGAAGGTTCCCACTGAGACGCAACAGGCACGGCTCCATGGTGGTGTAGATCTCGGTGCCCGGCGGAACGTCTCGCTTTCCCGACTCCTCAAAGTACTTTTCCAAAGCACACTGCTCGGCGTGGGTGTTCCCGGGAAGCTCCCTCGAGTGGCCCGTGGCAAGCACCTTGCCCTCGTGGACCAAGACGGCGCCCACGTTGAACTGGGTCTGGGTCTCGCCACACTTGTGGGCGTTTTCCAACGCCAACTCCATATATTTGCGGTGGGGCTCGAGCGCCCACTCAGGGTACTCCGTCTTGTACAGCCACGACTTGTCGGCGGCCTCATACTTGTAGGCATGGAGCCAGAGATCAAGGTCGTTGGGGCCGGGGTCGGTGTAGAGCTCGGTCTCGCACTCGGGGCACCGGGCGTCGGTCACCACCTCGCCGTCGCTTTGCGGGTGGATCCACGTGCGGCTGGCGTGGGTCTTGCCAATCTTATCGAGCGCCGCGATGATGGCGTCGTCGTCGGTGGCCCCGCCCTTGCCAAGCTCGTCTCCCCAAACATCGGGATTGGAGTACACAGGGTCATTGGCTATGGGGTGGCCGATGTACTGGAGATGCACCCGGATCTGGTGCGTGCGCCCCGTGAGCGGCGTGCACTTGACGATGGAGGTGTCGGAGTCAGCATCGTACGAGATGCGACGGAACGAGGTGGTGGCCTCTTTCCCGTCCTGGTGGTCCACCTTGTTGTATGTATGTTTTGGAGACACCGTCCTCAAGGGAGCGTCCACCACCACCTCCTCGGTCGAGAACCTCCCCTTGACTCGAGCCAAGTACGTCTTGCGCACCAGGCGGTCTCGGATCTGCTGGACAAACTCATCGGTGCCCTTAGACGTCTTGCCCAAAAACATGAGCCCGCTCGTGAGCCGGTCCAACCGATTGCACGGATGCACCACCTTGCCGAATTCGTGCTGGAAGATTTTCGTGATGGTGTTGTAGCGGTAGCGGCCCGTGGGGTGCACGGGAATGCCCGACGGCTTGTCAATCACCACCAACTTTTCGTCCTCGTGAATAATCTTGATGGCACGAGAGCTCACGGGGGGCTCGTGCCGATGACACCGGTGTGATATGAGATCGCCGTTGCGGATGATACTGTCTTGGTTGGTGGGCTTTCGGTTGAGGGTCACCTGGCCCGCGGCGATGGCCCTTTTGTAAAAGTCGGCGTCCCGGTCTCTGAATTCGTCGGCAAAGACCTCCACCAACTTGCGGTCGCGCCATCGCAACTTGCAGTACGTGAGGTACGTGAAGTAGTACGGGTGCACCCGCCGAAGGGGGCCGTCCACCTCGTACCCAGCACCCTCGGTCTCCTCCTCCTCGATGGTGCGTCCCTTGGTGGGATCGGGGCCCACGCCACCCATCTGGTCAAACGCCTTGATGCTGGTTTTGTCCACGGCCTGGCGCTTGATCTTGAAGCCCTGCGCGTCTCGGAGTGGTTCGTGAATTCGTTTGGACATAACTAGTGCTCTTCGCATAAGTCGCACAATTGTGCGCGGTGGATGCAAACCCTACAAAAGACCCTGGCGCTTGAGGTCGAGGTAGTCCTTTTCCGTCATGACGTTGCCCTCGTCGTCCTCCACCTCCACCGCGCCCTCGGCCGCCGTCTCCAGCTTGCGGAGCTGCCGCTTCAACTGCTTCCACAACGACTTGGCCTCGTCGATCTTGGTGATGTTCTCAAACAACGGCATGCTCTCTTCCGCCACCCCGAGACACTTGAGCCCATACTGGTGCTTGGCACTGCCAAAGTGCTTGTTGAACATAACCCTGCCTTGGAACAGCGCCCCGCCACAGATTTCGCACTCGTACGAGTGGTTGAGCCCTTGGAGCTTGTAGAGCCAGAAGGGCACGGGCTTGCCGTCGGGACCAATGGGAAGATTCGACTCGTCGTCGCTTTCGTCGGAGGAAACCTCCGCCGCCAGCTCCATGTCGGTGTAGTCGGACTCGTCACCGAAGGTGGTGATGTCCTCGAGCATCCGCTCGCGGTCAGTGAGCACACTGCGCCGCTCGTGGTTGGCAAGGGTGTCTTCAATCACCGCCACTAGCGCCTTGGCATACGCCTGGATGTACTTTTCGTGCACGCGTACGGGGTTCTCCGTCACCTGGTCCCGGGCAGCGAACTTCTTGTGCTTTTTGCCGGTAAGATGGCCGTCAAACACCGATTGTTTGGCAAACCGCTTCTGACACGGCACACAGAAGAGGGGATCTTCCGATGCCTCGACCTTTGGCTTGGCCTCCAAGGGACGAGCACGAGCCCAGAATCCCTCAAGGTACTTGTGGAGCTCGGCCACGTACGCCTCGTACTCCTTTCCGTGGCCACACGGGAGCTCGGCAAACTTGCCCAAGTACTCCTTGTAGGTGATGTCGCCCACCAACGTCTTGTACTGGATGTGGAACGACCGAAGATCGACGTACTTGCCGTAGTACTCTTCGTCAGAAAACATCGTGGACACGTCGATGTGCGCCGCCGCCAAACTGAGAATGTGCTTCCTCTTCACCTTCAGCCGCCCCTTCACCTTCTTGATCTCGGAGGCGGGCGCACTCGAGTACATGGCGTACAACTGGTTCACGTCCTCGTACGCATCGGCACTGTTCTTCTGCCGTATGCTCCGGTACATCTCGTCAAACTGCTTAAACTCCATCAGCGGGTCCGCAAGCTTCGCCAACTCTGCCTTCACCGCTGCCTTCTTGTCCTCCACCCGCGCAGCCTGGCGCTCATACGTTGTGCGGAGCACCAGGAGCTCGTGCTGTTGTAATAGTGCCTCCTTCCACAGGCGTTTCGCCCCGTGGTACAAGTGGGGATATCGCTGGTACCGATTCGCCACCGCTTGCTCGATGGCATCCATCTCTTCGAGCATTAAGCGCTGGGCCTCTAGATGAGACATGGTGATGACTATGCGCGCAACCAAAATGAGCGTGCCTCTCTTTCTCTTCACCTACAATGTGGGCAAAAAGGATCTCGCCGAAGACGACTTCGAGGCCAAGGTGGCGGGCGTGCTCCCCGACGACATGCCGCGGCTCTTTGTGTTTGGGTTCCAGGAAATGTGTCTGATCATGGACGGTCTGTTTGCCAATGTTGCCAATGTGCAGTTGCTAAACCTCAACAGAATCGTCCTCAGTGTCATTGAGCACAAGTACGGCGTGGCCCCGCGGACGCTTGCCACCAACCACGTCGGGGCCATTGGCCAGATCTTGGTCACGCCCACGGTGCTGCCGTTCGTGACGGTGCGACGGGCCCAGGTCGGGTGCGGCTACTTTGGCCTGTCGATGAAGGGAGCGGTGGGGTGTCGAGTCACCTACAAGGACAAGTCGCAGTTGCTTGACCTCTCGTTTGCCGTGTGTCATTTGGCCGCCGGTGAAGGAGAGCACCACTACCTCAAGCGCAACAACAACATCCACACCATTCTTCGCAGCCTCGATTTTGGCGACGGCTACGGCCTTCTCAAGCCGGGGGCCCAGGCGTTTGTCATGGGAGACTTGAACTACCGCACCACCAAGCATTTCGACGCTGCGCTGCCGGCCAGCCAGCGTTTGTTCGAGCTCCAGGACCAGGCAAAGTCGCCACTGGTGGCGGCTCTTGTTGAGGAAGCTGATGAACTTTACAAAGGGAAGAAGCAAGGCGACGTGTTTCTTGGCTTCTCGGAACCCCCCATCTCCTTCACTCCCTCCTACAAGTTTGTTGTGGGCACGGCCATCTACTCACGCAAACGAAGCCCCGCGTGGTGCGATCGCATCTGGTACCAAGACACCCACAAACGCGCCCAGGTCAAGGTCCACTCCTACAACAAGGTGGCGGAGCTTCTCCAGTCGGACCACCAGCCGGTGTACATGCATTTGACCGTCCCTCTCGACGCACCCCTCCCGCTCGTCAGCGCCCATGGCTACTTACAGGTGCCACAGCGGCGCAACGAGGATGTCAGTGGACCCACGCAAATGTACATGAAGCCCACCCGGGTCGACTTTTGGCGTCAGCACGTCATACGGGCTCTCGTGGACTCCGTGCTTGGATACGGGCTCTGGGCGCTGACCACGCGGCTGGGCCGCATCAGGGTCTTTTTGACGGCGGTGGCGATGTGGGGCTTAGTGTACTTGTTTAGGTAGCTGGGTCAATGGAACCTTTGGCAGCCGCCCATCGCGTCACGTGAGCATCCGCCAACGTTCCGCTGACCCGACCGGAAAAACATGAGGGGCCATCAACTCGCCAAAAGAACCCAAACCTTTCCAGGATTGCTTTGATGGCGATAGGAGGGCTGGGGTGAACCCCTCCCTGATGTATTGGCCTCTTCCCCGGTGTTACGGTCGGGGTTTGTGGAGGAGATTGGGGATGTCCCCACCAGCTCGGACTTTTGTCATGCGGCGCGTTTCTTTTTCTTGTCCGTCGACCCGAGATTCTTGCGGCCATTGGCCCGTTTCAATGGCCGCAAAATTTGCACATATATAGCGCCAGCGTTCGCTTCGTGAAAAACAAACACACCATGTTCGGAACCGCCACCCCCACCAGAAACATTGCCCAAGAGAAGGAGAACGCCATCATGCAAGAGATTAGAGCCAACGCCCCAAAGTTCGAGGACAAGTTCCAGGGCACTTTCTTTGGCGAGGTCTTTGGCATTTCCGTCAAGACCAACTAAGCGACAACCACAATGAACCAACCAAGCACTACCCCAACGACAACCACCAACGAAGCAGCGCAGCTCCGTATCCAGTTCACCTGTTTAATGACTAATAGATTTTTATGACTCCAGTGTAGACGCGATGCCGACGCGCGGCGGGCGGCCCATCGTGCGAAGGGTCAATTGGTGCGACTGCTGGTCGACCGGGGATTAGGTCGCACCCAGGCACTGGCGCTAACACCGGGCACCAGCCCGCCGAGGTCGGTCTACACCCTGACTCGCTGGTCGAACCAGCGGTCAATGCCGTCCCTGGGATTGACCCCACCCACGCACTCAAACACACACCGGTTGACGCGGATGTATTGGAGGGCCAGGTTCTCGCGAGCGTAGATGAGGGCCACATGCTGCACCTTGAACCACTCGTCGTAGATGGTGGGATGGTTGGTTCCAAGGCCCAAGTGCGGCGCCCCGCCGGCCTTGGCTCCAAACACATCCAACATGCGTAGTTTCGGGAGCTGGGCAATCAACCGCACCAACTCCTTTTCCCCCACCGACGTGCCGGGATTGAGCCGAAGACTGGTGAGGTGCTTGCACCGACCCAAAGCTCGGTAGAAGGCGGCGTGGTACACGGGGATATTGAAGTCACAGAAGGCCAGCTCCTCCTTGATTTCGAGCGACACGTGCCGCAACCCCCGCCAGCGACCGAGGGCGTGGGCATGGGCGTCGTACGAGTCGGGGTGTGGCTTGGTGCCGTTGAGGCGGATGGTGAGGTCCACCGAGTGCATGTCCGATGAGGGAATGGTGGTGAGAAAGTCCGCTATGGTGTCCACAAGCACCTCGCGGTAGTCCAAGTGAAGGGCTTTGAGAGAGATGAGGGAGGGAGCAATCTTCTCAAGAAGCAGGCCTTTTTGATGGCGCCAGCGCCATTCGGACACGTTCAGCAACTTGAGGAAGGTGACGCGGGAGAGGTCAATGGACGCCGCAAGGAGGTCGCCATCGCCCTCGCCCACAATGCAGTCGCTTAATGCAAGATGATGGAGATTGGAGAGATGGGTAAGGCGCAGCCGGGCAAAGAGCGCCGAAATGGTACTGGTGTCGAGCTCGTCGAGTTGCATGCGGTCGGCGACAATGAGCTCCTGGACCGGCGGCACGGGGGAATTGAGCTCCTTGTCGGAGCGATGGAGCTCGAGAAACTGGAGATGGTCCGCCACGTGAGCACCGCCGCTGAGCAAGAAGTTGTTGATGATCTTGACCAACTTGATGGAGTTTTGGTACGGCTTGATGTAGAACTTGACGAGCCCGGGCAAGCAGAGCGCAGTGCCGCTGTTGATGCTGGAGGTGTCGACCAGGTCGGTGGGCTCGGGCGGCGGACTAAAGGGATCCAACTCGGTGAGGTAGTTGGAGTACCTGATGTTGAGCATGAGCGACGTGACACTGGTCATGAAGGGGAGCACGCCGAGGAACCGGAGCCGGAAGTTGTCGTTCATCCACACGAGCTCCTGGAGGTGGTCCAACCTCGAGAAGAAACTCACCAAGGTGTCGTTGAGCTCGTAGTCGTAGGTGTTGATGGAGTCGGGCATCTTGATCACCTGGAAGATGTGGATCGGTGGCGCCGCCGCCTGTCGCGTGTAGCTGGCCAAGAGCTTCTTGAAGGTGTAGGCGCTGTTGATGTATGAGCACGCCACCGTCAGCACCGTGCCAAAGTCGGGGTCGTGCTTGTAGAAGCGATAGTCGTACTCCTTGCTGAACTGGGTAAAGTCCTCGTCCACAATGATGTGCTGGTATAATCGGGGCACCGTCAGCTCGTACATGGCGCGGTTGGTGACCATCAAGTTGAGACAATCCAACTGGGAGAGCTCGTTGGCGATGCGGGCCCTGATCTCGGCGGGAAGCCGGTCGAGCGGGGGCATTGAGTTGGAGTCTTGAAGGGACGGAGGCGGCAGGTACCGGGGTTCGCTGACGGAGTGTTCTTTCCCATACACAAGGGGATTCTTGGTGTACCCTATCGGGGTATTAAACAGTAGCTCCATATCATTGCTTATCGTGGCGCGCACAAAACATCACCATGGCCGATACCGAGGACTTTGACACCCGTTTGGCCAATGAGGTCAGCGCGCTCCTGACAAAGTTGATGACCGCGGTGGCCAAGTCGCTGGAGTTGGAGGAGACGGTGCTCCACTTGCACCGGGAGAATGCGCTGCTCCGCAGTGTGGCGGACCGGGCGGCGGACCTGGATCGTAAATACCACGATGTGTTCCAGAAGTACCTGAAAATCTACCGCGAATGGGAGCAACTCAAGAAGGACAAGGCGGCGACGGAATTGGAGAACCGCAAGTTGCAGTCGGAGGTGGAGGAGCTCTCGGAGTCGCTCTTCGACGAGGCCAACAAGATGGTGAGCAATGCGTCACGCGAGACCTTCAACTTCAAGGTGAAGAACAAGAAGCTCTACGAGGAGATTGAGGAAAAGAACTCCATCATCGAAAACCTACAGGACCAGCTCAAGGACTTGAAGGGCCTCTTCATCAAGATGGAGGACCAGCACAAGCTCACGAGTTCTCGCGCCGGCACGCCGAAGCTCGACTCGTTGCAGTTTGCCAACGACGAGATTGACGGCGAAGAGGACGTACATCAGCAACAGCTCCAGCGGTTGATCTACCTGCCGAACGTCAAGGCCATACGGTACGATCTTGCGCACTACCAACAAGACTTCAAGGGCTTCATCTACCACATTATCCGGCCCGACTTCCAGTTTGACCTCACCAACCTCAAAATGCTTCGCTTTTTCCGCAAGATCTGGACCGAGGAACTCGAAAATAGCATAGCGTCGGTGCCGCCGGTGCCCACCGCCAACTTCATCAACCGGTGGCTGAAGGGCAAGAACTTCTGGAACCTTCTTGTCGAGGGCAAGGCGCTGATCCAGCCGGTGAGCGGAGTCAACGAAACCTTCAAGATCAACTACAAGGGCACCCACCGCCACTCGGACGCGCCGGTGGCCATTCGAGATCCGTGCTCGTTCTGTGGCGAGGCCAAGGACGACGTGTTGGAGCACGCCCGCCTCTACACCCTCAACTTGGTGAGCGAGTCGTCCACGGGCGAGCATATTCTGGCGGAGTACCCGCTCTGTAATTTCTGTTTGATCAAGCTACGCAACATCTGCGACTTGTTTGCCAAGCTCCGGCTCATCCATGCCAATGTGTACCGGTTGAAGCCACGCAATGACTTTGACGAGTACGCGCTCCACTCGCTGTTTCAATTCAAGCGCAACATCAGTGCCAGCGGGTCGTCGCTCACGCACCAGGAATCGGCGCCGGTGGCCAAACAACCGGTGGAAAGCTCACAGGAGGCCATTCTCATGAAACTCTACTTGATGTTGCTTCTCATACGAAACAAGATCTTCTGGAGCAAAATAGGCTTCTGGGATAACCGGGAGGACATTGAGGAGTTGAACGTGGACGAGATGCAGTACGAGTCGTTTGGGGTGATACTCAACGAGGAAGTGACTCTCAACGAGAAACCCCTGCCTCAAGTGAAGACCCCGGTGGCGCAAATGCCGGGGTCGTTCGAGACCCCGGAGCTGGCATCAGAAGTAACCGGACCAGCACAAGAGATTCCCGAGCCAGCACCAGAAACCACCAGACCAACCACAGAGGCAAAGCTCGTTCCAACGACAGAGAACCCCGACGAGGACTCGGACGACGACTTCCGTGACACCTCGGACTACTTCCGCGACACCGACCCCTCCGGCCAGTTTGACGTCACCACCAAACGAGATGTCTCGTCCGGCACAGTCATCAGCCCGAGCAACACCTCCAGTCAAGTCAACAATCAGGTCATCAGCCAGGTCTCCGACCCGGCAGTACACGTGGCTGACTCTGTTGGGCTCAGTCGAAAAAACAGCACCTCCAAGCAATTCAGCCAGCGCCTCAGCACCGACCTCGACCGCACGCTCGACATGCTCAAAGAGTCGATGGACCTGCCCCCGAGTCCAGCATAAGCCGAGCTACATACATCCCCATGTCGCCGTACGTGCCAGCACGTGTCGGCTACCATTCGATGCTTTCGCTTATCGCAGCGAAATTGACCGAAAACGGCAACTAGAGGACGCGGGGCGCGTCTGCGTGGGCCCCGGCTCCGCATTGTTCTAGCCCCATGGCCGATGCGAGCGATGTCCAACCCGCCGTGGTTTGGCTCGTGGGGCACCGAGATCACAGCACCGGGGGAAATCCTCCACAAAGCGTGTCAAAGCCTCGTGGCGGAATCGAATCATATTCGCACCAGGCACGCGCCAGCTTCACAACCACCTTCGCACGGAGCACGCCCACGTAAACCCAGCAACTTTAGCCTCCGCTCCACCAATGGCATCACACCGTCAATCGTAGTTCCCCAGTATCCACCGTCGCCTCCGTAAATTTTTCTGGATCATCGATTGTGTGCTGGCGCAACTTGACAGTGCGCCCAAAATTCTCATTGTTTCCCTCGTCATGAGAAGAACAGACTCCAAGCACGACGAGTCCGCCAGCCGACCCCCCGGATCGCCGACGCGTAACCGCATGTCTCTGAGCAGCTTGTTCAGCATCCGCAAGAAGGACAAGGCGTCGCCGCCGCACACCGACTCCGACGTGTCTTCAATCGATAGTGCCAGCATCATGAGTGGGTCGTCTCGTCGACAGAACAGCCTCGTGAAAACCCAAACAAACCGAAGCAATGTGAGCATCATCCCCAGCACGCTGATCATCAGCTCCAACCACCTGAGAAACGCCTCCACCTATAGTTTCCATGCCCCCACGTCCCAGCTCCCCCAGCCTCGTCTGAGCAAAAGTATGTCTCGAAAACAAAGCCACATCTCCAAGCCCGTCATCAACACCAACCCCGAGCCCATGGCCCCCGTCAATGGCTTCTCCTTGGATAAGCCGTCCAACATTGAGATTGAACGACAGTTTCGTGAGCTCATGGAGCGCCGCGACTTCAAGAGTCTTCCGCCGGCTGCCAAACAGGAGATGGTCAACTTTTCCCTGGATAAGAAATGGATGTTGATCTACCAGGACCGGCTTCACGAGTACAAGAAGCAGGAGAGGGTGGTGTCGCAGCTGTTTGACGGGCTGCCGGAATTCTACTCCAAGCGGCTTCTTCTGAAATCCATCACCGCCGACGAACTCGGCAATCTCTGGGTGCTGCTCCGGACCGAGTCGATTGACTGGGTGCGGGCGTTTCTTGTTGATTGTCAGGGAGATGTGACTCTCCTGGTGTACCTCTCTAAGCTTCAAGACCAAATCTCCAACATGGACCAGCTCGACATTTCGGATGAGGTCTTTGACAAGGAGTTCAACACCCTCCGAGCGCTTCGATCCATGATGAACCAGAAGCTCGGCGCGGACCGCATCCGGGCCAATGCCGGCATAGTGGTGGCGGCGGTGCTGGCGCTGCTTCTCTCCCCTCGCATTCTCACCCGCCGCATGGCGGGCGAGGCTCTCACCTTCATGGTGGCCTACTACTCCTCTGACCAAGGACTATATCACAAGATTCTTCAAGCCCTCGACAAGTTGCCCAACCGGTCGCACTTTGAGTTCCAGGCCCAGGACCCGGCCACCCCGAAGCGCTTGGTGCGCAAGCCCCCAATCTACGACGCCAAGCGCTTCGAGCTCTGGCTCCAGCTAGTGGAGAAAACCATCGATGGCAAGGGCAAGTACATGCATTCGCTCGTTGGGGCGAGCGAAGAGCTCCGCTACGCCCACGCGGGCTCGGTCGCGCTAGTGTCGTCCAACAACACCGAGAATCTCCTTCTCGAGTATTGCTTCAGCACCATGCTTCTCATCAACACCATTGTCGAGCACGGCGCCGACTTCCGGGTGCGGATCCACCTCCGAGCGCAGTTCACCGCCGCCGGACTCGACCGGCTACGGGCCAAATTCGACGAGCTCGGCTACGAATCTCTCAAGCAGCAGTGCGACAAGTACCTCCTGGGAGCTGAGCAGGATGAGCTCGAGCTCCGCTCGGTGGATGCCGTTGACGAAAACGTCAACTTCACCGACCCTCTCGATCTTACGCGTTCGCTCTGGCAAATGGTCAAGGGGTCCGCTGCCGAAGGGTACTTCTTGTCGGCCATGCAACACATCTATCTCTACCAGATGGAGAAGCGAGACTCCGAGGATATCACCCGCAGCACCCGGCTTCTCAATGAGTTGGTGCAGAACGTGTCGATGGTCCACACCACCAACGATGAGTCGGCCATAGGCATCGCCATCAACCGCGTGTACCAATCGCTTGCCTCGGATGACCAGTACCAACGGGCACTTCAGGAAGTCAAGCAGTACCGCAAGATGGCGGCCGAGGCGGTGGCCGAGCGCGACGAGATGCTGCGGCAACTCTCAATGGGTGCCGACGGGCTCATCACGTCGCTCAGCAACGATCTCCGCGAACAAGAGGCGGTGCTCCACCGGACCCGGCGCATGAACGAGGAACTCCAGAGTGAACTCGAGGAAATCAAGCGCAAGCACCTTCTTGAAAAACAACAGCAAGAGGTGGAGATGCGCGAGCTTCTCATCATGCTCAACGGCGCCCAGCTCCTGGAGAAGCGGGGTGACGGCAAGACCACGGTGCAAATCAATACCACCAACCAGCAGCTCGTGGAAAAGCTCCAGAAACAGATCCACCGCCGCAAGGCCGAGTACAAACTCGACAACCGCCAGTTCGGGACCCAGGTGGAACCCAGCTCGCGGCTCCGCCAGTTGCGGGCGCAGATGGCGGATATCGAGAACATGGCGCGGGAGCTCGAGATGACGGACTTTGAGGTGTACCAGCCCGAGCCCGAGCCCGAGCCCGAACCAAAAGAAATCGAGTCGGAGCTGCTTGAGACAGAGATCCCCGAACCACCCACACCCCCACCGAAGGAGGAGCCCCAGTTCTTGATGTCACCACCCCGGCCGTACCGGGAGGATGACCTCGACAAGCTCGACACCCTTCGCAAGAAACTTGCCAATCTTCAGAGCGAGTCCAACGACATCATGAAATTCAACAACAGCTCTCTCTACAACAAGCAGAAGTACCTTGCCATGGAACGGCTCCGGGAGCTCGAGCGCGACTTCAAGGACTTCAACATTGTGTTTGATGACGACGAGGCGTACGTGGACCCCTCCATCAAGTCGAAGATTCAGGAGGAGCTCGAGGAGACCAAGCGACTCAACTTCGAGTTGAAGAAGCAGCTTGAAGAGGCCCAGGCGGCCTCCTCCTCAAACGTGCTTGAGCGCATCGAGGACAAATACACCCGTGGGAAGCGGGAGTCCACCTATAAGGACAACCGCAACACCACCATCAGTGGCATGAACCCGCTGTTCTTGAAGGAGCTCAACTCGAAGTTCTCTTCGCCGGAGAAAGCCACTCCTCCGGGATCCCCCAAGCATCAGAGCACCCCATCGCCTCCCAAAGCAACGACCAACGGGCCACCGCCACCGCCGCCACCGCTCCCACCTATTCTTGGAGGTTCTCCAGCACCACCGCCTCCTCCACCCCCACTCCCCCCATCGCTCGGTGGAGCCGCACCCCCTCCCCCTCCACCACTTCCACCATCCCTTGGAGGCGCCCCACCACCTCCACCACCGCCTCCGCCCATGCCTGCATCTATTGGAGGCATCCCGCCCGCGCCTCCGCTCCCCATGCCATCGTCGCGTAAGACCCAGCCCATCAAGGTGGCCAGCCCACCTCCCGGGCCGTTTGACGGCTACCCCCGTCCCAAGCGAAAGTTGAAGCAATTGCATTGGGAAAAGTTCGACGCCAGCAACACCAACTCGTTCTGGGCCAACTCGCTGACCCACACCATCGCTAATGATTTAATGACCAAGGGAGTGTTTGACGAGGTGGAGCGCATCTTCGCCGCCAAGGAAATCAAGAAGCTCGCCACCAAGAAGAAGGACGAGATCGACAAGCTCTCGTTCTTGCCCCGGGATGTGGCGCAGCAGTTTGGCATCAATTTGCATTACTTCAACAATCTCTCCGACGAGGAGGTCGTGGCCAAGGTGTTGCGTTGTGATAAGGATGTCATCACCAACCCCGCCGTTCTCGAATTCTTTGGCAAGGAGGACATTGTCGAAATCCCCAATACGTTGGCGAGAAACTTGGAGCCCTACTCCACCGACTACAAGGCCGAAGCCCCCACCAAGCCCGACAAGGACCCCGCGGAGTTGCAACGCGCGGACCGCATCTACCTTGAGTTGGTGTACAACTTGCAGTACTACTGGAAGTCGCGGATCCGGTCGCTCAACGTCATTTCCAACTACGTCAAGGACTACGACGACTTAGTTGGCAAGCTCCGCGCCATTGACCAGACGGTGGAATCCATCAACACCTCGCTGCACTTGAAGCGGGTGTTTGAAATCATTCTTGCCGTGGGTAACTACATGAACGACACCACCAAACAAGCCAGTGGGTTCAAGCTCAGCTCGTTGCAACGGTTGAGTTTCATGAAGGACGACAAGAACAGCATGACGTTTTTGCATTACGTGGAAAAGATTGTGAGGACGCAGTACCCCGAGCTGCTTGAGTTCTTGAAGGAATTGGCCAAGTGTCAAGAAATCTCCAAGTTTTCCATCGAAACCATCTCGCAGGACTGCAAGGAATATGCCCAGTCCATCAAGAACGTACAAAGCTCGGTGGACATTGGCAACTTGAGTGACGTGACGCGGTTCCATCCCGACGACCAGGTGCTCAACGTGGTGCTTCCTGCATTGCCCCGGGCCAAGAGAAAGAGCGATCTTCTCAGCGACCAGGCAAACTACACATTCAAGGAGTTTGACAAGTTGATGAGACACTTTGGCGAGGACCCCACCGATCCATTCGTGCGCAACTCGTTCATCAGCAAGTTTGCCAACTTCATCAATGACTTCAAGCGGGCTCAGACAGAAAACATCAAGCGCGAGGAGGAGCTCCGTATCTACGAACAGCGCAAGCGCCTTTTGGAGGCGCCTCGGAAAAAGGTGGAGCAGGAAACCACCGAGGAGGACGACGCCGAAGACAATGTCATGGACTCGTTGCTTGAGAAACTCAAGTCGGCCGGTCCCACCAAGGGCGAGTCAATGACCGCCCGCAAGCGAGCCCTACTCAAACGCCACCTTCTCGAGAAGAAGGACGAGCCCGACGCCGACGACTCCATCAACACCAGCGTGGAGTTGGAGCCCAGTCCCGAGGAGTCGGCCGACGAAGACGTGGGCTCGCGCGCCCGCTCGCTTCTCCAGGAACTACGCAAGGACAAGGCCGGCGAGCGGGTCACCGCGGCCCAGTTCCGCCAGCAACGCCTTCGCAGCAAGCACTCGGTCAGTAACATGGACGATGTCAAGGAGGACTCGCCATAATGCATATATTTACAACGAAAGATTGTGGGTGCGAAAACACGCCAACTCTTCCATGTCGTAGTCCACCACGGACGAGCTCTCTTCGTAATTGAAAAAGGGGTGGTACAACGGGCGCATGCCCTTGCCGGTGATTTTGTTGGCAAATGGCCGGTTGAGACGTTCCACCAACTGGGGAATCGACCCAATGTGCTTGTTAATGGCCATGATCTCGGAGGACTCCAGCGACGACGGGCGCACAAACACCACCTGGCCACTCACGCCAACACAGAGGAACCCGCGGTACTGGTGTTGTGTCCACACACTGGTGAAGTTGCTGGCGTATACTCTTGGGATGGACGAGAGCTGGTGGGTGAACTGGTTGGTGAGGAAAGGGTTCTGGGTGTCCATCACCGACAAGGCCGAGTGGAGTTTGTCGGAGGACGCGATTGCATTGCCAATTTGGGACGAGTTGACCAACGACTTGGGCGAGGGGTCTTTGACAACCACTTGCAACGAGCCGTTGTGAAGGGTGAACACAAGCACTGAGTCGGATCGCGTCGACACGAGGAGCGCCCCGTTGTCGCCCTCGCCCATCAGCACAATGTCCGAGCTGAGCTCCTTTGCCGTGGCCACGGGACTGAACTTCTTTGCGTCCTGGTCATACGACGTGGCGTAGATCTTGTTCCCACTCGAGAACAAGATGGTCTGGTCGAGCTGCTGGATGTTGGTGATGGGCTCGCGATGGTCAAACGACGTGAGTTCGGCCGCCTTGATGTGGATGTTACCGTGCTGAAGGTGCTTGGTGATGTTGAGCACCTTGAACGAGCCTCTGGACCCAATGCTACACCCGAGGAGGAGCTTGCGGGAGATGCGATCACCCCGCACCACCGACCACAAACGAGCACACTGGGGAAACTCGTCCGGGTGGAAAATCTCGGTGTCCTCCTGAGAGCACACCCTAAAGCCTTTGCGGTCCACAAACCGAAGACGAAAGAAGGCGTCTCGGGTATGGCAGAGAAGCACAAACGTGCCAAGGTGTTCCATGTACAAGAGCTTCTTGACGCCCTCGCCGATGTTGAGCTGCTTGATCACCGGCCCAGGCAATGACTGCATGGTGCCAATGGCCAAGCCTTCATCGCGGGCAAACACAAAGTCACGGCCGAGGGGTGCAAATGCCATGATGGCGCGGTCGGTGCGCTCACTGAGATACACCTTGACGGGGTAGTCGTCGACAACCCACAAGTTTCGGGCGAGCACGTACAACACGGTGTGGGGGAAGAAGGTCACGTCGGTGTTGGCAATGCGGAGGAACTTGTCAAGGGCCAACACAAACCCGTCATTGTAGGAGAACTGCACGTAGTAGCCGTCCTGCGTTCCAACAAAGAGACTGTTTTTGTGTAGTACCACGTCGCTGATGACAAGCTGGGTGTCCTTGTAAGGACACACGTTGTGGAGGCTGATGGTTTGGGTGAGGTGGGTTCCCTCGTATACGTGGAGGTTGCCCTCGAAGTCGCCTGCGACTAGGTATTTGCCCACGTAGCGGATGACCGAGACCGTGGATGGAATTTCCACCTCCCCGACAAGTTCCTGGTTGTGGTAGTGGCCCAATAGTAGCGAGCCCCCCTGCTCGGTGACAATTGCAAAGGTGTTTTCCGACGCAGCGGCCGCAACAATAGTCTTTGTGAATAGCACTGTCTGTTCGTACAAGTCGGTGACAATCACCTCCAGCGCCGTGATCTGGAGCAATGCGTCAGAGAGCTGGTGCACGAGAAGCGACGACGCCGTCGAGATGGCGGGATCGTCGATTTCCACCAACTCGCCCTCGAGCTCCAACACCGCCGTTTCAAACGGCATCGAGCACACGACAAAGTCTTTGTCGTGGAGGCGGACGGGCCAGATGCGATTTGCCCGTCGGAGCCGTTCGTACGACTTGGTTTTGCGGGTGGCCGAGTAGCCCCGGCGCAACTGCGAGAGCCGGGTGCGCTTGCCCGCTCCCGTGAGGGCCCAGAGCTCGTTGGACGACACGTTGGTGAAGTGCGAGTGCGGGTATGCGTCGATGACCTGGACGTCGAGCACGGGGGCCCAGTTCTTGTAGTCGTAGACCAACGACACGGTGGAGTACTTTTGCGAGTCGTCAAAGGGTTCGAGGAGCACCTCGCGGTTGGAGCCGGTGTCGCTGCCAAACACAAGCCGGTAAAGCTTGCCTTCTTTGGCAATGGAGAACACCAGGATCGGGTCGTTGATGCGGCCCACGCACCGGGTGTCGAGAGAGTCGGTGTCAACATGATAGATGGCGCCGGCGTCGGTGCTGATGTAGAGATCGTCACCGTCGAATGCATAGTTGGTGGGGAACCCACCGGTGAAGGCGCTGTGAGTAAAGTCAAACACCGCCGAGGTGATGTGGTGGGTCGTGATGAGCACAAGCTCGCCGGGAGCGACAAACAAAAACGCATCGCTGAGCGGCACGACAAACGCCGGCATGGTGAATGTGTTGGGGAGGGGGAGCATGCACCGGTCGAGGGAGTCGTAGCCCCCTAGCCACGAAAAGAGATGGAGCTCGAGCCGGTGGAAGGCGGAGAGTTGCACCGTCAACAACGACACGTGGTCCTTAGAGTTGAGAAAGCAGCAGTGGAGCAAGTCGCCGTCGACGGGGATGTTGACGTGGGGCAGGAGCGCCACGCCGGCGGCGGTCTGGTCACACGTGTGGATGCGAAACACCCCACGGGCCGCCCCCGCCACGGCCGCGAGCCCGGCGGGGTGGGCACAGAGGTGGTGGCCCATGGTGTCGAAGCCCGTGCCGGATCGTATGTCCCACCACTGGAGCACAAACGGTTTGTAGTGGCCCTTGTGAAACATCCTCACAAGCAAGATGAAGCCCAGGCGGAGCGAGAGCCAGAGCGAGTCTTCGCCACTGGGGTCGGGAATGACACACGCCAGGCGTACGGCGGCATTGAGCGCAAACTCGCGGCCGTCCACCATGATGGAGGTGATCTTGACAAGCACGGCAACGTCGTCGTACACGGGCTCTTCCGTACTTCCCGTATTGGTCGGGGACATGAACAAGTCGTCGTCGTCGTCAAACACGTCCAACTGGCTGTCGGCCTCCGGGGGCACGAGAAACTGGTCGGCCTCGTCGTTGAGCGAGGTGCTGGTGAGCCCGACGTGCGGCTTGTTGCGGGCGACTCGACACGAAAAAACGTGGGTCACCACCGACGAGTGGAGAAGCGTCTCCTTGACGAAGGTGTCGACGAGCGGCACCGGGTCGCCGGTCCACGGGCCTAGCGTGAGGTAATGGCCATCAACATCCATAAAGCGCGCAGCCACAAAAGCGTTCTTTCACCAACGTCAACTCCTTCTCCTTTAACTACTTCTCCTACAACTCCTTCTCCTAACTCCCTCTCTGTATGAAAACACACAATAGAAACTCGATTGTGGCGGCGCTCGCCGTGGGCGGCACGCTCGTGCGGATGGACCCGATGTCGGTTGCGTGCTATGTGCACGGCCCGCAGTTCGACTCGTACTACGGCCCGCTCTCTGTATGGGACCAGCCGCTTTTGTACGGCCTCCCGTTCTTTGGCAATGTTGGTGTGTAAAATTCGGAATTTCGCTCCCATGCGATTCTTGTTGCAAAATCGTACTAATTAGTTGGTTGCTTGGCAGCAGGCACACTCGGCGACGGGTATGGGTGTTTGGTCTTGCTTCGCCTGGCCATCGTGGTGTTATTGGTGGGAATAGCCATGGCGGTGTTCCTGCCCTGGGTGCCCCTTTTGTTGGTGGCCAAGCTCATCGGAGGCATTGGCTCGGGGCTTCTTCTCACCGGACTCATTGTAATGACCACGGAGTTGGTGGTGCCCGATCGCTGGGGGAACGTGCTCTCTGTGGTGAACATATCCGCTAGCATGGGAACCACCACCGTCACCATGGTGAGTTACCTACTCCAACACCAATTTCCAGTCTCTCGTACGTTCAAGTATACCTGGGCCGCAACGGCGGCCCCCGCGGTGATGATGCTTATGGTGAGTGTGTTTCTTCCTGAGGGTCCCCGGTGGTTGTCCCTGAAGGGGCGGCGGCCCGAGGCCGCCCGCACCTTGGCCTTACTCAAGGCCCTGGACCAAGACCACTTTTCTCAAACATCCCTGTCGTTTCTTCATCTCTTTGGTAAAGACATGCTATTTGTCACCCTCACGGGCATAGCGGTGCAGGCCCTCGTCACCACCACCAGTGCACCCACCCTCATTCTCTTTTTGCACCCACTCGGGGTTGCGTGCGGCGTGCACACGCCGTGCCTCCCCCACGTCGTGGTGGCGGCCCACTTGATCATGGTGGTGTTCTGTGCCGTGCCAATCGTATTTCTGGACGGGTGCCGCCGCAAAGACGCCTTGGTGTTTGGCATGGTGGGGACCGCCCTCGCGTACTTGGCCCTCGCCATTGTCCAGGCGGTGTCGCAGAAGCCCGGCCGCGTCAGCGTGGCCTACTCCACCATCATGTGGCGGGTGACGGACCAGCGGGCGTCGGCGTCCTTGGCCCTCATCATGTTTGTGTTGAGCTTGGCGACCGCCACCACCACCAGCGTGAGCTGGCTCTACATCACCGAGTTGTTTCCCGTGCACGCCAGAACCAAGGGCGTTGCCGTCAGCTTGGCGGCGGGGCATTTGGTGAGTGGGGCAGCGGCCTTGATTCTCCCCTTCTCCTTTGAGTACTGGCGGTGCTACACCTTCTTCCCCTTGGCCTTTCTCGCCCTAGTTGGGGGCCTTGTTGTCACCAGCTTCCCGGAAACAAAAATCCGGGTGGCCCCCGCCCTCTACATCGAGTCCACTTGCCCGCCCACCCCGGTGCCCCAAGTATCCGTGCACAGCACCATCATGTCGCAGTCCACCAAAACCCAGTTCGACCCGCTCTCCAGCGACACCATGGACGAGGTGCTCGACTCCTACACGGTGCCCCCGGATACATTCACGTCCGAGGCCAAGTCGTTTGGTGTTCCCACCACGTTGACCTCCGCCAACACCGCGCGAGAGGCCTTCTCGGGCTCGGCCGCGGGGTCGGCCGCGGGGTCGCTGTTTTCGTTCGACTCCGCCAGCCCGCGGCCCCTCAAGTTTGACAGTTTGCGAGTCGCACTGAGACTAAGTGACTTCAGCTACTAATGTCGTACGCTCCCGTGGACAACCACCCAGTATGTATCGCCCGCCTATGTACTAGCTAACGAAAGATTTCCCTCATTGACAATGACATTGAGCCAGATACCCTGGAGCCGGCGGCCAGCCAGCCCCTCCGGCCCGAGGTGATCAAGCCCCAGGTGCCCGTGCCCAACTCCAGCATCCTCCTGATCTCCTACTACCGCCGCTTCTTTGACCTCGACTCCGAGACCTTCTTCCAGAAAATACAACGCGCCTTGAACCCCGCCAACAAGGAACTGTCGCCGGTAGATGGTTCCGACACCGAGCTCTACGGATTCATCTGGATCACCGGCACCCTCATCTTCCTCATGTTTGTCAGTTCCACGGGGTCCAACATCCTCTCTGATTGGCTCCATCCTTCCAAAAAACACAAGTACGAATACGACTTTGATCTTCTCACCAAGTCCATTGGGTTGTTCTACGGCTACAACGTGATTGTGCCCGTGCTTCTCTACGTGTACACCACGTGGGTGGCCAAGTTCCCCGAGCCGCTCTCGTTGCCCAAGCTCATTTCCATCTTTGGCTACACCAACCTTTTCTGGGTTCCCATTGCCATTGCCAACCCCATCATTGTCATTTTCATCAGCAACAAAAAGCACCACCTCCTATTGAACGCCATCGAGTGGCTGATCGTCGTTGTCAGCGGCGCCGTCACCTTCGTCAGCAACATCAACAAGATCAGACCCATCGTCGACAAAAACGTCACGTTGTTGGCGGAAAGCGGGTCCGCCGCGTCCGCCAAGGCCATTGTGGGGACCTTGTTTGTGCTCCACGCCCTCTTCACCGTGTTGGTGAAGGTGCTGTTCTTTGGAATTGTATAGCTGGGGCCGTCGGTCGTGCGCGGCCCACCTTCATCTCTATAAAACGCAAATAGTGCTCACAAATTTTTTCATCCTTATACAACCACAACGAAAGGTATGTGAAGCGGATGCAGTGATTATTTGCATTACCAATTGTTCCAACTGAATTCTCCGGGTTGACAACTGCATTATCGTTAAGTTTCAGCCTTGTATGAGCACCCCTCACAGCTACTAACATCAAGGTATGTGCCTTCAATGAGGATACCTGTCGACCGGGCGGACATATTCCCGTTTGTCCCTCCTTTGTACAATAAGGGGAGGAGTCGTGTTTCTGTGTACAAACTTTTGGAAGCATTGACAGACGGGCGTTGATGAAAGGTCGTGAGCTGAGGAACACGTACTAACATCTAGGTTTCATTGCTGTTGTATAAACTGTGGATCGCAGGGCTTTATGATGATTTTTTATATTCACACTGTACGAGAGCTAGCCTCACTGACTACGCCATAAAAAAACTGATTTAATGACTCTGAGAGCTCCTGTGATCCCCGCCGTAAGTTGTAAGATGCGTGTAGTGTTCTGGGAAAATCGCCTGATGTACGGGTGCCATCGCGCTTGCCTCTATTCAAATTCATCGCCCCAGATGCTTCCCCGTCCCAGCATACGGACGTGCCGACTACGATGGCGTCGTCCGGGCAGATGGCATCTCGGTGCTGTTGGAGGATGCCGGAGCGTTGTCAGCGCTCGCCAGGCTCCCCTGCGGCCGTGGTGGGCAAAAGATCCCAATGGCCTCCAGTCACCGGGCCTCGACAGCAAGTACGACCGGGTTTCTCACCTCCTCCACAACGAAGAGGCAAGAATCACCTATATTGACAAGCTCGCCAACAACGAGACCCAGGATATCGACGTGGCGCAGGACTTTTTGCATTCCCTCGACATGGCCGAACTCAGTCCATCGGCAGTGGAATTGCTCATTGCCACGTGGGAGCATGTCTTTAATACCCGGGGAGCCCAAGCACGGGCATGGCAGCGCCAATTGCTCGAGTACAAGGACCGGTTTGTGCATGTGTTGATAAACACCAAAAAGTACTCGGCGTACGAGCGGCTCGTGAGGCCTCTACTATCGAAGCACAAGCCCACATGGGCCGACAAGATGGCCCAGACATACAAACTTGAAAGTAGCCCCCGAGGCATTCAGTTTGACAATGTGTCGATTCTCCAAACCATCAACGGCGTGTCGCGTCGTCAAAAGCGCCAATTGATCACGTCATTCATACGCAAGAGCCTTATCCACGCCGAGAACAATGCTGACAAGTACGAGGTGGTGGACTACGGGCTCCGCCTCATGGATTCTGTCGGGGATGGCTTTCTCACCACCGCGCCCGACCGCCAGCAGTACAAGCCGGCGATGCGGCTCATTGCGCTTGACCGGGCTCTCGTGGAGGCGCTCGAGCCGGAAGTCAATCGTCTCTACGGGATCAACGCATACAACAACCTCCTCACGTCATTGATGGAGTCGTGCACATCCTCCGACCCCAAGACCACCTTATATTACTGGGAAGAGAAGAAACGCTTGGTGGCAAAGTATCCTCGGGCAATCACGTCTGAAGATGTCAAGTACGCCATGATGGCCTTCTCCGAAGAAAAGCAGTTCAAGGAGGCCATGGCCCTATACGACGAGTACCCCAATCTCCAAAATGACGACCAGATCGAGGTGGTGTTGTCCATCAGCGAGCGCCAGAAGGACTGGAAGTTGCTCCAGAAGCAGTTCGAGGACATGTATGGCCGGGGCCAGTTGCCCTATGTGGTGCACTATGCCGTGGTGATGAACGCGTTGGCCAGCCGGGGTGCCAAGAAGGAGGTGGCGCAACTCTACGAGCAACTCCTCCGGCGGAACTTGGCCCCCAACGCCTTGATCTACGCCGCGTTAATCAACGTGGAGATCTACACCAACAACTTGGCGGGGGCCCAGCACTGGTTTGATGAGTACTGCAAGAAACAGCAAGACGGCGACATCTCGGCCGAGCCCTCGGCCTATCTCTACGGCCTCATGCTCGAGCACTTTGTGCGGTCCAGCAACCTCCCGGGGGCAATGGACTTTCTCGAGTCGTCGTTGCAGCGCCAGCACAACACGCGGCTCTTCGACTCCACCACTCTCGCCAAGCTCGCCAACTTCTCCGCCACCGACTACTCCTTGAGTGGAGTGGAGCGGGTGAGACAAATCGCCGAGAAGGGACCGGTCACCGATGAGTACTACGCCGACATCATTCGGTGCTACACCCGGTTGGGAGAGTACGCCAAGGCAGAACAACTAGCATACGAGGCCCACGGCAACAGTCTGGTGCCGTTCCGCAGCGCCGTCATCTACAAGGCCCAGTTGAGAAACTACCGGTTCTGGATCCGGGAAACCACCAACACCGAACGGAAGGCGCATCTTGTCGGGCGGCTCTGGGTCATCATCAACCGCATCTACACCAACCAAATCAATCCCGTCAAGACCGCCGGCCTCTACGCCGAGCTCATCAAGTACTTTGTTGGCTGCAAGCGCATTGGCGAGGCATACAAGGTGTTGTCCACGGTAGAGAGCCGCAGCGTGCTCTCCGAGGATCACTACCTGCCGATCCTCAAGTACTTGTGTCGAAACTCGTCGTTCGAAAACGACACCCAGGTGCTCAACTTGTACCGTGATATGGTGGGCAAAAACATCGAGGTCACCGCGCAGCTGTACGTGTTCTTGCTCCAAGCGTTGATCAACTTTGACCAGCGGGGCCAGAAGGGCTTTGACAACTCGTACCGGTTGCTCCAGTCGGTGTTTGAGATGAACGGCCTTCGGTTGGACGAACCCCAGCCAAAGACATTCAACCCCAACCTCCAGCGAGACTTGGTGCCCATGTGCCGCATGGTGGCCATGTATGCCACCGCCAACCCCAACGACGTCACCAACTCCAGGTTGCTCACCACCTACTTGAACCAGGTCAAGCACCTCGTGGACCACTCTCTTTCCAAAGAGTTCCGGTTCGTCATTTACTATGAACTGGCGCGGCTCTACCACCTCCAGGGCGACACCAAACTCACGCTCAAGTTGGTGGACAGTGCCATTGACGAGATCCACTCGTTCGTGGACGCGGGGAGCACGGTGGCCCGGCTGCTCCAGCTCCAGTACCGCAAGCTTGTGGCCCTCAAGCTCGAGCAATTGGACCAAGACGAACTGCCCTTGGACATTTATTCTGCTGCCGAATCCCGCGGGTTGCTGCTTCCCGGCCACATCTACAATAACATGATTGCGGTGATGTGCGAGTCCAAGGACCCGGCGGCTCTCCACGCCATGTTGAATATTTGTGAAAAGTACCTCATCTGGGGCAACTTGGCGGAGCGGCAACGTCGCATCCTGTTGGGAACGGTGTACGGCGCCTACGTCTCGTACTTGCACGAGTCCAAGACCAAAGAAGAACTTCGGCTGCAACAGGGTCCTCTCCTTCGATACTACAACGTGGACCTCATCGCCCTCAGACAGGGTCCCTACAAGACCTTTGTCCACCAACTCAGCCGACACAACAACGTGTGGATGAAGTCCCACCCCTGGACCGCGGACGCGGTGCTCGCCGAGCCCTCTCACTTCTTCAACCCCGAGACTCGACTCAACTCGGAAAACAAGTTGACCCACGCCAACGTGACGCCGTTGCGTGGGTGCATCATCGACGCGTGCAAAACGCAGCACGACGCATTCAAGCTCATGGACACTTACCCCCTGACGGTGGAGTACCTTCTTCACAACACCGTTTCTCGCTACCAGCATCGGGAGTTCCGGCTCGACATTGACCAGATACTTCCTCCCCACGAGAACGAAACGTACTCGCAGCGACGGCTTCGCACCGTCCAGGCTTTGGACAAGATCCGGGCCTCGTCCTAATGTAAATAGCATCTACACGTATATTAAGCCCGCTTGGTCTTGGCACTAACAAACTGGAAGGACTCGTGTGCCTTGGTCTCACCAAAGATCAAGGGGCCGATCCACGGCTGGATGTTCCACTCCAACTTGACGGTGGCATTCCTCTCGCGGAACGACTTTTCCACGTCCCACACCGAGTACTTGGACCGCTGCTTCGCCAAGTCCAACACGGCATCGTCCTTGCTGGTGATGATCTTGTCCCAGTACACCACCTTGTTGGAAGAGCCCTCACTCTTTCCGGGGTACTCGGCGGTCAAGTACACAAACACCTGCTTGGTGTTCCAATTGAAAAGGGGCAGCAAGTCGGTGTGGAGATCAAATTGGATCTTGGAGTTCTCCTTGTCTTTCTTGTTGGGGGAGCCGTACTGGAACGACCGTTTGAGGGATGCGGAGGGGGTGATGTTGGCAATGGACGTGGTGTCGAGATTCCACACGTCGCTGACGTAAAGCTGGATGAGCGTGGTGACAAAAACGAGCGCCGAGAGCACAATGCTGGCGGTGAGCGCCTTGTTGGCCACGGTCTGGAACCGGCTGACTAGATTGAACATGTGTTGTGCGAGTGCGAAGTGCACTTTGGTGTCTTTAGTCCGCGGGCCCGCGGGGCGAGCGGTGCAAATGGACTAGTTGATTCTATTTACTGGCGAGATACTCTGCGTGGAGCTTCTCCTGCTGCTGGTACTGCTTCACGAGCTTCTTGCGCATGCTCTTGGTCACCTCCTCGCCCGCGGCGTTCTTGGTGGGAAGACCCTGGTCGTCCCACTCAGAGTACAACGAGGGGTCCCTGAACAACTCTTGTGGAGGCACCTTGGCCCGCTCCAAGCGCTCGGCCTCCTTCTTGGCGTTGGCCTCGGCCTGGGCCTGTTTCTTCCTCTCCTTCTCAATGAGAGCCTGCTCTTTGGCGCGCTGCTGGGTGATGAGCTGCTCCTTCTCGGAGTCGTTCAAGAACTTGACGAGCGCCTGCCCGTTGGGCCGGTCGTCGAGCGACACGCCAATGTTGATGAGCTCGGCGCGGATGGCGTCGCTCGACTTGAGGAACTCTGCATGCGGCTGCTTGTCAATGGCAAGCTTTCTCACGACATCTCGGAACTCAGACAAGGCCTTGACGTAGGGAAGCGCCGTGTCCTCCTTGGACGCCGAGCCCTCGGCGGCGCCGTCGTCCCACCCGAGCTTGTCGGCCCGGGCGTCGAAGCCGAGGATGTCGAGGATCTTGACGATCCACTTGGTGATTTGGAGCACCACCTCGATGCGGAGCTCGTGCTCGCCGGCAGCGGCGCCCTGGATGTAGTTGTTGGTTTTGGAAACGGTGTCCTGGAGCGTGCGCAACGCCTGGGGCGACGAGAGGTTGTCACAGAAGGCCGCGTGTACCTCCTGCTGCGCGGCATGAAGGTCGGCAAACAACTGCTTCTCGGCGGTGCCAATCTTCTTGGAGATGTAGGTCCCCGTGCTCACGGCATGCTTGTAGTCGTTGTTCAATGCCCGCACGTTGGTGAAGAACTTGGAGAGCGACAGCTCGTACGCTCTAACTTCCGCAATCAACGCATCCTTGAAATCGATGGGCTTCTCCCACGAACTCAATGCAAACACCAACCGCAACTGGCGCGAGGTAAAGTCCTTGAGGGCATCCTCGATGGTGATGAAGTTCTTTAGCGACTTGGACATTTTCTGGCCCTGGATGTGGAGGTGGCCGTTGTGCATGAAGTAGTTGACCCACTGCTTGTTGTCAAAGTACGCCTCCGACTGGGCCAACTCGTTGTCGTGATGAGGGAAGCACAAGTCAATGCCTCCCGAGTGGATGTCCATCTGCTCGCCGGTGATGTCGGACGCCATCACCGAACACTCAATGTGCCATCCCGGGCGGCCGTCGCCCCACTTCGACGGCCACGAGGGCTCGCCGGGCTTGGACGCCTTCCAGAGCGCAAAGTCCGCGGGGTTCTTCTTGCTGTCCTGGCCCGTGGTGAGGGAGCCCTCGCCGTCGGCAATGAGGTCCAACGACCCCTTGTTCCAGGGCTGGAGCTTGGCGTAGTCGTGCTTGGAGTCGTTCTCGAACTTGACGGTGTCAAAGTACACCGACCCGTCGCTGGTGGCGTAGGCAAACCCGTTGGCCACAATCTTATCAACAAATTCAATGATGTCGGGGATGTACTCCGACACCCGCGTCGTCACCGAGGGAGGGAGCACGTTCAACCGCGCCATGTCCTCGTTGAACTTGTTCTCCCAGAAGGCAGGGAGCTTGCGGAAGATGGAGGGGTCGTTGACGCTGTGGCCGTACTGTTTGTCGAGCGCCGGCATGGCCACCTCCTTGATGTTGGCCAAGTACTCACTAACGGAGCTCTTGGAGCCGAAGATGGTGCCGTGGGCCCGGTGCGCCGCCTTGAGATGCATGGGGAGCTTGGGGTTAGCCTTGGCGCCGGCCTCGACGTCCAACGCCTTGGACCACGCGGTGAACTCAGACAAGTCCCCGGTGTAGCCAAGATTCTTGGAAACATACGCCTCGAGGTACTCGCGGGCCAACGTCTCGAGTTCCCCCGTCACCTCGGTGAACTTCAGCAATTTCTCCTCGAAGAGAAACTCCTGTCTGGCCGCAATGATGATCTTGTCGTCAATGTCGGTGACATTCTGGACAAAGTTGATGTTGTAACCAAAGTAGTCCTGGAGGATTCTTCGACAAATGTCGGTGGAAATGTAGTTGCGGGCATGGCCCATGTGAGAGTGGTCGTACACCGTGGGCCCACAGCAGTACCAGTTGATGTGACGAGGGGTGATGGGCACAAAGTCGTTTTTCGTCCGGGTCAATGAGTTGTAGATTTTAAGCACAGCCAGCGGCTTGGCCTCGGGCTGGTGCCACTGGGGCTGGACCGGTTTCTTCGACGTGACGGACATTCTGGCGAGGTGGGATGTTCTGCGAAGGTGACTCAACCCCATGCCACCCGTACCGCACACAACCAACACATAATGCCCTTCACACTTTGTGCTGAAGCAATGTTATGAATGTTGGGAGATCGTTGTCTACAGTGAATGGCACATACAGCCACTACAGTGAATGGCACACACTTGGCCACTTCGCTAGCTTCGCTAGCTCAGTGTTGGCGAGTGTTGGCGAGTTCAGATCATAACTGGTCGCATTTCGTGATGGGCCTCATGAAACTAGGCGTGTTTCCAGCCCACCACTCTCGAACGCAAATTATAAGTCATCATCACTGGCGTACCCGCGGCGCTCTCTCGTTATATAGCACCTGGCCAGGGCACGCGCCCTAATCCTCACGTGTTTCGCGCAGTCGTGCCGCCGCGGGTCGTGTGTCCCGTCTGAAAATTTTCGGCCTCGCACCGCTCTCTACCTCACTAAAAATCATCTGTACCCAACCAGTTATTCCACATACAAGATGTCCTCCACCTCCACTGTTAAGGCTTCCAACTGGAGATTCGTTGAGATTGGCCGTGTTGTGTTGATCAACAACAAGTCCTTGGCCACCATCGTCGAGATCATCGACCAAAAGAGAGTATGTACCGAGCATCGAAGCATCAACATGGAACATCGAATATGAAGGCATCCGCCACTCCTCCATCTACCCTCAAAAGCATCCGCTATTCCCCGATGTTACTTTCCTTCATATACTAACTTCAGGTCTTGATTGACGGTCCAAATGTCGCCAGACAAGCCATTGCCTTGGGCAAGGTTGTGTTGACCCCCGTTGTCCTCGAAACGCTCCCAAGAGGCGCCAGATCCGGTGTCGTTGCTAAGAAGTGGGCTGCTGCTGACATTGACTCCAAGTGGGCCGCCACCTCTTGGGCCAAGAAGTTGGCTGCCAAGCAAAGAAGAGCCGAGTTGTCCGACTTTGAGAGATTCCAAGTTTTGATTCTCAAGAAGCAAAGAAGATACAATGTCAAGAGAGCGGTGGCCAAAGCTTAAGCATAACTAGAAAATCCATCATATCAAGTGTATCTTTAGTTTTTTTTGAGGGTATCATAGGTTTCCTAGTAATGTTTACGTCATAATAGTATCAGCAGTAGGAGAAGAATAAGTGTACATCCAACCGTGTACCTGGTCTTGTCTTAGCTTTTATGTCCTTAGTTTCCGATTGTTTGAGTTCCGATTGTTTGAGTACTATTCGATTCTATTTACATATATACACTACTTCTTCTTGGCCTGGGCCTCCTCGTAGTTCTTGATCAACTCCCGCTGCAACTGCGGAGCCGTTTGCGCGTACTTCAAGAACTCCAACGAGAACTCACCCTTGCCCTGGGTACATGCTCTCAACGAGGTGGAAAAGCCAAACATGGAGTTCAACGTACACTCGGCCGTCACCGTGAACTCGTCGTGCCCGTTGACGGTCTCGAGGATCATGCCGCCAATCTTGTTGACCAACCCCACCACGGGACCCTGGAACTCGTTGGGCGCACTCACCTCCACCGACATGACGGGCTCCAAAATCACCGGCTTGGCCTCGAGGAACGCCTGCTTGAAGGCGCCCTTGGTGGCGGTTCTAAACGACAACTCGGACGAGTCCACCACGTGCGTTTGACCGTCGTTGATGTGCATGTGCACCCCCAACACCTTGTGTCCAATCAATGGACCCTTCTCCAAGGAGTCCTCGAACCCCTTGGAACATGCAAACAAGAACTTCTCGGGAATCTTGCCTCCGACAATGTGCTGGGAGAACTTGTTCTCGCCGTCAATGGGGGACATTTCTCCCATGACACGGCCGTACTGCCCGGATCCTCCCGATTGCTTCTTGTGGGTGTAGTCGAACGTGGTGGCCAGGGTGATGGCCTCTCGGTAGGCCACCTGCGGTTTGCCGGTGACACAGTCCACGCCATACTCTCTTCTCATTCTTTCAACGTAGATTTCGAGGTGGAGTTCGCCCATGCCGGAAATGACGGTCTCCTTGGATTCGGGGTCGAACTTGACTCGGAACGTGGGGTCCTCCTTCTGGAACCGGTTCATGGCCTTGGAGAAGGCTCCGTTGTCTTTGGATTTGGGGGTGATGGACAACGAAATCACCGCATCGGGCACAAACATCGAGCTCATGGTCACGGGCTTCTCGGAGTTTTGGCCAATGAAGGTGTCACCGGACGCACAGTCAATACCGAAGGTGGCACAGATCTCGCCGGCGCCCACCTCGTCCACGTCCTCCATTTCGTTCGAGTGCATTCTCACCAATCTCGACACCTTGACCTTCTTGCCCGACTTGACGTGGTTCATGTACGCTCCCTTCTTCAACTTACCCTGGTAGACCCGGATGTACGTCAACTGGCCGTACTTGCCCTCCTCCAACTTGAACGCCAACCCAACAAAGGGGGCATTGCTCGAGGGAACAAGATTCACGGGCTTCTCTTCCTCGCCCACGAGCTCCAACCCGGTGTTCAAAATCTCGTTGGGCTGGGGCAAGTAGTCCACCACGGCGTCCAACACGTTCTGCACCCCGGTGTTGGCCAACGCCGAGCCCATGAGCACGGGGGTGAACTTTCTGCCGATGGTGGCTCTTCTGATGGCGCCCTTGATTTGCTCGACACTGGGCTCCTCGCCCTCGAGGTAGATGTCCGCCATCTCCTCGTCGACATCGGCCAACGTCTCGATGAGCAACGCTCTCTTCTCCTCCACGAGGTCCACCAAGTCGGCGGGGATCTCCGCCTGGCGGATGGTCTCGCCCTGCTCGCCTTCGTTGTACAAAGCCACCCGATCAATGATGTTCACCACGCCCTTGAGGTCGGCCTCGGCGCCAATGGGCACCTGGATCGCGGCCGCGGGGGTCTTCAACTTCTGGTTAATTTGCTCAATGGCACGGAAGGGATTAGCCCCCATGCGGTCCATCTTGTTGATGAATGTGACCCGGGGGACGTTGTACCGACGCATTTGTCTGTCGACAGTCACCGTCTGGGACTGCACTCCGGACACGGCACACACCACCAACACCGCTCCGTCGAGCACACGCAACGCCCGCTCCACCTCGATGGTGAAGTCAATGTGCCCGGGGGTATCAATCAAGTTGAAGTGGTAATCCTGGTTGTCCTTGTTCCACGAACAGTAGGTGGCGGCGGACTGGATGGTGATTCCCTTTTCCCGCTCGAGGTCCATGTGGTCCATCTTGGCTCCCACGTTGTCTCTACCACGAACCTCATGGATGGCCTTGATTCTGCCGGTGTAGTACAACACCCGCTCGGTGAAGGTGGTCTTTCCCGAGTCGATGTGGGCGGAAATCCCAATGTTTCTGAGCCGGGTAGCACTGGCAATGTCTTTCTCGGGAAGCGTCAGGTTGATCTCGTCGATGATGACCTTTTCCTCCTCGTACGTTTGCGGAAGCTGGTTGGACCGGATCGAGCTCTGTCCGAAGCGTCTGACCCCGAGGCAGGGTCTGACGAACGGCCGGGCTAACGGCCTGGCTAGACGGATGAATCTGGACATGCTGAAAAATTTGCGCGGCCCAAAATTTTTTCTTTGGCGGACCGCATGCGGGCCGTCCATGGGCGGGGCCGACCCACCGTCGGTCGAGCGCGGCCTGCTAAAAACTATGACGGGCGCGGTGACAGTTCACTATAATACATTGACTAGAAAATCAACCCCAAGAAGTTGTGGTAGAATCCACGCAATCCGCCGAGGTTGGACTGGGCAGCCTTTCTTTCCTCGGCCGCCTGCTCCAACTCAATACCACGTTGCTTACCGGTGATCAAGTCTGCCTCCAATGGGTCAACCATCTTGGTCTTCATGACAAACTTGTAGCCGAAAATCATGATGATGTACACGGGCAATGCAAGGTAACCGGTGAGGAATGTTCTCCAGTCAAAAGGCCCGTGACCAATAAACACGGTGAAGTTCTTGATGAGAGCAACAACAATGCACAAGGTCAATGCAAAGATGGTTCCGGGCACACCGGCCACCGAGCGGTAGGGCAACTCCGACAAGGGCACGTTCTGGGCCACGAGGGCCTTGCGGAAACGAATGTGGGTGATTTGAATGGTGATCCAACTCAACAAGCCGTACATGGACAAGAAGTTGACGAGGTAGGTGAAGGCCTTTCTGGAACCGGTGCTGCAAGCCATGTAGGCCAACGCCGAGGTGATGAAGGAAAGAATCAAGCAGTTGATGGGGAGGTTTCTGTGGGTCTTGAGGAAGATTTTGGGGGCGTGGCCCTTCTCGGCCAACGAGAAGAGGGCTCTCGACGACACAAAGTAGTCGGTGTTGGCAGCAGACAAGGCAAACAAGAGGAAGGCGGCGTTGAGCACGTGGTCAAGGCCGGTGATTTTGGCGTTGAAGATGGCCACGACAAAGGGCGACGCGGCGGCCGAGGTGGTGGCACTGACGGACTCGGCAAGCAAGGGGTCGTTGTAGGCGACACAGGTTCCAAGAAGCAACACCGAGAAGACGTAAAACACCACGATACGGTAGAAGGTCAACTTGACGGCTCTGCCAATGGCACGACGAGGGTTGGAGGTTTCACCCACGGTCATACCGACAAGCTCGGACGAAAGGTAGGCAAACACCGAGTTGACGAGCGACGACACAAACGCCACGAAGCGGCCCTTGCCGCCCGGCACGCCGGTCCAGTTGTTGAAGGCACCGGGGTTGTTCCAGTAGCGGAATCCTCTTCTGTCGTGGTCGGGAGCTCCTCCCAACATAATCACCAACAAACAAAGAAGCAAGCCCAAGATGGTGATGACCTTGATGGACGAGAGCCAGAACTCAAACTCGCCAAAGTACTTGACGCCAAGAAGGTTCACCGCCACACACACGGCAATGAAAATGGTGATCCACACCCCGGGGTTGAGGTCCAGCCAATAGGACATGATGAGGGCACTGGCGACAAACTGGTTGGCGGTACTGACGTAAAACTTGATCACGTACGACCATCCGAACGCCCAGCCAACGGCAGGGTCGATGAAGCGGGTGGCGTATCCCACAAACGTTTCCGTGGTGGGCAAGAAGGCAGCCACCTCCCCAAGAGCATTCAAGGTGAGAAACACAAGACTACCAATGAAAGTATAGGAGAGAAACAACGAGCCGGGACCCGCCTTCATCAACACGGAACCGGTCCCGAGAGTCAAGCCGGTACCAATGGCACCACCAATGGCAATCATGGTGATGTGACGGTCCTTCAAGTCTCTTGCAAGGGTGTCTTCCTCCTGCTTGAGAGACAAGGACTCCACGTCCTCGTACATGGGCACATTTTTTGGGTCTTTTTCCATAGCAAAGGGCGGGGATTTACGTGCGCGGACGTGGAAGCTTTTATATGCCTATTGTGTTCACTGATAAGAAGTATACGGCGTATCGCATGCCAAGATCTTGGATGGTGGGGTGCGAAACGTGAAATAATAATCAGAAACTTCTTGACATTGCCATGCGAGGCACCAGAGCCAGGTCCCGGCCCTCCGGGCCGCCATCCAAGAATGTCGGCCGGGGGCTCGGACTTATTCCGACACACCTGGTGTGGAGCATCGACAACAATGTGCTTGCAAATCTGTAAGGCGTTTGCACTAAATGTCGAGCGGGGCTGGTGTGGCTCGGAGAAACAATTCGGCGTTCGACGTGCGACGTGCGACGTGCGCGGGGCCGGGATTGATTCTCCGTCCATCTCACTGGACCGATAAAACCCGCCAACTCCAGGCTCGGCACAAGCACAAAAGCGTCGGGTGGTGTCTACGCAAACGGGCGGCGGAAGTTGTTCCACCTAAACGACGAGATGGTGCGATAAGGTGCATTTTCGCCTTACATTACCCGCTATCTATTATGCGGGCCGATGCCCTTTTCTTTCCAACGGGTGACTCGAGCGGGGACTCGGGCCGCCGAGTCGTCCCGGGTCATCTCTGCCTGCAGAGATCGCCTAGGCGGTGCATGTAAATCCCTTGATGGTGTGGTTGTTGTTGGCCAAGGGGCCACTCACGCCGGTGAACCATTCGTGGTGGAGGAGACTGCCGCAGTCGTAGCGAGAGTCGAGGTCAAACCGGAGACACTTGAGAATGAGGTCCGCCACGGGCCGCACCGCCTCACCCTCGAACTTGTACTTTTCCACAAGCACGTCGTGGAGGCTCCAGAACTTGAGTTGCTTGATGTTGCGGAGCTCCTCTGGACCACAAAAGTACTTGGAGGCTAGCTTGCACTCCTTGAGATACTCCGCTGGGGGAAACTCGCCAAGAAGCTCAATCACCTGCGCCAAGTGATCCTCGTCCTTGTCAAAGGACACGCCGTCGTGCGGGTCAAAGAGATAGTCGCCGGTGATGAGCTCAAAGAGAACACACCCGAACGACCACACGTCGGCGCTGGCGCCCCACTGCTTGTACTTGAGGATGATTTCCGGCAGCCGGTACTGCCGTGTCTGGATCTGGTTGGTGAAGTGGGTGTGGGTGTAGGTGGCGTTGCCAAGGTCGGCAATCTTGATGTGGATGTTGTCGAGGTTGGACTCGAGCGGGCGCAGCGCCATCACCACGTCGTGACGGCGGTCGGCGTGGGGCGACACCACCGCCGATGTGCTCAACAAGATGTTTTCGGGCTTGATATCGGTGTGGATGACGCCGTGCCGGTGCATGTAATCAATGCCCTCGAGCAACTGTCTGGCAATCACCTTTACGCTGCTCAAGGGAATCACCAGCGGAGGATGCGGGATGCTGGACTCGCGGAGCAGGAGCCGCACCGCCTTGTGCTTGATGATGATGTGGAGGATGTTCTCGCCGAGAAGCTCGAACGCCATGCAAATGTGTTTCCCGTTGGGGCCCTCCACGAGAAAGTGGTCGTGGAGCCGGGTGACGTGAGGGCCGTGCATCGCCCCGAGAATGCGGATCTCGTCCTCGGCGGCCTCGGCGTAGTTGCGGCCCAGCTTCACCACCTTGATGGCCACATAGGCGTGGTGGAGCTGGGCACTGGTGCACGCCATCACCTGCGCCAACCACACCGTGGAGAAGTGGCCCCACCCGAGCTTGCGCACAATTCGGTACTGGGCAAACTCCGACGTGTACACGTCGCCAGGCATCACGGGATGGTAGCCCCCGGGGCGGTACTCGAGGGGTGATTCCTCCATCTTAGGATCGAAATCACTGGCATCGCTGGGGTCACTGGCAAAGTCGAGCTCCTCGTCGAGATCCACATGCGACGTCATCTCGCTGTTTTGCAAGGAGATGCACTCCACCTTGAACCCGGCGTAGCGGTCCTCCACCACGTCCCGGCGGGGACTCTCTTCAATGCTGGAGCTGGGGGGTTCGGTGTAGGGGGAAGTGGTGTAGGAAGGGAAGAAGAGGGGGGACGAAAGATCAGGGCGGTCGCTGTCAATGTCCCTCTCGGAGTTCTTTCTCTTGAACAAGCCCTTGAGGTTGAACTTGGGTTGTTTCTGGGCAACCAACCCCTTATCGTCCAGACGTCTTCTGATGAGCATCATCTTTCAGTGATTATAACAGCGGAATACTGTGAGATGGAACGTGAAGTTTATCTGCCGTTTTTCAGATCAGATGAGGTTCATATATTAGTGTGGATCAAGATAACAATTAATTAATTATGGCTGCGCTCGTGGAGCCCCATTATATTCGGCGCACGCCCGATGTTTCCGTTCGTTGCCACGATTTCCGCAGCGGGGCAAATGTTGGGTCCGAGTGGAGATCACCCTTGGCCAGCGTTGTTTGTGACCAAGTGAACGACAACGAGAGTCTTTGATCTTGGTAAGATGCTCTGGAGTGCACGGCACTTACGGTGGTGGCTCGAGCATGACGAAAACGCCGCCGCCCATTGGCCTGCCGCGCAAAAAGCAACAAAAAACCCACGGCGGGAGTCGAACCCGCAATCTTTTGATTAGAAGTCAAACGCGTTAACCATTACGCTACGCAGGCAACAGAATACGCTAGCTTGCAACCGCTACGGAGTAGTGGGTGCAAACGAATCACGGTTGCGAAAAATGAAGGCCAAAGCTACGAGAATGGCTATGGTCAAGAGCGATTCGTGAACGGTCTAGATTGGTTGTATTCAACCTGGTCAGTCATCATACATAGCGCTTGTTATATGCCACAAGATCAATCTTGACACCCCCCGCACAGTCGGTACTCAACACAAACAGCCGGGGGCCCAGGGGACACGCGTACCACGAGTTCTCGCCGTTGAGCAACACCAAATCGTCCTCCACCGAAAAGCCCGAGGTGTGCTCGGTGCCCGCCGTCACCTGGCCCGTCTTGGGGTCCACGTACACCGGGGCGCCGGTGTGGTCCAGCACCACGTCGGCGTCGTCCTTCACCGTGAAGGAAACATACTCGCCGAGAAACGAGTTGACGTAGTAGACGGAGTCGTTGGTTTTCTTGCTGATCCACCGGTAGTGGAAGTCGGTGCCCGGCGCCAACGTGGTGAGGCGGTACCAGTACTCGTTGGGTTCAGAGTACTCCTCGGGGAACACGTCCGCCACGCTCTTGGTGTGGTGCACGGGGAGGTACAACCGCTGGCCGCCTTCCTTGGGTCCGATCTGGTGCTCTGCGTCAACGTACACGAAGCGGCTGCCCTGGTACTCGAGGTGCGAGTTGTTGTAGCCAAACTCGAGGTCCAGCTCGTCGGTCTCAATGTACTTGCCCTCGTCGTTGACCCCAATGTACTTGAGGGACTCGGTGTTGACCAAACTACCGTCGCTGTTCAACACAAGCGGCGCCGCCGTGCCGTTGCCCGCGGTGATGACGTCGCCGCCAACAAAGTTGACTCTGTCGTACTGGCCGTCGCCAGAAACAAACAAGTGGAGCTCGGTGCCGGCCAAGGCAGCTCCAACAAATCCAAAAATGACTGCAAGCTTCATACTGCCTATGTAGCTACCCACTGGTATTTAAGGTGGCGCCAAGCCTGCTGTCATCTATTTTTACTTGACATTCACTTGACAATGTGCACAAGATGGTTGACCCCTTTAGTCCAATGGGGCAATTTCTCCGTCGCACCAGGGCTTCATGCACCGGGTCACCCTTTCGTATCGCCTACTCAACTGGGGTCGCGTCAGCTTGCGGTTATTCATTAACGTAAACACTTACTTACCACCGGTGGGGTCCTGTTTCTTCAACACGTCAACCGCGGGGCCCAACAATCTCTGGAACCCGGACTTGCCCAAGGTAGCGACAATGACGGTGTCGAGAGCCTCCACCGTGGCTTGTCGGGGCAAATCATTCAACAAGGCCACCTCACCAAAGTAGTCGCCCTTGGTGATTTTGCTCACCACCCCCTCGTCCTTTCTCGAGATCTGACAGCTGCCGCTCTCAATGAAGTAGAAGTTCTCGCCCTGTTCTCCTTCAACAACAATCTTGTCGCCCTTGTGGTAAATCTCGGTGCTGAGGGCATCGGCCAACTTGGACCGCTCCTGGTTCGACAAGCCGCTCAACACCTTGATGTCCTTGAGGAAGTCCTCGTACATCAAGCGCCGGTTAAAAGTTCCTTCAAGAAGGATCCGACGGAACGTCAACCGGTCCAACGCCCAGCACGTGACGCCGTCCTCCGACGCGGCAATGGCGGTGGCGGCGCGGGGCGAGTTGTACATGAGAGCCAACTCGCCAAACGACGAGCCCTCGCCGGACGAGTTGACCTTGGTGCCGTTGACGTAAAAGTCGACGGTGCCGCGCTCAATGATGTAGAAGTAGTCGCCCTCGTCGCCCTGCTTGATAATCTCGGTGTTTTTGGTGAACTGCTTTCTCGTCAACGCCTCAATCACCGTCTTCTTCGACTTGTCGTCCAATTGCTGGAACAAAAAGTTGGATGCTAGCGTCTTGGACAACTCGGTCTTTTGGCTCGTGGTCAAGTCGTTGATGGGGGGCTTCCACAGATCGTTCTTGAACTTGTCGGGGTTGAGAGCCTCCGCCGATACCGACGTTCTGCGGTTGGCGTTGAATGCAACGGGGAGCTTGGCGCCAAACTTGCCTCCAAATGTCGAGGCACTGGGCTCGTTGGGGTCGAGCTCCGGCACGGGCTTGGACTTGGCGCCCTGGCTGCTCACCTCAAACCCCTTGAAGAGACCCGCACCAACGTCCTTGTCGGCATGCTCCTCGGGTCCCGGACTCGAGTCTTGGTGTGTGGAATGAGGGTCGTTGTCGCCAAAGGGCGACTTGAAGCTGGGCTGTCTGCCATTGGCGGTCACGCCGACACCGGTGCTATTCACGTTGATGTTGTCGACCTGGGGGAAGAGATTGATGCCCGCGGCCTTGGCCTTGATTTGCTGGGACCACAACTGCGACCGTTGTAACTCGAGCTTGGTGTTGAAGTAGTTGGCACAGAACTGGAGCACGTCGATGGGGTTCTTGGCGATGATCTCCTTCTGTAACTGGTTCAACTCGTCTGTTATGAATTGTTGATCGCTGGACGTCATCGTGGGTGGATGCAACGATCTTATCAGGGGTGGTGGTGATAATTTGCTGTGATAGTGCGCACGCCCCTCCATCCTTGCAAGCATTTGCATGTTGGCCCACTTCTTTTGCATTTTGGCTCCACTCGCTTCTGCATTTTGGCGCGGCCACTTTTGCATGTTGCGTTGTCCGTTCTACAGTACTTTCCGTCTCCACAAATCATGCGCGCCGGTGCTACACGGTGGCTCGGTTGACGTGGTGTCAAGCGAGTACGGCGGCGGACCCTGGTGCCACAATGTCGTCCAGCCTATTCCGCTTGTTATTGGCCAATTCGGTGCACGGCTCCACCACGACCCGGGGCCCGCTGGTGGTTAGGCCACGTAGCCGCACCCTGGAACCTCGTAGAAGAAACCGCGAAACTGCCAGCTGTATCTTTTTTCAGCACAATATAAAATATTTGACACGCTCACCTTTTCATACTTCAGTCATGTTGAATACTCGTTACTGGATATCTGGAGTGAGTCTCGTGTACGTGCTCTTGGCCGTGGTGCTCCCCTTCTTCACCCATGGCAATGGGTTGGTGATGGCGGACAACGACACCGACGCCGAAAGCTACGGCACCGTCATTGGCATTGATTTGGGAACAACCTACTCGTGTGTGGGTGTCATGAAGAACGGTAAGGTGGAGATCTTGGCCAACGACCAGGGTAACCGGATCACGCCTTCGTACGTGGCCTTCACCCCCGAAGAGAGATTGATTGGAGACGCCGCCAAGAACCAGGCGCCTTCCAACACCAAGAACACCGTGTTTGACATTAAGCGGTTGATTGGATTGAAGTACGACGACAAGATTGTCCAGAAGGAAATCAAGCACTTGCCTTACACCATTTCCAAGAAGGATGGCAAGCCCGTGGTTTCGGTGGATTTCAATGGTGACGAGAAAACCTTCTCCCCCGAGGAAATCAGTGGGATGATCTTGGGCAAGATGAAGTCGATCGCCGAGGACTACTTGGGCAAGAAGGTGACGCACGCCGTGGTGACGGTGCCTGCGTACTTTAACGATGCTCAGCGTCAAGCCACCAAGGATGCCGGAACCATTGCCGGGTTGAACGTGCTCAGAATCGTCAACGAGCCCACCGCCGCTGCCATTGCCTACGGTCTTGACAAGACCGACGGCGAGAAGCAAATCATTGTGTATGACTTGGGTGGAGGTACCTTCGATGTGTCGTTATTGTCCATTGAAGGAGGTGTGTTTGAAGTGTTGGCCACCGCCGGTGACACCCACTTGGGTGGTGAGGACTTTGACCACAAGGTGGTGAGATACCTCGCCAAGACCTTCAAGAAGAAGCACGGCATCGACATTTCCGACAACGCCAAGGCCATCTCCAAGTTGAAGAGAGAGGCGGAGAAGGCCAAGAGAACGTTGTCGTCGCAAATGAGTGCGCGGGTGGAGATTGACTCCTTCGTTGACGGCATTGATTTTTCCGAAACCATCTCGCGGGCCAAGTTTGAGGAGTTGAACCTCGACTCCTTCAAGAGAACGTTGAAGCCCGTGGAGCAGGTGCTCAAGGATGCTGGCGTCAAGAAGTCCGAGATTGACGACATTGTGCTTGTTGGAGGCTCGACGAGAATCCCCAAGGTCCAGGAGCTCTTGGAGAAGTTCTTTGACGGCAAGAAGGCGTCCAAGGGTATCAACCCCGACGAGGCCGTTGCCTACGGTGCAGCCGTGCAAGCCGGTGTTTTGTCGGGAGAAGAAGGTGTCGACGACATTGTGTTGTTGGACGTGAACCCCTTGACCTTGGGTATCGAGACCACCGGCGGTGTCATGACCACCTTGATTAACAGAAACACCGCCATCCCCACCAAGAAGTCCCAGATCTTCTCCACCGCGGCCGACAACCAGCCCACGGTGTTGATTCAAGTGTACGAGGGTGAGAGGGCGTTGGCCAAGGACAACAACTACCTCGGTAAGTTCGAGTTGACCGGCATCCCCCCTGCCCCTAGAGGCGTGCCCCAGATCGAGGTGACCTTCTCTCTTGATGCCAACGGTATCTTGAAGGTGGAGGCCATGGACAAGGGTACCGGAAAGTCCGAGTCCATCACCATCACCAACGACAAGGGCAGATTGACCAAGGAGGAGATTGACAGAATGGTGGAGGAAGCGGAGAAGTTTGCCCAGCAAGACGCCGAGCTCAAGGCCAAGATTGAGTCGCGCAACTCGTTGGAGAACTACGCCCACTTGCTCAAGTCGCAATTGAAGGACGAGTCCGAAACCGGGTTGGGGTCCAAGCTCGATGACGACGACAAGGAGACCTTGGACGACGCCATCAAGGAGACCCTCGAGTTCATTGAGGACAACTACGACACCGCCACCTCGGAGGAGTTTGAGGAACAAAAGCAAAAGCTCATTGACGTGGCCACCCCCATCACGTCCAAGTTGTACGGAGGCGCCGACGCTGGAGGCGACGCCAAGTTTGGAGACGACGACTCGGACGACGAGTTTGACCACGACGAATTGTAATTTATTCATGTACCAATACCATGAGCTTGTAACCAGCCCGTAGGCTACCCCAGGTCACGTGGCGGCGGCTCTCCAATGGAAAAGTTTTTTGAGCGGCCCGTATACAGGAGGAGCTGAAATATCAAGACACCAACCCAAGCATAGCACATGTCCCACCGAAAACTACAAAAGTATGTGTGATGTCAACCACGGGGGTTACTAACCATCAGGGAAGTGGACGCCGTGTTCAAAAAGATCCACGAAGGATTGGATCTCTTCAACTACTACTTCCAGCGACATGAGGCCAGCAACAACGACCTGCAGCGAGAAAAGCTAGAAAACGACCTCAAGAAGGAAATCAAGAAGTTGCAGAAGTTCCGGGATCAAATCAAAAACTGGCAGCTGAATGATAGCATAGAGGCCATCATTGCCCCGCTGAAATTGCAGGAGCACCGGCGCATGGTGGAGGAGGCCATGGAGTGCTACAAGGAGGTGGAGAAGAACTCCAAGATGAAGTCGTTTTCCAACCAGAGCATCATGCTAGCGGCGTTGGACAATGGGGAGAGCGATCTCAGTGAAGAGGTTTTGGACACCATCGAGTTTCTCAACGGCATCACGGAACAGTTGAACGAACAGCTAGAAGAGTTGGAGGCCGAGTACGACAAGTTATCCCAGAAGAAGATCCGCAAGAACAACAGTCATGCCATCGAGGAACGCAAACAGGAGATTGAGCATGCCACGCTGACCCACAACTTCCACCTTGAGAAGATTGACGAGGTGATTATGTATCTCAAGGCGGGGAAGCTCACCGCCGACCTGGTGGACTTTATCCGGGACGACTTGACCTTCTACGTGGAGTCCAACCAGGAACCCGACTTCATTGACGACGACACCGTGTACGACGATCTCATCAAGGAAGCACAGCAAAGCTCCAAGGACGATGCCAGCAAGGAGGCCACGCCCGACGTGAGCGGGCCCGGCGAGCTTCCGGAGTTCCTCCGAAGCAAAAAGACCCCGAGCCCCGAGCCCAGCACCAACCCCCCGTCCGCCTCCTCCGCACCCCCGACCGCCAGCACCGCCACCTCCAACGGATCATTGCATAAGGTGCTGCCGCAGCCCGTGGTGCAGAAGAAAGTGGTGGTGACGCCCAAGAAACCGTCGCCGCCCGTCATCCCCCCCATTGCCGAGTCCTCAGATGGCCTGAGTCCGGCCATCATCAAGACACTCAAGCCCGCGGTGGCGCCCTCCAAGCCCGTGGGCGCGTTGAAGTGGGCCGCCGCGGCGGCCGGCACCCCCAACGAACAGGAAAGCGGGCCCAGTCTGCTGGTGTCCAACACGCCCACACCCCCCGTCGAAAAGCTCGTAGACCCCGTGGAGCCCCTGCCCGCGCCCATCTCGGAGGACGACCCCAACTTCAAGTATGTCGAGGTGCTCCGCAACTCGGCGCTCAGCAAGACCGAGTTGGATTTGTTCAGCGACCCCAACATGATCAAATTGCCTCCGGGAGTGCAGGACCTCGTGGTGAGCTTCACGGCTACAAGACAACCGGCCTCCAGCGAGTCCAAGTTGCTTGGTTCTTCGGGCAAGTACGACCACCTCAAGACCCCGCTCTTCAAGCCGTACCTTCCGTCGGTGATCCAGGTGTCGTCGTCACAGGTGCAGGTGCTGCCCTTCAAGCTTCCCCTCAACTTGAGCAAGTTGCAGTCGTACTGGAACAAGATCCGGGCGCAGGGCCAGTTTGACCAGTTTGTCGACGAGATCCGCGGGCTTTCGACGCACCCCAACCCCGAGTTCCTTGCCTTCGTCAACGAGCTCACCATGGTGTTGTTCTATGGCTTCTACTACGGGGTGACGCCGCTCGAAAACCTTATTGCCGAGTCGTGTTTGTTCCTTCTCGGATGGAAGCCGTACGGCAGCAAGACGGTGTTGCAGGAAGAAGACAAGGAGGCGTCGCCCAACCAAAAGCTCTTCACCAAGCTAGAGAGGAATCACCTCTATTGGTTCAAGTGCATCAAGTCCTCGGTTCCCCCGGCGGAAACCCAGGACAACGTGGAGTACGGCGACTACCAGGTGTTTGACTTGCTCAGCTGGGACATTTACGTCAAGTATGCCTTCAAGTTCGACGTGAGCTTGTGCCAGCTCCACCCTTCCACGAGTATCTGCTAAGCATGAATGAACAATCGTATTTATAAGCCTCCTGACTGGTGGATATCTCACTGGTGGTCAATTACATCCTCCTGACTGGTGAGGATCTCCATGTCGCTGGTGATGATGTCAATGTCGGAGAACACGCTCGTCTGGGTGAGTGTTTCGATTGCCTGGGTCGGTTGCGAATGGCTTTTCTCTAGCTCCAAAAGCTCGGGAGGCACCTCGGCCACCACCTCCACTCGCTCGTAGTCGGTGGCAAACGCCTGCCTCACTCTCTTGCTGACTCTAAACTCATCTAGCACATTGGTGATTCCCTCTAGGTGATCCATTTGCAACTGCGCGCAAGACCCGTGACCTCGGATATCCCCACACCATGGAATACTACTCGTCGTTGGACGCGTCCCAGTTGGACTCCGAGACCCCGACGTTGTTCGAGCTCATCTCCGCCAACCAGTTGGAGGCGTTGCTCTCGCCGTCGCTCCGGTTCATTTTGGTCCACTATACCCAGCGGTACCCGCAATACCTCTTGAAAGTTGCCAACCGGTTCGACGAGCTCAATCTCGTGGTCCGCTCGTTTGTCGAGTGGTACTTCATCAAGTACTGGCAGGGCACCTTCACGGAAAACTTCTACGGCCTCAAGCGGGTGGCCCGGTCGCCGCTCTCCAGCAAAAAGTACAACGGCAGCAAGCTCACGCAGTTGGTGCCGTCTCTCGTGGAGGAGCGCCGCCGGTTGTCGACCCTCCAGCAGTGGGTGAGCATCTTTGAGGTGACGGGGGTGGCGTACCTCAGCGAGAAGTTCAACTACTGGCACGAGCTATGGTACTCAAAGTACATCACCAAGCAACTTGAGGTGGACGACACCATGTCATCCAAGCAACGGTACCAGACGTTGCTCAAACGCCGGTTTGTCGAGGTGTTTCCCACCGTGCAGAGTCTCCTTCGGGGGGCCAACTTCATCACCGTGTTGATGTACCTCAGCGGGCTGGCCAAGTCGCCCAGTCTCCTCACCGCACTCTTCCGCATGGACTACTCGCGGCTCAACCTGTACGACTACTCTCGGAACGAGCCGGCGCCAAGGTCCCACAAGACCAAGGTCAACCGGGTGGCTCCCCCCACCACGCTCGAGTACGTGCTCCGGCTCGTCACCCGCAACTTCACGCGGCCCCTGGTGCGTCTTGTCAAGTTGGTGCTCGGGACGTTTTTCCCCGTGGCCATCTTCACCCTCAAGTTCCTCGAGTGGTGGAACAACTCCGACTTTGCTCAGAAGATGAATAAGCAGTCGGGCAACGTGTTGGACACGGTGCTCCCCCCGCCGGCGACCCTCTCCGAAAACGCCCGGGCGGAAAAGAAGGCAAAGGTGTACCGCTCGGGAAGCAAGTGTCCTTTGTGCAAGGAGGACATCACCAACCCGGCCATCATCGAGACGGGGTATGTGTTTTGCTACACGTGCATATTCAACTACTTGACGGAGTCCCATAAGATTGTGGGGAGGCGAACTAGTGAGAGTGAAGATGAGGACGACGAGGACGAGGATGAGGACGACGAGAAGGACAGGGACGAAAAGAAAAAGGCCCCCTTCGACATAAGCAAAGGCGGCCGGTGTCCCATCACCGGCAAGAAACTCCTCGGGTGTCGCTGGAATCCACTCAAGGAGGAGTTCGAGGTGGAGGGTCTCCGCCGGTTGATGTTTTAGCGGAGGTAAACATGGGTCGCACCGGGATCATGGCTGCTGCGCGATTTGTGCGAACACGTGCATGTCCCTTCAAGCCATCAAGTTCGACAAGGAGGCGGTGACGCTCACCATCCTCGACCAGCTCCTCCTCCCGTACTCGTCCGAGTACATTGCCATCGAGTCCATCGAGGATGCCTTCCAAGCAATCAAGAAAATGCAGGTGCGGGGCGCCCCGGCCATCGCCATCGTGGGGGCCTTTGCCATCGTGGTGGAGGCAAACAAAACCGACAACAAGTCCATTGAGGCTCTCTCCAAGCAGATCGACTACTTGGTGACGTCGCGGCCCACCGCCGTCAACCTCTCCAATGCGTGTTCCGATATCCAGGCCATCCTCGCAAAGCACACGGACTACACGGCCGCCTACTCCGACGTGTACAACTACGCGGTGGCCCTCTACGAGGACGACTTGCAGAACAACTACCGCATCGGCGACAACGGCGTCAGCTTCATCAAGGAGTCCCTTGCCGCAGAGGGGTTCACGGGCCCCTTTTCGATTGTCACCATCTGCAACACGGGCTCGTTGGCCACGTCAGGCCACGGCACGGCGCTCGGCATCGTGCGCTCGGTGCATGCCCAGTTGAAGAGCGGCGACTTCTGGCTCGAGCACGTGTATCCCTTGGAGACCAGACCGTACAACCAGGGGGCCAAGCTCACCACCTACGAGCTCAACTACGAGAAGATCCCCTTCACGCTCATCTGCGACAACATGGCGTCGTCGCTCATTGCTTCGCTCAATGCCGCGGGCGTCAAGGGCAGCACGGCCCCCGTCAAGTTCATCATTGTCGGCGCCGACCGCATTGTTGCCAACGGCGACACCGCCAACAAGATCGGCACGTTCCAGCTCGCCACCATTGCGCGGTACTTCAACGACGCCGCCAGCACCAACATCAAGTTTCTTGTTGCTGCTCCGCGCACCACCATCGACCTCAAGACCAAAACGGGGGCCGAAATTGTCATTGAGGAGCGGCCCGCGCACGAGCTCACCACCCTCCGCGGCCCGGTGCTCGAGGATGGCGTTGTGGGCGAGAAGCGGCTGGTGGGCATTGCGACCCCGGGCATCCAGGTGTGGAACCCGGCCTTTGACGTGACCCCACACGAGCTCATTGACGGAATTGTGACGGAGGAGGGCACCTTCACCAAGACCAGTGGCCACTTTAGCCTAGCCCCGGGCAATAGCAGCTGAGTCTGTAGTAATCAAAAGATATTTATATACTGGCACTGGAGATTCGTTATACATTTACCGTAGCCTAAGAGTTATTTGCGCCCGCCTCGGAGGAGGCGTTGTTGCGCATAATCTCCTCCATCTTTGCGTCCTCGATGGTCGGGAGCGAGTTGATGTTTTCCCAAATCACCTGGCCTGAGTTACCGTAGCCCGGCAACTCACAGAGCTTCACCCGGAAGTAGTCCACGTCCTTGAGCAACAGATGCTTCTCGTTAAAGTCCTTGAACTGGGCAAGCTGCGTACAGCAACACTCCACAATCAACTTCTTGTAGTTGTCGAAGATCTGGCTCAAAATCATGGTGCATTTTGCCTGGGGCAAGTACTTGCCAAGCACCTTGGCCACCGTCAGCGTCTCCTTGACGAGGGTTTCCATGTACGGATGGCACTGCTGAGGATGGGTCAACGGCTGCAGCCAGTCGGTTTGCTGGATGGTTTGACAGTGGAGCACCGTGCGCTCGTACATGATGGACACCAATTTCGAGCAGAGCTCGGTGTCGTGGTCGTGGTAGTAGCCGATGATCTTGGCGAACGTGAGTTCCTCCACGGGGGCCTGGGGCGGGGTCACCACCTTGACGTTGTCGTAAATGTGTTGGTAGGACGTGAGGAACGCCGCCTCGAACCCAATGAACTGGATGCAGAGGGCAATGTGTTTTGTGGTGATGTGCTTGAGGCCCGCGGTCCGGGTCGCCCCGGCGTTCAACACCGCCTGGGATGTCTTGGAGTTGACGAGCTTGAAGAGACTGAGCACGTTCAGCACCACAAGGGACGCTTTGCTGGGGAAAACCTTGGCGATTAACGCGTAGTCCCGGGCGCTCTTGAGGATGCTGAGGGCGAGGCCGGGCACCAAGTAGGCGTCGCCGTTGATTTGAAGGCGCTCGGTGGGCTCCGCGGCGGCCGGCGCCGTCTCTTTGGTGGAGTGCAAGTCAAGCACGTCGAGCCAGGCGTCGCCGCTAGATTTCGACTCGGCGTAGTCAACGAGCTCCCGGAGAAGTTGCTGGCCCGCGCCGAGGGCGTCCTCGTCGGCCACCTCCTTCCAGATCTCCTTGTCTGTCTCCGAGGCCAAGCGCTTGATGGTGTTGGAGTGGAACCGGTGGACAAAGTAGCCCACGTGGTTCTTGACCCAGTCATTTAAAGAACTACCCGGGCCCGAGGCCACGTACCCGGGGTTGATGAACTCACACTCCTGGAGGTATGCCAGCAGAAGCGAGTAGAGCCGGAGGTAGAAGGGGAGCGCGAGGTCGGCCGTCTGCTCCAGGCGCACGTTGATGACCTTGGTCAAGCGGATCTGCGTCAACTCGATGGCCTTGTTGATGGCCACGGTGATGTCAAGGGCCATGACGTCTTCGGACGTGGCGGTGAGCGCCAAGTCAAGAAGAAGCTTCTGGTGCACGGTGAGCCGGCGAAGACACTCGGAAAGCGTGGCGTACGTCAGCGCAAGCATCTCGTAGAACTCCTGCGGCAGGAGGTTGCGGATGTTGGTGGAGAGCGAGTTCTGCGGCTGGGTATCGGGCATGGGCAGCGCCCGCGACAGCGCGTTGGAGTCCTTGGTGGGGAGGTTGGTTTTGATGATGTCTTTGATCTCGGCAATGAATTTGTTCTGGTACGTCTGGAACGCATCGACAATGTGGCCCGAAAGCAGGAGGTTGGTGACGTACTCGCGGAGTTTGTCTTTGAGGGCGGGGTCCACCGTCTGGTAGCTTTTGTTGGTGGGGAGGGCAGCGTACTTGCGGTTGATGGAGGCGTAGATCCGGTCAAGCGTCTCTTCAACCGGCACCCCGGTGTAGTGGGCGCGAAGGTCTGCCTGGAGCAAGTCGGCAAAGTCGTCAATGTACCCCCGCGAGCACTGGCTCTTCAAGTCGTAGAGCTCGGTCCGTAGGCTCTGCAATGCGGGAATGTGAGAGAGATCCACCAAAGGAAACTCGAACGTGGGGTACTGCGGGAACTCGATGGCGGCGGGCGACTCCACCCCATGGATGAGCGCCTCCACGGCAATAATCTCCTTAAGGCACTTGTTGTTGATGCCGTTGCCGAAGGAGCGCTTGGCCAAGTCGAAGAAGGCCACCACGTACTGCACCTGAAGGAGCGCCAGCTCGAGGTGCTGGACGTTGCGGCGCTCGGTGAGCTTATCGAGAATCTGTAGCCCCACCTGGGCCTCGTCCACCTCCAACTGCTCGAGCTTGTGCATGATGCCGTGAAAACTATCGATGCACGCCTTGGACTGCTGCGACACCTCTTCAATGTCGCCCAAGGTACTGAAGAACGAGTCCGACAGCTTGGAGATTTCCTTGATGAGCTTCACCTCAACTACGTCGAGGTAGTGCAGAAGCTTGTCCTGGAGCTCGGTGTTGTTGGCAATGTGTACTTCTCCCTCGTCGTCGGGGACAATCTTGCAGTCTTCAATCACCTTTTCAAACACCCGGGGGTCATCGAGCCGGAAGTTGCGGTCAAGATACACCGCGGGGACAACATCCTCAATGTCTTCCTGTAGCACATTGCCAAGCGACTCCTGGAATCGGTGGAGGGTGTCCTCGGTCAAGTTCTTGTAACTGTTCTCAAAGCTCTTGTACTCCGCCGCCTCCGCCATCCACGGGGTCAATTGATCCGGGGCCACCTTCTCCTCGAGCTTCAGGAGCTGTACCTGGGGGATATCGCGGACCGTCGGGCTGCGGAGACTGTACACCGTGACCGCTCCTCCATTGAGGGAAACCGATGATTTGGGCGCCCGGCCCCGTTTTTGCCGGGCGGTGTCGGAGCCCACCGTCAACTCGAAAATCAGGTTGGGTCCCAAGGGGGAGAACTCCGACGCCAGTTGGTCGTCGTTGGCATTATTGTGGAAAAACGCCGATGCCGACAGAAACGAGCTGTCGCCGTCAAAACTGTTGCGGTGGGAGATGAACGAGCCCGAGCGGCGGTGCTCGATGTCGGGCGCCAAGTCCTCGTTGAGATTGACGCTGCCGTCGACGGACGCCCGGCTGACGGACTCTAGCACAGACGACGCCAGAGACATACAGTGAGAATTGCTTAGGTAAGCGCCTTTCACCACAACACCTCCAAAGCGGGCAGGACAACTCCCGAAGAGGAGATGATACTGGCTACGGCGAGAGACGTGTGGGGGGGGTTTACACTGCTCCTTTCGAAAAGTCATTTCGTGCTATGGCCCTATACTTGGCCACACCACTGTCGCATTTTTCATTAGTAATGGCCTGTGGAAACGAAAAGTCCTGTGAAGCGTGTGCTCCCAAAGAAGCCCCCAAGCCCAAGCCGTGCTGTGTGTGTTTGGACGAGAAGAAGGCCCGTGACGAGTGTTTGTTGTTCAACGGCCAGGAGTCCGGCAAGTGCAACGAGTTGATTGAGAAGTACAAGCTTTGCATGAAGGGCTTTGGCTTTGAAACAAGATAGATGAGGGAGGAGGAGAAAGGGAAGAGGAGAAGAGGAGGAAAGAAGAGAAGAGGACGAGAAGAGAAAGGGGGACATTCGAGAAGATCTTTAATCCGGTTGTATATATGGTCCGGGCCAATAAATATCATTATGGTCATTAATCATAGTCTAGACTGCGCCGTAGGACGGCTGGGGCACCTCTCTGTCCTTGAGGTGATCCAAGTGGTTGGCCCGGGCCACCCACTGGTTGCGGATGAAGTTGTCGATGAGCACCAACTGCAAACAGTTCATGACGATGGGCACGACAAACATCACAATGAAGATCTCGAGCTCGTCCGGGTACTCGTCGAGCCAGATGAGGAGAATGTGGCTGGTGGTCCAGAGGAGCTGGCGCTCAAACAACTCCATGAAGCCGTAGAGAATGGCCTTGGTGATCATCAACGACCAGAAGTAGATACCGAGCTGCTTGAAAAAAGCAGTGAACAGGGGCTTGGCGGGGTCGCCGTACCGCCCGGACTCAATGTGCGTGATGTGGAGGTAGTCCTTGCAGATTTTGTTGACGGCTTTGAACACAAGGTAGAGCACGTACACACCAATGGTGCAGTCAAACACAATGTTGAGGAAGTACCAGTCGCACGGGTCGTCGCCATCGTCGTCCGGGTCGGCTGGCTGCGGGTCCACTGGCTCGGCGGCCTTGAGTATGGATATTAGCACGTTGACAACGTGCACCCCCATGGCCCCGATAAGCTGCTTGGACACGTCGAACGACCACACCGCCCATGTTCGGCGCACGGGGTACTCGTAGAAGCGCTTGACAATCAACGACGAGAGACAGAACATCCCCAACACCGCCTGCGTGAGGAGCGAGAACGTGCCAATCAACTCGCACTTGCCGTCGTCCGTTTCCTGGAGAAAGTGGATGGCGGTGAGCCCCATCATGGCCAACGCGTACGATAGCATGGAGGAGTGGCAACTGGCAGGTTGGCAAGATAAGATGACGATAGCTGCCGGTAGCAAGCATCGCGCACCCGTGCACCGGGTGGGTACGCCGCGCGGGCACCGATGCAACGTGCCATTGATACGACGTTTATATATATGGGGTACATGATCGTTAGTTCTTTTGGTTCCAGTGAAGAAGGTGACTGGCGATTTCCTTGGTGCGCCCGACGAGATCGCTGTCTGGCGAAGGGCTCTTGATGCCGTTGCGGTCTGCCACCTGCGCCAAGCTGGCGTAGCTGGTGGAGTCGCGGTTATCCTCAACAAACTCGTCCTCGGACTCGGACTCGGAGTCAAAGAGAAACGTGTTGCGGCGCGGGTGGTGCGCGTCGGGCGGACTGCTGGAGAATGCGTGGGCCGAGTTGACGTACGGCGGTAAGGGCAGGCTCTTTTTCTGGAGCTCCTGGGTCGACAGGCCCGTGGGGCGGCACGACGGACTGGGCGCCGTCACGTACGACGACGCCGTCGAGAGATTGCTGGTATCAACAGTGTCCGACACGTTGAAGAACTGGTCGGCCAACAGCGCCGACGACGGCCGTTGCTTGGTGAGCCCGCCGGTGAAGAACGAGTCCTTGAGCGAGCCCGACGAGTGCGGCTGTCTCGAGATGGAGCTCAGACTCAGGTACCGCGGGTTCACCTCCGACATGTGGTTGGGCGCGGGCTGTTGTTCGGGCGCCTCGGGAAAGTGCTTTTCCGTCGACGTGAGGGCGCCAAACACCAGCTGCGCCAAGCTCTGGCTCGAGTTGCGGGCCAGAATCGACAACCCGTCGTCGGAGTCCAGGTCCGAGTCCGACGAGTCGATTTTCTTCGAGTCGTCGAGACTCAGGAGCGGCAATCGCAGCTGGTGCTCGTCCTCGTATGTGTGTTGCGGGAACAGCGCGGAGTAGTCCACGCGCGGCTGCGGTGCCGGCGACGCCGAGTCGCTGAAGTCGTCATTCTCGATGATGTCGTAGTCGAAACTCGACCCGAGCGCAATGTTGTCCGGAACATCCACCACGTCGGGCTTGTCGTCCTTGGACGCCGAGCCGTAGATGGCGTGCTTGGGGTCCACGGTGTACACCGTGTTGTAGTCGTAGAAGTAGTCGTAGCCCCGCGCACTGTTGTTGATGTTGTGCGATAAGCTCGAGGTGTAGGGGTTTTCCTCGTCGCTCTCCTCCGCCGAGGACCCGTAGTTGATGGTGGTGGAGGGCAACAACAGAATGGTGCGGTAGATTTTGGAGTTGTTGGTGGAAATGCTTTCGGTGTCCTCGGTGAAGTCGTTGGAATCCTTGTGGGTTGACGAGGCAAGTGCGGGCACCCCGGGCACGTTGCTGGGCGACTTGACGTTGAGGAAGAACCCGCCGTCGTCGTCGTCTTCATCTTCATCACCACTGAACAGATTGTCATTTTCGTTGTTGGGCTCGTAGATGTAGCCCTCGTCGTCGTCGTTGGAATCGTAATAGTAATCCTCGTCATTAGAGTCGTCGTACTCGTCGTTGTCGTCGGAGTATTCGTCCACGGCAATGCACTGCTGCACCACCTCGTTGAAGTGGATATGACGGGTGGACTTGTCTTCGAGCACTTTTTCGGCTGACTTGAGTGCCAGCGTGGGCCGCAGCGATGCCTGGGCCTTTTTGTCCGCCACAAGTTGGTTCAACCGGTCCTTGAGCGACGTGGTGCTGGCGTTGGCCAGTGCCGCGAGACCCGGCAAGTTGGCCAGACTGTTGTTGGCGGAGCTGGCGGCAGAGAAGTTTTTGTACTGGCTGTTCAACTTGGACGAGATGGCGTCCACGTCAAAGTACTCCGGCGTGGCCTCGGCCTTGCGCTTTGCCTCGTCGTTTTCCCGGTTGGCGGCCGCCAAGCGTCCCTTCATGTCTTCCATGCGGGAGGTGGCCCGTTGGAGTTTGAGAAGGTTGGAGTGGGAAATGATCATGTCCTCCACCGTCCGGCGCTTGAGAATGGGCTTGGGGCCCTTTTTGCTCTTGTCGGCAATGGAGATGTCTCCCGCCACGGCACTGGTGGCGATGGTCTCGCGCTTGTGGTCGTCCTCGGACGAATTGCCGAATCCATCGGCATCCTTGAGGATGGGCCCGTAGAGCCACGTCACGTCCAGGTCCTTCAGCCAGTTCACCACCTCGGGACTGATGGTCTTGAGGTTGCACCGGCGCTGGGCCCACGTCCGCCACGAGGCGTTTTCGAGCCGGGCCGAGTTGGCCACGTCCTTTCGTTTCGAAATCACGTACCGCCACGACTTGGAGATGTCAAACACATCCCACTGGTGCGACAAGTAGTCGACGTGGAGCGACGGCTCGGTGGTGAGATCGGTGTCGTCGTGGGGAAGGAGCTCGGGCGACACCACGTCGAGCACGGGCGACGGTGATTTGTCCTGCGCTGGGTGTGGGTCGGCGTCCAAGTCGCCGAGGGGGGACCCGGCCACATCCTCGACCGTCGGCTGGTGGCGTTGCTGGTTATGCAGCTGGATGATTTTCTCCTGTTCCTGGGGGTCGATGAACTCGTCAAGCAACCCCAACGAGCGGGTCCGCTTCAATTTGAAGGTGGTGTTTTCAAAGTGGTCGTCGTTCTCGGCGTCCACGTGCTGCGACGTGGTGGCTCCGCCTTGGAAGACGTCCTTTGACATGCTATTTGGAAAACACGGGGTGATTGATGCTGAGTGTAAGTGGGTGGTGCTTGCTGAAGGTGTTTCTGTGGGGTAATGCTTGTCCACGAAACTTTTGGAGTGATAATGCAACCGATGTTCAGTGGGGGGACGTCGGAAGCGACGGTTTTAGGGGGAGCTCAAATGTTGAATCCACCGTCGAGTTCAAACTGCGCTGAATATGGGGGAGTTCGCTCATTCCTTTTCGAACAAAACACCCGTGCCCTGCGCACGGTCCCGGACTGTATGCAGGCTGAGTCATTTTGTCCCGTAAATTGCCGGTGGCGGAAACTAGTCAAAAACGGCAAACCCGCCACCGCAAGACAATAGTGGGGTAACTCTGGTTGATTGTTTTGGCGGGGTGGACCCCGTTGCTGACCAGCGCGGGAACATCGTTTCAGGCATTGCCAGGGCCCCTTTCGACATTGCCAACAACCGGGTCGCGTAGTAAAGTGTTGGCCTCGGAATTAGCAGCATTGTTTCCAGGTGGACATTAAAGCCCGCCTACGTCATTCGCAAAAAATGATTCTGCCCAGGATCGAACTGGGGACGTTCTGCGTGTTAAGCAGATGCCATAACCGACTAGACCACAGAACCATTTGTTACTCCAAGACTAGTTGTGAATATGCTTGCGCCCATCTACGAAGACCTTGCTGAATTACCATTTGCTTTTGACGGACACGGGCTCCCCGACTTGGAGCCGGATCTTGTCGATCTCTTGCGGGACGGCCACACAAACACCGCCTTCCCCGTTGACGGGCTTGTTGACTTCTTTGCCATTCGCATTTGCACCTCCAATGCCCGCCTGACGGCCAAGTTCTTTGAGCTTGTGTTGGGGTTCGAGGAGGTGGCGTACCGGGGCCTCGAAACCTCCAGCACCAAGATCGCCTCCCACGTCTTGCGCAATGGGAGTGTCACCATCGAGCTCACCAACACCTTGTCGCTGGACGAGCCAGAAGTCCACACCTGGCTCCACCACCTGGTGGACATGACGGATCTTCGAAAGAGCCTTCTTGCTGGGTCCCTGGAGAATGTCTTTGTGTCTGCGGTAGGCAACCACTACCAGCAACTCATGGCCGATGAAGAGGCGGCGGCTCGGGCCCAGGCGGCACTCCAACTGGCGTCGTTCTTTCGGGACTTTTGCCGTGGGCCCCGGACCGAAGCCCTGGTGGAGAACCTCCTCGCCAAGACATCGCAGCTCGTGCTTGACATGATCAACTGCCACCTCATCCAAAAGTTTGTCTCGCGCCATGGAGACGGCGTGAGTGACATCATGTTGACCGTCATCGACGTGAGGGCCACGTTCGCTCGGGCGGTTGCAAACGGAGCACAGATTATTGCTGCCCCGCATGTGTTCCAGGACACTTTTGGGAGTGTTGTTGCAGCCACCATTCTCGTGCCCTCCACCGACATTTGCCACACCATCGTGCAGAACATCAACTACGCCGGGGCCTTTCTTCCCGGGTACATGCCGCCTCCGCCAAAAGACCCGCTTCATCAGGCAGTTCTCGACAGACTCCCTCCTGTTCGGTTGGCCCACATTGACCACTGCGTGCAAAACTACACCTGGCACCAGATGATGCAGCAGGCGTGGGTGTACGCCAAAGTGTTTGGTCTCCACAAGTTCTGGTCGGTCGACGAGCAGGACGTGTCCACCACCAACTCTGCCCTCCGGTCGATTGTCATGGCGCTGGGCAATGGTCGCATCAAGATCCCCATCAACGAGCCCGCCGAGGGCCGCATGAAGTCACAGATTGAGGAGTTCCACGACTTCAATGGCGGGCCGGGCGTGCAGCACGTGGCGTTGCGGACATATGACATTATTGGGTGCGTCGTCGCGTTGAAGCAGCGGGGGATCCAGTTCAACACCATTTCCAACGAGTACTACGCAAACCTCTCGACAAGACTTGCTCACGACAACATCACGTTGCAGGAGGATTTCGACAAGCTCAAGCAGCTCCACGTCTTGGTGGATTACGACCCTTCCACCAAGTACAAGTACAAGAACCGGTACCGGTGCAACTACATTCTTCAAATCTTCACCAAGCCGTTGCACGACCGGCCCACGCTCTTTTTTGAGATTATCCAGCGTCACCACCACAATGGATTTGGCAAGGGCACGTTCAAGGGGCTTTTTGAGAGCATCGAGGAGCAACAGAAGCAACGGGGGACCCTCACGCCCGTCAATAAGTAGCTCTACAATAAACGCGCACCCCATTTTCTCACATCAAGGCAACTTGTCCGAGCGGTTAAGGAGAAAGATTAGAAATCTTTTGGGCTTTGCCCGCGCAGGTTCGAGTCCTGCAGTTGTCGTTTTTTTACAAGACGTATGCCCATTATCGGCTACCAGCGCTTTCGCTTAAATACCAACTGCTTTGCTTCTGCTGTGTATATGAGTCTCCTCAGTTGCACCCCCATTTGAGAAACCCTCGTTTTTGCCCAATTTCAGAGGGAATGGTTTTCCCAGAAAGTCGCGGAATATTTTGGCGGTTTCTCTCACTTTTTGCAGCAATTCGACGCGACTGAAAATACGGAATCGTCATTCATAATAATACGCCTATCTTTTCTCGCCGCAACATCTCGTAGGGGTCATGGGGTATCCCCTTCTCACTACAACGCCAGATCTCCGGGAGCACCTTCAAGAGCACGTCGACCTGCTCCACCTTGAACCGAGCCATTGACCTCAACACCCCAAGCACGGCGTCTCTGTCTTCGGGAAGATCTGCAACGATGCCAATCATGGCAAGCAGCCACATCACCCCCGGCACAAAGTGGATGCGGCGGAAGAACCTTGTCAACTCCTTTAGGTGAACCCGCGAGTGTTTGAGCACCCACCTCTTGGACTGTTTTGTGCCAGGCCGAGTGTAGACATTGTCGAGGAAGAAGGCACCCACGCCCATGTAGAACAAAAACGATATGCGGTGGAAGATCTGGTGCGGGGAAGGATCGTCGTTCATGGAGTGAACGTACTCGGCGGGGGATGTCCAGAGAGAGTCCTCGAGGCGAAACACGTCCATCCTCACGTCGAGGTTCTTGCTGGTATTCTTGACATCAACAGAAACTTTGGTGATGTCAAAGAAGTTGGAGAAGCCAACGTGCGGCACAATGAAGTTGGCGTCACACCCACACTGGCGGAGGTGTTTGATGGGCACCCGTCGGTCGATGGTGTGTGCTGCCATCAAGAAGTGGTTGGCGATGTGGCGTAGGGCAACCGAGAACTCGTCGTGGTGTGTGTAGTCCCGGAGTACTGACTCCAAGGAAATGCAGAGCGGAGCGGCGTTTCCTGTGAATCGGGTGAGCATGAAGAGACAATTGCACATGGCTGTGAGCACAATGCTCCTGGTCTCGTGATCAGGTGTGCTATGCCTTTTGAGCTGGTGTATGAAAGGATCAAGAGACGTGGACTGGCCATCCCACCGGGCAAGACACTCACGGATGCTTTCTGCTAGAATCAGACGGGGGTGTTGTTGTAGGTGGTCCCTCGTGAATTGCACATACAACTTGCAAGAATCCGAGCCATCCAAAGGAAAGAGCTCCTCGGAAAGCACCTCGATCCAGCGGGTGGTGGAATTGGGAAGCTCAAACACGGCAAAGGGCATGATTGACGATGGCGAAAGCACATCTATGTTGTCGAGAATGTCCTTGATCTCGTCGTCGGTACGACACATGTACTCGAACTCATGGTGCTGGTAGATCATGGTTCTTCTGAGGTCGTCGGACTTGGAGTGGTCCCAGCAGAGGCGGACGTTGTAGCCGAGGCAGGAGACGCCGTCCCGCTCACACACGTAACAGTGGGGTTTGCGGAGATCGCACTTTCGGTGTCGCTGGCGGCACGACCAGCACCCGTGGTAGGTTTTCGTCTTGGGCCGCCGGGGGTGGAGAATGGCCATGGTGATAAGCTTATCGCAAGAGCACTCTCAATCGAGACAAAGTTCGCACCCAGTCACGTGCGCAAAACGTTTACTAGCAATATTATTAGGTGTCATCCGAAGGGTCATGAGCCGTCGTGAGAAAATTAATTATTCGGCAATGAAGGTGGCTTCGTTGAAGGCCACGCCGGACTCGGTGGTGCCGTCGATGGAAATTTCCAACTCGTTGCAGAACTGGTAAATGTAGGGCTTGGCGCCCGCCACTCCACTGACGATGGTCTTGACAAACTGGGGAATCTCCGCCATCACGTCGACTCTCTCCACGAGGTTGGTCAATGGACCCTTGACCGTAGCCACCACCTCGTCGTTGGAGGTGTACTTGTTGTACTTGAACTCAATGGCCTTGGGCACAGGCCACCCCACCTCGTCCACGGCGGAGTCCACGTGGATCACGTCGTTGTTGATGGACGCCACCAAGATCTTGTCGTTGGACGTGACAATGCCAATGTTGACCTTGGTGTTGGCGTACGACTTGGGGGTGGTGAACTCCATCTGGATGGCGGAGTAGTGGTCCGAATGGAAGTTGAGGAAGTTCCACGACTTGGCGGCGTGGTGGGGCTTCATTCCTTGGAGCGCCTTGACAAACATGGTGTAGCCGTCGACCGTCACCTCGGTGTTTTGCTTGCCCAACTTGATGGTACCCTTGACGGTACATCTGGGCCAGAACAAATGTCTCATGGAGCCCCAGGGGTTGTTGATGTCGTCGCCGTAGTAGGTGTAGCCGTCCTTTCCAAACACCACGCCCGGCACCAATCTGACAAACGTCAAATCCACCTCGGACTCAGGGGTCACCTTGGACACAAGGTGGATGGAGTCACCGGCGGCGTTGATCTCAATCAGCAAGTTGTTGGCGTAGAAGTTGGCGCCGTCGATGCGGAAGTCGTCCAACTTGGTGGATGTCCAGATGATGTTGGGGTCACTGGGGTTCTTGTTGTTGTACAAACGGAAGGTGAATTGCGCCGTGGTGTGCACGCCCATGACGTTGGAGTGGATCACCTGGGCAAAACCGGCGTATCCCGTGGCAAGGTCGGTGAAGTAGTAGGTTTGGGTCTCGACGTTGGTGGACGATGGCGCCAACCAGGTGAAGTCGTCCACCGTGGTTTCCCGGTACGTGGGCTCGCCGTCCTTGATGGTGGCGGTGACGGGGTGAATAGCATCGGGCCCGTACTCGGGCTCCGCGGTTCCAGCAACGGCAGAAAGGCCACTTTGAACCCACTTGAGCATGATGGTGAAGCGGTAAAGTATAAGATTGAGTTGTACGCAACAGCAAAAAAAGTGCACACAACTTTGACGATCTTAGGTCAGCGCTTACTAACCCCGTCTGCCCACCTAGCGACCCATACGACCCATTCGATAAGGTGGTTATGGTAGCATCATGATGGCAGTCTGCCAAACGTAGATCGTGGCTCGCTTACATGGGTGCAGCCGTATGTGGAGCCTTCCCCGATTAGGCCGCCTCGGGCGCCGCCCAGACCCGCTCTAACCCCCTCGCACGCACACCCGGTGCGTACCTCCTCAAATCCCTTCCTGGTTAATTCCTGCGCCCGTGTACCCGTTTTCTTCTTGACATGAAACCTAGCGTTTTGGTCTTGAGTCCGCCGACTCGGCCTCAGCCCATTGCCATCAGCGTCAAGTTGAACAGCGACGTGCTCGCCCATTTCCGAGCGTGTTTCGACAGGAATGAAAAACCCCGGTTGGTGGTGCAGAATGGTCATTATGTATGTGATCCACCCAAATTGGGTGACCAAATTTTTTTCATGATTCAGGCGTACTAACTTCTCCAGCTGATCAAAATCAACGACTCGGTGGTGTTGCCGTGTACCCAGGTGCCCGAGAACCTCCGCTTCGACGTGTACTCGGGGCCTGATCACCATTTCGCAGGCACGGTCAAACACCGCCTAAATGTGGTTAGCGACCCCAAGCGGGCCAGGGAGTTGATGAAGGTCGAGGCCCCGCCAAAGCAAAAGGCGGTGGAGCCCCCGGTGGAGTCGTTGGCGGACGCCGTGGTGGATAGGGCTCCCTACAGGGTAGAACCCCACGACCCCAGACCCGGGGTGGTGATGAAGTTCCTAGCATACATGTCCTTGGGTCCCACCTCCAAAGAGGACGTGGCCACTGCTCTTGGAACAGACGTCTCTGACCTTGTTGACACCTACACCCAACCATATGATCCCCATGATACCTTCATAGCCGATGACAAATTCTTTCGAGAGGCCCGGTCGTCGGGCCTTGTTCTTCTCAAGGATAAAGCATACAAAGACTTCCACCCCTGGCTGTGGCTGGCTTACACCGCCAGCCAACGGTCGCTGGTGCTCCTGAACATCAACAATGCATTGACCCGACTCGGGTACTCCGAGACCCACCCGCTTCGCCGCAAGATTGTCAGTGAGCCCCACGAGTCGCTTCTGGACTCGACCCCTGCATCACTTGGAGGAGGACTCCTTACCCGGCGGACTCCGACCCCCAAGCCCAAAGCCTCTTCTCCGGCCGCACCGGCCGCCTCGAAGTCGCCCGCCCCGAAAACGGCGCCACGGCCGAGCCAGGCCAAGCCGCGGGCCCTCACAGAGAGCCCCAAGGTGCTGCCCGAGAAGAAGAAACCCAATCTTCCCAAGAAACCCATGGTCCCGTCGCGGGAGCTGCCCTTGAAGAAGAGAAAATTCCTAGCATCGTCGTCGTCGTCATCCTCCGATGACGATGATGACGCCCGCAAACGCCAAAAGAAGGACGGCGACGACGACTCCACGTCGCCGCTGTCTCTCAATGATGACACTTACGATGAAAAACCTAAACTCGACAAGAAACTCCAGTACTACAACAATCTTGCCGTGAAATTCCGTTCCACCTACAAGGAGTACCAGGCTCTTTACAATTCCCTCGAGGGGAAAAAGACCCCGGACAAGAAGAAACAATTGATCAAACTCTTTGAGCTCCACACAAAGTTGTCGGAGTGGAAGCGAACCCTCTGGGATTACTTTAACGAACACAACTTCAAGGAGTCCATCATGCACCTTTCCAAGCACAAGAAGGTGGGTCCTGCCGCGACCCCCGGCTCCACGCTCTCGGCGCCGTCGCCCAGCTCGGTGCCCCGCATCCCGCGTCCCAAACCCGTTTCGATGGACTATTAGCTGGTTAGCTCCTTTCAGTTGATGCTTTCAGCTAGTCATTGAAGCCGGTATGTACCCTGAAAGAGTAGTGAGTATGTCTTGCAGAATATATTTCGCGTTCGCATAATTTCAACCATGTCTGACATCAAGCCTGACGACGACGACGACTTCAATGCGCGGAAGAAGGCCAAGCCGGCTCCCAAGAGAACGTCGGCGGAGATTCTCCAGCGCCGCAAGGAGGGGCGGTTGAAGGCAGCTGCCACCATGGCCAACAACTTGAAGAAGACGGGAATCGGGCGCTTCGAGGACGAAAACAACTTCGCCTTCAGTGCCATCCGCCCCATTCCGTTGATCAACCAGAAGAACTACTTCACCGACTACCTCAAAAAGGATGAGCAGGTTTCGTTCATTCGGAACTGGAGAGCAGAGCGCTTGCTACAACAGAAAATCAAGAACTTGAAGAAGGACAAGAAGGAGGAGGAGGGCATCAAGAACTTCGACACATTTGATCTCAATGAGATTGAGGCGGAAATGAAAAAGAGAGACGTGGTGGAAGAGGAGGACGAGGAGGAGGAGGAGAACGACGCCGAGGAGGGCACCGAGGAAAAGGCCAAGCAGGGGTTCGACACGTTTGTCATCCACCCGGGCTCCGCCAACATCCGCATCGGCCGGGCCACCGACTCGTACCCCGTGACCATCCCCACGGTGATTGCCGTGCGTGACATCAACTTCCCTCCCGCCAGCGACGAAGTCGCTCCCAAGCGAGAGGTTCGTGATGGCGAGGTGGTCTTCAACGCTGCCTTTGACGAAACCAAGGCGGTGGTCACAAAGGACTTCAAGTCGCGGATGAGATTCTACAAGCGCAGAATGCTCCCCAACTCGAGGGAGACCGCCGCCAACTTCAACAAGAAACAGGAGCCCGAGCAAATTCCCGACCACAACGACCCGGCCAAGAAGGACTGGATTGACGCCAGCGCCATCCCCGAGGACAAACAGTACTATGTCGGAGAAGAGGCGTTGAAGTTGCCCATCGGGCCCCATCTCAAGAACTGGCGGTTGCGCTACCCCATTCTCAACGGCAAGTTCAACGAGCAACTGTTGGACTACCGGCTGCCCCAAGAGTTGCTTGGAGACCTTGACCACATTGTCTCCGAGTCATTACAAAAAGCATTTGAGATTGACAAGAAGGAGTTGGCCAGCCACAAGGCGATTCTCGTGATCCCCGATCTCTACGACAAAGTCTACGTCGAGACGTGGGTGGATGTGCTTTTCAAGATGGTGGGCTTTGGCCGGGTGGGCATCATCCAGGAGAGTGTTGCCGCCACGTTCGGGGCGGGCGCCACGTGTGCGTGTGTCATTGACGTGGGGGCCCAGACGACCTCGATTGCGTGTGTTGACGAAGGTATGATCATCAACGACTCGCGGATTCTTCTAAACTACGGCGGCGACCACATCACCGAGGCGTTCACCAAGTTGCTTCTCCAACAACTGTTCCCATACAAGGACATCAACCTCAACAGCCGGGTGGACGACTACGAGCTTGCCCAAAATCTCAAGCACGACTACGTCACCTTCCAGGACGCCGACATTGCGGTGCAACTCTACAACTACTACAAGAGGAAGCCGGGCGAGACCACCGAGAAGTTCGACTTCAAGGTGTTTGACGAGGTGATGTTGGCGCCGTTGGGGGTGTTTTACCCCGAGCTCTTTCAGATTGGCAACGTGCTCTCCAAGAAAAGCCACCTTTTTCCGTTGTCCACCGACCAGTACTCGGGAAAGCCAAACAACCCCTACTCCAAAGCCCAGGAGGGACTCATAGGCAGTCTCAGCTACTCCGACATGGTGGAGGACGACTTGTTGAAGCGTCTTGCCGACGAGAAGATTGCCGTCAAGTCGGCCAACCCGTACGCCAAGCCCAAGCCGCCCAAGACCCAAACCGAGGACAACTCGGACATTCTCGTCACCACGCCGCTCGAGAAGGCGATCATAGAAAGCATCACCAGTGCGGGGTTGGCCACCGACTTGCAGAAAGTCAAGAAGCTCTACGACAACCTCCTTATTGTTGGGGGAGGGTTTGCCAAAATCAGTGGGTTTGATCTCATTCTCAACGACCGCATCAACATCTGGAGACCCAAGTTTCTCTCAACAACGGCCATGGAGGACGTCATCAACTACGTCACCAAGGAGAAGGAGAAGGTGATTGCCCAAAAGAAGGCTCTCACAAAGACCTACAAGGAAAACAAGAAGGAGCAACTACAAAAGGCCGGCAAGCCCGTGCCCACCAACGTCGACGATGTCGAGCTTTCGCCGGAGGAGGTGGCGGAAATCGACGCCAGCTACTCCGTGGAGTTTGACCTCGACCACCTCGATGCCCTCAGCGAGAAGGGCCAGCTCCTCTCGGTGAACGTTCTTCCTCCCCCGCGGGAATTCGACCCGGAGATGCTCACCTGGAAGGGTGGAAGTGTGTACGGACGATTGAAGGTGGTGAACGAGATGTGGGTGACGTATGCCGACTGGGACTTGTTGAACCTGCGGTGCCTCTACTACAAGTCATTGTTCAACTATTGACCCGTGCCGCGCGTGCCCCGCCGATGAGCCGAGGATCCAGTGAGACCGAGACGACCAAATGATAAGTATCGAGCTTAGAGTGAGTTGTAGTGGTGACTCCCGATGGACTACACCAGAATTCTCCTATGGAGCTTTGAGTCGGACCGACCATCGCCGGGAGCGATGCCCACGAAACGTGGGGTAGATTTTTTTACGTTCCCTTTAATCACTCAGAGCAATACCTTGTGATCCAGAATAGCTCTGCTTTTCAATCATCAGGGTCAGATCATCGGTGTTGGACTGGTGATGGTGAATTGATGGTCCTAGGAAGCCCGGGGCGCGTCCTCTGCAGGAACCCTTTCTCCCGGGCCACGGATGTGCGAGGGCACGGGTTTCCTTCAGGGGAGGGCCCGGCAGCCCCAACCAGTGGCCTGGGTGATGCTACAATGCCCGTACAACCAACACCATGTCGCTTTCGGTGTGTTGATGTGGTTTTGTTGCTCCGTTTTAGTGTATATGCACCGAGGCTGGCAGCGGAGACTGTACGCCCGAATGCGAGAGAGGCCCGTGTCAACGAAAATCAAAAAACCCACTCTCAAAAAAGTACATTCTTCTTTTCTCTTCACCTTTTTTTTTAGAGGACCCATCTATTCCCCACTCATCCCGATCATAGAAAGATGTTGCAATTCGCTCGTGGATTTGCCTCCAGTGCTCCAGCCAGAAATTACGCCTCCACCATCAAGAACTTGAAGGTGACCAAGGACACCAAGGTGATTTACCAAGGTTTCACCGGTAAGCAAGCCACTTTCCACGCCGAGCAAGCCATTGCCTACGGTACTCAGGTTGTTGGAGGTACCAACCCCAAGAAGGCCGGTTCCACCCACTTGGACAAGCCCGTGTTCGCTTCCGTCAAGGATGCCATCAGGGAAACCGGCGCCAATGCCACCGGAATCTTCGTTCCTCCATCCATTGCTGCCAAGGCCATCGAGGAGGCCATTGAGGCCGAGATTGAGTTGGCCGTGGCCATCACCGAGGGTATTCCTCAACACGACATGGTGAGAATTGCTCAGATTCTCAAGACCCAGTCCAAGACCAGATTGGTGGGTCCCAACTGTCCTGGTTTGATTGCCCCAGAACAATGTAAGATCGGCATCATGCCATCTCACATCCACAAGAGAGGTAAGGTGGGTGTCATTTCCAGATCCGGTACCTTGACCTACGAGGCCGTGGCCCAAACCACCCAGGTTGGTCTCGGTCAATCCTTGGTCATTGGTATGGGTGGTGACCCATTCCCCGGTACCAACTTCATCGACGCCTTGACTTTGTTCTTGGAGGACAAGGAGACCGAGGGTATCATTTTGATTGGTGAGATTGGTGGTACTGCTGAGGAAGAGGCCTCTGAGTTCTTGAAGCAATACAACTTGACCAGACCCGAGGGTCCCAAGCCCGTCGTGTCCTTCATTGCCGGTGTTTCTGCTCCTCCAGGTAGAAGAATGGGTCACGCCGGTGCCATCGTTGCCGGTGGTAAGGGTGACGCCAACTCCAAGATTGCCGCTTTGCAATCTGCCGGTGTGGTGGTGGAGAAGTCTCCCGCCAGATTGGGTAACTCCTTGTTGAACGAGTTCAAGAACAAGGGCTTGTTGTAAGTAGTATACATGATACAACTGACACTAGTGAGCACAGTAGAGGGCGCACAGATTTTTTCACTCATCATGTTCAGATCCGTCCTCAGACAAATCCCCCCAGCGGTTCCCATACGGCCGGTGCCGTTCCGGATGTTCAGTCAGACATCCACTCTTCTCAAAGTCAACCACTCCACTCGAACCAGAGAAAACGTCCACGACCTCGAGACGTTTTTCAAGTTAATTGGACGCAACACGATCGAGCACCTAGATTCGTTCGAGGGCAACCTCCAGAAGTTCTTGGGCACCTCCTCCAAGCAGTTGAAAGAACTCGGCATCGATGTCTCCACAAGACGCTACATGTTGAGATGGAAACACAAGTTCGTCAACGACCTCGAGCCGTTGAGAGAACACAAGCGCGGCAAGAAGAAGCACGGCGGTGAGAGAAACGCCAAGACGGTGCTTGCCAAGAAGAACGCCCTCAAGAGATTGGAGGAGAAGGAGGAGTTTGCCAAGCGTGAGCTCGAGGCCGAAGACAGAGGTGAGCGTGAGTTCTAGACCAAAAAGTACGGTCTACCCAGTTTCAGCCTTTCGCAAGGCCAGACGCTATTCGACACTCTGTGCTAACTCGTCAGTCGTCCAACTAGTCATTCAATACATGTAAATATTTCGACGTGCTTGTCGATGTTAGGTGCACGGAGGTTTCGCGAACACGTATCCACACCAGTTCATGATGAAGTTGATTTCATTTTCACTTGTTGTTGCCACGTTATTTGCCTTCTTCTTCAAGGCTTCTGCCGCTGCCGACCTCCCCGAGAACCCTCCAATTACCCACAAGGTGTTCTTCGACATCACCGAGGACGACGAGCCAATTGGCAGAATCACCATTGGGTTGTTCGGAAGTGTGGTGCCCAAGACGGTGGAGAACTTTAGACAATTGGCCATTTCTGAGGACCCCGACTTCCAGTACAAGAACTCCATCTTCCACCGTGTGATCAAGAGTTTCATGATCCAAGGAGGAGACTATGAGACCGGCCAGGGTTTCGGGGGAAAGTCCATCTACGGCGGTAAGTTTGCCGACGAGAACTTTGTCTTGTCCCACGACAGACCCTACCGTTTGTCGATGGCCAACGCTGGTAAGGACACCAACGGGTCGCAGTTCTTCATCACCACCGTGGTGACCAGCTGGTTGAACGGAAAGCACGTTGTGTTTGGTGAGGTTATTGATGGCTTCAACGTGGTTGACTACATTGAGAATGTCAAGACTTCCTACGGTGACAAGCCCAAGAAGACCATCAAGATCGCCGACGCCGGTGAGCTTCCCGTTGAGCAAGAGGAGGCTGCCGAGGCCGACACGGAGGTGAAGCAAGATGAGCTTTGATCGTACATTAGTCCGTATTAATTTTGAGGCCAAGTTGCTCCACCGTACTGCCCTTTCCGTAGAGCGGGATGTCATCCAAGTAGATGGAGTCGTTGCCTGATGTGACGACCGAATTGAGAAGGCTGTCAAAGGCCGACGCAGACACCTCATTTGCTGGTGGAGGTAGCGACGCTGCCGATTGTGCGTTTGCTGTATTTGGTGTGACGAGAGAGGGGGTGTTGTTGAGGTTCGTGGAGGTGTTTGCGTTGGTGTTCTGGGACGAGACCAGGAGCGAGGTGCCGGCGTCCTGGTCCTCGTTGTCTTTGGCGGTGGGGTATTGGTGTCCGCCGCTGATGCTGTAGACACTCATTTTGTTTAGTAGGTCGACGGACTTCTTTATCGATAGCACACTGGCTAGAAGCCGCAGCGACAAGATGTCGTAGGTCTTGGGGGCCTGGTACACGTTGGCACCAATGATGTAATAGTCTTGTTGGGGAACTGTCTGCTGAGGACTGAGGCGGCGCTGCTTACGAATGATCCAGAAGTCGGGCTCTCGTACAAACGCAATGACAAACTCGATGCCCACCATCTCGGTGAGCTTGTTTTGGAAATGCTTCACGGGGTTGACGTTGGGAGGAATCACCTGGAATTGGAATTGCATCCGAAGCACCTGGTTGTTGGACGTCCGATCGAAGAACGGCGACTCGGTGAAGTAGTCGAGCACATTGCCCGTGTGGAGTCCGAACTGCTGGATCCACTCGGGCGACTTCCACTGGATTTCGTCTAGGGCCTCAGACATGTTGAAGTGCGAGTGCGAATCTCCACCTGCTTTTGAGCCCATCAGGCCTGTCGAGCCAAATCACCAAGAGACTGTCGAGTGGTTAGAGTGATGTTCTGTGCTCCTGGAAAAGATTTGTGTTGTGAGGAGTGGGGTGTGAGTTTTCACCCGGTAGAAAGTTTTTGAGTGAGTCTCCGTTCAGCAGGTTGATTAATGGGGTTTGTAAGTGGGTATAGGTTGGTAGGATGTCGACAGCAAGTACATAGGGGCCCTATACAATTGATCAAAAAGTACAGATTTCGTGGTGTCTCATTTGTTCTGAAAAACCACCAGTACTTTTGCATTATCCCATTTTTTGCGGTAATTGACCATATTCACCAAAACTTGAAAATCAGCGATCAAGTAAACGAGGAACTGTAAAATGACAGTGGCCAGGAAGAGAGCGAATGCACCAACTACTGTCTTGAGGTCTACTCGACCGCTCTCCTAAAGCCGTGGGCTCGTGTCATTTGAGTGTCTTGTTATTCACCTGACTCTAGTGTCTGGAATGAAATCCCTTCCATTTCTAGTTGACCTCCTCTAATTGCTCCCTCAACCACTGGGCCTCCTGCTCCATAATCTCTGGGGTCCGGGGCACCCGGTCCTCGTCCTTCACGCTCGTCCACTTGCCGGAGGTCTTGAAGGCCTCTCTTCTCTCGAAAAACTCCTCGTACTGCTGCTTCAAGTCCGCCGCCTCCAACTTGGAGTGGACACTCTCGCCCAACGCGTCCTTCTTGAATCGGGGGATGATGTGCGTGTGGAGATGAGGCACCGATTGTCCACTCTCGGGTCCGTCTTGAATGGCAAGATTCATGGAGTCGGCCTTGTACGCCTTAAGGATGAGCTTGTGGATCACTTGAAGCGTATTCATGTAGTCGACACTCTCCTCTGGAGTAAGGTCAGCAAACCGAAGAACCTCGGTACGGAAAGGCACCACAAGAACGTGGCCCGGCACCAATGGCTTGAGATTGACTAGCGCATACGTGTGCTTGGACTTGTAGAAGACCTGGCTGTTGACGAGAAACTTGTAGAAGAAGATGGATTCGGTCATGGTGCAGGAGTGAAAAATCACAGGCTCGAGCCACCCCTGAATCAGACCATTCCCCGTCACAAATATTACACCTCTATAGTCAATCGTTTATCATTACTCTATAATGTCTACTTGTTGACCTTGCCAAAGTACTCCTTGGAGTCCTTGACCTCGGGCTTGATGGTCTCGGAACCAGGTTGCCAGTTGGCAGGACACACCTCACCGTACTTCTCGGTGAATTGGAAGGCCTCAACCAATCTCAAGGACTCATCGACGGATCTACCGACAGGCAAGTCGTTGATGGTGATTTGTCTGAGAACACCCTTGGGGTCAATGAGGAAGATACCTCTAAGGGCCACACCCTCCTCCTCAATCAAGACACCGTAGTCCTTGGAGAGGGTGTGGTTGGTGTCAGCCAACAATGGGATGTTGATTGGGCCCAAGCCACCGTCCTTTCTGGCGACATTGGTCCAGGCAAGAAGCGAGTACTCGGAGTCGGTGGAGGCAAACAACACCTCAACGTCCTTGTCTTGGAACTTCTTGACGGCCTCGGAGTAGGCAATGATTTCGGTGGGGCACACGAAGGTGAAGGCCAAGGGGATGAAGGCCAACAACACCCACTTGCCCTTGTATTGCTCGAGGGAGATTTCCTCGAAAACACCGTCAACCACGGCGGTCTTCTTGAAAGTAGGAGCTGGCTTTTGGATAATGGCAACCATTTTTTGTGTATAAGTGATGTGAAAAAAAAGGAGAAGTGGTCAGGGGAAGTGGGTGGTATTTATACAGTGTGTGGTCCCCCGTAGGCGACCGCGGAATTGGGGTCTGAGATCTAGAAGAGCCGAACAATTACTAATTTGGGCTATCGCACCCAGGCATTGATAATCAGGCAATGAGTCCACACGCGGTTTCTGGGGCCCGGGTGGCGATTGATCAGCCGATGTGGCTGGAACAACTTGGCAGTAGGCCAATGCTGACTCAGTAGGCGAAGACACTTCGAGTTCAAGGGCAATTGTGGTCAGACATGGGTCGTGCGGGACAAAAGCCGACCCGCCACAAAGCCCGACTGTGGCGTCGGCCCATGCCTTGTCTTATAAAGGAGAAGACTATAAGAGCTGGCCATGTTGGAGGATAGGTTGCCATCTCTTACAGTTGTTCGCAAATCGCCCTTGTTTGGGCTCGGAAGTATGGCTCTCGCCACACCACGAAGGTGTGGCGGCCGACGCGTGGCGCTGGCATCCGCGGTTGATGCGGGCGCAACGGCAATGTCGCGTGTCGGGGATGGATGTCGCGGCGATGGTGGGGGTACGGGTTTCTCGCAGGGCGCGTATCGACACTTGTTATCATGGAGAAGTTGGGATTCCACAAGGTCAGCAGCGCCGGCTCGGGCCCCGTGATCCATCACAACCAGCCGGTGCCTCCACCAAGGCAGCAGGTTCAGTTCCGCAAGAAGCTTGTTGCCGCCAATTGCTCGCTGAACAAGATTGCGCTCTCGAACCGCATCGGCGTCAACCCCCAGGACTTCCCCGAGGTGCCCGACGGCGCCACGGTGATTCTCGACGGGCAGTTTGTCTACTCCATCATCAAGGATCCCGAAATGAAGCCCGGCGAGCTTGGTCTCGCGGGCAATGTCCGACAGTGGGGCCGCTGGTCGGTGGGACAACTGGTGGTGGTGGAGAACTACAACATCTTTGCGTCGTCGTCCACCACGCATTACTTGGGGGCGCTCGACTTGATGATCGACTTTCGCCAGCGGGCCAAGGCCAACCTGAATCCCATCAACCACGACGACCTCATCAAGATCTTCCTTGCCAACTACGAGAACTTGGTGTTCCAGCCGTCGCAGCCGCTCGTCATGGACTTTAAGGGCTACTACTACTCGATCCTGGTGCTTGGGTGCCAGGTGATTGATCTCAATAATCTCCAGGCCACCACGCAAATGTCGCAGGACCCGGCGTCCAAGGGGATCCTCATCAAGCAAACCGCCGTCAACTTCTACCCCGCCGAGGGCTCCGTCATCAACCTCGCCAAGCCACAGGGCTCGAAGGCGGCGTCGTCGAACCGGCCCCGCGCCAACCCCATCATCAACCCCGACTTCAAGCTCGAGAACATGGGCATTGGAGGCTTGGACCAGGAGTTCCAGCAGATCTTCCGGCGTGCGTTTGCCTCGCGCATCATCTCGCCCGACCTCGTGGAGAAGCTTGGGTTGCGCCACGTCAAGGGGTTGTTGTTGTTCGGACCCCCCGGTACCGGTAAGACGCTTATTGCCCGACAAATTGGAAAGATGTTGAATGTGAAGGAACCCAAGATTGTCAATGGTCCGGAAATGTTGAGCAAGTACGTGGGCTCGTCGGAGGAGAACATCAGAAACCTCTTCAAGGACGCCGAGGCGGAGTACAAGACGAAAAAGGAGAACTCGGGCCTCCACATCATCATCTTTGACGAGCTTGACTCTGTGTTCAAGCAGAGAGGCGGCGGCAAGAGCGACGGCACAGGCGTGGGCGACAACGTCGTCAACCAGTTGTTGGCGAAGATGGACGGCGTGGACCAGTTGAACAACATCTTGATCATTGGCATGACCAACCGGCTCGATCTCATTGATAACGCGTTGCTCCGTCCCGGACGGTTCGAGATCCAGATTGAGATCTCGCTCCCGGACGAAAAGGGCAGAAAGGATATTCTCCACATCCACACGAAAAAGATGAAGGACAACGGCCTTCTCGAGGATGACATTGACTTTGACGAGTTGGCGGCGCTCACCAAGAACTTCACCGGAGCCGAGCTCGAGGGGTTGTGCAACTCGGCCACGTCCTTTGCCATTAACCAATACACCAAGAGCGAGAACATTGCCAAGGTGGACGAGAATGTCGCCAACATGAAGTTGACCCGCAACCACTTTCTCCTTGCGTTGAACGAGGTGAAGCCCGCGTTCGGTGTCAGTGAAGAGAACCTCACGGAAAACGCCCCATATGGCATCATTCCCTACAACCCAAAGATTAATGTGTTGTTCGACAAGCTCCGGTCGTACGTGGAGGAGGTCAAGAATTCCGAGACCGAGCGCTTGGTGTCGGTGTTGTTGCATGGCGAGGCGGGAGTCGGCAAAACGGCCATTGCGTCGACGCTAGCCCTCCAGTCGGAGTTCCCCTTTGTCAAGATGCTCAGTGCCGAGAGCTTGATTGGAATGAGCGAGGGGGCCAAGATTGCTGCCATTGACAATGTGTTCCGCGACGTGTACCGGTCGCCGTTGAATGTTCTTGTCATTGACAAGATCGAGTCGCTCATCAACTACGTGCCCATTGGGCCAAGATTCAGCAACGACATCTTGCAGTTGTTGATGGTGACGTTGAACAAGCGCCCTCCTAACGGCAGAAGATTGTTGATCATTGGCACCACCTCACAATACTCCATTCTCAAGCACATGAACTTTGTGGAGAACTTCACCAACACCGTCGAGATCAAGAAGATCTCGTCGGTGGACGAGCTTGCGGTGGTGATGGAGTCGCTCAAGTTCATGGATGCCTCTAGCAGAGACCACATCCGGGCGCAGTTGGCGCAAATCGGCGACGGCCAGCTCAGCATCGGCATCAAGAAGTTGATCCAGGTGTTGATGAATGCCAAGTATCTCAACACCGACGTGAACGGGGTGGTGGAGAACATCCTCGAGGCTCAGGTGGCATGACCATTCTATACATCATCGATATGTCCCTGCATAACCGATACGAACAAGTACGGGCACCAGCCCCTGCCGTAGCCCCATTTGCTTAGCCCCTGGCTGTTAGCCACAACAAAAGAAATGCGGACCAAAGCTTATTCTTTGGATGCAAATTACTTGCAGTCCGCAAAAACTTGCACTGGATATATAGCACCAGTCCACCCCTGATTGATACCTTCCACATATTCCTTCCATGAGCTTCGACCAATACCTCAACCTCCACCTTTGCTCCTCCGACGGGCTCGACGCGGGCTTCGTTGCCACCACCAAGATCTTCTCGGAGACCAGCGCAGCATACCTGTGGCCCGAACCAGTCCACCTGTGGGAGACGTCGCTGGCCAAACCACGGAGCGACCCCGTCGAGCTGTGTGACGTGCCGGCGCTCTGGCCGCACGAGGCCGAGCTCATGGCGGTGGCGCCGCTGGTGGTGTCGCTCACTTACGACGAGGTGGACCGGCCCATCACGCCCGTGGGCGACTCGTTTCCCTTTGATGGCCTCCTGCCCGTGACCTCCGACAATGAGTACTTGCAGGAGTCGCCCCTCAGACCGCTGAGCGAATACTTGAAGTTCGTGCACGAAGAGAGCGATTCCTTCATCCACGAGGAACACGGCCCGCAGTTGTTGGTGAAGTTGACCATGGCGCTGGTGCGTGGGCGGTCGTTCTTGCGGGTGATGCGGCAGCCGTTCCCCCGCCATTGCGCCCACCCCGAAAACTACTTTGACTTCTTTGTCACCACCATCCCGCTCCGTGACATGAAGAAACGCTCCCAGTACAAACAGAACAAGTTGGAGAACATGGTGGCGGCCATGAGCAGCGGGCGGCCCAACATCGCGTCCATTGCCCTTGCGTTCGGCCTCGAGGACTACCACTTGGACTTGACCCGGCACTTGGCCAACAAGGTGATGGAGATGTTTGCTGACGTGTGCAAGTTCCGCTTGGGCCAGGACTGCTGGAACCGGCAGCTCACGTCCGCGGAGCGCAACAACCACTTGGAGTTGCTTCTCCGCTTCACGTCGGTGTGGTTCCCTGAAATCGACAAGCCGGGGTTGGAGATGATCATCAAGCGGGGCGCCTACTCCGAAAAACAACGGGTGCTCCGCCAGATGCGTCGCGAGCGCCACAAGCAGCAGTCGCAGGTGCTGGGGCACCCGATCTTCGAAACGAGCCACCAGCGCCGGCCCCGCCCGGACATCCGCTCCGACCACACCAACTACTTCGAGATGATTGTCCAGGAAATGCCCGAAAGTGGGGAGAGATAACAGCGGTGACCTATCTGGTGCACGAACTGATTTGGCCTGGTGGTCCGGTGTGTCTTCGCGAACAAATGTGACTTATCTAATGCATGAATTGGTCTGGTCTGGTTTGTTGGTCTTCGCGGCTGCAAAAAATGAGCGGTACGGGAATCGAACCCATGTCTCCTGCTTGGAAGGCAGAAATGTTAACCACTACACCAACCGCCCGCTAACGACGTAGTTGGCGGCGTACTGTCCACATGTCGGTCCACATTGTGAGCTACTTACTCACCCACTCGGTGATTTCGGAGAGGTCCGCCACCACCCCGCGCCCCCCGTACCGGCCCTGCTTGTTGTCACGGGAATGGGAGGTCTCTGGCCGCCAGCGCCACGTGTGTCTGTCCTCAGCGCGGAGGGCCTGTTCCCCCTCGGTTGCAACTTTTGCAATGTACCGCCCGATCACCGGCATCAACATGAAGCTGAGCCCCGAGTCGCCCGACGCGACGGTGAGGTTGGAGAGCTCGGGGTGCGTGCAAAGAATGAGCTGGCGGTCGGGCGAGTCGGTGCACCAGCAAATGCGGGTCTTGACAAACGGACGACTAGCCAACGTCGGCATGGTGTCGCGGAGGTACGCGCGTATTGCCTCGGCCGCTTCCGCGGGGATCTCGTCCTTGTACAACGGCACTGACGTGCCGTCCACCAACCTGGTGAACCCCGGGAACTCGTTGCAGATTTTGATTTCGTTATTCTCGTCCGGCTCAAAAAAGAATCCCCGCTCGCTGTTGAACACCACCGGGAGGTTGCGGAACGCACGGGCCTCCTCATCCGAAACCTTGATGTGGGCCAACGTGAAACACTTGCTTTCCAACTGGCGGTGGAAGTCGAGCACCGACACCGCGTTGGCGCCGGCGCTCAAGATAACGTGCAGCACGGAATATTTCGCACCCGAGGCAGCTGTAATCGACGAGACGGCGCCGTGGCGGCGGCCAAGCTCCACAATGTCGCCGTCGGCGCCAAACACAAAAACCACCCCCAATCGCCGGGCCTCGTGGTACGCGCTTATAAGGGCGTTGCGTTCGTGCAACCACCCGTTGTCGTTGTCAAGAACGTAACCCCGCCAGTCCTCCAACGGCCCGTCGAGTACCGGCACAGCTTTCCTAATGCCATCGGCGTCGACAGAGCGGTAATTGCGCACGCCCTTGTTCTTGAGCTCGGCGACCCTCGAGGCAAGGTCGGCTAGCGGTTCATGGGAACACGCGGCAATGATGATGCCCACCGGGTGGAAGTGAGGCAGGTACACCTCGTCGCTGGTCCAGGCGTCTCGCGCCTCCAAGGCCAAGCGCTGCGACGTCAGCGGCGTCTCGTCGTCGGCGACAACCAGATAATCAAAGATCTTGTTGGAGTCGTTGCCCGCGGCAATGGGGCTCGGCACGGCGTGGCGGTCGTAGCACGTCACTGGGTGGCCGCGGCGGGCCAACTCCACCGCCGTCAGGAGCCCGAACGTGCCTGCTCCGATGATGTGGTACATGAAGATGGAGATGTTGGGGGTGCGGAATCTGGCGGTGCCGCTCCGAATTCCGCATTGTCTGGGGAAGGTCGACCCCCGCCAGCTCCTGATAAGACCAAAACTCATTCTTCATAAAGCGGTGATGTCTGTCGTTGGCTCCAGTCTGTCGTCGCCGCACTTGCCGAGCTCGCCGGAGTCGTACGGGTCGTGGGCTGAGTCGTACGGGTCGTTTGGCTCAGGCGACCTTCCCGCCGAGCTGACGTCGACGCCTGACTTTGCTGGCCTCATAGCGTCGCTCCTTGCCTTCCACGAAGAGCCGGTGGCATCCTCCCCTGGCGTGTTGTTGGACATGGGGGAGTCGCGCGAAGTCCGGCCTCTTCATATGACCGACAAGAAAGTCACCAAACCCCCCGGCCAGGTGGTGAGCCGCTCCCGCTTCGGGTGCATCAACTGCAAGAAGAGACGGATGAAGTGTGACGAGACCAAGCCCGCGTGTGGCAGCTGCGCCAGCCGCAACGTGCGATGCCAGTACCAAATCACCCTCCAGTTCCGCGAGGACTACGAAACCAGGGGCAAGCGCTTCGGCCGCGAGGGCGTGTGGTCCAAGCAGCCCAAGCGACGGCGCACCACGGTGTCGCAGCTCGTAAAGTCTCTGGAGCACGCCTACTATCTTCACATCCAAAACGGCGACAACCTCATGTTTGTCAATTTCCTGGCCGCCGACATTGGCCCCGAGCCCCTCGTGCTACGGCGGGCGCCCCAGGCGTCCATCATACCCCCCGACGTCAAGCACACCTTCGACCACCTGAGCTTGGACTATGCCCTCAACTACTACATCGAGTTCATCAGCCCCATCTTCAACCCGGTGCCCGTGGGCGGCGAGCTGGCGCTGTCGTATTCGAGCATCACCATCATCATCGAGCGGGGCCTCAACCTACTATGGTTGGTGCAGTATGCCCAGAAACACACGCACATCTTCTACCTCATTCTCTCGCTCGGGTCCATGTACTTGTCTCGCGTGACAAACAACGCGGACTGGTTTCTCAAGTCGGTGCAATTCCAGCAGGCGGGGCTGGCCCTCATCCGCGATGTGCTCGACAACGAGGTGCCGGTGACCACCGACATTCTTCTTGCCCTTGTGTTCTTGATGATGTGGGAGGTGGCCAACAACTGTAACAGCAAGTGGGTGCAGTACTTGAAGACGTGCAAGAGAATTGTCTTTTCGAAACACTTTATCAAACCGGCTGATTCCCAGGAGAGAGAGCTCCTTCGGTTTGCGTTGGAGTTTCTCGCGTACTCCGAGAGCATGGGCCGCACGGCGTGCAAGGACGAAAACAGTTTCTTCCTCCCGCCCGACGACGGCGCAGTGGACCTGGCCCGCATCTCGTGGTTTGGCTGCGACAAGCACCTCATTGGGGCCATTTCCGACATCACCGACTTGTCGCGGGGCAGAACGCTGGCCCACGCAGACAAGCTCTTCCAGGCGCGGTGCCGGGGCATCCAGACGCGGTTGGAGCAGATGGACCTCCACTTGCGCATGGACGACGTGCTCTTTGACATTGGGTGCGACTTCAACCGGTTGAACGAGGACTCGAGCGTGGACGAGAGCGACATGATTCTTGTCGATGACACGGTCAACATCGAGGAGTTTTGCTTCCTCCTTTCGTGCAAGGTGAAGCAGGTGGCCACGCAAATCTACCTTGAGTGCCTGCTCTTCAACCGCACGCCCGAGTCGGCGCTCGTCAGACAAAAGGTTTCCAGCATCTTCAAGTGGCTCAAGTTCATTGTGCTCAAGAACGAGTTTCGGTGGTGCTCGACTTTGCTCTGGCTGGTGTTTGTGGTGAGCCTGCAAATTTCCGTGCACGCCGACAACAGCGAGTACCTCCGGTATCTTGCGTTGCAGATCCTCGACAAGTTGGACAAGTACAGTCTTGGCAATGTGCTGCAGACGCGACATATCATCGTCAACATCTGGAAGGCTCGTGACTTGGACAACAGCGACGAACACAGTTTCGGGAATGTGCGCCGCCCGAAGCCACTGCTGGTGAATGACTGGGAGTTGTATGTAACCAACGAGTCGTACAAGATATCGTTGGCATAGCCGGTGGCCTAGTTTTTATAATGATTCACGTGATTGACTGCGAAACATGTGTGGACGCTATGCCCTAGGGATTGTATGTACCAGTTACAAGAAAGACTAACGAGAACATCGGCGACTTGCCCTCCAAGTTCAACGAGAGTGTGGGCGACAATGGCCAGGCCGACATCTCTGTGGCGGACGCGTGGGACGGGTCTTACAACATTGCTCCCACCAACAGCGCCGTGATTGTGTACAATGTGCAGGTGGAAGGCCAGTTCCAGATGCACATGGAGGTGTCGAGGTTCGGGCTCCTCCCCCTGTGGGCCAAGCCCAAGGACCCCGCCGCCGTGCGAGACGGCGACGGCCCCAAGTACTCGAAGGAGATCCAGCGGCAGCAATCGCGCCACTTCAACTGTCGAAAGGAGTCACTAGTTGACAAGAACCCCGTGTGGACGAGCGCCCACCAGTATCGGTGCGTGGTGCCGATCCAGGGCTACTTCGAGTGGCTCAAGCGGGGGTCTGACAAGATCCCCCATTTCGTGCATCACAAGCGGCGGCCGCTCATCTTTTTGGCGGGGTTGTATCTGCACAACTTCCACTACACAGACAAGGAGGTGGTGGGGGACAGAGAGTACTTTAGTTCGTTCACCATTGTGACAGGCCCGGCGAACAAGGGCGACGCCCACGATATGTCGTGGCTCCACTCACGCAAGCCGATTATGCTTGAGCCCGGGTCCCATGCGTGGAACCAGTGGCTCGACCCGACCCGCAAGTGGGACGACACCATCATCGACGAGTGTCTTGAGACGGAGCACAACGTGGCCTACAAGGACATTGAGGGGTATGTGGTGCTGAAGGACGTGGGGAACCCGGCCAACAAGTCGGAAAAAGTGATTAAGGAGGTGAAGTCCCAGCCAACCATTGGGCTGTTTTTTGCCAAGAGGGACAGGGTGAAGGAGAAGAAGGAGGTTAAAGAGAAGAAGGAGGTGAGGGGGGAAAAGAAAGAAGGGGACAAAGTGAAAAGCGAGGGCAACGACGAGAAAATCTCTTCGAAAAGGCCCCATTCGGACGGTGGCCCAAACAAACGGGTCAAACAAGAATAGGAGGGGATGCTTACCATGGTGAATGGTGTAGTTACTTTTGGGGTGCGTTTGGTGCGAAATTTTCATCAGCATGCTTAGAAGTTGTCGGTTCAACTCCACCAAGACGGTGCCGCTCTACCTCAACCCGCACGCGTGGCAGGGTCTTCCTGCCGACCGGGTGTTTGAGTTGCACGATCTCAGAAAGAAGGTGTTGGCGGACAAGTACAACCCCAACGACGCCGAGCGGGCGGCCATTCTCTCGACGGTGACGGCGTTGAAGAGCTCCAAGCCCAGTCTCGACTACGCGTACGAGATTGATCACTTCAAGGAGCGCCACATGAACAACACCCCCTCCAACTTGCGGGGCCTTCCTCCCAAGTTGAGCAATATTCCCGTCATTGACAAGGGAGCCACCCCTCACGAACAAAGAAGAAACGAGCAACTCCACCAGGTGAGTGCGTACGAGATGCCGTTGTTGGCCAAGTTCCGCCAACCCTACCAACCCAAGCCGGTGGCTGAACAGCCGCTCAAAATCACCTACCACACCAACTTCTCCGACAATGCGCTGGAGGCCTACAACCGAAAGGTGAGGCTTCTGGTGAAGGTGGCGGACCTCGGTCTTTCCGACGCCCAACTCAACAAGTTCAAGGTGTTGGCCGGAAATAAGTACAACCACAGCACCGACACCTTCAGATTATCGTCGAGCAAGTTTGCCCACGCCACGCAAAACGCCAAGTGGTTGGTGGACACGTTCAACGGGTTCCTCGACGAGGTCAAGCACGGCGAGGATACCTTCACCGACGTGCCGGTGGACACCCGGCACATGCGACCATTGCGGCAGCGGGCGGCGTTCCCCGACGAGTGGAAGCGGCCCGAGGACGCCCCCACCAAGCCGCATCTCATTGTGCGGAAGCTCGTGGAACAGGTCAAGTCCAACAAGGACGAGCAGTACGTGGCCAACTACTTGCCGTAAATGTATATAGAAAACGCGAATTTTGGTGCACACCTTCAACATGTCTTCGGCGGCCACCACGCTCGACGACATCATCACCGAGCTCAAGCTCACGTACGACTCGCTGGTGGGAATATTGGAGGGCGACGCCGTGCGCGAGATCCCCTCGTTGAATGTGTTGTTGAATCTCAACAAGCTCGTGGCCAAGTTGGCCAAAGAGTTGGATGCGGTGGAGCATGTGGACGAGAATGTATTGGAGATCATCAACGACAAGCTTGGGCTCCATGAGAAACGACCCTTGGAGGACGACGAGGAGATCCCATTGGCCAAGCGTCGCAAGCCCGAGGTCAAGGTCGAGGAGGAGGAAAAGGAGCAGGTCAATTCGAAGGACGACCCGGTGCCGCCCGTGCAGCAGGGCAGCTTCACCCACGACAACGACACGCGGCTCAAGAACCCCAAGAGCGAGTTTGTCACGGCACAGACGCTCCCCGCGGAGGCGATTGCCGAGTTGGGGCTTTACTCGGAGGACGCCAACGGGTTGGAGCCCCACGGCAAGGAGTACCTCCGCAAGAAGTACGGCGTGGCGTCGTACCCCGAGCGGGACCTCCAGGACCTCTTGCCCGGGACCATTCCCAACATTGACTTTTCGAAAAACAAGGCCCCCACCAACCAGGTGCAGTTCACCACGTTCCAGACGTACATCGAGCTGTACTTCCGGCCGTTTGCCAGCGAGGACTTGAGTTTCTGCGCCGAGAAGAACGTGCTCCCGCCGGCGTTCTCCGGGCTGGACTACGACGCGTCGGTGACGCCGTTCCTCATCCCCAAGCTCGGTCCCTTCTACGCCGACGTGTGGCTGGAGGAGGACGCCACGCTCGCGTCCAAGCTCAACTCGCCGGCGTACCAGCAGCCGCTGCTCGAGGCATTCAAGCCCAAAGGAACGATTGACAATTTGAGTGATGACAAGCTTTATACCGAGGACGTGTCGTGCGGTCCTCTCCTGAGCCGGCTCCTATCGGCCGTGCTCAGCATCAACGAGGCGGAAATTGAACGCAAGGACGACGACGACGAGGTGGCCACCAAGCTCGACACCACCGAGGACTACAAGGTGACGGCCGAGCTTCTGGACTATCTCACCATCGAGGAGCGCCTCAAGCGGGAGCTCAAGTACATCGGCATCTTCATGAATCTCCCGCGTGACAAGGAGCGGCTCTCCGACGAGCGCGGGCTGATTATCGACTCCGACGACTGGATCCGCAACAAGGAGGACGACGAGGTGTGCACCGAGATCCGCGAGCTCCAGGCGGAACTACGCGACGTCAATGCCCGCAACCGGTCCCGCAAAAAGAAGCTTCTCCCGATCATCGAGGAGCAGATTGCATACCAGGAGTACTGCACCATATTAGAGGACTTGGACAAGCAGGTGGATCTGGCGTACATCAAGCGGCTCAAGGCCAAGAACAAGAAGAAGAAGATCCACCAGGACGCCACGCCCCAGCAGCAGGCGGCCAACAACGGGTTGCGGGCGTTGCTCGATAAGCGGAGGCGGTGGATCGACAACATCGGCCGGTTGTTCCGCCCGGCAGAGATCATGAAGCGGGTGCCCTCGGAGTCGATCTTCAAGGGCGAGGAAAACAACTCGGACGACGACGACAACGACGACGTGGACGACGACGACGTCTTGCCGGCATGAGCGCACAACGGCAATGTACCATACTTGTATTTACGACACGATTACTATATCCATGGCAATTGCTATAGGGACATCCCACGGGTGAGCTCCTCATGGGAAGGAAGGGTGGCCACGTTGCCCACCGCACTGAGGGCAATCGGCTTATCCTTCAACCGGTAGTTTGCCCACGCCACCACGTCGTCCTTGGTGATGGCCTCCACCCGTTCAAACACCTCTTCAGGAGAAAGCCTGAAACCGGTGTTGACGAGCTGGCGGCCAATGTCCTCGGCAATGGCGGTGGAGTCGTCGAGCGCCAACACCAACGACGCCTTGAGCTGGGCCTTGGACCGCTCCACCTCGTCGGGGGTGATGTTGCCGCTCTTGAGCCGGGCCCACTCGCGCATCACCGCGTCCACAAACTGCTTGAGGTTGGCGTCCTTGTCCGCGGTGAAATACACCCCCATGAGCCCGGTGTCGGCATACGAGGTTGTGTAGGCCATGTACGAGTTGGCAATGGCGGTGTTGTTGGGCCCCCCCGTGGCGGCAGTCACCGCAAGAGGCGACGGCGAGTTGGAGCCAACGCCAATGGACCGGTCCCAGGTGCCGATGATGCCGTTGGCCACCGACGCCGTGAAGAAGTCCGGCGCCAGCCAGCTCACGCCCTCCACCGCGAGCGCCACGTGCGTCACGGGCATGGCGTCGTCCTGGATGCGGATCTCGTCCCCGTGGAACACGGGCACGTCGCCGTGCTGGGAAAAGGGCACCTCCGACTTTTGGAGGTGGCCAAAGTACTTCTGCGCGAGCTGCTCCAACTGCGCGTGGTCAATGGACCCAACGCCAATGAGCGCCATGCGGTCGCCCTTGTAGTTGGAGGAGATGTAGTTGACGAGATCGTCTCTGCTGATGGTCTTGATGAGCTCGCGGGGACCAAGAATTGTCCGCCCGAGATCCTGGCCCTTGAATGCAACGGCATGCAAGTGGTCAAACACCACCTCGTCGTACATCTTGTCCACCTCGTCGGACTCCTGGAGAATCACATGGCGCTCGTTCTCGATGGCCAGTTCCTCGAGCTTCGACCGCGTGAGGAGGTCGCTGAGAATATCGACGTTCTGCTCGAGATCCTGCTCCAAGCACTTGGTGTAGTAGACGGTGTTCTCGCGGGAGGTGTAGGCGTTGATTTGCGACCCGAGGTTCTCCACCTCCAACTCGAGGTTGAGCTGCGTGCGGCGCTGGGTGCCCTTGAAGGCCAAGTGCTCGAGAAAGTGCGCCGTGCCGCTGTTGGCGGTGTTGTCGGCGCGGGAGCCGGCGTTGATCCACACGCCGACGGTGGCGGTCTTGGTGCCGGGCATCACCTCACTGGCAACGGTGAGCCCGTTGGCGAGCTGTGATGTTTTGAAGAGGGGGGCGGGCACTCGCGACGCGGTGCTTGCCCCTGCGGCGCTGGCAAGGGTCCGGAGACGGGGAATCTTTGTGAGTTTTCGTAGGTTGGTTCGTAACATGAGTGATGCGAATCTAGATTGTGATGACTATATGTGGAAGGTGCGCCGGTCGACGGTGCGAACCGTATGGGGCGAAGTTTTTATCGTGCGAATGGCTTGGTCGGGGTGGTCGACTGGCGCTCGCGCCAGTCGGCTATACAACCTCGCCCTCAATGTTCAACCGGTCAAACCGGGCACCCGGGTCATGGTGCTTGGGCTGGTCAAACACCTCGTACTCATACAACGGCTTGCGTAGCGGCGGCGAAAAGTGCCAGATGGAGCTGGCCAACTCGGTGTACTTGGTGCGCTGCTGCTCGGACATGTGTCTGTCCACAATGACATCCTTTCCCGCCACCGACACCACGTCAAACAAGAGGTCGCGCTCGCTGTCGTGCACCGATGTGAAGTCATGCGTGAGGTAGTACTCGCTGAGCAACTCCGGGTTCTTGGCCAACATGTTGAACACTTGCTCGTCCGACATGTCCACCACCGCGCTCATGAGCTTGTACTCGTCATAGCCCAAAGCCTTGCCCCGGAGACTCTTGCGGAGCACGTCGTTGGGCTCGAGCTCCGACGTGACGTGCTCGAGATCGAGCCAGAGATTGAGCTTCGGCACAAAGAACCACTCGTTGTACTCGGGGAGCGTGAGCCCGTTGGGGTACTCAAAGTTCAATCGCCGGGCAATCTCGTGGGGCACAAACACCGGCACGCCCTCGAGCGTGGTGCGCTTGAGGGGCAGGAGCTGCGCGTGGGTGTAGTAGTGCATGCGGCGGTCGTTGTAAAACTCTTCGTCGGGGTTGATGAGCCCGGCATCAACGTATTCTTTGGGGAGTGTCGCCAGCGACAATGCGAGCCCGGTGATGTCGATGTAGATGCCGGTGTCAACGTCGATGAACCGCGCGTCAATGTGGTTGGACCGGTGGCTGATGTCTCGGTTGTGCACAAACGTGCCCACGTCAATGAGGTAGCGGCCGTACCCCTCTTCGACGTCTTCCACCACGAGTGTCTGGTTGAACTCGCGGGCGAGACGGATGAGCTCGCCAATGGGCATTTGCACGTCCAAGTCATTGTCGTAGGGAAAGGTGAACCCGTTCCAGTACCACGAGAGAAGGGGGCCGTGCATGATCCACGACGTCAACCCCTTTTCCTGGGTGAACCGCAGCCAGTTGCGGAGCATGCGGTTGAGGATGATTTCCGTGCGTGTTTGGCGCTCGGCCTTGGTCCACCCCTTGATGTTGTAGGTGAGGCCGCCGTTGAAGAAGCGCCAGTCGTAGTGCCAGCCCTTGTCGCGGGCCCGGTTCTTGCGGTCGCCAGAGTACACGAGCGTGGCCTGCTTGAAGTAGGTGTCCTCCTGGTTGGTGTTTTTGTTGATGGAGTACTTTAGCGACTCGAAGTACTGGTTTTCCAAAGGGGTGCGTTCCCTCGCCCCGAGCTCGTCAATCTGCGCCGACATGTTGTCTCGCGTGTAGTAGAAGGACCAGGGGGGAATGTCTCCCACTTGACGATACGCCTTGGTGGGCTCCTTGGTGGCCTTCCACTCGGCATACTCCACTGTTGGATCGAGGGTGATTTGCTTCTTGAACCGCGAAAGCACCGGCTTGTTGTCCTCCACGTACTCGTCCATGAGGCCCAGGTCGACGATCCGCTTGCGCTCGGGATTCACGTCCACCTCGTAGGTGCCGTTCCCGGTGAGAAACACCACCTTGAGTGGATTGGGCATGTACACCATGCTGTAGGACTTGGCCTGCGCCAACCGCACCTTGTGCTTGGCCCGGTACTGGGAGTAGTCGTACTGAAGAAACCCCGGAACTTGCTCACGGGTTAAGCCCAACCGGAAGAGCTCGTGGTTGGAGATCTCGTTGTTGTTGAGACACTTGATCTTCCCACGGGGCGTGCCCTCTCTCGTCTCGGACCACTTGAGGATGTAATCGCACGTGTCTCGTTTGGTGAGCGGCTTGGCAAGATCGCCATTGAGGTAGGTGACGTTCATCCAATCGCGCCAGTCAAAGTCGATGGCCGCCACGTCGTGGTGCCGCAAGTGGCTCACGTACACCGCCAACGTCAACCGGATATCGTAGAACATGGTGTTTTTGTTGCGCCAGGCCTTTGGCTCCTTGGCCTTGCTCGAAAACAAAAAAGGGTCCACCTTCACCTGGGTATGGTGAAGTTGCGGCTGGGCCAACCAGAACTTGTCGTCAACATTGTTGCGGACCGACTCGAGCAACAACTCAATCTGCTGGGCAAAGTCGATGCTGGTGGTGGAGTGCTCCGCCTGGGAGTTTTCCAAGTCAAAGTGCACGGTGTAGGGCTGGAGTTGCAGCCTCGAGTTTGCGTGGTACCAGAAAAACCCCGCCACATTGACCGCCAACACCACCACCACGGCCTTCCTGATCAAGTGATGGACCTTCATGAACAAAGTGGTTGTCGGTGATGGAGGAGAAATTTCCGCCTACGAGCCCGGCCCGCATCAGCTTTTGGGCATACATGAGGGAAATTTGTCAGGATGCCAGATTCATGCCTCCTGCATGGCCGCCATTACAGCCACCCCCAGTCGGGGGCCTTTTTGTGCCACATACCAGGGCCAAAGGCCCGGTTATGAACATGGGCCGTCGCACCCACCCTGCCATTCCAACGATACCGTTTCACCCGTCACTTCAATTGCCGGCGGGGAACCATGGCTAGCAGCACGCCATTGTCTGATGAATCCCCAGACAAAGGTGGACCGGGCGGGTATGCGCGCCGGTTCCGGCAATGATCGTCCAAGGATCGGCCTCCATGAAAAAACCCCGACCCCTGTTCCCAACTGGGCTAAGCACCCAAACTAATTGGGTGGCGGCATCACAGGGGCCACAAACACTGGTGCACAGGGGCCGCTGGCCATTGTCCCACAAAGCCCGGTGGCTCAATCGGGGCTATCGAGGCTATCCTGGCGCACCTCGACGCATGAACCATCTTGCGTTGAATGCATCCTTTGAGAACCAACTCGTATATGAAATTATGCACGGCCGATCTCCACGTGTGACATCAGGTAATTGGAGCCGGACTTGCTCGGATCCCGCTCCCAATTGGAACACAACCTGTGGCTGCGCAAACAGTCAGCCAATGCTTGGGGATGCAAGGAAGCCTCCATCCAAGACGGTGGAGCTTCCTTGTTGAGATAGAGAAGCCCGGCAGTACTTCGGGCAAGCGTGCTCTGAGCGCACATGTTTGTAGGGCTGAAGCACACCTCTAGAATCCGGGTAAAGTAAGTTCATCCATGTCTTTGTGGGGCGGTGTTTGGCGATGATGTGGCGATGTTGCGATGATGTGGTGATGGTTTTGGTGATGGGTTTATCGATGGTGTGGCTGCGATCTGGCGATGGTGTTTGGGAATTCGCGTTCGCGTTGCACCCTCAAAACAAATGGCCCGTTCCAAAACCAAGGCCGACGTGCTGCTCATAGCACGAAAAAAGCACCACGACGAGAGTGGCTCCGACTACGAGCTGGCGGTCGACGACATGGTGGAGATCTTCCACCACGGCGACACCAGCGACGAGGAGGGCCGTGCGGACGCAAATCCCGAGGGTCCCCAGCCCTCCCCTTCAATTATAAGCACGCCGCCGACAGAGGTGGAGCTTCCAAAGGTGCAATTCACCAAGAAGCAGCAGAAGGAGCTTTTGCAGGCAATTGAGGACCCTTCTTTCGAGAGCAGTCTACCCCAGGAAACGGTCGCGGCGTACCGCCGTGCACACGAACAAATCCACGCGGCCGGGCTTTCGGGCAGTGTCGTCGACTTGTTCCCCACGGAGGAGTTGGCGCGGGCGGCCGACGCCGTGGCGCTCCGCCAGCTCGCCGACCGCGTCATCGACGACGTGTTGGACGCCAGGCCCGACGAGGCGACAGTCAAGTACGCGTTGATGAAGCGGTTCTTGGAGAGCGAGCTCGCGGGGGTGCGGCGTGCCCTCGAGCCCCTTCACGCCGACGAGCACGAGCGGGCGTTTCTCCAGCGCCAGCGGCTCCACGCCGAGATCGCCTCGTACCCCGAGGAAAACGTCTTTTTTCTCGACCACGTCGTCATCGACCTCACGGGCCTCTCGTCGTTCTACGACGACACCCGGCTCGCCAACCAGGTCACCGACATTGGCTTCAACAAGACCGCCACCTTGTCCATCATCGGCAATGCTGCCGGCACCGAGTTCCCGCCCGTGGCGGTGGCCACCAACTTTGGCGAACCCAACACCCCGACGGGACTCCCGACCCGCCACACTCTCACCGAGTACTTGAACGAGTGGAACGACGAGGTTGCACAGACTGACCGCAAAATCGTTGTTGTGCTCGACCACTCGCGCCCCCACTACGGCCTCCCGTTCTTCTCGCACATCCACGTGGTGGTGCCGTCGTGGCACCTCGACGCAGACTTTGCTCTTCCCTTTGCCTACGGGCTCCAGCACTTGGTGCGGGCCCGCACCAAGGTGTTGTTGTTCCAGGGGCTCATCAAGTTGTCGGCGATCAACGCCGGGCCCTCCACGTTCGAAGAAGACCACTTGGTGCCCACGCTCGTCACCCACGCCACCACCGTCATGGCGAGTTTCGCCAAGCTGAACTACCAGAAGTACTACCAGGCCGCCGTCGACTGCTCGCGGCTCGTGCACGAGAACTCGCCCAAGTCGTTTGCCGCCTACGTCCGGACGTACGTGACCGACATCGAGTCGCTGACGCCCCACAACAACATCGAGTTTGTCGACGGCGTGCTTGTGCTGCTGCTTGCCAAGGCGTCTCTCTACAACCTGCGAAGAAAGATCAACTCATATACCAGCGGACGGAAACTCACGGGGAAAGACCTTTATGAATCCGCCACCGAGAGCCAGCTCCGCCACTCGTTGCGGGCGGGGGCTCCCCCGGTCCAGCACGAGACCGTGGTGGAGGTGGTGGACGTGGTGCCCTCACATAAAAACACCGAGGAGGACGTGGTGCTCCGGTCATTCGCCAACTTTGTCGGCAAGCGGGCGAGCCATGCGTTTGACGTGGAGGCGGCGTCCTTTTCTCGGAGAACCCGCAACGCGTTTGTTCCCTTCTACGAGCTGCTTCTCGAGGATGTGCAACAAGCATTGGTGCAGGAGTCCGACGAAGAGCCGCCATCGCCAATTGCTGCGGTTCGCGAGGTGCATATCCACAAGAAGGAGCGGGCAGCGCGAAGGCCAAGACTGGCTCAGCGGAGAGCACCCTCCGAAAGACTGCGACGGAGAAGACTGCCCTCGCAGTCGGTGCTGCCCGCGAGGTCGGTGCTGCCGGCGCCTCGAGTGCTTCGGCGGTCTGCAAGACAGCAGACCGGTGATGTGATTATTTTGGACAGTGATGAGATAATTTTGGACAGTGATGGGGAGAACAAGGAGGGCGATGTGGATGAGGCCGAAGAAATTGCTTCGGATGAAGAGCCGGAGGCCCAGGAGGTTGACGAGGAACACGAAGAGATTGAGGATGAGGAGGAGAAACAGGAAGCAGAGGCACCCCGCCCCGAGCCGCCTGTGCTTGAGATTATTGAGTCGAAGGATGACGAGGAGATTCCACAGCCGGAGGCACCCAAGAAAAGATCGAATAAACGGTCGACCCGCGAGGAGGCTGAAAAGAGGAGGGGGAAGGCCGATAAAGAGACAAAGGATGCCCCCAAGAAACGCAAGAGGGCCAACAAGGAGCTGGAAGATGTCAAAGCAGGTGAAGAGAAGAAAGGGAAGGCCAAGAAGGCGAGGAAGCAAAAGGTTAAGTCAAAAGAAAAGTCGGAGGAAGAACCCGACAAAGTGAAAGCCCCGGCGAAGAAGGCGCTGGAGGTCAAGGCGGAAACGAAGAAGGCATCAGAGAAGGCGGAGGCTAAGAGGGAGAAGCCCAGAGTAAAGTCGAGGGTCAAAGCCGAGGCAAAGGCGAAGGACAAGTCCCCAGGCAAACAGAAGCCGTCAGCTAAGAAGAAGCCATCAGCTAAGAAGAAGCCGTTTGCGAAAGAGGCCCCAGCTAAAGAGGCCCCAGCTAAAGAGGCCCCAGCTGAAAAGAAGCCATCGTCTAAAGAGAAGGCCTCCGCCAAAGAGAAGCCATCAGCCGAAGAGCCCGCCAGAGAGAAGCCATCCGCTAAACAAAAGGCCTCAGACAAAGAGAAGGCCTCTCTTAAGAAGAAGCTCAAACCTGCCAGCACAGACAAGGGTGTGACGGCAGGTGCAAAGGCAGGTGCGACGGCGGGTGCGACGGCGGGTGCAAAGGCAGGTGCGACGGCGGGTGCGACGGCGGGTGCAAAAAAACGGGCTGCCCCCTCGCAGTCGCAAGCCTCGCCCAAGCGCCCTCGGCCTGCGCCGCGGCCCGTGGTGACGCCGGTCCGCCCCACCCGCGGCCGTGACTTGATAGTCATTGACTAATGAATTACGACATGACGATATGAGGGTGACGCCGTTGCGAGCCCGAAGTAGTCCCTGGCCACTTACTTGCCCCTTGTCACGTGAAAAGGTCCCGGGATCGTCCGACGCGCGGCCTAAATCAGATAGCGGTCGGCCGAGGAAAAAGAAAAGGCGGCGCGGACCAAAAGAATTTCTCTCCATCATCTTTTTCCATGAGGCTCTTTAGCACCGACCATTATTTCAACTACCTGTGGGAACAGGTGACTGCCGCCAACTGGCAAAAGTACCCCAACAAGGTGTCGACGCATGTTGTTTCCGTCGACACGCTCAATCGAGAAATCGACCATGAAAACAACGTCCTCCGCACCGAGCGGCTCATTGCATGCAAACAACCCGTGCCCCGGTGGTTGGGGTGCCTCATTGGCGGCGAGGAGTACTCGTACGTGCGGGAAATCAGCGAGATCGACCTCACCACCAAGCGGCTTGTGATGAAGAGCGCCAACCTCACGATGTCGCAATTGTTACTCTGCAACGAAACTGTGGTGTACCTGCCGGACCAGGACTTGCCACACACGCGGACCAAATTCCACCAGGAGGCCGAGTTCACCGCGTTTGCCTCGTTCACGAGAATCTGCGACAAGCTCGAGGAGTGGCTGGTGGAGCGGTTTGGCCAGAACGCCGTCAAGGGCAAGGCGGGGTTCGAGTCTGTGCTCGAGGTGCTCACGGAAAAGTGGGAGGAGTCGGGGGTGTTTGTCAATGACGTGAGCAACTTGCTCATCAAGGATATCAGCGAGGTGGGGGAGAAGATCACCGAGGTGGGGGAGAAGATCACCGAGGTGGGGGAGAAGATTTCCGAGGTCACCGAGGCCAGCAAGTCGAGTCTCCTTGACGAGGTGGCGAAGCTTGGCAACGTGTTCCGGAAGTAATTGCATAGACTGTACATAGTAACGACTCACGACCTGACTTTGTGTAGTGCGATCATCATCGCATCGCATCTCATCTCATGAGCGAACCAAAAGTAAATGATAAAGACGACGTCGCCCCCGAAGGTCCGCTCGACGGTCCCCTCGACGACAAGATTCAACAGGCATGTCCCCTCGACGACCAGATCCAACAGGCATTGGCCCATTTTAACGAATATCACGACTTGCATCACCTCACCCCGTCTCCCGACATCTTCGAGTACAACAGCCCCAGCACATCGGTATCGTCAGCCGAAGATACCAACGTCAACCTCGACACGGTGGCCAGCCTCAAGCGCTCCATGACCGACACGTCCCGCCTCATCACCACCTTCACGACGCTTAAAACCACCTACCTCAAGTTGTGCACGGAGTTCAACTATCTTTTGGGGAAGTTTAACGAGAACGAGAAGCTCAAGGTGCAATTGATCCACGAGAATAACGAACTCAGACGCGTGTTGGCGGAGGTGCTAGCGGGCAACGACAAGCGGTGTCGATCCTAGATCTGCTTGACAGGGTCAAGGAAACTCAGACACAATCGAACAGCCGGAATCCAGCAGAGCCAGCAGAGCACAGATCGGACAGAGTCAGACAGGCAGTCCGGAAAACGAGACAAGGCTCATGGACTTTCTCCATAGACTGTCATACATAGCATGAAGGTCGCGGCCTTCCATATACAGCATTTCTTGAGCCCCGCTCATGTCCCCCACCCCTCTCACCCAAGACCAGCAGGCCATCCTTCTAGAACTCGAGGCCATTCTCGCGACCGTCAAGGACATCAACTTCAATTTGACGCGTTCCGTGCAACTTTTGAACGAGCGCTCCCCCAACACAAACTTCAACGAGGTGATTCGCCAGAACATCCACACTTTTAGACAGATCATCAGTGCCTTGGAAAGCGTGTAACTAACATGGACACCACTCAGCAGCAGATTGTTGACAAGTACGTCGACGGCAAGATCCAGCGACAGCGCGACGAGGAGTACGAGAGCGACGACGACGCCGAGCTCCTCGAGTTGCTCGAGGACGACGGCGCCCTTGCCAAGTTCCGAGACGAGCGGATCCGCCAGCTCAAGCAGGAGTTCGAGCGCATCGACGCCGCCACCGACGGCGACGACGACGTGGGGTCCGTCCGGGACATTGACTCCGAGAAGGAGCTCATGGCGTTTGTCACCCAGCACGAGACGGTGGTGGTGCACTTCTACCAGCCCCAGTTCGACAAGTGCAAGATCATGAACGAGAAATTGAGGGTATGTATTGGCCAGCGGTTGGCACTACTAACATCAGCTCATAGCAGGAAAGCACCTCACCATCAAGGTTGCTCGCATCCAGGCGAAACAGGCACCGTTCCTCGTCACCAAGCTCGGCATAAAGGTGCTCCCCTTCGTGGTGATTTACCGCAACGGCATGGAGTTGGAGCGGCTCGTTGGCTTCGAGCGCCTCGGCAATAACCCGAACGACTTTACCATCGAGGCATTGGAGGAGTTTCTCATTTCCAAGCGAGTGATTTCGTCGAAGGCGATCAACTTTGGGTCGATCCGTGATCGCAAGGTGGAGGTGGACTCCGACGACGATTGGGATTAGCGACCCCTCCAGCACAGACCAGACGAAATTGGGCAACACCAAACCCACACAACAGACCCGGCCACACAACAGACCCGGCCACACAACAGACCTCGATGCTTCAACACTTCTCAGACAATTAATACCACCTCAGGTGAGCCAGCCACCGCACACTAGTCGCAAACAAGCCCGTCGTAGTTGTTGTCGTAGTCTTTGCTGTAAAGACGGCTTCACCCACGGTCGATACGTCTCAAACTCCTCTCTCGAGACCAGCTCGGTCACGTAGAGTCGCCGCCGGTTGAGAAGAACCCGGTCGCCCAACATTGCAGTCATGCGACCGTCACGTGAATGCGTAAGAAAGGATCACGTGCAAACACATAGGGCACAGACCTGGTGGGCGCGCTGGCGGCGCGCGCGCTCCGCTGGAGGTGAAAAACTCCATCGCCGCTCATTTTTTCTTCACTTTTGGTTCGAAAGAAGCATCTATTGCAGACTAGCCAGAATGCAAATTTTCGTCAAGACCTTAACCGGTAAGACCATCACCCTCGAGGTGGAGTCTTCCGACACCATCGACAACGTCAAGTCCAAGATCCAGGACAAGGAGGGTATTCCTCCAGACCAGCAAAGATTGATCTTTGCCGGTAAGCAATTGGAGGATGGCAGAACCCTTTCTGACTACAACATCCAGAAGGAGTCCACTCTTCACTTGGTTCTCAGATTGAGAGGTGGTGGTAAGAAGAGAAAAAAGAAGGTCTACACCACCCCCAAGAAGATCAAGCACAAGCACAGAAAGAACAAGTTGGCTGTCTTGACCTACTACAAGGTTGACGACGATGGAAAGATCGAGCGTTTGAGAAGAGAGTGTCCTGCTCCAACCTGTGGTGCCGGTATCTTCATGGCCAAGATGAAGGGTAGACAATACTGCGGTAAGTGTCACCTTACTCTTAAGGCTTAGATAATATGATATCTTCCCTTAATGTGCGTAGATGTACATGCATACTGTAGCAGTTGCCCCACTGTGTGTCTACATAATGGAGACATTTGCTCGTGGTTGGCATGACTATCGACACACTTTCCTTGGACCTACAGTGGTTGGTGTTGCTGTATGTTAGTGATGACGACAAGCGTGCACTCGTGGAGGCCGACGTCATGAGGGAGAGCATCCTCTCTCGAGTGACTGAGGTGGATGCTCACGAGGAACTTCACCTCATACCCCGCTGGACATCCAACGACTATCCGTTGGGAGTGCGTTTTCATGGAACCAAGTTGGCTGTTGACGGGTACGACAAGCTCGTGGCGTTTCTTGGGCTGCTGGGGGTCTTCCAACCGGTGAAGATCTCCAACATCTCATGGGCCCAGTACCAGTCTTTACGGAGCGAGTTTCCGTGGTTTGTTGACAGGGCAAGAACCATTGAGTGGACAGCAAGCGATGTTGTCCCGGGGGCCCTGGTTCGTATGGTGGTCGACATTGGCAGCGAACCGGGCTTTAGCGAACCTGTTCTCCAGGTATCATCGAAATCACCAGAAGACAGGACATCAACGATCAGGATGACATTACATGCCAAGACGTCAGGGACCGGTAATCCTTTGGGTGAGTCTGCAGATGGACCAAGGTTGGAGACCAACACCCACGATCGCGGAACCTTTGCCACCGCCGACTTGCTGATGAGCTTCTCGTCTGCCGTGACTTCAATCAAGCTTGGGAACAGCTTGAGGGTGGAGAGACTCGGGCTTCGCAAGTGCACCGACCTCCGCTCACTCACGCTCGATGGCACCCTTCCGGAGGGAGACCTCGTGACCCTTCCCGACCTGTTGACGTACTTGAGGGTGAGAACAACCAAATCGGAGTTCTTGCCTGTGTTCAACATGCGTGTGTGTCCCGCAGGACTTCAGCACCTCGACCTCACCAACTGCGAGATTGTTGGCGGCTTTGAGCACACGCCCAACCTCAGGCACACGCGGATGCTGCAAGTGCAGCTGCGAGAAGACGTGGTTGTGCTTCCCCAGCTTCAATCGTTGGAGATTGAGGTGCCATCATCGACAATGTTTGTGCTCCCACTGCTGTTGGAGAGACTCAGCGTGTTCAGCCACTGGCACAACCTCACTTGCGATGGAGCCCCAGTGTCGTCGGACCGAGTCATGGACTTGACCCCATTGAGGGGGTTGCGAGAATTCAGCTGGGTGGGGAACCGAGCCGGGATGGTGGCCGCCGACTTGGTGCTCAATGAACATTTGCAGGAGATTCGTCTCTGTGGATTGGAGTTGTTGCAGTTGACGATCCCACCACTGGTACGCCGAGTCTCTCTCACGAAATGTCTGGTGGATACGTTGGAGTACTGTGAAAGCAATCAACTCGAGGAAGTGAAGATGGTCAAGGTGCAATATGAGCACATCCCCCACTTTCCACGGCATTTGAAGGTTTTCGTATTTGAGGACAGCCAAGACACCTCCCCTTTCAACAACGGGATTCAAGTTTCAGGCCACTTGCGATGGCTAGGCCCAGATCATTTGGATCCGCTTACACCATCGCCAATTGAGGAGTGCCATTTGTCATATCTGGCCGCTTGGTCAATATTCACCTACCGAGATACATCAGTAAGGATTCTCAAGATGACGAGGCAGCCGGGCGCCCGTGGCACCCCAGATTTGACATGCCTGAGGGTAGATTGGAAGGTGCACCGTGGCCTCGAACATTTGGAGATGCATCAATTGAGTTATCTTCGGTTGCACCCAGACTTTTGGCACCGCATTCGTGATGCCAACTGTCTCCGAGTCCTCAAGATCCAAGGGCGCACCATAATCCTCGACTTTTCTCACCTTCCGAGGTCGTTGGAAGTGCTATGGATACACGGCATAAATCATATTTTCGAACGGTGTAATTCCATAAGTGAGTTGACAAGGTTGCGTGAGCTCGTCATGAACGTCACGAAGTACGAGATGCAAGGGAAACTCAAGTTGCCGTATCTGCTTCAAGATCTCAGTACCACGCTTCCGAGTACCAAGTTCATCTGGGGGGATGTGTCCATGTATCCGCGTCCCACCACTCACGCTTTCGACAAGTGGGTGAGGTCCGGCTGGAGTAAGGTCTCCGAAATGTGCCAGCCAAACCACATCCTTGACGACGCTTTGGTCGAGGTGGTGGATCACTTGTATCCACGGCCCGACCCGTCACGGCCACTGCTTCCAGCAATCTATGCCGATGGAAAGCCGCGGGGCTTTATCGGACTGTACCAAAACCTTTCTGAATCCCGCTGGCGATTGCCTCGATTAAGGACCAGCCTCTCAAATAGCCCCGCATGGAACCAGTCACATTGGCCATAACTTCTCTGAAATGCATGTAATTGATAAAAGGACCGTGGGGGTTGCATTATATTGCGTCTCACCACTTTCAGTCAAATCATCAACCACTCATGAGCATTGACATCCTCTCATCTGAATTGCAACGGTTGGTGGTGCGGTACGTCGACGACCACGACAAACCCCGGCTCTTGGCCGCCGGGGTATTGAGAGACGCAATCCTCAGTCAAGTCGTTGAGGTGAGCGCTACTCAACACGGAATTCTCTTTCTCCAGGAACCCATGTCCGTGCCCCCTCGTTTTCTTTTTGACACAATGGCCTTTGGCAGTGTCATGGATGTTGTCAAGTTCATTGAGCAGCCAAGTGTGCTCCAGCCATTGCACCTCGCCGACGTCCCGTGGGCTGAAGTCCAATCGTTGAGGAAAAGGTTTCCGTGGTTCATGTCAAAGTTACAGACCTTCAGGTGGACCATGGTCAACAAAACAGAGTACCCATATGAAGTGCTGGCAGAGATGGTGGTGGAGGGCATGGGCGGCTTTTATAGACCCGCATTCGACATCTTTCCCACCGGCGAGCTCAACCCCCAGGACAGATTGCCGCTGGGAACAGTGTATCTTACCGTCCAGGCCAAGTCACTGCTGGGCCAAGGCTCGCCAGTGCCAGAGCCGTTTGGGGGGCCAAGTCCGCAGGTCCCAGAGGAGGGCATGATCCTCACCATAGAGTTGGAGATGTGCTTTTCCTCTGACGTGACAAGCATTGAGTTGAAGCACAACCAGATGGTCGAGGAAATTGACCTTCGAGCGTGCCACCAGCTCCGTTCGTTGAAGGTCGAGGGTGCATTGCCCGTTGATGGGCTCGTTGCGCTCCCAAGCCTGTTGAAGAGCTTGGATGTGGGTATGGACCAGTCAGGGGTGCACCGAGTGTTTGATATGAGCGTGTGCCCCGCCGGTCTCGAGGAGCTAAACCTCTGTCGGTACGAGTTGGCCGGGAGTTTTGCGTCCACCCCGCATCTCAAGCGCCTGCGGTTGATGTTCATGAACACACAAGAGGAGCTTGTGCTCCCGCAATTGACTTCTTTCTTCGTTCACGACTCGAGCACCCCCTTTCTGCTTCCACTGCTGTTGGAACTCTTGGATGTGCATGACCACAGCAGCCGTCTTTATTTCGAGGGTACTCTGGTGTTGTCCGACGACACAGTCGACTTGACGCCATTGCCACGCTTGAAGAAACTCGGGCTTTCATGGGCGCAACCACGGCGCTTCGCCCAGTTCACCATTCCATGCCAGCTCGAGGTACTTCATCTCTTTGGAATACACTTGCTCAGCCTCACAATTCCCCAATTAGTCAAGCGAATTCTTCTCCAGAAGTGTGTTATCGAGCACTTGGACATGAACGAGTATAGCTGTTGGCAGGAATGGACGATTAAGGAGCTGCAATTGCACCACATTGACAACTTTTCCTCGAGTCTGATTAGGCAAGCTAACTCGGCGAAATCGTCCAAATTTAGGAGAACCAACACGGGGTGGACCGCCTTGTGAGTGGGGCCAAATTTTATGACCCTCTAATCATAGTTGTAGTGTCGCAGATATTTACGCGCATGAGCTTCTCCATCCACGAACTTGATGACGACATCAAGAAGCTCCTTGACCTCGATGCGTTCCTCAACGGGCTCAGTGTCAATGAGTTTGTCGAGGAGTTGAGCAAGGACCACTTTTTGAAAGGAGCGGAGGTGAAGAACCTCGAGTACCTTGATCCCAAACCGTACATTCGGACATTTGAAAGCACGCTTCGAGAGCTCAAGCGGCTCAACACAGAGGCCCAGGACCGCAGGGCACGGGCAGAGAAGGAGGTGGAGGAGTACGAGCTCAAGCACAGCGACAACGTGTTGGAGTTGACGACGCAGATGACCAGCTTGGAAACCAAGTTTGATTCGTTGGACGACAAGATCCTGGAGATCTCCCGCACCATCGACCCCTTGAACAAGTCATTGAACAAGATCACCGACTCGAGGGACCGGTCGACCGAGACCATCTTCCTCATCCGGGCGTACCACGGGTTCTACACCAAGGGGAAGTACGACCCGCTCGAAAACCTCCGCACGTCGAGAAACTTCGAGGACCGCGCCAAGTGCGCTAGCACCGTCAAGAACCTCCTAACCCTTTCAAAAAAGATTGACTCGCCAGACATCCCCAAGGCCACCAAGTGCGTGGCGCTGGTGCAGAAGTACTCGGAGGTGATGGAGCGCGACCTCCTCACGCGGTTCGAGGTGGCCAACGAGGAGGCCGACTTTGACGTCATGCGGGACATTGCCAAGGTGCTCTTTGAGTTCAACGGCGGCGCCACCGTCGTGCAAACGTTCGTGAGCCAGAACGACTTGCTTCTCGAGTCGGAGCGCGACGAGGACGAAAACAACCCCCTGATTCTCGACAACGAGGCGGTGTGGGTGTCGTTGAGCGACGCCAACTTCGTGGCGGGGGACTTTCTCCGGGGCGACGCCGCGGAGCTTCTCTTGAACCGACTCCGCGTGGCCATCAAGGGCCAGGCTCGTATAGTGCAACAGGTGTTTGAGGACCCCATCCCCGTGCTCCAGATCTTTGTTCAGAGGATCTTTGCCCAGATGATCCAGAACAAGGTGGGCACACTACTCCAATACTCGCTTTCCACCAGCTCACTTGCCCATGTGCGGGTGCTCCAGGCATTGTACTCACTTGTTGGTGACTTCACCAAAGACGTGAAGGAGTTTTTCTCCACCAACGACTTTGACCCCAACGGCGAGCTCGGGCATATCCTTGACCAGTCGTACTACGACCTCTTTATCGAGTACCTTTCTGACAACATCTACTTCAACCGGGAAAAGAAGAACCTCGAGGACCTCATCTATCACATCGTGCAGCGCTTCAACGTGTTCAACGAGCGGGCGCTCGCCAACAAGCACCTCTCCACCCGCCTCGACAACGCCGACGTGCAGCCCGTGGACGCCGGTGCCAACGACCGGTTCAGCTTCCACTTTCTCGAGAAGAAACGCCTCCAGCGGTTCCGGGACTTCATGAACTCACGGTTGGCGGACCGGTCGCGATCATCCGAAGGCGCCGAGCTCGCCCACGACTACCAGGAGTACGCGCATCTCAGCATCACCAAGGTGGAGGTCACCACCAAGGCATGCATCGAGAGCGTGGCGCGGGTGCTCGAGCTCACCCCGAACAAGTCGTCCGAGTACTCGCTCGAGATCCTCGAGATCCTCTTGTTTGACTTTGGCAAGCTCTACATCTTCGGCGGGCTCGAGGTGGCGTACGACGCCGTCAAGCTCGAGGCAAGCCGGACGGGCGACATCGACTTTGGCTACCTCCACAACTTCAACCTCGTCAGCGAGATTCTCTACCTCGTGTCCACGTGCATCAAGAAGATTCTTCTCCCGTGCACGGTCAACAACCCCGCCATCCGCAACCGTATGATCAGCTTGACCAACAGCTACATTGCGCGGTGCGAGACCTCGCTCAACATCATCATTGGCGACACCGTCGACGTGGTGGCCGCCCGCATTGCCGCGTGTCTCGCCAAGCAGAAGAAGAAGGACTTTTTGAGCGACACCGTGGCCGACGACGACACCGAGGCGTGCGAGCAAGTGTCGGAACTCTTGAGCAAAGTGCACCACGCGCTCACGCATCACTTGAGCGGGCTGAACCTCACCAACGTGCTCGCCAAGCTCGGCATCAACCTCCTCCACCAGCTCCTGGAGCACTTCAAAAAGTACACCGTCAACTCGACGGGCGGCATCACCCTCACGCGCGACGTGATCCGGTACCAGGCCGCCGTCGACGAGTGGGGGCTCCCCGAGCTATCCGAGAAGTTCCAGTTGCTCCGGGAGATTGCCAACCTCTTCACGGTGCACCCCGACTTGATTTCTTCGTTGGTGGCCGAGGGACAGTTGGCGTCGTTGAAGCCATATCACATCCGCCAGTACGTGCAAAAGCGCGTGGACTTTAACCCCAGCTACATCGAAAGGTTCTTCACTTTCAAGTAACAGAACAGATCATACGAATTGACCATGCATGAATGACAAAGCCCACTGTGGGACGAGCCTACTGTCTCACGTAGAATGGATGTATTATGTTGAGTAGAGATGGAGGAGAAGGAACGCACAAAGGGTGTAGGCTGTGAAGGACGCCACGAAGCGCTTCCTGTCTCTGAGCTGGGCCTTGTGAGGATGCCAGCGGCGGATTTTTTCTGGCCAAATGTAGAAGGCGGCTAAGGCCACCACCCCGAGAAGGTACCCCAAGATGTACACCCACATGGCAAAGTATGGGTCGGGCAAGTAGCACATCCGCGTGGCATGGGTCTCCTGGAGGGTGTTCCCCTTTGGGTTGTTTAAAGAGAGAAGCTGGACCGCGGGATACTTGATCCCGTTGGTCATGGACACCGTCTTGACGGTGATTTCCCGGGCGGTTTTGTCCTGGTAGGAATGCATGATGTCACAGTAGTCGTGGTCGTCGCCGCTAAACACGAGCGTGGGCCGCACCGCCGCCAAGATGCGCTGGCTGGTTTCGTGGTCGAGCACCGTCTGGTACTGCTTGCCCTTTTGAACGGGAAAGAGCCTGGTGCTCTCACGAAGTGGGCCGCAGAGCTGCTTCTCGTTGAACCGATACAACGGCACATGTGTAAGCAAGATGCGGGGTCTCAGGGGGTTTATGACGTTGTTGAGATTGTTGAGAAAGGCAATGGCCTCGGCGTTGATGGCCGGGTCGGGATGCGAAAGCGAGATGGTGTCGAGCACCACCACCGTGTGGTTGCCAATGTCGAAGAAGTCGTTGGGCGGGCCAAAGAAGGCGGCGAACCGATGGGCCACCGCCAAACTCACCTTCTGGTACCCAATGTCGTGGTTCCCGGGCAACAGCTGGACGGTGTGGCGGTTGACGCGTTTGGGGAAGATGGTGTTGAAGCGGCGGTACTCGGCGTCCCATGCGGGGTCGCCCCACTCGCGGCCGCCGTCAAACAAGTCGCCGAGGAAGATGGTGGAGTCGGGATCGAGCCCCTTCTGGAGATAGGCGTGGTTGCGGCGGAGGTAGTTGTCGCTGATTTTTCGAACAAAGTAGTTGACGATTTGAAGCTGGTTGGGGTACGTGTTGGCGTCCACGAGCTGGGGGTCGGCCACGAGCATGACTCGGTGGCGGGGGCCCGGGGCCCACGGCTCCCACGACGCCCAGCGGCACCGGGCCACCACCATACGTGGCACCATGCGTTCCTGCCAGTGCACCACCACCCAGAACACCACCAGGGCCACGAGCCAGGGCGGGTACTGCCTTTGGGCCACGCGCCGCGGCGCCCACTCGCTGCCGTTGGGCAAGGGGAGGAGCTTGTCCTTGCCTCTGTAGTTCATGTCGCGGTGAAAAATACCCATGCCTCCCAAGCTCCGGTCCAAGGAACCGGACAAGACGCTCTTTCGCTTCGACGATGCCAACGCGTTGATTTACCAGCACCAGCCCATCGCCATGGCCAAGGGCACGGACTTTCACAATTTGTACCGCTGGTTCAACGAGACCCTTCCCGAGCGCACCAACACCTCCAAGACCACCAACCTCGTGACGAGTTACGAGCTACTACCAAGAAGAGTGAGAGAAGATCCCCTTCCCGACGAACACTATGAGGTTTTCCACAAAAAGATGAAGCGGGAGGAACGCGCCATGACCAACAGCGACCGCCTCAAGATCATGCTGGAGATTGACAATCTTCGCCAGCAACTCCACCACTTGCACCAGTACGACTGGGCCCGCCACCTCCCGAAAATCACCCACATCAACAACGTCCTGGACTTGGACGAAATGACCCACAAGAAACAATTGACCGAGGACGAGATCGCCCGACTACTAGACAAGTACGACGACTGGCGCCGCCGCCAGGAGGTGCTACTGGCAGATATGAAGGCACATGCGAGCTCCATTGAGGAGACGGAAAGTATGCTAACGACCGACTTGGCGGTGCTCCAGGAGAACCGACGACAGGAGCGCATCCGCCGCGACGGCCCCAAGATCACCCTTCGGCTCGGCAACGGCTACGACATTGTCGCCAGCCCGTACGAGCGGCCCCACGTAAGACATCGATCGTAATGACGTTATGAAAAGTCCCGCACCTCGCGTGTGGCCCTCACGTAGATGCCAAAGAACCCGGAAACGTCGTCGAGCAGGTGGTTGAGCACCAACTCTCCGAGAGGTAGGTGCTTTGGCACAAACACCTTTGGGGTTTGGCGTAGGTCCAAGTCGGGTTTGCCCGGGCGAAAAGAGTCGATTTGGTCGAGGGAAATGCCATGGCTGGCGACGATGATGTCTCGGAATAGGGCCACCGCCACCACCGTCTGTCCAAGCACAAACGCAATCTGCTTGTGGGCCGTGTCGCCCGTCTTGTACTTCTTGATGAGGTCGGTGACGTCCAATCCCCGATGAGAAAGAAACTTGTCGGCGGCATACACGAGCATAAGCACCTCCTCGTAGCTGCTGAAGGGTACGTGCACGAGGTTCATAAGCACATGCACCACCACGTCCCGCTGGTCAAGGACCTCCTGGAGAGTCTCCCTTGGGAAGATGTCCAACACCCGGGCCATGGCCTTGGTGAACTTTTTCTTGCTGGAGTAGGACGCACTCACCACCGAGTACATGGTGGCCAAGTGCCCCGTGCCAACAAAGAGGCGGTCGATGCGTCGCTTGTGCTCCACGGTGAGGCGCAAGGCCTCACCGTAGCTCAGGTTGGTGAGGGACTCGTGGGTGTCGTAGAGCCTTTTGTGGATGGACACCGCCAACCGGCGAACACTCGAGTTGAGCGAGCCCTCAAGCACAAGCACCGTGGGCACACACACCTTGGGATTGGCGAACCCCAAGTCGAGCACCAACTGGACAAACTGGAGGGGAAGAAGCGCATCTTCCTTTGCCACGCACAAGTCAAGCACCTGGGGCAAGTAGCGCTGGATGAGCCCGGCGCACACCCCGTCGTTGATGTACTTGGGGGTGTCGCCGTGGAACACCGCCACGTCGAGGGCCTCGACGGCCGACGACTTGTGGTGGTGGCCGTTGCGGCGCTGCGCGTCGTGGTCCTCCTTGACAAGAAATTCCATGAGCCCGCGGAGCACAATGGGGGCTTGGGAGGTGATGGTGGCGTCCAAAGTGGCGAGCACCGGCTCGGTCATGAAGAGGTTCGGGTGGTGGGTGCAAATGAGAAGGACGTTTTCGAGGCCGGCATCAGCATCTTTGTGAAGAAGCACGGTCTTGGCAACGACGCTAACAACGGTTTCGTTGGGTTGGAGAAGGTGTTCAAACACGGCGCGGTGGGGCTCAAGGGGGCAGAAGCTGGCAAACGCGCCGAGAAGATGGAGGAGCCTGGTGAGCCGAAGCTCATCCGGCTGACCGGCAATGAGTCGGAGAGTTGAGAAACACGCATTGGCGAGCTTTTTTGCCAGTCCCTGCTTCTCGCAGAGTAGCACAAGCGCCGGCATGGCGTGGCGGAGCTGGGGCGCCAGCAACTTGCTCAAGCGCACCATGAGGTGGTCGGCGAGCAGCTTGATGACATCTCCGCGAAGATTCACCTCCGGAAGAACGTGGTGCAACACCTCGAGCACACTGTCGCAGTCGGCCTCGTGGAGGTATGGCTGCAACGAGACGATCTGGTCCTGGGTAAGGAGCGTCCCGTCGCACTCCACCACGGCGGCAAGCAACCGGAGGTGGTCGTCTCCCGCAAGCAAGGCGTCAAAGACGGCATCGCATACGCGCGAGAGCTGGCTGGATGCCAAGTGGGTGAGGTACCCGCGGAGGAGGCGCGGGGGCATGGCCCCAAGCACGGCGACGGCGACGGTGGGCCCGAGCCAGAGCCGCGCGAGGGTGTCTCGCACCAGCGTGGCGTAGGCCTGGTGCTCGTGCTCGAGGCACCGGAGGAGCTGGGAGCCCATGAACACCCGGGCGTCGAAGTCACACTGGTGGTACATGGACTCCACCACCTTGAGGCACCGCTTGCGCACGGCGGCGCCGTCGTCAAACAAGAGCTTGGTCACGGGCCGATGGAAGTGCACCACCAACTGCTTCTGGGTGGTGAGGTACCTGGCCACGAGCTCGAGCACGGCGTCCCGCACCGCCGCCGACTCGTCGGCGAGCCCGTCCACCATGGCCTGTTGCACCTTGCGTGAGAAGAGGAGGGACTCGTCGTGGTCGATGAGTGTCAGGAGCACCTTGACCGCGCGGGTCCGGGCCCGGATCTTAGGGTTGTCGATGCTGCGGAGGACGGTGGTGAGAAAGGCGTCGTAGAGCGGGCCCACCTCGTGCGAGAGCAACACCGCGGTGTACGACGTCGTGGACACGGCGTCCCTGTCGGAGGCCACCGAGTTGAGTGGGAGGGTGCCATTGATGGCCTGTTCCAACATGGCAAGAATGTCGCCGAGGATGGCCTTGTTGGGCAGCGCCTGTCTTGCGAGAGGCGCCACCATGCAGATGTACCGGACAAGGAGGAAACGCAACGAGTGTTTGAGGGACGGGGTGCGCTTCAGCGCCAAGTGGAGGTACTGGAGGGTGTTGAGGAAGGCTGACTTGAGGGTATGCAATTCTTCTGGGACATTGGCCGAGCCGAGGACACTTATCCGGTGGGAGCCGCGGAGCTGGAAGTACCGTAGGCCAATGACCCCGAGGGTGTCCAAGGCGTAGGCCTCCAACTGGGGGGACGCGCCCGAGTGGAGTTTGTCGAGGAGTGACTTCATGAATGTGGAGAGAAGGAGCTCGGCGCCGGGCCACTCGGGAAAAGCCACGAGCCCCGTGAGGTCGGTGATGAAGGCGGTGAGCCTGGTGCGGAAGGATGCGTCCGAGTCGGTGGCCTTTTCAAGAAGAAAGTCGGTGATGAGGTGGCACTGGTGGGCTGCGTGGCCCAATGCCGCCGGTGCCCCGGCCATATCCAGGCTAAACGACTGAACAAGTAGGAGCACCGTGTTGGTGAAGGTGGAGATGGGCCCTCCCCTCGGTAGCCTGACTGCTTGGTTTGTGGTGAACCCCACGAGCACCTCGTGGAGTAGGAACGGCTGTTGGCTCGGGTAGTGGTGGAAGATGTGCACCAATACCCGGCATGCCGCGGTGGCGAGCTGATTGCTGGGCAGGTGCAAGTGGCGCAACACCAAGTATTCGAGCTTGGCGAGCATGGGCTCGTCGTCAAAGAGACACCGGGGGATGGCGCCAAGGAGCTCACAAGCGGTGGAGGTGTCCGAGGAAACAATCTTCTCTAGGAGCGAGATGACCGCCACCACGTAGGTGTCGACAAAGAGCACCTTCTCGGCGCGGCGGCCCGTCATGGTGAGGAGGAGCAACTTGGCCAGCACCACCGAGGCCAGGGAGTGGAGGAGTGCGAACGCCGACCGTTGCAAGTGGGTGAGCACGTCGATGGGGACGGCGTCGATGACGGGGTCGTGGGCCACGCGGAGGAGGGCATCGTACACGGAACGCACTGTTTCGGGGGTGATTTCGGTGGAGAGGGTATCAATTGCGTGATGTTTGATGGAGGCCGGGTCGATGGAGGGGCGTGGAGCCAGGAGGTGGTGGTCCCGGCGCTGGCGTTTTCTGGGTTGGTGCGATGAGCCCGATGGGGAAAACGACCGGGCCACCTTTACAGGAGGCAAGTTTGCTAGGAGGCGCTGTTCCAATTCGGGGAGAGCCAGGCCCTCGGGCCCGTAGGCTTGCTCAAACTCAATGTCTTCGAGCTGGGGGGGACGGTAGTCACAGAGCTCCTGCAAGAGATGTTCGGAAATCTCGGTATCTGGGATATTCTGAAGCCATGGCTCCGGTTTCGTCAGTGCCAACACCCCCACAACCTGTTGCTTTGGCACGAGGTGGAGCATCGGCAGCACCGCCAACGCGTGGGGTAGGAGCATGCGCGTTATTCGAACGGGCTGATGTGCAGAAAGCGAATATCCGCCGCGTCGCGGCGGCGCATGCTCAAGCTGGAAAAACCGCGAGGGGTCCCGATCCAGTTGACGTACAAGTTGCGGGCCACCAGGCCCAGGTTGTAGATGTTGACGTACCCGGGGTCCTCGCGGGCGTAGTTGAGGTACTCGCGGGTGGTGATGTTCTGGGAGGTGAGGAAGATGTGGAAGAGGAGGAGGAGGAGAGGGTACACGAGACCCAAGAGGGAGTAGACGGCGAGACCGAGCGCGAGCGGGTGGGCTTGGGCCCGGTGCGAAAACGGGCCCCTGGCCGAGTACACCTGGGTGAAGGAGGCCGCCGCCAACACCAGGCTCGCCGCCACGACGTACACCAAGTACCACGCAAACCACTTGTAGTTGCGGGCGCCAACGCAGTTGTTGAGAAACACGCAGTGGTGGTCGTGAACACTCACACAAACATCGCAAGTGGAGCAGTGGGACGTTCTCGGGGGCCGCCAGATGTGGCATGTAGAACAGTACTTGACGGGGGCGGCGGTGTCGCCGTACGGGAGGAGCATGGTGCCAAAGTACTCGGGCGGCGGTTTTTGCAGCAAGTGCCCCTGGGCCACCGCCGCGGGAAGATGGATGTTCCGCGTGGTGAGGCCGGGGTCGGTGGTGGACGCCTTGACAAAGAGAAGGAACGCCACCGCCCACAAGTAGGAAAACACCCCGACCAAGGCGCCGTGGCCGTGGGACACGAGCCACGGCGCACACCCGGCCCAGTGGAGCACCGCCGGCACCGCCATGAGCACGGCGGCGGCCACGTTGACGGGCTTCTGGCGCCCGCTGCGGAGCCGCCCGCCGCAAAACAACCAGAGTTTGTGGGTAGCGGGGTCTGCGACAAGCCAGTCCATACCGCGATGCGAGTCGCACATTTACAAAGTGCAATGATGCTACGGTCACCATACACAAGGCTAGCGCCGCGGCTCGCGCCGCGGCTCGTGCCCCGGCAAGTTCGCCCCATCTCCTCGTCCACCCGTGGCGCCCTTCGAAGCTGGAGCGTCGTCGTCAACATCATCGCGGGCGCCTACATCGGCGGCCTCGTCGTCTGCGGGGGCTCGCTCTACCTCCTCTACCACGACGCCAACAGCCGCCAGAACATCCCCTTCAGTCTTTCGCTCAAGCAGCAGCTCACGGCGGTCATGGCCATCAACAAGGACGACGTGTTGCGGTCGCCCCGCTACGCGGTCAAGCACTACCGCCGGCTTCTCTTGGAGATTGCCGGCGTGGACGACACCGAACTTCAACAGCAGTACATTGTTCCCCTCCTTGATGCCGACGACTTGGTTTATCGTCGCTCGGCCAAGTTCTCCAACTTCTACATCGACATTGTTCTCCGGTACAGCCGGGCGCTTCTCGCCAAGGGCGAGCTCGACAGTGCCGTGGCCATGCTCAAGGCCATCATCGACAACGACGTGCTCTTCTACAAGCTCGGCGACGCCGAGCGGTTGGCGCAGTGCTGCCGTCTTCTCAGCAAGGTGTGCCAGAACCCCAACGACAAGGTGCTGTACCTCCTGCGAAGCCTCGACATGCTCGAGACCACGTTTGCCGGCATCAAGCTTGACGAAAACTATCTCTTGGATCCGCTGAGCAAAATCACCGACGAGTTGGTGAGCCTGCTCAACACCCTTGCGTTTGTTCTTGCCCAAAGCTCGAAAAGTGCCAGCCGCAAAGACAAGGCCGACCGCCTCACCAAGGCCATGAACATCTACCTCGCCAACCTCGGCATTCTCCAACAGGTCAACACCCACATTGTCGAAGGCACCCGCACGCAGATGTCGTACCCGCTCTTTGACTGCGACCCCGCCCACCTCGAGGCCCACATTGCCGAGCTCAAGGCCCACATCAGCGAGATCATGTGGGCCCGCGGGTACAAGAAGGACGCCATCGCGTGGGCCGAGGAGGTGGTGGCGGAAACATACAACCACCGCGTGGCCTCGGCCAGAGTGGCCGTGGTGCTCGACAGTGTGCTCACCAACTTGACCAAGATGTACCACAAGACCCGCGACTACAAGAACGAGGCGCGGTGCGTGCAACTCCACGCCAACCTCGACATGTTTGACGAGTCGACCCGCTCGTGGTACGACTCCGTGGTGAACCGCTTCTGCAAGATCATCTACTGGAAGGGTCCCCTCGGCATCCTCGAGAAGGGCCTCACCGAGCGCTTCGGCCGGCCCACCCGTGTCCCCGAGATCGAGGAGTTTGAACAAGAGGATGTCGAGTAATGTATATAGCCATTGAGTGGAAGCGGACCTCATTCGCACCTGGTTAGCCCATACACCAAGTCCGGGTCCCCGGCGGCGCGCGCCAATCAAAAACCTCCAAAGTAATCCCCCGGATACTCCACACCATGTACGCTAGACACCTCAGCACCCTCGTCAAGCCAGCCGTTGGCCTTGCCAAGCCCTCCGTTGGACTCAGAGCCGCCCAGGTTGGCGGTGTGCGCACATTCAACATCCCCTTCCTCCCCCAGATCCCCCAACCCCCAGGCAACATTGTTGGCACCGTCAACGAGGCCTACGTCAGCCCTCCTCCCCACAAGTCGCATGGCTCGCGTCACTGGACCGCGGAGCGGGCCGTTGCCATCGGCCTCATCCCGCTCACCACGGTGCCCTTTGTCACCGGCGTGTCCACCGGGTTCGACGCCGTGATGTCGTCGTTGTTGCTCTACCACTGCTACACCGGCTTCCAGTCGTGTATCATCGACTACATCCCGCTTAGAATCTACGGCAAGTACCACAACTACGCCATGTACTTGTTGTTGTTTGGCACGGGTGTGGCCGGGTACGGAATCTACGAGATTGAAAAGAAGGAGGGCGGCGTCACCACCATCCTCAAGAAAGTGTTTGCCGCTTAGGTATAGCTTAGGTAGTCATTAGATATTCATACGACCGGCCGGGCCGCCGCAATGGTGGTGGCCCACTCGAGGAGGTACTCGCGGGCCCGTGGCACCGACGTCAGCACTTCCTCCTCCGCCATCACCTTCAATGGGTACTCGGGCAGGTATGCGTCGCGGGCCACCGGGGCCCGGAGCACCTCCACGGTTTCGTTCACCTCGTCGATCTTCACGTCAATTAGTCCCTCGTACTTCATGTCAATGAGCACCCGCTCGAGGTCCTCGTTCTTTTGGCCAAGCACACTCAATGCATGCCCGAGCTGCTGCTCCTCAAGGAAGTGGCTGAAGGGCACCCGGTGGCCCGTGTTCTGGCCCACCACCAGGAGCACCGTGAGCCGGATGAGCTTGCGCACCTGCGACGGGTCCAAGGCCACGCACGCGTCCTGGTGTCGGAGATAGGTTGAGTATGTGCCAAACGCAAACACCTCAATGGTGTTGGCAAGGCGCGACGGCTCCCGATCTAGCTGGCTGGCAAAGTGGTAGGTGGTGTCGTCTCCTAGACTCATGATTTTCGCACACCCCCGGCCGCAAATTTGGATGGGGCGTCCGGCCGGCCCTGGGACCGTCTTCCAGGTCGACTTCTTTGCATTCCTGCCTTTGATTTTTGCCGCTGGAGCTCTGCCTTGGGCTTTGTCCCTTTGTGACGCTGTAACTTCCGCTCGGGCTCTGGCTCTGGCTTTTGCTGCAACTGTCGTCTGGGCCTCGGCCCTGGCTTGTGCCGTTTGAGCTGGTGCTTTGGCGGCTTCTGCAGAGGTATTTGACTGGGCCTTGGGGGCTGCTTGCGGCTTGTCCTCCTCACACTAAGTCTATGTGTTAACCTCGGGGGCCGGAGCAACATCACAGGCACAATCATTCCCGTTCCCACGCCTCGGGCTGGCCGCAAGGGCTGGCGACACTCCTGGTGCTCAACCAACGGGAACGTCACCACGCCAAAGGGCCGGGTGCATCGGTAGGGCCCGACTTTGGTTCTGAAGATGACTCGCCTCGATCGGCGCCGCAAGTGTCTTCTTTGGGCCTTACGACGAACGGGGCCGTCATACAACCCCGTGGCGGTCCGCACACTCTGGCGGATCCTCACAATGGCGGCGCTGAGCTCCTCCTGGATGGTGACGTGAAAGGAAGCGGTCATTAATGAGGCTGCAACACAAACAATAAATTTGGAGAGGGCACAATAATAATGTACATTAGTATACACGCCATGATTACACAAGAGTTTCGGTGCCGTTGCTGGATCGCTAATTTTCGTTAGTCGTGGTTCACGTGGGAGCGTGCAACAGCGTTGCAGCTTTCCTGTCTGCATTAACACAGCGCCATGCTGTTGTCTTGCTCTGCACTGGCACAACTTGTTCGCTTCGCTCATCAGTTGTTAGTTGTGCTCGCTAAGACGAGCCCGCTTGGCCTGGAGGTTCATCCGCAGAAGACTATACCGCAACCGCTCCTTCTTATTCTGGAGCAAGCGCAATCTCGTGAGCTTCTGCTCCGTGAAGGTGGCCTTCTTGAACCTCTCCAAAGGCACGTCGTTCCGCTGGGCCCCCTCGAGACGCACCTGCTGGAGGTCGACCTTCCCCGCGAGGTTTGTCTTGCGGCGGCGGAGGCGAACCAACTCGCGCTGCACCTTGTTGATGATGGACTGGATCTGGGGATGGGTCTCCTCGCGGAGCTGGCTCTTTGCGTCTTCAAGATCGGTTTCTGGAATAAGCCCAAACACCTTTTCCGTGTTGAGCACGGTCCGAAGCCGGGGCACGTCGCGGGTGGCCTCGTCTAGTCGGCTGAGCGAGCCGGTAAGGAGGCCGACACTCTCCAGGAGCAGGTCAATGCACTCCTCGAGTATGGACATGTGTGATGTTTTGGTGTTTTGTGCGCGACTATGGATCTCAATATCGGGTTGGAGAAACGGCCGCCGCCCAAGCTCGCCAAGGGCAACCGGCGGCGGTCCAATTCCCAGAGCCAGGTGCTCCAGCAGGTCAACATTCCTAATAACTACACAAAAGAGAAGCGCAACCTCAACGAGTATTATGTGATTCTCACCAGCTTAAATGACACCTTTGAGGAAAAGCGGCTCCACGTGCCGTACTTCCCCGACGTGGTGAAGTTGGGCCGGCCCCTGGCGGCCCGCACCAAGCCCGAGGTCACCAACGGGTTCTTTGACTCGCGGGTGTTGAGCCGCAACCACGCGGCCATGTTCTTTGATGCGGCGCTCGACCGCATCATGATCAAGGACTTGGGGTCTTCCAACGGAACCTACGTCAACGACGTGAAGATTGGCGACGAGCCGGTGCCCATTGACGTGGGAGACACCATTCACCTTGGGTTCTACTTCCAGATGGAGTCGCAGCACAAGCAGATCCGGGCCAAGGTGAAGAACATCAACATCAGCGCCAACTTTTTCCCCACGGCATCGGTGTCTTTCGACAAGGAGAATGGCGTCAACTTCAAGCATTTCGACTACATCCAGGATATCTTTCTGCACCTCCCCGAGAAGAAAAAGGCACCGGTCAAAAAGGACTCGGTGCTGTTTGACAATGCATTGTTTAGCGACATCAACCCCACCCTCGAGGACAGTCTTCTCGGCATCAGCAACCGGGTGAGCACGGGCATCTTTAACAACGCCCACATCACCAACCCGGCCACTCTTGAGGCCACCATCAACCTCCTCACAACAAACCTACTGAAGGTGAAGCAACAAACACACATTCTCAAGTCGTTGGAGAGTTTTGTCACGAACTACCTGAAGCGCCTCGACGAGCTCAATGCCCAGAGGATTGAAAGTGAGGTGGCCCTGAAGCAAGGGGAATTTGATCTTCAGCTACAAGAGATCAAGAGGGAGGCAGAGAGTTTGGCCGCCGCCAACGAAAACCTCAAGCAGCAGCTAGCCTCGGCCGCCGACTACAAGCGGCAGGCGGCCGACCTCAAGCGGCAACTCGCCGACAGGGACGAGCGCCCCGAGCGGGTCGAGCCCAAGAAGCCCGCGCTCTTTGCGTTGACGTCGGCCACCACCACGTCCACCTCCAACGTGCACGCGGTGGCGGCCCCGTCCGACACCCACTTTGACGCGGCACACACCATCGGCCAGCTCGACCCGGAGCCCGAGAAGGACGAGTTTGTGTTTGCCAGCCAGGACGAGGCCAAGCTCACCCCGCCTGCGAGCGACACCGAGGCCGACGTGGCGGAGGCCCCCGCCGTTCCCCAGCTGGTGGCGGTGGCCCACGCCCACCCGATCCCCAGTCTCACCCTCGTGTCGGTGGCGGTGGCGCTTGTAGGCTACATTCTCTACCGGACCATAAGCTAATGACTAACGATTTTTCAACATTGTGGGCCCACGCGCGAAAATATGCTCCACCCACTAGGACTGCGGCACCTCGTCCAGCGCCGTCCGTTCGTGTTGTCCCTGTTGGTGACAGGCCTCGGGTCTCTTGCTTTTAGTGAGAGCAACCGTCTTGCCAACCAGATGGAGGCTGGCAAGCTCCACTACCCCGACGCCAATGCCCAGTTCGACAAGGCCCCGGGCCCACTTTTCAACCGAGGCGCCCCCGCATACCCCGGCCACGTTCCTCTCTACTGGTTCGAGCAGGCGCTCATGCTCTTGGGCCTGTCTGCCGGCGCGTACTTCCATCCCGAGCGCAACGAGTTCATCGTTGCCCTTGGTGAAAGTACCGCCTTCACGCCCGTGCTCCGCGCGCTCCAGCACCAAATGCTCCTGGACCCCGTCGGGCGACAAATCCTCCGCGAGCGGCCGCGCATCACGTCGACGTCGCTCGACCTAGAGCATTTGCGCGCCCTCCCCAAGGACACCCTTGGCCGGACCTACATTGAGTGGCTTGACAGAGAGGGTGTGAGTCCAGATACTAGGGTGCCTGTCAAGTATATCGACGACGAGGAGCTCGCGTACGTGTACCAGCGGTACCGCGAGTGCCACGACTTCTACCATGCCATCACCGGCCTTCCCATCATCATCGAGGGGGAAATCGCCGTCAAGGTGCTTGAGTTCATGAACATCGGCATCCCCATGCTGGGCCTCGGCGCGTTGTTTGCCCCCTGGCGGTTGAAGCCATCTCAAAAAGAGCGCCTCTTCAACATCTACTACCCCTGGGCGTTTCGATCGGGGCTCAACTCCAAGCCCCTCATCAACGTGTACTGGGAGAACATCTTGGAACTGGACGTCAACAAGCTCCGCGAGCACCTCGGCATCGAGAAACCCCCGGACTTGCGTAACTTGCGCCGCCAGTACTTTGACAAATTAAAGCTGCAAAAACGAGTGTGACCCTCCGGCTGTGCTCGCCAGTACACAAATAAATTGTTGCTTCCAGCAGCAATTGACGAAAAGCTGCGAAATTGCCAAGCGGCCAAAGCCCGCGCCATGGGGCGCACCGTCGTTTCAGGTCCGCGTGACGGACATATATACTCACTCGTTGTTTCGCAATCAACATGTCCCAACTCTTGTACAAATACTTTCTTCAAAAGACCAACCTTGACTCGGTCATATCCTTTGGCGGCCCAGACAAGGACCCGTACTTCGAGGAGGTGCCCGAGGACGAACTCCATTTCTACCAACGCAAAGGTGCAAAGAGAAAGAGAAGACTCCCCGACTTCATTGGCAAACATGATCTTGCCGTGTTGAACTCGGTGAAACGCAAGGCGTATCGCTTGGACCTCCAGCTCAGCATCTGTGGCGTGCGGCTCGGGTGGGCGGGGATCATCGGGCTCATTCCCTGGATTGGTGACATCATTGCCGTGTGTTTTGCCTACCAATTGATCCAGAAGGCGTCCCAGATTGAAGGTGGGCTCACCCCAAGTCTCCGGCGCAAGATGATGCAGAACGTGGCCGTTGACTTTGGCATTGGCCTCATTCCCGTGGTGGGGGACTTTATCAACATTCTCTACAAGTGCAACTCCCGCAACTTTGTATTGTTGGAACAGCATCTCGTGCAAAAGTATCTGCCCGAGCTACCTTCGCGACAAAAGACTGCTCCGCGTGACCCTGTAACCAACAGCCAGGGCCTTCAGATAGTTTAGTGGCCAAAACTCTTTTCCAAACCACTGATTCTCCCCTTGAATTCGTTGACGAATACATACAATTGATTCAACTTGATGAGGTCCCGCTCGAGGTCGTCGCATCGTCGTAGCAACTCGTCCGCGTCCTCAAGATGTTGGTCTAGGTGCAATTGATGGAGGTAGTCGTCAATCAGCCGCTGCTTCTGCTGCACCGCCGAATATGTCTGCTCCGCCAACGTGGTCACCTGGTCATTGATCTTGTACACCAAGTAGTCGAACTTGACCGCCAATTGCTTCAATGCCAACGGGTCGTCGTCCATCCCCCGTGCCCAAAGCGGAATATGCGAATTTCGTCACGCACCCTTAATCACCATGTCCTCCTCGGGACTGTACTCGCTCTCCAAGATCAATCCCAAGCTCTTGCGGAGAATCTGTATGTCTCCAGACCCACCTAGCCCTACTAACCAGATCGTGCATGCAAGCCCACGCTCAACGAGCCCAATCTCGCCCTCAATCTCGAGATTTGTGATTATGTCAATGCCAAACAGGGCCTGACGCCCCGTGAGGCCGCCATTGCCATTGCCAAGCTCATTTCTCAGAGAGACCCGCAGACGTCCGAGCTTGCCATTGCGCTCCTTGACAACTTGGTGAAAAATTGTGGGTACCCCTTCCACCTCCAAATTTCCCGCAAGGAATTCCTCAACGAATTGGTGAAACGATTCCCCGAACGCCCTCCCTTGAGATACACCCGGGTGCACCGGTTGATCTTGGCGCAGATTGAGGAATGGTACCAGACCATCTGCCGCACCTCCAAGTACAAGGATGACTTTGGGTACATTCGGGACATGCACCGCCTTTTGTCCAACAAGGGCTACGTGTTCCCGGAAGTCAAGGTGGAGGACGCAGCGGTGTTGAATCCTTCCGACAACTTGAAGTCGCTCGAAGAATTGCAGAAGGAGGAGGCCATTGTCCACTCGGCCAAGTTACAGGAGCTCATCAGAAGAGGGCGCCCCGAAGATCTCCAGGCAGCCAACAAATTGATGAAGATCATGGCGGGGTTCAAGGATGACAACGTCCAGGAGAACAAGCGCCAAATCCACGACGACATTGCTCGGTTGAAGCGCAAGACCGAGATTCTCGCGGAGATGTTGAACAACATCCAGGCGTCGGGCCAGGAAATCACCGACTCCAACGAGGCAGTGGTGGAGTTGTACTCGTCCATCAAGTCGTCGCAGCCCATCGTCACCAAGATCATCGAGGAGGACAACGACAACGAGGAACAGGTGCAAGACTTGCTTGGACTCAACGACACCATCAACCAGTTGGTGACCAAGTTCCAGTTGTTGAAGTCGGGCGACGTGTCGGGGGCCCAGCAAATCAACGTCGCCTCGGCACCTTCGGGCGGCGCCAACTTGATTGATTTCGACGACGACGAGGCCGACAACATTGCCAACGACCAGGGGTACAACGACTTGCTTTCGGACTTGTCGAACTTGGCCTTCACCAACTCCACCAACCAGACGGCCTCCACCTCGGCTAACGACGACCTTGCCAACTTGTTTGGGTCGGGTGGCTCCATCGCCTTGGGTGGATCCACGTTACAACAGCCCACTCCTCAACAGCCGCAATCCCAGCCGCAAGCCGCGGGCCTGGGTCTCGATCTCCTTGGGGACTTGAACTCGCCCTCTCCGCAGCTCCAGTCCAACACGTCGTTGGACCCCTTTGGGCTCAGTTTCCCGGCGTCCACCCCCGCGTCGGTGGCCCAGAAAACCATTGATGTCAGCCAATCCGCCAGTCTCAAGATCGAGGTCAGTGTCTTCTCGGTGTCCCCGCAGCAATTCGAGGGGAAGGCGTTGTTCTCCAACCTGGGCACGTCCACCATTTCCGGGTTGAAGTTTCTTTTGGCGGTGCCAAAGTCGTGTAAGTTGATCCTCAAACCCCAGCTGGGAGACGTGCTCTACGCTCTCAGCAACCACGGCGTGCTGCAGGACTTTTCCATCGAGAACCCTCAGCAAAAGTCGTTGAAGATCAAGTGGAAGGTGGAGTACATCCTCAACGGGCAGCCCACCACCGAGACGGGTGTTTCAGTGTTGGCCTAACAAGAGACATCAAACTCAAAGTGGTTTGCTGGGTCAATAGATTGACATAAATACATAACTCATAACTAGGGACTGCTCAAAACATCATCAATGACAAACAAATAGCCGTTGTCGACCTCCCGCCCACGCACCACGGGGATGGTTCTGCCTTCGAACAACAAGGTGAACGTGCCGGACGTGGCGTCTTGTTTGATGGTGATGGGCTTGCCGTTGAGCAACTGGGTGGTGATTCCAAAGTCGGTCACCTGGACAGTGTCGAAGGCACCGATGATATGGCTAAAGAGAAAGTCGTTGAGGTTCTTTTCAATCAACGCGTCCTGGTTCTCTTCCTCCGCTTCCTCGATACTTCTAGGAAACTCCCAGGGCTTGAGGCCCAGCAACTTGGTGGAGATGGCCTGGTCGCTGGGGGCGATAATCACCAAGTGCCCCTCGTCGAGGCTCGTTTGGTGGTCGATATCCTCGTTGTTGCGGATGTACCCACCAAAGATGGAAATGTCGGACTCCTGGGGAATGATGCTTTGGAGCACATTATCCGTGATGGAAATAAAGTGCTGGTCCCGCTTGGTGTTGGGCTCTTTGAAGCCAGCAAACACCCGTTTTGGCTCTCTCTTGTCCTTGAGATCAAATCCATGGAAGACGTTTCTGGGCTCTCTCTTTTGCACGTTGTTCTTCAAAGAGAAGACATTCTTGGGGTCCCGCTTCTCCACCAGACCATCGTTCTTGATGTCCTTCTGTAAAGCACCCAAGTCCCACACATTCTTTGCCGTCACAAGGGTCGCTAGCACTAGCACCAAAAAAGAGAATCTCATGGTTAATAAAAAAAGGGCACCGTTGCGCGCCTCAAAGCCCCCCTTGACGGAATGCAGCACGTGCTCGGCTACGACGGACAATTTGAGAGTCGAATTAAAGTAACAACGTAAGAAGAAGGATTAGATATGCATGAGGGACTCTCTTTTTGAGCTCCTTAATACAAAGCAACACCAATGGCGGCGAAACCAGCAACCACGGCGGCCAAGGTGCCGGCTGGGGCAGAGGCACCAGAGTCCTTGGTGGAAGAGGCGGAGGAGGAGTCGGAGGAGTCGGAGGAGTCGGAGGACTCAGACGAGTCGGTCTCCTCGGACTCACCGTCCTTGTTACCCTTCTTGGAGGAGGAAGAGGAGACAGTAGAGGAAGCACCCTTACAGTAGAACTTGTCACCCTTGATGTCACCGGCCTTGTTCAACTTGGTGAACTCGGTACAGGACAAGTCACCGGTGGAGGTGAGGTTGAAACCACCCGACACTCTCTCCAAGGACTCGAAGGAACCATTGTCGAAAGCACCTTGCAACACCACGGAGCCACCAATGGTCTCCAACTCAGGGAAACCCTCGAAAGAAGTAAGACCCTCGTTGTCGATGATCTTGAAAGCACCGCCGACGGAAGTCAACTTGGGGAAGTCGAGCTCCTCCAAGTCGTCGTTGTCGGAAACAGTGAAGGACTTACCCACGGTCTTCAATTGCTTGAACTCAATCTTGTCAATGAAGTTCTTGGTCAAGGACAAAGAACCCGAGATCTTGGTCAAGTTGGGGGTGGAGAGCGAGTTGATGGACTCAACAAGAAGGTTGTTCACCTCGGTCAATTGGTCAAACACAACGTCAACCTTGTCGGCGTTGTAGGAGATGGACAAGACATCGCTCACCTTTTGCAAACCCGAGTCGATGGACTCGATGTCACCGTTGTTGTTCACGTCAAAAGTGTTCAACTTGTAGACGTTGATACCCGACAACGAGGTCAAACCAGTGTCGGAGATGATAATCTCCTCGGCCGAGGTGATACCTGCAGACAAACCAGTTTGTTGCAAAGCAGGAAGAGCGTTGAAGTGGAGAGTACCCACGGTGGTCAATTGAGCCAAGTTGGCGGTGGCCAAGATGGTGAGCGAGTTGAGCTCAAAGGTTTCGGAAACCAATTGCAAGGTGGGGGCGTTGAAGGAAGTGGCCTGGGTGGCGTTCTTGACGCTCAACTTACCGTAGAGTTGCTCGAGACCAGTCAACTCGATGGTGCCGAATTGGTCACCCTCGATGGTGATGTCACCAACGGCGGTGGCACAAGCAGCGACACTTTGCACATCAGCAGACTTGGTGGCAGTGAAGTCCTTGAAAGAACAAGCCTTGGTCACCGAGGGAGTGGCGGTGGTCAAGGTGGAGTCTGGCGTTAGTACACAAAGCAAGGGAATGCGAAATAATATTTCGTCCGAGAACCATATGACTTCCTGATTCGGCGGTGCGATTTTCCGGCGACGGCACAAGCGCCCACCGAGTCACCCACTGGGAGGGGCCGAGTGAAGATGGTGCAAGGCAAGATGGTGCAAGGCAATTGATCAAAAGCCAATTGCACTTGTCCACCATGTCCGGTTCGACAATGTCCGGTTCAAATCGTCTTTTCCGGGATCGATTGGGTTCACGTCTCTTTCTGATCAATGTACATACTGTTGTCGGCACCAAGAGCCAAGCCAGTCACGGCAGAAATAGCAAACAACTTCTTGAACTGCATTTCGAGCGAATGGATGAGAAGGTGAAAAGGGGAAAAAAAGGTGGGAAGTCGAAGTAATTTATGGCAGGGGGGAGTGCCGGCTTTTTTTTTTTTATTAATAGGAACAATACTGAAAAAAAGCTCACCGTGGAAAATTCGACGTTTCCACCAACCCGCCTCGGGACGGCACCAGCGCATCCGGGCGCCGCGCCCGCGAGTTCCGGGGCGGTGCGCACCGTCAAGTTGCGGGCAACCAGCAGTGCCCCCACACGGCCGGCGGGGCGCCCACGCGCCCGCGCTCCCCACCAGTGGCACGATCCGGGTTTTTTTCGGGCGAGTTCCGACCTGGCATCGTCGATGAATGTGCGTACACGACACTATTCCGGCCCGTAAACAAGGCGCTGGCAGCAAGTCGTTTGTTTACCTGATAAGCCTTTGTGTTCGCCGGTTACCTAACCTTCCTCGTTGGTGACAATTGAAGCTTTCGCTTTGTATTTGTCAACACACCATCGTCTAAAGCCACAACCCTGATCCCAAAGCGGATGCCCAAACAACAAAACCTGGGGAACCTAGCCCTACCCTATGGCCACCGCCAACTAACATCTGCACACTGTCATCCCCACACTGACATTTACCTGATTCGGACCCACGTGATCGTAGCCAGCCATGCGCGCCGCCCATAACATTGATGGGTTGCTAGATCTTGCCGAGAGCCCTGCCTGAAATCCGACCGCGGCGCGGAGGACCCATGAGGTGGAACTCGGGCCATGTCTCACCCTGAAACATCATTCCCCCGGCCTGCAGTGGGGCCATTGCCGGTTGTGAGGCATCGGCGTGGGCGCTTTGTGCTTGCGGGACGGCGCCTAACACTTGCGTGAAACCACAGCCTCCTTCTTGGCCCGTGCAAATCATTCCGGTGAATTAGGCAATTCATCGCACTTTTTGTGTTCCTCCATGAAACCTTCTTTTTGACATTCGGTCCCTGCAGCTCGGCATAGCCCGTGGTGACACCATTGGCATGTGGCCGTGCCCGAACTGCCATTGCCATTGCCATACCCTTTGCCAGTTGGTGGATCACCGGCGTGAAACGCATATGCACGTAATTTGGCCACATGCGTCGGGCGTGCACTGAAACAGTCTGAAAAATACCCAGTGTCTCATAATCGTACAATAAATAATGATACTAAACCTTCTCGGCAAGCTCCTCGAGCAACTTGAAGTTCCGTTGCTCGATGGACCCGTTGCCGGGCAACCGCGACGAGCCCATCAAGTAGTTGTCCACCTCACGCGCACACTGTCTACCCTCCTGGATACCCCACACCACGAGCGACTGTCCTCTTCTACAGTCACCCGCGGCAAACAAGTTGCCCTCGCCAATCTTGTAGCCCGAGGGATCTTGCGTCTGGATGGTACCACGCTTGGTCTTGTCGACACCAAGGTTGTCGGAGTCGGGACCAACGAATCCCATCGACAACAACACCACGTCGGCCTCAAAGTACTCTTCGCTGCCCGGAACCTCGGCCATCTGCCAGGCCCCGCTGTCGGAGCGCTTCCACTCGACCCGCACCGTCTTGATGCCCTTGACGTTACCCTCACCATCGTCGACAAACTCCTTCGACAAGATGGAGTATTGTCTGGGGTCGTTGCCGTAGTGGGCCTTGACCTCGGTGTGGCCGTAGTCGACACGGAATACCCGGGGCCACTGCGGCCAGGGGTTGTCCTTTGGTCTTTGCGCTGGAGGGTGGGGCAACAACTCAAAGTTGGTGACCGACTTGGCGCCGTGCCGCGTGGCGGTTCCCAAGCAGTCGTTACCGGTGTCACCTCCGCCAATCACCACAACGTGCTTGCCCTCAAGCTGCTTTCTGATTTCGGGGAGTTCCTTGTCCAAAAGCGCCTTGGTGTTGGAGTGAAGCAACTTCATGGCAAAGTCGATGTTGTTGAGCTCACGCCCGGGGATCTTCAAGTCCCGAGGAATGGTGGAACCTACGGCAAACACCACGGCATCGAAACGGGCCTTCAACTCGTCGGTGGAAATGTCCTCGCCCACGGTGGTGGAGCACACAAACTCGATGCCCTCCGCCGCCAACAAGTCGGTTCTGCGCTTGACAATGCGCTTGTCCAACTTCATGTTGGGGATACCGTACATCAACAACCCTCCGGGACGGTCCGATCTCTCGTACACCGTCACCAGGTGGCCGGCCTTGTTGAGCTGATCGGCAGCAGCCAAACCCGAGGGACCGGATCCAATGACGGCAACCGTCTTGCCGGTTCTGACACTGGGAGGGTTGGGCTTGATCCACCCTTGCTCGAAGGCATGGTCAATGATGGCACACTCCACCGACTTGATGTTGACGGGGTCCTCGTTGATTCCAAGCACACACGCTCCGTTACATGGAGCAGGACAAATCCGCCCAGTGAACTCGGGGAAGTTGTTGGTCATCATCAACCTCTGCAACGCATCATACCACCGGTCCTGGAACACAAGCTCGTTCCACTTGGGGATGATGTTGGAGATGGGGCACCCGGTATCCGAGGTACAGAAGGGCACGCCGCAGTCCATACACCGGGCGGTCTCGTGCTTGAGCTCGTCCTTGGACAACCGCGACGTCATCTCGTTCCAGTCGTTGGTGCGGTCCTTGGCGGCACGGTACTTCTCGTTGCGGCGCTTGTACTTCATGAACCCCCGCACCTTGTCCAACTTCTCCACCTTCTTTTCCTCCTTGGCGGTGTCGGTGACGGTGTCCTCCACGTCCAACACAAGCGGCTCCTCCTTCTTGTTGGGGCGGTGGACGTGTCCCTTCTTGATCTTGGCGGCCTCACCGTTGGTGACATCGGCCTCGGGGTCCTCCTTAATCGACTTGAGGAACGTGTTGAGCTCGTTCTTCTTGGCCTCCTCCGCCTTTTGCTTCTCCTTCTCCAACACCTTCTTGTAGTCGAAAGGAAGAACCTTGACGAAGCGAGGGAGGATCCGGTTGAAGTCACCAAGAATCCGGTCGGCAACCTCAGACCCGGTGTAGTGGCGGTGATCCTCAATCAACCCACGCAAGAAGGCAATCTCGGCGGGGTCGGTGACCTGGGAAATCTCCACCGTGCCGGAGTTGACCTTGTTGGCAAAGTCCTGAGCCATGTCAAGCACATAGGCAATACCTCCGCACATACCCGCAGCAAAGTTGCGTCCGGTAGATCCCAACACAACAACGCGGCCTCCAGACATGTACTCACATCCGTGGTCACCGGTACCCTCAGTAACAATGGTGGCTCCGGAGTTTCTGACGGCAAATCTCTCGGCGGCAATACCTCTGATGAAGGCGGAACCGGACGTGGCGCCAAAGAAGGCGGTGTTACCAGCAATGATTTGGTCCTCGGCCTTGAACTTGGACTCCTGTGGGGGGTAGACAATGATTCTACCTCCCGACAATCCCTTACCGATGTAGTCGTTGGCGTCACCCTCCAACTCGAGGGTGATACCGGGGGCGAGGAAGGCACCAAACGACTGGCCGGCAGATCCCTTGACGTTGACGTGCACGGTGTCGTGAGGCAAGCCCTGTTCGCCAAAAATCTTCGACACTCTGTAGGACAAAGTGGTACCAAGAGTACGGTCGGTGTTGACAACGTCACAGTCGATGGTCACGGGCAAGCCCTTGGCGAGGGTGACCTCACTCTCGTCAATCAACTTGTTGTCGATTCTCACGTGCAACTTGTGGTCTTGCTTTCTGACACAGTAGGTTGGCACGCCGGGACGGATGGTGTGAGCAGGGGTCAAGATGGGCGACAAGTCGATGTTGGCGTTCTTGGTGTTGCGCAAGTCATCTCTGAGCTTCAAGCGCTCGGTCCGGCCCACCATCTCGTTGATGGTGCGGAAACCCAACTTGGCCATGATCTCCCGAAGCTCGTTGGCCAAGTAGTAGAAGAAGTTGATGACGTGCTCGGGGGTACCCTGGAACTTCTTCCTCAACTCGGGGTCCTGGGTAGCAATCCCCACGGGACAAGTGTTCAAGTGACACTTTCTCATGAGAATACATCCAAGCGAAATCAATGGAGCAGTGGCGAAACCCCACTCCTCGGCTCCCAACAAACACGCAACAGCAATGTCTCTACCGGTCTTGATTTGACCGTCGGTCTGAAGAATGACTCTTCCTCTCAAGTCGTTCAACACCAAGGTCTGGTGCGACTCGGCCAATCCCAACTCCCAGGGCAACCCGGCGTACTTGATGGAAGTCCACTTGGCGGCACCAGTACCACCGTCACCGCCGGAAACAAGAATGTTCTCGGAACCGGCCTTGGCCACACCAGCGGCAACAATACCGACACCCACCTCGGAAACCAACTTCACGGAAGTTCTGGCCCGGGGGTTGGCGCACTTCAAGTCGTACAACAACTGCTTCAAGTCCTCGATGGAGTAAATGTCGTGGTGGGGTGGGGGCGAGATCAATCCAACCCCGGCAGTGGAGTGTCTGGTCTTGGCGATGCTCTCACTAACCTTGTGGCCAGGAAGCTCACCACCCTCACCGGGCTTGGCACCCTGAGCCATCTTGATTTGCAACTCATCGGCATCGGAAAGATAGTAGGAGGTGACACCAAAACGTCCGGAGGCAATCTGCTTGATGGCGGATCTCATCGAGTCGCCGTTGGCATTCACCTGCGAACGGGCAGCATCCTCTCCTCCCTCGCCGGTGTTGGACTTTCCGCCCAATCTGTTCATGGCAACGGCAAGCGTCGAGTGGGACTCCATCGAGATGGACCCGTACGACATGGCGCCAGTGAAGAACCGGCGCACAATCTCTGTCCATGGCTCCACCTGGTCAATGGGCACGGGCTGCGCGGTCTCGTAGTCAAAGTCAAGCAACCCCCGGAGCGTACAGTTTTTGATGGCCTCGTACTCCTTCTTGGAGTAGGCCTCGTACGCCCGCTCGTTCTTGTTCTTGACAGCATCCTGTAGAGAGGCAATGGCGGCGGGGTCGTTGATGTGGGCGTCTCCTCCGTCTCTCCAGTGGTATTCACCGGTTTCGGGCAACGCCACGGGCTTGACGGTGTCTCTGGATGGGTAACCCTTCTCGTGCATGGAGAAGGCATCCTGGGCAATGTACTCGAACGTCACACCCTTGATACGCGACGCAGTTCCGGCAAAGCACCGGTCAATGACGGAATTGTCGACACCCAACGCCTCGAAGATCTGCGCTCCCTTGTAGGAAGCCAAGGTCGAGATACCCATCTTGGACATCACCTTGAGGATACCCGCGTCCACCGCCAACTTGTAGTTCTTGACGATTTTTTCGTCGGTGAGGTCGGCCTTCAACAACTTCTCCTTGTTCATGCGCAACAACGTCTCGATGGCAAGGTAGGGGTTGATACCGTCGGCACCGTAGCCCACCAAACAACACGCGTGGTGCACCTCCCTCGCCTCGGCGGTCTCGAGGAGAATGGCCACCTTGGACCGTTGCTTTTGTCTCACCAAGTGATGGTGCACAGCACCGGTGGCGATCAACGCAGAAATGGGCAACCGGCTGGCCGACGTCTTCTTGTCACTCAACACAATCACCTTGTTGTTGTCAGCAATGGCCTTGGAGGCCGCCTGGCAAATGACGTCGATTTTGTTGATGTACCCCTGGATACCCTCGGACTTGTCAAAGGTGATGTCGATGGTGGCCACCGTCCACTTGGGGTAGGCGGTGTGCATGTTGTAGATGGCTCTGAGCTCGGTGCTGGACAACACGGGCGACTTCAACAACAACCGGTTGCACTGGTCGGGCTTCATCTCGAGCAAATTACCCTGAGGACCAATGTAGCAGTCCAACGACATGACAATCTCCTCTCTGATGGGGTCGATTGGGGGGTTGGTCACCTGGGCAAACAACTGGCGGAAGTAGTCGTACAACAACTTGGGTTGTTCCGAAATACACGCCAACGCATTGTCGTTACCCATGGACCCAAGCGCCTCCTTGGCCTCGGCCATGGGCGCCAACACCGTGGCCACTTGTTCATGAGAGTAGCCGAACGCGGTCAATCGGGCGTCGGTTTGCACGGTGGTGTTCTTGGCCTCGTCGCTCAACTCCGACTCCAACACATCCACCAGGCGCTCGCCCAACTTGGCAAACAAATCGTCCATGGTGATCAAGTTGGCCAACACCCACGACTTGAAGTCGAAGCGGGACGCCACCTTGTTCTTTAACTCCCGGTCGTCGACAATGCGGCCCTCCTTGGTGTCCACCAACAACATTCTACCGGGCTGCAATCTACCCTTTTGAAGAATCTTTTCTGGCTCCACATCAATGACACCAACTTCGGACGCACAGATCATGCGGTCGTCGTCGGTGACGTAGTACCGACATGGCCGCAATCCATTTCTGTCCAAGTTGGCACCACAGTATCTGTCGTCGGCAAATGTGAACAAAGCAGGACCGTCCCATGGTTCCATGAGACACGCGGCCCACTCGTAGAAGGCTCGCTTCTTGGAGTCAATGTGCTTGTCGTTTTGCCACGCCTCGGGAATCAACAACATCACCGCCTCGGGCAAGGAGAGCACGCCGTTGATCACCAACAACTCGAGCACGTTGTCGAAGGCGGCCGAGTCGGAGCCTCCCTCCTCGATGATGGGGTACAACTTGTCCAACTCATCACCAAAGAGGTCGGACTTCATCACCCCCTCCTTTGCTCTCATCCAGTTCTTGTTACCTCTGAGGGTGTTGATTTCACCATTGTGGGCCGCGAGTCGCAAGGGCTGCGCTCTGTCCCACGAAGGGAAGGTGTTGGTGGAGAAACGAGAGTGCACCAACGCAAAGTGGGCCTCGAACTCGGCGTTGACGAGATCGTGGTAGTATGCATACACCTGGTTGGGTGCCAATTGGCCCTTGTAGACAATGGTTTTGGACGACAACGAACAAATGTAGAACCAGTTGTGGAGACCAATGGTGTGGGAGGATTGTTTCCTCAAAATAAATAATTTCTTGTCAAAGTCCTTGCGGAACTTGGAGGTGAAGTCGGCGTCGGAGATTTGCTCCTCGGGCGAGCTGCCGGACCCGTAGGCCTCTGCCAACACAATTGCTGGCTGCAAAATGTATGGTTCTCTCGACAACGAAGCGGGCCCAAGAATGGACGAGTCGTGGGGCACCTTTCTCCATCCCAACACCCTCAACCCGAGCGACTGGGCAATGTTCTCAAAGGTCTTTTTGGACTTTTCAAAAACGGCATCGTCCTTTTTGAAGAAGATGTTACCGGTACCGTATTGGCCCAATGGCGGCAAATCAACATTGCAAAAGTACTTGAACTCGCGGGTGAGGAATTTGTGGGGCATTGATGATAAGAGACCCGCACCATCACCGTCCTTGGGGTTGAGCTCACCTCCACGGTGGGTCATGTTGCAAAGCAAGTTTCGGCAGTCGGAAACAATCTTGTGCGAGGCCTGACCCTTGATGTGACAGGTGAAACCAACACCACACGCATCCTTTTCGTATTCAGGGTTGTATAAACCTTTGGCCGTGGGCAACGTGGACGCCCACGACTTGTTTTCGGGCACCTCGTCGTAATCGTACACTCCGGGCCGGAGGTCGTCCTGAGGAACGTAGGAGGTCATGGTAAAAGTGAAGAGGAGGCGATACCAAAAACCAAGGATTCCTTGGAAAATTTTGCGAATACAGTCTATAAGAATTGCAGCTGCGGAGGTTACCGGGGGCACATGGAAAATTGGCAGTACAAAATGCAACCGCGCCGGAATCGGGCCAATGACGGCGCCGCGTTTGTCAGCCTGACTCAACGAGTCACCCCAAGTGACACAAACACACTGGACCCCAGGTGGTGTCACTGGTGGGCCGACTACTGCGTCAACAACAGACGAGCCCCAACATGCTGTCTTGTTACACGGTATACTATGGTATGGCTGACCGTCACCGGCCGATTCTCGCTCTCTCGTGATGTCTGATATGGGAGATTGACCTCGTATCGCCAGCCAATCAATGGGCGCGCCCAACTATCGGAACCCCACCAGAGCGGAGTGCACTGCACACAACCTCTTCAGTAAGTCCGAGTTTGCAGTCATTGAATGACGTTGACTCTGACGATTTTTGGATGGTTTGGGGAAAGTTACCCCGTGTGCTGAGTGGGGACGGCGGGTCAGATTGCCGAATGCGGCGGCATGAAATCTAGCGAGACTTTCCCCCGGACTCTCAACTGTTTTGGCACTGACGATTCTTTCGGCCCGTCAGCTACCACACCTGGTTGTCACCACGTAGGCCACCCTCCGAGGGGAACTCGGGGACGGGGAACTGGGACTCGGGCGCACGGACCACGTGATTGGCGTACACCCGCGGTCCACCTTGGGGCATTAACCTTGGATGCTCCCCGCACTCATCTCATCTCGACTTGACTGGTGCGTGATTCGGCCCTAGGTGTAGTACGGGGCGCCTGTTCCCAGTCCCCAGTCCCCCGATGCCTCTTATTGTACCAGAGTAGATGCCTTCGCACGATGGCTGGCCGGCGTTGCGGTCACGTGCGCCGCGCTGATTCGACAACGTCGAGGCCAACGATGATCATCACCAACCACCCTCCCTCTTCTCAATTGCAATCCACCACACACTTGCCAATGAGTGAGAGTGTTCTGGAAGTGAATTCCCCCGACAAGGGGGGCGCGGGCAAGACGGCGTATTCTCGAACTCCCACCTCCTGGGACGCCGAGGACGACATCTTGTTAATGCACCTCAAGGACCAACAAAAACTCGGCTGGAAGGAAATCGCCTCTCATTTCGACAACAGAACCCCCAATGCATGTCAGTTTCGTTGGCGTCGTTTAAAGAGTGGCAACCTCAAGAACCCTCCCAAGAGCGCCGGGGCCATTGGCACCCCTGTGGCGGCCTCATCGTCCTCCACCCCACCAAAAAAGAGAAAGGTCAAGCCCGAGAGCGCCTTCTCCACCTACTCCCCCATCTCCAACGCAACCTTCACTGGTTACGACAATAGTGTCACGAGTGCTTTAGCTGGTTTAAACGCATTGAGTAACACCCCATCCAACTTACTGAGTCCCGCCAACAACACCAACCCTTCGACTCCCGGCAAGAGTCCCAGCGTGAGTGGGTTGCCAAGTGGCCCGGTCAACACCACCGACCACCCGCAAACGTTTGACGACCCGCCGGATGTCCACCCCACCGTGCCGCCCAGTGCGGGCGGTGGCTACTACGCCGACATCTCGGTGGACCCCACCATGAACCTACCCCATAACCAACCCAACCCCCATGCCGGACTCCAAACCCCTCGCACCCTGACGCTGTCGGCCTCGGCGCAACGCCTGGGGTCGGTTTCCGGCACCGCCTCCACCGTCGCCGCCCACCTACATCACAACTCCATCATCCACGTTCGCGACGACCGCACCAGCTTCTCGTCCGCGCGCGCGGCGTCGGTGTCTTCACTTCCTTCCAAAAGCATGAATATCCCCCACCACCAGCTGAACAATCTGACCCTCGCGCACCTCCCCATCTTGTTTGGCGCCAACGGGTCCATCAGTGGTCCCTCCAGAAACTCGTCCATCTCGGCCGCCGCCGGTATTGTCCAACAGGCCAGTGTGCCCAGCTTGAGGAACGGGTCCATCGGCTACTTCTCGCGCTCGGGCTCCATCGTCATACCCAAGCGAGAGGAAATCATTGAAAAGATCAAAGAGGAAAAGAAGGCCAAGGACGAGAAGAAGTCGGAAAAGTCGCTTGCTCTTCCCTGGTCAATGGAGGAGGACGAACTTCTCATCAACCGCCGCAACCGAGAACTCTCGTTCGCCGAGCTCTCGATTCTTCTTCCTCAGAGAACCGAAGGAGAAATCTGGTCGCGGATCGACCACCTCGAAAAACTCCGGGACGGGCCTCGCCGAAGCCGCAGAAGAAAGTCCTCCATTGGCTTGGACGACGATTTCTACGACATGGATGATGTCATTGGAGACATTGACAGCGAGGACGACGACGATGACGACGACGACGTATTGGTGGACGACGACGACTTGCCCCACACCAGTCTTCGAAGAAGAAGAAAACGCCGGGCGTCGTCGGCCGTCAACCCCTTGACGGTCCCTTCGCTACGCAGGGGTAGATAACGAATCAAATGCTTGGTCTATGCTAGTATAGTTTGAGGGACGACGTGATTTCGTCCAACACCGCCTTGGGCGCAGGCCCCAAGCCAAGCACGGTGGCGCTTCCAGCGGCAATCTGCGTTCTCCCGGCATCATGAACAACATAGGCGTTGACGCCGAGCGAAATTGCCTGCGCAAACAAAATGTCCATCTCCTCTTCGTTGGGCACCTGCAATGTGATTTTGGCCTGCCCGTTGCCGTACTCCCATCTCTTGACCAAATCGGGGTTGTAGGCGTCGCTGTCGGGATTGGTGATTTTCTTGTAGAGGGCCAATGTGGCATGCGAGCACTGGGCGGCGGCCTTTCCCTTGGACATCTTCAAGTCCTGGCGCACCACCAACGTCATCCGCACTTCCCCGGGAATGGCGTTGAGGCCGGTGGAGTCAACGTCGATGCCTTCGTCATCGGACTCGTATTCGTATTCTTGAGCGAACTGCTTGTGCACGTAGTAGCCCGTGGCAAAGGACACGAGGCCCACGGTGATGAGGTGAAGAGCGTTGGGCATATTTTCGCGGTTCCAAGCTGCAAAAGAGTACCCATGAACTTTGAAGATATCACAACATCACACCGTGTGTCCTTGGATGCTGCCCCGTCTATCCTCCCTGTTGAGTGTTCATGATCAAATCTGAGAACAGAGAATTCAAATTTCAAAGAGGTGGATGTTGTAACAAATCTGAGAACAGAGAATTCAAAGTTCACGAGGTGGAAGTTGTAATTCTTGGGGTTTTGCACCACCTTTTACAAATCTCCAAAGATAGTCGAAACACTTGCGTGAAAACCAGATATCAAAATTGCTACCGTCTCAGCCCTTAGTTCAAAGCTATGCTCAGATATCTTTCATTAGGATCATTATGTGCTAAGGTCTTGGCTCATGCCAACACGTTTCGCTTCTTCTTCTTCTTCTTGCTCACCTTGTTTGTGTACTGCCGCCAGTTACTCACCCTCTTGTCTCGCTCATCCTCCCACTGCAGGGCCAACTTCTTCTTGAGCTCGCGCTCCTCCTTGAGTCGCTTCATTTCCTCCTGGTGAAGCTGCTCCTGGCGCTGAGCAAACTTTCTTTCAATTTCCTCGTCGTTCTGTTGCTCCGCTAGCACCAGCGCCACCTTCTTTCTGATCTCGACGTTGGTCAGGTGCTCAAAGGCGGTCTCTCGTTTGTCTCCACAAACACTCTCGTAGATCTTGATGAGGTTCTCTCTTTCCGTCGACTTCTCGTCCATAAGAACGCTCTCGGCCTTCTTGAGCCGATCGAACGCGTCGGGAGCCCGCGGGTTCTTCACCTTATCGGGGTGTAGAAGCAATGTCTTTTTGCGGTACACTCTCTTGATGCGGTTGGAAAGGCCGTCCAAGTCCACCAACGGACTCAATTCCAACACGGCAAAGTGGTCGTTGGCATGACACAGAAGCACCCGCTCGATCTCCTTGTCCTTGGCTAGGGTCAGTTCCTCTGCGGCAAGGATGCGGTCCAAGTCTGACATTGTTTTTAGTGCGATGGTATGAAAAGAAGCCTCAAGATGTGGAGACCTCGCTACTTTGACATAGGCGTCAACTTTTCCGACCCCATGTTCCGAGGTTGCTACAACGGGTCCACTACGCCCAAGCACCCGGCTGACATCGACAAGGTGGTGGCGCGGGCGGCCCTCTTCAACGTGGACCGTATGCTCATCACCGCATCCACCATCCAGGAAAGCCGAGAGCACTTCCAGTTGATTGAAAAGTACCCCCAATTTCATTCGACGGTTGGCGTTCATCCGTGCTCCGTGGCCCTCGAGTTCTACGACGAGAACGAGCTCAAGCTCGACGTCGACGCAAAACTCCTGGAGCTCAAGCAGTTGGCCATTGATGGGTGGGAACGAAACGTGGTCCGGGCGTTTGGCGAGATTGGACTCGACTACGACAGATTGCATTACTCCACCAAGGAGCAGCAGGTGGCAATGTTCCGGCGGCAGCTCGAGGTGGTGGCCGAGTTGAAGGACTTGCAAATGCCCCTCTTTCTCCACATGAGAAGCGCCTGCGACGACTTCGTGGACATCATCAAGCCTTTCCTCGACAGGGGCGACATCAAGCGCGGTAACGGCGTGGTGCACTCCTTCACCGGCACGGCGGAGGAGTTGCAGAAGCTTTTGGAGTTGGGGTTCTACATTGGCGTCAATGGGTGTTCGCTTAGGAACCCGGAAAATCTCGCCGTGGCCCGCCAGGTGCCGAGGGACCGGCTCATGATCGAGACCGACGCCCCGTGGTGTGAGATCAGAAAGAGCCACGCCAGTTACAAGTACATCACCAAATACCCGAATGTCTTCTACCCTCAACAAGAGGACTTGGAGCTTGATCCAAAGATCAAGATGGATGAGTTTTTGCCGTTTCCCTCCATCAAAAAGGAGCACTACCAAAAGTTAAGAGCGGCTCAAGGTCCCGACGAAAGGGCTCTTGGCCCGTTGGCTCACCCCCTCTTCAAATCACGTAATGAGCCCGTGTTTGTGGGGTATGTCGCCGAGATCATGGCCGCTCTCTACGACATCACTGAGGAAGAGGATATTCGCAAGTTTGTCGACGAGGTGTACAACAATTCTTGCAAGGTGTTTGGTTAGTCGTGTAGGTTGATACAGTATAATACATAGGGTACACTAGTGAAGACGCAGCGACCGCCGCGGGGCCGGCGTTTCCATAGATGGGTTCGATCGGAGCGACCGTCGCGGTGTAATGTCAGGAGGTAATCGTCGGGTCTCGGGGATTTCTGGAGGCGACAGCGGTATATCGTCAAAGTGGGTGGAGGCGTCCTCGAACCCGTCATCGCTGAGAGTGGGTTTCTCTTCGTCAGTGACCGGCCCTTCAGTGACTGGCCCTTCGTTGACTGGCACCTCATCGTCATCGACAACCATGGGCGGCCGCCGCCGCACCCGCTCCTCGACGACAGTGAACGGATGGCACACCACAAACTCGGTGACGACGTGGGGCGGCTCGTCGTCGTCCAACATCTCGACATGGGCCTCAATCTCCTTGTGAGCTTCCTCTTCAAACGAGTAGGGGTTGTTGAGGTCGTCTTTCAAAAAGTTGGCAATGTGCGAGATGGGGTTGGCCAATTGGGTCGATGTCGGAACCGCCGGCGCCGAGTTGATGCCGCCCGAGGGACCAAACAACATGGGTTTCCAGAGAAGGTTGGCGGGGTTGAGCTTTAAGTATTTTTTCGCCTCCCACTTATTGATGACCAGGTCCACCCGGGCGAGGTTGATGACAATGGCATACTGCCCTGTGAGTGGGTGTTTCACCAACAGATCAAGCTGCTCGAGCCCGACAATAACATCCGAGGGGATCATGCCCGTGAGCTTCGACAAAATCTCCACCGACACAACAAGGCGGGAGCCCGAACTCAAGTACTTGTCGTGAAGTGCCTTGAGCTGATATGCAATGGCCACCTTCCAGTAGTTGCGATAACTCAAGAGCCCAAGGTCACTCAAGGGTTTCTCCGGGGTGCCAAATTTGAATTCGTGGCGGGTGAGAAGGTAACTGAAGTCGATGAGGAGGTTGCCGTAGCCTTTTCTCTGGTAGATTGGAAGCGTGAGAATGCAACTGACATTGTAGTCGGAGCTGTTTAGTTTTTCCTTTGAGAAGTACCCGACAAAGTGGTAGTTGAAGGGGTCGTTTTCGTCCATCTCCGTCAACACATAGAATATGAACGGCTCCACGTCGTAGTAGAGAGTCTTGGAGTTGAGGAATAGCTTCGCCAACAAACAAAGATTCTGACAGTAGGAGATGTTTTTGCGGCCATCCACTTCCCAGAGAGCGATGCGGGACGCCTCGTCACGATAAATTTCCACCCCGGGAGGATGTCGGTCACTGCAGTTTTTGTACGTATGGCGCTGATAAGAAACAGACGACAGCATGTACTTGAGACAATGCTCGCAGATGTAGAGGACCTTGGCTTGCAGGTACTCCTCAGGATACGGGGCCGTGTACCAGGTGTCGATCTCATAGTCCCTGAACTGGATGCGCTTGATCTGCAGTCGTACGTAGTTGAAGGGCTGAGGGGTGGCCAGCGCACTCTCGTCCTCGGAATCGGAGTTGTGGGGTTTGCTCTGCTCGAGAAGTCGGTTGAAAAGAATGCGATCCAGCCGGGTGGGGTCGGTGTCGTTGATTGTGCAGTCAGGAAACGGCAACACGCCGTGGTACGGGAGTTCGGAGCGGATACTTGTGTGTCGCTGGGGTGGCTCTGGCTTGTGGTCCGTCTGTCGTTCCGTCACTGCAGACAAGTTCACTCGGATGGTTACGAGAAAGCGACGAGAGCTGGCTCGCACTTGAACCCGCAGAGACGCGATGGTCGGGGCGTTTCGAGAGCCCTTGGGTCGGCCCCGGGGACGGCCTCGTGGGCGGCCTCGTGGTCGCGGCGGTAGGAGGAGGGGATCATGCGGTGATGTAGATGAATAGGTTGTGCGACGACGGTCGGCGCGGGATCCCACCGACACATTCTCGTAGATTTTGTTGTTGGTTATTCGTAGCTGGTCCAACAACCGATTGGGACGTTGCATGCAGTTAGGGGGAAACAGGTGATTGGGGCAGGGCCATATGTTTGTGAGGTTCGGACGCGTCGCCGTGTGCAGGAGCGAGCCGGCCGCAAAAAAGTAGTGGCTACAGGGTATCATGAAAAGTTCTTCGCAGATGCTCGTTACTTAGTCTCGTCTTCCACTTCCTCCTCCTCGATGTGCTTTTCGTGGACATCGTCGGCATTGTCCTCCTCCACGCCCGACATACCAAAGTGGGCCAAGAGCGACTGCGCCGACGACGTGTCCAAGTAGATCACACCGTTCTCGTTGGTGATGGCGTTGCTGGCAAGCAACTTCTGCAACGAGATGGCGCCGTTGGTGGCGGCGGCGGCGTCCGCGTCGTCGTCCTTCTCGTCGAGTTCCTCGATGTCGTCGTCGCGTTCGTTGCCGCGGAGTCCGGGGAGGCCGCCAAACATGTTGGAGTAGGCGGGGGCCTGGCGAGCCGAGCCCTGGGCGCCGGTCTGGCCGATTTCGTAGAACTCGCCAAACATCTCCTTGTAGATGGCGTCGTAGGGCGCCGAGATGGGCCCGTACTCCGAGGATTTGCTTTCTTGCTGGAGGTTGATTTTCTTGATGATCCGGTCATACCACTGGTCCAACGTCTCGTTGGACGCTTGATCCAACAACGCCACAATGACAATCGACATGTTGTCACAGCCTATGCCACTGCCGTCGCTGGTGGGGGCACAGCACAACTCCATGATTTCCTCACAAACCTGTGTGAGGGGCTTCCTCTCATAGATTCCTCTTCTCACACACTCGACACAGTTTTGACTGGTTAAGCAGTCCCAGATGCCGTCGCACGCCAACACAATGAACTCGTCCTTTTCAAGGTCAATGTTGTGTTGGATGACATCGGGGTAACACGTGACAATCTGTTCCTCGGCAGGCAAGTCAATGTTCTTCTTGAACTCGAAATCTCCAATACCCCGCGAGAGCGCCAAGTTGCCGTTGACACGGCCCATCTCCACGTAGCCACCGGCAGCGGAGATACGAGTCTTCTCGCCCTCGTTCGAGGGCTTGTGGTCGTACGACAATGCCTTGGCGTACCCGTTGATGGACATGATGGTTCTGCTGTCTCCCGCATTACCACACACAATCTTGGAGGGAGTGACAATCACCGAGGTGGCAGCACAGCCCGAGTCGTCGTCCTTCATGGCGTCATCCTGGAGAATGGCCTGGTCGCAACTCAAAAATCCCTCCTTCAACGCATTGATGTAGTCTTGTTTCTTGAACGCCTCGGTGGACTTGACGATGTTGTGGAGATTCTCTCCCGTGAAGAGCGCCGCTCGTTCGCCGCCGTGCCCGTCGTACACTCCGAAGAATGCCGTTTGCTCGGGCGTGGCGTCGGTGTTATCTTGGTCATCATGTAGGTTGAGGATCGTGGCATGGGCGTCCTCCATGTTGATACGCCATCCTTGCATACACGACAATCCGTAGGCGAGGAACTTGTCGCCGCCCTTTTCGGAGTGTTTTTCCGTGACGGGTTGTGAAAGAATTTGGCCCATGGTTCAATAGTAGGGCGAGGGTCGATGGAGCAAAAGAAAAAAACGGTGAAAAAGCGCCTTCGAAGTGTGGTTCAACAATTTGGGGCGTTCTTCAAAATGGCCAACAGATCTAATTCAGGTGGTTGACACGGGCGGGGTCCACGACGGTTGTCTTTTTTTTGGAATGGAGGAAAAAAGAGAAAAAAGGCGGGTTGATGGGACGGACGGCGACCAATTTCCCACCCTCAATTTGATAACGCCATGATACACAAATTGGTAAATTGAAAAACTACGCCGGGCCATCGCCAATCAGCCTCCAACCCCAATCGCCTCTGCTCCATAGCATCTACATCGCCCTCAATCCACACCTGGACCACGGATGAGGGCGCGTCATGTGATCGCGTAGCTCATCGGACTTCGCGCGGGGCAAATCACCCACTACCTTAGTGATAGGCGCCATCTATTCATAATCTATGCCTCGTTGCCTCGTACAATAGTCGTGTCTCTGGATCGAGTCTTTTCTTCGTTAGGTCTTCGTTTTTTTCATTGGTAAGAAATTCTTCTTTTATGCTGTCATAAAGAAACATTAAGCATAACATCGTCATGGGAACGCCCCGGGCTCACTTGGGCCCCCAGATGCCCAGCGTGGCCGAGTTGGACTCGAAGGTGGCAGCTCCCAAGTTCAATCCCGCGAACTTCGTCTGGACCGACTCATTCAAGGGGAAATCTTCGGTGGTGGTGGAGGTGGGTTGGAGCAGCGTGAAGCTGCCCGTCAATTGCAGGTGCTGTCCAAAAGGAGCAAACCGCGAGTTGAGCTCGTTGTTGCCCAAGGGCGTCGAGGGCTGGCTGCTGTTGAAAAGCTGGCCATGGGCACCCTGGCCGGCACCGTTGGAAGTGGAGGAATGGTTGGTGGCACTTTGAGGAGTGGGGGAGTCCGAGGGGTGCAGTTGGAGCGTGGTGCTCAACGGAGGGGTGCCTCTCATGTCAAACAGTCTGTTGTTTGAGGATCTCAACAACGCCGCCGCCGACGTGGGAGTGCCAAGGTTTTGTTGGTTGGTGTTCTGAGGCGTCACTTGCTGGTAAAGAAAGGGTTGGTACGCCCGGCCGTTCTGGCCGTTTTGCTGCGATTGCTGGTACGGAGGGAATTGCTGTTGCACTGGAGTCGACGCCTGTTGTCTCATTCTAGGCACGGGGAGAGCCGACTGCGACTGCGATCTCAACAACTCCGGAGGGTGGGGGAGCGACGCGGAGCCGTTGGCGGGCGGGGCGGTTTGGTTCAAGGGCGCCATCGACATGACCGCGCCGGTGTGGAACCCCGCGGACTGCGTGGCGGCGGCGGACGAGCCCGATCCGGTCACATGGGCGGAGAGGGGGTTCTGCTGGTGGCGTTGCTGGATGGGTTGGTGGCCGGGCTTGCGTCTGACAATAATCACCCCGTTGTCGTAGAGCTCCAATAAGTTAAGGTACGAACACAAGATGGTGAGGATCTTGCGTTGAGTAATGGTCAAGGAGGGTGGGAACCCCAACTCAAACACCGACTTGCTCGAGTCGTCTCTGTAGACGAGCAATTGCGAGTACAACTCCAACACCTCGGGATCGTTAAAGTTGAGTTCCGAGGGGGGCAAGGGCAAGTTGGACGAGGGAAGCAGAATGAGCACCCGCTCGGTCTGCGACGACGAGGCGTTGCCAGAAACGCTAAGGGTCTTGGTGGCAGCCGAGGTGGATGCAGCCGAGAGCAACGACGCCAACAGCGCCGTCGAGTTGGAGCGGTGCTGTTCCTCGAGCTGGCCCCGCTTCTCCCTCTTTTCGCGTTCGATGCGTTCCCGCTCTTGCACGGGGAGCATCTTCTTGTACTCGACTCTGAGTTTTCTTCCTCCGATTTCCCGCCCGTTGAGTTGGTTCACCACCATGCAGGTTTCATCGGTGGAGGTGAAGTTGGCAAAGGCGAGACCGCGGAACACCCCGTTGTCAAAGTGGTAATTGAACGCATAAGGAAGGGGCAAGTTCAACTTGGTCATCACGTCCAACAACTGCTCCTTCTTGATGGCAAAGGGAATATTTTTAATGACAATGGCGGTGGGGATGAGCTCGTCGTCGTCAACGTCATCGTCGTCGTCGACAATGCTCACGTTGGCCGAGTGCTTCTCCTTTTCCTTCTTGTCGGAATCAATGAGAGAATGCTGCTGTTGCTTCTGCTGCTGTTCAACCCAAGGACCCACGTTGTTGATGTGCTGTTGCTTTGGCACGTTGGCCACCGATCCAACCGGCACGCCGTTGTTGGAGTGGGACGACGACGTCGACTGGTTGGTGTTTTGGGGTTGCAACCACGTCTGGAGGTTGGAGTTACTGGAGTTGTTGGGAAGGCCAAAGTTCCGTGACTGCAGCAATCTCTGCGACGAGAGCTGTGGCGTGGCGTTGCCTGTGGACGATCCGGTGCCGGGAGCACCGTTGCCAGAGCTGGAGCCACCGCCTCCACCACCTCCTCCATAGGTGGAGGAGGCGTAGCCAGACGTGGACGAGAGCGACGAAAGCGAGGGCCGGCGGTGCATGACGGAGTCTAGCTGATTAGGGGTGGACGATAAATTTCTCAAGTCCATGATGAGCGGAGGCGGAAGAAGGAACGAAGCCAACGAATGAAAATGGTTGGAAAATAAAAATTATCGAGAAAAGATCAGGAAAAACTCCTGTAACAAATCAAGATGAGCACGGGACAAAATTGAGAGGGCTACACAGATTTACAGAAGGTACGGAGAATAGGTCTTGTGGGTGAGTAGATGCCACCGACCAACACTCTGTTAGAGCCAACCTTTAGATGTTGACTTCAACAAACCAGAGCGGCACAAAATCAAATTACGTCCAATTTTCGCCATGCAGGTAGTGGTTGGAGCGCACGTGAGCGCGCACCCGTACCGCCGCGCGCGCGGGTATCGACGTTTTTCATACGTGTACTTCAGAAATGGTATGTGCCCATATCCACCGGGTATACTAACATAGTCTTCCTCTGTCCAGGCCCCCGGAGGTTTGAGAAGTGCTGTCAAGAGAAAGAACGCTCAAGACAAGAAGGCCCAGGCGGCCAACGCCGTGCCCTTGTCCACCAGAGCAGCAGGTGCCGGCGGGTCGTCGGCCACCATGTTGAAGTTGTTCACCGACGAGGCCCAGGGATTGAGGGTTGACCCCTTGGTGGTGCTCTTCCTTGCCGTTGGATTCATCTTCTCGGTGATTATCTTGCACGTTTTCGCCAAGATCACCGGTAAGTTCTCCAGTTAATGCATGTATGGATGGTATTTACAGTAGTTACATGTCGCGAAGGAGGGTGGTGACCACCTCGTGGAGGTGCTCCACGGGCACGAGGTGCTTGTTGTCGGCGACTTCCCACAGAAAGTTGGCGGAAGATTGGGCCTGCTTCCATGACTCCGAAAAGAACACGCCGCGTACCTCAATCTCCACCACGGGGTACTTTTTGCCAACAATCACAACGAGGGGAATGCCCACCATGTTGGACTGCCGGATCTTTTTGCCGAGGCCGACGGCTCGGGTATCGGTGCGGTAGTCCACCGGCTCGAGGGCCGATGTCACCGCGTCGAGCTGACTATCCGCCGCCATGTTGATGATGGTCACGTCCCACGGCGAGATGGCATGGGGCCACCGGAACCCGTGCTCGTCTCGGTTGATCTCGCCAATGGCTGCGAGTATCCGACTGACCCCAATGCCGTAGCATCCCATCACAACGTTGCGAGTTTCCAACTTGCCGTCAACAGGCACGTCCACGGTGCACTCGAGGGCCTTGGAGTACTTGTCGCCGAGGTAGAAGGTGTGGCCAACCTCAATGGACTTGCGCTTGGAGAGGGTGCCTTCCTCGCACTTGTGGCAAAGCTCGCCTTCTTCGGCGCTGACAATGGGGATGTCGGTGAGGGTGGTGATGAGCGACCGGTTGACAAACTTGATGGGGAAGTCGGGGAAGTTGGACCGGCTGGTGAGCCGCAGGTCCATCACCCGCACAATCTTTTTGTCAATGAGCGTATCTTCGTTGCTGAACTCAGCAAGAATTTCTTCCTGGGAAAGCGGATCGTTGGTATCCACATCCACCTCTTCCTTGACGAAGTTTGGCTGGAGCTCTCGGGTGGCGGGGTAGTATGCACACACGAGGGTCAGACGGTCAACGGTTCGGAAGTAGTGCACCGCCACTTCGGTGTGGTCGTGCTCCTCGCTCGGATATGAGAGGGTCTTCTCGATGTTGGACGAGTTGCCACACTCGCCACACGTGAAGAGGGTGTCCTCGCCGGCCGCCTGGACGTAGTGCCATTCGTGCGAGAGCGAACCCCCGATCTCCCCCGTGTCGGCCTCCGCCTTGACGAACGGCACCTTAAGATCCAGAAAGATGTTGACGTAGGCGCCCACCACCTTTTCGTAGGTGGCCATGGCCGCGTGTTCGTCCACATCGAACGAGTACGCATCCTTCATGAAGAACTCCCGGCCTCGTAGAAGCCCACTTCTCGGCCGCTTCTCATCACGGAACTTCTCGTTGATTTGGTAGTACAACAACGGGAGGTTCTTGTAGCTGGTGATGGAGTTTTTCACGAGGTGGGTGATTTCCTCTTCGCAGGTGGCGGCAAGACAGTATTCGTGATTGCCGGAATCCTTCAACTTGAAGAGCTCGGTGCCCGCCCAGCGGTCCGTCTTTTGCCAGAGAGCCGAGTGGGACAAGAGCAGGAGACTCACTTGCTCGGCACCAATCTGCTGCATCCGGCGGTGGACAATGGTCTGGAGCTTTTGCAAGCTGAAGAGTCCCAACGGGAGCCAGTGCACGAGGCCCGGTCGGGGATGATTAAAAAAGCCAAGCCGGGTGAAGAGCTCGTGGGTGGGGGTCCGTGCCACGGCGCTGGGTGAAATCACCTCATTGTTGATGAAGTAGAGCCGGGGCACTTGCCTTAGCCTGGGTACCATTCGCGCTTTTTACGTCACTTTTTGGTTTATACTATTGAGAAAACTACTTGGTGAGGTTTTCCGCCTTGGACTTCAAGGGCTGGAAGTATTGCTTGTCGATCGAGTCGGCCAAGTCGGAGCCGTACTTCTTCAAGTTGGTCAACGACGAGTTGAGGTCCTTTTGCGCCTGCTCCAAATGCTTGTCCTTCTCCTGAGGAGTCAACGAGTCCGCCAACTTGGCGGTGAGGGACTCGACGTTGCTTTTGGCCTTGTAGTATTGGTCAATGGCACGTTGCTTTTCCTGGGCTAAGGTGTCCCCAAGGGTGTCGCCCTTGGCGCGGGCCTCCACCTCGTCGGCCTTCTTGCTCCCCCACGAAACCCACGAGTCCTTGGTCTGCTCGGCCTCGTCGGCCTTCTTGGAGCCCCATGCCAGCCATTCGTTCTTCTTTTGCTCGGCCTTGGCCTCGGCCTCGTCCACCTTCTTCAGGCCCCACGACGACCACCAGCTCTTGGTCTCCTTGGCCTCCTGCTTGGCCTGCTTCAAGTCGGCTTTAGCATCCTCCTTCTTGGACCCAAACCAGTTGAACCACGAGTCGGTCTCCTTCTCAATCTCGTTGCGCCACTTCTCGCCCGTGGGTCTGGCTCCACCGCCAAAGCCAACGGCCTTGGCGGTGCGCTCGCCCAACTCATTCACCCCGTCAATGTACCGGTCAACAACTCGGTAGGGCAATGACTTGTCGGCAATGGGCACCGCGCGGTTCTCCACCGTTCTCTTGTAGTCCTCGGATTGGGCGGAAATGCGATTGACAAAGTCCGAGTTCTTGATTTGGTCAAGGGTCAGCTCGGTCTTTCGGGCCACCTCCTCCTTGCCGTTCTTGGCCTCGGCAACCACCTTGTCGCCGAACTTGCGGGCCTTGCTGTCGAATTGATTGGCCTTTCTTCTCACGTCATCTTCCAAACTGTGCTCGTGGAAGGGCACAACCTTCCGCTTGGACCAGAGTGGTTGCACATTTTGGTCGTAGTAGTAGGCGGCTCCTCCAACGGCAGCGGCAGTCAACAACACATTCACGGGCTTGGGCATGGTGAAAAATTCAAAATTCTCGAAATCAATTGACTAAACAAAGTGGTTATGTTCACTATTTGTATAAGGGGGGACCGACCCGGGGTAGGTTGCTAAATTGTGACTGGGTGCGGTGCACATGCTTGCTCGTCACGTGGCGCGCACCTGACGTGTGGCGGGTGCGGCACGTGCGCGACATGCGCGACATCTTAGGGGTCGCGACTTTTTTTTGATCACACTTTTCACTCCGGCCACATTGAAATTTTCACTTGTGGTCATCCATGGCAACTGTGCGACCGAATGTTCGGCGCGCACCCCCGTCGCCCCAATTGGGCCGACTCGCGCCAACGGCGGCGCCCCACGTTTCTGCTCCGCCCACCATCACCACACCGGTATTCGCCCAAATTTGATGCATGGACCAGTGCAAGCACGGCTTCCGCCCACAGAAGGTCTCAGCAGACCCTGCATCCACTTATAGGCAGCCTCAAGTCGCCGTCACCGGCGTTGTAGCCAACTTTTTCCGTCTACTCTGGCCCTGCGATCGGCCCGCATGCGCCGCCAATAATTTGGTCAGCCCGCCTCGAGCATATCTGAAAAAGTCCCACCATCACGCGTCCTTACCCCTCGTGCTGTCACATCAACCAGACCCTTTTCTTCACCTCACGTCCACCATCGTCTTGTGTCGTCAATACACCGCTTTCCAGTTGAGTAAGGAGGGAAGTGTCAGCACCCCGGAGTGTTTGGGTGAAAAAGAACATCAGTGCCCAAGCCATTACATGATCTCCATCTAAACTCGATCCATATTGTCCATAGCTCTCTTCTGCATCATGCTGCCCAAGCAAGATATCCAGCTCTCGTGTTGTTGCGACCCCAACCTGGTGCCGTCGCTCCTTAAGGTTTGGAAGCTCCCCGGATCCGAGGTGTCTCTGGACCTCACCACCCTCGATCGCCTCAAGTACCGGTCGTGGCGTCTCTTGAATGTCTCACATAAGCACAAGCCCTTTGATGACTTACAGCATCGCCATGTTCCTCCAGAGACCCCATCGCAGTCGACGTCCGCACCCACCAAGAGCCAGCGCCCGTCGCTCTTTTCCTCCACCACCAGACTCAGTCTCTTCAAGAACGACGCCCCTTCGTCATCCGACACCACAGACATTTCCGAGGACGACTATGAGTCGAGCGACGACGAGCCCGATGACGCCCCACAGCCACAACCTCCACAAGACCCACTCCCCCGGCCATCCGCCAGCGACCTATCGTATGGCGTCCCGCTTCCCGACGCATTCATATCCAACCGACTGAGCGACCGACTGACCCAGTCGAGAACGTCGTTTGTGCGAGGCTTTTCGCCCAACCACATCTCCATCAGCAGCTCGTCCAGCATCAGCTCCCGCAAGACATCGGCCGCGTACCCACTCCCCCGGCATACATCCTCGCTGCTTTCGGCACGGTCGAGAGGCATGTCTCAAAACAGCAGAAACTCCTCCAATGCCACCAGCCATCTCAGTCAGCTGCAGCTCGTGGCCCTCAACAACAAAAACATCTTTTACATTTGCAACTCGCCATCTCCTCCGGACAAAACCAAACCAAAGACATTGAACCTTCCCCGTCAGAACACCAACCCATCGCCGAAACTGAAGAATGGCTCTTCGGAACACCTCGCCAGACAAGACTCGTTGTTTAGCCACCGCGAGTCGTTGACGGTGCCGGGCGACTGCGAGCCCTCGCCCAAGTCCAAGAACGGGTCCACCGAAGATCTTTTGGCGGTGCAGGCCAGAAGACCGCAGAACTCGCGCCAGGGCTCGCTCTTCAGCAACTACCAGATCCGGTCGAGGGAAGATGTGACCCAGGTGTCGGACAACTCGTCCACCGACATTCTGGATGACGAGGACGAAGAAGACGAGGTTGAGTCCGACGGCGAGGCGGCGAACCAAGTGCCCCATCTCGCGCCGCCCTCCACCACCAGTTCCATGCATCGGTCGCGGCAGCTTTCGATGGTGAGCAAGAGCGACAACGACCTGGAGTGGGTATCCATCTCGTCCGATAGCGAGCAGGTGGACGCCCCCGCTCTGCCCGCGCTCAACTTTGACAAGCGGCACCCGGTTTCCAGCTACAAAGTATCGGGACTCTCCAAAATCCACCCCGAAAGACCGCCGATTCTGAAGTCCAACTCCACGGCCACCGAGATCATGGAGGCGCCCGACGAGGAGTTGTCGCGGCCGCGGTCGCTTCTCTCCGGGCTCTTTCTTAATGAGTTGGCCAATGGCACCCACAGTGATCCCAGTACCCGCCACGGCAGTCTCCACAAGGCCAAGCCCCTTCTCAAGCGATCGTCCACCACGGGCATCATCACCATCGACCAGGACACCACCGCCAGCGGCCGGGACAAAAACAAGATCAAGCGGCCGTCGATTCTTTTTTCAAAAAAGTATGCGTCGCTCACCGACATTTCCAAAAAGTACCCCCACTACCAGAAAAACCTCGTCAAGAGCGCCATCTTGAACGAGCGCGGGCGGCTGGGCCCGCCAGCCAGTGACGACGACGAAGATGAGAGCGAGCACGAGTCGGCGCAGATCAAGCAAAAATCGATTGTGGGCATCTCGGACCTCAACGTCACCACCAAGGCATCCAGCATCAAGAGCGGCGACTCGGGCAAACAAGACGATAACGTGTCGAGCGAGTCGCTCATCTCCTCCAGTCTCAACAAGTACACCACCAACAACACCTCGCTCCGCAACATTCTTTCGCGGAGCTCGCTCAACATCTCCAACATCTTCCAGCAAAAGAAACTGCGGCGGGCCCTCCACTCGGAGGAGTCCAAGTCGCCGCCGCTGTCGGTGGACGTGCCCGAGTCGCCGGTGGTGAACAAGAGCTCGTCCGAAAGCAGCGCCCACTCGTCGGAGATGCAAAAGACCGACACCCATGCCTCGACGCGGGTGGTGCGGCTCTCTCCCAAGACCACCCGGCGCCAGATGCTCTCGGCCGAGTTGAGTAAGTCGTTGAAGGACTCGCTAGTCATTGACTATCGTTTGGGCAAGGTGCCGCTCCCGACGAAGGTGGTGGTGGACCGAGTCGCGGACGAAGAGAACTACGACGAGCCGGACGATTACCATTCCAAGGGTTGGTGACATAACGAAGTTGAGTAGTCAAATGTACAACAACGAGAAGCCAATGCTCTTTCACGAGTCTTCATGGTGTAGAGGAAAGGTTGTTAAGTCACTTGTAGTGCGCGATGGCATCGCGCATGAAGACCTGCTACTACGAGCTCCTTGGGGTGGAGGCCACCGCCACCGACGCCGAGCTCAAGAAGGCATATAGAAGAAAGGCCCTCCAGCTACATCCAGACAAGAACCCCGACGATGTCGACGGCGCCACGGCGCGGTTTGCGTTGGTGCGGGCAGCATACGAGGTGCTTCTGGACCCGCAAGAACGATCGTGGTACGACTCTCACAAGTCGCTGATTCTCCGGGATGACGACGAATACAGTGGCGACTATGAAGAGGAGTACGTGATCCCAAGCATCTCTTCCGAAGAGCTCATGCGCTACTTCAACCCGGCGATGTACACGCAATTCGACGATACTCTCCTGGGCTTTTTTAACATTGTCAGCCGGTTGTTTGAGCGGTTGGCAGCCGAGGAAATCACCCATGGGAAAAGTCAAGGCGCCGAGGGGTATGCCAAGTACCAGGACGACGCACCAAATGCCAATGTGCTTGATGACCTGGTGTTGATGTACCCACGGTATGGCACCTCCACCAGCGACTACGGAACCAAGGTGAGAGTCTTCTACTCCAAATGGGGCTCCTTTCAAACGGTCAAGTCGTTCCAGTGGAAGGACGAGTACCGGTACTCGTCGGCGCAGGATCGGCGTACGAGACGGCTCATGGAGAAGGAAAACAAGCGGGCCCGCGACGCAGCGAGAAAGGAGTTCAACGAGACCGTCCGCAAGTTCGTGGCCTTCATCAAGAAGAGAGACCCGAGAGTCAAGCTGGGGGTGGCGGAGTTTGAGAAGCAAAAGAAGCAGAAACAGAACGAGGCTCTCGCCAAGCAAGCCAAGCAGCAGTCGGTGCAGGAGAGACTTCAGCGCATGGACTACGAGGCCCAGGACTGGGAGCAGCTCGACCTCAAGGAGCTCGAGGAACTCGAAGAGTTGTTGAAGAAGGAGTACTTGCTGTCGAGCTCCGACAGCGAGTTTGACGAGTTCGAGGACGAGGAGGACCAGAATTACTACGAGTGTATCATCTGCAACAAGTTCTTCAAGTCGGAGAAGCAGTTCGAGACCCACGAGGCTTCCAACAAGCACAAAAAGTTGGTGAAGCGCATGAAGTGGGAGATGCGCAAGGAGGGCCGCGAGTTGGGCATCGACAAGGAGGACGTTGATCTCGATGAGTTCGAGACGGCGTCAGAGAACGAGAGGGACGAGGAGGATGAGCAAGACATGGACGACGAGCATAGCGAGGAGGCCAGCGGCCTGCTGACCGAGGTAAAAGATGTGCCTATAGACACCCACCTCGAGGTGGACGACGATGTCGAAGATATCGACGACATTGACAGCATGAGTCTGGAGGCCGACACACCCGAGCCCGCTGTCCAAGACAAAACCAAGGCGAAGGAGGAGGCCTTGGAAAAGGAGCTTGCGGAGCTTCTCGGCAACGCCGCGATTGACGACGACTCAGACGACTGGGGCACGTCCAAAAAGACAAAGAAGAAGAAGAAGCGGGGGACGCCGGATGTCACCGCTCCAAAGCCCGAGAAACTGCTGGCAGAGATGTGTGTTGTGTGCAACGAGAAATTCTCTTCCCGCAACAAGCTCTTCCAGCACGTCAATGCCACCGGTCACGCTGCCCCCAAGAAGAAGGGCAAGAAGAGAAAGTAATGCATGTCTATAGAACTAATCGTCTGCCTTGGCGATGCCGAGCCCGCGCTTCGACTTCTTCACCGTGGCCGTGAGCGGCTCGCTGATGCCCTTGTTGCCCAACGCACCCAAGCCCTCGCCCTTGACCCAGCCAAGTTTCTCGAGAAGCTGGCGCCCGATGTTGGAGGCGTCGATCTCCGGCGCCTCGGACCCCACCACGTCGCCCTCGCGCACGTACGCCTTGCTCTGATCCTTACCTCTTCCCCGGCGACGGTCCTTGTCGAGGTTCCCGTCGGTGCTGACAATCTCCTTGCGGGGCCGCTTGACGTCGGCGCGGGGGAAAATGGGCCGTTGCTTGAGTATTGCTCCGATCTGGTCGTATCGGGGGAGATACTGGAACGTCTTGCGGTTCTTGGTGACTTTGATGTGGACCTTGAGCCCCAGGCCCTCACGGGTGGTCTTGAAGTTGTAGCAACCCGCCATCTTGGTGACGGTCTTGTTGCCGTGGGGGTCCAACGGGGGAAAGCTCAACACATCGCGGGTGAAGTCGTGGTAGAACATCTCCATCTCCTCCTTGAAGTCCTTGACGTGCATCGTGTGCTCGTACAACACCAAAAGGTCTCGCTTGAGTTCCGCCTGGTCCAACCGCTTTTGGTTTTTGCGATCCTTCTTGTCCTTCTTTTGCTGACGGTTGGCAAGATACTGTTCTTGGAGAGCCGCCTTGATGTCCAAGTCGAGATCAAACTCATCCAAGTCGAGGCGCTTGTTCTTGCCCTTGCCCTTGGTTCGAAGAGCATGGGTGGGCTCCACCTCAAACGGATGCCGTTGCTGCTGGTGCTGTTGTTTGGTGAATGCAATGATGTCCGCGAGCCCGTCGTCGTCCTCGGGCTCCTCCTCCTGTACCGACTCGTCGGACGAGATGTACACATCCGAGTAGTCGGGCTCCTCGTCAATGAGCTCCTTGGTCATGTACTTCATGAAGCTGGCGAGCCGGTGCGGCTTGACGCCTTGCAGTATCACATACTCGTGGAGGTCGTCCTCGTCCACCCACACCGAGTCGGAGTGCGAGCCCGCCAACTCGTCGTTGCGCACGTAGTACTGGTTCTTGACGCCGAATCGCACGTTGGTGATGGCAAGCCGCGACACGTCGAACTCAAAGTCCTCCTCGGCAAAGCCATACTCGGGGTCGCCGTCCTCTTCACTATCCTCTGGTTCCTCCTCCTCCTCATCGCTGGACTCGGCCATGATGTCAAAGTTGGTGTCGCTCTCATACTCGTCCTCGTCGCTAAAGTCCTTGGCTGCAGACTCGAGAACATTCTGGATGTAGTCCTTGTACCCCGAGTCGGAATCGGAGTCCGGCTCATGGCGGTGCTCAGGAAGTTGCGACGGGCCTCGGGCCATGCGAGCGGTCGCTATGCCATTGTCTGTATGTAGGGAGATTTTTCCAATGGTAAGCACAGGGTCGTGCTCAAGGTTGGAGGGAGTGAGAATGCTCTTGGTGGAGGCCCGAGCATGTGCAAGCGAGGGGTCCCCCTCGTCGTCAATCACCACCTCTGCCATCTGGTTGCTTATGTGGTCAGCGGAATGGATATCCTGGGCCTCCACAAAAGCCTCTGCTTCCAACAACGGTGAGTCCTGTAGTTCAGGCACTTGTTCTTCAGTTGGTGCCTTCGCTTTATCCTCTGGCGACTCTGACTCACTTGCTATTTGCTCATCACCCATTTGGGACTCTGGCGGCGAAGGAGCCTGTTCTATAGCCACAGGCTCTTGGTTTTCAATCGCCTTGCTCTCTGGGTTGGTCAGTCCCGGGGGCGTGCGGTTCATCAATCTTCGCAACTCTTGCTGAGGGTCGTAAACCTCCTTTGCCTTGACAAATTCGATAGGGCGCTTGCGCAACGGCTGGGCCACGGTGGCCTCCATGTGCTCGCCTGTGTAGTTGGCTTCTGCAAAGAAGCGGCGCTGGCGGACGCTCCTCATGCTGCCAACGGGGGCACTGATGCCCATCTCGGGGATGTAGACGTTTTGCTCGAGATCCATGAGCTGGTCTCCCGCCTGGTTGGTGGTGGGGCGCCTGGACCTGTTGTTCTTGCGTTTCTTCTTGTCCGGGAACCGGTACCGGCCCGACGGCGGTTTGCCTCCTCTTCCTCGGCGTGGCATACTAGATAACGAGTGCGCGCGTGGGGCACACTTAAACTAGTGCAACCACCATTTTGCCATGGACCCCTCCGAGCGCCTGGTGTCGCCATCGCCGCCCAAGGCGTCCGAGTCGTCGCCCGTATCGTTCCAGTTCTGGGGCCGCAACGAAGACGTGCCCAGCGTCATACTAGGAAACCACTACTCCACCCGCACCCAAGTCCAGGACGACCTCCACCGCCGCGTGTGGCTCACGTACCGCACGGGGTTTGCTCCCATTCCCAAGAGTCCCGATGGGCCGCAGCCACTCTCGTTTCTCAACTCGATGATCTTTAGTCGAAACCCCTTGGCCAGTACCTTGGGCAACGTCGCGGGGCTAATTGATAACGACAACTTCACCACCGACGTGGGATGGGGGTGCATGATCCGCACATCGCAGACGCTCTTGGCCAACGCCCTTCAGCAAGTGGATCCCGGCGTCGACGTGCTTGCATTATTCCAGGACCATCATGACAAGGTGTTCTCGCTCCACAACTTTGTGCGGGTGGCGTCGGCGCTGCCCCTTGAAGTGAAGCCGGGCCAGTGGTTCGGACCAAACGCGGCGTCCCTCTCCATCAAGCGCTTGTGCGATGCATACGACAAGTCCCCGTTCAGTGTGGTTATCAGTGACAACGGGGACTTGTACGAGGACGAAGTCCACCGCCTTCTTGGCACGGGTCCCGTGCTAGTGCTCTTCCCGCTTCGATTGGGCATTGACAAGGTCAACCAGTACTACCACGACAGTCTTCTCCAGCTCCTTGCCGTTCCGCAGCTGGTGGGGATCGCCGGCGGAAAACCGGCGTCGAGTCTCTACTTTCTCGGCTACCAAGGAGACAACCTTATTTATCTCGACCCCCATACGCCGCAGCGGGCGGACGATGCCATCGAGTCGTACCACACCCGCCGCATCCAAACGTTGAACATCAACGGGCTCGACCCGTCGCTCATGGCGGGGATCTTGTTGCGGGACGAGGCGTCGTACTTGGACCTCCGCTCTCGTCTCGAGGGCAACAAGATTGTGCATCTTCACGCTCAACGCCACAAGGCGTATGCGGGCAACTACGACGCGGACGACGATTTCGTCAGGGTCGACGAGGAGGACTACGAGGTGGTGCCGGAGGTGCCCGACGCTGTGGACTCTTTGGCAGGTGCCTCGGAGCTGGCGTCCCCCAGCCCCGACTTTGTCAATGTGCATCCCGAGAAGTACGTCACGGTGGACAAGCCAACCGACTTTGTCGACGTGAGCGTCCCGAGTCTTGCAGGCAAGACCAATGAGTAGAGTAGAATATGAAGGCAGCGACTTCAGTCAGACCCATGGGCTATTAATTGTACCCAACTTCTCCGCTGCTCATCGAGTGCGACCGCGCGAAAACCAGCTCATGCCTCCAAAACCTCCCAACAAGAAGGCCAAGCTCTTCAACAGCCGGGCCATTCGCGCCGACAACAACATCGCCCATCTCCGCGATGGCCTCTTGTCGGTGCCCGAGTTTTTGGAGTCGCGCGAGTACGAGATCCGGGCGTTTGAGCTTTCGCAGCTCAGCACCAAGGCCGCGTCGTCCACCCGGGTGTTTCAGGCCCTTCCTCGAAGTCTTCGAAGGAGAGCTGCTTCACACAACGTCAAGCGGATCCCGCCGCGGCTTCGGCGCCGGGCAATTCGCGAGATGCAAGGCTCCTCCGGCGTGCCTCCCCGAAAACCGCTCCCACGAGGACGCCAGCTCTACCGGCTCCGAATGCAAAAGAAGTTGCTCCGGCTTGCATCCAAGGTTCGTGGCATGCGTGAGCTTCCTGCTCCTGCCGGCAAGTTGAAGCTCAGAGAAAAGTTGAAGATTCTCGAGTCGCAGATCAAGTCGCTTGAGAACACGCCAGCATCCCCCGGGCTCAACAACAAGGTCGGCGCCTACGACAACACCGGCATTGGCAAGTTGGCCGACCATCCCCAGGGCAACGTCAAGTACGCCAAGCGCCAGCACGACCACGTGTGGCTCCCCAGCCATATCTGGCACGCCAAACGGTTCCACATGATCAAGAAGTGGGGGTACCAGATCCCCAGCCGGCCTACGCAGAAGTGCTACCGCGCCATCAACCGCCAGTCGCGCCACGGGTGCATAGCGTACGATACCTCGTACTACGGGACCATGGTGATCCAGGCGGGGAACCGCTTCAACGAGGTTCTTGCCAAGCTCACCAAGTTCAAGACAAAGCCGGTGCCGGCCCATTACCTAAGCGGCCAGGCACAACGGTGCTACGACGACTGGCTCTACACCGACGAGTGCGTGGGCAAGGGCTTGGTGCTTGCGTGGAAGTCCACGTCCCAGATCCTAGTGCGAGTGCATCCGCTGATATACGAGGAACTCTTCAACTACTACAAGCAGGACTATGTTGTGCACGACTGTCGGTACGCCATCGGCAGCGTTGAGGTCTATGGCCCCACGTCGCTTTGCATGCTCAGCCGGATTCTCCACTTGGTGCCCACCTCCGTCAAGAAGGCGTGGGCCAACTACTCACAAAACCTTGACACTTGCATTCCTCCAGGCACCACATTTGCATTCAACGTGGCCGACCCCCGGTACTGGAAACACCCCGTGGTGCCGCCGCCGGCCGACGCCACGTCGCTCTTTGTTGCAATCGCCAACAACAAGCCCACCATCGACGGCGGGGCGGTGGCGGCGTTGTTTGATCCCGAGGCTCGCAACAAATCCTACGAGAACCAAAAGTCGGTGAAGGACCTCGGCCAGAAGTTTGCCCGCATTCCCCCCAGCACCAACGCCATCGAGGGCGACGAGAAGTTCCCGGTGGTTATCAGCAAGCTCGCCTCGGGGGCGTGGACCGTGCTCATGCCGTGGTACTGGGTGTTGCCCACCTGGATCAAGCTCGCCCACATGCCCAAGGTCATGACCGGGGGCCTTCGGCAGGCGCACCAGGTGAACTTTGAGAACCACCGCTTGACGTTCCCCGCGGACTATCCTTACCTCAAGCCCGGGTGGGTGGAGAACCAGGTGGTGGGCGTGGTGAACGAGGCCCACTACAACAAGTTGTCCCGGGGCAAGCGGACGCCGTACGCCAAGTACGAAGAGGATGCGTTGGCGTGGTTCAACGACGACTGGACTTTCCTCAGACTGTTGCGCTTTGGCCTCCTCCATCTCAACGGGAAGAGTCTGGACACCAAGTACGCCCAGTTTGACGAGAAAACCAACCAGCGCAAAATAACGTCCGTCCACGACATCCAGATGGTGGTGAAGCAAACAAGAGAGGAACGGCCCAATGACGAGTTGTCCAACATCGCCATTGAGCGGTACAGAAAGAGCGTGCCCTTCCATCAAAGCTTCGTGGCGGGGACGGCACACATTGACATCTACGGCGCACTTCCCCGTCTTCCGGTGAAGCACATTCGCGTGGAACTTGAAAGTGGCAACATCGGTGATCATGCCAGAATCTACGCCAACGGCCAGCTGGTGGAGCACTTGATTGGGTTTGTCACCAGTGGAGCGTACAACTTGAGCGAGGGCAAGGCCACGGGCGTGGGATTAGTGAGCGCCGACTTTGCCGAGTCAGAAGTGGTGGTCCGAAACGTGGGACACTCGACCTTTCATTCTGCCAGAGCATACTATATATAGCAGAACAGATTGCAAGTTTTCGCAGTCAAGCGATTTTTGCAAAAACCACGAAATTCCAACAAAACTGCATCCCCATCTCAAGCACCGGGCAAGGTGCTGAGAACAAGAAATTCTCTTCGTAGGTTCATTATCGAATTCTCACATCATCGTACCATCCTGAACTCTCTACAACTGAAATGGCCCACCCACCACAACCCGGTGTCGGTGTGTTACCCGCACTTCACTATATAAAGGGGTGCCTCGCAACTTTTTTTCCTCATACTTACCTCGAGATGTCATAAGAGATCAAGAAGTCTTATGACCGCAGTTCCCTATACGCATTGCACAGCGCGGTAGGGTTCTGTTGCCAACTTTTCCGCCAAATGGGAATGTTGTTCCCTCTTTCAACCTTGCGTTTTTAGGGTGGGGCACATTCTCGGAGAAGTGTGGGTCTTTCAATTTTTGCTTTCTTCTCATGAATTAGAATTTGTTCAATTCATGTAGGCAACTAGCACGTGCGCTTTACAGGCTTAGTCCATTATCACACTTGGCCATTGTGTGTTATCTTTATCTCGATGGCATGCATCCCACGTCCTCTCTCATTCACACTCGTGTCCATCATGTTCACACGTGGGGATTTTCCGAGGGGGGTACCTTGCATGGGTGTCTCACTCGGGATCGACGGTCAGACAAATCACCACTAGACCAGTGCTGACAACCAAGTCATCTTGCAAACCAGATGAAATCTCACGGCGCAGGGACCACACCCGGTGACAACAGCAAGCTACGCCACACGAGCACAAAGAACCCAAGAAAAGAAAAAATCGGGGAAAGGGGCTCCTAATTTTAGTGTTTGCCGTTGTTTTTTTCAGATTGTTCCTAGAAAGAATGCAACATGGTTCCAAGGAGTCATTACGGAGCTGGTTAATTATAACCCTGATTGTGAGGTGACTCGGGGTTGTTACGACGACCAAATTATGACAAACTACCGATAAGCAGAAAATCATCAGGTTGCACCCGGCCTAAGAATAGAACGTGTCACTAGACGAACGTAATAGGGGACCGAGGGAAGCGGATGGACAGCGGATGCCGCCTTAGCCCCCCCCATGCCGAGTCGAGTTCGTAATGGCCCAAATTGGAAAAACCAGACAACCTGCATAACCAGCGAAAAATTTTACCTCGAAGCCCCAAACACTCCGAAGCCCGCCAATTTCGTAGCAAAGCAAAATTTTCCGTGGCCTGGCTACGTGGGGGCACAAAAAAACCACCATTTGTCATACAAACGTGGGCTTCGCACCACCTGCTGAACCGGCTGTACGAAACGCGGCCAAACAATGTTGTGGAACCAACCATTGCATGGCAATCATCAAAACAACTCTTGAAAGAACCTCACCACATCAAGTAGATGACAAACAAAGAGTGGGCTCAATTGGGAAGCCTCGCTGTCACCATGCAGGACGGGTATCCCAAACGGGAGCAATAAAAAACTCATGCGGTAAAATTGCAGCGCCACCAACCACTTAGCGGTGCCGGGTACATGCATGGTTCATCAATAGATGTCACAAAAATTCGTTTCGGCACGCCGGTTTCTAATTTTATTTTTTTTCTCCAGCTGTCGCCACGGCCCGCCGCCGCATGCACTTTCAGACCCACTATAAAAGATGGGCAAATTCGCTGGGGGGTTTTCCTTTTCTTCTTCTTTTCCTCATCTATCGTCACTCGCTTTAATAATGCAATTCTCCAAGGTTATTGTCCCCGCTGCTCTTGCCACCGCCGTTGCCGCCGCTAACGTCACTGTCACCACCGACATTGTTGTTACCGACTACACCACCTACTGCCCTGAGCCCACCTCGGTTGTTGTCAACAACAAGACCATCACCGTCACTGAGGCCACCACCTTGACCATCACCGGTGAGTGCACTATCCCCACCACCTACGTGACCTCCTCCGAGGCCTCCACCAAGGCTGCTGAGTCCACCACCGCTGCCCCAGCTGTCACCACCGCCGAGAACGCTGCCGCCAAGAACATTGCCGGTGCCTTCGCTGGTGTTGCCGCTGTTGCTGCTGCTCTCTTCTAAGCTTGTTGAACCTGGATAGTGGGAACTAGTATCTCGGATATGACAAGGGTTCGAGTGCTCGTTGCTTGAAAGTAACCTTTTTGTTTGATTAATTTGCACGGTTAATCTGGCTGCTTCCAAGTATACTTGAAGCAGACAACCTGCTGGTCTCTGTGTGCTAGTTTCTCCTTTGTTCAATGAATGTTTAAGAGTATTTAATGTCGTCTGGATTTCTTCCACTTTTCTTCTTTATTATTTTATGTTTATATTCGGAATTTTATTAGGTGAATAATAATAATTTGGTCACTTATATCCGTTGGTAGAATAATATGTATGCGGACTTGGAGGGCTCGTCGGTTCCCAACACCTCCTCCTTCTCGATGAAGGTGACGGCGGTGTCGTCGATGCGGATCCACTCGTTGTCAACCGATTTCCCGCTCGACTCGGCATCATTGTCAAACACCGAAGATTTGCGAAGAACATCACAGGTGTAGTGACCACCCTCGGCACTGATGCCGTGATGGTACACCACCCCGGTGAGTTTGTAGGTTTTCGTGCTGGGGCTCTGCTTCTGCATGAGAGGAGAGAAGCACTCGTTGGGGATGGTGAGCTGGTGAGAGTACTCAATCTTTTTGCGGAGCTTCTCAATCGACCCAAACACCTTGGGCGAGTCTTCGTTGTCCTTGTGTTGGTACGAGAAGCGCTTGAGATGAATCACCAACATGTTGGGCAACTGGTCAATGAAGGTTTGTTTCTTGGCAATCACTTCCTTCTTGTCGGCAATGTAGGGGATGTTTTCCGGCTCGTTGAACTTGATGAGCGCATCCTCGATGGTATTTGTGCTGGGGTCAGAGATGTCAAGTTGGATTCTCTGGAAAGGGTCGAGCGTGATGCTTCGACTCTCTTTGCTCTTGGGGACGGTGAGCACACTGCGGAATTGACCCCCAAAGATTCGGGAAATGGGGGAGGGCTCAATCTCCACCGTGCGTTTGGCACTCACCTTTTTGCTGGCGCCAACCTCCAGCCACCCGTCGTCGTCTCCTTCGTCGGCACTGGCCTCTTCCTTCTCCTCCACCTGCTTCTCCGCCTGCGACTTGCGCACGATTTTGATGGCGTTCTTCACCTGGAGCTTGAACTCGGCGTACTTGGTGGCATCGAGTTTGCTCAGGTAGTTTTGTATGAGTTGATCCACTTGCGGCGTAGTGAGGTCTTTGATGGCTTGCACAAACTCCTCATGCAATCCGTCGAGGTAGTAGCCCAAGAACTCCTCCGCGTCTTCCTGCTGGCCCCAGTTCAAATGAGAAAACTTCTTGTGTTTTATAAGACTCATGTAGAACTCCTCGGGTGAAAGTGGTTTGAGTCCGTCGTTGGAGGTGAAGTCATTGTAGAATTTGAGCGTGAGGTCCAACAATGGCGTCGACAGCTCCGCACTGAGGTTGCCGGTGGTTTTGTCCTCAATCACCTTGAGGATTTTGTTGAGCGGCTCACAGTAAAGCAACGCCTGGAGAATGGAGTTCATGTAGCAGATGTTTCCACTGTTGGTTAACCCTCTGGGCCGCACCTTAATGACGCCAAACAGATTGAGCGAGGCGTACAATGGATCAAACAACACCTTGAGAAGCGTGATCCCCAACGGCTGCGAGGGGTCTTCATCCGAGGTCCGGACCACGGGAACAGCACTGGCCACCGAGGTTGGCGCCAGCGACGAGGCTTGCTTCTTCACAGCCTTCTTTGGGGCACTCGAATGTAATACCGATGCCCAGTTGGATGAAGGCACTCGAGGCGAGGTGGTGGGGAGGTCATTAGTCGTGGATTCGTTAACGCTGCTCTCGGCAGACTCATTAGATTGTTTGAGGTTGAGGATATTGGGGGAGGCCTTGACGAACTCCGAGTCCGTGGTGTAGTCTATCACTTTGATGCTGGTGTCGATGACGTGAGGGAAGTCTTTGACAGACTCATGCTTGATACTCTGATGCGTCAAAGCTTTCCGTGCTTCGAGGATTGTTTTGTAGTTAAAGTCTTTGGCATCAAGATTAAAGAAGAACGGAGGGCGGGTGGGTTTGCTTGGGGCCTCAGCTTTTGTTGACGGAGGGGTGGGGACGCTTTTCGGGGTTTCCAGGGGGGTCTTGACCTCGGCCACCTCGGGCGTCTTCTCCGGAGTCTTGGACTCGGTCTTTTCTCTGGGGAAGTACTTGGGCGCATTGCCGTTGTACTTATGCTTGGTTTTGGGCTTGTAGGTGCCATTCATGCTGACATACCCATTGGGGACTTGTTGAGCAAACTGCGGTTGCATGTAGTAGGGGTATTGTGCGTATGCATAGTCGTACTGTGGGGTGTACATGGGGTAGTACTGGGGGTACACCGGGGCATTATATAGAAATTGGCCCATTTGTTGCGGATGAGGGTAGAACTGGGGTTGCGGGAACGCCCCGGGATGCATTTTGTAGTTCATGTCGGGAGGCAGAGGGGGCGTGGGATTGCTGGGCGAGAAGCTGGGAACGTCTCCTCTGAAGCGATGCGGACCATTGGTGGAGCTGGATGTGTTGGAAGTGGCTGACATGTTAGATTATTGGACAGGGTGAGAAACCGGGCGGGGGTTGTGGATCATTAAGTGGTGGGGCTAAATACGGAAGGGGTCAATGAGGGTAGAGTGGGAGTGTTCGCGGTGGATGCAAGTGTCACCAAAGTTGGCCGCTGGTAACTTTTAAGGTGTGGTGGATTCTTCCAGGTGGAAAAAAATTCGTGCACCCGCAATAAGTTTAAGTGGCCAACTCGTTGGCTTACGTCAGCATTATTTTCGTGGTCGCTTAGGGGTGGGCTGCGAAAACGAGAGGCTTGATCTGAGACACGGGACGTCATGTGAGCTGCGGCAGCATCACGCCATGAGGAATTCGTACACGTTGTCGGTGACTGCCAATGCAACGTTACATGTGTCTTGGTTGTAGTATGCAATGAGCGCTGCGAGTAAGTGGGAACACACGGGAAGACGCTCGAGCTGGCGCCCGTGCAAGAAACCGAGAAGTTCATTTTCAAGAAGCGTTACCTTGTTGTTGGTGTATGCCTCACTGTGGGCGTCACATGAGCAGTACCATTGGCGGAGGTCAACGGTGTACTGTTTGGCCCTGGCGATTTGTTCGTGGGATTGCGCCAACACAATTGGCACCAACGACTTGTCTCGGATGTGGAGTCCCACCCGAGCCAACGCTTCCCCCTGATGCGGAAACTGGGAGCGCCTCCCCCGCTTTGGCTCGTACACTCTGAGCAAGCTCTTCGTCTGAAAGTAAAGTTCCCATGGGGCCCCCACAACCTGCTGCTTTGACCACACCACCACCTCCACGAGGCCATTGGAGGCAATCTCGAGGGCCTCGTGGTACGTTTCTCCAAACATCATGTCGAGAACAAGCGACTTGTCGCGGTCCACCACGCGGTATTGGTCGGAGGATTGCATGATGGGGACGGCCTTCGCTGCCACCAACTCGTCAAAGGCTGGATGAAAACCCGGCTCGAGCAGGGCTCGGGCGTCAGCAAGGTAGCTGCCCCACGTGAGGAGCCCCCGCGCCACAGACGGCACTGTGTAGATGGCACGGTTGGCATCGTGGGCGACGTTCATCGGCGCGTTTTCGCGTGCTGTATATACAATGGAACACCAGTGGATATACTCGATGCCCCCCGAGATCCAGCAGAAGATTGCGGCCGTGGTGAACAAGGACGCGTCCAGCTTGGACGCCTTCACTGCGTTGTACCAACATTTGGCCAAACCTCCCGCCAAGAAGAGAAAGACCCCGGAGGTCAAGCGCGAGCAACTGCCGTCGATTCCACCCGCCCCCGAGGTCAAGGTGGAGAACGGCATCCAGGACCACGAGATCATCTTTGAACTTCCTCTGATTCTGTTCCAGCTGCCCATACGCAAGAAATTGAGTCTCATTTTCCACTTGATCATTCAGCCAGACAATACCCCCGAGCCGGCACTCTCCATTGCCAACTCCGCCACGCGAGTGCCCGAAATCAGCCTCAAAAACTTACAGCAATCCATCAAGCTATGCGTATTGTTGCCCATACTCGGCAACTCCACCATCACCGCCAAGAAGAACACCGGCGCGTTGTGTTTCTGGCTCCACGACCTGGCCGTCACGGGCAAGAACGAGCCCATCATCTGCCAGGTGAACTTTGACCTCATAAAGAAGCAGCTCATCAAGGCCGGCAAGATCCCCGCCGACGCCGAGAGCCAATTGGAGGAGGGGCTGGACGACGGCATCAAGCCGATTAATGAGGCCATCATCGACTTTCTCCAGCGCCAGTTCAAGCTCTGCCACATCAATCTCATCAACTACCTCCCGTCGTCCAACCCGGCCAAGAACAAACTCACCATCAACACCGACAACGGCATTGCGGTGTCGATGCAAGCCAACAACGAGAACGACCTTGTCATTGTGGCCGCCTACAAGGGCTCGCGAGACGGGCTGTTGCTTTTGCTTTCCAACAACAACGTGAACCCACCGTACGTCATCTTTGGGTTCCGCAAGCCCATCATTCTCATTGAGCGCAGCAAGATCAAGTCCATCTCGTATCACAACATCACCCGCCTCACCTTCAGTGTGATTGTCACGGTGGAGAACGAGGCCAAGCCCAACGGCGAGGAGGCCATCGAGTTCAGCATGATTGACCAAAAGTACTACCTGATCATCGACGATTTCATTGCAACCCAGGAAATCAACAACAACTCGTTTGACGATCAGTACCGTGAGGCCAAGAAGGAGACCGAGACGGCAGTGGAAGCACCCGCGGCCGAGGGCGACTCTGACAACGAAGACGAGGACGGCACTTACACCGGTGCGGTGGAGGAGGATCACGGCGACTCCGGCGACTCCGACGTGGCCGAGGAGTTTGACTCGGCAGCGGACAGCGGCAGCGGCAGCGACGAGGACCTCAGTGGGGACAATCTCAGTGGGGCCGAGTCCGAGGGAGAGGATTAAACAATCACTACACTTTCATCTCGACTGTAATCTTGGAGCTCCAGTCGGTTGGCGGTATGACCCTGTATTGGGAATGCAATAAATACTACTTATAAGGTTGACCGAACTTGTCCAACAATCTGAACAACACGCCGGATCTCTTGGCCGCCGTGACTCTGGGGTCGGTCTCGGGGTCAAGTTCGTAGAAAACGCTGTCTTGAGCTCTCTGCTCACGCAACGCTTCTAGTCTTCTGTTCAACAATTCTCTGTTTCTGTCAATGAAGCTATCGAGGACAAGGTAACCTCCGATGAAAAAGCCCGTGGAGTAGAGGTAGCCAGGCACACGGCTGAAGCCGTTGGCAGCAGGTCTGTTGATGATCTGGACCTGGATCCTTCTGGCAAGGCCGCCGAGGACACTGCTCAATATTAAACCAGCAGCAGACACCATGATGGTAAGGATTTTTGTTCGCGAGATTATTGGCCGGCGCGGTCGTGCGAGAACCAAAACCCAGAGGATAGTCTACCAAACAGGAGGAGCCAGGGTTGGTGATGGCCTACTGAGCTGACGTGTACGATGGGCTCGGTCGATAGCGGGGTGGTTGGTGGCCGGAACCGGTGGTGTGGCATATCGGCCGCGCCCAAATTGGAACGAAATCCGCAGCCACGGAATTTCCCCAGAGCCGATTGCAATTCTTCACCATGTCCATCAACTTCTTCAAGGGCCACCCCGGCGCCCGTCTCTACCCGAAGCGAGAGCTTGCCGACGCATACGCCGAGGTCATCTCGCGAGACTACGACTACGAGTCCGACCCTTTGAATCGCGATCCCTTCACCTACGGCACCGACCCAGGCAACTACGAGGTCCGCAAGTCCATAGCCCGGTGGGAAGACGCCCACTTCCACCGCGCCACTGCCACGGACCCCGACGCACTTAATTTGACGTGCGGGGCGTCGTACGGCGTGGCCAACGTGCTCACGTCGGTGACCAGCCCGGAATACACCAAGCGGGTGTTCATCATCACGCCCACGTACTTTCTCATCAACTACGCTTTTGTTGATGTTGGTTTGGAGGGCAAGTTGTCGGGGATCAAGGAGGTGCACGATGGACCGTACGACGTGGACATTGACGAGTTTGAGCGCCAGTTGAAACACTACAGCGAGGGCCTCGAGCCCGTCGGCGACTCCGAGATCAACATTGTGCCCGACGCCACCGACCGTGGGTTCCGCAAGTATTACCGGTTTGTGTTGTATCTTGTGCCCACATTTTCCAACCCCGGAGCCATCACTTACACGTTGAAGACTCGGCAGAAATTGGTGGAGTTGGCCCGCCAGTACGACGTGTTGATCATCAGCGACGACGTGTACGACCACTTGAACTACGGCACTGACGAGTTGGTGCCCAAGCTCGTGCATGTCGACCGAGACTCGGCTCCTGCCGGCCACAAGTATGGCAACACCGTGTCCAACGCCTCCTTCTCCAAGTTGATTGCCCCGGGTTTGCGTACAGGATTTCAGGAAACCATCAACGGCAACTTGGCTCTCCAGCTTGCCAGCACCGGTGCCAACAAGTCTGGGGGCACTCCCGCCCAGCTCAACACGTTTGTGGTGCAATCCCTCATCGACAGCGGCAAGGTGGACGACATCATTGCGCGGTTGAACTCCACCTTCCTTGAAAGAGCCCAAGCGCTCAAGGCAGCTATAGCTGAACACCTCCCCCCCATCACCAAAGTGTACGGTGGTGAGGGCGGGTACTTTATCTGGGTCGAGATCAGGGCCCCCGGCGTCGACACCCAGCGCATCAACACGTTGCTTGCCAAGCAGGGCGTGGTGATTCCCAGTGGGGAGAACTTCGAGGTGAATGGAGAGGACCAGGGCTGGAGCAAGTTTGGCTCGCGGTTGTGCGTGGCCTTCCTCGAGAAGAAGGAAATCGAGGAGGGCATCAAGAGGTGGGGCGCCGTCTTGCGTGAGCAGCACCCAGAACTTTACACTAATTAGATTCTCATAAACAGTCTTTTTCTCTGGGTGCAAATGCGAGACACAAAGCTTCCTTACCTTGGGTTCTCGCTGTTGACGGTGTACTCGTACGCCTTGGACTGGGCCGTGTACATTGTCGTGCTTGTGGTGTTTATGGTGTACGGCTCGCGGGTCATGCCTCGGGCCCAGGAGTTTTCGTTGGCGGACATTATGTTGATGGCGAGTTACATTCCGGAACCACAAACCCAGGTCCGCATGCCGGCGTTGGTGCTGATGGCAGTCGGGGTACCGGTGGCGGCGGTGGTGGTGTTGTCAATCTTGGAAGGCCACCGGCTGACTGGGGCCCGCAAGGCGTGGGATGTGTTTTCGGGGATGTTGGCGCTTTGTGGAGGCATGGCGGGCCAGATCATGTTCACGTGCACGCTCAAAAACATCTGTGGGTTCGGCCGGCCCGACTTGCTAGCGCGGTGTGAGCCGGATGACTCGGTGGTTGAGCGCCTAGCCACCTTGGCGGTGTGCACGGGCAATGAACGGTTGGTGAGGGAGGGGTTTCGCAGCTTTCCCAGCGGACACACCTCCACCATCTTCTGCGGCATGACCGTCGCCAGCTTGACTATCGCAGCAAAGACACAGATGTGGGACGGACGGGGCGTTGCTGCCAAGTCGGTGGTGGCGGCGCTCCCGTTGGTGTTGGCCAGTTTTGTTGGGTGTACTCGCATCAGTGACCACCGCCACTTTCTCCGGGACGTGGTGGCGGGCGCTAGTGTTGGCGTGCTCAGTGGTGTTACATTCTATACTCAATACTTCCCGTGGATCTGGAAGGGCGGCCGCGCCCGTCCGCCTCGCCGGTGGGCTGAATCTGGAGAAAAGGTTTGGTCAATTCGGGATGTCGTGAAGAAACAGGCTGAAAAGACAACGCAGACAGACTCGACAGACCCGACCGACTTGCCCGCTCCGTAGTTAGTCATTACATGCAAGGGCCCGCCCTAGATGATGTTCCTCGCCTTTTGACGAGCATGCCGAAGCTTCTCCGACGCATTGTCCACCTCCTCGGCAAACATGTCGAGAAGCTGCGATTGCTCCTGCACCTCGGTGTTGATGGACTCGCCGAGCTGGCGCTGGCGTGCAATGATTTTGCGCAACTGCTCCACCTCGAGGTCCTGCGCCTTGTGCACCTGCACCTGCTGCTGGAGCAACTCCTTGTTTGAGAGGCCAATGGTGTCGTTGGTCTCACGAGGCGCCTTGCCGCCGAGAACCCGCCGGCCGCCGGCGCTGGCAAGGAGCTCGTTTCTGTCAGGAATGGGCTTGGCCGTGTAATTGGACGTGGCAAGGAGACTGTCTTGCAAATTCAGGAGAGAGTTCTCCACCTGCTCAAGTAATAGGCGGCGTCGGGTGTGCTCGGCACTGTCAATCTCCCTCTTTTTTGCAAGCACCTCGAGCCGGTGGGCTAGTTTGTTGAGGTTGGGCTTGATCAACTTGTTGACCTTGTCCCTGGTGGAGATCTTGAGGGGCACCAGGTGGTCGTAGTTGCGAGTGAGTTCGCCGATGGTGAACTTGAAGAGCCGGAGGATCTCGAGCCACTTGCACTGATCAATGGCGTCCTCGTCGGTGATGATGAGGTCGGCCTGGTCGTCCGTCGACGATGCCCGGAAGAAGGTGCTGGTGAACTTGAAGTTGATCGGTAGCTGGAGAAAGTTGTGTACAACCCGGTTGTTCTGAAGGTCGTTATCCCGAATGACACTGTTGAGGAACTGGGACAACTTGACCTTGCGCTCTCGCTTGATGGCATCGCTCTTGGACAGCAGAAACAAACCTGTCTTAGGGGGAAGAGGATAAGGGAAGTCCTGGTGGTCGATGCCTAGGTCGGAGCACAATTTCGTCACGAGCTCATCGAACTCGGAGTATCGTTTGGTGATGGTGAATGACCGGAGGGGGAGCTTGATGGAGATGTGGTAGTACACCACGCCATCGGACGACGTGGACGTCTTGGGGATGGTGATGATTTCAGACATGCGGGACAATCGGGAAGTCGGCCGCTTTATAGCTCGTCAAGACCCTGGACGCGTGTGACGATGGGTGGGGCTTATCGATGACGAGGGCGTCACGTGACTTAATCCCCGAGCGCAGGGTGGGCCTGCAGGGAAGTAGCAACCATGACAATACTCCCTACTACTCATGGCCAAACCTTCTAGTGCCGCCAGCATCAACAATGGCGTTGCAAACGGAACCGATGAAAGTTCCACCTCGTCGGCAGTGGCAACCCCCGTGCATACTTCGACTGAACGGGACCCTTTGATAACGCGGGTTCCAGACCCCGACGATCCCATTGTGTCGCCATTAAACTTGTACCGGGTACATGTGTTGCGATGGGTACTCGTCGGCGTGCTTTTTGTCAATGCGGTGTTGTTTATTGGCTTCTTCCTCAGCATTTTCGTCAATGTGCCCGGCTTGAGTACGCGGGGCCAATCGTTTCTTGAGTTGGACCTCGTCATCGTCAATGTGTTGACGGATCTTCTCACGTTGTGGGTGTTTGCCGTGGCCGCGTACTACGAGCGTCTTCTCGGGTACGTGACGTTGGCGGTGGTGATTGTGGACTTTGTGGTGGTGTTTACCGTTCCGCCCTTGAGAGACAGCGCCGGGCTCTTGGGGCTGTTTCTCTGGATCTGGACCATCCTCAACGTGGGGCTCAATTGTTTTGCCGACTACTGGGTCGACACCGCCCGACAACAACAGGAACTCAAGTACATTGGGCGGGTCGAGAAGCGCCGCTCGCTCTTTGAGCTCCTGGTGATTTTCGTCAAGATTGCCGTGAAGCTCGTGCTTTTGGTGTTGGTGTGGAACATCAGCTTGGCCATCTGGTTGAGTGGGTTTGACACGCACGAGAAGCCCTGGGGGACGCTTGTTCCGGTCAACGAGGACTCGTTCTCGGTGCACGTGGCGTGCTTTGGCGATGTACACAACTCCTCGGGCCAGCCCATTGTGTTGGTGGAAGGAGGTCAGCGCACTTCGTCGGAAGAATTTTCCGAGTGGATCGAGGAACTCTACCATTTGAACGAGGTGGACCGCTACTGCGTGTGGGACAGACCCGGGTACGCCTTCTCGGATAGTGCTCCCTCCCCCGTGTCGGTGGGCATCATTTCTGAGTACCTCATTGAGGCGCTCCGCAAGCAGAACATCGAGGGCCCCTTCTCCGTGGTGGGGTTTGACCTGGGCGGGCTCTACGCGCGGATGTTTGCGTCGAGAAACCCCTCGGCGGTGGAGTCGTTGGTGCTTGTCGACTCGTGGCACGAGGACCTATTGAAGCACAATCCCTTCTCCAACAAAAAGAATGAGGACAGAAGGACGTTCCGCAACTTCTTTGACCTCGAGGACAGCCGCACGGGCGCCAAGCTCTTCTTCAAGGGATTGGCGAGCCCGCTCGGGCTCGTGACAAACCTCCACTGGTTTTTGCACCCACGCAAGTATTCGTCCAATGCCCGAATCTTTGGCTCCGACATGGTGCACTCGTCCAAGTACCTCCGGGCCCGGCTACAGGAACAAATCACCGCGTCGATTCTTTCCTACAGCGAGATAGTTGGGGCCGATGTGCACAGCATCCCTGTGGCAGTCATCTCATCGGACCTCATGATCAAAAAGTCCCTCAACTGGGGCAAGTGGCAGCGGCAGCTCACCAAGCTCAGTGACAACCCCATTGAGTGGGTGGTTGCGGAAAAAGCCCCCCACAAGATATGGGCCACCGCCAGTGGGCGCAAGCAGCTCCAGGACCTTCTTATTCGGGTGCTTGGCGACAAGCGCGGGCCCAAGCGCACGTGAGCTTGACGAGGATTGGAATGCTCGTCAGTCGCGGGGTGCGGCGTGTCGACCCATTTGTGGGAGCGCGTTCACCAGATGGCTGGTCGCACCCCGCGTACCAGTGGGGGCTGGCTTTCTCCAAAAGAGCTCCCGTAGGCTAGTTTGTAGCGGTAATGTTATGTTCAGACGAGGTTGCTTGGGTATGTTGCTCGGGGCGGGAACATCTTTGTGCGGTGGTGTAGTGGTGTGCATACACCTGATCTCAACCTGTTGATTTTTTATTGATTACCAAGACTCCCTTGTCCATCACACCAGAGCATGTCGGGAGATAACGTTGCGACCACACTCAAGCGAAGTCTTCTGAGGAACAACCGCACGTCGCCGCCCATCTCGTCGCCTCCCTCCAGCATTTCTCCATCCCCGGCCAATCTACCAAGAAGCCTCAGTTCCTCCAATAACCTACATGCATCGTTGAACCGCACGGTCTCAGAGCGGCAGTTGCTGGAGCCAAGTGAAGCTCAGGCTACTGCTATCGAGGACGGGCCGGCTCCCTCAGAGACACTTCCCGAAGAGGATCCTGCTGCTTCTACAGAGGCGCCGCCCGCCCCGCGGCGGTCGTCGTTTGGCCTCAACTTCCTCAGCTCCATCACCAGCTCCATACGGCCGTACCCCGTGCAGCCGGCGCGGCCCACGTCGCCCCGCGAGACGTTCATGTCCAACTCCCCCACCATCGCCAACTTGAACCACATCACGTCCACCACCCAGCTCACATACGACGAGACGCCGGACCCCATCGAATCACAGGAACTCACCGTCACCCAGGACTCCCCGCAAGCACCTCAAGTGGTGGAGGGCTCGTCACAAGAGGCGGGGCTGGGCGCCGACAAGGACGGCCTCTTCTCCATCCGGCTCACGCCGCTCATTGACCATTCGTCCACGTCATCGGGCCTCTACTTTGCTCCCATTATCAGAAGAATCAAACCCGATACCACCATTACCATTGGCAGATACACCGAGAAAAACAAGTCTGCCGCCCACGCCCCGCAGGGTTCTTCGGCCCCCATTGTGTTCAAGTCCAAGGTGGTGTCGCGGACGCATGCTCTTTTCCAGTGTAATGAAGACGGCCAGTGGTTTCTCAAGGACTGTAAGTCGTCTTCCGGCACCTTCCTCAACCACGTTCGTCTTTCCAGAGCATCGGAGGAGAGCACATTGATGCCATTGATTGACGGTGACATCATCCAACTCGGCATGGATTACCGGGGCGGCACCGAGGAGGTGTATCGCTGTGTCAAGATGAGATGTGAGTTCAACAAGAGCTGGCAACGCAAGGTCAACCAGTTCAACTTGGAGATCCACCAGAAACTCAAGAACTTGGCCCTTGGCACCGACGCCTTGGCGCCCGCGGCGCCGGCACAGGGCCCGCCGCTGAAGGACGAGTTCTCCGAGTGTGTCATTTGCTTGTTGAAACTTGAGCCCTGTCAAGCATTATTCATTTCTCCCTGTTCGCACGCATGGCATTACAAGTGCATCCGGCCCATCATCATCAAGAGCTATCCGCAGTTCTACTGTCCCAACTGTCGGTCCATGTGTGATTTGGAAACCGACATTGAGGATGATGAATGAGGCTTTAAAGTAGCCAATGAACATGGGGTAGTTACAAACCTCGCCTGTATGGTTGCATCGGCGCCGAGCCTCCCTGACAGTGACGGCGCCAAGACCACCTAGGCGGATTCCCTGGCAACTTACGAGAGGTCGGCTGGTGTCATGCCGCGTCGTAAATCATCTGATTATTAGCCAGGCTTAGCTTTGTGACAAGCTTTGTGCCAAAAGCTTGGTACTAGGTATCGGTGGAATATGGGGTTGGGTGTCGAATACGAGGTGGCACAGACAACAGGACATTTGCGCATTCATGAAGATCTGCCAACGTCGGTCTCACGCCAGGTCCACGCCAGCGACCTGCAACCTAAACGTAAAGGCTGATAATTCCGTTAATTGATCGTTGACACGCCTCACTTGTGATGGGGTTTTGACAACCTGAAAGATGCATGCACCAATCAGAGGGAGTGCCAAGACTCGGAAAACAACACATTCTGCATCTGGAGGCTATTGTCTTTCATTTCTGAGCCGGAGGTCGAGCCGAAACGGTCGTGCCGGCATTCACAATTCTTGCAAGAGGTGTTTCTCAACGATCTGGGTCGAGGGGTCACCAGCCATGTTGCACGGGGCCATCCTCAACCTCTTGTGGTCCCCAGAGGAAAAGCTCGGTCCCCGATCGGGGTGCGATGTCGGACCGGAAACTCATCCGAAAAAGGCGTTCTCAAATCCAGGTAATTTTACGGTGCCGCACTGGCCCGCGTGCATACAACGCGGGATTGGCTCGAAAAAATATCGCAATGGCGGCCAGATCCCATCAGATAATTTGACATGTGGTTCCGCGCACCGCAATTGGGTATCCGACAGGGCGGCTGAATTTCTCCACACACGCCTGATTGCATGCCTGGTATTCTGTTACAGCGTGAGGCGAGAGGCAATAATTACGTGCTTGCAGCGGCAATTTTCTTTTCTTTTCTGCACTAAATATAAAGGCAGGGATCGAAGCCATTTTCCCCACCAGCCATGTCCCTCAGACAAGATAGTGACCTTGAGAAGGTGGCAACTCCCGTGAGTGATCACGTCACAGACGTTCCTTCCGACGAGGAAGTGGCTGTCAAGTCCAGAGGTGTGGCCAGAATCGAGGCCGTCAAGGCCACCATGGATAATGTCGACAAGGGCCGCACGGTGATGTTGTTGTTTGCCGGTTCGTTGTTGGTGGCCGCGTGGGCCTCGTCGTTGGAGTCCTCCACCACCTACAACTACACTGCGTTGGCCACGTCGGCGCTCGGCCACCACGCCATGATTTCGACGGTGTCGATTGCCGGCCAGATCATGAGTGCCATCTGTAAGCCCTTCCTTGCCAAGATTGCCGACTTGACGTCGCGTCCCTTGACCTACATCTTTGTGCTTCTTCTTTACATCATTGGTTACATATGCTCTGCTGCCGGAAAGAGCATCACCGCCTACGTCATTGGTACCACCTTTATTTCCATTGGTGGCTCCGGCTTGGACTTGCTCCAGTCGCTCGTGGTGGCCGACTTGACTCCGTTGAAGTGGAGAGGGTTCATGACCGGGATGCTCTCCACCCCCTACCTCATCACTACGTGGTTTGCCGGGTTGATTGTCGAGGCCATCATGGCGAGAAACTGGAGATGGGGTTACGGTATGTTTGCCATTCTCATGCCCGTGGCTCTTTCGCCCGCCATTGGTGTCATGCTCTGGTTGGACCACAAGGCCCAGAAGGAGGGCAAGATCTCGTTGAACGATGTCAACCGAGTGGAGGTTGGCTGGACCAAGAAGAACTGGACCAAGATCATCTTCAACGCCTTGATTGAGATCGACGCCTTTGGCCTCATCTTGCTTGGCTTCTCGTTCTCGCTCTTGCTCCTTCCCTTCTCGCTTTACAGCGGTGCCGTTGGCGGCTGGAACAACCCTTCCATGATTGCCATGTTGGTTGTTGGAGGGGTGCTTCTCATCACCTTTTTCGTTTACGAAATCTTCTTCTGCCCCTTCCCCTCCATGCCAAAGAGAATTGTGTTTAACAGAACCTTCGCCATGGCCATCATCATCGACACCATGTACATGTTTGCCGGCTACATTTACCTCACCTACTACTCGTCGTGGGTGTACATTGTCACCGACTGGAACTACCAACAATGGGTGTACTTCAACAACACCCTCACCATGGGCTTGTGTTTCTTTGGTGCCGTTGCGGGTGCGTTCATGAGATACTTCCACCGTTACAAGTACATGCAGATCTTCGGGCTTGTGGTCAAGATCATCGGTTACGGAATCGTGCTCCGCACGGGCACCACCCCTCCCAACGCTGCCACCTTCGTGGTGTCGCAGGTGCTCATTGGTGCCGGAGGTGCCTTCTCCGTGGTTGCCTCCGGTGTCGCCTCGCAAGCGTCGGTGCCTCATCAGGATGTCGCGTTGGCCATCTCTCTCCTTTCGTTGTGGTCGTACCTTTTCGCAGCCATTGGCTCTGCCGTCGCTGCGCCAATCTGGAGTTCCAAGACCCCCGCCCACTTGTTCAAGTACTTGCCTGCCAACTTCACCGAGAATGCCACCGCCGTGTACGAGATTTACGGCGACATGACGTTGTTGAAGTCGTACCCCATCGGCGACCCCATCAGAGACGGAGGTATCAAGGCCTACACCAAGTCCATGTACTACATGGTTGCGCCCACGGTTGCCTTGTCCTTCATCCCCTTGATTGCGTCGTGCTTCCAAACCAACTACTACCTTGGTGACCAGCAAAACGCCGTGGAGGGACACCAGCCCGAACAATACCCTGAGCACATCAAGGGTGAGAAGAACAGAGACTGGAAGGAGAAGATCACCGGGGTGTTTTCGAGCTCCCGTCAATAGTTAATGAATAATTGTAACACCAACAGCCAAGTTGTAGGTTTACGCAATTCTTGGCCCGTCTCCGATCGACCAGCACTTGAGCTCTGGCGATCGGCACCTTGCCCGATGCATTAGTTACTGGTGCCAACACGGCTTACTGGGCTTCAACACGGAATCATATTATCATTACACTTTGGTGGGCTCCTTCACCTCCTGGTGCTCCACCACAATATCCTTGACACCCTGGTCGCCGAAGCGCTCGAGCATCTCGCCCACATTGAACAAATCCACGTCGGTGCTCTTGAACATTCTTGCCGGCACCTTGTCCTCAAACAACTTGTCAATGTGAGCGAAGGTCATTCCCTTGGTCTCGGGAATTTGCCAGTAGGCCATGATCAAAGACGCGAGGGCGAAACCCGCCCAGAAGAAACCCGTCTTGGCCTTCCAGTTCCACGCCGTGGGGTTCAACATGTATGGCGTGATGATGGACACGACAATGCCAGCAATGTTGTAAGCATTTCTTGAGAGAATGATGGTTTTGGTTCTCAACTGAGTGGAGGGGATCTCCGCCACCAAACAATAACAGATGGGCCCGACCGAGGTGTCGTACACAAAGGTGAAGAGAAGCAACAACGACCCGACACCCCACGAAGTGGCATCAGAGGGGAAGCACCCAAGAATACCCACCGTCAACAAACAGAGGAACATGATGCTCAACCCACTAAAGTAGATGGTGAAGCGGCCAAACTTCTGCGAGGCAAACCACGACGCCAACGTGCCAAGAAGGCCAAGCACGTACTGGATGATGGAGAAGGTGAAACTCATCTCGGTGCTCAAGCCGGCCTGGATGTAAAAGTACGTCGAGTATCCCATAAGCGCCGAACCGGTGATGTTCTGGATGACCCACGTCAAACAGGCGACTCTGGTTCTTCTGAAGTTGGTGCCCTTGAAGCAGTCCCAATAGGTGGTGCCTTCGTTGATGGCCTCCTCGGCCTTGATGGTCAATTGCATCTTGTCCATCATGGCATCCACCACCACCGACTTGTCCGGCATCTTTGAGTTTTCCGAGAGAAGACGTCCAAGCGACTTCTTGGCCTCGGCCAAGCGGCCCGTCTTGACCAACCACCAGGGCGATTCGGGGGCCAAGTAAATCCCAATGATGATGGGGATGGGCCAAACCCACTGGATCCCCCAGGGGATCTTGTAAGCGGAAGCGCTCTCCTGGTTGGAGATGGTGCCTCTGAGAATCCCGGAACTGATGAGCTGCCCAATGACCCAACAACAGTTGACGTACGTGGTGAGGTAGATTCTGAGCACCTGGGGACAAACCTCGGAGGCATACGACAATGTCAACGTCTGGAAGAAGCCCCAGGGGATTCCAAGAAGAAGCTCACCTACGAGAAGCATTTCGATGTTCACCGAAAAGAACACAATGAAGATGAAGGCTGTGGTGAAGGCCAACGCGCCAATGAGCGTCTTTCTGTACCCATAGCGGTCAGAAATGATACCCGCAGCGAAGAGCCCAAGGATCCCACCGACGTTGACGGCCATACTCAAGGAGGTTTGCCATTTCGCCGGGATCTCATACAGGTCGGAGTCGGGGTAGTACGTGCCGTACTTCTCGACAAACGACTGCACGCCGTAAAGCGAGTTGAGAAGGTTGGTGTCGTAGCCCTCCATGATGAGGGCCGTCGACAAGATGAACGACCACATGGCCGCACGAGGGAACGTGCGCAATCCTTCTCTCAAGGGCATGGTTTTCTCCTCGTGGTCACTGGCCTTGGCGTTGTTGGACATGTCCAAGAACTTGGCGATGTAATCGCTGGTTTCGACATCAAGCAGGTGATCCAGATAGTTTTTCGACAACCCGTCGGAAACCTCGACGGCCCCGCCCTTGGTGTTGTCTTCGATGTGAATGGCCATGGTGATGTGGTTGGTGATGAGACGGAAAATTAGCGCAGGAGGCCCATTATATACTTGGGGCACGATTTACGAAATACGAGGGGGGGACCTCTAAAGTGGAAATATTCGTGTCTCGTTGTTGCAGGTGGCTGAAACTATTAGCGGAGCTACGTCACGGCCGTGGGTGGCTTGAATCTTTGCGGATTCCCGCTCCCCCACACACCCCAGATTTGTGCGCCCCTCATGCAGATTTTCGCTCGATATCCCGGCGGGCATCGGCATTTGACACATGGCGGGCATCGGTGGCGGGCACTTGCCCACCACTTGGCCAAAGAACCTGCCCGAGGAAACCGACGCCACGAACCCAAAGGTCATATGGCCACGCCAAGTGGAGCAACTGGCAGGAGCCACGTCATGCATATTCGCGTGGTGAATGTTCCGGAAATCTGGGGTACGCCCCACCCCGCGCGCAAAGACTCGGAATAATGCGCCCGAGATATTGCGGTTTGCGACACCGCGACGCCAACCCGAGCTTCGTGCCGGACATCCGGGTATTTAGCTTGGAGGAGGTCATGCCACTGGAGCAAAAATAACAAGAAATTATGTCCAAGACCTGGTGGAAAAACGCAACCATCTACCAAATCTGGCCCGCCTCATACAAGGACTCCAATGGCGACGGGTTGGGTGATATCAATGGGATTATCGAGACCCTCGACTACCTCAAGGACCTTGGGGTCGACATCGTGTGGCTCTCGCCCCACTACGACTCGCCCCAGGATGACATGGGCTACGATATCTCCGACTACAACAAAATCTATCCACCTTACGGCTCAATGGAAGACATGGACCGGTTGACGGCCGAGATCCACAAGCGCGGCATGCGGGTCATTCTCGATCTTGTCATCAACCACACGTCGTCCGAGCACGCGTGGTTCAAGGAGAGTCGCTCGTCTCTCGACAATCCCAAGCGGGACTGGTACATTTGGAGAAAGCCCCGCTTCGACGCCGAGGGGAACCGGCTTCCCCCCAACAACTGGGCGTCGTGTTTCTCGGGCAGTGCCTGGGAATGGGACGAGCACACGGGCGAGTACTACCTCCGGTTGTTTGCGTCGACGCAGCCCGACCTCAACTGGGAAAACGAGGAGACCCGGAACGAGATTTACAAGGTTGCTTTGAAATTCTGGTTTGACAAGGGAATCGACGGCTTCCGCATCGACACCGCGGGGTTGTACTCCAAGGTGGAGGGGCTCCCCGATGCACCCATTGTGTTCCCCGACAGAAAGTACCAGCCTCCCGGAGATCTCACCAACAACGGGCCCCGGATCCACGAGTTCCACCAGGAAATGTACCAGAAGGTCACCGGCAACTACGACATCATGACGGTGGGCGAGGTCGGCAATTCCCTGAGAGAGGGCACCCTCAAGTACGTGAGTGCTTCAAGAAAGGAGATGAACATGATCTTCTTGTTTGGCGTGGTGGAGACGGGCGTCAACCCGGCGGACCGGTTCTTGTACGAGGGCTTCACCTTGAAGGAATTCAAAAAGCAGGTCAAGGAGCAAGGGGCGTTTGTCGAGGGCACCGATGCGTGGCTGACGGCGTTCCTCGAGAACCACGACCAGCCCCGGCTGGTGACGCGGTTCGGCCTGACCAAGCCCGAGTATCTCTTTAAGTCGGCCAAGTTGTTGGCACTTCTCCAGACGGCGTTGACGGGAACGTTGTTCCTTTACCAGGGCCAGGAAATCGCCATGACCAACCTCCCCCGCTCGTGGGACGTGTCTGAATACAAGGATATCCAGACCATCAACTACTGGAAGGAGCTTGAGGACAGTGGCGCTTCGGAGGAAAAGAAGAAGAAGGTCATGGACGCAATCAATCTTGTTGCCAGAGACCACGCCCGGTCGCCCGTGCAGTGGAACGACTCGCCCCACGCCGGCTTCACCACGGGAACCCCCTGGACGAGAGTCAACGACAACTACCAACAAATCAACATCGCCAAGCAGGTGGGAGACCCAAACTCGGTGCACTCCTTTTGGAAGAACGCCCTCAAGGTAAGAAAGCAGTACGACGACTTGTTCATCTACGGTAGCGCCGAGATCCTCGACGAGGCCAACGAAAAGACCTTTACCATCGTGAAGCTGTCTCCCGCAACCAAGTCCAAGGCGTACGTGGTGTTGAACTTTTCCGAGGACGAAGTCAAGTTCGAGAAGTTAGTGGAGGGTGACTACAAATTGGTGAACACCAACGTCAAGGACCCCGGCGAGTTCTTGGGCCCCTACGAGGGAAGAGTCTACATCGTGGACTAGCCTCACACAGTAACATATGCCTTCCTAAGTCTAGCGTAGTCCACTGCTACATAGCAAACTGAGCATGCTGGAAGTCGAGGTCCGTCGACAACAACCCGTAGGGCTCGTCCATGCCAAACGCCATGGAAATCTGCGTGAACGGCGACACCGCCTGCACGGCGAGGTCGTCGTCGTCTTCATCAAGTTCCTCAATCACTGGGGGAATCGAGCGGGTGGACTCGGCCCCCAAGTAGTGACCAATGTGCGAGTAGAGCTTTTCTGGAAGACAGTCATCGTTCTTCATAAACGTCACCACGTCAAAGAGCGCCTTCAAGTAGTCAAGACCATGGGCCACCCGCCGCGTTTGGAGACTGATGAGAAGCGAGTTGGCAATCTCAAGCACCTTGAGGGCGGCGCCGGGCCCGTTGCTCTCGTACGCAAACGGCGGTAGGTTGTCGGACTTGCCCAAGAAGTCCCGAGCAATCTTGAGCGGGTGGGCCACCGAGAGACAGTCGTGTTCGTCGGTGGAGTGAGTGATGAGGTCGTGTTCGTTTGTGAGGTGCCACGCCAAGGCCTTGAACCACGCCTGCGTGAGCACAATGTTGAGTCGCTGGGTGTCGGACACTTTTTTGACCGGGGGAATGTTGTCGAATTTGTCTTGAAGTCCCATGATCCATTCCTTTTGGAAGGATTTGGAGTGGTACTGGAGAAAGTCCCGCAAAACCACCATTTTCGAGTCGCCCTGCTTGATGGAGATGATATTGATGGCCTGGAAGAACTTCTGGTCGGGGGTGGAGAAGATGCGGATGAGCTCGGTGAACCCCTCTAGTAGCCCCGGGTACTCTTCGTCTTCTAGCGAGGGGAAGGGGATGGAGGGCTCAAGCACAATGGGGATGTGCTCCTCGAACGCCATGAACCGTTCACTGATTATAAGGGAGTAGTAGATTTTCCGTAGGCGATGCACCTCGGCAGGGGACTTGTTGAGGTAGGTGTCGTTGTCATGGAGGCCAAGGAGATGGCCCATGGCAATGGCCTCGCGGAGAAAGAGCACCGCTTGCGACTTGCCGTTTTTCGTGTTGACGTAGTACAAGTAGAGAAAGAACGACAGGAGAAGCGTTTCCGCCAGCGGGTCTTCGTCATAGTCAAACAACCGTCTCACGCGCTTGGACTCGTTGACGTAGTCCTTGGGATCACGAGAGTGGCTCACGTTGGCCAACAGCGCATTGGTGGTGAAGAACGACACCTGCACCAGCATGGCTGCCGCCACCGAGCACGCCGTGCAGTACGTGAGGTAGTTGTCCTTGTCGAGGCGAATGAATGTCTGCACCGACGAGTCGCCACTCCACCGCAGCTTGCCCATGAGCTTGTCCACCATGAACGCGACGGAAAGCACCGGCCAGATCCCATAGTACCACGTCTGGTAGATCTGGAGGTAGGGAATGAGGCACTCGACGCTGATGAGCGCGGTGACGGTCTCCTCTTCCGGCACGTTCTGGATCGCCGGCACCTCGAGGGGTTTCTCGAATCCACCCAACACAATATCATTGAGCTTCTCTCTCGTCTTTTGGTGCAACCGCTTGGGGCCCGACTTGCGGCGGATGCGGTTGTTGGTACACGGGATCTCATGATGGACGCAGTTGGAGCACGACGTCCGGCCGGTGCCGTCGTGGCGGTCACACCGCACCCGGCGGAACGCACACGCGTCGCAGGGCCGCGAGTACTTGGCTCTCTTTCTTTTGGTGGTGTCAGCAGAAGTCATAGTAGCACCTCGTGGGAAAAACAAGAAGGCACAAGCAGAAATCCACCCAAAAGCTTGAGGCCCACCAATACGGTCGCGGCCCCCGCATATTTTTGGGGCGTCCATCTGGGGTGCGTCGAGGGGTGGAGGTGGGGCGTGCAACGGTGCGGAGGATTTTCCCCTTGGGGCGACAAATTACGACGGCGTGCGTGAGCACTCGGCGGCCATTGGTCCGTCGGCCAGCCTGCCTGGGCGAGGCGGGGCAACTTCACTCATGGCAAGGTCTGCGGACGTAGATCTCCGGATGCGGGGTGAACAAAATGTTAGTTGGCGCACGCCCCAGCGGGACAAATTCGTAAAAAATTGCGAGGCCGCTGATGCGGAATCGGTATCGCACGTGAGCAGCACGTGTACGGAATTCGCGATCAACTTCTGATAAGACATGTTCTCCACCCTCAGCGCCCTGTCGCTCGAGCAAATCAGTACCGTGAGCCTAGGCCAGGTGGCGGTGGTGGAGTCTGAGACGTCGCGGGGCCCCAAGAAGACCCGGTCGAAAAAGGGTTGTTTGAATTGCCGTCTCAAGCGCAAAAAGAAGTGCGACGAGTGTCACCCCGTATGTGGACCATGCCGAGCTCGGGGCGTGGACTGTGTGTGGGGAGTCCAGGAGTATTTGCCGGTGATGACAAGCATGGTGACAAAGCCAAAGAAGAATGACAAGGAAAATCGGGCCAATTACACCGTCAAGAAGTTCGAGACCGCCGTCCTGGAGGCGGGCCACGCCTTCAATCTTGCACCTACGTCTGCAGTTTATGCTGGAGAAAGCAAAGCATCGACCCCGGGCCTGGCGGCTTGGTCCCCGTTTTTTAAGGAGGTACTTGGGGTGAGTCCGCGGCGCATCGGTGGGCACATTGAGGAACTCGACCCCGAAGACTTGGGTGGACACGAGGGAGACGAAGGGTTGGCGTACGCCACCCCCATCTCATCGCTCGAGCTCGCCATTCAATCGCCCGATCTATACATTCAACCCAGCGAAACGTTTGGTCTCGATGAGGAGGGCCGCCGGTTCCTCCATGTGTACCAGCATCAGGTGGTTGAGATGATCAAGGTGAGTCGACAGACGTCCAACTACTTTGTCAAGACCTTCATGAAGATCGCGGTGTCGGAGCCTGCTATCGCCAACCTACTTGCCAGTTGGGGAGGGGTGTTGGCGGGAGACGCCAACCAGGTTGCCAAGTACAAGAACCGAGCCGAGGACATTATCCTCACCAAGTACCTCTCCAAGACGGAGATGGACCGGTTCGACTACTTCATTCTTCTTTGCTACTACCTTATAGACGTTGGCAAAGAGGTTTTTTCCGGCGACACCGACCGCTGGTACCAGGTGTTCCAGAAGGCCCATCGTCTTATACTCAAATACGGACTGCTTGAGAAGTTTCTACGAGAGTTCAACTACTCCAACGACGTCAAGTTCATGGTGTCCAACTTCCAGTTCCATGACATCATGTCCTCGGTGACGTTGCAGAACGGAACCACGTGTCAGATGATTTCCTACAACAACATCTTCAACGAGGAGACGTACGGCTTCGACTACGGCCTCGATCCGTACCAGGGATGCATCCAGCCCCTCTATCTTATTCTCGGGGAGATTCTCAATTCCCGTGTGGATTTCTTCAAGATCCGCAACCAGCTCAAGGCTGAAATGGACGAGTTGGCCAAGAGCAACCAACCCGACGAGGACGCCATTGCCAGGCTCAACGAGAAGCGGGTGCGCCATCTCGTCACCGTCGACACCACGTACCAGGAGCTTATGCGCAAGGTGCACGACTGCTCCCCCAACGAGCACCAGCTCTCGGAGCTCATCGACCACCCCGACGACCTCGACTGGCACATGGCGTTGTTTGAGCTCTATCGCAACGTGTGCAAGCTCTATCTTGTGCTTTATATTTATGACACCGAGCCCACCACCAGCGAGGTGCAGCTTCTCGTGCTTGACTCATTCAAGTTGATCGACGTGCTCATTGATCTGCCGCTACGAGGCACCTTGTGCATGGCGCTCATTGTCTGTGGCATCTGCTGCGTGACAGCATTGGACCAGCACTGCATGAAGATGCGCTTTGATAAGCTCCTGGGCACGGGCTACCGGGTCGGCAACGTCGAGCGGGCCCGCATCATTGTCGAGGAATCGTGGCGACTCAATCCAAACGGCAATAGTCTCCCCGACTGGACGGTAACTTGCGACCGATTTGGATGGAAGTTGAACGTGTGTTGACAAAAAGTGCCAATTTCGCAACCTTGGGTGCAAATTACTATTTATTAAATTTGATACATTAGTTAGCCACGCAAAGGCTGGTTGAAAAAGTCCGCCAACTTGTCGGTCCAAGACTTTGGCTTCTCGAGGGTAGCGTCACTCTCCTTTCCGTGCAACTTGTCGTGGGCCAATTGTTCGGGGTAGGCCTCGGGTTGTTCACCCTCCACGGCGTTCAATTGGTCACCCAAGAAGTAGTTGGTTTGGAAGCAAGCAGCAATCAAGGGAATGAAGGACAACGACAACGCAATCACAATCAAGGGGTGCATCGACTTGACAAGAGCAGCAATACCACCCTCTCTGGCGGGAGAGCCCCATGGGAGGAAGTGCATCTTGGTGAGTCCCTGGTAGTAGGCGGTCACCTGAGTGTCGTTGATGGTGGAGGGGAGGTATTTTCTCAAGTTTCCGGGGGTTCTGTTGGCCCAGATGACGGCACAGATGGCGGAACCAATGGCACCACCAATGGACGACCACAACGAGAGGAGAGAAATCACCAACGAGAGGTCCTGGTGAGGAACAGACGCCTCCGAGGCAACCCGGGAGCCCACCACGGAGAAGGAGCCTCCCATACCGACGAGCACACGGTTCATCACCAACGACGCGGTGTTTGGAGGAGCGGTTCCGGTTCTGACGATACACGCAATACCAATGATTTTGAAAATGAGACCAGCGATCTGGAGGTACTTGTATCTGTGAGTGATTCTCATGTAGACACCAGCCACCACACCTCCGAAACACAAGGCAAGGGTCAACGAGTTGTTGAAGTAGGTCCAGTCCTTGACACTCCAGGTCTTGATGACATACACGTACGACGAGAAGTAGATGGAGTAGTAGTTTCCGGCAAACATGTAGAAGAAGTCAATGACCACGGCCATGGAAAAGGTTCTGTTGAACACGATTCTCTTGGGCATGGATGGGAAGGGACAGAACCAGATCTCGTACACGGCAAACACCACGAGGAGCACGAACCCAATGACAATCATGGCGATCATGGAGGGGTTGTTCCAGCCACCCTTGGCGTACTCGGTAAGAGAGAAGGGAAGAAGCACCAACGAGAACCCGAAACCAAGGAGAAGCAACCCCAAGGCGTCCATCTCAATGGCGGCGTTCTTGATGGTCTTGATCCATGTGGTGTCCTTGACCTGTCTGATCTGACCATAGGCGTTCAAGGAAATTTTGCCCTCCTTTTGGGCCTTGCGGTCCAACCACAACATGATGATGATGGCAGGACCAATGGCCACGGGCATGATGATGGCGAACATACCGTAGCCCCATCTCCAGTTAGTACCCAACACCGCCTGGGCAATGAGTCCAGCAAACCACACGTTGATGAGGTATGGCGTGGCTAACATCGAGGTAGCAAAGCCTCTCCACTTGAGTGGAGTCAAGTCGGCAATGACAAGACCATTGAGGAACTGCACACCGGCAGAGCCGATGTTAGAAATGGAGTCACCGGCAATGTAGGTGGTGATGTTGGGGGCAGCGGCAGTAACGGCGAAACCAACAACGTAAAGCACCAACACAAGGATGTAGGCAATGGGCCGCGAGGTCAAGTCACTGAACTTGGCAATGAAAGGTTTACAGATGGCGGTGGTGATCTTGTTGGCGATGGAAAGCGTCGTCAACAACGAGTGACGGTCGAACTCGGACGTCACCAGCGGACTGTAGTTGTAAGTGGTGGAGTTCTCCAACACATAGGCCCAGGCACACACCAACACCGAGGTGAAGAACAAGATCCTGACGAAGCGACCGTTGTCGACATGCGCCATGGACTCCTTGATGGCCTCGATGTGGGACACACCACGGGATTTGTCAGCATAGGCGGTGTCCGGGGCCACCGAGTTGAGCTCCTTGGAGGAGGAGTCGGCGTCGTGGGCGGACTTCTCGAGGTCAACGGACTTTTTCGAGTTCACCGAGTTTTGCGAGCCCAGTTGCACGGGATTAGACATGATGGAGAAGTTACAATCAAGACATGGTCACTTTTATATTGTAGCGGGAAAAAATATCTCTTCAGGCGACCATTGGAAAAGTTGAGTGGACGAGACACATGCATGAGGCAATTTGCATCTAATCAGATTATGCCAAAGGTGACGTATTTTTCCGCTCGAAGCTCACGGGGTTTGATCCTACCACAAGAGTTGGTATGTCCTGGTTTCCTGATTGAATATACTTCTCGAGGGTAGTGGATGTTGTTATCAGATCAATCTTCATGACATCGACTTTCCGCCGCATGGATTGTGCATATGGTTACAGGCACCGTTTGCCAAGACACTTGAGCAAACCGTACAGCATCACGTGAACGGACAGTATGACAGATTGGGAATCGGTGCGAGTTCGGGCAATTCGCCAGGCCAGGAATTCGATCAAGCCGGTGTAAATCCAGCACATGATTGTAGCGACATGGGGCCGTTGAAGTCGCATCTGGACTATCAGTAAATTTTGTGGAGTTCCACTATTTTGGTAGACTTTACGATTCGTAAGTGGCACCGGGAAAAGTTGAGATCATTCCAGCAATCATCAAAGCGGAAGAAAAAAATTTTATGGTGGGATATGCATGAACCTTGACTTGCAGGGCCGAAATTGCCCCAAGAGCGAAAATCCCTTCTTCGCAAAATCTGATTGGCTAAGGGAAAGGCCGGGAAATGAATTTGGCGGCGTTTCACTCGATGAGGGCCGTCGTCTACAATGGTCGATTGACTGTGGTGACCGATATTTTCTTGTCATGGTAAGGGCACTTGACAAGACACAAGTTTAGACTGATGGGATGTGTCAGACTACTGTGGCTGTTCATACCACAGCGAACCCTTGGAAACGTCTGAAGGGTCTATGGATGTCACTGATATCTCGAGTGTGTCGTGAATTAAAGAGCAAAAACGCATTCGCCGGTGGTGTGTCCCCATACGGAAATCTCCGACGCCAGCCGGCCGACCGGCTGGGCAGTGGGCGGAATGTCAATTATCGCCCTGCTCGTGCATGTATCGAATGAGATTTGAGATGATTATTGCATGCTGTCGTAGTCGTCAAAAAGACCTTCGAGCCAAGACTCACTCGTATATTGATTGGTGCAAAAGCAAATTGCAATGTAGATTCGCACCATGACTAAGATCATCGCCCCCAACACCGACGCGAACACCGTGCGGGTGTTCCTCGTTCGGCACGGACAGACGGACCACAACGTCGAGAAGATCATCCAGGGCCATGCCGACATCGACCTCAACTCGACGGGGCACGCCCAGGCCGAGCTCGTGGGACAGTACCTAAAAGACATACCGTTTGATCAAGTGGTGTCGTCCGACCTAATACGGTGTGTCAAGACGACCGAGCACATCACCAAGTACCAGCTGGGTGTGCCTGTTCGGACCACCTTCAACTTCAGAGAGCGCAACATGGGGTTGGCGGAGGGCATGTCCCTCAAGGACGCTTTGGCCAAGTGGGGTCCCGACCCGGAGTTCAGGGAGTTGGCAGAGAAGAACGATGTGTTGGTGCAACGCCTCCAGACGGCGTGGGACCAGGTGGTCAAGGAGAGTATCGCCAACAACCACCACAACGTGTGTGTGTGCACGCACGGAGGCGTGCTCACGGCCTTCTCACGCCATCTTCACCGCCAAGGATTTGCGCTAGCCGACGGGCTTGTCGAGCACGAATTGTTGGGTCCCTTCAACACGTCCATCACGGTGGTGGATGTCAACAAGGCCACCAAGAAGGGTGTGATTCAGGTGTTTGGCCACACCGACCATTTGGGCGGAGACTTCCGGGTCAAGGAGCACGCCTTGAGATAGAGAATTACAATCTTGGTACATGAATATCTATAAATTATCATCTGAGCATCTCCGGGTCGATGGTGTTGGATCTCGAGAAGGAGGCGTACTTCTGGAAAGGATCGTTTCTCTCCAACTCGTACTCGGGGTTTCTTACCTTCTTGCTCCACTTTCTCTTGTAGATTCTCTTGCCCCACTTCCAGGCCTCTGACCCAAGCAAGAACAAGACGGAAAATCCCACGGCAACACCCCATTCGTACCCAATGCCTTTATGCAAAAACACCTTGTCACTAATGACGGGAATGTACACCACGGGGAACACACTGACAAACCCACCGAGCACCGACCAGAACAAGAACTGGTTGCCCCACAAGTCAATGGCCGTTTGCTTCCACCAGGGATTGTCGGTGTCTTGTCTCATGTGGAACAACGAGTTGTGGGGGTGCACACACTCCCAAGCAAGAATCAAAGCACACCACGTCATGGTTGCAAAAGAGGCGGATCTGCCTCTGAACACAAGGTCACATGACTCGGAGTATCTGGCGTTACAGTCGTGGCCGAGGTGGCCGTTACCCTTGCCAAACACAATAATGACGAAACAGAGCAAGCAGCACACCGCCATCCAGAAGCCGTACGCGAGCATGTCGATAATCACCTCCCAAGTGAAGATGGTGTTGTTTGGGGGCTCCTCGAGAATCTCCTCGGACGCCTTCTCCTGACCCAAACCCATGGCGGGGAAACACGAGGTGACTACGAGAATCCACAACACCTCAACGGGCGACAAGGGGAACACGGAGAAGCCGGTGTCGTCAATAAAGGCCAAACCAATCATAAGGTAAAGCGCCTGCGCGACGTTTTCAGCCAAGAGTTGCAACACAAACTTTTGAATATTTGCAGACATTCTTCTGCCCTCTTCAATGGCATTGAGAATGGAGGCAAAATTATCGTCGGTAAGCACAATGTCGGAGGCATCTTTGGCAACGTCGGATCCGTTCAATCCCATGGCGATACCGACATCGGCCTTCTTCAACGAAGGAGAGTCGTTGACACCATCACCGGTCATGGCACAGAACTTTTCTCTTCTGTGCAAGGCGTCAATCATTCTCACCTTGGTTTGCGGAGCACATCTGGCAATCACCAAGGGAAGCACGGGCAACGCGTCAATCTCGTCATCGGTCAATCCGTCAAACTCGTTGGCGGTCATGCACATGGCCTTGACCACCTCCTCACTGTAGTGGTATAAGTTGTGAGGGAGGATACCCACCTCCTGGGCAATAGCCTTGGCGGTGGCGGGGTGGTCTCCGGTAAGCATGTGGACGTTGATTCCGGCTCGGTGACACGACTTGACCGAGCCGGCCGTTTCCTGTCTTGGAGGGTCGTAGATTCCAATCAAACCTTGGAACGTCAAGTTGCACTCGACTCCGTCACGAGAAGAAGTGTCTTCACCAGAAGCCAATTCTCTCGAGGCAAAGGCAAGCACTCTCAATCCCTGGGACGAGAGGGCATCCATGTTGGACTCGATCAACTTGACGTCTTCTTCGGTCAATTCAATCCTTTCCGACGAGTCGGTCTTCTCTTCGGGGTTACCATACCAGTGAGTGCAGCATCCGAGCACTCTTTCGACGGCACCCTTGGTGTAGATGGTGGTCTTGCCGTCCTTGGTGTAGATGGCAGACATTCTCTTGATGGAGGAGTCAAAGGGGTACTCGGCCACGTGCTCGTAGTTGTGAACCAAGGACTCTCTGCCGTAGCCGACTCTGGAGGTGAACACCTGAATGGCAATTTCCGTGGGGTCGCCGTGGGCTTTCCACACCTCCTCGCCAGTTTCCTCCTCCTTTTGAAGGTTGAGAGTAGCAATGTTGGCCAAGGTGGCGGTGAGCAACCAGCTCTTGAAGTTTTCAGCAAACTTGGGGGTCTTGATGTCAATGTCAAGGAAGTCAAACTCCTCGTCGGATTCCTTGATGAACTTGGGACTGTACTTGGTGAACGAAACGTCACCGACAGTGGGGTTGAAGGGCTCGTTGGTATTCTCCACGTTGAAGAGACCCACCGTGGGCACCCACACCTTCTTGGCAATCATCTTACCCATGGTAAGGGTACCGGTCTTGTCGGAGCAAATGTCATTGATACCACCAAGGGCCTCCAAGGAGTCCAATTTACGAACAATAACGTTCTTTTGCACCATCACTTGGGCACCTACCGCCATGGTGATGGTTAACACAACAATGAGGGCGGATGGGATCATCGACAACGCCACACAGATGGCGTAGATGGCCACCTCTTTGTTGACAATCATCTTCTGAGAGCCCATGACAATGATGGCGAAGATGACCGCCACCCAGAAGAGGAAGATGGCGAGCCAGGCGAGCTTTCTTTGGAGAGGAGTGCCCACGGTGATACCAAGCACGTTACCACAGATGTTCTTGAAAGTGCCGGCGGCTGCCTGGGGGTACTCTCTCTTCTTCGGCTTTCTGTCGCCGGACTTGTCGACTCTTTGAATGAGTCCCGACTCATTTCTGAGAGACGAAGCAATCTTTCCGATTTCGGTGGACAAGCTGGTGGCCACAACAATACCGGAACCTCTTCCTTTAGACACGACAGAAGAGGAATAGGCCATGTTGAGACGGTCGCCCACGGGAACGGGGACCGACTCATCTGGGTACACGTCCTCGTGGACCTTGGGGATAGGCAACGACTCACCGGTGAGAAGAGCCTCGTCGGTCTCGAGGTTCATCGAGTCGAAAAGACGGAGATCAGCAGGGATGGTGTCGCCCACCTTGATGTGGACAATGTCACCGGGAACCACTTCTTCCGCGGGGATGGTGGTATCGTCACCGTTTCTGGTGACTCTGGCCGTTGGCGACGAAAGGGATCTGAGCGAGCCCATGGTCTTCTCGGCCTTGAACTCCTGGACGAAGCCCACGCCCACATTCAAGAGCACGACGAAGCCAATGACTCCCCCGGAAATCCAATCCTTGATAGCAAGCGCAATGATCATGGAAATGATGAGCACCAAGATCATGGCATTGAAGATTTGGTGGGCGAAGATCTTGGTGTAGGAGATCTTGTCACCGTCACCAAGGGTGTTTGCGCCAAAGTCACGAAGGGTCTCTTCCGCCTGTTGCGTGGTGAGACCATTGGTGAGGTCGGTTTTGAAGTAGGCTGCAACTTTTTCTGCGCTAAGGCGGTAAGGGGCAAACGTCGAGAGGGATTCGGCGGTGGAGAAAGTGTCAACTCTCTCCTTCTTTTCGAGTTTTCTGGATTCCACCGAAGCAGAGTCGGGGCCAGTGTCAATTTGAGATGGTTGAGGCATGATTATTTGTCGATCATAAAAGAGTGAAGAATACTAAACCAATCAAGGGTGGTGGTTCTACGAAGAAGTAAGTGACACATGGTGGGGATGTGCCGCCCTATTTATAGTCGGGGCATCATGTCATGGGAGACCCGCCCGATATGTAGGATGATAAGCCAAGAAAGTGAGCTGCGAAAGGCCAAGAGCAACAAACGTTAAGCCGCCGCGGCAACTTTCGGCCAACGAGTTTCGCGCTGGGACCACGGGCACAAATCAACCAATAGGTTGCCGGCCATTTGGGGTTGATTCGGTGTCTTTGGAGGGGTCTCTGGCGAAAGTCCATCGCAAGTATACGGCTGGCTCAAAACCATGCCAAGGGTCAGGCTGTCTCACACGTGATGCCGTGCGTCAGGTGACTTTGCGGGCTCGTAACCGGATGACCCCACGTTGGAGAAGTTTTGGAAGGTTGGGGCCGTTCAGGTTGCCCTGAGGGGACGGGATCAACATTGTTGGTGGCCCGTCGGGGATGGTGTTGGCGCTTAGGTTGTTTTTCCGGGTACAATGCCATTCTTGGCGAAATTTACGTTCTGTGGAGTCTTATGGTCACAAGACCTTAGGTCTTGGCTCGCCCCCCGTGGTCTACTATTGAGCCCGGAACCTCAATTGACATGCCGGGGCAACGCACATTGTAACGACTTGTGCTCAAGCACATCGGCATTGATTGGGTATGGGTTCTAGAAGGGGTTGTGGAAAGGCTGAGATGGGGGGCCCAATCTCGTATCTCGTATGTTATCAGGAACGTGGGGCTCGCTTTCATTCCCGCGATGCCAAGATTTGGCCGAGGCCGATACTGTGGATCGAAGGAAACGGAAGCCGAGAGAAGGTGATTGCTGATAAGGCGGTGGAATAGCGTGATAGTGAAGGTTGGATGGAGAGAAGAGAGAAGTGAAGTAGACGGAGGAGTGGAGCAGACAAAGAAGCGGAGCAGACTGGGGAAGAGGCACACGAAGAGATTGGTGAGAAGTGACCACGGAGAGGAGGGCCTCTAATGGCGTAGACTATCCAACAGGGTGTTGTTCCGTTGGTTTGTTGTTCGGTGGGAACACCTCATTGGCACGTCTTGGTGAAACTTCTCAATCTCAGTTTCTCACGTGACATCATGGACGATCTCATCCTGGCGATAGACCAAGGCGAGTACAACTACGCCCGGGCCGAGATAGCCAAGAAGACCAAGCAGTTCCCCAACAAGTCGTACTACTGGGCCGCCAACAACTACCTCCTAGCGGCCACCGGCGACCATGCGGGTGCACTCAAGCTGAACGATGAACTTAAGGACAAGGTGCCCAGCGACCCCAACACGCTTCTGTTGATGTTTGATGTGTATCGGCAGTTGGGACAACAAAACAAGGCAACTGAAGTTTACGAAAATGCCGCCCGCAAGTACCCCAGCGACGTGGTGGTGGAGGCCTGGTTCAAGCGGGCCCTCGAGACCGGCGACATCAGACTGTTGCAGAAGGCCGCGTTGAACATGTCTCGCCTTCACAAGGACAACCGCCTCTACACGCAGTGGAGTGCTTTCTGCTACTACCTTCTCTCGGAGCAGGATGTCACCGAGAAGGAGCGGTCGCTCTACCATATGCTCGCACTCAAACTTGTGGGGGAGCCAGCCACTCGCCAGGATCTCTTCATCCAGGTGAAGATCTTTGAAAAGCAGCAGGCTCACGAGAAGGTGGTGGCGGCCGTTGAGGCGGCGTTGCCCGAGTTCATTGACCTTGAGCTCCAGATCATCTACCATGCCAGTCTTCGCGCGTTGGGGTCCTGGCAAAAGCTCCACGACGAGTGTCACCGCCTCATTTTCGAAGAGAACTTCAATGACTTCGATACCTGGAAGCTCCTCATTGAGTCCCACCACCGCCTCGGCAAGTCAAAGGAGGACTTGGCCCAGAAGGTCAAGTTGGACTCGCGCAACTCCTACTTGGCCCTAATTGAATTGGACACGGTGTACTCGGACGACGCAAGCGACAGCATGGCCCGGTACTACGCCAAGTTCAAGGGCAAGCCCTGCTGCTTCCACGACTTGCGGGTTTATGGAAATGTGGACATGGACGACGACGCCAACCGCGCCAAGGTGGCCTTCCACGCGGGAGAGCCCGACCCCACGGCCTACCTGCTAGACAACAAAGCACATCACGATGCCATTCTTCTTGAAATTGTCAAAGGCATTGAGGCATCACCTTCGAAGCTCCTACCCAAAATCCTTCGCCTCGAGTACATGGTCAAGGTGGACCCCGAATATTACAAGGCCCGGTTGTGGCTCATCAACCTCTACACTCTCGCCAACTGCTCGGAACTTGCATTATATCACTACAAACAGGCCAAGATCAAGATGATCCAGACCGACACTCTCTCATACAAGGTGGTGAACGGGTTGCGGCCACTGAAGGAGACCATGGCCACCCTCATTGAGCAGTACCGTTTCTACATGACCAGTGACTACGAGTCCGACAAGTCGTTGGTGCATGCATTTGATGCTGGAGTGTTCAACAAGCTCGAGGATTTTTTGAAATTCCTGTCCCGGCTCAAGTCGTCCATTCAGCGCAAGTTGCTTGTTATGGAGGCCATAAGAGTGTCGAGAGCCTTGGGGAATGACTACCAGTCGTTTTTCATCAAGCAAGTAACCCAGGATAAGTTCAGTATTCTTAATGAGGAGTGGGACGTTTCGGACAACAGAGACTACCAGCTGGACTTCAAATTCGCAGAGTTGCCGGTGGAAAAACAGCTCTTCCCTCAACTTCGCCACGGCGCCGAGTACGTTCGCCTTCAGTATCTCAAGGAGTTGATTGCGGCCGAAAGGGATGCCGATCTCGCGGGCCAGCTCATCAAGCTGTTCAACAAAATCTTGAGCAACCAGCTTATAATCCCCCAGATCACGGACTTTGAGAAATGGCTCTTCAAGGTGTACCTCAACTTCTTCAAGCTCACCAAGATCGAGTCGAAGGAGCACCCCGACTTGGTCAACTTCCTCATCAAAAACCTCAAGTTCGACAAGGTCAAGCCCTTCCTTGAGGGAACCTGCGACTTCGACTGGCAATTCAACCACGTCACCACTGCTCTCGTCGACTTTGTCAAGATTGCCAACCGCATCAACAACTCGTCGCTGGCGCTCTACAACCACCAGGTGAGCCAGTTGACCAACTCCCTTTTGCGTGACTTGACGAGGTACCCCGTCACCTTAAAGAGCGCCCGCGTCTTCATTCCCAAGGACCTTGATGCCAAGCTTGGCGCCGACTTTGTGGCCTCCACCATCGACGAGATCGACCACTACTTCAAGCAGTCCATCTACCGGGGAAAGTAAATAGATTAGAACTCCCGTATCTTTAGTCCCATGATCTTGGACATCTCGTTGATGCGACTCACGCCGATGCTCAACAAGTACTTGCGGTGGCCGAGGTCGGTTTCCTTCAGGTTCATTTTGAACTCATCCCGCACAAACCGGGCCAAGTCCACCTTTTCGTGGCTCTTGTAGATCACCCGGAAGAGCTCACGATAAATGCCAATGATTCGCTGTCGAAAGAGAAACTCTTCAAGCAGGAGCACCTTCTCGGCGCGACGAAGGGCCCGTGATGTGGAGGAGAAGGAGCGGAGCATGCGCGCGTTTTGTTCTATGTAATGCTATGAAGACGACTGGCTCGGGTTGCGGAACCCCAGCGGAATCAACCCGTTGATCCGCCACCTCCAGCGAAGCTTGTAGCGGAGGTTTTTGATCCAGTCGTCGTCCACCACCCGCGACTGTCGAAGACGGAGCAGTTTGTGTTGATGCGAAAAGTCAAATGTGGCCGCCGAGTTGTTCAACTGGTGAAGACGACCCATCAAGTTGTCAGAGAATGCAGTTGAGGCCTTTTTCGTGACCTTGCGAGGGGGAGCGGGCGAGTCGTACTTGGCCTGGATGGTTTGGAAAATGCGAAGAAGGTTGTCGGAGTGATCCGACGACAGTGTCGACGACTCTCGCGCCGGGGCTTTCGAAACACCGGTTACACACTGCGAGGTGGTGGCCAGCGTGGTGATCTGGAACTTGGATGCCGTCACTTTCAGCTGAACGTTGTTGAGTTCCAACTGGTAGAGCTCGTCGAAAAACTCCTCGTAGGCGTCGATGCACTCCCAGCAGATGAACTCGCGGTATAGGTTCATCATGTTCGCTGACGTGGCCGGGCGGTTGAGGATGGAGCTGATCTCGTAGAGCGGCTTCTCACAGAGCTCACAGTACTTGAGTTTGTCCGAACCCGGGATCTTGCCAAAGATGGCCTCCCAATTCTCGAGGGTCAGCTGGTTGCGTTGTTGGTAGAAGGAAGAGGTCGATCCCTCCGACAGTTGGCGGGGATTCTCGGTGATGGTGGAGAACCGCGACATGATGCTGGTGGTGTCGGACCTTGAATTGAAGTTGAAGTTCTTGCTGAACATGCGTTGTTTAAAGTTGGCGAGCGACCGCTTGCGATTCATTTTGATTGGCGTCGGCGGCTCGGCCTCGTTCATGTAGTCCTCAATCAACACTATGGGGTCCTCGGTATCGTCGATGGTGTCATCAAATAAGTTCAGCTCGTTAATGGTGACGTCCTGCGACGTGTTGATGCTCAGCTGGTCCAGAAGCAGATTGTATACCGAGCCCGAACTTTCGTTGGAGCGACGTGCTTTGGGCCGCGGTGCTGGTGGGGGAAGGGGTAGCGACGTAAGGATGGTATCGTCAATAAGATCAAGTCGTGATGTGTGGTGACTGAGGGACTTGTCGGGACTAAAGAGGTTGCGAAGCGGTGACTTCATGGGAAGGTTATGTTCGAGATCGGCTGCAACACTGTTGGCCATGCTGAAGTGGTGGGTTTTGGAGAGTGAAGTGAAGGGAGATGAAACGGTGGTTCCGGGCGACGTGGACGTTACCTGGGGCGAGCCGTCATTGTTGGGTAGACGGTTGCGGTCCAGGTCACTCGCCCCAGGCAGGCGGGATTTACTCCGCGTGGCCAAGTTATCCGACTGGGGTATGACCGGTTGTAGGATCTGGGACATGACAACGAACAACACACGGTTGACTTGTGGACAGCAGGGATGAAATGGTTGTAGAGAGGATGAGTGCGGGTTGTTTAGTTTTACCGATTGGGAAGGACAGCAGCAGACCCCATTTTATATGTGCGAGCCTTCCACGACACCAAAACGGCGGTGACGGTGTCGACGATCTCAGCCGAGCCAGACGGACCGTGGTTGTTAGCCGTGACCTAACCGTTGGTTCGTCGAGGGCCGGGGGGGCCCATCGTCTACCGTCTACCGGTTACGAGCCCCGCGCGCACCTGGTTTTGGGTCAAAAATACAGAAGCGGCGATCGTCACGGGTCGGGGTCGGGGTCTAGATAGGTGTATGCATTAACGAAGGGAGTGGAAGTCCACATCGTCGTCGTCTGCGTGGACGAAGTCGAGGATGTCGGACATGATGCGATGGCTGACGGCCTTGTCCAATTCCACCTCCTGGGCCCGCCAGCCCATCATCATGGACTCACAGAGTTCCACGAGAAGCAGGATGCCGCGGGCGTCCTGGCGCCGCTTGAATTCAATCATCGACCGGAACTGGGTGATGTGCTTGACGAAGCGGAGCTCAAGAACCGAGAGGTTTTGCCAGTAGAAGTTGCAGTTCAATATGGCGGGAATGGACTGGTTGGTGATGAAGGGACAGTCGTTGACGGAGAGCCGCGTGAGGGACTCGTTGCAGTAGATGGCAAGGTCCCACATGGTGCGGTCGGTGACATGGCATCCGGCAAGTCCCACCGTCAGGAGGAAGGGGTTGTTTTTGATGAGTTTGTTCATGGAGGTGTCGGTGATGAGGGCGCCCTTTGATTTGCGGCCAAAGTTGATGTTGGTGAGATGGAAGCACCGCGAGCCAATGTGGTAGATGCCCGAGTCGGACACAAGCTCACAAGCTCTGATGTCGAGGACCTTGAGGCTGGTGCACGTTTGGGAGACTCTGATGAGGAAGTCGTCGTCGAGTTTCTTCGAGCCCGTGATGACCAACCGCTCAAGCGAGGGCAGGAGAAAGTCAAACGACGGATAGAGTTTGGGGCACATGTAGAACTCGAGCCACCGGCACTTGGAGAAGTCAATGTGGGTGCGGAGCAACTCGATGGTGGACTGCCTGACGGTGAAGAGCTTGTGGAGCACAAACACCGTGGGCTGGGGCTTGTGGGTGGATGCCCGAAGGGAGTGGAGGAACTGGGCAAACCGCAATTCGTCGTCGAAGTAAAGTTTGTCGTGTAGAAACATCCTGGTGATGTCGTAGAACATGCGGTTAACCTGGAGGAGGTTGAAGAGGGGCCCCTGGGTGCGAGGTCTTGGTTGAGGGTGAGCGGGCTCGCTCATGATGCGCTTGGCCTCGGAGTGGTTGCCGTGGATGAGGAAGGCGTGGTTGACGCTTAACGGCCGGCGACGCACGGGGCTTCCCTCCTGGGGAATGTGACAGTTTTGGGCATCGGCAAACATCACGATCTTGTGCACCAACTCGGGAATGCCAAACACCTGGGACGCCGCCAGTTGTTGGCGAAGCTGCTCCAAAAGACATGGCTTGGTGGAAATGACGTCGGGCAAAAACACATGTTTGTGGGCCAACGGATTGACTGGCGAATTATCAGGGGTGAGTTCGTCCGAGGTGAGGTCGGGAAGCAGGTCCTGGTCGGAGTCGGTGTCAATGGGGTAGAACCGGGCTCGGGGCGACAGGGGTCTCGACGGTCTGCGACGAAGACCCCGACGCACGCGGGGGGTGAAGAAGGGCATCGACTTCATGGACTTGGCCCGCTTGAAGGGGGAGTCGAACGGGTGGTAGACCTGGTTGTCGAAATCATCCGCGTAGGGGAGAGGAGATGTGGTGTAGAAGCTTTTCATAGCATAAAGGATTGACTAGGGTGAGGAATGAAGGTGATGCGAGGACAACGGGAGCCAGGCGGGTGGGTAGATGCAGGGATGACAAAGGGGATTAACCCAAACAAGGATGGGGTCTCGTTCAAGCGGGGGTTGCTTTTTGGATGGTGGTCAAGGAAACCACCACGGGGCTTCGGAGGGTTATATATATCTGCAAGGGGGAAGACTCTTTCACCGCCAGCCACGGAGCTTGACACTATCTTTACACTTTTGGAACGGCTGCGGCAGATGCGTCGATGAAAGAGGCGAACTGCTTGGATGTCACAATGGCCTTTGGGAGGAAGGCTTGCTATACTGCCAGAAAGTATGAGGCCTGTCGCACATTGGTGCTGGATGCAATAAGGTGCGCGATGGCTGGTTGTTTGCACCCAAATTGAGACGTGCGCATCACGTGTGCCTGTTCTCTGATGCCCATCGGGCCGCTTTTGCTCACGGCCAGCAGAATGCCATCCCGGACCATGTCTATTCTGAGAGCCATGACGACATAGAAGAAAGGAAGGTCGTATGATGGCCTGGTGCCTACGTGGTGTGTAGACGAGGTGCCATGGCCAAGTCCGTGGATGCGACAACGCCGCTCACACCACGCAAAATCTGCCCATACAACCTACTGATAAACCCAAAGCTAAAGCACCTTTGAAAAATCTGTCACAGGCAAGCCACGGTGTTCGCTTCTCGTCAGCGAAGAAGCCGAAATTTTACGACCAGGCACTCCCCACACCATTGTGCGTCTCGTAGATGAAACTAAAACAAGTGTGCGGTAGGCTGGCTAGCCAGCTCCTTGCAACAAAACCACCTTTTGAATGTACAAAGTTGCCTCATGAAACAGACTACTGGTTGTGTTTCGAGATCAAATGCTGTTTCCTGTCTGGGAATGAAAGTTTGGTAACTCAAATTATGCAATTTGCCGGGGGAATCGCCGACTTTTCGTGAGAAATTAGCGAGTCTTTCGAATTTGTGAGAATTATCATGGCCAACAACGTTACGAGATAGCTCGGCCCCGAGTCTTGGCCCGGCCCCCTTCGGTGCCCGGACACCACTCGGAGAACCCCGGCACTTTCCGGCGGGCTCTCCCTGTGTCACGTGCCGCTCACGTGTGTGGGTTTTTCCGGCGCTCCTTTCCCATGTGTGACCCCCACGATTCCCATCCCAAGCCGCACAGTTAATCCGGCCTCCCCCAAACCCTTTTCTTTTTATCGCAGTGAGGTTTTTTGTTTAGTTGTCCATCTTTTGACATGGTGAAAAAAACTTCCCAGAAGCTGGCGTCGTTGTTTGACATCCGCCTCAACAACGACCACGACGTGTTGGTGCTTAAAGGGAATGCCAACGATGCCGCGTCGGCCCTCCTATCTGGCAAGATTGCCCTTTCCGTCAATGAACCCTTCAGCATCCGCAAACTCTCGCTCCGATTGTACGCCACCATCCGCCTCAACTATTCCGAATCCATCTCCACCATCAAGGGCCCGGCGCAAAAGCCGGTGCGCTTCGAACGCAAGCTCTACGAGCATGTTTGGGACCCTCAGGACATTAACCGATACCTCAACAATTTGTACGAGAACACCGCCCAAAGTACCCCGGGGCCGGGCACGCTTTCGCGTAACCAGTCTCTGTCATCTTTAAAGAACTTTGGTTCTTCTCTTAGGACCAAATCGGCCACCAATCTCCTGCATCTTTCCCTCACCCACTCCTCCACCAATTTGGCAGAGAAACATCACACCTTGGTTCTGGGCAACTACGAGATTCCTTTTTCGGCAGTGCTCCCCGGCTCGATGCCCGAATCGGTAGAGGGCCTTCCCGGTGGTCTGGTAATCTACATGTTGGAGGCCTCGATCGACCGAGGCAAGTTCCACAACTCGTTGTTGGCGAAAAGACACGTTCGGGTCATTCGTACCCTCACCACCGACGCCGTGGAGCTCTCGGAAACGGTGGCGGTCGACAACACGTGGCCTAAGAAAGTGGAGTACTCGCTCAACGTGCCTTCGAAAGCCATTGCCATCGGGTCGGGCACCCCCATCAGTTTCATGTTGGTGCCTCTCCTAAAGGGATTGCGTTTGGGCGATATCAAAATCACCTTGGTGGAGCACTACTCGTACGTCGGGTTTCTCCCACCCCCATTCTCGGGGGAACGAGTCATTACCGAAAAGACCATCAAACGGCCGGCAGAGGACGATCCAAACTTCCAGATGGACAAGTGGGAGGTCGACACCTTCATCAAGGTGCCCCCTTCACTATCAAAGTGCACTCAAGACTGTGACATCTCCACCCACTTGAAGGTGCGACACAAGATCAAGTTTGTCATTGGGCTCGTCAATCCCGACGGGCATGTTTCCGAGTTGCGGGCGTCGCTCCCCGTGCAGCTCTTCATCTCGCCCTTTGTGATGATCCGGGCTCGCCCCGAAGAAGACCACTCGGGGCCCAACTCCACCCACGCGCTGCTGGTGGACCTTGCGTCGCGGGCCGACGAGGAGTTGTTGTTTTCAACCGACCCCCACAGCGCCTCGCACACCAGCTTGAACCAGTTGAGTGAGACCTCCGACGGGCTTCGCCTGAACAACTCGACGTCGTCCTTCACGGGGTTGGTGGCGCCGCCCCTCTATGAGAAGCACGTCTACGACCGGTTGTGGTCGGATATCTCCCCGGTGGAAAGCCCCATGTCTTCGGGGACCGCCACGCCCCGCACCGTGCACCGGCCCACCGACGTGCAGAGCCACTTCTCCATGTCGCCCATCGACACCGTGCAACTTAATGAGAATCTTCGCCAGTTGAGTTTGCAGCGCCAGCTCCAGGAACTCGGCGAGACGCCGCTGACGTCGTCGCTTCCTCGTGACAGAGCGGTGTTCAACTTGGACGGGGAGTCCCACGACGTGGCCAATGGCGACTACTTCACCCGGGGCCGGCCCATCGTCGGCCACCAACAGTCGCATGACGGGCTGACGTTCTCGCTCACCAGCGGCGCCATGATGTCGCCGCCAGTGCACCTTCTGCGGGTCGGATCGGAAACAAACATCCTCAGCTCGGCCGAGCTCTCGAGGGTGCCTTCCTACCAACAAGCCATGCGCAGCGAGGTGGCGGATGAAATGTCTCCGGCGTACGAGCCGCCACTTCCCGGGTCTCGTGTCAACATTGACGACCACATCGAGCGGCCATCACCCTCCACCTCGTTTGGCCACAGCCGCAACAAGTCGTTCCTCTCCCGGGGCTCCAGTTCCGCCAACCTACGCAACTACACCGACTCGCGCACCTCGTCCAATTCGTCGTCGCCGTCCAACTCCCGCAACGTGTCGTACACCAACCTCATGTCGCTCTCGCGCTCGGGGTCCCGCAGCGACCACCTCTCGCCGTCGCCCGGCATGTCGCTCTCCACCTCCCCCGTCAACGTGTCGCTCAAAAACCACGACTCGCCTTACTTGGCGACGGTGCGACAGCCGTCCAGCAGCGCGGCCGATCGTTCGGCCATTCACGGCAGTGTGCCTATTAAGAGCAGCTCCAGTTTGAGTTTGCACAATCTTCACTTCTTGAACAAGAAGAAGGAGAAGAAGTAGCAGCCGAGCGAAGCGAGGGTAGCACACCAGAATCGCTGATAAAAGACATGCATAGTAAAGCTGTAGTGCGCGCAATAACACCTCATGACCTCCGTGTACCGAGATCGTACCAATCTCTATCTCCTGTACCGGCGAACCATCCCCCGGCGGGAGCCGGCCACGTCGCGGTTCGACACCATTGTGGAAGAGGAAGAAGGACTCATTGGCCATCGCAAACAATCCGCCCGCAAAAACCCCGACTTTGGGCCGGAAGCAATTGAGCTCAAGCCCTTGGCGCCGTCCATCTTCGACATCTCGCATGACCTCGACGAGAACTTGCTTGTCATCAAGGGCAAAATCGAGGAGATTGGCGCCTTGTACAAGAAGCTCCTCATCACCACCTATAATGAAAAGTCCAAGCTCGAGACGCGGATCGAGGACCTCAACTACGACATCACCAAGAAGTTCGAGGCGTGCTACGTGCTCATCAAGAAGTTTGAGTTTCTCCAGAAGAACCACCGCCGGTTGAACTTGAAGTACACCGACAGCGATCTCTCCATCATTGAGAACTACAAAAAGAACTATGCATTGAAGATCCAAGAAAAGTCCATGATTTTCCGCAACCTCCAGAACAATTACATCAAGTTTCTTCGAGACGAGGAGGACGAGCACGACCAGCTCATCCCGTCGTCGCGATCATCCCCGCCAGCATACGACGAATCCAAGGATATCGAAGACTACTCCAAGCACGTCCTACAGCAGACTCAGCAGCAACTCCAGAACCCCAACGACCAGATGTTGGCGTCGCGAGAGCGGGAGATCTCGAAGATCGCCATGGGAATCCTTGAAATTCTGACCATCTTCAAGGAAATGGAGTCCTTGGTGGTGGAGCAGGGCAGTGTGTTGGACCGGATTGACTACAACATCTCCAACACAGTACAGGACCTAAAAGAATCGGACAGGGAGCTTGTCAAGGCGCTGGGGTACCAGAAGCGCACCACCCGATGCAAAATCATCATGTTTCTCAGTTTGGCGGTGTTTGCATTGTTTGTGATTTTGTTGACCAAGTCTGGCGGTAATACTTATGTGAAGGCGCCGTCGCAAGATCCGCAGCCGGCGGACCCTGCTCCAGATGATTCGGCCGGGACCTCTCCCGAACGCCCCACCATAGACGGCAACTAGTACGACTGTCAATGACATTTATCCAGGTGATACTAATACACAATCGAAGCAAAGATCTATCCAAACTAGCGGAAACTGTAGGGTCCGTTCTGTCTGTTTCTTTGGGCCGGAGGAACAAAGTTGGAAGCTGCCTGGGGCCGACCAGGGCCACCAAACTGCTTCCGTCTGGACGCACCCGCAAAGGCAAAGTCGGGGTTGTTGCTCAAGATGCTGTCGGAAACGGTTGGGGCAGCAGGCGCTTGCGAGCCGCTGTAGTAGTTGTTGGGTCCAGAAGAGAATGACAGAGGGGGGCCGTTGAACTGTTGACGAGGGGGTTGCTGCTGCTGTTGAGGCTGGAACTGGAACTGGTTCTGGTACTGGGGGTTCTGAGGCGAGTATTGTGCCGTGTTGGGGTACTGCTGGGGGAAGTATCCCTGTTGTCCTTGAGGATAATACTGGGGGTTGGGGGCACGTTGCGATACCGAGGTGAAGTCGGAGTCATTGTCCGAGTCCAAGTCCACCGAAGCGTTGGGGTTGTGGTGTACCGTGGTGGGGTCGTCTTCGTCATCAGGCAACTCGGTAAATGGCTTGTGGCCTTCGACCTCGGGATGATGTTCAAACACCCCGAGATTGGTGGGGTTGTAGGCGGGACGGTTCAACGGAGAGTTGGCATTGCTCTGGGGGTAAGGCAAGCGGGGCACATTACCCGCGGGAGCGTCGTTGGAGGCCGGGGTGGCACGGTTGGCAACAAAGTTGGGGGCAATGTGCTGCGACACCGGCGTGTTGGGTCCGTTCACCATCTTGGCATCTTCATAGTACAGTTTGTTGGAGCTGTTCTGAGCAAGCAGAGCCTGCGAGCGCTGGTGCTGGGTGAAGTCACTCGCCAATTGGGGATTGGAGTTGTAGATGGAAGAGTTGGAGGTGTTCTTGGGTGCGTAGCCGGCGGGGGTGGGTTTGATCTTATACTCAAAGTCCTTGGAGATGGAGCTGTTGTCATCGAGCTTGTTGGAGTTGTAGGAAGGCGCCGAGAACCCTGGCTGGACGTGATTGAACTTTTGCTCAAAGGTGTTATCGAACCGCGTCAAGTCCTCCACTGCCGTCAACTTCTCGTCATCGTCATCGTCGTCGTTGGCATTTCTCACCAGTCTCAACCCCAAGCCAAGGAGAGGGATGGCAATCAATTGAGCAGCCGCGGCCCCGACAAGCAACCAGCCGGCCCACGACACATTGGGGTGGAAGGTCACAACAACAACAATGGCAGTGATGGCGGTGAGCACAAGACTCAAGATGGTCAAGATCAACCCGACAATGATGCCCATGGACCCCACGGCGTGCGCCACCACCACGGCAATCAAGGCAAAGAGCGTGACTCCAGCGGCTATGGGACAAATGATGAAAATCTTGGCAAGAGTATTTCTTGTGGAGTTGGCCAAGAGCCACGACACCTTGGTGTCAATGTCTCCCACCCCGTAGGGATACAGCGCTTTGGAGCACTTGGCCGTGGCCGAGGCGCAGTAGCCAAAGATGCCATAGGTGTAGGAGGAGGTGGACGCGAGCGAAATCAGCCCGGTCACGGGCTGGGAAATGGTTCCAATGATGAGGAACGCGAGCGCCACTATGAGGAGCACGAGCGACGCGGTGTGTAATCCAAAGAAGGCCATGGTGTGAGAGCCTTTGTTCGGGAGGTGGTGCAATTTTGCCAGACGGTATTTTGATCCTGATAGCCATGCGGCGGAGCGGTGCGCGCACGCCCTACGATGCGGCTAGCCGATCTTCACGATGGGGCTTGCGTGTTTAGAGAGACTATGACTGGCTTGACGAGTCGCTTGGGAAAGTGGAGCGATTGTGACGGGATCTGTCAACTCGTGCTCTCGTGGTGGTGCTGGAGTTGCCAACTGTGGTGCGCGAATAGGGGTAATTCAGCCGCCTGGGAACGGCTGCGATTTGGTCTGGGACAGCCGTGTCTGACACAAAATCAAACAAAACACCCGTACCTAGGTTGCACCCTCGTACCACACGTCCGGCACCTCGAGAATGTACCGCTCCATGGCCTCTCTGAACCGGGTGCGGTACTGCTTGGGGGTGACGATGGTGGGATCCTTGCCCTTTTTTCCCACCAAGCTGTTTCCTTTGACCCAGTTTTCCACCTTCTTGTCCCAAGTGAAGGTACGGAGCCAGTCGATGATGCCAATGTGGAGTTTTTTCAGCTGGTCGTCGATGCCAACCACCAACGAGTAGTCCATCACGTCCATGGCCGAGAGAAACGAGGTGTCGTTGAAGAGACACCCTCGCAACAACTTTTTCAGTTGTTCCTTCACAAACACCGGACTCTCGTAGATGTACTCAATCATGTTCTCGTCGAGCAACACCTCGTTCTCCTTGCCGGTTTGCTGGACGTGGCGGTTTCTCATGGACCCCTTGAGGTCGAAGATCCGCGTGGTTTTGCGGTTATAGAAGAGGTTTTCCATGATGAGAAAGTCCATGCGGAACGTCTTGCCCGTGATGGTGTTCTTGATGTGCACCTGGTAGAAGCCAAAGATCTTGGCAATGGCGGTGGTGAGCGTGTTGAACGTGGACTGCGAGATGTACTTGAAGTAGAAGGGCGCAATCGACACGAACGACTCGAGCTCGGACTTGGAGAGCTCCTTGACAATGTACCGGTTGTCCAAGGTCTTGAGGAAATTCGACCCACTCTTGCCTCCGCTGGAGTTCCACTTGACACACCTCGACAAGCTCTGAATGAAGTTGTCGCTGGCGCCGCAGCTCTTGCGGAACGCCTCGAACTGCTCACTGTAGAAGATTTTGCACGAGAGAAGGGTGTTGCCGTCAATGTACTGGTACTTCAAGTGATTGGACCGCTGCTTGTTCATCACCGCCTCAAGCTCGTTGGGAACGCTGTTGCTCTGGGTTTTCTTGAACTTCTTTTCGATTTTGGTGAAACTCACCATCTTCTTGCTGTTGAGCTGTTCCGTCATGTCGTCCACCTCATTAACACTCTCCTCGTCGTTCTTATCTGCCATCACCTTCAACTTCTGGATGTAGTCACTGGACGACAAACAAAATGCCACCAACGAACTGGGCTCGTCCTCCCGAACAATCACATCGGAGTCGGCAAACGTGTGCTCAATCAGACTCAACGGATACTCGAGCGGATCCCACAACGTGGCCGACCGGTCGGCCCAGAAGTTCGTCAACGACTTGAGAAGCGAGTTGCGCTCGGGCTGGGGAATCGACACCTTGTCGTCGTCTTCCCTAGCGGGCTTGCCATCGGCCTTTGGCTCTGCCTTTTCGTCTTGGGCATCGTTCACAGCTTCCTCCACCTCGGTGTCGGCCACCGCCTCGCGCCGTCTCGCCTCGCGCCGCTTCTCATTGCGCTTGTCGTCATCCACATCCACCACGTCCTCGATCTTGTTGTAAATCTCCACAATCGGCTTGGACGCGGCAATGGGATACGCCTTCACCACGTGCGATCGTTTCTCCGACAACTCCCGCTCTCTTCGCTCCTTGAACTCCTTCGAGAGCTGGGTGAGGTTCATCTCGTTGTAGTACTTGGCCAAGTCTTGCACCTTCAGCGGCTGGCGCTGCCCAATTTTGTGGGAGTGCTTCAAGTGCTGGAGGATGGGCCCCTCCGTGCGTGAAAACGAGTCCGGCTTGGGGCCCTCTGTCTTCAGAAGCTCCTCCATGCGCTGGATTTTGTCCACCACCGTAGACTCCTTCTGTAAGGTCGAAGCGGGGATGGCTCCCTTATCCTGCTCGTCCAGCGAGCTGGGCTCCGCCTTGTCCTTTTGTTCCTTCAGCATGTCTGCCATCTCCACCTCCTTCGGCTGATCGGCATAGTTGTCCATGAGAAACGTCCTCAAGTGGAACTGGGTGATACGGGTGATTTCATTTTCCGAGGGCAAGAAGTTCTTCTCAAAGTCGTTGAAGTGGTTGTCCCACTCCACACCGAGCTCCTGCAAATCACGAAGAATCACATTGAGGGGAAGGTGCACCGTGGGAAGCGTCGACTCGTACAATTGCAACGTCTTCTCGTTGATGACGGTGGTTTGCTCGTCCAACTTGGCTTTCAATTCCTCCACGCGCTTGATGCCGTCCTCCGCCTTGTCAAAGGTATCGACCTTGACTCGGTTGAGCCGCTTGGAGATACTCTGGAAAAACGCGTTGGTTTTGCTCAAGATGGTCTTCATGGTGTCGATCTTCAACTTGATGTCCACATCGGGACTGAACTCGAGTTTCTTGCGAGGAACAACCACCTCGTAGCTATCGATGTTGGAGAACTCCATGCGGATCACCAACTCGTTGAAGGAGAAGTACCGCACATGGCTTTTGAAGAAGTCGTGCTGGCACGGCCGTTCATTGAGAAGAATGTCTTTTCCGAGAAAGCACAACTCAAAGAACTTTCCCAACGACAAGCTTGACGCCTCGTCGCTGAGCTCAACGATGGGAGTCGAGTACGCACACTCCTTGCACGTGCTCCACATGACCCGCTTGTTTTTCGTCTGGTCATGGGCCAAGTTGCTGTGCTTTTCAATCAACAAGTCAATCTGACTGTTGCCGTGGACATAACTTTTGTAATGGTTGATGAGAAGCTCGTTGCACTCCTCACACACGTTTCCCGCATCTCGGAAGAGCTGGTTGAGGTACCACCCCAAGCACTTGTCGTTGTCGGTGTAGTAGTCGACCGCCACGATGCTGGGGCCCGTGCATGGGGTGGAGTGCCGAATTGACACTGTCGAGTGAAGAAAATGAATCCGTTTGTGGAACACGGGGTAGAGCTGGTACGACGAGAACTTCATACAGCTGGCCCACACCCGGATACGCGACTGGAAGTCTTGCACCAACGACGTCAATCGGGCATCACTGGCGAACCGAATCATCTTGAGAAGGTCGAGCTTGCCATTGGGGAGCTGGTCAAAGTCAACCACATTTAGCCGGAGCTGCTCCACCTTATCAAGCTCGATCTCGTCCATGGACTCGGCCGACTGAATCGTCTTGTTGACGTTGTAGAATTCTCTGAGGGTCTCATAGGCATCCACCACATTGATGAGGGGGCCGGGGAGGGGGAACAACACCCCGGGCGACGTGCTGAGCTTGCGCTCGGTGAACAACTTGATGTAGTTCTCGATCTCGTGGGTGGAGAATGACTGCTTGCACCCCTCCAAGCGGTCATCCTCCTCGTCAAAGTCGTTGAGCTCCTGCACCTTGTTGTAGAGATCGACGGCGTCGCTCTTGTCGGTGACTCTGAATGCAAGCCCGTGGTCGTCGAGAAGGCGGCGCTCGAATCGGGCGTTGATCACCGCCGATATCATTGTCTCGGCGGCGTACTTGATGGAGTTGAGGGTATCCTCGTCGCCTCCTCTCAAGCAGATTGTGAAGCCGTTCTCAATGTCGCTGCCGGTGAAATACACAAACGTCTTGACAAGGTCCTTGTACAAGTACTTCTTCACCTCAAACAACTTGCACCGGCCAAGCGACCCTTTTTTGAAGAAGAGATCATTCACCGTCTGGAAAATGTCGGCCTTGGTGTAGCGGGAGATGCGCTCCACCACCTGCGGCTTGACGTTGGAGATGACGGTGATGTTGGCGTCCTCAAGCAACTTCTCGGCAATGCCACACACGGTGTCGCCCACCACCACGACATCGGGCTCCAATGAAATGAGCCGCGACACGAGGTTGGTGATGTACACCTCCTGCTGCGAGTGGACAATGCGCAAACTGATGAACTGCTCCTTTTGCTTGAGGTACTCGAGCGGGAACATAAGCATGGCGATGCGGGGGTTCTCGATGCGGGCCGCCATTTTCCTCGAGTCGATATTCTTGGTCATGAACAACCCCTCGATGACGCTGGTTTCGTCGATGCGCCCGCCCAAGTTCTTCTTGATTTTGATGTACTGTTTGATATCGAGGGTGTCGGTGATGATCAAGTGGTTGATGGACGCGAGCACTTTGTTGAGGGCAGCCTTCCACTCGTCCTTGTGGTCATAGATATCGCAGTCTTCGAGAGATTGGTTGAGGAGCTTCTCGAGCACCTGCTCGTACGCCCGTTCGGTTGTTGTCACCTCCACCATTGCATCCGAGAGGGACGACTCGAGCTGGGGGGTTCCCTCGGTGAGAAACCGGGGCGGCTCGATATTGAGAGACTTCGACAACTCCGACGGCAGCTCGGGCGTGGTCACGGGGAAGGGCGGGTCGAAGTACCGCCCGTTGTAGGAATGGTTCAGGAAGTTGCGTACCAGCTTGGACTTGCGCCGGGACTGCATCCTCATGAGCGAGGCGTGGGCCCGCTCGCTCGACTTGTTGAAGGAGGTGGGTCGGTCCTCAAGAAACGAGATGCCGCTCTTGGTAGAAAGACCCCGAGGGAAGCGCTTTTCGATGGAACTCATGGTGGGGAACTCGCTAAGGGTCGGCACCACCGACGTGGAGTTGGAGGTGAGGGGCGGCCGCTCCGGGTTATTCAACGACGTGTAAAGCGACATGGCCTGCTCGTCCTCGTTCTCGCTCTCGTCGGCCTCGTTCTCCGTCTCGCTGAGTCCGTACACCTTGAAGTTGTCTTCAGAACTGGACTGGATCCGACTGAAGCGGTTGCCCTTCTTGCCAAGAAGGTACTGACTGAAGTTCTCGAGACTGCTCGACCGGGTGAGCTCAAACGACGACGGATGGTTCTTGAGCCACTTGGACCCGATGCCGGGGCTGAAGTAGTCCGCCGAGTCTATGTTGTGGTTGGGAGCAAGCATCGTGAGGTTCAGCGTGTAGCTGGACTTGGACACGGGGATCTCTACCGACTCGCCCTTGCGGGTGGTGGGGATGGCCATCTGTGGCGCGTGCTTGTGACCGAGCGGGAAGTTGATGCTTCCATGGCTGTCGGAAACCGGCGACATTTCAGTTAACGATAGATGGCTGTCCTTGTGGAGGAAACTTCGCCCCGAGAGACTATCACGACGAAGGGTATTTGAGTACGAACGCATTCGTGAAAGATGATCGGGGCTCTCATCGAAGGAGTCGTCGATGGCATTGTCCACGTCCAGCTCCGACGACGTCGACTCGTCGCTCAAGTACACAATCACGTCGTCGTAGCACGGCTTGCACACGCGAAGCTTGTCGGAGTAGAACTTTTCCGGCTGCTTGACCCCCGTTTTGTTCTGGCGCCGCTCCTCTTTGTGCTGACTGTACGAGATGAAGAGAGTGCAGTCAGAACAAAAGATCTGCCCGCAGAATCGACAGTGGTGCTTGCGGCGGAACGCCGAGAAGGGTCGGAAGCAGTTGAGGCAGTCGGCCACAAAGGCATCGTTCATCCAGTACTTCCGCGGGATGCCGCCACTTTTGAGCGGGTTGCCGGAGGTGGTTTTTGGCTTCTTCTTCTTGCGACGGGCCTTGGAAGACACCATCGACGACGCGGACGACACCACCGCGCCGGTGATGTTGTTGTTGATGATGGACTTGGCGTTTCCAATGAGCACCGCCGAGAGATTGGACGACGGTTTCTTGTGCATGCGGTGGGACGTCACAAGACCATCCTTGTTCCGAAGAGCATGGAATGACAGGATGGTCGGGGAGCTGGTGGCCAGGCCGAGCGTCGACGTTCGTCCCCTCTCCACTTTGATGGGCGACGGGGTCGAGGTGGCCTCTGAGTATAGGTTGATTTCGTTAGGGTTCGTTAGCGTGATGCTCTGGTGGCTGGGCAGGTGGGTGATGCTGATGTTCTGCACCGTTTCGGCGTCGGAGGCCGAATCGTCCGAGAGCTCAATGTCATTGGGGAGATTGTTGAAGATGGAGGAGATTTTGTTCTGGAGCGACTTGTGGACGTCCTTGGATGCCTCCGTCAGGTCGGGTTTCTTCTTGTCGGGATCGGAGGTATTGGCTAGGGCATTAACATTGACCACGGAGCTGGTGGTGGTTCGTTTGAGGGGAAGTTGCGGTGGCTTCAGGAGCCGGAGACTGTTGCTGTCCGAGGTGACTCTCGGCTGATCGTCGGCCTTTCTGGTGGCAATTGAGCTCCTGTCGTCGGCCACCGGCTCGGGCGGCCGGGGGGTGGACTTTCGAGATACCGACGGTGATACCACGTCCTCGACGTCCACCACCTCGGTTTCAATGCCGTTGGCCGAGTCGTCGATCCCGTCGAGCGAGAGCCGGTCGAAGTTGGTTTGTTTCGGGCTCGAGTACGTGTGCACGAGGTTGGATGCATTGTTTGTGACCTTGCGAAGGGTCTTGGATAGGATCTTGGAGAAGGTCTGGGCGTTCTCATTCTCTGGGTCGGGGAGGGTAGGAAACGATACGAAGTCCTCGTCGGATGCCACGGGGGTATTGGGGGCGACGGACGACATGGACATGTGCCGAGAGTGTCGTTCATCCATAGCGCGTGGGCCTAAAGAAACACACCGATGGACCAAATCAGCAGAGAGTCCACAGTCTACAAGCATCAAGAGTAGCAAGTGAACAACACCAAGTAGAGATGGTCTACAGCGCAAGTAGCTCTTCACCTAAATACTTGGGCTAGAAAAGGTTTTGGGAGCAAGATGGGGACTATGCGATTCAGAGTCACCTTTGTTAGTCGAGATGCGGTGTTCTCTGTCAGTCTATCGTCATGTAGAGTTAGTCTCGCCAGGACAGCTGGCAATTGATTTGCGGCTGGCAGCTTGGGTCCTGTGATCGTGTTAAATTCGCGTAAATCATACACCCTCATGAGCTCGTCGGGTTTGCAAAGACGCCGTGGAGGCAAGAGCGCCCCCGTGGCCCGCACATCTGACTCGTTCGACGAAGAGAGACAGCCCGAAACAAACCACAAGATTGGTATTGATGAACGAGACTTGCAGAACCGCCAGGACTTGAAGCTTCCCTTGTTGACGTTGATGGAGGAGGTGCTCCTCATGGGATTGAAGGACAAGGAAGGGTACCTCTCCTTCTGGAACGACAACATCTCGTATGCGTTGCGGGGATGCATATTGTTGGAGTTGGCGTTCCGCAACAAAATCACCCTAGTCAACGACCCCGCCCGTCGCCGGTTTGAGTTGAGCGACCGGTTGGTGGAGGTGATTGACTCCGAGCCCACGGGCGAGGTGCTTCTTGACGAGGCGCTCAAGATCATGAAAAACGACGACAGCCACTTGTCCGTGACGAATTGGATCGACTTGTTGTCGGGAGAAACGTGGAACTTGATGAAAATCAACTACCAGTTGAAACAGGTGAGAGAACGATTGGCCAAGGGCTTGGTGGACAAGGGCATCTTGAGAACCGAGCGCAAGAATTTCTTCTTGTTTGACATGGCCACCCACCCCGTCGCCGATAAACTGTCCAAGGAGCACATCAAGACGCGGATCCTCAACGTGTTGATTGCCCGCAACGTCGACATTGATGCCGATGCCAACGACCAGTTCACCAAGGATACTTCCTTCAAGTACTTGCGGACGGTGGCATTGGTGTGTGGATCATACGCAGCCAATGTGCTAGAGAATGTGTTGATGTCGTTAAACTACGATAAGAGAGACCAGGCATTCGCGCGAGCGGATGAGTTGTTGAACGATTTCGGCGAGCATCCCTTCAACTTGAGACAGCAGAGCCCGCTAGGTCTTGGCCTCAACTTGGGCCAGGAGATTGCCGCCGAGATCGAGGCCTCCGGCGCCAGCGAGTTGCAGTTGGAGCTCATTGCCGCCATTCTCTCGGTGTTTGCTAGAATGGACTCCATTTTATAAACAATAGCACGACTAATTGACTTGGGTAGTTGCAAACACCTTGATGAGACTGGCGGCGGGGTCGTCGCCGGCCGAGTCCCAGAAGAAACCCCCAGCCAAGTCGTTTATTTGCACGTACCGGGCCTTGATCTCGACCAGCGACTGGTTGTCGAATGTTGTCCAGATGGAGTTGGTGTAAGTGAATGCGGCCACCAATTTTGGGTCGAATACTTGGGGGCCGGTGATATTCTTGTAGTCGACGGTCTCCACTGGGGGCTTCACAAACCACTCGCCCACTTCCGGAGTGCTTGTTTTGAAAGACCTCCCATAGAGAGGCATCCCAAGCAGCAACTTGGACGCGGCAACGTACTTTGTGTAATGCTTCACCACATCAACCGCATTCAATTCGTTGTCACCATTGTGCCCGAACAAATTGGCGTGGTGCCCAGTAAGAGACAGCCACGAGCCCGTGAAGTCGTAGCACATGAGGTTCCACTGCGTGAGGTACCGGTCCATCGCCTGTATGTCTAGCAAGTTGCGTTGGTCTCCTCCGGGCGCAGCCACCGACAACTCCAGCGAGGGAAGTGCCTGGCGAAGCTGGGCCAACAACGACACATAGGCAGCACCTTCCGCTGCCGTCTCGGGGTACTCCCAGTCAATGTCAAGGCCGTCAAACTGGTGGGTGTGGACGAGCGCCGCCGCCGAAGTCACAAACGCGGCCAACTTGGCCTGGTCCTGGGCGATTGCTCTGAATAAGTGGGCGGTGCCCCATCCGCCGATGGAGAAGATCAACCGGAGGTGCGGATGCAACTGCCTGAGCTGGCGGAGCTGGCCAATGGCGCCGAGCGCCGGTTTGCCTGTGAGCAGATCCAACGGCATCTGGACGTCTGCCCATTCGTCTGTAAACTTGACCCGACCAGTCTCTTGGTCAATAGTCACAAAGGCATAGTAGACGTGAGTCAAGTGATTCACGGGAAGGTCTTTTGGGAAGTGCTTGCGGGCATACACCAGCCAGTTGGAAAAGTAGACACCCACCTTCATTTGCACCCGCGCGAAATGTGGAGCATTATGACTTGCTCACATCTTTCGTCGCCCCTCCCACCTCACGTGCCGGCGGGAGCCCACGTATACAAGGACGACTGTATGTTCAACTTTGATACCCCGGATAACAATGCCACCGGGCTCGACGTGTGCCTTTCGTGCTTCCAGGCGTTTTCGCGGAGCGACGTCAACTACACCCACCAGCATCTCGAGGCCACCGCCCACGCCTTGTACTTGAATATCGTCAAGACCCTCAAGGACAAACCCAAGGAGAAGATCGCCAAGCTCGAGATCAAGGAATCGCTCGAGAGCGACAACTTCGATGTGTTCAACACCATCTACTGTGTGGCGTGCGATGCCACCTTTGACATTGACAGCACGCCCTCTCCCGTCCAGGCGATCGCCAAGGATGTGTTGGCGTCAAACTCGTCCGCCCGCAACGATGAGATCAAGGCGTGGGAACAGGAGATCGTGCCGTGCGAGCACTCGGTCGACCTCCAACAAACCGCCAACCGGCCCGACTTGACCAGGTGCGCCCAGTGTGAGTTGGGTGAGAACTTATGGCTCTGTTTGCATTGTGGAGCCTTGGGTTGCGGCAGGCAGCAGTATGGGTCGGCGCTCAAGGGCAACGGCCATGCTCTTAAGCACTTCGAGGACCTGGGCCACCCGGTGGCAGTGAAGTTGGGGTCGCTCTCCCCCGACAACCCCGACTCGTGCGACATTTATTGTTATCAGTGTAATGATGAGGTCAAGGTGCCGGAGGTGGCAGCCAAGCTCCAGACATTCGGCATCGACATTAACCAGGCGGTCAAGACGGAAAAGAGTCTCATCGAGCTCAATCTCGACCAGAACCTCAACTGGGAGTTCAATCTCGACGGCGCCAACGGCGAGCGGTTGCCCCCGGTGTACGGCCCCGACCTCACGGGGTTCCAGAACCTCGGCAACTCGTGCTATCTCAACTCTGTGATCCAGGCGCTCTACTCGCTAAAGGCCCTTGATTACTTCAGGGACAAGTCATTTCCAAAGGTGGCTGACCCAGCCACCGACCTTGAGAGCCAGCTCATCAAGCTCTACCACGGCCTCAAGTCAGGCAAGTACTCCGTTCCTAACCCACACAGCTTCAAGGGCGATGACTATCAGCTCGGCATTCGTCCGTCCACGTTCAAAGCATTGATTGGGGAGAATCACGCCGAGTTCTCGTCCCAGCGACAGCAGGACGCGTTCGAGTTCTTGTTGTACTTGCTAGACAAGCTCGACGCCAAGTTCGGGTTGGCGCTCACCAGAACCCTAAAATTCTTGACGGGCACCAAGGTGGTGTGCACCAAGTGTAACCATGGAAAGATCAATTACGAGTTGGTGGACAATATTGGCGTCCCCGTTGAGGACGAGGTCATTGGCACCAACGACGGCAAGAAACTCTATAAAGAAGTGAAGCTCTCGGACTGTTTTGCCGGGTACTTTGAGCCCTCGGCCATCGAGGACTACCAGTGTGATACATGCAGCGAAAAGACGGTGGCGGTGCAGACGCCCGGGTTGCGGTCGCTCCCTGAGACCCTCGTTGTCAATGCCAAGCGCATCAAGTTGGAGAACTGGGTGCCGGTGAAGATTGACGTCCCGATCAAACTCGAGGATGTCATTGATGTTGCGGACTACGTGGGCACCACTTTTGGGGAAGACGAGATCGAGGTCAGGGGCGACCCCGCCCCCTCGGGCACCCAGTTTGTGCCCGACGCCGAGGCCTTCGAGATGCTCCTCGGCATGGGCTTCACCGACGTGCGGGCCACCAAGGCATTGTTTCACACCGGCAACAAAAGCGCCGAGGACGCCATGAACTGGGTGTTTGCCCACATGGACGACGCGGACATTGACGACCCCTTCGTGCCGGAGCCGGCGTCAACCACAGACCCCTCCACCGAGCAAATCGACAACCTCGTGTCGATGGGGTTCTCCGCGCAACTAGCCAAGAAGGCGTTGGTGGTGACGGGCGACGTCAATGCCGCGGTGGAGTGGTTGTTCAACAACCCCAACGACGACGGGGTGATTGAGGAGGCGGCTCGCGTGGACATTGAGGGCGAAAAGGCCGACCTCACCAAGACCCTTCTCGAAAAGGAGTTGCCCTCCTCCCACACCAAGTACCGGGTCAAGTCCGTCATCTGTCACAAGGGCACTTCCCCCCACACCGGGCACTACGTTGCCTTTGTTCGCAAGCTCGTCGACGGGAGTGAAAAGTGGGTCCTCTACAACGACGAGAAGGTGGTGGTGTGTGACACCGAGATTGAGGACATCGAGAACAACGGGTACATCTACATTCTCGAGAGGCTTTGAGACAATGGCTTTGTGCGCATCGCATTTCGTAAGTGACAACGTTGGCAGACTTTTGGCGAGTCGCATGTCCGAGGGTCCCCCAACTCAGGTATAAACACCTTCAAATTGGCAGCTCGGGACGCCAGCTGACGTGTCGGCCAAGACGCAAGGCGATCTCGCCGAGGCATCGCCGTGGACATAGTGCCGTTCGGCCCACGAGGCCGGCGATGCAGGTTTTTTTCTCGGACGTAAATGCAGGCTGCAACGATGACTCAAACATTTGCATCGCACCTATTAATTGTCCATCCCGCCCATTTGTACGGACCAAATAAAACTTAAGCATGTTCATTACAAACGACCACCTCGGCGACCGCTCCCGTTTGGAGGACTGGAGAAGTATGTATTCGCTCCGCTTGTGTTTGTGCTAACCTAGTTCGTGGCTACGACCCTCTCACCCCACCCGACCTACTTCAGCATGAGTTCCCGCTTACGGAAAAGTCCCGAGAGATTGTCCTCAAAGGAAGAGAAGATACCGTGTCCATTCTCAAAGGAGAAGACGACCGCTTGGTGGTGGTGATTGGACCCTGTTCCATCCATGACCCCGCAGCAGCAAAGGACTACGCCGAAAGACTCCACAAGCTTTCGGAGAAGCACAAGGGCGAGCTCCACATCGTCATGAGAGCATACCTCGAGAAACCCCGCACCACTGTCGGCTGGAAGGGACTCATCAACGACCCCGAGATCGACGGGTCCTTCCAAATCAACAAGGGCTTGCGGATTGCCCGTAAGTTGTTTGTCGAATTGACGGAGAAGTTGCCCATTGCCGGAGAGATGCTCGACACCATCTCGCCCCAGTTCTTGTCGGACTTGTTCAGCGTGGGGGCCATTGGAGCCCGCACCACCGAGTCGCAATTGCACCGGGAGTTGGCGTCGGGCCTCTCATTCCCCGTGGGCTTCAAAAACGGTACCGATGGAACGTTGGGCGTGGCCGTCGACGCCATCCGGGCCGCCTCACACCCCCACCACTTCTTGAGTGTCACCAAGCCCGGCATTGTGGCCATCGTGGGTACTGACGGTAACAAGGACTGCTTTGTCATCTTGCGTGGTGGTAAGCAGGGCACCAACTACGACGAAAAGTCCGTCAAGGAAACCAAGGCGGCCTTGATCAAAAACGGACTCATGGAGGAGGGCAAGACCAACCCCAGAATCATGGTGGACTGCTCGCACGGTAACTCCAACAAGAACCACAAGAACCAGCCGCTTGTGGCGGCGGAGGTCGCCAGACAAATCACCAACGGCGAGGACTCCATCTGTGGTCTTATGATCGAGTCCAATATCGAGGAGGGCAGACAGGATGTCCCCCCAGCCGAAAAGGGCGGGAAGGACGCTTTGAAGTACGGATGCTCCATCACCGACGCTTGTATTGGCATTGACGACACTGTGGAAGTGTTGCAGGTGTTGGCCGACGCCGTGAAGGCCAGAAGAGCGAGGGCCTAGTATTTATCACTATTTATTGTCTATATTGCACTATAATCGAAAACTACACAAATGTGTTGATGCAACGTCTAATCAGCTGTATTATGTGAATGCAATGTATGATCAGTTATGTTAATGCAAATGTCTATATACTCCTACTCCTCAAAAAGAAGCTGAATCTCCTCGATACGGCGCTTGCGGCGCTCCTCCTCCTCCACCTCGACGGCCTCGCCCATCTTGCGCTTGCGCTCCTGGATCTTGAGCATCTTGCTCTCGATGGTGTTCTCGATGATGAACCGCGTCACCGTGACGTTGCTGGTTTGCCCGATTCGGTGGATCCGATCAATGGCCTGGTCCTCGACACTGGGCGACCACCAGGGGTCCATCATGAACGCCCTGTTGGCACTGGTGAGATTGAGTCCGACCCCGCCGGCCTTTAACGAAAGGAGCAACACCACCACCCTGTCCTTTGGTGGTTCTTCCGCGTGCTTGTTGAAGGCAACAAGGAGCTTCTCTCGCTCGGCCATGTTCAAGCGACCGTCGAACTTGTACACAACAAAGTCCGGGTGAAGACTGAGCTCATTTTCAATGAGGTCAAGGTACGACGAGAACTGCGAGAACACCACCACCTGGTCGCCGGGGTTCTGGTCCTTGAGTAGTTTGAGGTGGCGGAGCAACGCCTCGATCTTCGACAGCGATTTCTCGGGGTCGTAGTTGTACAAGTTGAAAGGGTACAGACCACTGGGGTCGGCTTCGTCCTTCTTCGTGTGAAAGCGGATCCGCTTGTTGGAGGTTTCTTTGGACCGGAGCTTGAACAAGCGGAAGCGCGAGATGCTGCCTCGGCACGCGGGACAGAAGGGGTCCTTGTTCTGGTTCCTCTGGAACTCAATGTGCTCAAGTATACAGTTGAAGCAGTAGGCGTGGCCGCACTCGGTAAGCATCATTTCCTCACGAGCTATTGGGGCCTGGGTGCAGATCAAACACTCCGACCCGGTGAGATCCACTTTGGGGTAGAGGCCGTACATCACCCGCCGCATCTCGGTATCGGTGGGAAACTTCTCGGCGTCGTCGGGCGAGGAAGTGTCTATTTCCTCGAGCGCCGGCTCCTTGTCCATGGCCTCAATCTCTTCAAGCTCGCTTCGAGTTCCGACAAGATCCGGATGACAGCAGATCTGCCGAAGCCGCAAGATATGGGTGAGGATCTGCGTGTATTTCTTGAGGAGGTCTCCCGACTTCAATCCCTCCTTGAAAGACTGGGCCGCACGCGATTTAAAAAACTCGTAGAGCTTCTCCTCACGGGCGTTGAACTTGATGGGCTCGATGATGACTTGCTTCTCGGGGAGTGTCACCAAAGGCTCGCCGTTCTTTTGTTTCATGTTTTTGGTACGGCGGAGGAAAATCGGCTCGAGGACAGACTTCACCACGTCGAGCGTCTCGCTGAACTTCTTCTGCTCAAAGGGGAGGGTGACAAACGTCTTCCAGTACGAGATGTTGGACCACGGCTCGAGTTGAAGGAACTTGACAAGGGAGTAGATATCATCGAGCCGGTTCACCACGGGCGTCCCCGTCAAGATCCACTTGCGTGCCAGCTGGAGCTCGTGGATGGCCTTGGCGGTCTTTGTCGAACGATTGCGAATAGTATGACCTTCGTCAATCACAATGCGGAAGAATGTCACCGAGTAGATGCCCACTTTCGGGAGGTGGCCCAGGGCATCGCGGAACTTGTTGAGCCGCTGGTACTCGTTTTGAATGGTGCCATACGTCGTGAGTATGACGATGGGGATGTTTTTGTCTTTGTTACAGAGCACCGGGCGGAGGTCCACCTCCACCAGGTCTCCGTAGTAGATCATGCATTGGTGGTTGGGGTTGTTGTTGGCCTTGTCGAACTCACTCTTCCACTGGGAGAGAAGCGACATGGGCACGACCACAAGCGTGGTTTTGTTGGCGTACCCCTTGGCGGTCTCGGTGTCGTAGGGCACCGAGTTGACGAGAGCAAGCGTGGATATGGTCTTTCCGAGTCCCATCTCGTCGGCAAGAATGCCGCCTCGCACAAGGGTCTTGAGAAGGGGGGTCTCAATGCTGAGCTCGCCGTTATGAAGATTACCGTAGAAAGGGGCACTGTCCTCTTCGGTGGTGCCAAGCTGTTGGGCCCGGTACGAGGTATCCTTCGGCCAGCGGTACTCCTTCCAGAGCGGATTCATCACCCCCTTCTCGTTTTGCTTGATGGAGTTTTGTGCTTGGGTCGAGAGTGACTGCGACAGCGAGAGACGCTCGAGCGTCGAGAACTCCTTCTCTCGCACGAGCATCCACGAGAGACCGTGGCGCTGGTACTCGCGCAAGTCCAACTTGAAGTTCTCAGGGGGTGGGGTGGTGGTTTCGGGAAGACTCTGGAGGTACTCGGACTGTTGGTTTTCTGAGTAGAATTGCTTCAACTGGTCGAGGTTGAGAGCATCGCCGTCTTGCGTGACCTCCACCTGTTCTGCCTCCGCCAGACGTAGGCCGAGCCGCTCAAAGAGCTTCATGATGGCGTACTGCCGTTGTTTGAGAACACGCTCTTCGTCGGTCTCGGATGCAAAGTTGAACCCGATCTTGGTCAGGTCCTTTTTCTGGCGCTTGACGTCTTTCACGGGGTCCGGCACCGACTCGTTAATGAAAGCGGTGCTCTTCAAGAAACAGTCGATGCTAAGGTAAAATGAGTCTCCCACAGAAAGTCGTCGCGACGTCTCCACCATCACCAACACATCAAACTCGGCAATACCCAAGTCGAGGAGCGGCGCCATCATGTTGGTGACGTCCTGCGGGAGTCGCCCCAACTCGCGGGGCCGCTCTTCGTCGGTGAATATCCTCACAATCAGCTGCTTCTTTGCCTCCATATGCTTGACTTGGAGCCGCTGGAGGTACTTGAGAGGACGCATCGTCGGGCGGGTGGCCATGGCCTCCACCGTCATGTTACCGAGAAACCGAGACCACGCCGGCCGGCACGCCTGTTCCTGCAGCACCAACTCGGACATGCGGTCGTAGAGCTCGTTGACCTCGCCAATTTCCTCATGATTGCGCTTGTTGTCTTCGTAGAGAATGCCCAGGTAGAACTCGTCGGTGGCAAGCATGAGGTAGTTGGGCTGGTTGAAGTACTTGCGATGGAGGTGGCGCACGGCCCGGGTGTCGGCATCGCCCACGATGGCGGTGAACTGGCTTCGAAAGAGATCGAAGCCATCGTCCTCTGGCAAAGAGGAAGGTTCGTCGACACTTTCCTCCGGGAAGGCCACCTCCTCTGGTGGAACATCCACAAACAACGGCGGCTGCTGCGATAGAGTGGCGGTGATTTTCGGCTGCTCTGCCTTGAAGTAGCGTTTCTTCATACGCGTAAATGCGCGTGCGATGTTACAAGATCAAGTACTCGGGGTTGAGCAGCGACCGTTCCACCGTGGGGTCGAGCCCTTGTTTCTTGCACCAGGAGCGGAGGTTCCCGGTCATAAGCTTCACCCCCGACGAGGTGTTTTTGAGAACCTCCATGAACTCGAGCGTAAGGAGAACATCGTGCTTGCGGAAACCCGTGATGTCTGCTAGATCCAGCACCGTCACCGATCCTTTTTGGTTGACAAGCACATGGGCGAGTTTCTTGGACCAGAAGCGAAGATACGTGAGCTTGCCGTACGGGGAGAGGGGGAACTCCGGGCCCGAGTGCTTTTGGCCCGGGGTGTACTTTGCGAGAGCGTAGGAGAACTCAATGAGAAGCGACCCGGCGTGATGTCGCTGGTAGGGCGGGAACACACAGATGCACGCGAGGTTGTTGTCGGAGTCCCAGGCATTCACCTCCTTGGAGAAGAACCCCATGGGCACAAACATGTCGTTGTCCGAGCCGTAGAGCACGTAAAAGTCAAAGTGGTCCACGTTGTAGTACACCGACTTGTCGTCGAGAAACAACTTGCCAAACAAGCACAAGTTCTGACAAAAGAGCTGGTGCCTGAACCCCCGCACTTGCTTGATGAGGTATGGGGTGTGGAGGTCTCGGTACATGAGTTTACCAATTGGCGGGTATTTCGTTCGTAGGGTGCAAGCCAGACGGTGCTGTTTCATGAGGGTGGCGTTGGACAGGTACTTGAAGCACATTTCACACACGTGGAGCTTGTCGAGCCAGAGATGGGGGGCCGGCTCCGGCAGCCGGCGTTTTTGTTTCTTGGGCGACGACTCCACCGCCAACGCCGTGTGGTCGTTGGGGGCAAAGTACGCGGCGTTGCCGTACCAGGTGTCGAACTCGTGGTCGCCCAAGGCCACGCGGTCTATGTTCCTCGATTGCAAGATGCCATATTCCATGACGCGGTGAGACGCAAAAGTCGCAGAAACCACCCACTTTTCACCATGCCCCCAAAAGGATGGAGGAAGAACGCAGAGGGCCAGTACCCGCAGCCCAGCAAGGAGAGTGAGTTGGTGTCGATCGACGACATTCTCTTCCCCAAGGCCACCGTGGGCCGGTTGGCCAAGGCCATCACCCACGCGCCCGACGCAGACAACATGATCTTGGCCAAGGACTCGCTTCTAGCCGTGCAGCGGTCCGCCACGGTGTTTGTGTCGCACGTGATGTTCCATGCCCGCCAGATTGCCCGGGAGCACGACCGCAAGACCGTCAGCAGCCAGGACGTGGTGAGCGCGTTGGAACGCGCCGAGTTTGGCGGGTTCACCCTGGAGGTGAAGCAGCGGCTCACGTCGTTTGAGGCTGACGTGGCGGACAAGAAGAAGCGGAGGGAGGCAAATACAGAGGTGGTGGAGGAGGGAGAGGCAGCAAAGAGGGCGAGAGACAATACCGGTGCGCCGAGGGTTGTCGAGACTGAGGGGGAAGTCGAGGCCGACGCCGACGGAGACGCCGACGGGGACGCGGAGACGGAGGTCCACGGGCCGGAGGATGCAGATGAAGGGGACGTCGCAGAGGCGGTGGTGAAAAACCCCATCGCACTACTCAACGAAGACTACGACGAGCAGGCGGGCCAGGAGGCCGAAGAAAAGGACGCGGCAAGAGACGACTCCGATGAAGAAGAACATGACTGACATATATTACCACCAGGGCTAATGAACACAATTCAGATAGAACGGCAACCCACACTGGGTGCCGATGACCAAGTACAACAGCACCACGCCGCCGGCGCCCACCATCAAGATGAACTTTGTCTTTGAGATCCACATGGTGCGCTTGATCAGCTGGGCACGTTTCTGGAACACCAGCGACAGCGTCGTCAACCGGTCGGTCTGGTCGACCAAGAGGTGGATCTTGTCGCCGCGATTCATCACCTTGTTGATGTTATCAAGCATCAACTGGCGCACCTCCTCCACCTCCTCGTTGGCCAAGAGAAGCTGGTTGGGGCTGATGGCGCGGGAGTTGCCCTCGTCGGTTGCTCCGTACTCGTAGAGAGCGGTGTTGGAGTCGTAATGCATTTCCTCGAACTTGATGATCTGGCTCATGAAGAGCTTGAACTCGCCGGTCTTGGCCCGCTGGTCCTCCGAGTCCAGCCGGAACTCAATGTACTTGTCCATGATCTTCTTGAGCACCGAGAGCACGAGCGTCTTGTTGACTTGCTTGTGGGCAATTGCCACCACGGTGACCAAGTCGGTGGAGCCGTCGGGGTTGCGGATGGTTTTCTTCATGAAGTAAAGGAGCAAACTGGTGTTGGTGACAAGGTTGCTGGTGGTGACGGGAATCAGCCCAATGAGTACCTTGGAGCTGTTGATGAGCCCAAGTTCCAGCGAGATAAGCTCCAGGCAATTGAGGTTGTCTATGGAGTGGACGAGCTGGGTGTTCTCGGTGGTGTAGAGGGTGGTGGAGTTGAGGGTCAACGTGGTGTGGATGACTAATGTTAGTTCTGACAATTGGTCGTTGATACATACGCTTTCTGGTGATGTCTTTATGCATGGCGAATGGTTTGTTTGTTGATTGGGCGGGCACAGGAGTGTGCTGGGGGTTGACGTGGGGTGGGGATGGAGATTTGGGTGCGACTTTTGATCCTCATCGCATCTCATGGGCAAGTACAGAAAACGCTTCAACGAGAAGGCCCGCTCGGGAATGCTCGCCAAGCAGGCGGCGCTCCGGCGGTCTCGGAACAAGCACTTGTACCAAGCCGAGCCCGAGCCGGTGGACGAACCCGTCGACACCAACAGCGAGATCTTCGAGCCGCTCACCGAGCACGAGAAGGCCGAGCGCAAGCGCAAGTTGACGGAGCTGCTCTACTCCAACCAGGAGACCAAGATGTCCCAGGCCAAGAAGAAGCGCTTGGATAAGTATATCGAGCACCAGATCAAGCGAGAGGAAAAGAAGGTGTTGCTTGAGAAGTTGAGCCATACCAAGATGGACACCTCGTTGCTAGCTCCTTCGAAATTGTTGGGACAGGGAAAGCAAACGCGGCGTGAGCAGATGGAGGAGGCGCTTGAGCTCGAGCGCCAGGGCCGGGCCAACGAAGATACCCGGGAGATTCTCTACGAAGAGCGCGAGGTGAAGGAGTGGGAGGAGGAGCACGAACCGCCCCAGTCGACTTTCGTGGATAACCGGCCCAGTCTGTCGGGCACGGGATTCGGGTTTGCCAACTTGCCAAAGATCGAGAAGCTGAAGAGCAAGAAGAAGTACACATGGAGGTTGGCGGTGGAGCGCGAGGAGAAGAAGCGGGCCAAGAAGGAAGACGAGGAGGATTTCATGAGTTCCAGTGACGACGAGGAGGCAGCAGCAGCCGAAGCTGCTGAAGCTGCCGCGGACAAAGCGGAGGCCGAGGAGTTGAGCGATGGGGAGGACGACAATAGCGATGAGGAAGAGGAAGAAGAGGAAGAAGAAGAGGTTGAAGGTGATGCATCAGACACAGAATCAGGACCAGAGGATGGCTCGGAAAGCCTGGAGGAAAGCTCTGAGGAATCTGACGAGGAACCCCGACTTCTCGCCAATAAACCCAAACACTCGGATGTGGCCAAGTCCTTCAAAGAGTGGGCCGAACAGCAAGTCCGCGTGATGGAAGGGAGAGAAAACACAGCGCTCCCTGAACTTCTGGAAGAAACAAAAATGAAGTACTCCAAGCAGACGGTGCGCTCGGAGGACCTTCTCTCCGACAACGAAGACTTTGTCCCCATTGACGAAAAGCTCCAGCGGGATGCCTTCTACGTGAATGTCACCCGTCCCGAAAGCATCCAGCAACTGCGAGCCCAGCTCCCCGTGTTTGGAGAAGAGCACCGCATCATGGAGGCCATCCACCACCACGACTGTGTCGTTATTTGTGGTGAGACCGGATCCGGTAAGACCACCCAAGTTCCCCAATTTCTCTATGAGAGTGGCTTCGGCAACCTCAAGTCAGACTTGTACCCCGGGATGATTGGTGTCACGCAGCCCAGACGAGTGGCTGCCGTGTCCATGGCCGAGCGGGTGGGCTCTGAGCTCGGAGACCACGGCCACCGGGTCGGGTACCAGATTCGTTTCGATACCTCCATCTCCAATGAGGGACAGGAGAACGGCACCGCGCTCAAGTTCATGACCGACGGTGTGCTCTTGCGGGAGATGATGACCGACTTCATGTTGAAGAAATACTCTGCATTAATCATTGACGAGGCCCACGAGCGGAACGTCAACACCGACATTCTCATCGGGATGCTCAGCCGGGTGGTGAAGCTCCGTCGCCAGTACCATCTGAGAGACCCATCGTACAAACCGTTGAAGGTGATCATCATGTCTGCCACGCTCCGAGTATCGGACTTTGCCGAAAACAAGACATTGTTCTCGAAGCCTCCTCCGATCTTGAAAGTGGAGGCAAGACAATACCCCGTGAGTGTTCACTTCAACAGAAAGACCAAGTACGAGTATCTCGAGGAGGCGTTCCGCAAGACATGCAAGATTCATAGAAAGCTTCCTCCCGGTGGGATTCTCATCTTCCTCACCGGACAGAACGAGATTACCGCCACAGTCAAGCGCCTTCGCCAGGAGTTCCCCTTCAAAAGGGCCAAGTACGAGGAGGCCCCGCAGGTGGGGGCGTCCAAGAACATTGCGTTGGAGGCGGAGGACGTGGACCTTGACATTCAGCTCAAGGAGAAGAACTTCGAGGAGGACAGCGGCAGCGAGGACTCGGATGAGGAGGAGGGGTTCGAGGAAACCCTCGAGGACCACCAGACGGCCAACGACCCGTTGTATGTGCTACCACTCTACTCGCTCCTTCCCACCAAGCAGCAAATGAAGGTGTTTGAGAAACCTCCGGCCGGCAGCCGGTTGTGCATTGTCGCCACCAACGTGGCCGAGACGTCGTTGACCATCCCCGGCATTCGGTACGTGGTGGACTGTGGTCGGTCCAAGGAACGCAAGTACAACGAGGAGACGAATGTGCAGCTGTTTGAGGTTGACTGGATCTCCAAGGCCTCCGCCGATCAGCGAGCCGGCCGTGCGGGTAGAACCGGGCCCGGCCACTGCTACCGGCTCTTTTCATCAGCCATCTACGAAGAGTACTTCCCGCAGTTCTCGCGGCCCGAGATTCTTCGCATGCCCGTGGAAAGCACGGTGCTCCTGATGAAGAGCATGGGCATTGACCACATTGTCAACTTCCCCTTCCCCACGCCGCCCGACCGCAGTTCGCTCCACAAGGCCGAGAAGCTCTTGGCGTACCTTGGTGCCATTGACAAGGAACACAAGCAAATCACCGAGCTTGGCCGCACCATGGCGCACTTCCCCTTGAGTCCGCGGTTTGCCAAGGTGCTCATCATTGGGAACCAGCAGGAGTGTTTGCCGTACGTGGTGGCCATAGTGTCGGCACTTTCCGTGGGGGACCCATTCTTGAATGAGCACGAGGTGGGCATCGCCGACGACGAGGAAAACTCCGAGAACAAGGCCAAGGTGCGTCTGGCCTTCTACAAAAGCCGGGCCCTCTTCTCGCGTCTTGACAAATCGAGCGACATCTTCAAGCTCCTCCTGGCGGTGTGTGCGCTTGACCACGTGCCCAAAGACAAGGAGCAAGCATTTCTCAGGGAGAACTTCCTCCGGCCCAAGATAATGGAGGAAATTCGCAAGCTCCGCAAGCAGATTGAGTACATTGTTCGGGTCAACACCAGCAAGGACTCCATTGCCGCGGGATTGCAAGTGTCGAATGCCCAGCTCGGGGTCCCCACCAAGGTGCAGATTGCCGCGTTGAAGCAAATGGTGGCCTCTGGCTTTGTTGACCAAGTGGCCTTGCGTGGAGACCTCCACTCCAGCGACATCAAGCTCCCGAGCAAAATCAACCTCGGGGCGGTGCCGTACGCCACGCTCTTCCCGCACCACGAGTACGGCGACGACGTCGACCCCTACGTGTACGTGCACCCCAACTCGGTGGTGGTGACGAGCGGAGCCCCACCGCCGCAGTACCTCGTGTACGCATCGCTCAACCTAGGTTCCAACACCAAAGAAGGCCGCGTCAAGCGGCTCCGCATGAAGCCCTTGGTGCTGATATCGGGCAAGCAGCTCGCCAACGTGGCCAAGGCGTCGTCGCTCGTCACGTACTCCAAGCCGTTGGGCCATCCCTACGCGCCCAAGAACATCACCCCGATGAAGCGCGAGTGCTACGTGGTGCCCCGGTTCGGCGCCGCCATTGGCGACGGCGGCACGGGCTGGGACCTCCCCGTGGTGAAGGTGATCCAGGAAAAGAAAAACGGCACCTGGGTCAACACCTCATAGATAATAACATAGCTCATCTCGAACGCGCACTGTTGATCACCATGCCCAAGAAAGACGACCCGCCCGCCAGCCTCGTGCCCGAGACCACGGTGGACCACGCGTCGCAGCGCATCTTTGCCGTGTCGCTCTTTGTGCTCATCCAGTGCTGGAAGGTGTATGACATTGTGTTGATCCGCGCCGAGTCGCTCACCACACTGGCCGCCTTGACGTCGCTCAACAACTTCACGTTTGTGTTGAAGTATGTCGTCATTGACGGGGTGTTCCTCTGGCTGATGCCCATCTTTGCTATTCCGTACTTGACGTTCCTGCCCGTGGTGACGCTCTTGTTGACGGTGGTGGTGAACATCTTGACGTTTGTTCTCGCCAGCAACGCCACGATCCCGTTGTTTGCCAACTTGATCCTCCCTTTGTGGAAAATTGTGTTCAACAAGAGGGAACTCACCATCATTGGCGACACCATCAAGCCCCATGCGGTGGTGGATATGAATGCTCACTTCAAGGGCCGCTACACCATCCACTACCTCCCCGACTCCTCGGCCAAATTCAATCCCTTCGCCTTCAGCGGGCTCTGCTTGGACCAGGGGCTGCTGGTGTATCTCCCGATCGAGTTCAACACCACCACCGACATTGGGTTTCTCCAGCTCCAACACACCGATCCACAAAACAGAGTCAACTACCTCAATTACACCAAGAGCGAGGTGCGGTCGCTCCTCCGACGCGATACATCGCATCTTCGCCGGTACCCGGGCTACGTGACGGACGACCACCGCGTGTTCTACTCGGAGATTCCATTGTCCAAGCCGGGCAAGTACCGCATCGCTCGTGTCACCGACACAAAGGGCACCAGCATCCGCTCCTACAAGTCGGAGTTTGTTGTCGGGGAGTGTCCCAATGCCGAGTTCGTGTACCCCGTGCTGACGGGCAAGTCCTACAAGTGTCTTGGGGACGACGACGACTTCAACCTTCCTTTAGTGAAGGTGCTGGGCATTACGCCATTGACGGTGGAGCTTGCAGCGGTAGTGAGGGGCACGGTGCACAAGTTCAATCGCACCATCGAAGCCTCGGACAAGGCCTCGCCAGTGGCCGTGGAGCAGGTTTCTCGCAACCTCCTCGAGCAAGAGATTCTCAAAAATCCATCCCGCTTCGATGCCTCGGCCTCCTACACCCTCGAGTTCCATCTTCTCAGTGTCACCGATTCTCTCCAGAACTCCAAGCGGTACAATCCCGCCTCCAAGGACAAGGACGTGTGGCACGAGCTCGGGCTCAAGAAAGTGCCGCAGATCAGGCTCTCCGCCAATTCGCAGCCCCTCCTCATCAACGGGACCAAGACCCTTTTCGTGGAGTCGCCCATGGTGGACGCCGACTTCCCGCTCGACGTCGACGTGCAGTACGTGACCAACGACCCCCTTTTGGAGCACAACACCACGTACCACTTTGCCTCGCGGGCCCACCTCGCCAAGGGATTCGAGGTGAAGCGGCCGGGCACCTACCGCATCTTGGCCGCTTCCAACAAGTATTGCCCGTGCCACGTGTCGGAGCATCCCGTCAATGTGGAGGTGGTGGCACCGCCAAGTGCCAGCATCGCTGCTGAGCCCATCGAGGACAAGTGTATTGGAATGGTGGGATACAAGTTCGACTTGAAGTTCAGCGGGGCCGCTCCCTTCCACATTCTGTACCAGGTCAGCAAGAAGCTTGCCAACGGGTCGCTTCGTCCGGTGCTCAACGAACACGGGCGGCTGGTCCGGGTCATCAAGGCCATTGGCACCACCCACAACTTTGAGTACCGTCCACCGGCAGAAGGCGAGTACGTGGTGTCGTTTCTCAATGTGAGAGACTTTAACTACCGTGAGCCAATAACTCTCGAGCACCAGACATACCTGACTCACTTCAAGAAACGGTCGTCGGCGACTCTCGACGTATCCAAAACCATCAGCTTGTGTTGTAATGAGTCGGCCACCATTCCCGTGACGTTTTCCGGCAACGGCCCCTTCTCGTTCGAGTACCAAATTCTCAGCGGTAGTAAGGTGGTGGCCACGGAAAAGGTGTCGCAATGGACCGAGTCGGTTTACCACATCACCACCCCAGCATTTGCCGAAGGCGGCGACTTTAAGGTCAAATTGGCCAGGGTGCAAGACTCGCTCGGGTGCGACGCCGACTTTGCCAACCACGCCGTCACCATACGGTCGCGAGCCGACGTGCCCGAACTTCGTTTTCGCTCGGAGTCCCACATTGAGCTTGTGGAGGGCGACGTCGCCACCATTCCTCTTCACCTCGACTCGTCCTCGGGTGTAGGCAACGACGTGTTGAGGTACACCTACCAAGGCCAGCCACTCGTGTCAAAGTCGCTAAAGCACTTGCAGGTAAAGGATGCAGGTACGTATGAGCTTGTGAGCTTCACCAACAACGGGTGCGCGGGTAAGGTGGCTGCCGGCCAGACCGTCACGGTGTCGTACTTGCCCAAGCCCAACGTAACAATTGTTGCTGACCCTCTGATCGTGGCCAGCACGAATGCCAACGCACACGATGTTCAGCTTCAGCTCAAACCGGTTTGCCAGGGTCGTACCAACAAGGTGAAGCTTCAGCTCGAAGGAGCCAAGCCCTTCATTGTCGACTACACCATCACCGATCCTCAAGGGGCCTCGCATACCCGGTCGCTCACCATCGACAGTCACTCATACGTGCTTGACTTGGCCGGCGAGTCTTCCGGCCGCTTTGACCTTCAGCTCAAGTCTGTGTACGACACGCGGTACACGCGAGCCAAGTTCATAGGCTCTCCCACGTACCAGCGGCTGGCGTCATCAGTCAAGTACGACATCATCGGCAAGCCGCAGGTGGCGTTCCCCCAAAAGCATCTGTTCACGCAAATCTGCGAGACCAACTTGAAGCAAAACGGTCTTCAGGCCATCCCCATTGACTTCACCGGCGAGTACCCATTCACCGTTCACGGAACCATACGCCGCGGCCTTGACGGCAAGCCTCGGGAGTTTACCGTTGCCGACGTGCACGAGCCCTTCATTGACCTCTCGCGTGCCACCTTCAAGAAGGCCTTCAGTGTCAACACCTTGGCCGTGGGAGAGCACCTACTCACCATCCACTCTGTCGAAGATGGCAACGGGTGTACCAGCACCAAGCTTTCGTCTCGGAACAACTACGTCATTGGGGTGACCGAGGCCCCCGACATGGCCAAGCTCGACGCCAAGCCCCACTACTGTGTGGGCGACCACATTGCATACAACATCACGGGCGTGGCCCCCTTCACTGTGTTTTACTCATTCAACGGCAAGGCCCAAAAGGCCGAGCTGTCGAACAAGTTCTACCGTCTTGCGTCCAAGCCCGGCGAGTTGACCATTGGCGCTTTGCTCGACTCGCTGTCCAATCAGTGCATTGTCAACTTCACCCAGAATGCCGCCAAATTCAACTCGCTCAAGCTTCAGGTGCACGACCTTCCCTCGGTGGAGGTGAGCCAGGGCGAGAACATCATCACCAACATCCACGAGGGCGACCAGACAGAAATCACCTTCTCGTTCACGGGAGTGCCTCCCTTCTACCTCAAGTACGTGAGAACTTCACAAGAGGTGGACCCCCGCTACAAGTATCGCAAGAATGCCGACAAGCATCTTCGCACCGTCACCGAGGTCAAGGAAGTGCATGACATCACCGACCACGAGTACACCGTGGTGGCCAGTCTCGAGGGAACCTACGAGGCCATCGAGATCCGCGACCGCTACTGTGGAGCCAGAAGAACATAGATTAACACATGAGAAGGGCGGGGTCGGTGACACACGCCGTCTGGATGTTCTGCCTGTTGAGGAGGGAGAAGGTGCCCACCGGTTCCCAGTCGCCCTCTTCTAACGTGGCAAGGTACCCACGCGCGTGCTTGTAATTGCCATTGACCTTGATGAGTCGCTGGCGCACGTTGGCCACGGAAACTGTCTCCGTCTTGATTTGAAATTGCAACTTCTTGCCGGGAGCCACCGCACAGCTCATCAGGCCGCTGACGCCGACGGACAACGCCGCCTCGAAGCCGAACGCCGGCTCAATGCCAATGATGGCGGTGAACTGGAGCCCGGCGCTGACACTGGTGTCGATGCCTACCGACCATCCCTGCGAGAAGGTGGACTTTGTCTCCGAAAGCTCATTCGAGTGGCACCCGCCAATGGGCATCCACTCGTTGGTTGTGCGAGTCACCGTGGCCTCCGAGAGGTCCACTTCATAGAAGAGCTTGCGCCGCTTGTCGTCGTTGATGAGGTATGCCGCGTCGTTGTCGTTCCACAGGTACTTGGGCTGGTAGTTTGGGTTGAAGGTTTCCTCCGAGAGAAGCTGCGAGGTGATGATGGAGTTGCTCAGTTTGACCCTGACCGCACCGTACTTGAGGAGGTCCCGCGCCGTCAAGTCCAGGTGGGACTCCACGGTGTAGATTTGCGCGTCGTGGTATGCCTGCTCAAGAGGATTGGCACCAAAGTCGTGGTACTTGGGCACCACGTTCAACGCCACCACGGCCGTGGCAAAGAGTAGAAAATGCATGTCTTTTTGTCTCTAGCACCGACTCTTATATACTGGAGGAATGCTCTGCCCAATGCACCATCTTCCTCAATTTCCGTAAAGTACTCTGCTAACCCAACATCACCTCCCAGTCCCACTCGCGCATGACCGCGCTCCAGTGGAAACGGCTGCCGATGGTGACCTCGGACGACGGCCCCGCCTCGCCGATGGCCGCCATGAGCCCGCTGATTTGCGACGACACGTCGCCGTCCGCAGCATGGGACCGCATGTCCGCCGCCTCGTCCTTGCGCTTCCACACCTCCTTCACCACTTCGAGCGCCCGCTCGATGTTGCCGAGCCACATACGCTCAAAGAGAATCTCCCATCGTGACAAACACCACTCGCGCTCCTCGCCGGGCTCGGCCTCGCAAGAAGCAACAAGCAAGGGGAAGATGTGGAGCACCACCGTGTCCGAGTCGATGGGTATGGAGGCCAAGAGCACGAAGATCTTCTCCGCCAACAGATGCGAGGTGTTGGAGGGGACTTCCGGCACGGCTTGGTGGAGAAACAAGAGCGTGCCGTATCGGTAGCACTCGGCCGTGGCTATGCACGAGGGGATGTCCCACCTGGCCTTTTCGTCGATGGGCTGGGTGGCCTGAACAGCGGTGTTTGGACGCCAATCCATGAGCTCCTGTTTGAGCTTGGTGGCCTGGGTTATCACCGAAAGGGTATTTCTCGACGAGATCTCCTTGGCCTTTCTCGACTTGTTGATCTTGCAGATCAAGTTGGCCACCTTGCCCATTGTTGCAAACAACCCGTGGGCACACCCAAGCACCGGGTCGACGTACTTGGTGTGCAGCCCAAGAGAGTCAAAGTACCCGGTGAAGGTCTCAGGCAGCAAGTCGCTTTCTGACTTGGCCGACATGGATGGCGACGAGTGCACCGAGTTGTCCAGAGACGGCTTCTTGGAGTCATGCAAGAGGGTGGTGATGGACGCAACCAAGTCGATGCCCTTGTCGTCGTAGTTTTGGCAGGTGGTCATTTGCGCAAGCACCTCAAAGTAGATCCAGTTGTTGAAAAGAAACCGAAGCGACTGCGGCACGTACACCTCGTTGTGGGGATCCTTGGACTTGGACCGGAGGGCTGAAACCTGCTCAGCCATGTGGGTCCAATCGGCGTCCGGCACAATCACCAACTGGTGCTTGAGAGCGTCGGGGGCATCACTGCCACTGAGAAGCCGTTCCGTGTGCTTCTTGAGAAGGGACAAGATGCGCTGGATCATGCTCTTGGCTCCTTTGAGGTGGGCAATGCCGCTGGAGGTGTGGGTGTCCCAGGACTCGCTCACACTGAGGGACAAGCACGTGGCGAGGGCCACGTCGGCGGGGAGCACGGGGTCCTGCGAGCTGGGGAGGGTCTTGGTGAGGCCCTTGGCCAACTCCACAATGCACTTCTTCATGTACATGCACGCACGAGACCGGAGCGTGGCACTCTGGTGGGCCAAGTTGGGGTTTCCGGCAAGATGGAAGAGTGTCATGCTGGCAATGGAGTTGAAAAGACATGGGTATCGGGGCGTGAGGGAGCTGATGAGCTCGCGCCAGGGGTTTTCGTTGTGGCCGTTTTTGATCAGCATGATGGGGGCGGTGTATGTGTGGTAGAGATGCAAGATTTGGTCGTGCTCTGACGTGCGGACGACGTTCACGAGCGGAAGGGGCGCTGGGGACTCTTCCGTTTTGTGAAACACATCCTCCGGCTCAATCACCTGCACCACCGGACTCAACGGGAAGTCAATCAACTCGGTGAGCTTGAAGTCGCTGTCGGAAGGCAGTTCAGTCGGGAAGGCGAAACTGATCAACGCCGAGAGATTGGGCGTGAGCACATCCTCGTCCTTCCTCTGCGACTCCATCTCGTCGACGGCGGCATCCGCAAGGGACTCAAGCCCACGGAGGTTGTTTTTGATGCGCGAGTACTCCTCTCTGAGACGATCCACGTCGCTGGGAGTCTCTGACGCCACGCTGGCGCTGCGCTTCACCGGTGGGTCCACCACCGGGGGCGACGGCTTGCCCAAAAAGCTCATGGAGCGGCGCGAGGCTCCGTGCGGGTTGATGCCCTGGGAGATGAGCTCGGTCTCCAACTGGATGTCCTGGGTGGACTTGCCCGTCACCGAGATGGCTGCCAACTCCAAGTGCTGTTTCAAGGCGTCGTCATTGGCGGAGGACCGCTTGCGCGGTTTGGGCTCATCGTAGTGGAACCTCCACTTGAAATTTGTCAGGTACCCACCACACTCCCGGCCCTTCTTCTGACAGTTGAGACACGTTGGCTTGGTCTCGTCACACTTGAGCCGCTTCTTCTTGCACGTGAGACACCCGTTGCGAGACTTGCTTCGCTTTTTGACGGCGCCGTCGAGGTGTGGAGGCTCGCTCATGACGTGGGCTAACTTTTGGGTAGCCCGCGTCAGGCCAGTGTGGCAGTATATTTACTACCCAATAGCGACGTCGAATCCTGGCCGCAACCCCATGCTGATAAGATAAGGGGACCGCCTGCCGCATAAGGCGCACCGGCCGCGTCAGCGGGCGCGTTATCGCGCATGGCTTTTCCCAATCGGGAAAGGTGATCCCCTTGACTTTAAACAAACTGGAAGTTCTTCGCACCAAGGCGAAACCGATAGCTGCCGTCTTCATTGGTGCGGGTGAGGTACCGTACCCACGGGAAGCAGGTGTACTTGAGCTGGTCCTCGGTGACACTGAGGTATGTGAGCTTGAGCCCGGAGTACGCCGCCAGCGGGATGTGGAAGCTGACACTGACATGGGAGTAATTCTGCAAGTCCGTCACCGACACCGCCGCCGCCACCTTGGTCTTGTCGACGCCATAGAACAGGTCGAGTTCCCGCGCAGCCGAGTCCTCGGGCTCGGGCGTGACCGTCAGCTTGGGGTCAATCAATGCCTTAACAACTAGTTCTGGTGTGAGGGCGCTGGTGTCAAGCAACGTCATCTCCGCCATCATCTTGAGGTCCTTTGTGGCTCCCGTGACGTCAAGCGTCCACAAGAGCTCCGAGGTGTCGATTTTGAACGACACGTCCCCCGCCTGGGCCTTGTACTTGAGGTCGTCACTGTGCACCTTGAACAAATGGGGATTGATGGGAAGCCGAACGACAAGCTTCTTGCAATGGAGTCGTTTCTTGAACTTGGGCGTTAGCACGCACAACACCTGGACGCGTTTGGAGTCACGAAAGATTCTATAAGTGGGTTCGATCATGATCAACGGGAGTTTTTTCTTTTGCTTTTGTTGGTCAACGTAGTACGTCATGAGGGTGAACTCGTCGTCGGGAGGGGTGAACTTGACAATGTTGTCTTGGTAGAGCAGGTCAAGCTGGATGCATTGGTGAAACTGGACGTTTCGAATGGGGATGATGCTTTTGGGTGGCTGTGGGTGCAAAGACGGCTGGTCTGGCTCATCGTCTGAATCCGAGTCGACGGCGTCGTTCTTTTCCTCATAGCCAATCTTGGAGATTCTCTGTTCGTTGAAACTCAACTTGCAGTCGGGCATGCCCGAAAGATATGAGCGCACCTGACACCGTCCGTGGATCTCGTTGGTTTTGATGACATCCACGTCGAGGTCGTAGTAGAACTCACACGTCTCGATGATGTCGATGTAGATTTCGTTTTTGGCGTAGAAGATGCCCTTGGGGCGCCAGCTGATGGCCAGTGACGACAGCCGGAGCACCAGGCTGTTGATGTAGGCGTCGGTGTCGATTGCGTCGGTCTTGATGGCCTGGTTGTGGGTGGAGCGGATCTCCTGGAGTTTGCGCTGGTCTTCGGTATCGGAGTCCGACAGCTCGTTGTCGCAGAGGTTGGCTTCAGTCTTGATGAACTCCTTGAGGATGTTGAAGTCGGACAATTGCACCACGCCAAAGTCCACGCACTCGTCCAAGAGCTCGTAGATCAACACGAAGTTGTCGGAGATGACGTCGCGGTCGAGCGTGTTCCCTTTCTGCCCGAGATATTGTCGGAGGACCGAGTAAAAGTACCGGAGAAACACCACCGTCAGCATGGCGTTGGCATTGCGGCGGGTGACGGCCAAGAGCCCCACGTTGTTGGCGCCCTCCAGGTAAATGTAGGAGATGCCTCCGCTGAGATAGAATGGTGTTCGTTGATGCTGGGAGGTGCGCTTGTACACATGGTCAAAGTCCGCCACCACGAGCCGATGGTCCGGTAGATCGTTGTGGAAGCCTCGCAGTAGAAGGAGCTCGAAGGGCGCCGACTCCTGGTCCGGTCGGTAGAGGATGAAGATGCCAGACACCATTGCGTGGTGAGAAAAAATATCCACGCTACCATCTCCACAATTCCCCGTCCCCATCTCTTACACATCCGCCATGGCGCAGCTCGTCAACCCCAACATCATCAAAGAGCAGCTCCGGGCCATCAACGGGTCCTCTGGGACGTGGGGGCTCAAGGTCTGGCTCGGCGCCGATGCCCAGGTGCACCTGAAGTTGGTGGCCGACTACAAGTTCCGGACGTTTACCAAGACATGGGACTTCCTCAACAAGGTGGCCGCCAGTGCTCACTTGGCGAAACATCATCCCACCATCAGAACAACATACAACAAGGTGGACCTTGAGCTCACCACTCACGACGTGGGGAACCAGGTCACCTACAACGACTTGCGGATGGCGCAAATGATTGAGGACTCACGCAACAGTGTTCTCAGGTCGTCAAACACAAAGTCCATGAACGACATGCTCAGCGAGCTACGACAACAGACGGGGGTGCCCCGGGCCCCTTTGGCGGAGCCGTCTAAGCCCACCAAAACGGACGCCTTGATCGAGGAAATCATGAAGCGTTGAGGAACTATAGAGCGTCATAATGTATATAGCATCGACTCAAGCATTTCATGATGATTTTTCGATTGCAGCAATTTTTCAGTGAATGCACCGAAATGCAAACTCCCCACACCATGCGCTTCCGGTCGTATTCCCTCAAACACGACCCGTTCCAGAACTTCGGCAAGATCAGAGATACCCACAGCCGGTTCCCGGTGCCGCACTTCGTGTCGTTTGATGCGTTCGGGACGCTCTACACGCCAAAGACGCCGGTGTACGAGCAATACCACCGCGTTGCCTCGGAGCATGGGGTTACGCTAGATATGGCCACGATCAAGAGCCGGTTTACGAAGGAATTCGCCGACTTACAAGCGCGGTACCCCAACTACGGACGCGACTCGCCCGACATGGCCCTGTCGGATGACTGGTGGAGGCAGTTGGTGTCGCTGGTGTTTGAACTCCCAAAGTCCTCCGGGGTGTGCGACGCCTTGCTCCACCACTTCACCACGGGCGACGCGTACCGCGTGTTCCCCGACGTGGAGCCCACGCTCCGGCGGCTCCGAGACTTGGGGGTGCCGCTCGTGGTGGCGTCCAACTCCGACGACCGCGTGGTCACGGTGCTTGAGAACTTGGGGCTCTCGCACTACTTTGACGACGTCCACCTCTCGTACCACCACGGGTCCACCAAGCCCGACCGCCGGTTCTTTGGCGCCATTGTCGACCAGCGAGTGGTGGCGGACCGCACCCAGTATCTCGAGAACGTCTGGCATGTGGGCGACAGCTACGACGCCGACTTCACGGGCGCGGTGCGCGCCGGCTGGAACGGCGTGCTCGTGGACCGGGCGCACCACAGCCGCTTCTTCGCGGCGGCGATGCCCCCGCCCCAGGACGCGTGTTTCCTCGAGGGGGGAAAGGAGGACGCGAGCACGGACAAGATGATTGTTATGGCCAACAACCGGGTGGCGGTGAGTGACTTACGGGAGTTCCCCAGGCTATTTCGGGAAGACTAGTGTTAGGGGTGTTTTGGCTGTGAATGATCCACGATCGCGCACAGGTGTTCGAGTGATTCTTCTTCACCAACCAGACATTGACATAAGCATGAACTAAAGAGCACTCGGTGTAGGGTATTCGGCGTAGGTTTGGTATGGCAGCCTGGGCACCGACTTGGCGCTGTCGCAGGCACACTACCCTGGTTAAGCTTCAGGCTGTGCGCGATAAAAATAACATCCACGATGCAACTACTCCATCTTCTCGTGTTTGGCCTCGTGTCGGTGGTGCTTGGGTACGATCTCGACGTCTCCGATAACGACCTGATCTGTGCTGCAGCCAAGATCGCCATCGATGGAGAGTGGAACTACTACGAGGGTATCAAGTACGGTGGAACCGTGGGGATGTTCACCAACCCCTACTACTGGTGGCACGCCGGCGAAGCGTTTGGCGGCATTCTCAACTACTACATCTTCTGTGACAGCGACAACGACACGTTGAAGGAATACATCTACGACGCCATGTACCACCAGGCGGGCGATGACTTCAACTACATTCCCTCCAACCAGTCCATGACCGAGGGTAACGATGACCAGGGCGTGTGGGGCTTGACGGTGATGGAGGCCTTTGAAAGAAACTTCACCGACCCAGAAGACCACTCGTGGTTGGAGATGGGCCAGGCCATCTACAACACCATGTATGCTCGGTGGGACGACGACCACTGCGGAGGTGGCTTGAGATGGCAGATCTTCACGTGGAACTCGGGCTACAACTACAAGAACTCCATTGCCAACGGGTGTCTCTTCCACATTGCCGCCAGATTGGCGAGATACTTGGACAACGACACCTACGCCGACGTGGCCGAGCAGGTGTGGGACTGGATGGTGGAAGTGGGTTTCATCGTGCACGACGGCAACGAGATGATCATTTACGACGGTGCCAACGTCGAGGAAAACTGTACCGACTTGAGTACGCAGAAGTGGTCCTACACCTACGGCATCTTCCTCTCGGGATGTGCGTACCTCTACAACTACACCGAAGAGTCCAAGTGGTTGGAGAGAGTGCAGGAGATTCTTGCCGCGTCGTCGTACTTCTTTGAGGACGACATCATGCAAGAAACCACCTGTCAGCCCAGCAGCCGGTGTAACAACGACCAGCGGTCGTTCCGGTCGTTGTTCTCGAGAGGCTTGGGGCTCACCTCGGTGTTGGTACCCGAGGTGTACGACGACATCCGTCCTCTCTTGGAAACGTCGGCGGTGGCCGCGGCCTCCACCTGTGATGGTGGTGACGACGGCGTCACCTGTGGTCAGGACTGGGCCAAGGGTACCTACGACGAAAACTACGGTCTCGGAGAACAAATGTCCGTGGCCGAGTGTATCCTTTCATTGCTCCAGCCATACAACAAAATCTATTCCAACTCCACCGGTGGTACCTCCAAGGCCAACTACGACGCCGGTTTGGACACGACAGACACCACCAACAACAACGAGTTGACCATCACCCTGAAAGACAAGGCCGGCGCCGGAGTGCTCACGGCGGTGGTGTTGGCCATCCTCCTTGGAGGAGCCGTATGGATGCTTTTCTAGTCGCATAGCTAGTCTCACAAAATAAAGCTGCGAAGTTATTCCATCGCATGGTGCTCTTTGACTCGATAAATCGGTTGGCCACCACCGCGGGCCCCGGCTCCCGGCGACGGTTGTTCGTGCCGCCGTCCACCAACGCGCCGTTGTTCCACTACGGCGACGGCGACGAGCGGTCGTTCTTATCGCTTATCGAAAACGGGTCTCTGTTTGAGGACGACAGCGACGCCGCCAGTGTGTCGACGTCCCGCTCGCTACCGTCGACGCTCAGCTCGGCTCGAACCGATGACCAGGAGTCGTTCCACTCGTGGCTCCTAGAGGAGCAGCACCGCCGGTACTCGGCCACCAACTCCGAGGAGGACTCGCTCCACTCGCCGGCCAAGCTGTCAAGCCATCTGCTCACCGCCAGCTCCTTCAACCCCTACGAAGACTTCACCGGGCTCCGGACGACTTATCGCATCGAGCTGTACATGCTCTTCAAGTACGCGCTGCCGCTTCTCATCACATATGTTCTCGAACACTTTTTCTCCATCATTTGTCTCTTGGTGGTGGGGCACCTCGGGAAGAACCAGTTGGCCGCGGTGTCGCTCGGGTCCATGTGCTCGGCCATTTCCTTTGCGGTGTTTGAGGGGATTGCAACCGCTTTGGACACCCAGTGTCCCCAGGCGTATGGTGCTGGCAATTACCATTTGGTCAGTGTGCACGTGCAGCGGTGCTTCTTTGTTTCGTGCCTCTTGTACGTGCCCGTGGCCATTGCATGGTGGTATTCGGGTTTTTGGCTTCGCTTCATCATCGACAGCCAGGAGGTGCTCGAGCTCACCACCCTCTTCCTCCGGGTCATGGTGTTTGGGGGGCCCGCTTACATCTTCTTTGAAGACGCCAAGCGGTTTCTCCAGGCCCAGGGCATCTTTGAGGCCGGCACCGGCGTGCTCTTCCTCAGTGCCCCCATCAACATTGCCTTGTCGTACTTTCTCGTCTGGAACGAGACGTTTGGCATTGGCTACGTGGGCGCCCCGGTCGCCGCCGTGATAAACTTCTGGCTCATGTCGGTGCTCTTGGTGCTCTACGTTGTGTTCATCGATGGCCGCAAGTGCTGGTTCGGGTTGGCCCCCGCCCACCAACTCTTCGACCAATGGGGCGCCCTCTGCCACTTGGCCATCCCGGGGGTTGTCATGCTCGAATCAGAGAGCCTTGCCTACGAGATCATGACCGTCATTGCGTCGTACTTTGGCACCGCCCAGCTCGCGGCCCAGAGCGCGGTGGCCACCATCGTGTCCCTCGCCTACATGATCCCCTTTGCATTCAGCATTGCGTCGCTGACCCGGATCGCCAACTTCATTGGCGGCCAGAACATTGCCGCTGCGCAAAAGGCCACCTCCACGGGCCTCTGGCTGGCGGTGTTGGTGTCCTTGGTGAATGGCCTCGTGCTCTTTGGCTTCAGAAAGCAGATCTCCACCCTCTTCACCCAGGACCCCGAGGTCAGCCAGCTCATTGTCGACATCATCAACCCCCTCGTGGCCATAGTCACCGTCTTTGACGGCATCACTGCCGTTGCCAGCGGCATTCTTCGGGCCCAAGGGTCCCAGAAGATTGGCGGCATCATCAACTTCCTCGCCTACTACGCTTTCGCCATGCCCCTAGCCTTGGTGTTGTGCAAGTACACCGACCTCCAGCTCTACGGGCTATGGATCGGGGTGGGCAGTGGCATCCTCATGATTGGCGCGGCCGAAATCCTCGTCATTCTTGTCACCGATTGGGACTCGGTGATGGTGCGGGCGGGCCTTTTCGCGGACGACTCCAGTATATAGACCCGTAACTCTGCGAAAATCAACAATCTTCACCATGACTGGAAAATGTACGTCTCCCTCATCACGAGCCCAATTTCTAACCATAGCCTTCTCGTCTGTTTTGGACAACCTCTTCGAGGTGTACGTTGATGCCGATGACTCCGGGGTGTTGGAAACGCCCATCCCCGACTTTTACGAAAAGGACGACTCGTTGGTGTTGGAAACCTACCAAGAGATCATCAGTGGCTCCTTCACGCCAACCACCATCACCGAGAAATACAAGAAGAAGAAGTATGCCAAGCCCACATCGGTATACCACGATCTCAAAGTGGCGGCGGCCGCCAAGATAAGTGCCTACAAAGTGGGTACCGATGACTACAAGAACGTGGACTTCTTCTTCAAGTTCGCCACGGAGCTTCTCCTCCGAGAGCTTTCCAAGTTGGGCTTATCTTTAAAATCAGGCAAGTCTACCAAAACGTCTATTGAGGCTCAGTTGGCGGAGGAGTTTGAGCAAATCTCCAACAGCTACTCGCTCGCCAACGGCGAGGCTCTTGTTTACGTGAACGAGTCCGAAGAGACCGTTCCCAGCGTGGCGTCCCACTTATCGTACCTCCAGCCCACCGCTCCCGAAACCAAGACCGTCAAGACCACCGTGTTCTCCCCGCTCGTGGGCAAGAGTGAGGTTGACCCCCGCAAAACGCTTGTCCCCGAGCCATATAATCTCACTAAGGTGGTGCCTGTGGCTGGAACCACCACCAACAACACCCAGCTGCTCAAGACCTTCAACAGCACGCGTCTTCCTGTTGCGGCCACCCAGCCCACCAAGGCCCTCGATAAGTTTTTCCACCCCAACTGGTATACCATCGACGCCCCCAAGTGGCTCATTTACAAACAAAACTTGGCGCGGCCACCGGTGGAGTCGTCGCTATTACTGAGTGGGCCCAACAAGGATGTCGTGCCACGAACCACCGACACGGTGAGCTCGTTCGTGCCCATCTACGACTCGACGGGCGCCGTGGTCAGTCAGCAAGTCAAGGACAATGTGTGGTTCAACCACATTGGGAAGCGGGAGATCGCCGCCATCAAGAGAAGGTACCTCGGCCAAGAGCCCCTTCCAAGCAGAAAGCCCGACACTATCGTCAAGCACCCCAAACTCGAGCCCGAGCCCGAGGTCGCCACCAAGCACCAGCCCGTGACCGACTACACCGTCAACTTGGCCCACCTCGTCAAGTTCAACCCCGAGCTCATCAAGGACCTCGAGATCCTCAAAGCCCAAAGAGACTCGATTGCAAAGTCGCCCCGCGAGTTACAACGCCTCATCTCCACCAGCTTACTAAGACTCAATCGTCTCAGACAACAGCGGTACTTGAGCAGCAGCGCCACCAAGTTGTTGCCGCCCACTGCCGAAGAAATCAAGCTCTACCAGCGAGTGGAGAAGTTGCTCACGTTGCTTCTTGAGTTGAAGTCACCTGCAGACCCTCTCAATCTCAAATTCAGCAAGAGCATCCCCATCTTGATGAACGAGTACGGCGGAACGCTTCCCGGAGGCCCTCCACCTTCGCGTGCCACGGGCTACAAGTCCACTCGTTTGGCGAGTATTCGGTCTTCTACCCGCAACCCTTATCGCAAGAGAAGATTCTAGTCTATGTAAATTATGTAACATCACACGTCAATGCCAATGGAGAACAAATAGATCAAGTAGATGTTGAGGAACGTGATGATGACCCACGTGAGAATGCTGCCGATGGAGAGGAGCTTGCCGTTTTCGTAGGTGTACTTGCGGGCAATATCTTCCCGGCCCTCCAAGAGAGGGGAATCCTCAGAAGGAATGGTTTTGGTGATGTCCACCACCGTCATGTACTTTTTCTGGGAGGTGAACCAGATGAGCGGGGCACTCACCACGGGGAGAATGAACGAAAGCACCACCTGACTCAGGTTCATGATCTTGGACACGCCCTCTTCTCCCACGGCAAGAATAACCAACAACACGGGGATGATCGCCAACACCCGGGTGATGACACGGCGCACCCACGGCTTGAACGACCAGTTGATAAATCCCTCGGAGATGATCTGGCCCGCCATGGTGCACACGATTCCGGCGCTCTGCCCAGAGAAGAGCATCGACAATGCAAAGATGATACCGGCAGTGGGCGAGATGTATCCCGAAAGCATTTCGTAAATGGAGAGAAGGTCGGCGTCCTCGGCGTCCGGCTTGCCGTACAACGTGCTGCCTGCCACAATCAAGATGGCAGAGTTGACAAACACGGCAATGACAAAGAGCGAGAGCACCAACTCGGTGTATGAGTAGTTGAGACAGTACTTGATGGCGTTGTAGGACGGACGGTACTTGCTCAACAAGGCCGAGGCGTCCAGAATCAGCTGGATCTTGGTGCGAGTGGCTGGAAGAGGTTCCAGCGTGACGATGCTGACCTCGTCCGAGTCGTCTTCGACATACGAACCGTGCTTGATGTCGTACTCCTTGAGCCTCGACTGCACTAGGGCAGAGCCCAAGTACAACGAGTGGGGCATGACGGTGCTTCCCACAATGCCACAACTCAAAAAGAGGGCGTTGGACTCGGTGAATGTCTCTCTGTGAATGGGAAGGAAGCCCTTGAAGATTTCCAAGCCTGCACCCTCGCCGAATGAACAGTAGAAGAGCTCGAGAATGAAGCAGGCGCACGTTGCAAACACCAACACCGACACCAACATCTCAAACACCCGGGTTTGCTTCATGGAGCCATCCTTGTGGTAAGCCATGAGCACCACCAACACGTCAAGCACGGTGATGAGCACGCCCCACACGAGGGGAATGCCAAAGAGGATCTTGATGCTGATGGCTGTGCCCACCACCTCGGCCAAGTCGGTTGCGATGATGGCCAATTCGGCGAAAATGTACATGGGGATGTTAATGTAACTGGGAAGATGAAGCCGGCACGCCTCCGCCAAGTCCAATCCGGTGACCGTTCCAAGTTTTAAGGCCAACAGTTGGAGAATGACAGCAAAGATGTTGGAAAGGAACACAATGAAGAGGAGCTTGTACTGATAGTACCCGCCTGCGGACACCGCCGTGGAGTAGTTGCCTGGATCCATGTACGCCACCGAGATCATGATCCCGGGGCCAATGAACTTGCCAAAGGTCTTGAACACCTGGAGAAGAGACATGGGGTGATGTAATGGGTGCGACACAAGTGGGTGGACCGATTACAGCGCGACCCATCGCATGGTGCTTGGCTCGCGCCTGGCGCGGTGCTTGGTCCACGGCCGTCGAACGCGCATCTGTCCAATCACCATGTTCCCACCCGCCAGACCATGGCGTCGAATGGCGCTGATACCCGCCAGAGGGCTCGTGCGGTGCAACGCCAGCGCCGCCCAGCCCATTAGCAGTGCCCGAGAGGTATACGCCCGGCATTTTCCCAACGACTCGGTGACCCTTCGACAGCTTGACCAAATTACCCTACTCCACAAACGAGCCCAGCAACACATCACGGTGGGCATAACATATAACGAGAGCACAAAGAACCATTCCAAGGTGGTGGAGGCACTTCTTGCCGACCCATTGGCGGCGGGGAACGAGGTGTGGTATGACAAGATCAAGACCCGACTGCGGGAATCCACCAACCGGTTTGTGGAGGAGGAGGTGCCGTCGCCGCTTCTCTCAACCGTTCCATCATTATACAAGGATGCCGCCGTCAAGAACGCTGAGCTCAACGACTTTGACGTGTTTTGTCCTGTGGAGCTTGTCGAGAACGGTCACGATACCCACTACACCATTCATGTCGTGAACGACTACTCGGAGGTGACGGGACAGGGGTTGCTTACCGTGGTGGACAATGAAGAGACCACTCCCTCCAGCACTTTGGCGGACCCGCTCGTGTACGACGCCTCGCTCCAGCACCATGTCATCAAGATCAACTCGCGGTTGGCGTATCGAGGCATTGAGGATTTTCTTGCCCATGACACCGAGGCCGCCTCCCGGTACGTGGAAGCACTTCAGCACAGCAACATCTACGAGCTTGCCAAGTACATTCATTTGCTTCTGAACACGGGGGTGCTCGGAAAAGCTCTTTGCAACGAGGTGGTTGAGCGTCTCCGCACGCAGGACGTCGACGACGCAGAGGTGGCGGCCATCGAGGCCAAGGACATCGATGCCTTCTCCACGTCCATGCACGCCGAGCTCCAGAGCAAGCTTGTGCCGGAAACCACGGCGTTTCTCAACTCGCTCAAGTGGTGGAAGCTCTACCTCAAAAACGACAACATCGAGTACGACATCAAGGATTTCTTCAACGCCCACTTCATGCCCTCCAGCATCGAAAACTACAGCTACTATCGTGGGCAAATCATATCGCGCTTGCAACAACACCACCACGGCGCATACACCGGGCCTTCCCACAACAATCCCATTCTCGAGTACAAGAACGACTTGGTGACCCGCCGCGTCGAATCAGAGATTCAGCCCGTGGTGTACTCGCTGCTCGTGGAGGCATTGGTGGTGTACCAGCTCCCCATCAGCGCCATCGCCGGAGTTGCGTATGTGTGGTTTGGGTTCTCTGGAGAAGCCTCGGCGGCATTGGCGCTCTTCGGCTGGGTGATGGGCTTCAGCTCGGTGGCCAAGAAGTGGGAGCACTTCACCAACGCATGGCGCACGGCGTTGTTCGAGGATGTGCGGCTACTCATTGGCAAAGAGTGCATTGACACCGGGTTGTTGCGAGAGCTCAAGGAGCGGGTGGAGGAGGAGCGCCGCTTGGTGGCGGTGAAGCGGGCAACCGGTCTTCTGGTGCAGTCTCTTTGGCCATAAGCAGTCTACAAACCTCACAAAGTCATTAATCGTAAATAAATATTCTACAACGAAGGAGGAGGCGCCATCGACGACGTGTCCATGCGCTTCATCTTCAATTGTTGCTCCAATCTGTCAAACTCCTTCAATGCAATTTCCTCTTCGGGGTCGAGAATCTGTTGCACTTCTTCAACCTCCTCGATGTAGTGTTTCAACATGGCCTCAATGCCATGCTTGAGAGTGTCCTCGCTCGACGAGCACGACTTGCATGCACCTTGGAGTTTGAGAAACACCGTTCCCGTATCCTCGTCGAATCCCTTGAACTCGATGTCTCCACCGTCGTCCTGGATTGCCGGTCTGATTCTGGTTTCGATCAACTCCTTGATCATGCTAATGACTTCGTCGTCGTCTTCCACCTCCTGGCTCTCCTCGAGAAGCTCCTTGCTGATGGAAGGCTCCTTCTTGGAGGTCAAAAACTTGTCCACCAACTCCACAATCTCCGGGCGCAAGTTGGCCCAGTTGATGTGATCTTGCTTATTCACCGTGAGAAAGTCCCGTCCCAACATGACTGATCTGACTCCAGGGAGCTGGAAGAGCCGACGTGCCAAGGGCGAGTGGATGGCTTGCATTGTGGAGGTGAACTCAAAGGTCTTGTTCTCCACAGGTGCAATATCCACTTCAGGAGACACAAACTTGAGGGCGTCGGGGTTGGGGGTGGTGAGCGTCTGCAATGTGAGGAATCGTCTCGATGCAAAAAGCATCTTGGGTTGTAATCTTCTGGTAATCATGGTTGTGTAGAAAAGAAGCAGGGGTATAAATATCGGGTGCCCGGAGGATGAGAAATTCGGAGCCGACCCCGAAAAACCAAGCCGTGACACAAACGTGCGCGGAGTTACTCAGCGCTGACGTAAGCGCGCTCCGGCTGACAAATGCGCACGTGTGATTGGCTGCATGGGTGCAAACACCCCATGCAAACACTTGTTTTACAGTGTTGAGTGACTCTTTCTTGTATGATGGTATATAGCTAGGGGACCATCTGATGATGGAGGTGCGGACATGTATGTCCGTCACACCAAAACAGCCGCCAACAATGCCGCGAAAATGTAGGCGCTGGGAACACTCACGGTGCCCGCACCACTGGTGGACCGCTTGAAGTTCAGGAGGATGCTTGACCAGAGCGACGAGTCGCCGTTGTCGACATCCAGGGCCACCGTGGAAACCGTGGTGTCGTTGGACACCTCAATGTACAGATTGGCGTTGTCCCACAACGTCATGGACGCATTGGTGAGGCCGTCCAACGTGAAATTGACGGGACGGTAGTAGGGTTTCGACGAAGTGGACACCGAGCCATCCCAGCAGTAGCGTTCGAAGCACTTCTGGCATTGTTCGGACTGTTCAATGTCCTGTCGCTCCTCTTCTCTGCGGATGACGGCACACGCCACGCACGTCTGCCACTCCAGGTCGAGGGACGAGTTGAAGCGGGTGGTGATTTCGTAGCCGTTGGTGATCATGCCCTTCTTTTCGGTGTCGTTGTACGAGAGTTTGAATGTGGAGGTGTTGGACCAGTACTGGAAGGGACGGTTGGCAAAGTACACCACCAAGGGCGGCACCACGTCGTCCTTGACGAGGTCGGTGAGGTTGGAGGCGTCGCACCCAAAGAACACCGGCTTGGCCGTGAGGTTCTGCTTGAGAAAGGTCTCTTCTCCCGGGACGTATGGCATGAGGGAATGGCGACCCTGGTCGGAGAACTGGCGCTCGTAGGCGGCCACCAACGACGACCCGTTGGGGTACTTTTCCGAGTTGTCCAATGCAAACACCACGTCCAAGGCACGGTGGGTGGTGGCCAACGACAGGAGCGGGATCACTTCGCCGCCAAGACCGCCGTCAAAGAGGAAGAGCGTCTCGTTGTTGGCGATGTTCTTGGAGTCGGCATACTCACTCTTGTAGAAGGGGTTGGGCTTGTACGGAGCCACATCAAAGTAGAGCTTCGAGAGCTTGTTCAAGAGCCGGCGAAGAATGGGCTTGAACACCCAGCTGAGCGTGTTGCAGTCGTCACACACCAAGGTGTTGAGGAACTGATTGAAGAGGGACGACGACGTGCCCACAACATAAGCAGCGTTGTCGAACCCCTGGTAACACAGGCCGTTGAGCTTGCCGTTATTCACCGAGGACCCAATGTACTTGATGTCGGTGAACGAATTCAACGACTTGTCAAAAGAGCCCAATTCGAAGGGATTAAACTCAACAATGGTCGAATTGAGGTTGTAGGTGATGGTGTCGGGTCTGCGGCCGAGAGCAGTCACCAAGGGGAACGGGGTGTTGTGGTTTTTGAAGGAGCTTAGGTTGCGGATGTCCGTCCAGGTGGAGGCCACCTCGTGGTTGTTCTTGCCCTTGGGGAAGAGCTGGTACGCAAGCCCACGGCTCCAATAGTCGGTGATGGTGGTGACAAACCCCGCCTTCTTCTTGGCCGAGATGTCGTTGCCGATGCCCAGCAAGTTTTGGTGGGGGTAGTAGTTGTTGAGGTGGGTGAGGGCGCCCTCGTAGTCGCCCCAGGCCACGTTCCACCCCAACTTGGCCAACTGCCAGTACGACGTCATGTTGACCAACTGTCTCGACTCGGTGAGGTTCCACACGTCGTTGGGGTTCTCCAACACCACCTCGGTGATGCTGGGGAAGTTCTGGAAAAAGAGCAGCCCCAAGAGCCACGCCCCGCCGGAAAGGCCGGCAATGTACGTCAGACTCTGGAGAAGACCGGCCAAGGGACTGTTGTCGACCTCGGACCGGTTGTCAAATGCTGACAACATGCCTGCTCCGGAAAGCATGGCCCGGTATCCTCCCCCGCTAACACTGATTGCGATGTTGACCGAGCGGTTCTGGTTGTCAAAGAAATCATCGACGTCAAAGTCGGTCAAGTTGGCGTTGTCGAGGTAGTCTCGGAGGGCGGCATCGGTCTTTTCGTGGCGCTCCTGGATCCACTCCTTCTCGCTCTTTGAAATGTCATTTCCCTCTCGAAGTCCAGAGGAGGCAGGACACTGCGACTTGCCGGGGGCGTAGGTCCCGCTAGGACTCGACGCGAGCACCGACACCGCCACCAGTAGGAGCACGTAGTAGAAGGCGATCATCGCTGGATTGTTGTGCCATTTGTGGGGTTATATTGTCGCTAGATGCCGCGTGAGAAATTTCCCCATTAGGAAGTGAGCAACCGTTGCCGCATCGGTGTGCAACCATTCACTCCCCAGAGCAGAGACTTCCCTGCTTCGAGTAGCAACACGCCTTCTTGGGGACTGGACAAAGGAGTAGGCGAGCCGTTGCATGCATTGCGCCTATGCATTCTATGTGGTTCTATGGTAGATGTCTAGATTCGCAGCTTCTTCGTGGCTGCTTCGTCCTCCTTGACGATGGCAACTATCTTGTCATTCACCTCAAAGGGGTTGTCGATGTAGAGGTTGTGGCCACCCTCGCTCACCTTTGCAAAGGTGGAGTACTCGTTGTTGTTCTTGATCTCGTTGATCTTGTGGGAAAGCTTGAGCCCGGCCTCGGAGTTCATGAAGTCGTACTGGCCGTAGAGAAAGTGGATACGGAGGGGATGCTGGCTGTCCCTGAACGACTGCGAATTGACAAACTTGTCGTATAACGGCCACTTGGACACGGTCGACGGAGTCAAAAGATACTTCACGTAGGTGTCGCTGTGGGTGCCGTTGGTGATGGAGTTGTAGAGGTACTCGATGATGAGAAGACACTCTTTGTTGGTGCCGTACACCAAGTCGTTGTTGCTGGTGAAGGTGGACCGGGCGCCGCCTCGTTTGTGGATGAGTCGGTTGATTTTGAATAGCTTAAGGTACCACATCTTGTAGTACTTGAGGACGCCAAAGGGGCCAAAGAACTTGAGGAGCCGGGGAAGGTACGGCTGGTAGTCGTACCAATTCTTGATGTGTTCTTTGGAGAGAATGGGCCACCGGGAGAGAAAGTTGTGGCTCTCGGGGTCGAGGGTGGGCCGGAAACTCAACGTAGCTCCTTTGTCTTGTCCCCCTTGCAAAGAGTTGTCGATTGCATGGACATGGCGCTCCACGCCAACGGGACTGAGCAAAATCAAGTGGCGGAGCCCAGGGTACTTGAGCGCGTATGACGCCAGCCAGTATCCCCCGAATGAGTGTCCCACCAAGAAATCAATCTTGTCGATTTTGGACGCCTGGCGCCACTTGTCGAGCGCATCCAAATAGTAGTGCTCAATCTGCGGGAGCACCGTCTTGAACTTTTGCTGGTACTGGGAAAACTCCTTCTTGTTGATGTCATACGAGTCAATGAGCTTGTAGTACTTGTTGTAAAGCTTCTTTGGGTCGGTGGGCTGCAGATCATGAAGCGTGAGGGAGGGGGTCTTATCTATGTTCCAATGATTGATGAGATCGGACTCGATCTTGGGGTTGGACGACAACCCGAAGGAGATATTGTCGAGGAAATGCACCGTGTAGTTGTCACGGAGCCCCTTGAGCTGGTTAATGATCTGGAAGTTCCGGGCAAAGCATCCGAGCGATGCGCCGTACCCATGGACAAAAACCAAGTGCTTGGTCGGGGCAGACTCATTGTTGGTGACCAGGAGCGTCACCTCGTTGATGTGGTGGCCATTCCCGAGCGGCACCTGGCGGCTGGCCCGGGAAAACCCCGAGTTTTCGGGGTGTTTGGACGAGATCATGAGCTCGACAAGCTGGTGCTGGAGCTCGGCCAACCGGCCCGCTCGAAGCGAGTTGGCCCAGATCTTGAGACAGTCTTTGAACGGGAGGTCATCGACGACACGCGTATTGGGGCGATACGTCGACGGAAGGGCAAACTTGGAGTATCGCCGGAGAAGTAGCATCGCTGCGAGTTCGCGCAAACACTATAATACATTACTTATAATACATTAAGCAACCTTACGGAAATCCTCGGAGGAGATCTTGGAGACCCGCTCCTCGCCTGAAACCACGTATCCCTGGAGTTCCTCCTCGAAATGTTCCACGTCGGGCACCTCCTCGAACCAGGCCTTTTCGAAGGGCTTGACGTCTGGAGTCCCGGGAATGGGACTGAGGAAGCACAACACGGCATACACGAGGAACGCCGACAAGAAGCCCACAAAGAAGTTGAGCTTGTAGATTTTGGTAGCGCCGTCGGGCACCTTGTGGGTTTCGGTTGCACCGACAAAGCCGACGATGTTTGGGAGAATTCCGCAAATGTACGCCACGTAGGCTCTCCAGTTGACTCCGATGCGGTTGAACATGTAGTGGGAATCCTGGGTGGGGTTTTCCGGGGCGAACCGCGAGTACAAGTGGGTGAGCTTGAGGTACCCGCGTCTGACGTAGAAGTAGTCACATGCCACCACTCCGGCAATGGAGGAGAGGAACACCGAGTACGCGGAGAGGTAGGTGGTGAACTTGGACGAAGACGAGTTCAATTTCCAGGGGCACACGGCCAACGCCAAGAAGGCACAGATGTACGACCCCCGGCGAATGTTCAAGAACCGAGGAAGAAGCGCGGTGACATCGGTTCCAAACGACAAGGAGTTGGCGGAGATGTTGGTGCCGAGCTGGGCCAACGCGAAGGAGGCGGCAATGAAGAAGACCCCAGCCCGCGAGGCACTGGAGTAGTCGTCGTTCAAGAAGTTCAGGAGCACGTCGAGCGGCGACCAGGTGGGGGCGCCGTACAAGATCTCGGACGCGGAGCCAATGAGAATGCCAATGAGGGCGGTCAACGAGAAACACACGGGGATGGACGCGGTGTACACAATGTACTTCATGGAAAAGGACGGCTTGGTTGCGAAACGAGCAAAGTCGGGCGCATTGACAATCAACGTGGCAAAGTTGGCGAGCGAGTTCATGGTGCTCTCCACAAACAACCACGCCAAGGTGGAGCCGGCCACCTCGGACTTTTTGTGGATGATGGGCCCCGCGCCGCCGGTCTTGACCAACGTCCACACGAGAAACAAAATGCCCGCCAACGGCGAGATGTACGCCTTGACGGTGAACAAGTGTCTGATCTTGTGAGGAGGGAACCAGAGGAAGGGCAACGCAAACAACCAGAACAAAAAGAACCCCAAGAACTTGAAGGTGGTGAGGTCGGGGTCCGAGATGTGGTTGGGCATGGTCTTGTCCAAGTTCTTGCCAAAAATGGCACGAAGCATGATCTCGAACGTGGGGCCGGCCACGGCACACTGCACGGCGTACCAGATGCACGACATCACCACTCGGTTGAAGATGGGCCAGAGCGAACCGTAGATCCCAAACGACGAACGCACCGCAACGGGGAACGAGATGTGGTAGATGATTCCGACTCGGGCTCCAATACTCACAAACACACCACAGAGAAAGTACCCCAACCAAACCGACACCCACGTCTGCCACCACGTCATGCCGTTTTGCACACCGGTGGCCGCAATCTGGAAGGTGTTGATGTTGAAGGAGTCAGCCACCCAGTAGAACACAAAGTTGTACCACGCCCACTGTCGTCTTTCTTCCTCGACAGGACGAAGGTCGTAGTTGAACAAGTACATCTGGGAGGTGGTGAGATCACCAGGCTCGTCGATTTGGAGCATCTTGAGGACCCGTTGCTTGAGAGTCGGCTTGGCTGCCGAGTCTTCCACCAGGGCGGCCTCCACTGAGGCAATGGGGGCGGTCTTATCCAGCATTATGATGAAGAAAACAAGTGCACGGCCATTGATTTTATATGTCTGCACATCCATGCGCAAGACTAAATGCGAGCCCGCTTATCATGATTGAGATAGTTGGCTGCACGCGGAGATTTCCATGCAGAGAGATACACCGTCCCCTCACTGCCCATCAAACCCCTGGGGTGGTATCTCGTCCAGTGGCATTAGGTTTGGCCTATCAGTCGTTCATGTGCGAGGGAAATCACGGTATCTCGTCTCTCATTGTAGCAACCTAATTATGACGCGCGGCGTCCGTGTAGCGCGGGGGTGGACCAGCGTTCTTATCAGCCCAAATTGGCTGGGCACACCACACGGCCCCCGCCTTATCGGGTGCCGCCGGTGACGGCGTCGTATGTGGGCCCTTTCTCATTCAAAGTACCATAACCATCGTTGAGATAACGGCCCGAGGGCCGTGCAATTTTGTATCATGCTAGTCTGGATGTGACAACCAACTTTGCCAAGGCCCTCCACTGAGGCCATCACTGATGCCATGAGCCCTACCCTGTCCGCATACCACTACATATTTTCTCCACTTGCTTGCGACTGCGCCACGTGACCCGCACTCCCCATGGACCAAACCCACGAGCTCATCACGTATGTCATTCCCGACTTCGAGGCCGTGCGTCACTTCCACCGGGAATTTGTCGTGGCCAACGAGTTCCACATTCTCGAAGAACTGGTGGCCTCGGGGTTCGACATCTACCTCGTGGAACAATGGGTCTACCAACGACGGTTGAGTACCGTGGTGTCCACCTTCACGGGCAACTCCCATACAAAGATCCACGTCTATTACTTCACCACCATCAAAAAGCCAAACCGATTGTATCCTCCCAAGTTCCAGGAGTATCTCAACGAGATCATGTTGAATCATGGGAAACTCATGAAGATCGATGGCCCGGGCGACTCCGATCACTCCCACCACTTGTTTGTCACCAACATCACCGCGCTCCCGTCCAACCTCAATCTCATTCCCATTGTCCAGGGTGACGTGCGGGCCATCATGGACCTGTTTATTCTCAACTCGAGTGTCAAGAAGCTTCAGTGCAGTGGGCGATCCTTGTCCTTGGTGACCGAGAAAATTTCGGATGCTAGTGAAGACAAGTTCCGGTACATGTACAAGATCCACAATCCCACCATCCCGATCCTGTTTGCGATCAAGGAGTTGGTGAACGTGATCCAGATCTCCTTGTTTTACTTCGACCTTCTTGACGCGAAGTATTGCGACGGGTTACTCTGCTCCAAGACCGAGGAGGCCATCCACAACTGGTGGAACCTCGTTGGACTTCCCCACTTCAACACCAAACCACCGCCCCACTCCGGCCCGCTCCCACCGCCGACGGTGGCCGCCATCATCAGCATCATCCTCAGCACCAAGATCCGTCTCCACCTCGTCGGAGGGTGTGACGTGCCCAAGGACCCCTACGACTTTGAGAACTTCATGCTTTCCATCGGACAATTCCAGAAGCAGTACAAGTTGGAGAAGCGCCGCAAGCTTGACCTCGACACCGTGCTCAAGCTTTTTTCCGTCACCAACAGCAAGCTCAATCACGACAAGGCGGAGGTGTACGACGATGAGTATGCGCTAGCTTCCCCCTACAGGAGGAACAAAAACTACTACAGCAAGGAGTTCAAGAAGCTCACCAACGTGGTGAAGAGTACCGTGTCGGATCATATCATTACTCGTGACAACGACAACTTCTACAGCGAGTCGACGCCTCTCCGCTCGAGTGGCGTTCGAATCAGAAACAGAATCGCCAAGTTGGCCGACAATGTCAACCCCGTGGACGTCGAAACCCTCGACATCGACTATCTTGTCAAACATCATCTTTCCGGCAAGACCCTCTTTCGTCTCTGGTACGGGTCTGTCACCAGTGGCGAGGACCGCCTCAACCTTCTCTCCAATGAGTCCAAGTACCGCTTTGTGCTGTTGCGAGAGGCCATCACCAACAACAGGGAGATGGCGTTCACCGACTCGTCGCGGTACTCGCGGGGTCTCAACCGCGTGAAGCTTGGTCTTCTGAGCAGGAGAAACTTGCTTTCCCAGCCAAGACCAACAGACGGGAAAGCTGAAACCGACACTGTGACTCACGAGCTGGAGTCTGTGGACGACGGGTCCAAGGATCTGGTGAAAGAGGACCACTTGCCCGCGCCCTTTCACGATGACCTCGAGGAGTTCACCTACACCTTGAACCGGCGCACGTCGTACCCCTTCGTGGGTGCATACGAAGGCAACATCAACGTCATGGAGTTCATGCTGGGCCACACAAAAGTGGCGCTGCTGGAGTGTATCATGCATCAGCTCCGACGCACGCTGAGCTTTTCGCTAGTGGAGGACTATTATGTTCATGGCGAACAAGGGTATGTTTCAAGGTTCACCGGCGATTACATGAATGCCGTCAGCTCGCTCACGCAGTTCCACCATCTCCAAGAGGGGCTCAAGCACCACGACGACGTGCCCACCACCGCCACCATCACGCGCAAGTACAAGCAGCTCAACCTCGAGCTCGTGAAGATCCACCACGGCCACAACCAAATTGTCTCCGGCAGGAAACGCATCATGGACGACGGGTTTGGCGCGTTGGACTTCCAGCTCGACGAATTGGCCGCCACGCTCGACCGCATCATCTACGAGACTCGCGTGGTGGTGCAACGCATCAACGAGCTTGAAGACAACCTGCGCCTTCTCGACAGCAAGCTCCACGACCACACCGTCAAGCGGCTCAACAAAATCATCTCGCATCTCGTCAACCTGACAAAGTTCAAGGCGGTCTTCTCGCCGGCCGAGCGGGCTGACTTGGTACTCAAACTCACAGGCAAATCGGAGCCAGAGCAGCCAGACAATCTGGACACCGGGGTGTTCCGGCTCGTGGTGATCTTCATCTATGACATGATTGCGTTCTTGTTCCAATTGTTCAAATTCGACCGGTCCAAGATGAACCTCGGCCGGATCAGAAAGTCGTGGCGGAAGCTCGATCCCAACCGCAAGTACATCAACCGCGCGTACTCGTATGTGGGGCGCGATACCTCCCATATCGAGGATCTTGAATAGCATCAGCACCCAGCATTACAGCATCAAACATCAAGTCCGTAGTTTGGCAGGGTACCCTAACTCGCCTTGTCTTCCAGGTTCCGAGGCTGCCCATTTAGCGAGGCAACCACCAGATCGAGACGGTGCTGGAACTCCTCAGAAAGCAACGTTTCGTTGGCCTGTTCTGACGAGGCGAGAATGTCTCGAAACATCGACTCAAGACTCCTCATGCGCGACTCGATCTCACCGACATTCTCGTCAAGAGTCACCACCTTGGGATCGATGATGTTCTTTTCAAAGTGACTGATTCGCCTCTGAGCGAGAGCGGCATCCTCCCGGCGGAGCGTTTCCTTCTGCTGAAAGAACTCCTTGACACTGTCGATGATGCCCTTGCTCTGATCAATGAGCTCCGTGAGCTTCTCGGTGACAAAGTCTTGTTTCTGTAGATCCATTGCCAACTGGAGGCGGTGCTTGTGGAGCTCGTCGATGATGTGCTGCTCGTCAATGGGCGGATCCACCGTGCCATCGGGGTCCGCGCAAAGCTCCTCGTACTGTTCGCGCGACACGAGGTGTCTTGTCAACAGCTGAAACTCACTGATGCGACTGTCTGCATCCGCCACCTGTTGGTTCAATGCCTGGGCTAGGTTCAGGAGCGTCTGGACATCCTCATAGGACTTTTCCATGGTGGAGGCTGCAACTGTGACGCGCGGTCGTGCCCGCGCAGAAATTCAGAACACGAAATCAACAACTATTTCTCGACAAGCACCATGGTCACCATTGCCAATGCCCACGAGGACTTAATTCACGATGCGGTCCTAGACTACTATGGCAAGAGATTGGCCACCGCTTCGTCCGACAAAACCATCAAGATTTTCGATATCGACGGGCAGGAACACCGTCTTGTGGAGACGTTGGTGGGCCACGACGGCCCTGTGTGGCAGGTGGCGTGGGCACATCCCAAGTTCGGATCGATATTGGCGTCGTGCTCGTATGACGGCAAAGCATTGATTTGGAAAGAACATCCAGAATCCCAGCAGTGGCTGATCATTGCTGAGCACAAGATCCACCAGGCCAGCGTCAATTCGGTGAGCTGGGCCCCCCACGAGCTCGGAGCCGTGTTGTTGGCCACCTCCTCTGACGGCAAGGTGTCCGTTGTTGACTTCAAAGAGGACGGCACCACTTCTCACGTGTCGTTCAATGCCCATGCCATCGGGGTGAACTCCGCGTCGTGGGCTCCGGTCAACGCCACCAAAGAACGCCGTTTCGTAACGTGTGGTTCCGACAACTTGGCCAAGATCTGGAAGTGGGACACCACCTCCAACACATACATAGAAGAAGCCCGATTGGAAGGACATACCGACTGGGTGAGAGACGTTTCGTGGAGCCCCTCGGTGTTGATCAAGTCATACATTGCCACGGCATCCCAGGACCGCACAGTGTTGATCTGGTCGCAGGATGCGTCAGGCAAGTGGGTCAAGCAACCTTTGACCGAGGAGAAGTTCCCCGACGTTTGTTGGAGAGCGTCGTGGTCATTGTCGGGAAATATTTTGGCGGTGTCGGGAGGCGATAACAAAATCACGTTGTGGAGAGAAAACCTACAAGGCAAGTGGGAGAGTGCTGGAGAAACGAGCCAGGCTTGAGGCCTACGTAATACACGCATAACGAAACTAGAGTTCATTAAGAGTGGCGGCGAAAATCTTTTGCACGTCCTTGGAGGCCTCGTCGGCCGCTTCAAGCACCTCGGCGTGGGATGCAATGTTCTCGTCCAAGGGCTTGGCGTTGTCGTCAAACACACTGGGGGGTTTGTCGCCCACTCCAGAGTTGGTGATGAGCGAAAGCGCCAACACATTGAGCCCACTGTGACGAGCAACAGTCACCTCGGGCACGGTCGACATCCCTACGGAGTCGGCCCCGAGCACCCGCAACATTCTCACCTCGGCTCTGGTCTCGAATGTGGGGCCCGACAAGAAACAGTAGGTGCCCTCGTGGATGGTGCGCTTGATTCCAAGCTCCTGGACCTTGTTGAAGAACAACTTTCTCAAGTCATGACTGTATGCATCGGAGAGGGGCTGGAACCTGTCGCCAAACTCATCAAGGTTGGGGCCACGGAGCGAGTGCTGGCCGGCCATACCTGGGAAGTCGATGTGGTCATTGATGATCATCAAGTCGCCAGGGACAAACTTCAGATTGATGCCCCCAGCGGCATTGGTCACCACGACGGTGCTCACGCCAAGACGTTTACTCAATCTGACGGGGAAGGTGGTTTGTTGGAACGTGTAGCCTTCGTAGAAGTGCAATCTGCCAACCATGCAAATGATGGGAACCTTGTTGTCGCCAATGAGGCCAAAGATGAGCTTTCCCGCGTGGCCCTTGACGGTGGAGGTCTTGAAGCCCGGGATCTCGCCGTACGAGATCTCCAACTTGTGTTCAGGCAGAAGGATGTTGGCAATTCCGCCCAATCCTGACCCGCAAATGACCAATGCTCGGGGCTTGGCCAACTCGGGCACTTGTGCAAGCTTGGCCTTGACCGAGGCCTCGGCCTGGTCCAACAACTGGGAGTACTGCTGAGGAGTAAGTAATTCAGAAGACATGGGCTGGTGGACTGACTCTCAAAAATTTATGCACGGCATTTGGCCCCAAATCAAAAAAGAAGCCCGATGCGGGGCTCGAACCCGCAACCTTTTGATGACTACTCACGTAAGAGTCAAATGCTCTACCGATTGAGCTAACCAGGCTGTTCTTGTGGGAACCCAATCGAGAGGCAGTGAGTTATGTGAGAACGAAATTCGAGCTTTCATGTCAAAGGGTGGACTCGGCGTCTGGGCCTACTTACTGAATGCTTTCGAAAATATATTAGAGGCACTGCCTTACTGTATGCTATGGGGAATCATGTTCCATGCTGATCAAAGCTTCTCCTCCTCCGCAAGATATTCGCTGTGAGGACTGGAGTGTTTGTGAGGGTGATGTGACATCACCGTGTCTAATCGGGAAGCAGCCGCTGGCGACGACGAGTTGAGCATCTCATTGGCAACCATGTGGTTGACCTGATCCTCGATGTTCTGAATGTTGACGTTGAGAAGTGGGGACGATGGCATGTTGACCACCGCGGCCGCCTTGTCCAACTTCGGGGGTGACGGGCGGAACGTCTTCATTTGCGGGATGTCCTTGTCCTTTGGTGTGGTGTGGTCCTTTGGTGTGGGCTCACCAAAGAGCGTCGACCACTGAGACTGGTCGGGGCTGTCGTCCTTGAAGGACTTGGCGAGCATCTGCTCAAAGTCGGCCGAGTCCTCGGGATCCCAGTTCTCCTTGTCTTCGCCATCATCGTACAAGTTGATGACTCTGGTATTGGACTTGGTGGCCATCATGGGTGGAGTGACGCCCAGTTGCTGCTGGGGTAGAGGGTCAATGTCGGTGAGAGGACCGCCAAAGTTGTTGAGCTGGTTCATGAAGTCGGCAAGGTCGGAGTAATGCTTGTTGTTGTTGTTCTGGATGGCCTGATTGATGGCCGATGGAGTGTGGGAAGGGGTGAGGAATTTGCCTTGGGGTGGAGAGGACGATGTGATGGGGCGAGCCGAGTCTTTTTGCTTCAACTCCTTCTTGTACTGCTTTTGCTTCAAGTACTTTTTGACCACACCCTCGGGCCGCATGAACCCCTTGTTTCTCAAGAATAAGTAACAGGCGTTACAAAGGGGACCGAACATTCCCTCGTAGTTCTTCTTGTCAAACTTTTCTGCCTTGTGAATGGCAAGGTAGTTGGGGTGGAACTGGGTCTCGAAGTACCGCCACATGATCGACGACTTCGTAGCACAGTTGGAGTTCGTGCAGACCAACCCGTGGTCTGCAGGAAGCTTCGAGTCAGGGATGGTGTGGGTCTTCTTGCTGTCGAGGTCTTCCAAGGCGGGGAGCGAGTGGAACTGGTTGTTTCCACTAGAAACAACCGGCGCCGCCGTGCTCTTGAAAGACTCTCGCAGTGGGGTGTACGGTGACGAGTCATCGCCGTCGGCCTCGTCCTGCTCCTCCTCGATGGCGTTGGCGTTGTACTCGGAGTCGTCCGACGCGTCGGAAATGGTTTCCTCATTGATGGGAGACGAAACCATGGTTTGCGTGGTCACCATCGAGCGCGTACGCACGGCACGGGCCGGCATGTCCACCGGGGTGGTTGCCGTGCGGTTCTCCCGCCTTCGGGGCCTGGACTTTGGGTTGTCGATGATCTTGGCCGAAAGAAACGGCGCCAGCTTGAAGCGGTCCTGCACGCTCTTGTTATCGTACTTGGAAGGAGCATTGGCCCGGTCGGCGTTGATGATGTTGAACACATGCTGGTTGGGGGGTTGGTAGAATATGGGGAGCGACTTGGTCCGCGTGGCCTTGGCTGCGGCTAATGTGGACGACAGCAGCGGCGGGGGTTTGGCCACGCGCTGGCGCTTTGCCACGGGCTCGCTCGCTTGCTGTTTGGATGAGTCATCCTCCTTGGATGCAGATTTGGTAATGGTGTGGAGCTTGAGGCGGATCTCCAACGTGAGAGCCGACGCCTGGGCCTTGTCACCAAAGAGAAAGCTGGCCGAGAGGTTCTGGCACACCCGCCCCGGTATGAGGTGTTGCTTGGTGGACGAGAGAAGGTCCAGCATGACGCCGTTGCTGACGAAGGGCTCGTCGGGTTGTTCGGTGACGTCCTTGTAGTAAACAGCGTAATCTTCAAGATTAAGATGAAAGTTCTCCGGGGAGTTCTTGAGGATTTGCTGGGCACAGGACTTCAAGTCGAACGCCCCGAGCGTCACCACCTCGCCTTCGGTCGAACCATACTCGACGGGAATATGGGCAATCTTGATGGAGTGGGGGTTACGGCTGCGAGAGAGAAACACGGTGCCGTTGTCGTTGAACAGGTAGAGGACCTTGACCTGCATTCGCCGGTACACCGGTTCGTCAGACATGATGGAAAAGAAGTGACGGAGGTGGGATGTTTTTTTTCTCGTTTTGAGACAGGGCCCGTTTTCTCGTTCCAGGTTCGTGGTGCTACAAAAGTTGAGATGCGGTTGTAAACAGTTGAAAAGCACGCGACGCGCCCAATCGCGTACGCGGCCCACCGCGTACCACAAGTGGGACAAAGAGACGTGGCCGACATGAGCGATCTACTAGTAGTGGAGGGTGGCCCCACCGGGCGATTGTATGCTACAATGTGGGAGATCGACTTGGGGTTGAGTCGTGGAGTTTGGTGCTGCCCATTTGTTTTGATATGCGTGACCAGATCGGGCGAGTGTGGCGACCAATAGCAAGCGGGCGGGCTGCTTGCACTATTGACGAGTTGTCTGACCAAAGCTTCAGAGCGTAGAGTGCATTGATGAAGACTATTGCCAGAAAATTTTCGTATCCACCTGGTGATGGAGCAATGTCGATCTCAACGTAGGTTGTTGACTTGTGTGGATAAAGCATGGACAAAGCATTGGTGTACTTTATAGTCAGTGCATTTGTAATCGAAAAATGGTGTCTGTAGAGTGGACAGTAATTTTTTGCAGCCGCTTGCCAGAACATTCAAAACTCGAAAAACCTTCGCATTGTGTAAATAGACAAACATCTACAATGTACAACATTTTGAACTCATCAAAGGGGTTTCCGTATTCGTTACGCTTCTATGCTGCTATATACACGCTAGTCTAGACCCACAAGAGCACGCACCTGTGCCATGTTCTTGCTTGCGATTTCTCGCGCCCGCCGGGCCCCATCCTGGCACAAGGTGTCGAGATAGGCCCGGTCGGCCATGATTTGTTCGTATGCCACCCGCTTGTCCTTGAACTCGCTCACAAGAAGCTCGGTGACATGGTCCTTGAGTTGCTTGTGGTCCTTCACCCACGAGAGGTCGTCGACCGTCTCCTCCACCAGACGACCGGTGATGCCCAGAACAATGTTGATGAGATTGGAGACCCCCGGCCGCTCCACCGGGTCAAACGTCACCGGGCCCTGGACGGAGTCCGTCACTGCCCGCCGGATCTTCCGGGAAATACTGTCTGCGTCCTCCGTCAAGTACAATGACAGCCCCTGGTCCTTGTCGGACTTGGACATCTTCTTGTGAGGGTTTCGGAGCGCCAAGATCTTCTTGGCTGGGGTCAACACCGTGCGCGGTAGCGGGAAGAACTTGGTTTTGTAGGTATGGTTGAATTTGGCGGCAATGTTCCGACAGAGCTCAAGATGCTGGGACTGGTCGTCGCCCACGGGCACGTGGGTGGCCTTGTAGATGAGTATGTCTGCCGCCTGGAGCACGGGGTAGTTGAGGAGCCCCGCGTTGGTTTTCCCAAGCACATCGTCTTCAAAGATGGTGCTGGACGACTCGACGTTGGCCTTCAGTTTCCACTGGGTCATGCGATTCAACGCGCCCATGCTGGTGTTGCACACTAGGATCCAGTTCAATTCGGTGTGTTCGGGAACCGCCAGTTGGTGGTAGAGGATGCACTTTTTGGGGTCAAGGCCACACGCCAACAAACTGGCAATGGCCTCATAGCGATACTGCTTTAGAAGCTTGGGGTCGTGAGGGATCGTGATGGAGTGCAAATCGGCAATGCCAAAGATGATGTCGCTGGCGTCCGGGGCATTGTCTGCAATGTCCCGCCAATTGCGGATGGCGCCGAGGTAGTTGCCCAAATGGATTCTCCCCGTGGGCTGGATGAGCGAGAAGATCCGGGCGCCGGGAGGGAACGCCCGCCCGGCACCGGTGGTGCTGGCATGCCGAACACACTGGAACATCGCTTTCGCAAAATTTTACTGCGATCGTGTCTAGCACGAGTACTATCTTATATAGGTGGAGGTGAGGGGATACGTGGGCTGGGGCCATTTGGTCGGCGCCATCCAGTCGATGAAATGCTGCGGTGGGTGGGGTGTTGGTGGAGGTGTTCGTGAGAGATGCTTGTGTGGCTACTTTTCGGCCACCTCGTTGGTGAAACCTCCCGGCACATTATCAATCTCGATGCCCTGTTTCAACAACCGGCGCTCCATCTTCTTGCGCTGTAATTGTCGCCATCTGTTCAACTTGGAGTATTCATGCACGCTGAACCCAAACACCCGGGGCACGTAGGTTTCTCTGGAATGCACGGGGATCACCTGGGGGAAGTTCTGGAAGAACATGGCGGGGAAGGACGTGCCAAAGTACGCGCCGTCCACCACCGAGTGCCGAGCCGACTTGGGGTTGTAGAGGTCCTCGCACTTGGCACAGTATAGTTTGACGGACGCCAATCTCGGCTGGTCATTCAACCCAACAGGTAGAAGCGGATGCAACTGACAGTGGACGCGGGGACAGTAGCCAAAGTCGCCGTTGCGGTATTTGTCAAACATCTTGTTCAATCCTCGGGACGTCAAGATGTACCGGGCGTGGATGAGGCCATAGAGAATCCGGGCGTTATGCTCCAACGCGTCGCGGTGTTCCTCGGCGTGGGACTCAATGTCGACAATGTCGGTGATGATGTCAATCAACGTGGGCAACTTGCTCACCTCTTGGTTCAACCCGGTGAGGTTGAATCTGTCTCTGATGTATTCGTCGTCAATATCGCAGAAGTACTCGTTTCCCTTGATGCCAAGAAACAAGTCGATCCAGTACTCGGTGAAGTCCGAGCTCAGGTCCGTCTGGTACTCTTCTCTCGACATGGGTTGAAAGAATGTGGTGATGACGATGTCCTCCCTGGCAAAATTTACTACACTGCGCGCTCCTGCAGACAATTCAAGCTCCACGGCCATGAAACTTGTGGTGATCCCAGACGCCATCCACGGCGGCGAGGTGCACTCGGTGGACATTGACAGACTCAACGAGAAGGTGTTGACTGCCGGTAAGGACGGCACCGTGGCGGTTTACTCGTTGCGGGCGGTGCAATCGGCGCAAGCGCTCGAGCCGTTGTCGACGTTCGCGTACCACGACGGGCCCGTGGTCATTGCCAAGTGGTCGCCGGCCAGCGACTCGTTTATCTCGTGTGACAAGGTGGGGAACGTGTACTTGAACGACGGAGAGCCCCGCAAGTTGTACCCATTCCCCGCGTTGAAGGAAGGGTCCGTCAACATCATTGACGGGTGCTGGTCGCCAAAGGGCAACTTGTTTGCATGGAGCACCGCCGACGGAAAGATCCACGTGGTGGACGTGCTCAGAAACACCTACCAGGAACTCACGTCCATTGTCGGGGAGAAGGAGAAGGCCACGCTTGGCGACAAGGACAAGCCGCTCGTGCAGCGGTCGCTTGCGTTCGACCCCACGCTGTACTTTCTCGTGTCGCTCGGCGACGACACCCTCATCAACATGTTTCAGTACCAAGAGGAGAACGGCCTCTACCAATTCCGTCTCATCAGCCGCATCTCCAAGTTGATCAACAAAACCCCTCTCACCGTCAAGTACAAGCGCATCTCGTGGCTGCCCGACGGCGAGTTCGTGCTGATTCCCACCGCCAGCAAGAACCAGACGTCGTTGATTTCGCTTATATCCCGAAGCCAGAATTGGTCCAACAAGGTGAGTCTTGTCGGCCACGACCTCAACTGCGAGGTGGTGCGCTTCAACCCGAAAATCTACACCACCACGCCCGACGCCGGGCCCGACGCCGATCTCAACGTGTACAATGTCATTGCCAGTGCGGGGTCCGACCGGTCGCTTGTGGTGTGGAACTCGTCCAAGGACTCGCCGGTGTTTGTTGTGCGAGACGTTGTTTCGAGTCCCATTGTGGACTTGACCTGGGACAAGTCCGGCTCGTGTCTCGTCATGGCGTCCCTGGAGGGAAAATTGGTGACGGTGACGTTTGAGCCCGAGGAGCTCGGCACGCCGGTGGCTCCCGACTTTCTCAAAAAGCTCACCGAAGTGGGCGAGGCCACCATCAACCCATTCGATCATCGCTACGAACACGAAACGACAAAACGAGGCTCCAGTCTGCAAATCGAGATCCTCAACCAGAAAAATGCCACCAGCATCACCGCCCCACCAAAACAAGAGCGGGCGCCCCAGCAGCCTCAGCAGGAAACTCCCAAGGAGGACACCAAGCAGGAGGTTTCGCTTCTCGGGCCCATCGAGCCGGAAATCCCCGACGCCACAGCACCTGCGGAAGACGATATCTTGACGTCGTCGATGAAGCGAGCCAAACCCAAGCCCCGGGCGTCGCCCCGGCCCACCCGCGCTCCCCTCAAGCAAGAAACCCAAAAGGTCACCACCAAAAACGGCAAGAAACGCATCCAGCCCGTGCTCATTTCAACGTCGGAGCCTCTGGCGTCGCTCAAGCCCGAGCCCCTTGGCACCAGCACCGCGGCAGCGCCCAGTCGCTCCCTCATGGAGTTCGACAAGCCGTCCTACTTTGTGTCGGAGGATGTGCTGAAGGAACGCAAGCGTCTCAAGGGTCCCGACGATACCACTGCCAAAAAATTCAAGCGGGACCTCGAGCCCGTCAAGTTCGTTGGCCTGGTCATCGTCAACCCCACCGTGGCCTTCTCCAAGGTGCGGCTTCTGGTACCCAAGGTGCGTCTCAATTTCCGAGTGGTGTCGTCCACCGACGGTGACAGTTCACTTGACATCCGCAACGGCCAGGGCAACGAGAGTGCTCCCTCGCGAATCACCTTCTTCAAAAAGGACAAGCAAGTGTGGTGTGACTTCATTCCTCGCTTCGTGCAGCTTGTGGTGGAGGGCCACGAGTTCTGGGCCCTCAGCACCAGCGACGGACAAATATTCACCTACTCCCACGTCTCCGGCCGGCGGCTTCTCCCGCCGCTTGTGTTGGGGGCTCCCCTCTCATTCTTGGAGAGCCACCACAACTTCCTCATGGCCGTGACGTCGGTGGGCGAGCTCTACGTGTGGGACATTGCCCAGCGCAAACTCCACCTTCAGCTGCCGCTGAGTCTCGGGCCGCTCCTCGACATCTCCAACAAGTTCCAAAAAGACGGGCTTTCAAAGTCCGACAACATCACCATGTGCTCCATCACGTCGTTGGGCATCCCCTTGGTGACTCTCTCCAACGGCTCGGGGTACCTCTACAACAAGGACCTCGGGTCGTGGCAGACCATCACCGAGAGTTGGTGGGCGTTCGGTTCCCACTACTGGAACTCCCTCAGCGAAGACTCTCACCCGCTGGTTCCCGGCGAAAACTCCTCCTTGGTGGGGTTGCTCGAACACAAAACTAACGAGGAGATTCTCCGAAAGACCCGCACGGGCAGAAGCAAGTACATGAACAAGATCTCCAAGAATATGATTATGAAGGAGGGGTTCGAGAATCTCGAGAACACCATCTCGTTGTCGCACTTGGAGAACCGCGTGCTCTGCGCCGAATTGCTTGGGGAAAATGCCGACTTCAAGCGGTTCCTCATCATCTACGCCAAGCGTGTGTGTGAGCTCGGACTCAAGGCAAAGTTGTTTGACATTTGCAGCCAGCTCCTCGGGCCGGACCCCGATGACGATTCAGACAAGAGCGCGTGGCTGCCGCAAATTTGTGGCATCGACAAGCACCTGCTCCTCAAGGAAATTGTGCTTGCGTGTGCAGACAACAGGGATGCTCAGCGCATTCTCATCCACTTTGGCAAGAGGGTGGGCATACTTGAAGATGAAGATAAGTACTAAAGCTTATATACATTGGTGGAGTCCCACTTTTTTGCACCCAAGAGTCCCTTCACAGGGCCCTGTTCGTTGGTGGCATCGTGGCGCATGCCAGCCACGTAGTCCACGTAGCCATCGGGGCCACACACCAACGCGAGCGCGGGGTTCTGCTTGGGCTGTTTGGAGGTGATTAGGGCCTGTTCGATGGCATTGGAGAACCGCGGTGAGCGATCGGCGTCCTCCACTTCCTTGGGCTCGTGCTTGCCCTCCAAGATCTCGAGTCGGAGCTTCAACGCATCGTCGGGCAACGCCTCGGCGCGCTTGCCGCTGATGAAGTTGGGGGCCTCGGGGCTGGGGATGTCGCGCTTGGTGAGATAGTTCTTGTCCGAGTCGTAGTGGGGAATGAAGGTCACCCGGTCGAGCTTCTCGAGGAAGAAAATGAGCCGCTCCAAGGGCTTGAGTTCGCCTGGCTTCTGTGCCGAGTAGTGGACTGTCACATGGCCCCGGTACGGGTTGCGCGAAAGGAGCACCTGGAGTATGGGAGCAATGCCGGTGCCGGCCGCGTAGAACACCACGTTGTCCACGTCGGGGATGTTATTGGCCTTTTTGAGCTTCGCCAAAAACGGCTCGGCCTCCACCTTCGACGGGAGATCTCTGAAAATGGGGCGCTGGTGGAACTGCTTCAACGGGTGGTAGGGGAACTTGTACTCGACATTGGGGCCGCGGAGCTCAAGCGTGTCTCCCACCTTCTTGCTGGCAATGTACCGAGACACCTCGCCGTCGCCGTACCTTTTAATGTAGAACGTCATGGTGCCGTTTTTGTCGTAGTCATCGCCGTCGTTGTTGATGACCTTGAGTAGCGGCTTCTTCTCGCCCGAGTGGGTGTACTCCGACTTCATGAAGTGGAGCGGCAACGGCGTGTACGCCCGCGTCACCATGATTTGCGGCTGCTTGACATCCACCAGCCAGATGCGGTCGCCGTTCCAGATGCTCTTTTTGTTGTAGTTGGCGTAGTAGGCATACTGCCAGTGGGAGGTTGTGGGCGCCACCTCAACCAAAAAGTGGTCTTCGTCAATCTCCTCTTTATGGGTAATCTTAAAAGTGTGAAACTCCTCGGGATCAAGCAAGTCCTTGCTGGTGTCACTGTCCCCGGAAAAAACCCACACCTTCACCGTGTACGCACCCCACAACACCACCACCACGGTCAAGATCTTGGGCACATACCGCGACCACCTGCCCCGGACCTTAGGCTGCTTGGCGGCATTGGAGTGCCGGGAGAACTCGTCCTCGTTGGGAAGACCGGGATACTCGTACGAAAGCCGCTGGTGCTTCAACTTGGGCACGTACGGCTTGTTTTCCTTCTTCATGAGCAGCTCGACCCCTAGCCCTTGCATGGGAGCCGGCGCCGACTTGCTGGTTTGGCGAGCCACCTCAAACTGGTTGATGTCTTGGCTGTCCCTCGACGTAAGCAGTTTGTCCTCCGCCTTCTTGTCTGTATCGGAGTACCATCTTCTTGTCGGAGGCAACGCCACGGGTTTGTATAGCCGGAAGGGCCGTACTTGGCGCAAAGGTAGTCTCATCATGTTTTCGCACTAATGGTTACTCTCATCAAATCCATCAACGCCCACTCCGACAAGGCGTGGAGCGTCAGTGCCCATCCCACGTTGCCGTTGTTGGCCACGGCATCGTCCGACAAAACGTCCAATGTATATAACTTGTCCCGGCGCAAGAACTTCCCGCTCCTTGCCAAGTTGGAAGACGCCCACAAGCGCAGTGTGCGGACCGTTGCATTCAAGCCGCCGCTCGGCGGCGCCGCCCATCCCGTGACGGACTTCTTGGACCTCCCGGCGTTGGCCAGCGGCTCGTTCGACTCCACCATCTCGGTGTGGGGCATCGACGAACCGGAAGACATCATGGACGAGGACGTGGAAGACAACCAACAGGAGTTGTTGGTGCTGGCCAAGAACGAGTGGAATCTCATGGCCATCATCGAGGGACACGAGAACGAGGTCAAGTCGGTGGCATGGAACCCGCAGGGCAACTTGCTTGCATCCTGTTCCCGAGATAAGACGATCTGGATCTGGGAGACCGATCCCGAGACTCTCGAGGAGTTTGAGTGCATTTCCGTGTTGAGCGACCACCAGCACGACATCAAGCATATCACGTGGCACCCGCTACTAAACTTATTGGCGAGTTCGTCGTACGACGATACCGTGAGACTATACAAACAGGATGACGCCGACGACGAGTGGAGCTGTGTCGGTGTGTTGAACGGACACGAGGGCACGGTGTGGAGCTCGAGCTTCGAGCACCCGTCCAGTCCCAGTGCGCTGGGCGAGCGCATCCGCTTGGTGTCTGCGCTGGACGACTTGAGCGTGCGGATCTGGGCGTCGCAGGAGCCCCTCGGCCAGGGGAAGGAGGCGGTACCATCGTCAATCCGTCGCTCAACCGAGATCACCTGGGAGGAGGACGCCATCTTGCCCCGGGTGCACAAGTACCCCGTGTACTCCGTAAGCTGGTCGGCCACTTCGGGAAAAATCGCCTCCGCCGGCTCCGACGGCAAGATTGTCATATACAAGTACACCTCCGAGTGGGAGGTGGAGCTGGTGCAAGAGCTGGCGCACGGGGTGTTTGAGGTCAACTGTGTCCAATTCTGTGTGTTGGATGATGGCAGTGAGGTTTTGGTGAGTGCAGGAGACGACGGGAACATCAACGTGTGGGAAGTGTAGACATTATTCATTAAAAGATAAGACCAATAAGTATCACCGACCCAAGCACGCCCACCAAAATGAGAAAGCAGCACGCCATGCGCCCGTTGGCCCGCCGCTGGTACCGCTCCGCCCGGCGGAGCTCGTGCGACGCGCCCTTGGTGTTGGAGGCAAAGTTGATGATGTTGCTCTCGATTGTGTCGATGGTGAATTGTTGCTCGTGGACAATATCCTGGAGATTCAGGAAGATGTCGTTGATTTCCTGGGTGTCCTGGGTGATCTGGTGGATCTCGCGCTCCCGCTCCTGGATGAGGAGGGTCTGCTGCTCGAGCTCCTCGGCATTGATGGGCTCGTAGGTGATTTGCACCTGGTGCTGGCTTTCGCTTGGTGGGTCGTCACTTTGGTGTGGCTCGTCCACCGGAGTCCGGCGCTGCTGGAGGGCGTGGAACGTCTTCTGGAACTTCTGGAACTGGCCGATGCTCAGCTTCATGAGGTTGATGAGAAGCGCCTCCTTCTGGCGGAGGTACTTGACGGTGTCCTCATCCTCATGGTTACGCTCGCACTGGTTGAGGTACTCGTTCAACTCGGCGGTGGTTTGGTTGAGCTTCTTGAATGAGGTGGTGGCGTGGGTCACACCGTCGCTGATGCGGGTGGCAAGCTTCGATACCCGGGCGGCGTCAACGTGGTCCTCGAGTAGCGATTCAAATTGCTGGAGCAGTGACCGGAGCGAGGGGAGCTGGTTGTTGTTGATGTCATACAAACTATTTTCGAGCGCCTGCGATAGCGTGTCGAACTCGGGGAAGTCTTTGTACCGAGCCGACCTCACGGAGGCGCCGTCGGACTCCAAGTCAGTGAACTTCTGAAAGGACATGATGAAAATCGCACTTTTACATATGGCTGTCTAGACATTCAGTCTTGGCCACTTTGAATCAAATGGTTTTGACCTCTTCTCCGAAGGGTTATATGTTGTTGACCTCTGGTGAAATTAGTTGACCTTGATGATGCTCGTTGACCTTTGTCCCAGGTTTCACATTGTGAGACTGGCATTGCCGCATACCAATTAGGAAAGCTGCGAAACCACCGGATGCTATAAGAACCCTGCTCTGACGTTTGTTCCCCATGTTTGGCTTCTTTCTTCTTGCGCTTGCCGCCGCTTACATTGCACACCCCGTTGTCTGGTACGGGGACTCGTTGTACGTCAACATGACCGTGGGCCTGGACGCCGTGCCCATGGTGCTTGACACCGGATCGGAAATCTTTCTTGTCAGACAAAACCTCGTCAGCCTCACTGATGAGTACATCCGCAGCAACTCGTCGTTTGCCATCAGTTACTTGTCAACATCAGTGTTTAACGTGTCGTTGGTGATTGGGGCGGTGGAGTCGCTCGCCAACTTCACCTTTGCCGTGCCCGTCGACGACACCGAGTTGCCCTACACTGGGATCTTGGGGGTGGGACCGAGCCGTTACGCAATCATCGAGAACATTGTCGACGCCTTCGCAGACCAGAACGTCACCTCCTCGTCGGTGTTGAGCATCAACTCGCACGGGTCGGTGGTGTTTGGCGGAGTCGAAAGTGTGGTGGACTCGCTCCATCGCGCCCCCATCCGACTCATCGACGGCGAGTACTCAAAGGTGGCGTTGCTCGTGTCTAGTGTAAGTCTCGGGGGAGTCACGGTGTCCCAGCAAAAGACCATCTACGAAATGGACACCGGGTGCGAGGGGGTGGTGGTGCCATCCAAGGTGTACTCCAACATCGTGGCATTGTTCTCCGACACGCAGTATGTTGACGACAACTTGTACGTTCTGGCTGACGAAGTCAACTCGTTCAACATCACATTTGACATTGGCGGGGTGCCCATCACATTTCCCTTCCTGGACATCATTGACTCGCACTTGGAGTCGGATCCCTCGTATGTGTCGCTCAAGCTCGCAGGAATGGAGGCCGGAGACGTCCTCTTCCAGCTCAGCAGCTCCGTGCTCAAACACTACTACTTGGTGGTGGACTACGACAACCGGGAGGTGCTTTTTGCACCCTTTGATCGCACCGAGGGAACGTATCTCGACGTCACCGACACCTTCCCCATTCCCGCCACCAGGGTTCCCCGCTACGACGAGCCAGTCACCTCCGACACCTCCGAGGTGTCGGTGTGTCGCCGGGTCCGTCATTAGTTATGTAGTGTTGGTCGTGCGCGCCCACCCACGAGCCAATGGGAGCGAGGTTTTTCGCATTACGCACCTCCATTTTTTTTACTCCATACATGTTCCAGCTCATAAGACCGCATGCCCTCCGGGCCGTTGGCGGCGCCCGTGGCGGCGTCAGATTCTCCTCCATCATCTCCGTGCACAGAGAGACCAAAGAAGACAACTCCAGCATTCCCTTTGAGTTCACGCCAGAAAACAAACAACGGGCCAAAGAAATCATCGCCAAGTACCCTCCCCAGTACAAGAAGGGCGCCACCATGCCGCTTCTCGACTTGGGACAGCGTCAATTGGGATTCACCTCCATCTCGGTCATGAACTACGTGGCCAAGTTGTTGGACATGCCCCCCATGAGAGTCTATGAGGTGGCCACCTTCTACACCATGTACATGAGACACCCCATGGGCAAGTACAACTTGCAGGTGTGCACCACCACCCCCTGTCAGTTGTGTGGCTCCGACGGCATCATGGAGGCCATCCAGAACCACTTGAAGATCAAGCCGGGCCAAACCACCCCCGACAAGTTGTTCACATTGCAAGAAGTTGAGTGTTTGGGTGCGTGTGTCAACGCCCCCATGATTGCCATTGGCGACGACTTCCACGAAGACTTGACCCCAGAAAAGACCGTCGACTTGTTGAAGCAGTTGCAAGCCGGCAAGACCTTGGAGAAGATCGGGCCCGTGTCTGGAAGACACTCATGTGAGCCTTACAGCGGCAGAAAGGTGTTGCTTTCCGAGCAACCCAACGACATCCGCAAGTTCACGAGATCCGATCTCTAATGCATTGTATATTATTTATCTGAACGAATACACCTCTATTTACAATAGCAACTTGCTTGTTTAGACCGACCCGCCGAATCCCACTGGCGGCGGAGACTTTTCCGGCATCACGCACATCACCTTGTAGATGCTGCCCATCTGCTCCTTGTCGGTCAACCGGCGGTATGCGTTGTAGATTTGATCCTGTTTGTTTTCGTCGGTGGTGGAGTTGATGAGCTGCTCTGCTCGGTAGCCAATGCCACACGCGTGGAGCCAGTCGCCCTGCTCCACAGGACCATACGGCTGGGCACCGGCCTTGGACAGAAGCTGGGCCAAGTTCTCAAAGTCAACGTCAATGGACAAGTCCACCTCGCCGGGCTTGATGAAGGGCGACACGAACTTGTGCTTGTAGATTCCCCGGAGCGAGTTTTCGGGAACGCCGGTGGCTGGGCCATAGTCTATGACAAGCACCGCTCCCCCGCCCCCACGCAACAACTGCACCATCTTCATGAGATAGAGCTCTGCCTCGGAACAGATCTCCACGCGAGACTCAAGCGGGAGGTTGGCGTACCGTTGGTTGAGGGTGGGAATGATGGACGAGGGGGTCTCGCCGGGGGCCATGGTCAAATGGAACTCGGTGTCGAGAAGCTCCGAGGAATGGGCTTCACCGGGGAGGGCGGCCTGGGTATTGGTGACAGACTTGGTGTGCTCCACGAGAAGTTCTCTCCACCCACCTTCCTTTCTGACAAATGACTTGATGGGGAGGGCATCGAAGAATTCGTGCGCCACCACGTAGTTGGCCGGGGGCAGGGTGCCGATGCGGTCGATGTCCTTCTCGGTGTCGACCCACCAGATGGTGCCAAACTTGGCAGGCGAGTGGTTGAACCCCAAGTCGTTGGTTTGGAACGAACCACTTCCTAGGAGCTGGTGCTGTTGCTTTCTCAACACGGGGGACGCCTCTATGAGCACCACCTCCACTTCCACCCGGCCCTTGGTGAACTTGGAAAAGCTCTGCAAGCAATCGTGCATCAACGTCCCGCGACCGGGACCAAACTCCACCACCCGAATGGTGTTGGGGGAGTTTTGCGACGCCCAGCACAGGTAGAGCCAGATGCCCACCATCTCGCCAAACATGGAGGAGATCTCGGGACTGGTGATGAAGTCGCCCTTGGCGGCGTCGAGGGGATCCCGCGTGGTGTAGTAGCCAAACTCGGGGTGCGTGAGACACTGGCGCATGTACGCTGAAAGTGAAAGCGGCCCGGTGGTCTTGATGGTCTCGGCAAGGATGGCAGACAACGAGTCGGTGCGGATGCCGCCCTTGGTTCTTTCTGTGGAGGGGAACGAGGGCATGGACCCGAGGTTTTCCCGGATGTCCTTGGAGCCCTTGATGGTGGAGGAGAGCTGCTCGTACTGCTGTTTCACGTACTTGGCGGCTTTTTCGTATTCCTCCTTTGAGAACTGGCCATACTTGTTGTTCAATAGGGAGGGCTTGATGGAGAATAGTCGCCTACTCTGTAGCCGGCAGTGTCTTCTCATATTACGCGCGCTAGTATAATGTGCATGTCTAAAAACCCGGGGGATAAAAAAGACACGCAGCTTGGTGCTTGTACACGAGGTTGTCCTAAAGGACACGCAAGTTAGTGCTTCACCATGGCGTCCATGTACACGAGGTCGTCCTCGTCGTCGTTGATGACAAACGTCGAAGCCACGGAGAAGCCCAACTTCTCGTAGAATTTACGGTTGGCGAGATTGGAGCTCTCCAAGTAGCACCACGCATTGGCCCTGACATACGTCTCCAACACATGGTTGATGAGTCGCTTGGCAAGCCCGTGGCCTTGGCAACTGGGCAACACGCCAATGTCCTCTAAGTACCAAACACAGTCGGAGTTGGAAAGGTGCAACTTCAGCAACACCTCGTCCCGCGTCTGCTTCAACCTTGGGAACAGTTCCTTGAGGATCCGCGAGCGGCACTTGGCCAACGACGCAAACAAGTTGAACTTGAGCGACGAGGGGTGGAGATTACTAAAGGAACGGCTGGGGTAATCAAACAAGTGGTTGTCGCTCTCGAGCTTGATCCAGCAAGCGGCCGCGAGAAAGGGCAACTTGTTGATTTCGGACACCCGGAGTCCGTACTTGACAAGGTCCGCTTCAAGAGACACATCCTTGACAACAACAACGGTGCCTCCATACGAGAAACACTCGTACACCGAGAACTCAAAGAACGTCACCATCAAGTCTTGCTTGTGTTTCCGGTCTCTCTCACTCGAGGGGTTCACCTCGGTGTTTAAGATGTAATTGACAAACGGATCTCTCTCAAATGAAGCACAGAGGGTCCGTGCAACACGGCGATACTCCTTCATGGTCGCGGGGCAAATGACGACATCGGGAAGCGGCTTGACTCCGGCAGTTCTCGGCCCAGCTGCTACGGCACCCACGGCACCGGTAGCTGAATCAGTAGCTTTCACGGACCCAGAACTTGTGGAGACAGTGCCTCCCGATCTGACAGGACTGATGAAATTTGCAATCGCATCAGTCCTGCCAATGAGCGGAAGTCTCAGAGTAGTACACCCGCCAATACTACTGTTACTGGAGGTTGTACAGCCCTGAGACTTTGGCAGTCGTGGTTTGCTTTTGCGAGGAGGATTATGGTCTTCTACCGCAAACATGTTTCATGAGTTGAGTTGAGATAAGGAATATGTGGAAGGGAACTTCTACAGATTGTGCGGATCGCGGGGGTATTTATGTGTGACTCCTATCAAGATAACGGGGCGCGCTGACGTAAGCGCGGGCCAGTGGTCCGCGGAGCCAAAATTCCGACAAAAGGACCCTGCCCTGGCATTACGACACGTTATGGACAGAAGCGTTTGAGCACCGTAGCAATATCACCCCCCGTAGGAGATGCCCAGGCTGGGCGACGCAGACGAACGCACGGGCTGGCGCGCGCACGACCCTTGATAAATAAAGTGACTACTTGCTCTTTATCTCCTCCACGTTCACCCCACCACTTCGATTGAGGTGGCCGGCCATTCATCACTCGTTACGCGTTTCCAGACTTTAGCGGTCGTCAAGCCAACGCGCAGTTGATATTGTTTGGGTGAAAAGTTCACCTCCGCCTGAGTTCCCCACCCGCCCCGAACAACCCACCTTTTTCACCGAGCACACATTTTTTCTCGTGGCACACAATGGGCAACAACACCTCCCGACCCAAAGAGTCCCGTGCGGGCTTGCCGTTGTCCCGGACCGACACCGGGGGCCTGGCCAAGCTGTCGCGATCGATCCGGTCCCGCATCTCGCTCCGAGATGACGATAAACTTGCGCCCAAATCCCCCAAGGTGCTTTCCCGCAAGAACCTGTCCACGTCGCAGGAGCTACCGTCCAGTGGCCCCGAGCTCAGCAGTTCGTTTTCCAACATGACCCTCACAACAAACCTCCCGGCGTCAATGTTACAGGTGGAACCCAAAGAACCCATTCTCATCCGCAGAAACACCGACGGCACCATCGATGACTCGTTTGGGCCGACGTCTCCCAAACGATCGTCATACCTGGAGCTGCCCAAGGATGCCTTGCCCCTAAGTAGACAGTCCACCAACCGGCTGGCAGAGACTCCCATCACCTCCAATGACGATGACCCCGTGCTCTCGCTGCTGGTGCTGTCGACGCTGGCGCGGGCACTGCTCAGCGAGATGGCGCAGTTGTCGCATCTGTCGTCACGGCACCTCCCCGATACCAACGGCGGCACCATTGATATCGAAGACTTGATCCAGCGGCTCCTTGACGCCGGCTACTCGGGCAAGCGCACCAAGAGCGTGTGCCTCAAGAACAACGAAATCCAGCTCATCTGCGCCAAGGCGCGCGAGATCTTCCTCACGCAGCCGTCGCTTCTCGAGCTCAGCCCGCCGGTCAAGGTGGTGGGCGATGTGCATGGACAATACTCGGACTTGATCCGCATCTTCACCAAGTGCGGGTTCCCGCCGCAAACCAACTACCTTTTCCTTGGTGACTACGTCGACCGAGGCAAACAGAGCTTGGAAACCATTCTACTTTTGCTCTGCTACAAAATCAAATACCCCGAGAACTTCTTCCTTCTCCGAGGCAACCACGAGTGCGCCAACGTCACCCGCGTGTATGGCTTCTACGATGAGTGCAAGCGTCGGTGCAACATCAAGACGTGGAAGCTCTTCATCGATACATTCAACACCCTCCCCATTGCGGCCATTGTCGCGGGCAAAATCTTTTGCGTGCACGGCGGGCTCAGTCCCGTGCTCAATTCCATGGATGAAATCAGAAACATTGCCCGGCCCACCGACGTGCCGGACTACGGCCTTCTCAACGACTTGCTCTGGTCCGACCCCGCCGACACCATGAACGAGTGGGAGGACAACGAGCGCGGAGTCTCGTACGTGTTTTCCAAGGTGGCCATCAACAAGTTTCTCTCCAAGTTTGGCTTTGATCTTGTGTGTCGGGCCCACATGGTGGTGGAGGACGGCTACGAGTTCTTCAACGACCGCACGCTTGTCACGGTGTTCTCTGCCCCCAACTACTGTGGCGAGTTTGACAACTGGGGCGCCGTCATGAGTGTGAGCGAAGAGCTCCTTTGTTCGTTTGAACTCTTGGACCCGCTAGATTCCGTGGCCCTCAAACAGGTGATGAAGAAAGGCAAGCACGAGCGCCGCAGCGCCCAGCTCCAGCAGCAGCGAACATAACGCCTGGTGATGATTTATGTTGTTCACTTCTGTCTTCGGACATTCATAATTTAAACGCGCACATGTCTGATAACCCCAACTACTACTTTTTAAAAACAGAAAACTATGAGCCATTGTACCTCCTACTAGATAAGCTCACGGCCAAGATCAACGAGAACCACGCCATTGTCGAGCGACTAGCCAACACGGTGGACGTGACGCTCACGGCCGACGACGACGCCAACCTTCCTCTCCGCCATTTGCTTGAATCAAAGTACCGGTTGAGCACGGTCAAGACAGACACCTTCGAGGACGTCAGTAACCCCGTCATGAGGGCATTGCTTGTGGACATTGCCAGGCTTCAAAAGGTCAAGGCAGCCAACAGCTACAAAAACAGTGAGCTCTACAAGGTGTACCAGGAGTACGAGACCAACATCGTGACGGTGATTATTCCCAGTCTCAAGAGTGAGATTTACGCCTTCAACCGGGAACAGCATCTCCAGACATTGGACCATCTCGACAAGAAGGAGGCGTTGACAAGCGATTTATGGCTGCGGTACAATGTGTATGTGGAGCATCTACGGAGGCTCGAGGAGCTCAGCCACAAGGTGTTGGGGTGTTTGAGTGTGGAGGGAAGGGACGGCACCCGGGTGATGGAGAAGCTCATGGTGCTACAGAGCATTCTCCATTATATGGGTGGGTCGACTGACTAACGGCCGGACCGTGTCGCCCGTTCGCACGGCCATTCGCACCAGCCGCCCTAGATTCGCACCACTCGCCTGGATTCGCACCACCCCCACTTGCTCTCACTCGACTTGCGCCGCCAGCTCGGCTTACGTGCACCTGCGTCGTCATCGGGCAGTCACCACTTGACATCGAGTCAGCCATTTAACTAGCATAGTATAAGTTTCGTCATCAGCAGACTATCTACAGCCTTCAATCTTCTGCAAAGTCATATGTCTTCTTTTCGTCTTTTCACCTTCCATCCTGATACAAGGTCTAGGCTTCCCCACGCATCTATTTTTGGCGCCTGCCGGATCGGGCAGCGTCAACAGAATCGGTTTTTTTCACAAATGCGAACAGGCAATTTTTGTTTTTCTGAGTCTTTCTTTCCTCCCAAACAAAAACCAACCTTCGTTATGCAATTCAAAACGCTCGCCGTTCTCGCCGCCGCCGTCGCCTCCGCCAACGCCATCGGCGACTTGGCCTTCAACCTCGGGGTCAAGGACAACGACGGAAACTGCAAGAGTGCCGACGAGTACAAAACCGACTTTAGCACCCTCTCCAAGTACACCTCCATCGTCAAGACGTATGCCGTCAGCGACTGCAACACGCTCGAGATCCTCGGCCCCGCCGCCGAGGACGCCGGGTTCCAGGTGATGTTTGGCATCTGGCCCAACGACGACGCCCACTTTGCCGAGGAAAAGCAAGCGCTTCAAGACTACCTCCCCAACATTTCTAGAGACACCGTCAAGGTCTTCACCGTGGGTTCCGAGGCCTTATACAGAGAGGACTTGACCGCGTCCGATCTTGCCGACAGAATCTCCGAGGTGAGAGACCTCTTGGCCGACATTAAGGACAAGGATGGCAACTCGTACTCGTCCATCCCCGTGGGCTTTGTTGACTCGTGGAATGTTCTTGTGGACGACCTGGCCATCCCCGCCATCAAGGAGGCCGACTTCACCTTTGCCAACGCCTTCTCCTACTGGCAGGGCCAGACCAAGCAGAACGCATCCTACTCCTTCTTTGACGACATCATGCAGGCGTTGCAAAAGATCCAGGGCGTCAAGGGCTCCACCGACATTTCCTTCTGGGTCGGTGAAACCGGCTGGCCCTCCGAGGGCACCAACTTCGAGTCGTCGGAGCCCTCGGTGGAAAACGCAAAGGACTTCTGGCAAGACGCCATTTGTGCCTTGAGAGCATGGGGGGTCAACGTGGCGGTGTTCGAGGCCTTTGACGAGGCCTGGAAGCCTGATGAGTCCGGCACCGCCGACGTGGAGAAGCACTGGGGTGTGTGGGACTCCAACTACGAATTGAAGTACTCCATCGGATGCAACTTCTAAGCTAGGCACCAAGCTATATATACCCAACGCGTTTGCTTTCTAGTAGGTGCCCAGGAAACTGGTGCACCTTCCTATACTTTCCTCGTACAAAAATTGGCCACCAATCCAATATCAACCAAGATGTTCATTCTCTTTTTCTTCTTGTTGGCAAATGCCACTCTTGAAGGCACCTGGGTCAGCCACTCGCGGGCCGTGGTCACCGGCCCCTCGTTCTTTGACCCCGTTTCCGAGCTTCTTGTTGAGCCCGCTCTTCCCGGACTCTCCTACTCGTTTGATGCCGATGGAAACTGGGAGAGTGCCGTCTACCAAGTTACCCCCAACCCTGTCAACCACTCGTGCCCGACAGCCGTGCTCTTGTGGCAACATGGCAAGTACACCTCCAAGTACGACAAGAAGCTGGGCAAGACGAAACTCGAGTTGGTGCCGCACCCCGTCGACGGCAGACAGCTCCTCTCTGACCCGTGCCACGACCACGGGGTGTCGACGTACGCCCGCTACCACCAGCCCGAAACCATGTCGAACTACGTGGTGGAACCAGACCACTACACCGGCCGCCTCAAGCTCACGCTCTACGAATGGGACGGCAAGAAGAAGCAGCCGTTGTGGTTGGAGTACCGTCCGCCGACAATGCTCCCGACGGAGGTGCTTAACCCGACGAAGAAGCACCCGCTCAAACACTTGAAGCGAAGCCTCATGAACTCCACCCGCACCACAGCATCCCACTGGCTTGGCGGCGTGATGTTGGCGGTTGGCGCCGCCACCATGCTCCTCCTCTCCCTTGCTACGTTTGGTATTTCTCGTCGTATCATGAATAAATAGTCATCCCACAGACAAGATCCACCCCTGGAGCTGGGCCACGTTGAACCAGTTGATGGAGTGCTCCCCCCGCGGGTTGCGGACCCACGACTCCTCAATCAACTCCACCACCCGCTTGTGGTTGCCGAAGTTGTATACTGAAAGGCCCCGCTTCATGAAGGTGCGGAACTTGGCCCGGTCGTCCAGGTCCACGCACACGGGTCCACAGATGGCAAACACAATGGGGAGCGCCGTCTGGAGCCGCCCGCTCAAAAGCACCTCCAACCGGTCGATGCACTGCGCGAGGAGAATCTGCTGCTCGTAGTTGTTGGGTGCAAGGTTGCGGCACGTTGCGTTGAGGTGGATCTTGCACGTGATGGCGAGTAACTCGAAGAAGGTCATGTGCATCTCGAGCTCCTCCACGTCCTCGAGCAAGAGCTGGATGTGCTCCTCGTCGGGGACACACTCGTCCAACTCGGTGGAGAGCTGCGCCGACGTCGACTCCATCTTGGAGTAGAAGGCCGTGCGCCGGTACCGCTTCTCCTCGGAGTCGGTCAACTTCTTGATGAGCTCCTTCTCCTTGGTGAGCTCGACGTAGTTGTTGTTGATCTTGCCGAGCAACAAGTACACCGGTCCGCAAATGGTCTGGAAGGGGTCGATGCCAAACCCGGAATACGAGATCTGCTTGTACTGGTCAATCTCAAAGAGAGTGCCCTGGCTCACCGCCGACAGGTTGACCATGTCGTGGAACTGGAAGTCACTGATGAGCCACTTGATGTCGTTGGAGAACGAAAAGTCTTGCAACACTTTTTGGAGACCTCCGTAGGTGTCAATGAGGCGCTTACACTGGGTAAGGCAAAAATGCCAGTGGTTGGTGTCGCCGGCACACACCTCCCAACTGAGTCGAATGAGGTAGAAGCAGAACAACGTGAAGAAGTCCTCCTTGCACTTGAACTCTAACCCGTCCTTGTACTGGTCGTAGATGAGGTTGTGGGCCATGGTGATGTACTTCATCTTGCTGTCGGTGTTGAGTTGGTGGTCGGTTTCGTGGTTGACACACTCCATAAGTAGTCCACCAAACGCGGCGAGGAGGTAGAGAATGGCCTCGTTGTTGTTGGCGTACCGGAGAAACGTGTGCACGAAGTAGTGGCTGTCGTCGCGGCCAAGACACAACACCGACGTGAACACCTTCTTGTAGTGCTCAATGAAGCGGATGCCGTCGTTGTCGAGGTAGAGAGAGTACACCGACTTTGGCGAGTAGCTGAGGTTCATGTGCGGGGTCTCGTACGCAAACGACATGAGGTCGCCGTCCTTGTGGAAGTCAATGAGATCCGAGCCGTCCTTGTGGTCAAAGTCGCCCTTGTCGTCGTTGATGAGATCCAACTCGACAATCTTGGGGTCGAGCTTGAACATGTCCATGTCTCTGGGGGACTCTCGTGGGGTGGGCACAAAGCCTTTGAGGAACGGCAGAAGCGTCTTTGGGGAGGCGCCAACGTGTCTGGGCAGAAAGGCTTCCTCTTTTGGTGGCTTTGGGGAAAGAAGACTCACATCGAGTTGAAATGATTTTGGCGTCGCCTCGTCTTTCTTGCCTCGAGTAAAGTGCAGCTCCTTGATCAGGGGCCACACGCACTGCTGCTTTCTGGCCACACAGCTCCCACAGGTTGGGTAGCGTTCATCACACTTTTTCCTGGAGTTAGCGGGGATCAGCTTCCGAATACATACTTTCTTTTGCGGCAACAGAGACACCCCAGGCGGGACCGCGAGCCCCGCTTGAGGCTCTTGGAGATGCTCTTGGTGACGGAGGTATCGATGATGTTGACTGTTTTCAAGGACTGGACTTCGAGGGTCAGAAACATGGAGAAGGTGGGCGGAATTCGCAGCATTTAGATAACCGATTGAGGCAAGATAAGCGCAGCCCCACCCCGCAGGCCCGTACCACCATCTTGTCACGTGACGGCGCGATTATTCAGCACCACTCATGTCCAACACCGAGGCCAGCAAATTGTACGAAGCCGTCATTGAGGAGGTTATCTCCGACTCCAGACAGGACTTTGAGAACAGCGGCATTGACGAGACGACGCTCCAGGAACTCAAAAGAATATGGCGGGAGAAATTATCGGCAGCGGCAGTGGCCCGTTTTGCGTGGGACGATGAGGTGGCTCAACAGCAACAGCACCATCAGGCCAGCGGGCTAGTACCTGATTTGAGTGCGGCATTGGGTCCCGGCGACGTGGGGCTCTCCTTGACCGGGGGCTTGGAATTGCCGACGGACCATCTCCAGACAACCATCCAGCAGACACAACTCCCCGAGTACGACGAGTCCAATGGGCTCATTCTCCCCCGGGTGAACCAGGCCGACGGCACGTTCGAGATGACGGTGGAGACGGGCTCCGACTTTATCGACAAGTTGAGACAGAAGCACAAATCCCAGGTGGACGGGACCCTCGACGAGGAGGACGACGACGACTTGCTACGCGACTCGGACGACATCAACTCCGACTTGGACGACGGCTTGGAGAGCGAGAAGTCCGACGACGAGGACGGCGACCAGGAGGGGCAGATCATGTTGTGTCTCTACGACAAGGTGCAGAGAGTGAAGAACAAGTGGAAGTCCAATCTCAAGGAGGGCATTGCCAACATTGACGGCAAGGATTATGTTTTCCACAAGGCTACGGGTGAGTGTGAATGGTGAGCATGTATCATAGATGCACTAAGAAATGAGGTATAGAACAATAAAAGTCGTAAGCAAGTCGTGAGTGATCACCAGTGGTGCTTGTGTTTCCGCTTGTGCTTGTGTTCCATCTTGTTGGCCATGATGGCGCCGACAACAGCACCGGCCACCTTACCAAAGGTGCCGTGGGTGACCTTGGACCCGACGTAGCCGCCGGCGGTGGCGCCGCCCACGGTGGCGAGAAATCCCTTTTCTTGTTGGCCATTCTGGCCCTGGTGGTGGTGTTGGTGGCCTTGGTGGTGGCCTTGTTGGTGACTTTGGTGGTTGTGGTGACGACTGTGGCTCCCGTTATGGGAATAACCCATGGAACCACGTTGGTGGTGGAGCTTTTCGTTGTAGGAGTAGAATTCGTTGGCAGACATGATGTCCATGACATGCTGGTGTGCTTATATACTTGGGTGCAAGGCAGTGCTGCTGGCCCCGTGACCGGCAGGGCTCGGCCGGGTCGCACTGGTCGGCCCAAATGGCCGACCAAATGGGCCGACCGCGCCATGCAACCGCACTATTTTTGGCTGGCCGCAGCGCATTGATGATGACAGGCTTAGACAACACCTCCGCGCAGCACATAGATGACGGCTTAGCGGGCTTTGACGGCATCAGAAATTGGGGATCTGAAGGTCAAGAGTCTCTCGGTTGGCACTGGCCACCGGGTCTCCCCCCTCGAAGATACAGTCAAAGTCCACGAGGAAGGTCAGAAGCACGTCGAGCGACATGTTGAGCGTGGGCACAAACACAATGCACACGTTGCGGAGGTTCATGCGGTTGCTGGCGTGGTTGGCGATGATCTGCCGCAAGAACTTGAACATCACAAAGCACATGTCGTAGTGGATGGCATCAACGTTGCCCGCAGCCAAGTAGTCACGCACTTTGTAGGCCAAGGCTTCCTTCAGCGGGGTGGTGCCAACTAGCGTTTGCACGTACTTGTAGGCATCGTGGCCAAGAATGGGGTTGGGCAACTCCCGGAGGTATGTTTTGAGGAGACCAGCCACGGTGTGCATGTCGGGCTTGAGGTCACAGGTAAACAAGTCCACATCGAGAGACGCGTTGAACACCACCTTGAGTTGTTTGATGGTGGACGCCGACCCACTGAGCCGGAAGATGCCTTCCTCGTACACTCCCCCCGTGCGGGTCAAAAAGTCAAGACACCGGAACACGATGCTGGGGATGGGGCGCCCAAGGAACTTGTGGCTGGACAACTCGAAAGCCTGTTCGATGTCGCGGCCAAAAATGGCCTTGTTGACGTCCTTGTCGAGGTTCATTTGCGAAAGCAACACCAGGGCGTCCTCCTCCTCGATCTGGGCCACCACGGGCGTCTCGGGCACCGAGTCGCCGTCGTGGTTGCGGTACCGGAAAGGGAAGAGCGACCGCTTCTTCAGTTTCTTTTCCTCTGAATACGTGGTGCTGGTTGACTCCAAGTCGTTGGCCGCCGACCCCGGCGTGAGACTCAACGTGCTGTAGGGCTTGCTGGCGTGCTCGAGGTCGTCCTGGTAGTCGAAGCGGTTGGCGGGGGTTTCAAGTACCCCCTCCTGAGACACGATGCTGGTGTCGGCGGTCTCGGCATCACTGAACTCCAACAAGGACTCGATCCACGAGTCCCGCTCCTCGTCACTTTCCGCACAGAAGAAGTGCTTGGAGTACGACGACAATTTGGACGCCTTGGTGGTTTCAAGAATGAGGAACGCGTGGCGGTACCCCTTGTCCTCGGCGACGGAGTCGCTGCTCTGGCGGCCAATCTGGGTGCCTCGCAATCTCACTTGCTCGAGTAGAGTACCCCCGGGACTATCATAAATTTCGAGCGAGGGGCCGTCCACCTGGCACCACCGCACCTTCCACGTTGTGCCAATGGTTTTGTACCGACGAATGAGGAACCCCTCCTTGGCGGCGCCACTGCGGTAGTCGTCCAACGGATTGACAAAGTCCAACGAGAGGTAGCGGCATATTCTGTAGAGCACCAGCTGGGGAATGTGCGGCATGACAAATATCGAGTTGAAATAGTTCTGGAGCATTTCTCGCCGCCCATCCACCTTGCTGGGGGACGTCGAGCCAAAGAGTGATCTCTCGGGTAATGCAGGAAGGCCGAAACAGTCGACAATGGGCCGGATCTCGTTGTCGAACGCCATGAGTTGCGAGTACGTCTTGCGGATGCGCCACATCTCCTTCCTCGACTCGCGGTCGTCGATGCGAAGCGTGAAGTTGGGGTCGTCGGTGCGCTTGGTCTGCATGCTGATGGTACTCACCACCACGATGGCGATGGTGTGGAAGTCCTCGGGCTTGACGAATAATGCTATGTTGTCCTCGGGCTTCGGGGTGTGGATGACGTTGAAGCTCAGCCCGGGCGTCTGCGGCCGGAGCGACTCCATCGACATGAACGAGTTGTTGACGGGGGTGCGGGGGTCGTCAAAGTCGTGGGTGGTGTTTTGTGGTGATACGATCGAGACATTGGACCCGACGGGGGCCACCCGCACCTCGTCGTTGAGAAGGCGCCCGCTAAAGGTTTCGGGCGTGCCAGGCACGGCGGGAGCACCGATCCGGGGACTTCGGAACGCGGGCTTGTGGGGAGCCGGCGGCGAGTAGATGTCGGGAGAGGCATGCGAGAAGTAGTCGCCCGGGTCCTGAGCACGGGGGTCGGACCCCGTGCCATCTCTGTGGTCCTCTTTGGTGGTGGTGGTATTGTTTGGCTTGGCAGAGGCAAACACTGGGACATGGGTATAGGCAGTCTCTGGGAGCAGGGGGACCGCCGACGTCGGCGACGAGCTGCTCGGCAGCTGCTTCGTCGGGGGTAGTGTCAGCGGGGCCGGTGGAAGTGGGGGAACCTGCGTCGATATCTTCAACGGGGACGTTTCGACACTCGGCTCGCTCTTGGGGGTGCTGTGTTCGCTTTTGTCGGGCTCGGACGGCCGGGCAATCTCCGCAAACGGATGAACATCGCTGGACCGGCGGGTCTTGGTCCTGAGTCGATCGGGTAAGTCTCTTGTCTCGGGAACACTGCCGCGGCGCTCAATGGTCTCAGTGGGCGACGACAGAACATCCTTCGCTGGTGTCTTTGTCTCTGTTTCGTTCGCACCTTGGGCCTGAAGCGTTGGGGGGAGCTTTATCCTTGATTTGTAGTTTGAGAAGCTGGCATTGGAGGTGTTTTTCAGTGCAATACTAGACACGGATCTGTCTGGGTCTTCCGTTTTTCCGTCTCTCTTTTCTCCCTTCTTTTCTTCCCTCTTTTCACCCTTCTTTTCTTCTCTCTTTTCACCCTTTTCATCCCTTTCATCTCTCTTTTCATTTATCCTTTCGGTGTCGAAGCGCTCGCGTCGGGCCGACCGCTGGGGCACGTCGCTCGGCGGCACCTCAATCGAGGTGACAGCAGTGGAGATTGGGTTGTTGGAGGTGCTATCTTGTCGCAATTTGGCAATCTCTTCATCCTTGTGATTTAGGGCGGCCTTGAGCTCCTTGATCTCGAACAAGAGGAGCTCGATGTAGTGGTCGTCGGCGATGCCGCGGCGGTCGAACTCCGGGTCCAGCGGCGGCACCTCGAGCCGCAAGTGGAGCGGGTTGCGTTCTTTGTCAGACATGCCACGAGGGTGGGGTGGGGGTACGGTTTCACGAGCGTGAGATTTTTGACGCGCCTGGATTTTGCCCATCACCATCGTCCTCATGGTGTGGGTGTAGTATTACGAAGAGAGGCTTGTGAGAGACGAGCACTAATGGACATCTATGATGTAAGATTGGGAATTTTAGTTTGTACAGGGCCCAAGTGGGTGAGAAATTTCCCAATCGAGGCATGCACGAGTGCATTCACCCCAGCTTGCGCGGAATGCTCTTGTGACCTTCACTCTCCCAGCTTGCTGGGAGTGGCTCTTGTAACTTTGTTCATCCCACCCGGCTTGGCAACCGTTTGCTTTGTCATTTGCTCTGACGTTAACATAGACCGCCAATTGCCTCCGGTATGCGCTAGTCGTCTCGCAAGCTCGACGACTATCGTTTATAGTACGACCTCGTGTGGCGTCCCAGACGCCGGTCGTCCTCCTCCTTCTTCGGACTCGGAATATACTCCACGTTGCCCTCGCTGTCCATGAGCTCCTTCACCATCTTGGAGGTGGCGATCTTGGTGTCAATCTCCGGACTGGCGGCCTTCTTCTCCTGGTATGAATAAATATGGTTGGCGGGAAGAATGGCGTTGGGCATCATCGACCGCCCGAGCTTGATGACCTCGTTGGCCCACACCGTCACGTCGTGGCGGGGGTTCTTGTAGGGGGTCCAGGTGCGCTTGCAACCCCGTACCAACTCCTTCATCACCTGCTCACTGCCCCAGGTGTTGTTCCAAAGATCGTCCTCGTCCAGGCTGCCAGAACCGGTGGAGGCATTGTCTTCGGCCAGAGTCGACGTGAGCCCAATGAGATGCGAGAAGATGCCGCTGGTGAGGGCGCCGTCCGAGTACCCGCCCTCGAGAAACGACACGATCTTGCCGTTGGTGTGGATGTTGGCGAGCTTGACCACGTCCTTGGTGAACTTGGCGTAGAAGGACGTCGGCACGTTGATGCCGTGGCGCTGCATCTGCGGGTTCTCGTACTCCAGCGCGTCGAAGCCCGCCGAGATCACAATCAAGGGCTTGAACGGCACGGGGGGCTTGGGCTTGGGCACGGGCTGCGAGTAGAGATGCGACTTCAAGAGGTACTTGTTGTACTTGGCGAGATCGACGAGGTACTGCGCCGCGTCGGCGTCGTACTGCCGCTTGGCGGAGTTGAGGAACTGGTTGGCCCGGTTGAGAATGGCCACGTACTTGGTTTTGTAATGCTTGTAGAACTCGTCTTCGTGGGCCCAGTCCTGAAGATGCACGTTCCAGATGTTGAGGTCGTGGTCCATGATGCACATGGAGGCGTTCTTGATGTTTTCCCGCGTGGCAAACCCGAGCTCCGTGGGGTACGACTTGATGTCGTGGAGCGAGAAGTACCCCACCTTGGGGTACAGCGCAAACCGCTTGCCGTACTCGTCGCGAGGATTGGCCTTGATGTCGTCCCGCTCGTCGTCGGTCATGCCGTAGTCTCCGTGGAAACCCGCCCGCTCCCAGCAAATGTCCTGCGAGCCGTCGCCGTGGTGGAGGTCTATATCTAAAATGGCACAGTGCGACACCCCGTACGTTTCGAACGCATACTCAATGCCAATGTGGACGTTGTTAAGGAGACAGAACCCGCTGGGGAGGCACGCGTGCGAGTGGTGGCCGGGCGGGCGGATGACAACAAATGCTAGGTTGTGGGTGGCCTTCTTGCCGTAGAGGGCGTCGACGGCGGTCTCGATGGTGCCGATAACACCCTCAATGGCGTTCAAGGTCTTGGGGGTGAGGTAGATGTCGCCCACGTTCCAGTCGTCGGGCACCTCGAGCTCGTCGTTGCGGAGCTTGTCGTGGCTTTCAAGACATAGCTCAAACAACTTTTTCGGCCAGTTTTTGCCGTGGACTTTGCGGACGTGGCTGGAGAAGACGCTGCCCCGCTTGGTGGAGTTGATCAACTTGTAGTAGAAGGGGAACATGGTGACGGCAGCCGCCACACCGATGCACAGCGCCAAGAGCCGCTGTGGCCGCTCGAAGATGGTCTGGAGGTACAGCTTGCTGACCCACTTGCGGCCAAAGGCATGCTCGGCGCTGAATGGGGAAAGCACCACCAACGTCTGGTTCAGCTCGTCCAACCGCGGGCTGTCGGTCTGGATATGGGGGTTGGAGTTGAGGAACTCCGCAAACAGCGCATTGAACCGGCTGAGCAGGTGGTCGATCAACGGCGAGGGCTCGAGGATGTCGGCGTAGCGGGAGTCCACGCGGCCGGGCGACGGCGTGCGGTCCTTGTCCTTTTTCACCGCTAGGTTTGGCTGGAGCTGGTATCGCCTCTTGGTCTTGAACTTGGGGATCTGTTCTGCGAGCTGCTCCTCCTCCTCGAGCTCGTCAATGTCGACAATCAGTTGGTCCCGCGTGTAGATGATGGAGTTGCTGGCCAACACCGTGTGGTCGAGGGTCAAGTCCACGTTGTCATTGGGCGTCGGGCGGATGCTCAAGGTGGTTTCGAACTGCGACACGAGGTCGTCCTCCTCGTCGCTCTCGAGACTCATGGCGTGTCGAAAAATGGAGGTGATCCGATGCGATGGTGTTTTGTATTCCGCATTCGTTGATTTGCAGCTACGCGGTCACGCACCGTGCCTGTGGACGCGGCCAAAGTCTATAGCAACAACACCATGACAGCAAGAATGGGATGGTAGAGGGTTAAAGTAGAGGCTTCATCACAAAATGCGTGGCCACGAAACGCAATCCGACAATACATTCCCTTGCATAATGTCACGTCACAATGGCGATAAGCCGAGCATTCTATTGTCTGGGGTGTTGTGCTATTTGAAGATGTGTATTGCTGGCTGATGGTGGAGGTGATGACTTGAAGACGATGTTGGTGATTTGTTGGTGATTTGTTGGTGCTGGTACTTTGCTGTTGTGGTTATTTGTTTCACTGGTTAATGGCTCAACAGAGGAGCCACCTGCTGGGCCAAGCGCGGGGCCTCGCCCACATTGTGCCGTCTCTTTCGGATGACATTCTCGATGAAGGCCTCTCCGGCCTTGTATGACGATCTCACCAAGGGTCCGCTGGCCACGTAGAGGAACCCCATGTCCAACGCGGTGTCTCTCCAGTAGTCGAACTTTTCTGGTTTGATGTAATCCACCACCTTCATGTGGCGCTTGGTGGGCCGCATGTACTGGCCAAACGTCACCACGTCACACCCAATGGCCCGCAAGTCCTTGAGCGTCTGCATGATCTGGTCGTCGGTCTCACCGAATCCAAGCATGAGCGATGTTTTCGTCACCAACGACGGCTTGGCCTTCTTGGCCGCCTCCAAGATCAGAAGCGATTGTCTATAGGTGGCCCGGCGGTCTCGGACGTGCGGGGTCAATGCTTCCACGGTCTCGAGGTTGTGGGCGTACACATCCAACCCGGATGTGGCGAGAATGGCCGCCAGGTCAAGGTCTCCGCGGAAATCGCCTCCAAGCACCTCCACAAGAATCTGGGGGGCCTTCTGCTTGATCCGGCGCACGGTCTCAGCAAGGTGGTTGGCGCCGCCGTCCACCAAGTCGTCACGGTCGACCGTGGTGAGCACCACGTACCCCAACCCCCATCTGCTGATGGCCTCGGCGGTATTTTCTGGCTCGTTGGGGTCGGGGGGAGCGGGCTTTCGGTTGGTTTTCACCGAGCAGAACCGGCACCCTCGCGTGCACGTGTCGCCCATCAACATGATGGTGGCGGTGGCCTCGGACTTCTTGCCTCCCCAGCACTCCCCGATGTTGGGGCACTTGGCCTCTTCACACACGGTCGCCAACTTTAGCTCCCGCACATCCTTCTTGAGATTGTGGAACGACTTTCCCTTGGGGATGGGCACCTTGAGCCATTTGGGAAGCCGCTGCTCGGCATCTTGTCTCGCTGCCTCCAACGGATCGATCAACATGTCCTTGGCTTTTCCACTGACAAAGTCATCGAACGAGGGGCCCTTGTTGAGGGAGTCGGAGAAGTTGGTGCGGGTTCTGCGGCGGGTTTTGGGCTTGATGGGCTCGTTGAATGGGTCTGCGGTGGCCAACGTGCGGACCAAGGGCACCGACACGCGGCGGGTGGCCGTCCGGAGTGGAATCATGTAATAAATAGAGCGATGCAATGTGGTTCGGACCTACGAGCGCCATTTCGCACGTGAGCCGCGACTCGGTTGGCACCTGACTCGGGCGCGGCGCCCGAGTCGCGCCGGGTCGCCCGAGTCACCACCAGTCACCTCTTTACTCGTATATCACCTTCTTCTACCCGCCGAAAGCACTCGCTTCGGACTCTGCTTGTCGAGGTGTGCGAGAAGCCGCTGCACCTCCGTTTCCGCCGCCCTGAGCTTGCGCTCAAGACTGTCGTTGTCGCGCTGGCGGTCCTTGAGTTCCGCCACCTTCTCCTCGAGTTGCGCCTTGTAGGTATCCTTCAACAACGCAATCTTCTTCTCGTGCTTCTTGGAGTACTGGAAGTAGAGCTGTTCCGCCACGTCGCGGATGCGGGCATCTGTCTTCTCTTGCGCACTGGCAACCTGCTGCTTGAGCTCGGCAATCTCCTCCAACAACTCACCGTGGCCCTGGGGCGCCGCCCGCACCTGGCTGAGCTCCTTCTGGAGACGGTCGATGGTCTTGGTGTCGCTGGTGATGATGTCGTCTTTGTTGGCGGAGGCCCGCTGCACCTTGGCAAGCTCGTCCTCGGTGTGCGAGAGCTGGGCCGCCAACTCGATCTTCTCGCTATCAAGCGAGGCAATCTTGTGCTTGAGATCGGACGTGGAGTCGCTTCGCTCGTCGAGCTGCTTCTGGAGATCGCTCACCTGTTGCTTGAGCTCGGTTTGCACCCGCTCATCCGCGAGTAGCTGGAGGTTCAACGACTCGTACTCCTTGTTGAACTTCTGGAAGTCCTCCTTGCGCATGCGGGCCTCCTCCTTGGCCGCCTCGAGCCGCTGCTTGGTTTGTGTAAGCTCCTCGTCTTTTGCCGCCACCTGCGCCTTGAGCTCGTCAACACTTCTCGACTGCTCCGACGCCCGCTGCAACTCCTCTTCGAGTTCCTGTGCCTTCACAATGAGCCTGCCATTCTCCTTGATCAACTCCTCCTTCTCTTTGAGCAACACCTCCACCTTCTCATTGTAGGCAAGATTGCTCTCGTTGAGGGACGCGATCTCGTGGTCCTTGCTGTCGACCTCGTCCTGGAGCCCCTTGAGCTTGAACTGGGAGTTATCAAGGGCAAATTCGTGCTCCTGGAGTTTGTTTTGCGTGTGGGTGAGCTCCTCACTAAGAGCAGCGTTCTTATCGTGCAACCCGCTCACGGACTCGGTCAACTCGCGCACCTTGGCGCTGGCGGTGGCCAGTGTGGCCTCCATCTTTAGCAACGCCGTCTCCTTGAGCTTGTACTTTTTGGTGAGGGACGCGAGCTCGCGGTCCGTCTGGTGGAGCTGGATGGTGAGCATCTCCTCGTTGGCCACCATGCGGTTGTTGAGCTGCTTGAGCTCCTTGATTTGCTTCTCGTGGCTGAGAAACTGCTCGTTGGTGGCGGCCAACTCCTCCGAAAGCGAGAGAATCAGCTTGTTCTTGGACTCGATGGTTTTCTCGAGCTCGAGCATCTCGGCGTCGTGCTTCTCTTGCACAGACTTGAGGTACGCCACGGAGAAGAAGGGCTTGGAGTTGGGCGACATGAGGAAGTTGAGGGTGGGCTCGTCGTCGTCGTGGTCCTTGAGCGGGCTGGTGCTTTCCTGGGCCTTCTCCAAAACCCGCATCTGCTGGTTGGTATCCGGGGACCGGGCCACCGGCTCGGTGGGCCGCTGCGGCGTCACGTAGTCCTGCTGCTCGTGCACAATCTTGGAGATCTGGGTGTGCTCGGACTCGAGCTTGCGGAAGGTGGTGGGCTCCAGCGGCGCCACGTCGTCGTCGGACGAGTCGTCCACATGCCGCAAATACACCTCGCTGTTGCGCACCTCCACCGAGCTGTCGTTGGCGTTGGTGGTGACGCGCTGGATCTTGTCGGGACGCACGCGCTTGAGGGGACTGCTGTCGGAGGAGACTCGTTTGTAGATGTTTTCCTTGTTGGTGGGGGAGGAATCGATGTGGGCCACCTTGACCGAGCGGCGGTGCATGGACTCGATGGTTTTCTTGAGTTCCTGGATACGCGGCGATGTCACCGACACGTGGTTGACGGTGTGGACGGTGCGGCCGGGGTGGGTGATGCGGTCGGGGGTGAAGTGATCTTTATGGATGGTGTAGCGGCGAGCATTGTGTTTGGCCGAGATGCCGTGGGGGTGTTTTTCGAGATACTTGGCGGGACTGAGACCCTCGGAGTCGTCGAGCCGCGAGGGACTGGATCCGTCGAGGTAGGGGAGCTTGACGGGGGAGAGTCTTTCTGATATGTGGGACATACGCGTGAAAACAAACAATGCGAAAACTAGGGCCCAAGTCACGGGGCGAGCGCGGACCGAACTACACTGTCGACCCAAGCTCGCCCGGCGAGCAACTTTGGGCCCAAGTTCGCACCGCGAACTTGGGTCGAGCGGCCTCATTCATCGACCCGCTCGGTCCATCGCCCATATCTTCCATTAGTACTACTCATCTTAGAGGGTATTTATTGAACATCGGTATCAAAAGAAGTGAAACAAGGATCTGCGCTCGTTGGCAACGGACTCGGACTGCACGGGCACGGCCGCCGATGAGTACACTGTACCATTGGTTGCAACCGTGGAGTTGTAGTAAGGAGTGGCCGACGCCGAGGCAGAAGGAACAAGCGAGACCGGGTCGGAGGTGGTGGAGGCCAACGTGGTGGTCACCTCCACGAAGCTGGTGATGGTGGTGGTGAGGTCGCCCACGGTGAACTCGGCGGTGATGGGGTACGACGTGGTGACCACGTCCGCCGCCGAGGGGGTCTCGGTGACGGTGACGGTCACGGTGGTGGCCTCGCACACGTCGGTGGCGGCCTCGGTGGTGACGGAGCCGTCGTCCAACGTCACGGTGGTGATGCGCGTGACGGTGGAGGTGGTGGTGGCCTCGACGGTCTCGTCGTCCTCCACGTAGGTGGTGGTGACGGTGGACACGGGCACCTCGGTGGTGACGCCATCGGACGTGATGGTCTGGTACTGGGTGATGGTGGAGGTGATGGTGGTGTCGTCCTCGGTGGTGGAGGCCTCTGCCGCCAATGCCTTCTCGACGGCACTGGTGGACTTGGCGTTCAACGTCAACGTGGTGTCGGAAAGAGTGATGGTGATCCACTCATCGACGGTGATGGTGGTGTCGACCTCACTCTCGCTCTCGCCCTCCACGTAGGTGGACACGGCACTGGGCTCGGCGGTGGCCGAGGCCACCGACACAAACTCGGTGCTGGACACGGGGACAATCTCGGCGCTGAAGCCGCTGGACACAGCGGCGTCGGACGAGTTGTCGTATCTCTTGAAGGGAACAGCAACAACAGCGGAAGCAAGGAGAATCAACGAAGCAATACGCATAACGAATGGTACCAGGGGGAAGAGTCGGGGTGAAAGGAGTGGACGCGATTAGAATACGCTGGGATTCTTCGAGACTGGTGGTGAAAACGAGCGACGGGGATCGGCGGCCTTATAAAAGAGGGTGGTGTTTTTCTGTGGAATTTCTTGAAAATGCTTGGTAATCCCTCATGTTTCTTGTTGCAATGGGTGCAATTCGCAGGAGTGTTTGTTTATTTACGACGCGACGCCATTCGCGTTTCACTAACTTTGCGCCAAGCAAGGTACGAACTATAGAGGGGAGTCTATTCCACTGTCAGTCTGGTGCCGTGTTGCCGATGTGTCGTTGCCCTTTGCCGTTGTCCCTGTCGTTGTCCCTGTCGTTGTCTCTTGTCTCGCTAATGTGTCTTGCCTTCAAACAATAATGGTGAATTCCACGCTGCGACGATACGGTGCGGGCGGTGGGGCGCGCGGGCCGAGCGGCGCCCACCTCGCTACAGTGGTGCGATCCGGGTGAAACATGGTGACGTCAGCGCCGCCGGCGCGTGCCTGAGCATCGGGCCAGTTGCTATGGGCGCCGTGGTGGGTCGTCATACTAGACTGACACCGGATCCTCGGGCGAGCTGTCACCGTACTAGAGCGGGCTGATGCATACAACGACTAGTGCGGGCTGATGCATACAAGGCTGGGGGGTACATGTGCCTCGTTAGTGCTCGTTTGGATGGGGCTTACCTCGAGGTTACCGCTTTGGGACGTAAGCCCCTGGTCGGCATCACCCAGGCGGTCACGTGATACAACGCGTGGGTGCCTCCCCTTGTCAAGTGGCTCAATCCAACTAGTCACTATTTTTGGTCAATGGACTGAAAGTCTCTGTGTTTGGTCAACGAATTGAAAGTCTCTGTGTTGGTCAATGCCAACCCAAGGTCCCCGTGTCTACCATGTTCCTCCGCACATCGTTCTATCTCTAGTCCGCTTTTGTCTTTCCGCGCCTTATCGGCCAAATCCTTCAACTTGCCGTAAACCACTTTTATGATTGGCCTCCCACTTGATGACAGGCCCTCGCGCAACCACGCCGTAGCCATTGTGCTCGGTGTCATTGCCCTCGTTGTGTTCTTCTCCTCCAATGCGTTCGGGTACCTCCGCATCGCCGTGCTGCTGATTGACCCCTCGCTCTGCCCCGTGGCGGAGGTGCGGGCGCCCAGGTCGTTTGGCCCCGACTCGGTGGTGTTTGGCATCCTCAACGACCCCAACTATCGCAAGTGGTCGGTTCGCAAATTGTCCAATGCCGTCAAGGTCGACACCCAGATCTTCGACAACCAGCCCGACGTGCCCGACGCCCCGGAGGTGTGGGCCAAGTTCGACAAGTTCCACGAGTACCTCGAAAACACCTTCGCGTCGGTTTACGACAAACTAGACGTCTACAAGGTCAACACCTACGGCCTTGTGTTCCACTGGAAGGGCACCGACGAGGACCTCAAACCGATCCTTCTCACCGCCCACCAGGACGTGGTGCCGGTGCAGTCCGAGACCTTGGGCGACTGGACGTATCCTCCCTTTGACGGCCACTACGACGGCACCTACTTGTATGGGCGAGGCTCCTCCGACTGTAAGAACTTGTTGGTTGCCATCCTCGAAACCTTGCAGTTGCTCATTGAGACCAACTTCGTGCCCAAGAGAGGCATCATCGCTGCCTTTGGTTTTGACGAGGAGGCCAGCGGCATCAGGGGCGCCGCCAACATCGGCAAGTTCCTCGAGGACAAGTTTGGCCGGGACAGTATCCATGCGCTTCTTGACGAGGGCCCGGGCCTCCAGATTGACGATAGCATCGGCCAGATTGTCGCTGCTCCGGGCGCCGGCGAAAAGGGGTACATTGACATTGAGGTGTCCATCACCACCCCCGGCGGCCACTCGTCGGTGCCCCCCGACCACACCTCCATTGGTATTGCCGGAGAGCTCGCCTATCTCATCGAAAAGGACCCCTACGCCCCTAGGCTTACCGACAAAAACCCCATGCTCGGGTACCTCCAGTGCTTGGCTGCCAATTCCGACAAGCTCCCCAAACTCACCCGCAAGGCCATTCTTCGTGCTGGTTTCGACAAGCTCGCCAACCTGAAGGTGTTGAAGGTGCTCACGGCCAACCCATTCACTCGTTACCTCGTGCAAACGTCGCAGGCCATCGACATCATCAAGGGCGGAGAAAAGGCCAACGCGTTGCCCGAAAACGTCAAGACGGTGGTGAACCACCGCATTGCCGTGGAACTCACCGTCGACGACATCAAGCACCACTTCACCGAGCGCGTGCTTGTGTTGGCCAAGAAGCACCACCTCAACGTCGAGTCGTTTGGCGAGACGGTGTTTGAGGTTGACGATCCCAAGGGCAAGATTGTAGTTTCCACCCCCCACGCGCTCGAGGTGGCCCCCGTGTCGCCCTACGACGACGATGTGTGGAACGAGCTTGCCGGGGTCACGCGCCATGTGTTTGAGGACGTGGTGTTCCCCAACCTCACGTACCCCATCATCTCGGCCCCCAGTATCATGCCTGCCAACACCGACACCAGACACTACTGGAACTTGACGAGAAACATTTACCGGTACTCGCCGGCCTTGGACAACTTGTCTCTTACCGAGAGACACATCCACAGTGTGGACGAGAAGGTGGAGTTCGACTCCCATTTGCAGTTGATTGCGTTTTTCTACGAGTACGCCCAGGTGGTGAGTGAATAAATGATCGTATGCTATTATTATACACGCCTGGCATAGGCCGGGAACTGAGGGGGTGGCTCTAAGTCAGGTTCCCCTTTAAGGTCCGGGACCTTCATCGATGCCATCTTTGTGCTGGTCGTCTCGCAGGCCCGACAACCAGCCTAACTGATCTCCTTCTTCTCCAAGGGGTTGTAACGCAAAAACTTCTCAATCAAGTCCACATGCGTCAACACCATTCGACGACAGCAATATCTCTTCAACTTCAACTGGTCCAACGCATCGCCCTCGGTCACCGTCTCGTCCTGAAGAAGCGTGAGGTACGCCTCCCACTTGTCACCCACGACCTTGCCACACGAGAAACAACGGATGGGAATAATCATGATGACCAGAGTTTTTTTTCCTCGCCGCGGTACGGGTGTTTCGCGTTTTTCACCTCATCGAAAAAACTCATCATGCCTGCTGCTTCCGACTGGCTGTTGACCATGGCCTCGGGCGGCGTGCCCGTGGTGCTCCCGCACGCGGCGCCCGTGGTGTATTCGCAAGACGGCCGCCACGCCATTGTCATGATGTCCCACCAGCTCCGCGTGTACTTCATCTCCACCCGCCAGTGCATCCGCACCATCGATGTGCCGTGCTTGGACGCGGTGGACTTCCGCTTGGACCCGGCGCTGCCTGACCATATCCTCATACAAAAGGGCGAGACGCTTCTCAAGGTCGACTGGAAGGAAAAATCCGTGCAAGAACAAAAGAGCATCGCATTCCGGGCCGTGGTGGGCATCTCCGAAACCTACGTGGTGGGCGTCGCCGGCCACCAGTTGGTGCGGTACGACCGCAAGCAAAACACCCAGAGCACGCTTGTTGACGTGGAACACAAGCTCTTTGCGGTGTCGGAGGATCTTCAAACCATCGCATTTGTTTCGGGGCACCTGGTGCACCTCTACAACATTGGCTTGGTGTTTGACGGAACCGATGCAGACGCGCTCGCCGCCCAGGTCGCCTCCACCAAGGAAATCGTGCCCTTTGTGTACAAGACCCCCATTCTCAGCATTGCCGTGGCCAACGACCTCACCGTGGCGCTCGGGACCTCCTCCGGTACCATCCAAGTGGTGTACGGCGGGTTGGCCGTGCCCAAACCACAGCGACTTCTCAAGTGGCACATTGACGCCGTCAGGTCGTTGTGCTTCTCCCCCGATAATGTGTTTCTTCTCTCGGGAGGAATGGAGAAAGTGTTGGTGTTTTGGCACTTGGAGTCCGACAAAAACCACTTTCTTCCGCGGTTGAACGGCACCGTCGACCGCATCTCCATCGACCGCCACAAGCCGGACTACTACTCGATGGTGCTCCGGTCGTCGGCGCCCGAACTCTTGATAATATCTGCCGTCGACCTCATCTCACGGTTGGCCGTGAGCCCCGTGAAACCCAGCATCGCCCTCCCTTCTCTGGAGGCCATTGCCCGCACAATCACAAACACCAAGGACATGTCTCGGGTCCACCACAACATCACCGCGCCCTTCGAAGTCCACCCCATGTCCAAGCATCTCTACTTCCCCAACAACAGCTCGATCCAGGCGTACGATCCCGTCAAGAACGAACAGGCGTTCGTGCAGAACGTGGCGCCGGCGCTCTCCACGGGTAAGGTGCGGTCCGAAACCCAGATTGTCGACCCCGAGGTCACCCACGTTGCCTTCAGCAACTCCGGCGAGTGGATGTGCACCTTTGACGTGTTGGAAAAGTCGTCCGTCGACAACTTGTTGTCCAAGAACGACCTGCAATACGCCCTCAAGTTCTGGAAGTATACCCCCGACACCACCAACGCCAAGGCCGGCGCGTGGGAGCTCACCACCAAGATCATCGACCCGCACGGGCCCAGCCGCGTGCTCGCCATCGTGCCCGGCCCCGTGTCGTACCACGGCGGGTTGGCGTTTCTCACGGCGGACTCCCTTGGCGGATTGCGGGTGTGGAGACCCCGCATCCCCAGCGAAGTCTACTCCAACTCCAAGGCAAAGCCCCAGCAAACAGCATGGACCATGCGCAAGTCTCGCAGCGGCGGCGCGCTCAAGTCGGACTCCGTCGACGTGGCGTGGTCTCGCGACGGCTCCATCATCATCGTGGGCCACGAATATAGCATCTCCACCATCTCCGCCGACACCTTCGACGAGATCCCGCACGACTACTTCAAGATCCCCTCCCTCTCCGGATCGAAGATCAGATCGTTGTCCCTCATTGACAATGACTTGATTGTGCTCTCCAAGACAAGAATCTCTTCCTTCAACCTCCTCAAGGGCGAACAGAACGAGCTCGTGGCCCGCGTCAACACCACCCACGGCGCCAAGAACCTCATTGCCGTGGACCCCGTGTCCAAGTTCATCATGTTGGCCGTGAACTACTACACGGAAAAGCCCCACGGCATCCGCGCCAAGATCATCATCTTCAAGCCCAACCAGTTGACCCCGGTCCACTCCTTCAAGCATCCCGTGGGCATTGTGGGCGTGCGGTTCTCCGGCACCTCGTTTGTGTTTGTCGACACGGACCTGCGGGTGGGGTACGTGGCGTCGACGGCCCTCGCCGAAACCCCGGTGGCCGACGTTACCCGAGACATGAACGACATGCTCATCAAGGCCCAGGCCACCGCGGACATCATCAGCACCCGCAACGCCCCCGTGGCCACCAAGCACCACCACAATGTTCTCGACGACCACTTGGAGGTGGCCCGCGCGTTGGACGTGAACTCCTTTGCGCCGGTGTTCCTGAACGTGGAGGGGGTGCAGATCTCCGATCTCTTCGAAAAGGTGATGAAGATTGTCAAGTGACCGCTGACTCAACCGATGAGCGAAGCGAAGAGGTTGCCTCATCCATGTAAATCTACCATGTATATCATGTATTCTCATGAATATCTCGTACATCTCCTAAGGCCATTCGATCATGTATTAACCTGGAAATGCACACTTCTCGGTTACTTCCAGTTGAATATCGACTCCTTCTTGTCCGGCTGCTTGGTCCGCTGGATCGCCAACACCGACTCGATCTTGCTGAGGGCATTCTCGAGAAGATCCTTCCTCTCCTGAAGCTCAATGTGCTTCTTGATCTTGGGGTCTTCCTTGGCAAACTCCTCAATCTCTTCCGCCGAGAGATTGGTGAAGAACCGCTGGTCGAGCTCGCGGGGGAAATTATAGTAGAAGTCACTCAACAACTCGACGTTCAAAAAGAGAATCGCCGTCGACGTGAGCTTGGTGGCCACCGCGTCGAGGAAGATCTCGGGACACTGGTACTTGTTCTCCTTGACCTTGCACTTTTTCGAGTTCTTGACAAACTGGTACCGCATCTTCAAGAGCAGGAGCCGCTCCTTGAGGAAGAGCGCCTCCTTGCCCTTTTCTATTAGCACGTTGGAGAACCCAAGGGTCTCATTCAGGTTGAAGTCCACCTCGCCGTAGCTCTTCTTCTGCTGCTCGAGCTTCTCGAGGTACGTCATCACCTGCTGCAACTTGCGTCCGCCAATCTGCTTCTTTAGCACCTGGAACACCTCGTCGCACTGGCGAATCTCCTCCTTGAGGAGGTTAACTGCGTTGTCCTTGCTGGAGGTCCACTCGCGGTCCTCGAGCTCGATCTCGTACTTGAACGGCTTGATGCAGTTTTCCACCTGGTCCGCGGTCGAGTAGTACTTGGCCCCAAGCACCGCCTGGGCGGCGGCGGTGACGGCGTCGCGCGCCTTGGGGTGGTTGCGCAACTGCGTGTTGTCGACAAGATTGGTGATTTCGGTGATGATGGCGTCGGTGACAAGACTGGTGGAAAGCCGTCCGACCCCAAGCTTGGTGAGCGAGCTGGTGGTGAGATCGAGTTTCTTGTGCCAGTACACGTCCTCGTTGATGTTGGCAATCTGCGAGAGTTCCCGAAGATCAGGCCCGATATTGTCGGTGTGACTGAGAGGTTTGTTCCAGTACCTTTCCGCAAGAAGATCCAACACCTTCTGGTCAAGCTCGTTCTTGAGAAGCGCCTTGAGCTCCTGGCGGGAGAAGTTGTGGCTCAACTCCTTGGTCGACAACTTCAAAATGTCAATGTTGTTGGCCAAGTACATTTGCGGGGTGAGGGGGCGGTCGTTGAACTCCACCTTGAACTGGTACGACGCCTCCTCGAGCTCCTGCTGGATGGCAAGATGCGTGGGCTGAAGCGATGCTGCCATCGACTTTTCCAACACCTTCATGAGCTTCTTCTTGAGATTGCGGGTGCCCGTGGTCGTGCCAAAGAACCCGTCCTTGTGTTGCTTCAAGTAGTTGAACTCGTAGTTTTGCTGGGCCACGTACGCCTGGTATCCAGAAACAGCCTTGCGGGCAAAGAGCGAGTTGTTGGTGGCTGCAGGGGCCTTGGTGATGACACCGACATAGCCCATGCGGAGGGGGTACCGCCGGTTGAGCAAGATGTCCCGCGCCTGGTCCGGCTCCACCAAGTCGAGCTTGGTGACGACTCCCACGGTGCGCTCGCCGCGGGGGTCCGCCACTTTGGCGGCACGCAACGCGGCCGAGTTGGCCAAGTCAACGTCGGCGGCGGAGATGGCCAAGATGATGTTGGGGGCCTCGAGGTACCGGTTACAGAGCGCGCGGATCTTCTGCTTGAGCTCGGCGGGCTGGTCGGCCGCCTCGATCTGGATGTACCCGGGCAAGTCCACCAACGACAAGTCGGGCACGCGGGGCGAGCGGATGGTGATTTGGATCGGGTCGTTGGAGATGCACTCACTGGCGGGCACCGCCATGTTGAGGTCAAAGAGCGTCTTTTGCACCTGCTGAAAGTCGGTGAGGTTGTACAACTTCAACGCGGGGAACTCCGCCACCTCCAGCGCACTGTCGGGGGAGTTGACGAGCGTCAACTCGATGGGCCGCCGCGTGACCATGTTGGAGCCCTTGGGCAAGAACTCCTGGCCGACAATCGACTCGAGCACCGACGACTTGCCGCTCGATTGCGATCCAATCACCACGATCGAGGGGAGCCGCAACGTGTCGCTCTGCGAGTCCACCGTCTGCAACAAGCTGCGGATCTCGATCATCTGGCGCGTGAGGTTCATCATGTCGTCGCTGGTTTCGTCGTGTTCGAGATCGAGCTCCTCGTCCTCGCTCTGGTCAATGAGGGTCTCCTCGTCGTCTTCGTCTTCGTCAGTGGAGAGGCCCACGGCGGCGGCCGTGGCTCCGACCGCAGTGGCATTGTCGCCGCCGCCGCCGCCGTCCGACCCGCCCTCGTCTCCCTTGCCGTTCTTGTCGGAACCAAACCCCTTGAAGAAATCACTGGTTTTGTCCAACATGCCGTCGGTTAAATCCTTGAGTGCCGAAAGACGGTCGCTCGTATAGTTGGACGCCTGTTCCACCTTGTAGGCAACGTAGGAGCCGCCTGCCGCCACGGTGCCACCCACATACACCGGGACCTTGGCCGCGCGAGCAATGAGCTTGATGAAGCCAAGATTGCGGGCCTGATTCACCGACAGTAGCGACTGGTGGTGGAACCGCGGACGTCCGGCCGCCTGGCTCAACAACGTGAAGTGTCGAGCGTGTGTTCGGGCCACGGGGTAGCCGCAGCGATGTAGCATCATGGAGCAATGAGGTAAACACTTGTGCGAATTTGTGGGGGGGGGTTCGCGCCACTAAGTGCTGATATCACAATTTCACAAGCTGGTTGTTCTGGCTGCCAATATAACCGTTGATGTATGTTGAAGTTAAGGTTGCTCCTTGATCCCATACTTCCCACTTTGTTCTGGCAATCTTGCAGACACGGCCCTCTTAGCTTAGTGGTAGAGCGTTGCACTTGTAATGCAAAGGTCGCTAGTTCAATTCTGGCAGGGGGCAATGTTTCCCTCAACGCGCGTATGGTTTAGTGGTAAAATCCTACCTTCCCAAGGTAGGGCCCCGGGTTCGATTCCCGGTGCGCGCATACTTTTTGCCATGTCCAAGAACGCCATCAGGACCGCCGTCTCGGCAGGTATGTAACAGCTTCCAAAAGATGTCTAACTAGTGCAAAAGTTTTACCCCATCAGATTGGCCGACAAGTCGTGGGACAACACCGGGTTGTTGGTAGATGCATCCAGCGATGAGGTGACGCAAGCGCAAGCCAAGATCATCCTCACCATTGACTTGACCCAGGCTGTTGCCGACGAGGCCATTGCCTCCAAGGCGGGGCTTGTGCTTGCGTACCACCCGTTTATTTTCCGTGGACTCAAGAGCATCACGCCGTCGGACCCCCAGCAACGATCCTTGATCAAGCTCATCCAGAACGGCGTGAGCGTGTACTCTCCCCACACCGCCGTGGACAGCGCCAAGGGCGGTGTCAACGACTTCTTGGTGGACGGCATTGCCTCTTCAAACACCCCCAGAGAACCCATTGAAAAAAACCCGAACGAAGAGGGATGTGGCATGGGCCGCCTTGTCACCTTGGACAAGCCCGTGGCACTCAGCGAGCTCGTCAAGCGGGTCAAGAACAGCTTGGACCTTCCCTACGTCCAGGTGGCCACCGGCAAAGACCACACCAAGGACTCGCTCATCCGCACCATTGCTGTGTGTGCTGGCTCCGGCGGGGGAGTGTTCAAGGGCGTCAGTGCCGACCTCTTCTACACCGGGGAGTTGTCGCACCACGAGGCGTTGTACTTTACCGAGACCGGCTCGTCGGTGATTGCATGTAACCACTCCAACACCGAGCGGGCGTTCCTCAAGGTGTTGAGAGAACAGCTCTTGGGCGAGTTGCCCAATTGGGACATCTCCATCAGCACAAAGGACAAGGATCCCTACGAGACGTGGTAAGTACATATTTAGTTATTGTCATCACCAAAGAGGTTGTCCCACCACGAAGTAATTTTGTCAAAGGTGCCCTTGACGGCATCCGCGGTGTCGGACCCCGCCTCGCCAAAATCGTCGAGGACGTCGCCCACAATCTCCTCCACGTCGTCCACCACCTCGCCAAGATGATCGAAGATGTCTTCAGTAGTCTTAAAGTCCGATGGCTTGGGGAGACTCTCCGGGGTGAGGGACGTGATGGTGCTTTCTTCGCTCACCAACGACTCGTAGGGGTGCTGGTTGGTGCTCACGCTGATGGTGGTTTGCTGGGGACGCGAGACCTTCTTCCAGAGAAGATCGTAGGTGGCGTCCTCAACAATGTGCTCGACGGAAAAGTCCAACCCGGGATACCCCGTGGAGTCGGTCCAGTCTTCGGGAAGGAGGTTGCTCTTGGAGAGAAGGCGCGAGGTGCCGTTGTTGGGAGCGGGCACGATGTTGAGACTCTCGCAGAGGAGGTTGTACACGTCGGTGTTGGGGAAGGGAAGGATCTTCAGGCCCTTCTTTGGGAGCATGGCGTCAAAGAACGGCCCCGACCCGAGGAACAACGCCCGCATGAGCGTCTCGGTGTTGTTGTACCCGTGGACCCCCTTGGGCGTGTACGTGTTGCCATTCTTCTCGAAGCTTTGGTGGGTGGTGATGGAGTAGCCCACGTCGGGAATGATCCACACGGGCGCAAGCCGGTAGCTGAAGGCGTGGTTGTCGCCGCCAAAGTTCCACTCGGCGGGAATGTCTTGTTTGAGATACACCGAGAAGTGGGGTGGGATTTTCGCCTTGATCTCGGCGTAGATCTCGTCAACAGAGTACTGCGCGTACGGCCGGAGCCCAAAGAGAGGCCACCCATCGGTGTGCTCAATCTTGTCGAGATCCACCACATCATCAAGGAACAACAACCGATCGTCACTTGTGGGCGCCATGCCGTGGTCACTAACCACCACCACATTCACGATGTTTTGCAAGTTGCGGTTCTGCAACTCCACCTGGACCAAGTCCACGAAGTCATCGACGTACTTGAGGGCGTCGGTGAGGTTGGGCCCGCTGATGCCATACTTGTGGCCAAACTGGTCGATGGTGGGCACGTAGGCCAAGATGAGTTCCGGCCGCGACGCCTCGTCCTGGTCGAGCCACGCCATCAACTTGTTGGCCTTCAGCGTGAGGAGCTCCAGCCCGTTGTAGCGGTCAAACACCTGGGGGCTGATGGTGGGCACCTCGCTGCCCGGCCACATGTGGACCGCGGTCTTGACGCCCTGTTTGGCGGCGGTCGTCCAGATGGGCTCGCCGCCGTGCCAAAAATCCGGGTCTAATCCACCCACCTCGGGGTTGGTGTTGATAAACTGTTTCTTTAGTTTGGGGTCGTAGAACGTGTTGCCCACGATGCCGTGCTCAGAGGGATAGAGGCCCGTCACCAACGTCCAGTGGTTGGGAAACGTCGACGAGGGGAACGACGGAGTCATGTAGGGGGCGCCGTAGTCGTTGAGCATCATGTTGTGGAGGGTGGGGGTGTTTTGGGGGTTGATGTAGTGGGGGTGGAGGCCATCCAACGAAATGATGATGGTGGTGGGATGGAACACGTGGGTGCCGTTGGAAAGCACCACCTTGTTCATGACGATATCGGCAGCCTTGCTCATATGGAAGATGCCGTATAGTAGCACCGCCGCGAGAAGAGATGCAAATATCGCCCCGACCCGGTTGACCTTCTGGTTGAGTCGCTTGATGCGGTAGTCCCGGATATCGAAGGCGGGTCCCTCTGTTTCCTCTGGTTGCACGGGGTCATACCGGGGCACGTTGAAGTAATTTTGGAACTTGCCAAAGAGACTCGACCGCTCCTCGTGCTCGTAGTCGAGGCTCTCCAAGAAAGTCTCCCTTGGCACCTGCTCACCAAAAATAATGTTGTCGGCGTCGTCGTCGAGATCGGTCACCGGCACGTCGGCCGCATGGGGCTGGCCAAAGTTGACGGACATGATGAGGTTTATCGCGGTTCGCACTAGAGGCGCTCCACGTCACGGGCTCGCCGGGCACTCATGGCCTTGTATACTTTTACCCGGAGACTCATGAGGTCGTCGGGAACAAGGTCGCCTTTCTCGAGTGATGCATCGCATCCGTCCACAGGACACACTTTCTTGTGGAGCAACTCCCGTAGAATGTACCGCTTCTCGTACACGTGCTTGCACTTGCGAGACGCCAAGGGCTCCTCAAAGAAGTTTTGGGATATGGGGTCCTTGAGCGAGATCTTGCCCCCGCTGACGGCAACGTCGTCGTCGGCCTCGTCCTCCGGAAGCGGGTCCTCGGGGTCGATGAGCACGCGGGCGACGTTGTGGACATAAACGTAGTCGGGGTCCGCCTTGACCTTGGCGCTGAGGTCACGCTCGGTGACCCATGTCTCGTCAAAGGCAAGGTCCTGGTGCTGGGGATACGTCGCGTACGTGTCGAGAGAGAGCTCGGGGTACTGGGCGGAGGCGTCTCTCACGTGCGACTTGACGTCCTTGAGGCTGGCCTTCTCCAAGGAGGCGGTGTGCTTGGCCGCAATCATGTGGGCGAGGGTGTCGGCGTAGCCGTTGAGCGTGTCCATTATCGCCTCTCTTTCCGTTGAAAGTAGGTGGGGGTGCTGGATCACGTAGTCGAGGTATTGTTTGAGGATGGCCATGTGGTCCTTGACGGTGGAGCTGGCCAATTCCTCGGGGCACTCGGGCCACATGGTGGCGCGTTCCAAGTCCCGACTAAGACCCACATGGAGAGGTAGGTGCTGGGGGATGAGCGTGGGATCTAGCTCGAGGTTTCGGAGCGGTGTTTCTTCCATGTCGCGAACCACCTTGAGCAAAGAAAACGAAAGCCCACCAAGTGCCATTTATAACGAGATGAGTGTACTCTGTTGTTCTTCTAGTGGTGAATTGTATGGCAACTTGGTCTATTCGTCCGCTACTCTTTTCACATTTTCAGCATGGCACATTTGCAGGATTTCGCCAAATCTCACAAATACCCAGATCTTCATTCTACTTTTTGAAACTCATCGAAACTCATCTTTTTCGTCTGGTCTATACACAGTCATTAGTCATTTAATACACGTCACCCTGGTCGAACATGGCGTCGGCCACCTTGATGAAACCAGCAATGTTGGCACCCTTCAACAAGGAAGGCAAGCCGTTGGCGTCCTTCTCGGCCGAGTACTTGATGGCGGTGTTGTAGCAGTTGTCGAAACAAGTGTACATGATGTCCTTCAACTTGTTGTCAACCTCCTCTCTGGTCCACGACACTCTCTGGGAGTTCTGGGCCATCTCCAATCCAGACACGGCAACACCACCACAGTTGGCAGCCTTGCCGGGAGCGTACCAAACGTCCTTGGATCTGTTGGCCTCAAACACGTCGATGGCCTCCTTGGTGGAACCCATGTTGGATCCCTCGGCAATGTACTTGCATCCAGCCTCAACAAGAGCCTTGGCCTCCTCGCCGGAAACCTCGTTTTGGGTGGCCGATGGCAAAGCAATGTCAACCTCACCGACGTGCACCCATGGGCGGGCGCCAGCAATGTACTTGATGTCGGCGTTGTCGAAAGTCTTGTAGTCACCGATGATTTGCTCCAAGGACTTGAACTTGATCTTGGCCTCACCAATGGACTCGATTTGCTCGGGGGTGATACCAGACTTGGAGATGATGGCACCCTTGGAGTCAGACAACGACACCACGGTTCCGCCCAACTCAATCACCTTCAACGCAGCGTATTGGGCCACGTTACCGGAACCGGAAATGGCCACCTTCTTGCCCTTGAAGGACTCCTTACCGTTGGTGGCCTTCTCAATCATCTTCTCGACGTAGTAGACAACACCGTAACCGGTGGCCTCGGGACGGATCAACGAGCCTCCCCACGACAATCCCTTACCGGTGAGGATTCCCGACCAGTTGTTTTGCATGGCCTTGTAGGCACCAAAGAGGAACCCAATCTCACGGCCACCGACACCAATGTCACCAGCTGGCACATCGGTATCCTGACCAATGTATCTAGCCAATTGTCTCATGAAGGCAGTACAGAATCTTCTGATCTCGGCGTCCGATCTGTTCTTGGGGTTGAAGTCGGAACCACCCTTACCACCTCCCATGGAGAGACCAGTCAAGGCGTTCTTGAAGATTTGCTCGAAACCAAGGAACTTGAGAATCGACAAGTTGACCGAAGGGTGGAATCTGAGACCTCCCTTGTATGGACCAAGGGCCGAGTTGAACTGAACACGGAAACCGTTGTTCACCTCGATCTCACCCTTGTCGTTCTCCCAGGCGACTCTGAACTGGATGAGTCTCTCGGGGACCGACACAACGGGGATCACCTTCTTGTACTCAGGGTTCTGAGTGAAGAGGGTGGAGTCCTCAAGAGCGGACACCAATTCTCCGTAGGCTTGTTGAAATTCGGGTTCGTGTGGCAAGACCATTTTTGTTGTAGATGAAGATTTGCAGCGGCTTCTACGTTTATATATATGGCCACGGCGGAATTCGGTGGTGCGTGGGTGATGATGGGCCAATCTCTGGCCAATGAAAAACGGCTTGCGCACTGAATCATTTGAATCATCGCTCTCTTCGGTGGGGGCATAATACGATGCCGATGGCCGCTACCGGGTCGCACGCGGGCCGACAAACATTTGCATGTTGCCCTGCCAACTTTTACATGTTGCTTCTCTACTTTTTATCTGGGGCCAATCACGGAGGCCATGACGTGCGCGGCGGAAAAAGCCGTGCTCCACCACGGGAAAAGAAACCACTGCGTTTGCAATCGCACGACCCCCGGTGCCGGCCCCCGGTGGCTAGTGCATTATCAGATCAATCTGTTGCAGCTATCGCGAGGCCTTAATTCGCCAACCACCCCAGATTCTGCTACTAATTGCCTCATTGGGACTTGGCGTCCAGATACGAGTGAGGGGTGCGTTACTATTTACATGCCTTTCGGCTCCGAGTCCTCGTTGCCTGGCTCAAACACACTCATGCGGCCAGTGACCCGCTGGTCCACCGCCAATTCTTGCACCCACTCGCTGCCCTTGTCGATGCCCTTTTGCACCCATTTTTTCGGCCAGTCGAGCTCCTCTTCCTTGGCCATGTACTGGTCCTTGAACTCGAACGGCCGCACCTCGTTGTAGATGATGGCCAACGTGCGGCGGCCATAGTCCTCGGCGACAGTCCGCTTGGTGAAGTAGCGGTAAATCTTTTGCGGCATCGTCAAGAACCCAAGCAAGTTGGGCACGGGGTATGCATACACCGGTTGCTCAAACAACACCGGCACGTTCTTTTTGTTGAGCACAGTCCGCGACAAGTCGAGCTCGGGCGCAAGCGCCGCGGCGTCGTACTCCAGGGGCAGGATGTATGGCTTGGTGACGGGCTTCTTCGAGTCCTCGTCGTCGTCGTCCACCACCAGCTTGTCCTTTTTGTCTTCCTCGGCCTTTCTCTCGTACTCGGCCTCCTCCTCCACCAAGGCCGCGGGCTTGTCCAATGGCCCAAGCAACCCCTCGTGCACTCCTGTTATATACTCCTTGTAGGAGCCTCTTCCTATGCAAATGACGCCGCCGGCCCGCTCGGCGGTCTCGTCGTCGCGCTTGGGGGTGATCTCCCCAAAGATGCGGTACACCCCGAGAACATCGCGGGGGTTGTAGAGCAGGTGTCGGCTCCTGGTCTCTTCCTCGTCGCCTGTAGTCTGTTTTTCTGGTTGTTCCTGCTTTTTTGGCTCGGCAGCCTCCCTTCTCATCTCGCGGATGCGCTCGGCCACCTGGTTGCGGATCTCGCCCTGGCGGTTCTCCGTGTACACCTCAAAGTCCACTGCCGCGGCATTCAAGATGGGCTTGACGTACTTGCGGAAGTACCTCAACGACTCGTCGAGAAAGTCGTTGGGCGGAGGCGCGATGAACACCGTCACCTTGCGGGGAATGCGATCGTTGGCGTACACCTCTTCACCAAGATGCTTCACCATATCCATGTACTTGTGACGGATTTGCTTCTGCTGGTACTTGTCGTACGCAATGCCGCCTCCAATCGAGGCAAGCACCAGCCAGAAGATCATCCAGTTCCGCAGGGGAAGACTGAGCCGCGGGATGCCCATGGCCCGCAACGCGGGATTCAGCCAGCCTTTCTTGGCTTTCACTGGCGGCACCTCGGGCTTCGGCGCCTCTGCCTTCGTCTCTGCTTTCACCTCTGCTTTGGCGTCTGCTTTGGGCACCTCGGGCTTGTTCGTGGGGTTGTCAGACATGGTGAAAATTTTGTGCGAACCATGCCTACTAGCATACAACTTTGTCCACTACACTGAAGCATGCCTTGTGCGTTGTCCTTCCATGAGCCTCCTACAGCGACGTGATGTTGTTGGTGTTCGTGTCTGTCTTGTAAGCTACTCTATGTACTTGAGGAGCTCCTCGCGTAGCTCGGCCTCCTTGAGATTCTTCCCGATAAAGACAAACTTGTTGCCGTCGATGCCCTCCGCCAAGCGGCCGCCCTCGCGGATCTCGTACGTCTCTCGTACCCCCTGCACCACCCTCACGTCCGGGCCACGGGCCAAAAGCCCCTTGAGCCGGTGCACCTCCACGTCGTGGCCATTGACCTTGCCTTCCCAGAGCAAGTTCTGTATGAACGCCTCTGCCTTTTGAAACTCTTCTTCTTTTGTGAAGAAAGGAAATGTGATGCTCACCGTCGAGATGCGGTCATCGTGGAACAGCGTGCCCGCGTACGTGAGCGACTGGGCGAGCCGCTCGCCCTCGAACGCATGCAAGTCGAGAATCTTGTCGAGGGCAATGTCGCCGTAGCTGGTGGTGTGGATGGGGGACGTGGTGTTGATGCCGCGGACCCGCTCCCCGATGGCCTCCACCTGGCTCGCGGAGATCTTGTCCACCTTGTTGATGAGGATTGTGTCGGCCAATGCAATTTGGAGGTGGGCGGTGGTGAGCCCCTCGGCGAGCTGTTTTTCCTCCTGTTCAATCTCGGCCGGGGTCAACTCGGTCTCTGATTGCTTTGACCGGATGTGGTTGTGCTGGCGGTGCCAGTGCCCTCCCACGTCATCGAGACACTGGATGATGTTCTCGCCATCCACCACCGTCACCACCCCGTCGATGTACACGCTGCTGGCAAGCGCATCGTCGAGCCAGAACATCTTGGCGATGGGGGCCGGGTCCGCCACCCCGGTCGTCTCCAAGAGAATGTAGTCGATCTTGCCCCGACTGGTCTCAATCAAGTTTTCAATGGCAACCACCCCATTGTCCTTGACGGTGCAACAAAGACACCCGTTGCCCAAATCGAGCCACTCCTGCACGGCCTCGGACTCGTCTTGGATGGTCACAGACTTCTCGATCGCCGCCAGGTCGCCGAACTCGTTGAGAATGATGGCAAGCCGCTTGTTGGAGGTGCGCCCGATGCGCTCGAGAAGAGTGCTTTTGCCTGACCCAAGGTACCCGGTGATGATTGTGATGGGGATCTTTTTGGCTGGCGCCTCTTCCTCGGTGGTGCTTGGGGGGACGTAGTCGTTCACCACCGGCGGGATGGTGATGTGGGCGAGCTCCTCCTCGCCAGTGACCAAATCAGGTATATCCATTGCAGTCGCACTAAGTCAAACGCACATGAAGTTTTGGTCCGTTGTCGCTGACACGGCACTCGTCGCCGTGGTGACCTATCACCTCTGGGTGTCGCCGTACACCAAGGTGGAGGAGTCGTTCAACATCCAGGCGATCCACGATCTCGTGACGTACGGCCCCTCCCACGAGGCGGTGGTGTCTGCTTATGACCACGTTCACTTCCCGGGAGCGGTACCTCGCACCTTCATTGGTGCAGTGGTGGTGGCCATCTTCACCAAGGCCATTGTCGCCGTGGCGCAAGTCGTGGGCTTCGCCTTGTCGGGGTTCCACACCCAGTTGGTTGCTCGCGGGGTAATTGGGGCCTTCAACGTGTGGTCGCTCGTTGGCCTCCGCCGCACCGTCAACCGCATCAGCTTTGCCGAGCGCAAGTCGCCGGCCCGCGGGCTGACCGGGTGGTGGTTCTCGGTGCTTCTTCTCACCCAGTTCCACCTTCTCTACTACGCCTCGCGGCCCCTCGCCAACTTCATGGCGCTCCCGCTCGTCAACTACGCGTTGGCCAAGCTCTTGCGGGGCGACATGCTGGGCCTCACGTGGTTGGCGTTCACCGGGGTGGTGTTCCGGTTGGAAATCGGCCTTCTTGCGGGCCTCGTGGGCCTCGTCTCCGCCGCCTTTGGCCAGTCCCACTTGCCGTTGAATGTCATCATGCTCGTGGCCGGCACCGTGGTCGGGGCAGTTGCCAGCTTCCTCGTTGACTCGTACTTCTGGGACTACCTGCTCATTCCGGAACTTGTGTCGTTCAAATTCAACATTCTCCAGGGCAAGTCGGCCGACTGGGGGACCGAGCCCTTCGTCACGTACTTTTTCAAGTACCTTCCTCAGCTCTTCGGCAAGCTCCCCATCGTGCTCGTGCTCGTGTTGCCCGGCCTAGCCTCGGACCCCGCGTACCTCCCATCAAAACCACAACCGGACGTGCCTTCCTACATTGCCAACCACCCGTCCAAGAACTCGCTCCGCATCTTGTTTGTCGCCAGTGTGCTCTACATCGTCGGCATGTCGTTCCAGCCCCACAAGGAGTGGCGTTTTATTGTTTACGTGGTGCCAGTCTTCACTCTAGTGGCTGCAAACGGCTTGGCCTCCATCTCCCGCAAGTACAACCTGTGGGCGACCAAACTCCTCTTGCTCTTGGTGTTGGCGCTCACCTCCACCGCGTCGGTGGTATCCGTACTTATGGGGTTTGTCTCCTCGTATAATTACCCTGGTGGTGATGCCATTGCGTTCGTCAACTCCGTGGCAACCAACAACACCGTGGTGCACCTCGATGTCGCCGCGTGCATGACTGGCGTCACCCGCTTTACCCAGGTGCCGGGCGTTATCTACGACAAAACAGAAAACTCCACCGAATTGCAAAAGATCTGGGACTCCGTCGACATTCTTGTCACCGACAAGTCGGAGGTTTCCGCAGACTGGCGCCAGATCCACACGTCGCCCAAATACGAGTCCATCACCATCGTGCCGGTGGTGTGGTTGGTCTACCAACAGACCCAGGACCCCACCACCATCAGGCGGTTTGTGTGGAAGATTGTCGAGCCGGCGCTCCACAACGACTGGGCCCCATTCGTTTCGTTTCTCAACCTGTTTGTGGTGAGGTCCGACTACTTGTACGTGTACGAGCGTGTTGCCAACGAGCCTGTTGCCGAGCCTGTGAAAGAGGACGAACATGTGCTTGACGTGCACGAGGTCGAAGGGGTGCCTGACCACAGGGTCATCGACACCCCTGTATTGGACGACATCGTCGACGTGGACGATGGCCTGGACGATGACGTTGGGCCCCGCCCAACGGTGTCCTCAGACAATGTTGCGCAAAACAGTGCACCGGGCTATGCCACTGCCGATCAGGAATAATACGTTAGATTGTCGTTAGTCTAGTCAAAGATTCGGCTAATGTCGCCGGTGTTCACGTCAAGACTTCCCCTTTGCTTCTCCCGTAGACGCCCCACCGGCGAGAACCGCGGCTCCATCGCCAGGTCGGGCGGCACGAAGAGCGGCCGGATGCGCTGCAACCGTTTTGCTGAGGCCACGGGGTCGTCCTCTCGCGCGTACACTCGGTTGATGGGCCTGCGGGGAATGCGACTGGGAGTCTCTGTCGTTGGCGAAGGCACCGGACTCGTGAGCCGGATCCTCTCGAGCGTCTCGGTGAGGGGCTGCCTTCTTCTCGGGGTCGAGTGGCTCTTGGCCCGCTGGAAGTGCCGCCGCACCGACAGCACCCGCTCCTGCTTGAGGCGCTGGGTCTGGGGGAGTAACTTGGTCGGGCTCGTCTTGCGGGGAGTGCTGGGCACCTGGTCCTTGACCGGCGTGCGCATGTAGTTGGCCGAGTCCATCGACTTGTTGGCCAAGGGCGACGGCTCGCTCGACACGTCGGTGATGTCGCCCCGGCGCTCGGTGGCCTTGTGCGCCCAGAGCTCGAGGAGAAGCCGCATGCGCTGCGTGTCCCACCGGCGCATGAAGTCGTGGGCACTCTGGTTGTTGCGGCGCACCCGCATCTGCCTCATTGCCCACCGGCCCATGGACGAGCGAATGAGGTCGATGTCGCGGTCAATGACGCGGCCCTCGGCCTCCTCGTGGAGTGCTTCCACGGCAGAGAACCGCCGGTACCACACCATGAGAAAGTACTTGGTGAGCCGCTGGGTGTCGAAAGCATGGGCTTCACTCAACCGGGCTGAAGAAGCTTTGGCCTTCTCCACCCACCGGTGGAAGGCATCTGCGGTTGTGGCCGTACGGTGAGTGAGCTCCCCCAATCGGTTCTCCAAGGCCACACTGCGTTCGTTTACAGCCACCAATTGCCGGCGCCAGTGAGTCCAGAACACCCTTGTTCGAGCCCCGGCAAAGTCGTGCTTCAAGTGAACCACTCTCCGAGCAGCCCGCCGCTCGAACCGCCGCGCCAGAGCCTCCTGCCAGAGCTGGAAACACGCCCTCACAGCAATCTCGTCGGGGATGTTCTTGACATGCCGGATGTTCTCGTATCTGTGGAACTTCTGCCTCATGGTGGTGAATGTCCGGCGAAGCGCAAACTGGCGGGCCGCCCGTTTGTGTTGGTCGATAGTGACCAGTCTTGTGGACCACTTGGAGTAGGCCCTTTGTTGAAGAGTCTTTTGCTCAAACAAATGGGCCAATTGGTGGTGCTCAGCCATCGTCACCATGCGAGCCACCCACTGATTGAGGTGTTGTTTCTGAATTAAATCCTTTTGGCCTTTTGAATATTTGTTTGTCTTGGCTTGCAATACCCAGCGGTGGAGGTACGGGGCCACCTGCGGTTTGTACTTCTTCGTACGGAGCGCCAATCGCCAGCTGTGCAAGGCCTGCTTGCACAACCTTTTGTTGTCAAAGTGCCGAGCTCTCTGTCTCTCCGCTGCTGACTCGTGCCAATTCACGAAAACTTTTCGAGCAAACTGTCTGCTTCGCTGCTCGAGAGTGCTCAGCAAGGTGGCCCGAGCACCACGACGCGCCAGCCAGTGGCGGAGGATGGTCTGGAGCACGAGCCGGTCGCCAATGGCGCGGAGCTGCTCTTCGGCCCGACACCGGGCGGCGTTGGCGGTCCACACAGAAAAGAAGCGGCGGTGGACAAACTGCCGCTCCCGAGCATAGAGCTCTGCCAACGGAGGGTGCACCCTGTTGCACCACTGGCGCCACAGAGAGCCTAGGAGCACCTGGTTGGACCGAGAGAGGGCCGTCTGCCATAGCTCGTCCGCCTGGTGCCGGTGCTCAACGATCTGGTTGTACCGTCGTATCATGCGGCCAAGGCCCTCGGTCTCGGCTTGAGCTCTGTTATGCTTTTCTGCCGTGATGGCCATCAGAGCCGCCCTTCTCCACCGCGTTAGCCAGTGGTGAAAGCTCCTCTTCAAAAAGTGCAGGTCGGCTTTGCTTGACTGGTGCAACTGGGCGAGAAACTTCAGTACCCAGTGCGAGTGGAGCACCCGCGCCACGGTCACCTTTCTGTTGTAGTCGGTGGCCGCGGTGTAGAGACGGGCGGTCTCGCCTGCTCTTTGCACCCACCTATTCCACATGACCCGTTGTTTCTCCACCGTCACTCTTCTCTCAAAGTCATGTCGGTGAAGATGGAGCTGGCTGATGCGGAGCGTGGCGTAGTACCAGTGGCGGAGCCTTCGTTTCTTGAGGGTGAAGTCGTAGTAGAAGGTTGCGTGTGCTGCTCTCATGAGAAGAGTCCCCTCTGGCATCTGGTTGTGGTGGTTACGGAACGCCCGCACAGCAGCCTCCACGTCCCCCTGGAGGCTGTCCTCGAACTCGGCGAGCACGCTGATGTCGGCGCTGATTTTGCTGATGTACTCGTGGTCTTCCGGAGTAGCATCGTCCACCAGATCCAAGTACCGGGCAAAGATCGCCGGGAAGTTCCGGTCAAACCCTCCTATACTCTCGTTGAGCACGGGCACAAGGCCGTACACCGACCCAACCAACGCGTCCCGGTCCACGGAGTGGGACGCCGCCAGAAACATGAGCGGGGCGTCGAGGATGTCGTACAACTGCAACGCCCACCCCGCTGGAAGAACCGCGTGCCAGAAGTCGTGGATCCGGTCGCGTATCCCCTCGGTATCCACTTCAACAAACAACGCCCCCCGGGACTGCTTATATATGCGGAGCACCATGCGGGCCAACTCGGCCGGCTCGCGGCCCACCACCCGCACCATCAGGCGGTAGATGTGCTCAAGATCGGGGGGATCGGACGTGAAGTGCACCAGCTCTCCGACGGAGAAGCGGTCAAGCGCCCGGGCCAAGTAGTCCACGTCGTCAAAGCTCTCGTTGATTTGATTGACATACGAAAGCTCAACTTCAAAACACTGCTGGAGGTACGCCACCACCGACGCCTCGGCGGTGGCATGGCGGGCCCACACAAAGTCCACGAGCGACCCCACCTCCCGCACAATCGCGTCGGCCCGGAGGTCCATGGCGTCCCGCCACTCGGGCACAACCGTCCAGATCAAGCTCTCGGCATCTTCTTCCTTTTGCGTCAATTGACGGGGCTGTCCATCATCAACATGCAAGTGAAAGTCCATCGCACCGATGGTGCTGTCGAGGTGGACGGGCACCGCCGGCGCCGTGAGGCCCACGAGCGCCGCCACCGCGTGGGCGAGCGCCTCCACTCTTCGTCGGCCGCCGTCCCCCTGGTGGATTTCATAGAGGGTGTGTAGCACCTCGCGGAGGGAGTCCATGGTGCGAAAATAGCAGCACCCGTTTTCACGTCAACCGTATGCCATGAGCAAACTGTTCTACCACCGCCTGGTGTACGACCGGCGACGGATCCACACCCCGGAGGACTCCGTCCGAGTCAGCAGTGACGGCGTGGTGTACGCCCACACCGCCGACTACGAGGACACCGCGGGCCTCAAAACGTCCCACAGCTCCAACTTCCGGGAGTTGGACGGCGACTTGAACTTCCACACGCAAACGCCTCGCCTCAACGTATCGACTGATGTCAGCCCCACCAGCGGGCTTCCCAGCGGCACGCCTTCGCCCCAGAAGGACGACTTTGTTAGTCCCACCGTGTCAGATGGGGACGCCGAGAGCACGCTCGTGCTTGACCCGCCGGTGCCCATGTCGGGGCTGAACAACTCGTACGGGCTGCTCATCAACAGCTACCAGTACGGGGCGTCGGCTTCTCCCTCAGAGTACAATGCCCCGGCCAAGGTGCACAACCGCAACGACAGCGAGTCGCTGACGATCCTGAACTCGCTGACGTCAACCATCACATCCACCGCCGCCAGCAGAGACAAGCGGTTTGTGCGGTACGCCATGAACTCCAGTAGCAAGGTCAAGGGGCTGCGGCTGCAGGCGTGGGAGATGCCCGCGGTGCTCCGGTGGCTCGATACCCATTCGTTCAATGACTCGTGGAAGGACACCTTCCGCCGCAACGAGATCTCGGGCAACCGGTTCCTCGAGTTGTGCAACTACACCGCAGACTCGGTGGTGTGGCGCCAATTCTCCAAGCTCCTCCACCTCGACTCCAGCACCAACTCCATCGAGCGCTTCATCGAGCTCCTACGGCTGGAGATTGACGTGGCCGACGTGGACGAGCGCCCGAGCAAGGACCGCTCGCTGTCGGTGAACCTGGTGTCGTCGCTACCGGTGCAACGGCCGTACTCGTACGTGGACCCCTCCCACAAGGCCAAGGACCACAAGTTCTTCCGCAAACTGTCCCGCAACTCCTTTTCCGAGCTGTCCTCGCGGTCATTTGTCTCCTCCACATCCACCCAGACGGTGGGAGCAGCCCGCCCGACGCTGTCGTCGCTCAACGAGGAGTACCTCAAGACCAAGTCGCAGGCAGACTCCCGGAAAAGTGGCTTGTTCAGCACCCTCCGCAAGTACGGCGGAGAGGCCGCCGGCATCGTCAAGCAGTCCCGCAAGTCGGCGGTGCTCACCAATACTCGGCAACTCCCGTCTCGCGAGAGCTTTGCGTCCCTCCGCCCGGTGTCGCAGCTCGTGCCCTTGGACAGCGGGCTGCTGCCGGTGTCGCCCGCCAACGACCTCCCGTCTCCCGGGAGCGCCCGCTCCGTCACGCCGTACATCGAGGAGAAGTACCTCCCGGTGCACTTTGCCAAGCCTGATGAAAGGACGGTGTTGGCAACCAAAGATAATCAAACCTACGTGCTGGTGGTGCTTACAAAGGAGGAGATGGGCGATGTGGATCGCATCAAGACAAAGCTCAAGCAGGCCCTCGAATTAAGCAATGAGGGGGAGTGTACCTTCCACCTCTCCGACTTTAATGCTCTCGAGGGACATGCCTTGACCGAAGCAATTTTCTCGAAAGCCCTCCTGTTGGCCGGGCTCCTCAAATTTGCCGTCCACCAGCACCTTCCCTCGCCGTCGGTCGGCACCTACAGCACCACCAGCTCCGACTCCAAGTCGTTCGAAATGGGCGACACCGACGAGTACAGCTACCCCGCCACGCCACAGCACTTGCTCCAGCACACGAAGGACCAGAAAATTGACTACTGGAACTTCAAGGACATGGAAAAGTCCAAGATGAGCGACATCCCGGAGGTGATTGCCGACGATGTGCCCAAAACGGAAGCACACTTCCCCCTCAAGATCCCCTTCCCGAACCGCAAGCCCGCGGCCATCCTGACCCTCCCGACCATCACCACCACAGGTCTCACTGCTCGAGATGATCTCACCCATCCCGACAGCTCGTCGTTCAAGGTGCTCCGCAAAGAGGGCCGCGAGATCGATTTCGACAAGCGCCGCAAGTCGCCCTACGAGCTGAAGGCGCCCAAGCTCATCCCCAACATCTACTCGTCCTCGGTGCTGGACCAACTCCGGTCGCCGGTGCTGGCCAGCACCGTCCACACCCTCCGCGACCCGACGCCCAGCCGGCTGGTGCTGCCCAACCCCGTTGCCAACCCGGCGGAGAAGAAACCCATTGTCGCCCGGCGGGCGCCGCCACCACCGCCGCCCGTCCGGGTCGGCGCCAGTGCGGCCCAGGGGCTCCGGGGACCAAGCATCATCCGCCAGAAGCGGCTGCTGAACTTCAACTCGCCCGTGGGTTCCAACATCTCCGAGGAGCTTTCCTTCAGCAGTCGCTCCAGCAAATCCACCAGCAGCTCCGACCGGCTGTTCAGCTTGCGTCGGGGCATGAGCAGCCGCCGCAGCACCATTGTCACCCGAGACAACGCCTTCCGGGAGAATGTGATTCTGTTTGCCGACGCTCCGGGACTCGAGGTGTCGACCGACGACGATGACGACGACTTCTTCATGAAACCAACAAAGGACGACGACGACGACTTCTTCCAGCGCAAGAGTCCGTCCACCAACGGCGACGACAGCGACGACGAGGGCAGCCGCATGAGCGTCCGGCCCCCCATCGAGGAGTTGTACAACAACCTCGAAAAGTACTTCCCCCACACCAATCTTGACAAGCCCATCATCGACGACTCGCCCGCGTCGCCGCTTCCCCCGCTGCCTCCGCTGCCGTCGGACCTCACCCCTCAGCTTCCCACCCGCAAGCCCACCATCGCCCGCACCTTTTCCAACGCCAATACCCCCACCGTGCAGAGCCCCGACCCCGGCGACGAGGTGTACTACGGCGACGCGTCCAACTTGCTGCGGCGCCGCATGAAGAGCATCCGCGTGGTGGCCAACGAGGCCCGCCGCAAGCGCCTCGAGAGGAAGCCCGTGCGGAAGGCCCCCGAGCCGCTGCTCAAGCGCAACAACACCAAGTTGTGGGGCCAGCGTGTGGTGGAGGTCACCAGCACGGAAATCGACAAGGGCTACGTGAGCAAGATCCGCAACAACGTCAACGGGCAGTTCGAGGAGTTTGCCTGGATCAAGGGAGAGCTCGTTGGCCGCGGTTCGTTTGGCCTGGTGTACCTTGCATTCAACGTCACCACCGGCGAGATGCTTGCGGTGAAGCAGGTGGTTGTGCCGCGAGGCAACACCCAGACCCACAGCGAGGGCATTGACGCTCTTCACAAGGAGGTGGAGACAATGAAGGACCTCGACCACTTGAACATTGTGCAGTACCTCGGGTTCGAGCAGAAGGACAACATCTACAGTTTGTTTCTCGAGTACGTGGCCGGTGGCTCCATTCTGTCGTGTATGAAGCTGTACGGAAAGTTCGACGAGGACCTCATCAAGTTCATCACGCGGCAGGTGCTCCTCGGGCTCGAGTATCTCCACTCCAACGGCATCCTCCACCGAGACTTGAAAGCAGACAACTTGTTGCTTGAGATCAATGGCACGTGCAAGATCTCCGACTTTGGCATCTCGAAAAAGAGCAAGGACATTTACGTCAACAACGCCGAGATGTCGATGCAGGGCACGGTGTTCTGGATGGCCCCGGAAGTCATCGACAACATGGTGGAGGACCGCAAGCAGGGGTACAGCGCCAAGGTGGACATCTGGTCGCTCGGGTGCGTGGTGCTCGAGATGTTTGCGGGCAAGCGGCCGTGGTCCAACGAGGCGGTGGTGAGTGCCATCTACAAGATCGGCAAGACCAAGCTGGCGCCCCCAATTCCCGAGGATATCAAGCACTTGGTGAGTGCGGACGCCAGGGACTTCATCAACCAGTGCTTCACCATTGACTCGGAGCAGCGGCCGACGGCCAAGCAGTTGTTGGAGCATCCGTTCATGGAGGTGGACGACACCTTTGACTTTGAGCGCACGCGCTTGGGGAAGATGATGAAGAAGACGGCCCTCGTGAGCTTGCCTGCATTATAGCTGAGCTCACAATCTCCATAAGTCTGCCGCCACTAGCTAACTGAGGCTCTATCTATCATGAACATAATGAGACACAAGATGATTATATTTATACATCCGTACCATTGAGATGGCTGACGCTCGGCCATCTCTATATACATGCTAGTTGAGCTTGAGCTCGTCGATGGTGAGCATCGTCTGATGGTTCTCCACCTTGAAGGTCTTGAGACGCCGACATCTCTGTTTCTTGCGGTACACCTCGTAGTAGGGCTCGCGGGTGATTTCCGTCACCTTGGCCCGTAACTGGTACAACTCCGGACTGATGCCGTCGTTGTTTTTGAAGGTATATTCGGGGGACCCGAGCTCGGTCACGTCGTTGAGCACCAACGAGTCGCCCACCTCGGCGTTCTTGAGTTTGTAGGGAAGCACCACGGTATCGCCCTTGGTGACGAGGTATGGCATGTTGTGGATGCGGAACACCGCGTACAAGTCCCGGCTGCCGTTGGAATCGAGCTTGAGGGGCGTGAGGTCGGGCACCCGCGAGGCAAGCGTCCGTACCTGGGTTCGTATGGGTGTGAAGATGGAGCGGAGCATGATGAAAAATTTGTGCGAACTACTATATATTCAACACTAACAAGACAACACGGATTCAACCTGTGCCAATAACGGCTATATCAACGACATCATTGAGGAAGAGACGAAGGTGTCAGGCCGCTAAATTTGGCCTGTGCTTTGGAGCTGGACGACTGCTACAACGGCAGTGTCTGCCTCATACGGATGAAAGGTGACCTTGGGTCTTCCCCAATTGTATGTCACGGCATGCTGGCTTTCGAACACCCTAACTTCTGTTGCCGTTCTCTCTGCTTCGTGTTTGTTTGTCGTGTTTGTTGTCGTGTTTGTTGTCGTGTTTGTTGTCGTGTTTGTTGTCGTGTTTCTTGTCTTCGATACACATTGTGTCTGTTGCTATGCCAACGCCTCACTCGCCCTCCTCTCTCTTCTGCCTCCACAAACATTCCTAATCGACTTTGCCTAGTAGCGCCTCCCCCTCCTCTCTCTCTTGGCTTACATCTCTGGTGCCGGCGCTTTTGTGCTACCCCCATTAATTTGTGCGCTCGACAAATTTTCACCGCCATGAGTGGATCCTTTTGGAAGTTCAGCAATGGCTTCACGTCCCTCTCCAACATCCTGACGTTGTTGGAAAACTACCAGATTAGCCAGGAGACGCTGCGAGATGGCGACGATTCCGCGTCCGACCTGCCCAGTTCGCCTCGGGAGGTGCTTATGAAATTGTTGGATGAAAACGACCTCCTCCAGGAATTGCTTCTGAACAACTCGTTGTTGTTGGAATTTCTCCGAGAGGACGAGGTGCTCAAGATCTTGGTGGACTTGGTGTTGGGTGACGTGGATTCGTTGCCCGAGCCCACGGTGGATCCTTCTCCTGAATCCGACAACAACAGCGTGGAGGACATCACCGAGGACCTCGACAACTTGGGGGTCAAGGAGGACGACGAGGAAACCGAGGAGGAACGCATCTCCCGCTACGCCACCTTGGCAGCAGAGATTCTTTCGGCAGACGTGTGGCTGTTGACCGACACGGTGATGGAACTGACCGACAATCTCAACAAGCTCTGGTCGTTGCTTGAACGAGAACAGCCGTTGAACATCAATCAACTGACGTACTTCATGAAGATCATGGAACACCTTCTAGATATGAAGTGCGAGGAGATGATCACCTTCCTCATTGACAACCAACCCAACCTCGTGCAAAAATTCATGAACCATTTGCTGAACCCCCCACTCATGGATTTCCTTCTCAAACTCATCTCCACCGACAAACAAGACAACGCCACGGGGATCGTGGAGTTTCTCCAGCACCAGAACCTCATCACGTTTCTCATAGATGCTCTTGACGTGGACAATTCTCTGGACCAGGACACCGCGTTGATCCAACAACTGTCGGCGGCGGACTTCCTTAAGGCCCTCATCACCATCTCGGCCAATTCCACCGCCGACAACAGCACCATTGGGCCCAATGAGCTCACGCGCGAGTTGGTGTCGTACGACCAGATGAACCGTCTTTGTCAAATCATGCTCAAGGGAGGCTACGCCTTGGCCAATGGCGTGGGCATCATCATTGAAATCATCCGCAAAAACAACTCCGACTACGACATCTTGCCGGTCTTGTACATTACATTGGAGTCGCACCCCCCAACGGGACGGGACCCCATCTACTTGGGCCACCTCCTCAAGGTGTTTGCTGATAAGATCGATGACTTCAACAAGTTGTTGGTGCACGACACCGTCACCAAGCTCAAGACGCCGTTTGGAGAGATTGAGCCCCTTGGCTTTGAGCGATTCAAGATTTGCGAGTTGATTGCCGAGTTGCTCCACTGTTCTAATATGGCTCTTCTTAATGACAACAAGGGCTTCGATGTGGTGAAGGAACGCGACGCCTTGAGACAAAAGATGAAGGAGTACGACCCCGTCAGCTTCAAGTACAACGAGGTGATTGTGCTCCCCAGCGACGACAGCGAGCCCGAACAAAAGGACGATTATAACGACACCATCGACTCCTTCAACCGCCCCGATCTTCCGGGAGGCGAGGACGACGACGAGCCCCACGCCAACGCCAACCTCTCCGAGGAGCAGATCCGCGCCAACCCCGTCATTGGCGACTTCCTCAAGATCGCACTCCTCGACACGCAAATCATTTCCAACATCCTTGCCATGTTCTTCAAATTCCCCTGGAACAACTTCCTCCACAACGTGGTGTTTGACATTGTGCAACAGGTGCTCAACGGGTCGATGGACATTGGCTTCAACAAGTTTCTAGCCACCGATCTCTTCCACCGCGGCGACATCACCAACAAGATTGTGCACGGCCAACAGCTCTGTGCCGACTACGAAAGCGCCAACAACGGCATGCGGCTCGGGTTCATGGGCCACCTCACGCTTATTGCCGAGGAGGTGGTGAAGTTCATTCAGTTGTATCCCGTCAACTCGCTCAGTGAGTTGATTGACGAGAAGATTGAGAACGATGTGTGGCTGGACTATGTCAACCATGTGCTTTATGATACCCGTGAGAAGTACAACGCCATTCTTGGCGGAGGCGACGAGGATGAAACCACCCAGCTGTTTGAGGAGGAAGAAGAGGAATCGCATCAGTTCCGGAGCTCCCAGTTTGATAGAGACGTGCTCTCGGGATACGAAAATTACGACGACCACGAAAAGGAGGATGACCTCAACGAAGATGACGACGACGACGAGGATGATGATGATGACGACGACGACAACGATAATGACGACCCCACGGCGCCCTCCCGCGATATCATGGAGGGCGACGACAGCGACTCGGACGACGACCATTTCAACTACATGTCGCAACAGTTAAGCAACACCGCGTCCACGGAAATCGTGTCGGAGGGTAGTCTCGAGGACGACGACTACATCGACCCCAACGACGACGGCATGTCCTACAAAAAACAGCATCCGTTGTACGACGCGCTGGGCACGTTGCGGGCCGAACTCGACCGGGCGCTGGAGTCCTCGTCACTGTCATCATCGGAGGACGACGAACCGGAGGAGGAGGTCAAATTGACTCGGTCGGCCCTGAAGGGCTAACCCTGAAGAGTCACCATTTACGACGGCATGAATGCATTGACGTTCCTACGTTACCGTAATACAAGTTGAAATTAGGCACCCAACAGCACCTTTCTTCCCTCCCTCTGGAGGGGAGGCAAGTCTTCGATAGGCAGCGGCTCGTCCTTTTTCTGGGGCACTCCGCCCATAAGACCCTTGCTCATGGCCAAGCCCGAGGATCTCTCGATGGCCCCGCCATCGTAGAACTCATCCTCAATCGGGTGCATGAGCACGGTGTTGCTCTTGCTGATGCTGATCATGGTGTTTGTGGGCACACACACCCAGTCGCCTCGCTCAAAGGTGAGGGGCTCGGACGCCACAAAGATCACGTCCTGCGACCGGTTCAACCGCTCCATCTTGAAGTGGCCCGGCTCGTACTCAAAAAACCGCAGGCCCGTGGAGAAATGGAGTGACGCCGCCTCGTCCGTCTTGGACGTGATGTACCGGCTCACCACCACCAGCTCGCCGTCGGTGATGGCGAAATTGAGAAGCGACGGCTCGTCCGTCACCGCCACCTGCCAGTCCTTGATGTACTCGATGGTCTTCAATGCGGCCTTTCTCAACACTGTGTGGGTATAAACGGTGGAGCAGTCGGATGGGTTGTACCCCATTTTGTAGAGGGTGTCCAAAAACAATGCAAAACAGCACTCCGAGTCGGTGCTTCCCTGAATAATGAGGAAAAACTCATCTTCAATGTGGTTGATAAGCTTCTTCTTGATGAGGTTGAAGGAGGAAATGCCCCCGTTATGCATGAACATGATCTTACCGTGCGAGAAGGGATGGCAATTGGTTTCACTAAGCACACCCTGAGTGGATGCCCTCACATGGCCAAACACGAGATGCGACTCCGTGCACTGCGAGAGGTTGTTGAGGTTCACGTTGTTCCAGGCGGGAGTGATGGCCTTGAAAATGCATGGTTGGTGGGTGGAGCTGTAGTATCCCACACCAAAGCCATCGCCGTTGATGGGGTTTCTCATGTCAAGCCGGAGCCGTGAGTCAAACAGCTGGTTGATGATGGAGTGCGCGGGCTTGGTGAGGAGGTCCGAGAGCACCATGGGCTCCCGGCCCTTGTATATCATGAAGCGACACATGGGTGATGTTTTGTCACGTGAGCGTGCGATGTGGGTGTCTCGCGCAAAGGGAACTTTGTCACGTGATCCCTCCGTTGTGGGGTGACCCGTGCGATGGGCTGGGATTGGCTCCAATCGTGCCCCACACTCGGAGTTCTGTCGGAGTATGTATCACCCCGGACTATTTTGCAGAGCCTCGGGTGGTCGGATATCACGGTGATTCCAGCTTCAAGGCATCGGCGGGACAATGTCAGGCCACACTAGAAACACCCATGTGGCGCCAGGCGTCCCGGAGATGTACAGCGACATGCGACATTGAGTCACCCGAGTCATCCCTTGGGCCGAGGCCCGCCTAACGGCGCGGACTCATGTCGCGCTGATGTCATGCCTAGGGGCGAGTCCGGGGTTATATCTCCATGTCTGACAAAAACATAAATACCCGTTATCTCCCCGGAGCAACTTTTTTCTGATTGCCCCCACAATGTCTCTCTTCAGAACGCTCCAGATCTCGCCTGCTACCATCACCATCTTCCACAACGCCAAGGTGCCAGCCAGTGCTGCCTTGTACAAGTTGCTTGACCGGTCGTACTTTGAATTGAACAATGACAAAAACCAATTCCACGTTGATCTCATGGCCAACCAAATGCCCACCCACGACCAATTCACAACCATCTTCAACCAGTGTCTTCACACCCAATCTGACAAACAATTGTTGACGGCATGCTTCCCCTTCTTGAATCCCAGAACCCAGTCCAAGAAGTCCACCAAGGTGACGGTGAAGTCGCCCTTGGGTGCCCACGGCAACATCAAGTTGTTCTCCGAAGGTGAGTACGCCATGGTCTACGAGGCATTCAACTCTTTGGCGGGCCAAGAGAACCCCGAGGTATCACCCAGCGAACTCTTCTTGGCGCCGTTGGTGGTTGACTGGGACCAGAACTTGATTGCCAACGACGAACTGTCGTTGTCGCAAATCTTGCAGAAGTACAACGCCTCGGGAGCCGAGCTCTCCGCGGCGTAAATCCGTGGCCATACCCTAGCATATATATAACGAATCTTATGATGTAACAATTGCGCACCAATGGCCAACTTCAACAAGTACCTCTCGGTGTACAATGGCATTCTGGCGGTGCTCTGGTCGGTTGTTCTCTACAACACCCTTTCCGACGTGCAGGCGGTGCTCGATCCCGAGTCTCCCGATAAGTTAACCAACTACTACACCACCAAGGTGTATGATGGGTACCCCCACAAATTTCTTGTTCGCCTTCAATTGTTCAATGCCGTCATGGAAACCGGCCATGTCATCACAGGCTTGGTCAAGTCGCCCTTGGCAACCATTGGGCTCCAATTCTCCGCCCGTCTTCTCATAACGGCGGGCATTGCCCACAAGGTGCCCGAGTCCCCGGGCAACTCCCACTTCGCTGCGTTCGTCACCCTCTCGTTGGCCTGGTCCATCACCGAGATTATCCGCTACGGATTCTACCTTTTGAAGTTGACCCGGTCCGATGTTCCCTACCAATTGACGTGGTTGCGGTACACGGCCTTTTACGTGCTATACCCAGCAGGACTCTTTTCCGAGTCGTACGTGGTGTACCTCACCTTGGACTCGGTGCTGAAAAACTATCGGTATTTCCTTTTGTTTGCCTTGACGGCTTATATCCCAGGGTTCTTGAAGTTGTACTCGTACATGATTGGCCAGAGAAGGAAGGTGCTTACTGGACGCCTCAAGTTTAGACTGGCATAGCAGGACATTCGGAGTGAACCAATATCATGAATAAAGAAAAGTACCGTTTTCAAATATGTGGAGAATAGCCATTCATCGGTACCACATTGGTAAATCTCCATGATTTTCAGATCTTCAAGTATAGTTGCGAAAATTAGCAAAATTGGAAATCTATCGAATTGGCCGCTTTGAGTCAATTGACTCAAGCAAGACCAGCCCACCACAGAAGATCCCATTCCTCACCGTAAACTCTCCACCTTCTAGATTTTTGTGTTGTCCTTTATTTCGTGCATCATTTTTCAACTCTCACGCACAATGTCAAAGTGGCTCATTGCTTACAACTCCATTTCGTCGTCGTTATGGCTGGTGGTGCTCTTCAACACCGTGTTTCTCGGCTCGTTGCTCGGCCAGCCCATCCTCTTTGAGAAGACGTCGCTCATCCTCACCCTCATCCAGTCGTTGGCCGTGGTGGAGATTGTCAACTCGGCCACCGGCATCGTTAAGTCGCCGCTCTTCACCACCACTGCCCAGGTGTTCTCGAGATTGTTGATTGTCATTGGCATCTTCCAGTTGTTGCCAGACTCCCCGGCCAACTTTAGCTTTGCGTACATTTCGTTGACGCTTTCTTGGGCCGTCACCGAGGTCATCAGGTACGCGTACTACGCCTCCAACTTGTCGAACGCCGAGGTTCCCCACTACCTCACGTGGTTGAGATACTCCACCTTCTACGTGTTGTACCCCACGGGTGTGTCGTCGGAAATCGCCATCATCTACTTGTCCCTCGACGAGGCCAGAAGAGTGTACGGTGACATCTACTACTACTTCTTGATTGTGATGATTGCCACCTATGCCCCTGGCTTCTACACCTTGTACACCTACATGATCAAGCAGAGAAAGAAGGTGCTCGGCAAGAGACTGACCAAGAAGACTGAGTGATTGTTGCCAACAGACTAAGTGATGGTACGCCAAAAGACTGAGTGATGTGTATTACGTACTTGCTTGCTCGTACCAGTCAATCAATGTATCGACAAACCGCAAGATGGTGTCGCCGTCGGAAAACTCGTAGGAGGTGGTGTCCTTCTTTTTGAAGAAAGTGAAGCGAGATGGTGCTTTGGGCTTGGTGCCCAAGGTGCTGTTTCGCTTGTGGCGCTCAAACACAAGCTGGAATACACCACGGATATAGGCGGCGTCGTGCTTGTCACAGAGCTTGTAGAGGACTCTCGTGACAATGTGGGGCATCGAGTAGTTGTACCACCTCACGTACCAACTGATGAGGCGCATCAACGTGAGCACGATAAAGTCCAACGCGAGGAAGTCGTGTTCCAATGACTGCTGGAACTCGTCAAACACCTCCGAGAACGACACGAGAATGAGCTTGTTGGAAAAAAGCCGCCCGGAATAGCTGTCGGTGATGACATCCACATTGCTGGTATCACTCAAGACAAACTCGTCGTAGATTTCAAGCAACTTGACCAGGCCGAAGTAGTCGAAGCCGCCATCAGCCAGAACCCCCATGACACTGGTGATGACGCCGCTGATGGACTCCTTGAGATTATACTTGACGCTGTAACCAAGCAACCCGAGCATTTCCCACTCCAATGCAGAGTGCTCAAGCTCCGCCTTCTTGAGCATGAGCACACGGAGATCCTCGTAAATGAGAAGAAACATCTGGTCGAGCCACGGCTCACACGCCGACCGTCCCGTGAGCGAGGCGTCTACTTCAAAGTCTTTTGCTGGGGCGTGTGGGCGGAAGAGCTGCTCCTTGAGCTTAACCACGTTGTCCCAGCCGTACACGGCTATTAGCAACGACACCAAGTCGTAGGTGCGGCCCCAGGTGGAGGTGCGGTCGAACTCGAGGATTGATGCGCTAGGGGCGCCGGCGGACTGGGCCGAGTAGGCATATTTGAGCGAAGCCGGGCCGCCGATCCGTATGAGGTTGTGGTCGACCGACGAAAGCTCACGGGGTGACGCTGCCATGAGTGGGGATTGGTAGAACTGGTTCCCCACGATTGGCCGGCGAAGATGCGGGTTAAAGACGAATAACTGGTGCCAGAGCCGGTCGATTGATCCACCGACATCGGGATGGGGAAAGTATGCAGCGAATGTCTTCTCGGAAATCACCTCGTCTCGCAGATTCGACCGGTTGATAAACGTGGATACAAACACGTCCTGGATGCCCTGGACAACGTCGATGTTGCTTTTGCGCTTTGCCGAGAGTATCACAGGAAGTATGTTGATGGTCTGAAGTGCCTTTTTGAAGTTGTTGGAAAGAATGAACCCCAAAGCGAGGTAGTACCAGCAGTCGTAGTCGAGGGGAAGAATGTGCACCGACTTTTCCGCCACCACCAACGCCAAGTCGTACTGTTTCTTCAGAATCAAGAACTTCACCTGTTCGAGCAAGATGAGCGCCCCCTGGGTCAGGTGTACGTCACGCACAAGGTGCTGGTGGATGATCTGGAGGTATCGCAGTTCGTCGGCCCGGGTCTTGAGAAGGCGAAGCACCACCACGTCAAACGACCCGTCGACGTACCGAGACGCAATGGTGTCGATGGTCCGCTCGGTGTGGGCGCCAGAGATGTCGAGTTCCGCTAGTCTGACTAACGCGTCAATGAGACTGTTGCGGTACAACGAGATCTTGTTGTTCTTGTCCTGACTGCCAGAGCTGGACACGAGACCGTAACTGGTGCGGGACTCGGTGAGATGGCCCCGCCCGAGGAACTGGACAAGCAAATTAATCGAGACGTCGATGTGGTCGGTGGCTTCGGCATGACTGACCGTGCCCACTAGCTGACTCGAGGGTAAGTCTCCCTGCCAAAACAATCTGACGATGCTGCTCGCAGCTAGTTCGTCCCAGTAGGCCGGAGGCAACTTGTCGATGGTTTTGGCGTTGTAGGATTGGGTCCGGCGTTTGTCGCCCGAGTTTGGAATGATCGTGTACGACGAGTCGATCGTCACGGCCACCTTGCGCAGCGAGCTGGTGGTGTGGATGATGAGCTTGGCCCGCAAATCGCTCTTGTTGAAGATGTTGTAGGTGCAGTAGGTGACAATCATCTCTTTCTTGTAGTTGCCAGTGTTCTCGGTGATATCCTTCTTCCAATGATAACCGTCAGCTTGACTCTCAAGGCCAATGATGTGACAGACGTGCCGCTCCAATGCCTGGTGGTTTCTGAGTACAAGGCCGTTGGAGTAGTGGTAGCATCCCACATACCCGTCGTCGTCCTTATGCTCTTGTTCGTCGGTGAAGTCGTTGTTGAGGTACTGGGAGCTTCTCAGGCCGAAGTAGCGGCCCCAATGAACGAGATCGGGTGGGCCGTTGACGCTGGCATCGGGGCCAATGGCATCGTGGGCCTTGGCCCGGATCCCGAGGGCCTGGCCGAATTGACCCTCCCTGAGCCAGGGAACAACAGTGGCATCTGCCGCTGTTCCTGCGAGCCCCTGCGCTATCAGTGAGCTACGCCTCTGGGGGGACTGTAGGGACAGTCGAGACATGGAGTGTAGATCGGTGAAAAAACCCGTACATGCAATTACATAAGCACTACTGGGCCGACAGGCCACCAACGCCAGCGTGCTGGTCAAGGAAGGAAAAGAGCTCCTGGGCCACCAGGAGGATGTGTCGAGTCTCGGTGAAGTCGATTCTGCCGGCGCCGCCGTCGAGATGGCTCATTTTCTGGCGCATCTCCAAGGTGACCACGCAGTTTTCAATCCGAGTGACAATGTGGTTAAATAAGCTGATGAGATCGGCCTCTTTGAAGTCGGTGTTGATCTTCTCGGAAATGATGCCCGAGGAATTCTTCTGGAACCCCTCGTTCATGCGGAAGCCTCCGTTCATCAGGGAGCAGATACTCTCAAGACGCAAAGACACAGTTCTCAACCCGTAGATGCTCTCAACAGGAAGAGCCCCCACGAGTCTTGTGGCGGTGTGGGTGTCATCGTGGCTGTTGAGGCGCTTCTTAAACATCTCGAAGCGCACCTCGAGTTTTTTGGGGAACACGAGGGTGACGAGCTCGGGGGTTTCCAAGCCCTTGAGCTTCTTTTCGCCGAGCTCAAAGTACGACGCGCCAATGTCCTCAATGGCCCGGATCTCCTTCTCGATGACTTCGCCCACCTGTGGGTTGCCATGGTAAGCATCGCCCAAGGTGGTGCGACCGGCATCAATCTCGTCGTGCACCTTGAACAAGGTGTTGATCTCATCGTAAAAGTCCGAGCTCATGGCGATCTGGCCTCCGTCGGCAATGGCACTGATCCGCGAGGCACGGTTGACCATTGGACCAAAGTAGTCCATACGCCGGGTCACCATATCGAGCTCACACACGGGGGAGCCCCAGTGAACACCCATCCGCACGGAAAGACCCCGGAAAATGGTGTTGCCGGTGCCGTCGGTAACCTCGCAGCACTGATCGGTCTCCAAGATCTCTGCCGGCCAGTCCTCATTGAGAAGTTGGTGCTGGACGTTGAAACACCAAAGGAGCGCCGACGTCGGCGTGGGGAACGACACCATGAACGCGTCTCCTTCTGTCTTGACTTCATAGCCACCCACAATCCGCAACTGGCGCCGCATGATGGTGTTGTGGAGCTTGATGGCGGAACGCATCGCCACGGGGTAGGTGTCCCATAGAAGAGTGGAGTTCTTGATGTCGGTGAACACCAACGCAAGCTCGCCCACCGGGGGCTCGATTTCGTCCTCCAACCGCCGTAACGCAAGGTCGCCGGCTTGAAGAGTTCTATCTCTTCTCTTTTTGACAAAGCCATCGGTCTCACGCACGTTGTTATAGGGGTTGTTGAACCTGAGCTTGGACTTTTGCTGGCCAAGAGTGATGACAATCACCGAGATCTTGTCGGTGGCACCGTAGCAAATGGCGTAATCACGCAACTTCAGCGCCGCCACCATGGGGTCGTCCTTTTCCTGGCGGAGAATGTCCACCGCCAACTCGTACGAAATGTAGTCCCAGAAGATCTTGGTGGCAATGACAATCATGTCGTCGGCGGCGGTGAGCGTCAACTCTCTAATGTCGGGCCCCGAGTGGGTGTGAGGAAGGTAATTGAAAAACCCTACTCCTCGGGAAACAGGCAACACCCCATCGAGAGCTCCGTCTCCCGAGACGTACCCCCCCGAGGCCCGGATTCGCTCGAACTCGGCCCGCGTGGTAGGATCGTGTTTGGTGGTGAGCTGGGTGTACTCACCATTGGTTCGGGACAAGAGAGCTTCGATATCACCAATATTGGCCGTGTACAACTGCTTGTTCTTGATGTAGATGATGGTGACAGAACATCCCGCCGGGCCGTCGTCGTCGAGGTCAAGGTCCGCAAGATCGCCCATGTTGGGGGTGGCGGTGAAGCAGTCGTTCTTCTTAGCGGAAAGAATACCGTTGATTTCTTTGTTGAGGGTGAGGAATGTCCGGCGGATGGCGTCCTGAATGCCTTCATCCAGCTTAAGTTTGTTGAGCTCGGTGGTGAAACTGGGCACAAGGAGACTCTTGGCAAGGTGCGAGATCCGGTGGGCCTGGTTGCCGGCACCCTGCTTCCCGTCAAACGAGCAAATGAGCACCTCGTTCTCGTTACCCCGGAATTTCTGGATGAAGATGTCTCTGCTGCTCACACGGTCCCGCATGCCCATCAGATCAGATACTCCGTAGCCGATGGTGTCGGACTCGGACGCCGTGGTACGAATCCGCATGTTGATGTTCTGGTCCGGCACCGAGGACGTGGTCAGAGTCACGTCAATCAACCCCAACACCTTGAGGCCCTTGAGCACAAGCAAACTGTCAAAGTCGTGGCCCGTGTCGGGGTTTTTAATGTGGCTCTGCTTGATTTCGAACCGCTTGTTTCCTGAAAAGTTCAAGTACTTCAACGCGGTGTTCCAGTGCCAATTCCAGTCGTACGGCCAGTTGGAGATGTTGTACTTGAGCTGGTTGGAGCCCGCGTCCAAGTGCTGGAGGTTCGAGAGTTTGGCGAGCTCCGCGGGGAGCGACACCAACTTGTTGTTATTGAGGTAGAGCAACTTCAACGAGCGGAGGTTCTCAATATCGTCGGCGGGGAGCGTGGTGAGGTCATTACCCGACAAATACAACTCGCTCAAGCGGGTGAGGCGGCTCAACGCTCCCTCGGGAATCTCGACAAAGTCGTTGTATGACAAGTTCAACGACTTGAGCTCGGACAAGATGCTAATCAGCTCGAAGCAAATGTCCGTCAAGCTGTTGTCGGCGAGCGTCAACACAAGCAATCCGTCCGCCAACGACAGCGACGGGTTGGTGAAGGCGTGGTCGTGGGCGTCGAGGTCATCTTCGTGCTCCGACGCCTTGGAGATGAGATTGCGGAAGTTGGCCGACGACGAGATGCGCTTGGCCACGGAGAGCGGCGGCTTGGGGAACAGCGTGAGGATGTTTGACGACACGTTGAGGAACGACAACGACCGCATGTTCCAGATGTCGTCAGGGAGCAACTGCAAGTTGTTGGAGTGCAAGTCGAGGTATTGCAACGATGTGAGCTGGCCAATGGTGTTGGGCAACACCTGGAGATTGTTGCCGTAGAGCGACAAGAAGGCCAACTTGCTCAAAGAGCCAAGCTCGTCGGGCAACGTGACCAAGTGGTTTTTGTCAAGCACCAACTTCTCGACGTTGGGGATCTTGGATATGAATTCCGAGGGAACGGACGTGAGCTTGGCCCGCGACAAGTCGAGCACGGTGAGCAAGGGGAGGAGGTTGCGGAACTCGAGGTTGGTGATGGGGTTTCTGTCGAAATGAAGGAGGCGCAAACTCTCCATCTCGTCACTGAAGGCAGAGATGTTGTTCTTGGACGCGTACATCACCTCCAAGTTGGGAAGCGACCCGAGAACGTCCACGTTGGAGATGTTGTTGTAGCGAATGTCGAGCCGCTTGAGCGACACCAAGAGCTTGAAGCACTCGGGCAACGCCTTGCTGAGCTTGTTGGTGGAGAGGTTCAACTTGGAAAGCTTGGTGAGTTTCCCAATGGTGGAGGGGATATGCGCCAAGTCGTTATACGAGAGGTCGAGGTCTCGAAGGTTGACCAAGTCGTTCACCGGCTCTGGATACACATGGAAGTAGTTGGACGAAAGATTGAGCGAAACAAGGTTTGTGAGCTTGCCAAACGACCGGGGCAAGTACGAGAGCTGGTTGGAGTTGAAGCGCACGTGCGTGAGGTTCTTCAAGTGACTGAAGCGGGAGGGGAGCTCGTCGAGGAAGTTCTTCTGGAGGTCCAAGTGGGTCAAGCGGCGGGCCTCAAGGAAATTGAGTGGGAACTTCGAGCACCCGTTCCGGGCAAACACGATGCTCGTGAGGTTGTTGCACGACTGGATGAAGTCCAAGGGAATATAGATGGACGGGTTGTCGGACACCACGAGGCGCTCGATCTCGTAGGTGTGCTGGTGGAAGATGATGGGGATGTTTTTGAGGTTGAGGCCCAGGATGTTGACGTCCACATAGTCGCGGGAGAGCATGATCTCTTCCTCGTGGGTGAGGTTGCGGAGAAGAATGTTCTCCACGACGAACTTGCACACGAACGAGAGGTCCTCACGACCGATGTTGCGGAGGTTGTCTGAGTTTTGATAGCCGCTGAGCTCAAGGAGCCCCTGTTGTATTTTGAGAGGTTTCTCGTATGGCTCAAGCACCTTGACACAGTTGCCAATGTACACGGCGATCTGGCAGTTGCTGATGGACTCGAGAAAGAACTTGCGCTGCACAATGTTGAGAAGTTCTTGCGTTGTCGTCTCAAGAGGACACAAGATCGTGGTGAAGGTGTTGTCCTCTTTGAACACGCGAATGATGTGATTGGGCCCTTTGTCACTTGGGGTGTGGTACCTCTGCTGAGACCCATACAAGATGGGGAGGTGGGACAGCCGGCGGACGTGCTCGTCTTCCCGCTTCACCTTCTTCGGGCGCTCCTCTGGGGTGGAGACATACAGCCCGGCGGACAGCGCCGACGAAACTGACAGCGCATCGTTCGCTGAAAGGTAGTCAACGGCAAGATGGTCGTTGGTGGGGGACGTCACCGCGGGGTCGTCGCTGTCGGACGAAGAACCTATGGTTTCGTCTTTTTCGGGAGCCACGGGGTTGGTGTCCTTCACGTCCCAACTATCGGGGGCCTTCCACGAGCCGCCCTTGTCGATCTTTTCTTTGTAAGTGGAAATGGACGTCATGGACTTGCCAGACGAGAGCTTTGGATCGAGGGTCTGGCTGCGCTTGCGCTGGTGCCCTAGTTCGGGCTGTGCTGGTGAAAGTCCCGTACTGTCGGTCGGGCTGTATGTCGCCGGCGACACCGTGTCTCGGCGGGGGGGCTTGACAATGTCATGTATCTCATTGAGGTTGATGTTGAGGTCAAACACTTTACCGGAAGGAAATGACGGTTCGGCGCCAGGAGTTCGGGGCAAATTCGCCATGTTGCCATCCGCCAGCTGTGATCGCAGCACCGCATGGGGAGGGTGATGCTTGGACAGATGCAGGGTGATGGAGGGAATGCGGAACTTGTGCTTTGAAGACCCCAGCGATGAGGAGTTGGACCCTTTCCGGGTCTGGGTGTCGATGGAATTTTGCCGGCTTGAAAAGCTCTGCTGGGTTGGACTGGGCGCCAGCTCCATCGATGTGTCGGAATCCTTGCGGGTGGAGTTGGTGGAGTATATGAGCTTCCCCAAAAGCGAGCCGCTCTTCTTTTTGAAACGAGGTTTGATGGGATGCGACAACGGCGGGATGTTGATGCCCTTGGCCCTGCGGTTGTGGAAGCCCCGGTATCCTTCCTTCAACAGTTCATCGTATTCGGGTTCGTTGGACCGACTCAAGCTGACAATCAGTGACCGCGGACTATAGTCATCGGCGCCATCGTAACTCTGCACATGGCGAGTATGATGGTCCTCAAACAGAAGCGAGTCTTCATACTTGGCATTGAAGGGAAATCCGGGCTTGTCTTTGGAATGGACCGATGAGGCGGACTCCGACGGCGCCATGGAATTCATCAGCGACTTGGACCCAAGTCGGGCCGGTGCCGGCAGGGCCAGCGGCGACTCGGGCTCATCGCCCCTGCCAATGATTGAACGAACGTTGGCCCGGGACTTTTCCTTGCGAAGGAAACTCATGGGACGTGGTGTAATGGGCCTCCTGTTTGGGGAAAAATAACTGGGTGAGGGTGAAAATTCACCTGCTCAAAGTGAGGGTTTCTCCAGGTGCGTTCGGTACACCAACTCCTATTTTTTACATGGCCATTTACGAGATCTTCACGTGCCGAAGGCTTTTTCGAAATGCCCATGGTCGGACCGTAGGTTGCTTCTGCACTCGATTGCCCATCCGACCAGTGCCGCAGTACCGTTTTGGGTGGTACGGGCGGCGGCACTTTTGTGGACGCGTCCTGCACACGGCAGTCGTCTAGATCTAAATAGCCCATTGAAGAACCAATTGTTCTTCCACCATGTCCGAACTGTCTCGTACGATCAACCACAAGCTCAATGAGTTGCTATCCAAGAGTATGTGCCAGCCTGTCGAAGAAAATACTAATCAGCCAACATTTCCAAGCCCAAGCTTGATGCAGAAACTGCGTTGGCGTACCTGGCCACGTTGAAGGCCAATATCCTTGGGAAAGACAAGCAGGAGAAGGTCAACTCGATAGTGGTGCTTGCCAAGCTCCTTGACTGCATCATCGGCAGTGAAGCCGTCAGCGACGGTTTCGTCCAGGTGCTCGACTATACCCTCTTTCTGACCCTTTTCTCCATAGTCAGCCTGAACATGTCGTCGGAAACCTACAAGGCCATTCTCAAGATTGCCGTGCTTACCATCAGCGGGGCCATTTTCCACTCCAAGGACGATTCTATCGATAAATATACCCCCCTCTACGAGGCGTTGATTGAGTACCTCGACGTCATTGACATCATCACCCTGAAGCTCTACCTCAACGACAACAAAATCACCTTCAGTTCCATTAAGCTCGTCACCGACCTCATAAACAAGGCTTTGAAATTCAACTACAACCCCATCATCACCCTCGCGGGTAGATTGAAGCATGTGGCTTTCTTCAACACCATCGGCCAACTGATCGAAACGAGCGACCGCTCCATCCTTGATGCCATCCAGGCGCTCAAGACTGCCTACTTCAACCTCAATGACTACCTCAACGCAACCACGTTTGACCTCTCCATTAAGTCCCACCAGGTGATGCTCAACAACTTGTTCATCTTCTTGGAGGTTTCTCTCAATGAGTTCGGGACCCCCGCCACCACCGAAGAGTACGTCAAGGCCGGGTTCACCGACAACCCCCGCAAGTTTGTGCGAGAAAACTTCACCATCTTGCTTGCCATGAACCTCAAGGTGTTCTTGAAAGACCCCAACATCACCTTCAAGAAGAAGTTCCACGAGGAGTTGATGATGTCGGACCATTCGCGCACGTTCCCACTCTACCAGTTTATGGAGAAGGCCACCGAGATGTGGATCCGTATCATCCACGACAAACAGTCGTACCCCTTCATCCACCACCTGATTCTCTCGTGGGAGCTGATGGTGTTCTACACCATGAACAACAGTCTAAACTTGTGGCAGGAAACAAGGGCGCTTGCTGACAACCGCAAGGACGTGGATGGCATCATGAAGCTCTTGGAGGCCCATGTCGATAACCTCGAGCTTGACCTTGCGAGCAACAAACCCATAGACGAGTGCTTGGATTTCACCGCCAACCAAACTGGTGAGGACCTTCGCCGAATGCAGATTCAAAGTATCAAGTTGCAGCACCTCGAGAAGTGGGCGCCCCGGTTCCAGGACTTCAACAAGGCGCTTGCCGCCGAGGTGATGGACTTTGTGTGTGAGCAGCGGGTGATCCAGCTTTTGAAAGGATCATGGGTTTACACCGAGCACCACGGCGAGTTCCTCCTCAGGAACAAGGAGAAGAAATCCAACTTCAAGTACTACTTCATCCTCCTCTCGCCCAACCGAAAGTATGTCTACTACAAGGAGTTTGTCGAGAAACCCACCATCAACCCGCTGTTTGAAGAGATGGAATCGCAGGCCATCCAACTCTCGGACATTGTGGACTTCCAATCCACCAAGATTGGCGATCTGGTTGGGGAAAACGACAAGAAGAAGAACAACCTCCTCATCTCCATCAAGGGAACCATCTCTTACGAGAAGATTACTCTCATTGGTGACGAAAACAAGAAACTTCTCTCTTTCTACACCGACACTCAGGTGAACAAGTACGTGTGGTTGGACGGGCTCAAAATGCTCAAGGGCATGATAAAACCGGGCCAATTATCTGAAGACACCGAAAAGCAGCTCGAGTCGTTGATCGACATTCGGAGAAACACCCAGCTTCTCGGATTGGAGCCCCTCTCGGAGGACGGCGAGCTCTACCGCCAGGACGACGACGACGATGACGACGACGAGTACTACGACTTGGCCGAGTTGACCAACGTGGCCGAGGAGTTCCACTATAGGTGAGAGGGATGACATAGGTCAAGCCTTCGAGTGAGAGTATAGAATTATTGGCTATTCATGGTTCCACAATGGCGTAGTGGCATTGTGAAGTGTAGGCTTCAGTTTCATCCAATTCCCCGATTCGGTAAAATAGGTGCAGCGAAAAAATCGATCCGACCGGGGCAGCGAGGCACCACCGGTGACGTCGCCCGCCCTCGCTTTTCTCGGTGCTGAGCCGTTGGGCAGATCGATGCATCGAAGGAGGCCTGATCCAAGTTGTAACAGACAACCCATTGGACAAGTGACAAGTAGAAATGTGACAAGCAGAAAATTACCAATCAAGTGGAATGCAAAGAGCCGTACGTCATTGTCGTGTCATTAAGTGATGTGTCATCAAAGAAGAGGTTTGTCAGTTTGTGTTTGCCAAAGTGTACTTGTCGACTTGATCTGAGTCGGTAGTGGGTGTCGCATCACGTGCCACCATTCCTGCATGCACAATTCTCGCGATGCTCTTCAATCATCGCATCATGGCCAAGTCTAAGAAGCTCCAGAAGAGAGACTTGTTCCTCACGATAGACAGTGATGTGGAGAATGATGTCGTCGAGTCGTCCGACGACGAGGCTCAGGGAAAGGACGATGAAATTGCCAAGGACTTGAACCCAGATTTTCAATTCTCTGTCGATGGCATGGAGGCCACCACCAAGTTCGATGGCTGGGACTTCCAGGGTGACGAGAAGGACGAGGAGATCAAGAAGAAGGAGGTGAACCTTGACGAAATCTTGAGAAGAAAGGGTGGTTTGGTCAACCTTGCGGGGGGAAAGGTCGAGAAGGCGGAGGAAGAAGAAGAAGAAGAAGAAGAAGAAGAGGAGGAGGGTGAAGAGGTCGACTCCGACGACGACGAACTTGCTCTTGATGGTTTTGGCATGGGTGCTCAGGAAGAGGAAGATGAAGAAGAAGAAGAGGAGGAAAAGGAGGACCAGCCAGACGAAGAGGAAGAACCCGAAGAGTCGGGCGATGAAAGCGACTCCGGCGATGAGTCCGAAAAAGACTCGGAGGAGCAGATGGCTGCCTTCTTTGCTGACAAGAAGGAAGCCGACGACGCCACCAAGCAAGTGCACGAAACCTTCCAAAGTCTTCAATTGTCCCGTCCCCTTCTCAAAGGTTTGGGTCAATTGGGCTACACCAAACCTTCCCCAATTCAATCTGCATCTATTCCCATTGCCTTGCTAGGCAAAGACATTGTTGCTGGTGCCGTCACTGGTTCCGGTAAGACTGCTGCATACATGATCCCCATCATCGAGAGATTGCTCTACAAGCCCAGCAACGTGGCGTCGACACGGGTCATTGTGTTGACCCCCACCAGAGAGTTGGCCATTCAGGTTTGTGACGTGGGAAAGAAAATTGGTCAATTCATCACTAATTTGAACTTTGGTTTGGCCGTCGGTGGTTTGAACTTGAGACAACAGGAACAACAATTGAAGACCCGCCCTGACATTGTCATTGCCACGCCCGGTCGTTTGATTGACCATATCCGTAACTCTGCCTCGTTCAACATCGACTCGTTGGAGGTGTTGGTCATTGATGAGGCCGATCGTATGTTGGAGGAAGGGTTCCAGGCTGAACTCACTGAGATTCTCTCGCTTATCCCCAAGCACAAGAGACAGACGCTTTTGTTCTCTGCCACCATGAACACCAAGATTCAGGATCTCATTCAATTGTCCTTGGACAAGCCTGTGAGAATCATGATCGATCCACCCAAGGCCGCCGCCACCAAGTTGCTCCAGGAGTTCGTTCGTATCCGTAAGAGAGACCATTTGAAGCCTGCGTTGTTGTTCAACTTGTTGAAGACCGTGGACCCCTCGCAACAAAACAGAATCGTGGTGTTTGTCGCCAGAAAGGAAACTGCTCACAGATTGCGGGTGGTGCTTGGTCTTTTGGGTATGAAGGTGTCTGAATTGCATGGAAGTTTGAGTCAGGAACAGCGGCTTCAAAGTGTCAATGACTTCAAGAACTTGACGGTGCCGGTGTTGATCTGTACCGACTTGGCAGCCAGAGGTTTGGATATACCCAAGATTGAGATCGTCATCAATTACGACATGCCCAAGACTCACGAAATTTACTTGCATAGAGTTGGAAGAACCGCCAGAGCTGGAAGAGATGGTAAGTCCATCACCTTCGTGGGAGAACTGAGCCAGGACAGACTGATTGTCAAGGATGCGATCAAGTCGCTTGAGAATACCAAGAAGGTCAAGGGCAAGGCTGTCACTCGTAACGTCGACTGGAACGAGATCGAGTCGGTGAACAAGGTTGTTGAGGAGAAGACCGCGGATATCGAGGATGTGTTGCGAGAGGAGAAGGAGGAGAAGGAGATGCTTAGTGCCGAGATGGAACTCAACAAGGCTTCCAACATCATGAAACACGAGAAGGAAATCCACTCGAGACCAAAGAGAACGTGGTTTGAGACCGAGAAAGAGAAGAAGCAGCACGCCACCGACGCCCTCCACCAGCTCACAAAGCACGGCAAGAAGCTCAACTCCAAGAAGAGAAAGGCCTTGGAGGTGAAGAAGGAGACAGGCAGATCGTACAAAAAGACCAAGGCCGACCGCATTGCCACCCAGGGCAAGGCGAGAAACTTTAAGAAGGGCGTCAAGGGCGCCAAGGGTCGTAAGAAGTAATGAACTAGAACTGATCAAGTTGTAGTACACGTGACTTTCACGTGCAAGAGACGGGGGTCCCATATTCTGTTTACAGAATTTGAGAGCAAAATCGTGCCGCAAATTGACATGGATTAGTATGTTCTTCTCTACAGACAGTGACCGGTGGAGGGCGTTAAATGAGAGAGACCCCGATGCCGAAGGCCACTTTTATTATGGCGTGTTGAGCACAATGATATTCTGTCGTCCAACGTGTGCATCACGGCTTCCCTTGATGAAGAACACCTGTTACTTCAATACCCTTGAGCAAGCGATCCAGGCCGGTTTTGTCCCATGCAAACGATGCAAGCCGGATCAGGACCAAGGGTGGAACAATTCCCGCGAGTTTGTTGCCGGAGCATGTGTCATGCTCCGTGACATGGCGGTGGCAAGACAGAAGCCCAACATCGACCTAATAGCAAGACGGCTCCACGTTTCCAAGTGGCACTTTTGTCGCACTTTCAAGCGGTACACCAACTATACTCCCCGCAAATACTACTTGAAGTGCTTGGCCGGGGAGGACCCGCTAATATTGCGTCCACTACCTCAAATCGAAACGAAGAAAAATCTTCAGAAAAAGAAGGCAGAGGCACTAACCGACCCCAGCGAGGATTTGTTAGCCAACGTGGACTTGTCGGAATTCGACTGGACCGACTTTGTCTTCGCCAATGAAATGGGATATGACTTTGAAACTTTAGCATAGTTGCGTGGTTACGCATGGTAATTAATGGAATGGGATCACTTGCTAGAAGACGCTGGTAGTTCATTGAGCTCAATTGGCTCGGGGTGTTGCACCTGGCCCAATTCTTGTTGGTCAAGCATGTTGTCAAAGAAGGTCGTTCTCAACTCCTTCCATCGGGTCATGTAGGTGGACAATGTAACGAGTACAACGGCACTGAGGATTTGGAGACACCACCACAACGTCGACGCTGGGAATTTTCCCGTGTAAATCCACACGACAATGAGGTTAATGATGTGGATGGTGACGGCAAAATCCCATGCCAACTTGGACCGCCCCACTATAATGGTGACAAACAACACGCAGAGCAACGAGTCAAAGAGCCATAGTGAGAAGAGGAACAACCCCATGGCATTTTCGGAAGTTATGAGTTCCCACAGGAATATCCAGTCCACCTGGAAATCATATCCATTCAATGATGAGACAAGGTAGAAAATAATGAGTGCAGTAAGGTAATAGAAGCATTGGAGAATGACAATCTGGAACAATAGCTTCGACGGATTGTTAAAGTCGGACGTCAGCAGGCCATTGAATAGCCGTTGGTAGCCTCCCAGTAACAGCATGATGTGTTTGTGAAGCGCGGCGGAGTCGCACTTTGATCCAAAAAAGAAGCCCGATGCGGGGCTCGAACCCGCAACCTTTTGATGACTACTCACGTAAGAGTCAAATGCTCTACCGATTGAGCTAACCAGGCTTTGTTGGTGTCAAACGACAGGAGATGAACTATGTTGGGGAGTGTTGAAATTGTTGACTGGAAGGCAATTGGCCAAACATACCAAGGGTAAAACAGATATATTGGCTTTGGTTAGATGAAAAACGGTGAGGTCGTGAAAAGTATACATTTCGGCACTAGGCTACTTTCATATTTCAGGCGAACACTTTTCATTTAGCAGCTTCTTTCGTCCACAAATTGCAAAATGTCGAAAAATGACTTTTTGTAGTAACGCTCCTGTGTTGTTCTGTTGACCTTCTGAATACCGAATTGTTGGTCATATGACCCGAACTCCCAGTTGTCGGCGAAGCACCACGCAAAGGCGGCAATTACATCGACCCCATCCTCATTGATGGCCTTAACAATCTGGTCCAAGTACGTGCGGTAGTAAATAGACCTGGAAGTGTCGTAGAGCTGGTCTCCGAGTTCCTTCTCAGCTTCTTTCCACTCAGGGAATCCAAACTCACCGATGACGATTGGATGGTGGAATGTCAAGTACAAATAATTCAAGTACTCTCTGAACTGAGTTGGGGTGATGTACACGTACGAGTTGGATCGGTAGCCAATTTTCCACCCGTCTTCTCTGGTCTGAGACTGCGTGGCACACTCAGGGAAGGAAGGGTGGCTTGAATTTCTTTGACACGCCTCGATTCCTCCATCTGGGGCAGTCACGATGGTGATAGTGTAGGGATCGATGCCAAAGAAGTCGACCTTGCCGCCGACTTCAGCTAACTCGTCGTCAGTGTACTCGAGGTCATCGAAATCGGGGAATGAATCGGCCCAGCCGTCGGGGACCTGCTTTCCAAGGAACAAGGGATTGCCATAAATGCCCAACTGGAAGTTATTGAAACGCTCAGCGGCAGCAACGTCGGTTTCATTGCTGGGGTCCTTGGGGATACCAAAGTTGTCGTTGAACTTGATACCAAACTTACCTTTTCCCTTCAAATCGTTGTGGTAGAAATCGTGGAGAGCAGCAGTGGCCTTCACCACCACCTTCACGGCAGTGGGATACCCGCTGTAGAGAAGAGGCTCGTTGAAGCTTACCCAGAGCGGCACTCTGTCGGCGTAATGAGACAAAACAATTTTTCCGTAGTTGATGAAGGACTCTTCAAAGGTGTAGTTGAGGTATGATCCCACGTATCCTGCGTAATTGTACAAGGCATAGTCATCGGAGACATCCTTGCCCTCATTGAACACATATGGGGAGTCGAAGTGATGCAAGGTTACCACGGGGACGATCCCGTACTCAAGACAAGTGTCGATGACATCGTTGTAATGATCAATGCCTTGCTGGTTTACCGGGGAGCCGGGGACGGCAAAGGGAAGAATTCGGTTCCACGAAATGGAGAAGGAATAGTACTTGACTCCAATGGCTGCCAACCTCGCAATGTCCTGTTTGTAGTAGTAATAATTCTCGTTGGCAATATAGTTGCGTGGACGAGTGTCCTGGATTAGAAGCTCTTGAACACTGGGGGTCCTGCCCTCTTGGCCAATAGCCCCCTCTATCTGAGCAGCAGATCCTGCTACTCCAAACACAAAGTCTGAGGGAAATTTGAGGCTATCGTCAAACAGGAAGATGTCAGGGGGTGGGAGCACCAACGACTCGGATGGGATTGCCGTTGGCTCCACCGTGGTGGAGAATAGCGCAGTGTTTGTGTAGTTTTCGATGCCGGCATCCAACCACAACTGTGTCCACGCATAACTGCCGAATGGGTCATCAGAGTCGGTGGCCTCGTTGGTGGTTTCCCCGTCCCAGGTACCCCAAGTGGTGGTGGAGAGCCCCCCCAAGAGATGGGATACATCACTGTACTTCAAAGCATACAGACTTGGCTCTCCAGTTGGGGAAGGATTGGACTTTGCATATGTCGGCGAAGGGTTCGGGGCGTAGGTGAAGGTGCCGTAAGAGGTGGTGGCTCCGCGTGCGGCGGCTGCAAAAAAAAGTGTGGTGGCCAAGATCTTCATAATCGATCCAAGAGTGATATGGCCCACCAAGAGACTATACTAGTACCTTTATACTCCATCAAACACCCCTTGATATGGCAATACCCCTGGAAGTGTAAGTTCCCCAGGTGACTGTTTCCCCACATCCACGGTCCAATCGGGCATCGGCTCGGCATCCCGCATTGGCGCCGTAGCCCCGGTGGCGTTTGTGTCAGCGGGAATTGAGATCGGCAGGTACTAATTCCGCCCCAAACTCGGTGTCGAGCCCCCCCGGGTACATTACCTTTTTCGGAAGTGTCATTGTTGCATCGCAGTGTGTCATCGAACCATGCACGAAGATGCGGGGGACATCGCAAAAATAAGTTGCGCTACACAATGCAGTTAACTATTATGTTCAAACCTAACAACTACGCTCCTCCACGAACTCCACAATGTCGAAGAACGATTTCTTGTAGTATCTCTCCTGGGTGGTTCTGTTGACAACCTGGATACCGAATTGTTGTTCGTAGTCACCAAACTCCCAGTTGTCCGCGAAACTCCAGGCAAAAGCACCCAAGACTTCAACACCGTCAAGGTGAATGGCCTTCAAGGTGGCGTCCAAGAACGAACGGTAGTAGATGGATCTGGCCTGGTCGAACAATTGGTCGCCCAACGCCTTCTCCGACTCTCTCCATTCGGGGAAGCCAAATTCTCCAATCAACACAGGCGAGTGGAACGTCTTGTACATGTAGTTCAAGTACGCTCTGTGCTCATCAGGAGTGATGTACACGTACGATTGAGATCTGTAGCCCTCCTTCCAGCCGTCTTGACGGACTTGAGAAGAGTTGACACAGTTTGGCCAGAGCGAGTGGGACGAGTTGGCTTGACACGACTCAACGTCGTCAAGGGCAGCGATAACGGTGTAGGTGTAAGGGTCAACACCGAAGAAGTCAACGTGTCCAGCAACCTCGGCCAATTCCTCCTCGGTGTACTCAAGGTCATCGTACTCGTAGAAGGTGGCAGGGAAAGAGGCAGGAACGTTCTCACCAAGGAACAATGGGTTGGCGAAGATCTTCAAGGAAAGGTCATTGAATCTTTCGGCGGCAGCGATGTCATCAGCATTGGTGGGGTCACGAGGCATACCAAAGTTGTCGTTAAACTTGATACCAAACTTGCCTTGTCCCTTGAGTTCCTCATGGTAGAACTTGTGGAGAGCAGCAGTTGACTTGACCACTGGCTTGGCACCAGATGGGAATCCCAAGAACAACAAGGGTTCATTGTAGCCGACCCAGATTGGAACTCTGTCGGCGTAGTGAGCCATAACGATCTTACCGTAGTTGATGAAGGACTCTTCGAAGGAATAACCGTTCAACTCACCCCAGAAGGCACCGTTGAATCTGTATGGGAACACCTCGTCGGTGTCAACACCGGAGATGTTGTGGTTACCGTTGAATCCCCATGGGGTGTCGAAGTGAATCAACGTGGCCACAGGGGTGATACCGTACTCAAGACAGGTGTTGATGAGGTCGTCATAGTGGTCAAGGCCTTCCTGGTTGATTGGAGAACCGGGAACAGCGAATGGAAGAATCCGGGACCACGAGATCGAGAAAGAGTAGTACTTGACACCCATAGCAGCCAATCTGGCAATGTCTTGTTTGTACAAGTAATAGTTCTCGTTGGTGATGTAGTTCTTTGGACGAGAGTTACTGACAAGTCTCTCTTGAATAGAAGGACCCTTACCTTGGTCTGCAACGGCACCTTCAATCTGAGCAGCAGATCCAGCAACACCGAAGATGAAGTCCGCGGGGAACTTCAAGTCGTCGTCAAAGTGGAACGCATCTCTTGGAGGTCTGATCAACGACTCAGTGGGGATGGCCGTGGGCTCTACCGTGGTGGAGTACAAGCCGGTCTCGGTGAAGTTCTTGATCTCCGCGTCGATCCATCTCTGGGTCCAAGCCCATTGTCCGTATGGGTCGTCCGAGTCAGTGGCAGTGTTGCTTGCCTCTGGGTCCCAGCTGCCGTAAGTGGTGGTGGTCAAGTCTCCAAGAAGATGACTCACTTCGGTGTAGTGGGCAGCATAAGTAGAAATGGTGGTTGTGGGCTTAGCATTTGGGGTAGCGTAACGCGTGGGTGGGTGTTGGGGGTAGGTGAAAGTCCCGTAAGACACGGAGTCAGCCACCGCAATAGCAATAAGCGTACTGAGCACGAAGCACTTCATGATACCGTTCCGAGAGTTTTGTTCATCTTTATATACTCGAAGATCTGGCCTCGGGGGAAAATGAGCCGGCCCGCATTTCGCACCTGGAACAATTTATGCATGTCATGCAGTGTGGGGCATGCGTGGGGGAGCGGGGTTTCGATTATCCTTGGCACGTTACTGCCACCGTTAGTCAGCCCCAGAGATTGTTCCACCGTCACAGCTAGCTCAATCGTTGGCAAGTGTTTCCAAAGTGCACTTCAAGACTGGTTTCGGGCAAGAACGAGTATGTCGAGTTTCGCCTTGAATAAGGTGATTTTAGAGGGGTTGAAGACCTTCGAAAGCTTGGCCAAAGTCGGGTTGTTGACCACGGCCAGTGGAATAGTCACAAAACGGAAAACTGCTTGTCATTGGGTACTCGGACAAGTTGAACGTTATTCCGATTGTGCGAGCCGGGCATCACCTCTTAAATCTGGTTCCCCATATGAATTGCTCGGCATTCACAAAGCAAACGTCTGACCGTCGACAGCTCATAATTTTAAGGCCAGACACTCATCATGCTACAGGTACAGCCCATAATTGAGGAACGTCGTAACGGAAGTCGTATCTGTATGGAGCAAAACTGAATGCATGTCATCTCATTCTAGGTATATTGCTCACCTATAATGTCGTTCACAAACATTTACGGTAACTCAGATGCAGTCAAAAATCCGCCTCCTGGTGCAAAACCGCCATGCGCCTCGGAATTCTTTAGTTGAAGCCGAGTGCGAGGTATGGGTTTTGTAGTCTACACTTACGACCTATGGACTAGTTTTTTACACCTAATGAATGATGCACCGTCGTGTTTCAGGCAGCCCAATGCATGGATTGACATGTTTACAGTTTCAGAACCAGGGAGTGGAGGTACGGGTTTTTACAGGGAGTGGAGGTACGGGTTTTTACAGGGAGTGGAGGTACGGGTTTTTACAGGGAGTGGAGGTACGGGTTTTTACAGGGAGTGGAGGTACGGGTTTTTACAGGGAGTGGAGGTACGGGTT